>CM033469.1:205930581-207232959 GCA_019447015.1 Hymenochirus boettgeri | reverse complement strand
TATCTTCTATCTATCTATTATCTATTTATCAGCGTGCCGGCTGCGCAACGTGCCCAGAGGTTATCTATCTATCTATCATCTATCTGTTTATCTATCTCTATCTGTCTGTCTGTCTAGCTATCTATCTATCTCTGTCTATCTATCTATCTATCTCTATCTATCTGTCTATCTATCTATCCCAGACAGACAGATAGAAAGACAGACAGAATTAAAAAGACAGATATAGATAGATGGACAGACAGTGGTATTGCCAGCAATGCTCTTCAACTTCTGTCTGTCTGTCTGTCTATCTCTATATGTCTGTCTGTCTGTCTCTATCTATCTATCTATCTATCATCTATCTGTCTATCTATGTCTGTCTGTCTGTCTGTCTGTCTATCTATCTAGACCGGACAGACAGATAGAAAGACAGATGATTTCCTTTTAAGTAATGGTGTGCCACATGGGTTATGGCTCATACAATAAATACATGGCTTAATAAACAGTAAGGTAATAAACAACTTAAAGTAAATAAAGTAAAGTAAAAATGCATAAAGGACAGAGAATGACATATGGTTGTTCTCAAAAAAATCTACAGATAACAGTGAAAATGGATTTTACATATTGACTAATTGGTGTAGGACCTCCACTCCTGTTTAATCTTAAAATGTCAGTACAAAGGTACATAAATATGAAATTCATCCCAGTTTGGAAAAGGTTCATTTTAATAAGACAGAAGTCTGTTCTTGGAAGTGTTATGATAGAAACAGATCCCACTTTTCAGGTTGTAATTACTAGTTGATACAATCTGATCATCAGTTGCACACTTCGTATAACTGCCTCATCAGGATGAATCTTTCTATGGAAAATCACTTTTTTGCTTGAATAATAGAGAGAAAGAGGGAAAATATAGAAACAATCTTTCCGACCATGGCGCACTTGGCAATGCAAATGTTTCTCGAGGAACATCTGTGTTCTTAAAGTGACACTATACTGAAAAAATTACTTCGCCTCTCTTAATCTATAATTGAATACATGTAAGTAGCACACATTTTGTTGAGGAGCAGTATCCCCCTCCCTCTTTTAACTCCTCCCACTTCCATCCGACCTGACTTTTTCCCCACAAACTAAGGGGCATATTTATAAAAAAAACGGTATTAGCGCTAAAAAATTACCGCCGCACATCACGGCCGCGAAAATAGCGCTATCGCCGTATTTAAAATGGCGAGCGCTATTGCCGCGATATGCATCGTGGCCACGATGTGTTGCGGTATTTTAAGTCCCATCGCGGCGATACTGCACTTAGCGCATTGCGCTAAGTACAGTATCGCCGCGAAGGGACTTAAAATCCCTTCCGAGGACGCGCTCTTGCCAAGGGGGCGGGGCATACGCCCACCCGCCTTCGACCCCCCGCCGGCGGCGGGGACCACCCGCCACCATTCCCAGCAGCCCTCCCAACCCCTTCCCCGCTCGGGCAATCTCGGAACAGAAGGCTAGGAGGGGCTCCCGGGAAGGGGCCGCAGCACGTGGTCGCGACCATCCACCGCGCACTCCCCAGCAGCCCCTCCAAGTCCCTGCCCCGCCACTGGCGGGGCCTGGAAGGGCCTTTTGGGGCTAAGGGGTCCCGCAGTGAATCGAACCCGCTCCCCGACCCTATCATGGCCTTGCGCGCACTTACAAGTGCCCTTTGGGGCTTAGGGGTCCCGCAGCGCGAACGGGACCCCCTCCCGGCCCTTGTAAGGGCCCTTGCGGCACTGACAAGTGCCTTTGGCGGGGTCACCCAGTGGTCGGCTCTTAAAAGAGCCTTGGGCTCCGTGAGGCCGCCGACCCCAAGAGGTACCCCTGCGGTGCCAGGAGTAACCCGGCGGGCGCCGACGACCTAAACGAGGCCGATGGTGCCGGCGTCTTGATCCGAGAGACGTTTACATGCTTTACATTAACCAATAGATTTCAGAACTTTCTAGAAATCTGATTGGTTAATGTAAAGCATGTAAACCAAGCATTAAAAAATTGACCAATCGAAAGGGATTAGGGTTTTCTGCAAACCTATATAAGAGGTGCACTCCGCTGCGGAACTCAGATGCATCGCAGTAGATGGCTGAAGATAGAAGAAAGAAGCGGCTGGCAACATGGCTCCCTGAGGCGCGGGTGCCAGCGGGCTCACTGGCGGCCGCAGTGAGTCTGCCTGGCATCGGTGACCTGAGTGGGGTTGGTGTCGCCAGCCCGAAGACGTCGCGTCGTGACAAGATGCCGGCAACACCGCGCCTGTTGAGGTTACCGGTGCCCGCCGGGGGTACTCCTGGGCGGCCGCAGGGGTACCTCTCGGGACTGGAAGAAAGAAGACGCTCCCCAAGGGCTCTTTTAAGAGCCGCACACGGGGGTGACCCCGCCAAAAGCACTGTCAGTGCCGCAAGGGCCCTTACAAGGGCCGGGGAGGGGGTCCCGGTTTGCGCTGCGGACCCTAGCCCCAAAGGCATGTAAGGCCAAGGGCACTTGTAAGTGCCGCAAAGGCCCTGATGTGCCGGGGAGGGGGGTCCCGGTTCGCGCTGCGGGGCCCCAAAAGGCCCTTCTAGGGCCCGCTGGAGGGTGCCTCCACCTCCCAGTGGGCCCTCCCTCCCTGCAGCGCGGGGCAGGGGGTGGAGGGTCTGTGGGAGGGGGTGCGCGGCGGGGGGCTGCTGGCGGCCCTTCCGGCAGCCCCTCCTAGCCTTCTGTTCCGAGATTGCCGCGAGCGGGGAAGGGGTTGGGAGGGGCTGCTGGGAAGTGGTGGGGGAGGGGGACCACCCGCGGGGTTGCCTGCCCATCCCCGCCGCAGGGAGGCTAGTATCGACTGCTCCGATACTAGCAGTGCGAAACAGATACCGCCGCTTTAAAATAGAAGCGCGGTCGGTTAGTAGTATCGGCGCGAAGGGTTAACGCCTCGTTAACTTTTCACGCCCTTTTCGGACTTAAAATCGCGTTAAACGGCGATTTATGCGGAAATGTCAGGGAAAACGGCCGCGAAAACTTAACGAAGCTTTAAATATGCCCCTAACTGTCAAAACTGCACACAGCATTCCAACTGTCAAAACTCTGTCACCATTCCAGCTACAGTAAAACTACTCACAGAAGAACAGTTTTTGAGAGCAAGGAACTTTAAATGATAGCTGAATAGAAGAGTTTTAGATTGGAATCTAAAGAAATATTGGGCAGATCAAAAAAAAAAAAGATACAGTGGTGGTTAGGAAGAATTTAGTTTCCCAATGATGGTTAAAATAACCTATTTTTCGGTATAGATGCCCTTTAATGTTGGACTTAAAGTTGTATTTACCCATAATTTATGCTCTTTAGACTACATGGATTAAAATGCAAATAATGTTACACTACATTGACGGTGTTAAGATTTTATTATTATATATATTTTGGGTACAAAGTTATACTGGTGAAAATATTTCCACTGCTAAAATTCTGAGGCACACCTCAGGCTGTTTGAAGGCATACCAGTGTTCCCTGGCACACTCATTGAAACATTAGAATTGGTACTTTAAAATATAAGACTGGGCCACGTGCTTTATAGTAGTGCAAATCCTTGGGGATTTTTAATATTTTGACTTGAAATCATTTTAAATCATTGGATGAAAATTATTACTCATTAAATGACAACACAGATTTTCATTTTTGTTAATTTTTTAAAATAGTATTTATAAACACTGGGGGTTATTCAATAAAATTCTTATCGTTTAAAATGGTGCTAATTTTGCCCCAACCTATCAGATGTTAGCTTCAAATGTTACATAAGTTCTGATTGGTTGGGGCAAAATTAGTAGCATTTTAAATGATAAGATTTTATTGAATCTCCCTGACTGTTTTTATGCAATAAGTCCTAGGTTTGTGCCAAGTTTCTTTAAAGTGGCAGCCATTGAGTGAGGGCATTTTATTGGAAGTGTTTTCGAGTCCTGCACAGTTAACATTTAATAAGCACTTCGTATTTTCACAAACAGGGAATACCAGATGTTTGATAAAATGATTAAAAAATTTTTTGTTTATATGTACATTAGTCTCCCAGAAGGGAAAGTAAAATACACAATGGAGCTTTGGGAAGGGTCAGTGTATAAACAAAGGGCAGTGCTTTTTCATGCAGCAAGAAAGAGTCTCAAAGGAGGTACCTGGTATTAAGTCCAGAATTTAGTTTATTCATAGCCTGGGCAATAGCCATTTCTGAAATAGAGGCAGCAGCACACAAAGATGTGCATTTGTCCCTATCTTAAGCAGTAAGCACAGCTGGTCCTAGTTCTTCATATCACCAGTGGGCGGGATAATAATCTTTGCAGGAAAGAATCACCGTGCTGACAGAACTGAAATTGGCTCTAATCTCAGCTGTGATCTAGGGCAGCCTCTATTAGCACTCCGCAGCTAGATGTTACACCTGCACCCCCATTGCACAGTCATAACAGCTTTAGGACTAGAGTGCAGATAATGGTTCCCTCATAAATAAACAGCATGCTATATAGCTGGCAATATGATGAGAATAACAGTGCATAATTCAGAGCCTGGGACAGAAAAAAAAACCCAAACTATTTGGAAGTTTTTAACATACATCTCTATGTTTTATTGAATGTGATCATCTCAACAGTGTTCATTATACCATCCTTAATGACTTTGGATTTGGCCTACTTAGATTTACTGTAACCAGATGCAAATCCCAGGTTTTTCTTTCAGAGTAAAAAAAGACCTTTGTCTGTAGAACTGAATAGCTTTTCTGTAAACACATGGATGTAAAACTGTTCAGCCTATCGTCCATTACATTTTTTTTACAGAAAGGTTGTTATTAAAAGGAAGATAAAAGTCTATGTGTAAAAGATAGTTTTTTGTGTGATGTGTCCCATAAATTAAGATTTTGCTGATGGGATATACCTGTAATAAGATAAGCAACTACAAATTAACCCATCAGGAGATCTGTATAAAGAGAATAAAGCTGATAGTTAGGCAAATTTCACACATCATTACATATGCTTAGATTGGTTTATTTGGTCAAAAAGGTACTTGTCTCTTTCTAGCTTTCCTAATTGAACCTAAAGTAATCTTTGAAGGCTTGTTATGGGTTGTGCACCATTCATTCTAATATCCGAGTTCCAAAATACAGTCCAAGCCACAATACATTAAAACCACCTTTATGCTGCATATTAAAAAGCTCCTGAGTATGAAAAGTCAAACAAACAGGTCTGACCGGGTTTCGGTCACATACACACCTACTACACACCCTTCACCAACAATTTAAAAGGTCTAATGACCAATCACTGTCAATACTTATTAACCCTTATTGAAACACAACAGTTGTTGAATGAATATATCCTTACCATTTCAAAGTTATCTCTCACATTTACATTGCATCACACACAAATTTCATTTATTCTTAACATAGATACTTAATATCATTTCGCTTTTACATAAGAAAAGTAATTTTTGTTGCATCTTTATGTAGTGCAACACAAAATACTAACTAAGGGGGAGATGCATTATAAATGTCCCAATTGAAACTGACCTGCACTGTTACCTAGCAATGTAGTAATCACTTTGTGACTGTTATTGCATCATTATTGGCACTGCTTAAGCCACATTTGAAAAGGCCTTAATTTGGTGCAAAAAACGCAAAATAATCATCGTTCAATTTATTGCATAATTGGTGGAGAATGGGGGCATTGCCTGTAAATACCACTGTGTTATTTTCAATCGAGTTTTCGAGGGTTACCACAACTTCAAGGTTATTTTCGAGGGTCACCAAAAATAACCTTGAACGTTCATAAATCCTCAAATACGGTCCGAACCCAAAAGTGTTCTTTTTTCGGATTTTCAGGTTTTTCCCAGTTTCTATAAAGGCGAATGCAAAATTAGTACCAAATATCACTAACTCGATAATACATCAGTTAGCATGGGTTTTGCACTTATTTTTCCCCTTGGAATATTGCATCTCCATAAAGTGTGATATGCCAACCAAAAAGAAGGAGATTAGGATGGAATCTACAGGATTCCAAATGCAATAAAAATCATGGCTATATGACACAAAAAGTAACTTCTTGTCTTGGCATAGAACTGCTAATTGGTGTTTGCAAGCATTGATTTACCCTTGCAAACTCAAGAAAGCTAGTAAGTGAAATGAAAATAAGTATATAGAAAAGAATGGTTGTAACTAATCGTTTAGAGGTTAAAGAGCTAATGCTAAAAAATGGTTATTTGTCAGCTATCTGCAAGCAACCCCAAATGCTATTTTACCAGCTATTACATGCATTTATAAAGGGATATTTAGGGCTAGGTCCCACTATCATGCACAGCACACATGCAGGATTTTTGCAATGTGCCGATCTGTGTGCTGCATTTCGGGCCATTTCAATGCTATTGGCACACATGCAAACCAATAATGGAGCGGACCACAGTGAACCTAGTGGGAACTACCCTGTAGCATTGAAAGGATCGCAATCGCAGTCCAACAGTCATGGGACCTAGAGATGTATGTGGGTTTGAATAGAACCCAGTTTCATTGAATCTGAGGGTTTTGAAGTCCTGATGAAACTTTCTGAACTCCCGAATTCAACGGAACACAGGATTTTTTGAATTTTCGATTTTTAGCAAAAATGGAAAGTAAAAAACACGATTTTCAAAAATCCAAAGTAGAACGATTTTCGAAAATCGAACTTCCGAAAATTTCTAAAATTCTAAACGGAATGGAACTCAACAGTTTCGAAACATCTCTATGGGACCTAGCAGAATAAGCTGTCTAATCCCTTTATGCAGTCAATCAAGGCTGTGTGCTAACATCAAAGCCAATGATTGACTGCAGTTTCCTATACTGCCACCCTGCACATGCTCAAGCTAATAAAAACTCATTGAGCAGGAGTAGGTGGATACTTTTGTCAGAACAGAATATACGTTTAAATTAAGGGCATGTCCCACCCTCCCAAACTAAAATTTAAATCAAACCTAATTACCCCACCAACCCTAGACCTTGCAAGGTTTAAATCTGCAAAATTCTAAATATACCTACCAGCCATGTTCCCTTTTCTTCTGCTGCTGCTCTGTGCCTTATCTGTGCAGATAACTGCTGAGAAATGAAGGCTGGTAAGTATAATTAGGGATAATTCGTTTTAATTTAAAACGTAGTTTGGGGGTGGACATGTCCTTTAAAATAGCAGTTGGGGTTGCAGGCAAAACTGTTTTGTTTTTAAGGGGACGTAAAAATAGGAAAACAATTTCCAAAACATTCACTTTGCTAAAGATTTCTGTTATTAAAGTGATGTTCTTTGGGGAATTTGCCCCTTAATAAATATTGAACAAAGAGACACAGAAGGACAAATGTTACTAACAATCACAATGTTGTTGCTCACGTTTTCCCAAAGTGCAGTCATTTTATTCGTCAATTATCTATAAACACAAAAAAAAACATACCCGTTAGTCTGTGATACTGTCCAACTGACCGGTTATACAATGTAATTTACTTGTAGATATCTGCATCGGAGCTGGAAATCCTACTCTCTTTATATGACCATACGATTTTCACTGTCCGACTACATAGAAAATGTTATTTAACCACTCAGATGACTTTTTCCCTCAATTCTGGACACTAAGTTGCCATTTTATAAATCAAAATTGAATTTGTACTTTACAGGTAAAGCTATTTATATACAGTATGTCAGCTACTGCCTTATTCTCACTGTATTCTATTCTCTAGCAGAATAACCCTTGTAAGTAGCTATGCTGTAACTTAGCTTGCATTTTATCAGCTGGTGGGATAATTAATAATTCTTGTAGGCTTTATCATTCTGGTAGACTGTTACAAAAGGGGACATTAAAAAAGCAAAGATTACATTACCAATGAAAGTGGTACGAATGCAGCAGGGAGAGTGTCACTCTCACAAAACTTTTACTGTAGAGGTTTAGTTTAGTGAGAATTGTCAGGTTTTTGCCGGGTACACACAGTACAGATTTAAAGGCAATGATGAGAGATTGCATTGGAAGCTGTCATTGATTACATGTCAGGATATACACATCCCTGACGTTCTCCTTATACTTTTTTTTGGTTGGCCAGCAGCTGCTATAGCTCCCGCTAATGAAATAAAGATCTCATGGCCAATGGCAGTAGTTCATTGGGCCACACACACAGGCAAAAAGGCAACTCCCATAAGCCTTTTATCAGTGCTGTGTGTGGCCCCCATTTCTGGCCACCCATATTATACATACAAAGTATAAGGAGAACATTGTATAAGGAGATTCATTGTAGTTTTGCAAAGGGGGTAATTTGTAGATTTTCTACCGAATTAGGTAAAGATTTCTACAGAAAGCATGCAGTCTAGGAAGTCTTTTAGACATATGAGAAGATATTGCTATGTGGGAGTAAAACAACAATAATTATTACAGCTATAAAACTTCCTTGAACTAAAAGGAGCAAGTAGAAATATTCTTTTATAATAAGGAATTTGTCAGACAATAGTGGTTATTAATTAATCTGAAGGCTGTTCAGACAGCATTAAATACTTTTACTTTATTTCTGTAGGATTTAGGATTTGGGTTTAGCACACCCCAAACCCCAAAAACATAATACTTTTGGTGTCCAAAGATATACACGATTTAACTATTCATCTATTCATCCCTATGTTTGCGTGAGAATTTACCTGGTGGCAAACATCAGGATGGAAGTCTATTTGTAGTCTAGGAATTTGAAAAGTATGTATAAGTTTTATATTGGGGTGGGGGGGGTGTATGCCCTTTAATCTGGATGCACAATGGAAACATTGCCAGTTCAGCTTTGTTTTGCAGGATTGTACCAGTTGGTGACATGTTGAGAAGTGGAATTAGCAGAATCATTTTAACACATGACCAGCTTGCCCCAGATTAGTGAATGGACCTGTTTATGTTAATACCATATTTACCTTTCCTGTTTGTTTATTATTTCAGGTACAGAGGACACTATGGTACTTCATATACACAGACACCAAAGGGATGCCGTAAAGGTTGTTCACTTGCTCAATCTGTAGCCCTTCCATGCTTTTTGTCCTGCAACCCTCCCGACCAACACAACACCCAAAGCCAGTCCAGAGTCTCCTCGCATTAAATGGAGTCGGATTCAGTCTGGAATAGGACAAAAAGAGGTGCCTGTACTAGTAGCCCGTGACAATGTAGTTAAAGTGGCTCGTGGTTATGAGGGAAGAGTGTCCCTGCCGGATATCCCCACAACCTGATTTTATTCCACCGCTCGTTTCCGAATAGAGAGTCTAGCGTCGCGATGGAAACACACAGTCCCGAGCGTTCCTCTATGAAGTTCATAGGGAGAACGCTCGGGACGTGTTGTATGCAGATCTTTGAAAGATGGCAGACAAGATCTTGCAGATCCTGTCTGTCATCTTTCAGAAATCTGGACTGTGTGTACCTAGCTTTACAGGGAGATTTTCTTTCATTTGAAAGTTAACATCTGATTGGTTGGGGCAAATTTAGCACCATTTTTAACAATAGAACTATATTAATAACCCTGTTGTTTTTACTGTTTTGTGGTGGGAGAAAAAACAAGAAGGATACCATGCTAAATATCTGTTCAATGCACTGTGTCGCACAGTTTACTGACAGCCCCCCCCATTTGGGACAGAATCTAAATGAAGCAGATTCTATCAGGAAAAAGAGGCAACAGATGTAAATTAAGCGAAAGGGAGGCAACAGCAGGACGTTGAATATAAAGAGGGGAAGAGTAGAAAGTGATGTTTAACTTGGATAGATTTGTATTAATTTCTATGTATTGTTTGACTGAATGGCAGCCCTATATCATACTAATCAAAACATTCATATTAAAGAATATATTCATTGATGATTATTTTGAAATGTAACAAAAATCTTTAATTATAAACTTTTGGCTTGAAAGGCTGCACAAAGTTCTAATAATGAGTAGAGATGTTTCCGGGATTTTTGAATGTTTGAAAACGTGAAAATTCGAAAATGGACCCAAGAAATCAAGGGGAGACAAAATCTGAAAGTTCAATAAAATTAAGGTAAATAGCAATAATATGTTAATGTATATGGCTCAGAATCTGGGTAATGGTATGGGGAACACGTACATAACCAAAACATATTAAAAAACACAGGGAAATTCAATAAAGTTTCTTATCATAAAAATGGGGCTAATTTTGCCCCAACCACTCAGATATTATTACATTTTGAAAGCTAACATCTGATTGGTTGGGGCAAAATTAGCACCATTTTTAACAATTTTTATTGAATAACCCTGTAACTTTCTTCATATTCAGTGTTTTTTCGCTGGGTACACACATAACGATAAAGCCCCGATACCGTCGGATCCGACGGTATCGGGGCTTTATCGTTAGTGTGTGTACCCAGCTTAAGTGCCAAATTGTAGTTAGAATCTACAGTTAAACCTTCACATCACTGCTTCTCTACGGTGTGTGTTATAATAGAAGTATCACTCTTTACCAGCAAATATTGGAGCAAGGCTGGAACACAGCAGCAGCACTTTTTCTGATTACACTGGGCCTTGCACTCCCTTGTGGGTAACCCCTTCAGGCCAGACCTTAAAGGGAGTATATTAGATGGTGGCACAGCTTGGATACAGGAGGGGGGCAGTTTGTTTGAAGAACTGGAGCAGACTGGACATAGTGTGGAAAGACTGGATGCAAGTGGGCATATTAGACACAGTGGCAAATGTATGTGTAACTATATTTAAAGAGACTATACAATATTATAATACATAAAAATCTTAAATGGAGGAAAATATAAAAATACTTAAAGGTTGTGTCCACCCTCAGAATTAAAATCTATACTTTCATTCCCCACCAAACCCCAAGATTGTTATTACTGTACTTACCTCCCCTTGGTCCCTGAAGCCCATAATATTTAACCCCCCTCTCCTCTTTCTTATCCTCTAAAATCTTAAAGAGCCTTTACAGAGAAGGCTTGCAGGATTGAGGAGACATCACCATCATGTCAGTGACTGCTGCAATCTGGAAGAAAGACAGTATCTGTGTTAGATGTTGTTCCCTTCTGGGAATGGAGTGGCATTAGGGATTGGACCAGCAGCTGTGTCTGTGATTGGCTGAGAGACGCCATTGCCAGCTATTGAGTTAGCCAAGGGAACGAAACTTGGTAAATATGTTTCTGTCACTTTTTTAACATTTAAACAAGAGTCATGAGCAAAAATGTCTTACTTTGTAGCATTTTTTCCACTTGAACTTAGCCAGGAAGACTAAAAGCTGAAAATGCTTCAAAACTTCTAAAGCTAATTACTTTTAAACAAAATCAGAATGAAAGGCAAGAAAACATGCTCCTGACTCTTGTAGAATTATATATTTATGGGAATGAAAGTTGTTCTATGGGTATTGTGACCCTTTAAGGCAAGACTGACCTGTGACTTAGCCAGTCACAGGTCAATTTTGCTTCAACACTATGGGGGTTTCAGCTATTTCCCTTGGAACTCCCTTGGAGTTGCATGCTTGTGTGGCGTCTATATTTTATAGGTTCTAAAATGTATTATTTTAACTGTTGTATTCTTGGTATAAAATGTATTATGTTGCAAAATGCTAGGTTATCTATTAAGGGGGTTTAGCTTGGTCTTTATGGTGTGGGCACAAATGAAGTAGGGCTAAGATAATATACACTGAGTGCAGTCATCTGCTTTTCAATTAATGCAGTATTCATCTGATTTGCAGTTTGCTTTTAAATAACTTAATGAAACAACAGAATGATAGCCAAAGAATTTTCTCTTTTTCATAGGTCAATTATTAATTGTAACATTTTTCTCGCCATGATTAATAGTTAATTTCTACCAATATATTGCAATTCACATTGCATATACCCAAGGAAATTATCCTGGAAGTCAAGTGGTGCTCAGGGTAATCTACACATGTGATACAATAAAAAATGGAAGGTTTAGCTGCCATAATACAAAATGATTTTAAAAATATGGTAATGATATGTTTTATTTATAATCTAGCTAAAGTGAGCTATAAACTAATCTAGCGATTTTTTTACTGGAGGGTTGAAACTCTTCTATTCTTTAGTTTCTTAATAGTTTGGGTTTTCTAGACCCTGGTACAATGCGGTGACATGTTCACTCTAGGTTTTATGGTGCTCTGAATCCCTGATTTTGCTGTGTCTACAGCTAGTAAACGCTGGGTAGCCATGCAGTGGCTAGAATTTATCATAGCTGAAATGTAAATTTAAAATTAATCAGTGCAAAATCAAATGTCTCTTTTTCCTATTAATCGACCTATTGACATGCTTTTCTAATTCATTTTTAAAAGAACCCTGGGCTCAGATGGCAGGATGTAGAGATTTATTTGCACAGCATGAAGACTGTTTCTAAAACAGAGTAAGGAACAGAACAATTGTAGCTTTCCAAACTGTAGAATGATTATATATTATGGCATGTCCCCTAAAAGTAATAATACATGCATGTTCTGACATGCCCAACTTTATATCAACGGGAATTAGTATGTATCTTGTAAATGCATATTTACTAATTATAATAAAGCTTTACCAATAAGAAAATGAGTTAATGCTAAAGGGAATGTCCATCCCTTATAAAAAAAATGTAATATATTATGCAGGACCCCCCCAAAACCTTTTTTCCATTTTTTTAAAATATAATAATTCTGCTCCCAGCCAGAGGAGTCATATTAATAAGATCGCAATCCACCGCCGCTTCCTGTCTCTTCACTGCAGTTGCTCTGTTCTTTTTGTGTTCCCGAGCAGCCACAGTGGAGGCTCGTCTGGGAATGGCAGTCAGTGAATTTCCATTTTAGCGAAAATCACAGGCGCAATTGTGAGCGAAAACGCGTGAAAATCGCGCTGGTGTGGCCTAGCCCTAAATAAAAGACATGTGAGTTAAAGGCCCCAGATGGTTTAATGAGAGAATGTGATAAATTTTGCTAAAGCTGCCCATATATTAGCTTTTTTCCTTCCTGCGTTTCTGTTATGTTCAACCAATGACATGACAACCACCTAAGCAACCAATTAATTGTGCAATTCACTTTCAATCAAAATCACCAGAAAGGTAAGTTAGACTTTAGACATTTCATAGATCGAACATCAAATAGATCAACTGTCTATATAGTGTATGTTCAGCATTAGTTGATGACCCACTGATTATATTGAGGACTAGTCTTGAGTCTTTAATGTACCATGTCTCTTTAGGTAAACGGCTATGTTATCACATTTTCTACCTAGGGTCACTTTCCCCTTTCTTCTCCAAAAAGGATGAATTGACCTCCCTATCCTCTGCATAGGAAGCAATATTCTGTTTATCAAACACCCCAATCACTCCAAATATTAGAACAGGAAACTGATAACAACCAATGGAAATTTCTCATGAGGGACATCCCAATATTAGAAAATCCCATCAGATCTGAAAGAAATTGCTGTTTATTGATCATGTGTATGGGCAACTTGACTCAAACCACATGAACATGTATTATAGAATAATATCTAAAAAAAATAAACACGGAATGTTGGAAACTCTATGAACAGTTTAATAAAACACGAATAAGGCAAAACCAAAAGGGAACAGGATGTATCCAGTTCTGTGCCAGCGTATGGTCATCTTTAGACTTTTGTGGGTGCCTCTACATATTTTAACTTTTCAAGTAGTCAAAAAGTGCTGTAAAGTCATTAAGTCAGTGGGCATTATGGGGCTCCGGTATTACCGACGAATGGAGCGAAACGTGTCCTGCCATGTGGACCTGGATGAGTTTTTAACCCATACCTTTTTCCCTTACACTGTGTCTCCAACCGGTAGTCGTGAGTAAGGGGAACCCCCATGATGCCCACTGACTTAATGACTTTACTGCACTTTTTTACTATTTGAATAGTCTTGTCTTGATAATTATGCTTATATGTATATAATACTTTTGGTGTTGGTTTTAAGATTTTTAATGTTCTGTTAAAAAATTTTATGTTCTGTCCTTGTTAGAATAAAAGGATTTTTAATATTTTTGCACAAATATGGTATATATTGTGTTCTGATTATTAGAGTGTTGCCCACTAGCTCTTTTTCTCCTCTTGTGTGCCTAATATTTACTACTAGTCCTGCACCTCCCCACTGAGGTTCATATTTAGTCAGTGCCCTATGGTAAATTATTTCCAACACAATTGGCATTGACTGCGATACATTTTCTCCCACCCTATTTATTAGCTTTATTTGTCTTGTCTTCCTGGAGCATGTTGAAGCACAATTATTTGACTTGTATTCATAGGCAAAATGTTTTCTTTCCCTAATGTTCTTTCTGGACAACAAAGTTTATCTCCCTCTCAGACAGTCCTCCTTAAATCACTGTAACTAGATCTCTTCCTGGTTTCTTCTGCTTTCTCATACACTGAGCATGTGCCAAACGCAGGTTAGAAGGAGAACTTGTGAGAACTTGTGAGCACTTGTGACCACAAATTAAAGGGACTGTCCACCCCTCTTTTGAAAAATTAATATGTGGTAGATTAGCCCCCAAAACCTAGACATCGTTTAAGTCTCAAGCTCTAATTCAGCTCCCACACAGAGATATTATACTTACATCCTCCTCGCTCCACCGCCGCTTCCGGGTTCTTCTCCCAGTCTCCACTGTGGCTGCTCTGTTCTTTTTCTGTTCCCGAGCAGCAGCAGTGGAGACTGCCCACGGGAATGGCAGTCAGTGATTGTCACGGCTGACACTGACTGCCTTACCCGGAATTGCAGAGCCGCGGCGGTGGAGCGAGGAGGAGCATGTAAGTATAATATCTCTGTGTGGGAGCCGAATAAGAGTTTGAGACTTAAACGATGTCTAGGTTTTGGGGGCTAATCTACCACCCTCTTTTTCAAAAGAGGGGTGGACAGTCCCTTCACACCCTCTAACTTTCTGATCAGTGATTTCTTCATTTCTTGGGCTGTGCAGCATGTAGAGAGGTGGTTGATGGCTCATTTTAAAGGTAGGAACCTGTCTGTGAAGGTTCTCATTCATCCAGGTCATGGTATATCTGTTGTATTCAATTAGATCAACTGGACTTGAAATGTAGTTCTTGAAGACGTTTCGCTAGTCATCCGACTGGCTTTCTCAATTCAGAATGACTTGTACAAGAATCTGTGGCAATTATGTACACTGGAAAATCTTACTCTGGGCGTTCCTATAACACCTCTTAGCCACTATCCAATCACACCCTTAACACCTGGCTGTGATATGCTAATTGGGATTTTCCAGGGTACATATTTGCCACAGATTCTTGTACAAGTCATTCTGAATTGAGAAAGCCAGTCGGATGACTAGCGAAACGTCTTCAAGAACTACATTTCAAGTCCAGTTGATCTAATTGAATACAACAGATGTAGGAACCTGTCCTTTCATTTTAAATGGGAAATCACTGTTCCCCTTTAAGCTATATAATAAATATGCTAGCTGCACACTCTAAATGGGAACATTGAATTGTACTGTTAGGTGAAGGCCTGCCATCTACACAGGCTTCCAACCTTGGACCCTACTGCTGTGGAAGTGCAGTGGAACTTAAGGCCTTATTTAAAAAGGCACGGTATCGGCTTTAACGATCATTTTAACAATGGATTAAACTGCCATACATATTATTAATCTACAACCACAATTGTAGATTTACGATTACCTATGACCAAAGGTAAAATTTGTAAAATAATGAACATTCGAACATTTACAGGCAAACGTAAATGTTCGTAAATTAATAAACTGTTGTACATTTAAGGCTGGCATCGTGATTTACCAATAACATCGGTATTGATAATGTGTGATACTGCACGTTTATACTGTACATATGGTCCATATGATTTACTCATTTAATTAGATTGCATTTGATGGCTGTGCACTGTGCATAGACTGTTTTGTCTATCAGATCAGAAGCTCTTTAGTTCCAGTGTATAGCACAGTAACTTAAGTCTCACTTAAGTCCCAACTGTGTTAAGCCACTTGCATAAAGTAATTCACCTTGTACCACATCCCAAGGAAAAAATAAAACTAGAAATGGCACTACCTATAACCTATAATAATGTGGTTACATGTAATAAAATACAACAGTTGCAGATGTTGTGTTCAGTAGTTGACTCATGTTAACACTGTTCTACTGTACTTATTGCAAAGTATTTAAGCTTTAAATACATGTAGGGTTATTCAATAAAAGTTCTTATTGTTTAAAACGGTGCTAATTTTGCCCCAACCAATCAGATCATAGCAGCTTTTAAATGTTAAATGAGATCTGATTGGTTGGGGCAAAATAAGCACCATTTTAAATGATAAGAACTTTTATTGAATCTCCCTGTTGGTGTCTAGAAGGGAGGCTGACATAGGGTACTGACAGCAAGACTTGGTCTTTTGTTTCTTATATATTTTGATATCCTGAATGAAATGGACCAGTTACAAAGCTGAATAAAAAGTGTGTGCAGTCTGCCAAGCAACAATGCCAGATCAGTGTAAAATTAACATTGTGATTGAAAACAGCAGGACAAACACAGATCTATGAATCTAAAGTTGTGGTTCAGTGTGAAAACAAATTAGCTTGTCTTTACATGGTGGTATGAATAACCCTTTCACACCAATTCCCTGCAGATATTGTAGGCAATAGGACATCATTAGCCATGTCTGTATGTGCTGCCTATGAGACAGACATCTGATAGGGTGGATTGCATGACCTAGTGTTTGATGACATCTGACACTGTCTTTGCAACCAAAGAAGCACCACAAAATACGTTACGCTGTCTGAACACTTTCTATTCCAAAGGGGCCAACAAAGGGTTATTGAGACTGAGCATTTAAAGCCAACTACTTTGAACATTGAAATGTTTTATCTATTATTCTCCTTTTCCTTTTTTAATGTTGTCACCTCTCCTTTATCTCCTTCCATCCATTTCTTCCTTTCTCTTTGTTAGTTCTGCCCCTTTTCATTTCAAACAGCCCCTCTCGATCTCTTTAATCCCCTTTAATTCTAGTATAAATTCCATGTTTTTAATTTTACATCCCTGTGCTCTTCTTCCTCCCCCATGTATTTACTATATCCCCCACCTCTTCTTCCAGCTCCCCTAATAACCACCCAGACCATTCTCTATATATGTAGGGTTTCCAGGAAACATATTGTCTGACTGTCACTTTTCCCCTCTCACCCTCACCATTCTGTGATCTGCCTCTACATTCTCCTTGCACTAATTTATTTCTCTCTGTACCTCCCTATTGATCATTGTTCCTGCCTTGATTAACCACCCTCCTCCAGAGCCTATTATTTCTATATTGTGGCATTGTTCTGTCTTTCATTTCATTGTAATTTCACTCTGTACATCTTCCTTACTTTCTTTAATATGCTTTTTAACCCGTTTTATTTTCTCTACAAAATCCTTTCAGATACTTCCCTTTCAATCACCTGTAATTTCTTTCCATTCCATTCTGTAACCAGTATAGTATACCACTATGTATTTCTCTAAGCTAAAGCATCTCTCAAGCACACAGAACACAGATAGTTAAATCACACATTAGGCGGTTTGGGAAGAATGCTCTGCTATCCTCACTGAAGTCAAGCCCTATAAAATTCCCTGAAATGTCACAGATATCGTTCCACGGTAACACAACCCCTGCAGTGCACCAACTGGACAGAGCACTAGTAATGTTTAGAAAGGGTGCAGATAATCCCCCACGCATGCTCATTCCAGATATCCTCCCCTCTCACCCACCTCCACTAAGGGACTGTAAAGGAGAGCAGTTTCTTTCTCTTACTCTATTGATTCCTGATGGAATTGTCATTGGTTAGGAGAGAGGCTCAGGGGTCCTGAAAGTTCAGCCCCTAACCTTTTATCCTTCCCGTCAACTCGTGCACTAGTATGTGCAAATGTGAGAGGGCACTGAGGATGCAGTGATGCTGTATTTCTGAATTATGCACACACCTCTTCCAAGGACTGGCTTTCCTGCAGCTTCTCTCATCTCTGGTACCTTAACAGACCTGGATGCATTGCTTGCTTTCAGCCTTGTGATACCAACCGTTAATTTACTCTGTATCCCTAAATTGCTTTTCCATACATTAACTTATCTTTGCGAAGACTACCAGCTGTAAAAGAGGTTTATTAATGCATTCCAGCAGACTTTAACCATGGATCTACATCCAAGGAGGTAATGCCAACTCTAATATTCTGTCCATTTTTATAATCAGAGCCTTTTGTTAATAGGCACCTTGTTAATGTGTACCATATTCTTCTTTATTTGGTATTATAGTAGGATAAGTGCTTTGCAATTCTCATAAAATTCCTTCTGTGCCTACTGATGCATTGCTTGTTCAAAGATGTTTTAATGGGATTTCAGTGAATAGCTCTATTGCATAAAGTGTGATCTGTTCCAGGTAATCCAATATCTGCTTTATTATGTGTAATGCTTTTAAACAAGACAATTAATGACTGTTTAATAGACCATAATATCAGCATATCATATACTATATTAGAATATCAGATTTGTGGACTTGTTACTAAATTGCACGTTTCCTATCTTTCTGTCCGTTAGAAAAAATAAACTTTGTTTTTACCATTTGCTTTTAAACAGAGATTTTTCTTTAGGTCACACATTGGCATCTGTGGAACTACAATACCCCACACATCTACACAGACCTTCAAGCGGTATTTGTAGTTTAAGTGGAAATAGCTATGAGTTAGCACAGACACAATAGAATATACATGCTAATTAAATGATTTACTGTAATTACACCTCAAGGCTTTCATTTATAGCAAGAATTTCTAAGGGATTGTTTTTAGTTTTTAATCCTTGTATCTGTATAGTTAGACATGACACAGTTCTTTTTACTGTTTGATAAGCTTTTCCCTTTTGGCTGTAAAAGTGTTAAACATATGCACAATTAACCCATGATGCTCCTTATGGTGTTTTGCAATACAAAGGAGTTTTGTGATAGATATTTCATTCTGAAACGCTAAATTATAATCTGAGATGACTTCAGGTTTAGTGAGACAGTGTACACACAGGCATATGCCATTTTTATGTATCCGGAGTCTGGGGAAAAAAACCCATTCAACAGAAAACCAATATAATTTGCATTTGTCACTCTGTCTTTTCTTCGTGTGGAGCAGGTGGGGCATTAAAATCCCATTGGCAGTCTTACTAAAATTAATAGGGTTAGAGGAAATAGGGACCAGAGAACTGAAGAGAGGGCCATTATCATGGCATATGGGGATGAATAGTGTATAGCTACCCATCTCACAACCTTGTACTAAGGGAATAAATTAATACGATTTATTGTGGGTTTCTGGAATTACTTTTGATTATCAGACAATTTTGTGTTTCTGAATGAATAAAAAACCACGAATGGTGCCACCCCTCAATTTGTTTTCTATATATCTGCCCATCTGTATTAATAGATTTATTTATATCTGCTTATGTGCATATGTATCTGCTATTACCCACCTATCTCTCATTGTGATTTGCATTTACTTATTTATATTTGTTGTTAACCTTGCCAGTGTGTCTGCAAGTGTGTACTATTTAGACAGAAAAACTTAAAGGATATGTTCACTCAAAAAGTGAACCTATCCTATTTCACATTAATTGAAGAACAGGAGGTAAAAGTGCTATGACTTATTCCCCCGTTCTTGAATAAATGTAACAGGAACCAGGAAAGAAGATAGTGAAACTTACCCGCAAGCACGCTCCCTCGCTGATTCACCTGACAGTTTCCGACTGCTTACGGCTAATACTATATGATATTGCGCATGCGCACTATAGTATAGTTTTGCCCTGAGGTCCCTGCTTAGAGTTATGTATCGGGTAATCCTAGATTCATATTTCTTGTGGTTCCCATCAATTATAACTTCTCTACCTAAAAATAGTTTTATTAATGTCTTTATTGCTACAAACCCTCCAACCTAACCTCTTGTATAGTTACACTGGAAACAGCATAGTGCAGAGCTGTGGGGGAAGATTAAACTAGTGAACCTGATCTTAGCACAGCTCTTTGCAATGGATTTCTCAATAGTGTACCTAGATTAAGGTGAAAGTTGGAGGGTAGGTTAATTTGGAGCTCCTCAAAGAAAACTATAGAATTTTCGGCTATTAAAAATTTATCCATCATATAAAATGTGTCCTATTTTATCTCTTTGCCCTGACTGTTAATACCATTTAATATACTGAAGTTTTGATATTGCTAGGTAGAGAGGGTAGTATTTCTTTCTGAGTCCTATAATAACAAAAGAACAATGCAATATCAGCCATTAATCCCTTTTGCTGGGATGTATTAAATGGTGGGGGTGTGTTTAAGACAAAAAGAAGGTATGTTCGCAAAGGATGTAAACAACTTTCAAACAGGATTTTCAGGAATTGTAAAGGGCATATCCACCTTCTGAACAACAATCTTTATTTAGGTTAAGGATCCCCCCATATGTATTTACACCTGTACTTACCAATCACTGCTCCACTGACACACCTCCTCTGCTGCTGTTTTGAGCACGCACAGCAGCAGAGTAGGCAGCTATCGGAACGTCTGCTAGGCCTTGATGTGTGCATCTCACTGACAGCTGCCTACTCTGCCTAGGAGGACGGGAGAGAGTTACAATAAGGTTAGACACATCTTTGGTAAAGGTAAGTATAAGGTAAAATACATATGGGGGGCCTTAACCTGTATAAAGACTGTTGCTCAGAGGGTGGACATAATAATTCCCTTTAAGAAGAAGAAATTGAAATAAATTACATTATACTACAGACAATGAGAACTGTGATGCATATGGCATAGGTATCTTTTTGCATCTAAAAAACTATGGTTAGAGTTTCCAATGAAGCTAGTGATCGCA
Source organism: Hymenochirus boettgeri (assembly GCA_019447015.1). Taxonomy (NCBI): domain Eukaryota; kingdom Metazoa; phylum Chordata; class Amphibia; order Anura; family Pipidae; genus Hymenochirus; species Hymenochirus boettgeri. The sequence continues at coordinate 207,212,207 of CM033469.1, read as the reverse complement.
ATGAATTATATTTTTGTCTCCATAGTCCTAAATGAGGAAAAAAAGAAACACAGCAACCATTACCATGTTCCCCCCCCCCCCCCCGCCCATACTAGTGACCTTTCTGAATACTTGACCTTGAAAGTCTTGCACTTTTTAAGCCTATCAACTGTTTCTTACAAGAAATCTGTGTCTTTGATATGGTAAGAAACAAGGGGCACAATTGATCTCGACCTGGCAATTGACAATAATAAAAGCATTTTTGTAACATTGTTCCACAGATATAACAAAGGTTTAGTTTTAGTTCAATGAGACACAACCTTTCAGGTCTTCCTTCATCAGGTGTTGACATTATTCTACCTATAGTTAGGGGACCCAGATATTCTACTTTATTGGGTAGAGGATAGTAACCCAGGTGGAAAAAAAGAGTGGGGTTACGCAATAAAAAGAAATAAGTGTGCCCAATTAATTTACTCCTGTCAACCAGTAAGCAGTTAATTGGTTGCTATGGTATTACTCAATAAAAGGTAAACTAAAGGCTTTAGGCTGAGGCCACACTATGACGCACAAAAAAATCGCTATGCGTTTCTGTCCACTTTCACCATCCGCTTGTGTCCGCTTTTACATGCGTTTGCACTTGCGTTTACATATAAAAACGCATGTCATAGTAATTGTGTCCACTTCTATCCGCTTTTTTCTGCGCTTCCATAGACTTGTATTAAGTAAGTGCAATTTTGACAAAAACGGACCAAAAATGGTGATCGCATGCGTTACAAAATCGCAACAGATCACAGCGTACACAGTGGGGCCTACTTCCCGCGATTTACAGTACAAATAAAATGGCACTGCGGATTGTAAAATGTAAATGGATCGCAAAATGCAGAAAAAACGCGCTAGTGTGGCCTAGCCCTTAAAGTACTTCTTCTGAGGTCCCATGCTTACTCACACCTCACTTTGCAGGCCAGGCCTTCTTTAATTCTTGTGATAGCCAGGGGCTGAATGGCATCATTTGTCATGTCAAATTATCCACAACAGTCTGGTACATGATAAATGATACAATTCAGCTACTAGTTGTTGCAGTCAATTGACAGCTCAATTAGAAACTTTAGAAGAGGAATGTCAGGCTGCATAGAGATGTGGGAGTCAGCATTGAATCCCAGGAAGGGAATATTTTTATAATCTGTAAAAAATCTTTAGTTCTCTTTTAAAGTTAATAAATTCATTGGTAATGAATAACCTTTGGTGCCTTTCACAGCAATAAACAACATAGCTGTAGGTAGAAAAAGGCTGGAGAATTACTGCTTAGACCTTCTTCATTTCTGTCCCTTGCACTAACCATAGTCTTCCTATGCTATCTTGTCAACCAACCTAACACACATTTTTCTTCACTTACAGCCTAGAAAAAATGATTAAAAAATGTGTCACCTTTTCCTTTATTTAGTTGCTAGCCAAACATCTGCAATACAACTGTTGATTACAGAATGTCCTGTAGTTATTGTCCCTAACCCCAGCTCACTAAACTTAGACATGCTCAGTGTGATTCCCTTCTTTGCTGTATGCATAGAATATTCATTTAAACTGTGTGTACCTTTAAGAAACTATACACAATTTTTGCTTTTAGAGCGTCAGGTGAAAACAAGCCACTCAATGTTTTCTGTGTTCTTGGCACAATCCTAGGTTGCCTAAGTAGGCACACACCTTGGTCGCTTGCTGAATAACATGACTCTGCCTAGAGTCCTGCATTGGGTCTGGTACCCGCGCATACCCTGATTGGTCGGGTTAGGGTAAAAAGAACCACAGGTCGGGTTCGGGTAGGGTCGAAGAATTCCAATCTTTAAAAAAAAAAACCTTTTTTTTCTGCCTATGAAGAGAGATCTGTCTGTAATAACTGAAACTGAGAATACATTGTTATCAATTCAAGACAATGTGCAGTGTGCATAACACCTTACACTAAATCACACTATGGAGATAAAGGGAAAATGTATCTAGCTGCAAAAGCTTCCAGCCTCTTATTGTGTTTTTGGCTGGGTAAATATTGAATTATCAACAGATCTAATGTACTTAGAATCTTATACAGGACGCCATTGTGGATAGGAATACAGACAGCTATGTTGAACTTTAAGTCTTGTAGTGCCTGGGTAGATTTTGCAGCGATCACTGGTTAAAAAAGCAGTTAATGCTGGAGTGACTGGAAAGGCATGGGTTAAACTTCTGACCTTGGTTTTACTAGCAGAGGTCAGAGCCAGTAAAGTAACAATCTCCCACAGAACAAAGTAACAAACTTCTAGCTGCACCTGCACCTATGCATGAGACCAGAGCAAGTGTCTGCATGGGAACAGATAACGTGATTTCATTGGTCATAATGATCTATGGGATGAAGAAAATTCTAGTGATGATAATAATAATCTACGGCTTGATGATATTCAGCTAGAACTACAGCAGGTATGTGGACCTCCAGATTATTGACTTTAAAACTCCCAAGCATTGTTCGACAGCAGACGCATGTTGAGATTTCACTACAGCTCCACCTGCTCCCTACCCATTATCCTCTGTTATGGTACCTGCACATTGTAACGCTTACTGTTTCCCATAGTGCAAGTTTACACAGTGGGTGGAGATTAAAATGTATATTCTGCAGGACAGTTATAAAAAATAGATAAGTAACCAGTAGACCTCCAGATGTTTATCCAAACAATAGTGAAGGAGGGGGACATCACACAGAGTAAATCTGCAAAGTAACCTCCAAATGTTTGAAAACTTTAACTCCAAGCATTACCTGTCTATAGAATAACTACTGGTTACCTATCCTTGTCAACAAGAAAATAGTTACAGAAAAAGATTTAAAATGAGCTGAGGCCAATGGGTAGGTAGAAGTTGGGGACAGGGGGACAGTAGAGGCCCATGGGTAGGTAATTGGGGACAGAATAGATCTATTATATGAAGTGTGCATTGTGGTAGGTTTGTTTCTATTAACATTTTTGGTAATGAATAAACCATTTATTTTAACTTTTAGGCTTTTTTTTAACTTCCCTGTACAAATTTTCAAAAAAAATACTAAAAGCGGGCTGGGTCATGGGTCGGGTGCAGGTACAGATTTTTCGGGTCGTGTGCGGGTCTGGAAAATTAAACCCACGCAGGACTCTAGCTCTGCCTATAACAAAGATTATATGATTTTTGGTGGATTTTGTCTTTACAAAATATTTATAGCAACCAATTTTGGCAAACATTTGCGAAAGGATTGACATTAAATAATTTTTGCAAAGTGAGAGCAAACATGTAAAACAAATAATTAAAAATGGATAATGTAAGAGATTATGCTACTCAATCCACATTCCTAATGAGAAGAATTGATAAATGAAGCCACTTTATAGTATAGTGCACTTTTCAGCCCAGCAGGGCCATCAGGGCAGGTGAAAGGGCTCTGTAATTCAGTGTGTTCCAGATGCACAATGAATATACTTCAGGCAGGAATGCAGTCAACGCAATGGGAAGTAGTGTGTAATGGATGTCATTGTGGCATTAGTTGCTGTGTTGTAAGATCTGTTTATAAACAGATAGGCTTCCCCAGGGAGTTCATTTTGACCTATATTGGATTTATTTAGATTTCTAATGGGTCTGCTGCCAATCGCATCCCTATTAACATGGGAAATTCTCTATAAGTATTTCGGCTCGATTTATTTTGGTTTGTGGTTTTACTTTTTATATCTGTTTCCACCATTCTTGGACGGTATGGACATTACATTAAAAGTGCTCTTCTGGAAAGAGTTAAGTGTAATGTTTTCCCCACTGGGTGATGAATTAGCTGATTTGATTTTTTAAAAAAAATAAAAAATGGGACTGACCTCAGAAAACATAGAATCGCCCCCATAAAACACAACCTTTAGCTTCTTTGTCCTTCTAACAACAAAATAAACAGATGGAGAAAATAAAGCAATATTTCTTCTATAGCTCAGCATTCTGCTCATTGTCTGTGTTAGCCATACACATGCGTGTTTTATGTAGCACACACACATTGTTTATTGCTGTGTTTATTTCAAATAATTCTAACATTGCCAGTGTCAAGTAATGTCCAATCAAAACAGCTGGGCTTTGACTTTTTATCAGGATTGCCATCTGGTGTGTGACTGGCCATTTATATGCAGTGTTTACATGTTACAGTGACAGCAGTGTCAGTCGGTGTATTGTTGGTCAGGTTTTTAGATCACTAAACAGAGACAGAGGGAATAGCACTTGGAAAGGTAATGTGCTTTGGGACAGGACCCAAGCAGAAAGGATGACAGAGCTTTGTACTGTCTACACTGAAATCGCTAAAAATATCAGGATGTACCAATGCATTAGCCTGACTGCTGTACAGTTAACACTCAATAAATCCGGATTCAGGAATATGTAGTGGAATTATTTTAAGTCAGAACATTGAAGAGCAGGCTCCAGGCAGAATACTTCACAGAGTGAGAGAAGGTCACTTGCTGATGTGCTGCATATTTATTAAAGATACAGATTAGTATACAAGGGGTTTGCATGAATGCTACTAAGAAAAACTGATCTGCGCTCAGTAAAGGCTCAGCCTTCACATTTAACATTGAATGGCTCTTATTGGTATGCTAGGGCACAGACATACATAGTTACTTAATTCAATTGGGCTGAAAAAAGACAGATGTCCTTCAAGTTCAACCCTTTCTTGTGGTTAAGGGTTTACATTGTTAAAAGGGATGCTTGCTCTAAAGTATTGTTATGTATCATTAATTATGGGTAAGCAGTGACAGTGATCCAGACGGAGCCTGAAGGATGATGGAGAATGGAGTGCAGGAGGCAGGAGGAAACTCTAAAGTGTCTGGGAGGATAAACATGGGTTCTCTCAATAATGAGGAGCAAGCTGGTTATGTTAATTTGTAATAACTTTTGATACAAACACATAGGCACACCATACTGGCATGTTGCTATTTGGCAATGGAATAAAAATGTAAAATTAAGAGGCATGACAAAAAAGGTGGACAAAAAAAAATAATCTCAAAATGAGATTAAAAAGCAGATACGACAGTTTATGTCAGTGTAATGTACGGTAATACCTTTTATAGAAAATCTACAGCTGCATTTTTACATTTCAATTCTATAATATGCTGTCCCAGTGGGTTTATAATGATCGCACTAGAAAACAAAATGTTTAATTCTCAAAGGATATGGAACGTGTCCTTTTATGTTTTTACATTTTTAAAGATTTACGGAGTTCTGGTTCTTTTTTTTTTTTCCAATTGCCTTTAATGCTTATTTAGCTGAGGATGGAACTGCATTTATCCTGGAAAGGGTTAATAGCGTCCAATCTTCAGAAACGTTGTAGATATTAAATATCACAAGAGATGAGCAGGAATTTCCATGGCAACCTATCTATAGAAATAGATGTGAGCCTCACATTGTGAGTCAGCTGTGTAGCATTCTCCAAGAACGAGCTGGTTATAATTCCCAGTAAAGCATTTTTAGATTTAAATGTCTGATGAAACTTTCAATGCTGGTTAAGGATTAATCACATGCTTCTTTTAGAAGCTACCAATCAGAAGTCTCTTACAGAACTTTTCCATCTAACTTTAATACACCAACCCCTTTTTATCTAACAATCATAGAATTCATTCATTGTCATCAATGTTGTGTCTGCCATGAACCTGGCTGTGTTCCTGCAAAATACAGTTCAATGGCACATTCTGATATGGGGCTGGCAGCAGAGGTGTCATTCTTCCCAGAAACGCCCCTGAGGATCAATAAGTAGATTTACATCAACTTATTGTTATTATAAATACAACAAAACATTATTTACATGGATTATTTTTCTCACAAAACCTTTTTTTTAATCTGCATCTATTCATGCGAGCTACTTGGCATACTAATGATTTAATGACTTCCATTCTCATGAAATGCTGCCTACCATCACTATAATTACTGGAATTTCTGCTCAATTTATTAAATAACTTATTATTTGTCCCATGGTGACACATTTGTTTGGCTCATAAAGTACAAGATCAGGATATATAATATCCATATAATTTGATCCATGCACAGTATGAACTGCAAACATAATGTCTTTATATAAAATAATACACTAAAAATGTTTGTACATAGTTAATATGATGGATACTGTTCTGAGCTAGACAGTAGAAAATAATGCAGGCCTCCAGTGGCACCTGTGTGGCTATATGCGCTTTTGACTTTTATTCTATCTACACACTTAAGAGGGCTAGTTTCATTTGTCAGGCGGGCCCAAGCATGATGCCTAATACCCCCAAACCAAAACCAAAATTTCAATAGCAAAAAAGCCATAGGATCTAACACTTGCCCAATGGTCCACTACCAGTCTCTCAGGTTTCTGGTTTTTTCATGATGATGATTTAAAATGGTGCCATATACTTCTTTATAGTTATTTAATCAAGCCAGCAAAACAGTTGCTTTATACAAGCAAACTATTGATAGGCTAGTAACACAGTGCTGTGGTCTTTTGAACACACAGGAAAATGCTGGAACTTGTTTAACTTGCTTATTAACATGCTTTCAACCATCAGTTTTCACCCTTACTGCAGACATCCCACCCTGCCACTATGTACTTGTGGGCAGGGGGGGAGGGGGTCGGCACGGGGGGGGGGGGGGGGGGGGGGCGGCGTGACATTATTTACGTCACGTTGTGGGAGGGGCGTGGTGGTGTGGCGTGACGTAAATGATGGGCGGGGTTTTGGGAGGAGGTGGGGTTGTGGGCGTGAAATGGGCGGGTTCGGGGGCCTGGTGTGCTATAAACTCTGTGTACCAGTGCAAGCAAGAATTTCAATCCTCCACCCCTCAGTACAGGCAGAAAGCAGAATTAACCAATATCATGATCTCAAATACCAGTACACAGAAATGGAAGTGGGGGAGACAGCACCAAATCCAAATTTTGCTATGTGGCCCGGGAATATTTATGTTATGCCCTTGATATCCTATATAATAAAATGCAAGTGTGTGTCCCTGTGTCAGTGTGTGTGTGGCTGCTCTGGAGTAAAAGAAGCAGCCAATCTACCTGATAGGCTGCTTCTTTTCCCTTCAGAGCAGGGATTCAGCTGATCAGATCACACGTTTACATTAAGGGGCAGGACCACAGACCGGGACCTGAGAACTTACTGCATAGAAGCCAGAGAGAGAGGAGTGTGCGGCAACTTCCCTGTGATGTACAACAGCCTGAGCCACTTCCCCTCACTGGTACTGCTGGCTGCTCTGGGTGGGTTGATTTCTTAAGTTAACTCTTCATAAAGATTATAATCTGTATTTATTTCTTTAACCAGCATGGATACATATATAGTGTATGCCTTCCAATAATTGTATGTTATCTGTATTCTCACCAGTTGGGGGAGTATAGGGAGAGGTTGATACTTAAAGTCGCTTAGAACTTGGGACTCCACACTAGGGTTAACTGTCTCTATTGTTACAGAAACTCTGGGTCACTTCCTGTCCACATACTATATAATGTTGAAAAAATGCATGTTAATATACAGTCACATGTTACTTGAGAAAGGGTGCTGTGACGCCCGAAATGTCGCTTGAAGTCGAACATGTGACAAGATTCAATAAAGACAAACGTGTTTTATATGGAGGAGTGCTGCTTCATTTATATGTGCTATTGAATATTTGGCAGGACGTCAGCCTGATTGGTGAATTTATGTCATCACATATTACCAACAGATTAAAATTTTAATGCAATCAGCAGTGTCATTTTTGACTAGTTTATCATGTGTGTACTTGTTGTTTTATCTTATGATGTATGCATGTATGCATTTACTTCCTTATTAAGAACACTTGCATTTATTCTAAGGTTAACATATTTAAGTATAAGCCAAGGTACTTATTTTTACCTGAAAAATGAGTAAAGCTGACTCGAGTATAAGCCGGGGGTTGAGTTTTTCTCCCATAGACAGACCCATAGTTCCACAGACAGTCCTATAAATATCCTCATACACAGCCCCATAGAAAGTCCCATACACAGCCCCACAGAAAGTCCCATACACAGCCCCATAGAAATTCCAATACACAGCCCCATTGAAAGTCCCATACACAGCCCCATTGAAAGTCCCATACACAGCCCCATTGAAAGTCCCATACACAGCCCCATAGAAAGTTCCATACACAGTCCCATTGAAAGTCGAAAGTCCCATACACAGCCCCATAGAAAGTCCCATACACAGCCCCATAGAAATTCCAATACACAGCCCCATTGAAAGTCCCATACACAGCCCCATTGAAAGTCCCATACACAGCCCCATAGAAAATCCCATACACAGCCCCATAGAAAGTCCCATACACAGCCCCGTAAGATCATAAATATAATCATAAAAGTCACTAATGCAAATGATGAACAAAAGGTGACTGTGTCTTATCAGTTAACCACCAAAGCTCAGTGTATGCAAAACACAGGATTCCACTTCACCAGTTATGGCCATCAACATACTTTCTAAAGATAGGATAGGATATTTCAGCTGTTATGTTGGGCACATGCTACTCTGCGCTTCTCTCTGAGCTCCTTTGCCTTTCACCCTGATGCTGTTACAAGGACATTAATTCTAGGCAGAGATTCAAAGTTTTACATAGTAAAGTCAATGCGTGAGGTTTGGAAACTGAACCCTGTGTTTTCATCACTGTTATAATTACAGTGTGAAGCTTTAGATTACAGCAGCACTTGCAATGAGAAATTAACATTAAAATCCAACTGGACAATTAGAGTATCACAGACACATTAATAAAGTCTGGAGTTCACTGACTGTGGGGTGGGTGTGTCTCTGGATGACATGCACACTAGTGCCAGTAATTGTTTGTATGGGTCAAATCAGTAAATGACCTACAAGTACTCTCTACATTCCAACCTCTGTGCTGTAACCACCATCACCCCTGGCAAACCAAAAAATACTCAGTTGAACCAAATGATTTGTTATGATCTCTGTGCAAAATATAAATGCCAGAACCATGCAATATTTTACAGTGGTGGAAAAGGTCAATTTTGTGATACTGCACCAAAAACAAAAAACTTGTCAAATGTTCGTTACCTGCCCCCAACCCCAACTAACATATTCAGCACGTTATAAGATGTATTATTAACCAGATATTTAAGGATAATTTAAGAGAATATTGCCTTCATTCTGGCACAGTAAACTGGCTCTTCCCTATATAAAGTCAATGAAGGCTGTGACTGGTGACATCACAACCAATGATGATGACCAGCTGTTGTTTCCCCTTCTGCCTCCTCTGCATGCTCAAGCTTATAAAAATCTATTTGAGCAGAGGGATTACCTGCTTAATATGGTAGTTGGCTTTTTTGCACAACACAAATAGCAGCTAAAAGCCCTATTGCCATTTACACAGAACCGCAACTGCTATATTAAAGTGATGCGAGGTGAGCAATTGCTTCTCTCTGTAAAGTCCTCTGCACTTCTCCACTGTTTTGTTAATTAGCAGCAACCAGATGATACATTCTTACGGGTCAGTTAGAAAACATTTGATAACATCTGGTTGGTTACTGCAGATTAAGGGCAAGGCCACAATGCACTGCACACGCATTCACACACTCAATCGCGCGCAATTGCGTGTGCGATTCCTACACAATTTCTGTGTGTTCGTGCATGGGATTTCTCCTTTTAAGATATGAAATCGCATGCGATTGCGCATAAAAATGGTGATCACATGCGATTGCGTATCGCAAACAGATGCGCATTGTGTCTGAAATCGTGCGATTTTGGTGCATTGCCGCGATTGCAATGTTAGGAAAAAACACGCAATTGCATGCGCAAATGCACCAAAACCGCGCTAGTGTGGCCTAGCCCTAAAAGGCCAGGTAAAATGTTGCACCTCTTAAATAATCTAATTTGTTCTTTATTGCACCTGCCTATATAGTTAAAAAATATCAGATGGCACAAATGTTTTGCCCTAGGTCTTTCATGGATATTTTCTTCTCGTAATGTTTATAGGTTTGCGGATATTGCTGGTAGATCAGTGGATTGAAACTGGTGGTACAATGAAGGCTGCTATTAAACTGGTGGAAAATCAAGGTGGTACAGTAGCAGGTGAGCAATTAAGACAGCTGTAAATGATGTTTCAGCGTACCGCCTACTTTAGACTGAAGTAGGGTTTCCAGATCACCTGCTGATTGTAGGACGCTCTTAATTAATGCAGTTAGCAGGGCTGCACTGATTGCATTAAAACTGCATTACTGCTGACTCAGCCTTGCTACATGCTACATTTTAATAGGTGTCCTCTGATTTTTCACTGATCTGGAAACCCTAGACTGAAGGGTCATTTTCTTTGCAGAAGTATGTATTTTGTTCACTCCACATCATTTTAACTTCAGAGATGATGGGTAAGAGGTCAGCTGCAATAAGGACAAATCACCAACAAAGGGTAACGCTGTCCTCAAGCAAAACGCCAGTCCAGCATTACAACCAAGAAATCCAGGCTCAACCTGATGCATTTTGTTCCTGATTAACACTTCATCTGAAGCCTCGTACGCACGTAGAATTCTTCGCCTAATGATTGACCTCCGACCACGACGCACACAGGCGACAGACGGCCGCATCGGCCGATAATCGCATGTGTGTATGCGTTTGGACAGGCATCGTTCATCAATGTGCCATGGCAGATCAACAAACTACACCTGACCAAATACATCCACACGTGTGATTATCGGGCGAAACTGCCATTCATTGCACTCTTGGGGGTCGTGGGTTGGTGCAAAGATTGTAAGTGTACGAGGCTTGAGGCAATACATTAGCTGTAATGAAGAGGTTAGTTACATTAAACCGAACAATAGAAGCTGTGCAGGCTCTTGGTAGAATACACAGCTGCTCCCTTATAAACTCTCCTAGACCCCAGAGGACAAACATTAACCAATTATAGAAGCATGCACAAAAAGTACTTTTATGTAATAATTTATTAGTGCTTGATAGCAGCAATACCACACACACAATGGTAATGATCCCTTCCACAACAATGGGTCCAGACATTTCATGGCTTTCTGTACTTTGTGCAGCAATGATTTTCTCGGCCTAAATTGCTATGCGAATTATGCTCATTAGTGACAATGTTTAAACATTAATTTTTAGAGACGTTATAAGCTGGACTGTGTTTAATATAACACCGAAATATGAGGCATTGAATGTTTAATAGTTTACACCCTGCCCCAGGCAAAGCAAACACAAACCCAAACCTGAATCATTTCCTAAATTACAGAACTCACACCAACAAATAAAACTTGTGTAGCTTGTCCAAACCTCTAACAAAAAGGGCAATGTAAAAGGGAATAGTATTTAGGGTTATTCTATATATAGAATATCCCTTATATTATAGAAATATATTTATATCTTCATAGGAGATTGCATTGAGTTTTTAGGAGCTACCAATGTGGTGGGGGGTATATGATATTACATATAGGAAAGGTGTGTATGTATGTGTGTACTATCTCACTGTTACCATTTAAATGACCATCAGTAAATGTATATAAAGTTTAGCACCAACTTATATTAGGTACAACACAAAATATACAAAATACATAAACTTACTTACAGAGCTGAGATCCCTATTTCAAAATGGAATGGTCAAATGGCAGCTCAAAGGACAACTCCACCCTCATAAGAACATCTTTTAGAAAGAATGACCTCTTTAAAGGGCAAGTCCAGCCCCAAAATGAAAACTTATATACAGGTAAATCACCCCCCAAAACCCTAAACTGTAATATTTTGAAATGTGAAATATATAACTCTAACCTGAAATCCTGCACAATGTCCTGTTTCCTCTGTTTCTGATTCCTGGTTCTTCCAATTAGCAACTGTTAGTTATGGATTTGACAGTTCACATCACAGCCAATGACTGATCCTAATCCCCTGTCTGCCTTTTCTGAGCATGCCCAGGCTCAGTACAGGCTCAGTACAGGTTTCTGAATTGCTGTTTCCATAAGACCTCCAGTATCATAGCAGGCATACAGTAATCATATCAACACAGTATCAATACAGTATCATATAACATATTTTAAAGAGGCCATTCTTTTTAAAAGATGTTCTTATGAGGATGGAGTTGTCCTTTAAAATATGTTGATATATCATACTTTGTCCTATGAATTCATTACTGTATGCCTGCTATGCTTCTGGATGCCTCATGGAAACTGAGCAATTTAAAAACCTGTACTGAGCCTGTGCTGAGCCTGGGCATACTCAGAAGAGGCAGACAGAGGATTAACATTCAGTCATTGGCTGTGATGTCAACTGTCAAATCCATAACTGACAGTTACTAACTGGAAGAACCAGGAAGCAGAAACAGGGGAACCAGGACATTGTGCAGAATTTCAGGTTCTTATATATTTCAGATTTCAAACTATTACCGTTTAGGGTTTTGGGGGGTGATTTACCTGTATGTAAGTTTTCATTTTAGGGCTGGACTTGCCCTTTAAACCACACCCGTGTCTGCTCCATATAAAAGGAAGTGTAATCCAAAAAAAGTTTCTGTCTGCTACACAGGATGTGATGTGTATTGTAATGGACATATACACCAAGGCTCCTTATATACCACCCCCAGCATGCAGGTGGTGTCAGTGAGTAATAAAAGACAAGACATCCCTGCTCTCTATGGTAGGAGGAGAGAAAGTGAAAGTGGATTGTGGTGTGTGCTTTGGAGAGATTTTGACTATAACACAAGATCCTGTGTATAAGACCCTGTGTATAAGATTCTGTTACCACCTGTTGGGAGGACAGATTATTGGACAGACAAGTTACCCTATTGGATACAAACTCTGAGGCAACAGATAAGTTTACACCAACTTACAAGGACACAATATACAAGCCTGGTCAATATTCAAATTGGTGCGCCATAGACAGGGACCCCCCTGATTATTGCACATGCTATGTGGGAACCTGTTTATGTGCAATTTCTGCTTTGTGCCAGACCACCAGAGTAACCCACTGTGTGCCATGCTACCCATAATCCTTCCATAAAGCAGTGATTTGGTACAAATTTGTGGCAGGTGTGCTGGTAATACCATTTATTTTTCCTGTTTTCTTTGTATATTTGTTCTCTGTATTAAGCTATGGAGGCTGCTACTGAAAGTATTGATTTAAATCCTCCAGTCTTTGTACCTGCAGATAAAATTACCCAATTAGACTCAGTAGCTCTACCAGGCCAAATTGCCAAACCTATTTTTAAATCTGATCCATTTGATGGGGTAACTAGGGAGATTTAACTGAGTGGCTAGAACAATTTGAATTGGCAGCCACTATTAATGGTTGGGATGAAGGTGCTCACTGGCAAGTCCTTAGCCTTTTGCTTAGTGGTAAAGCCAAATACCAAGGATTTACTGTAATACTGAAATAAAAAGCAGTTATCAGTCATTAAAAATTGCTCTGAAGCTTTTTTTTTCCAATTAGATCTGTATAAGAGTATATAAAGGATAAACCCATTTCTTTAGGTAAACTGGGAATGGGAAATGTTTGTTTATATGTTAGATTATTAGGGCAATGCTATTACAATAACATGATGCTGTGAGGTACCTTCTGTTATAATATATGAGGTACCATTACCACTTGCAGTGGTGAATACTAATAAGTATTAACCTAGCATGTTTAGTTTCAACCACACAGTGTAGCAAGATTGCCTGGGTCTACTCTCAGACCTGCAGGATTATCCTATTTGGTTCCTCTGGAAGCTGGTGACTATCTGAGTAACAGTTTAAAATATACCTGTGTAAAGAGTCTATATCCACACATAGCAAAACATACACACACATATTTTCCATTGTGCACCAACGGGCACAATTTTGCTAGTATATATATATAAATATATACTAGCAAAAGTGTGCCCTTTGGTGCACAGTGGAAATTATGTGTGTGTGTTTTGCTAGATAATTATTTATGCTCTCAGTGAGACCAACAGAAAGTGCAAAAACATGCAAGTGATTCAGGATCTGTCTGCCTCTCCCTGTTAAGCTGTAGGGCCAGAGAGATGCTACTTACATGCGTTTAGGCGGTAGGTATTAGGATCCATTCTGAACTTGCTCTCCCTTTCCACTCCCAGCAATTATCTAGGGGGAGACTCAAATGGGATAAGTCTTAAAGTCCCTAGGCAATCCCACCACATAATATGATCAAACATACACATACTCTCCCATTTCTATTTGACCTGCCAGCTTTTCATATGTTTAAAAACTACAACTCCCAGCATTCTCTGTTAGCAGTAAGTTTCTTTCTTATGTCCATTGAATGTACTAAGATTGAACTTTTCACATGTTTAAAAACTACAACTCCCAGCATTCACTGGCTGCACAGAATGCTGGAAAATTAATTTTCATACATCCTGGAATAAAGCCCTTTTACTGACTTACAGACATTAAAAGCCCATGCTTTAGCGATTCCTACCCAAGGATTTCAATATGCACATGTTTGAAATTACAACTCCCAGCATTCTCTGTTAGTAGTAAGTTTCTTCTTTATGTCCACTTCCTGTCTGGCAAACAGAAAATGGATTATATTGCTTAAATAATTGAATAAACCATTAACAAACTCACTTTGTTGTCTCAGAGAAATGGGCATGGAAATGTTTTCCTTTCAGTCCCCCTATCATATATAGCAGGGATAAGCAACCAGTAGATCATCAGATGTTTGAAAACTACAACTCCCAGCATTCCTCTACAAGCACTCTGTAGTTAGGGAATTCAAACTACAACTCCCAGCATTCCTCTACAAGCACTCTGTAGTTAGGGAATTCTGGGAGTTGTAGTTTCCAAACATCTGGAGATCTACTGGTTGCCTATCCCTGATATATAAATATACCTTCCTGTCCAGCAAACTGCAGCTCTCCTTTTTGTCTATTGAGAGGGGAGGGGTGGAGTTATGTGAGAGTGAGAAGAACGTTTTTACTAAGACTGTCACATGTTTTACAAAGGAAGTGACATATAAGTCTTGCAACTTCCTACTAACACTTCCTACTTCCCTACTAACACTCAGAAAATGTTTGATTTGCTAACACTGCTGTCAATCTAATATTAAGCACACTATTGGATACAACACTAAAAGGGAAGTGATAAATATGATCATTTGTAAGCTTACATTGCCCTGCCTGTAAAACGTCCTGGGGTGTGGCTTAACACTCCATTTTGAAGATTATATTACAAAACAGGTGTGGGGACTATGCAAGTACTTTTATTTATATATTTTGCCTTATTTACATTTCTATATACTTTAATGTCATTACTACATGTTTGTTAATATTGATATAACTATTTATTTAGTGCTTAAACACGGTTATGAGTAGATTTAATCACTTTTCCAGTCTCATATAGGAAGCGATCTGTCACATTGGATTTTAGTCAACTCTCATTCTAGCTGGGTCAGTGTCTGAGGTTCTTGATTGGGATATTAACAAAAATATGGAGCCCGATTGATCTTCTCTGAAGGTTTCATTTACTTTCAGATAATGAAGGTTTCATTTATTTCCAATAATGAAGGTTTCATTTACTTTCTGATAATGAAGGTTTCATTTACTGTCAGATACACTATTGAGAAATGCATTGCACAAAGCTGTGCTAAAATCAAGTTCAACAAGAGAAAAGATAATATGGTGAAATATAGAATGATTCCAAGAAACAGAGTGGGCCTTACACCTTGTGGTAATACCTACCAATTCCAGTACATCTTAACAATACCTGCCAGCCCAAGATGATGAAGAGGCAGAAAGCTTAAGGTCAGTGGTGTCACTACGTTAAAACATTCATCGCGCAGCCAGGAAATCCGGAAGACCAAATAAGGTTTGGGGCACTTCAGCGGGTACAGTCAGTTAAAACATTCAGGGCACTTTGCCAAATATCCGGGGCCCCGAATGTTTTATCTGACTGTACCTGCAGAAGTGCCCTGAACCTTATTTAGTCTTCCGTTTTTCTGGTTACTTATTAGTATTTACCACAACAAGTTCCAGATTTACAGTTGCCATGGGGTTAGGACTTGGGAGCACAAGATACTGATTAGCTTTATAGCTTAAGGTGAGTTTAAAGGAGCTTAAAGCTCCCCACAGAGTATAAAATGAAATAGAGCCATCTTATAACAGAAGGTACCTCACAGCCTCATATTATTATTGCCCTAATTATCTAACATATAAACATATTTTTCGTTCCCAGCTTCCCTAGAGAAATGGGCAGGGGCATGCAAAGTATCCAATTTATATCCTCTTTCCTACATACACATCCCTTCCTGTGTAGCATACAGAAAGTATTTTTTGATAGGCTATGACTGTCACATATCACAAACAGCACATCATTGGATGTTATACTGACATTACCACTTCCTTTTAGTATCCACATGGAGACCCCTTTTGCCTCCAATATGTAATCTTCCTTTTGCCTGTGGAGAGGGGAGGGGGAGCGAGTCCAGCTGCTGATACTTAGACATTACTTCCTGCCTTTCTAGTACTTTTTTTTAATTAACTAAGACTGCTACATGTTCTACAAATGGCACATAACAGACATTAACTTTTTTATGGTTTAAATTGTCTAAACACATGCAGACATTTAAGCAGTGACAAAGGGGTGGCTAAACCTTCCATTTTGACTATTCCATTTAAAATATGTGATTTATAACTTTTAACAATATAAGTTAAATTAATAATTAAGTAATTAAGTCAGTACTATCCTCCACCTCATTGGTAGATCCTAAAAACTTAATGCAATCTCCTATAAATGTATAAATTATGTTTATAGGAAGGATATAAAATAAAAACCAACCTGTTCGTTCAAGGCCCACAACTGTGGGTCTTTGACTTTTCTATACCGTAGAAATGGGAATTACTGACAGCAATGCAGATGGCCCCCACACCTTGCTGACCTTGCCAGAACCAATGAGGTTTGGCAAGTATCTGCAATGTGTATTGCCACCTTAATTTGCAGCCTGCAGGGGCGTCTAAAGTAAGTCAAAGATAACTGTGCATAGAAGACAGTTTGTTCTGCAGTGGGTTGACATTTACTGGGGATGTCAGCAGCTGGTGGCTGCCAGCAAGCTGAGGAATGGTGTACAGGGAGTTAACTTGCTCTCTGCCAAACTAGTTATTGCTGAGTTGAACCAGCATACTTTGTACAAGTTACTTAGGCTTCCCCTGGGATTGTTCCACTTGAGTTCTTTATCTCTACTAATAAAAGTGGCGTTCCTACTTCTGTCATGTCCTGTTTTTTAATGAACTGCCCCTCACAGATAGGATTTATGTGATGTGATGTGACAGGTCCTAACTTTAGTGTCCTTTGTGTACTTGACAAAAGTGTTTTTTAAGTGGGAATATTTTAAAGCATGGTGTGTAATTTCAACATCTGAAGAGTGATTGGTTGTCCCATGTATTTCATAACTATTTTTCAATGAAATTTTACATGAATACTCAAATGGATGTCTCATTAGCCCCTTTGGAATGACCTTGGCTCCACTACTTTACAATGACTCAAATTCCTATCACCCAGGGTGGCCAACCTCTTTCCCCTACCCACCTTTTCTGTCTTCTTCCATGTCTTGCCCCTACCACATATAGAGCATTGAGTCATTTATTATGATTTTCTAACATGTGCACAATATAGTTAATTGGTTTATTATTCCAACATGTTGCAATTGTCCTCTGATGTTTGAATATTTAACTCAAGTTAGACTGTAGCTAGACTGTAATCTTACTATAAATACTATAAAGCAAATTTAATTTGTTTCTTTAAAAAGTACACATGACATGACCACGTAACCTCCTTTTCTATGTCTTAATGGTAAGTGATATACCTTCTGTTCCGTGTAGGTGTGGCTACAATTTGTATTGAGGACAGCGATGGTGGACGTTGGGTAAGGGAAAACTACAAATGCTCTGATTGTGTCCCTGATTACCTGAGGATTCACTTTAACAACCACAATCTGGAGAACATCTGCAACTTTTATGATCAGCAGAATAACTGAATAAATCATCTTGGTTCCTGGAGCCAAGACTAATCACTGCACCCCTGCCTAGCCCTTCAAAATGCATAGAAAGTGACTAGCAGTGGCAGCTGTTATCATTTCTAATGCAGTAATGATGTATATAGATTTATTTTCTCAGTTTTCTTACCTTGTCAAACCCCTTTATCATTTGGTCTTATCACCTAACAGGATGTTTGATCTTTTACGTCTAGCTTTGTGTAAGACCAAATATGGCAGAGAAAAAATACACAGGACATTAAAGGAATAGTTCACACAAAAAGTGAACTGTTCCTTTAAATCCATGATTGAAGACCAGGAGGCAAAGGACCTATTCCTTAACTTCCGTTCTTAAGTCACTTGACCAGGACCCAGGATGGAAGGTGAGTATATTTACCTCGCGCACGATCCACCGCAGCTCAGTTGACAATTAGCGACCACTTGCTGGTTTAGTTTCACTATAACTAAACCAGTAAGCGGTCGGGAATTGTTATCTGAGCTGCGGTGGATCGAGCACGAGGTAAATATACTCACCTTCCATCCTGGGTCCTGGTCAAGTGACTTAAGAACGGAAGGTAAGGAATAGGTCCTTTACCTCCTGGTCTTCAATCACTGATTTAAAGTGATAGTTCACTGTTTGTGTGAACTATTCCTGTAACTATAATCCTCAAAATTAGTGATGTCTCCAGTCACATCCTCTCTATAACTAAGCAGTGTTATAAATCTTACTGCAGCTAGATAAACCATCTAATTACGGTATATATTCACTTGTATAGAGATAGTCACTAGCAAAATGGTAGATTTAGTAAGTCACATTTACAATATGAACTAACAGGGTTATTCAATAAAAGTTCTTATCATAAAAATTGCTGCTAATTTTGCCCCAACCAATCAGATGTTAGATTTCAAATGTTAAATGAGATCTGATTGGTTGGGGCAAAATAAGCACCATTTTAACGATAAGCAGGGAGATTCAATAAAAGTTCTTTAAAGGGCATCTATAGTGGGAAAATGAACTTTTTTTTCTTTCTTTCCATGTGTTCTATAATTCCCTACAACCCCCAGAGTGTCTTCACTTTTTTCAGATTCCCTCTCTGTCCTGAGATACACCAGTTAGAAGAATACGTGATTGCATTCCTCTACTCCTACTTGGACTGTCAATCAAATCCCTGTGACTTGATCCCCCCTCCCTGCTCTGTAATAAACATAGAGATAACAGCATTAGCAGGGGGAGAAAGGTAGCTTTGATGTTAGATATAAGGCTGCACTTGACCCCCCTTCTTAATAGCTTTCACAGATTGATGATGGGTCACAATGTGAGAGATCGTAAACTGTACTGATCTCCTTCTTCCGTGTCTCCAGGACAGCTTACTTTCTATTGGCCACTGTGCGTGGGTGTGTTTTTCAGGATGTTGAACTTTTAACTCCTACTGCACATAAAAAGCTTGTCGGTTAGCCGGAGCTGAGACATGGAGGAGGTAACAGAGGGGAGGGAGAAGGGGGGAATGCTGCACATAGATCTGACACCATGGTTAAACAGAGTCAGTGACAGATATAGGATTAAGGCAGCACAGAGTACATGAATTTAACTTTGCAAAGGGGCAATGTGTTTTTTTCACTATAGATGCCCTTTAAAATCGTGCTAATTTTGCCCCAACCAATCAGAACTTATTTAACATTTGAAAGCCAACAACTGATTGGTTGGGGCAAAATTAGCACCATTTTAAACGATAAGAACTTTTATTGGATTACACCTGAAGAACTTTTATTAATTCTCCCTGATAAATGTCTTCCACATGAATTTTATATATAATTAATGCCGGTTAATGCTTGTTCCTATTTATATATAAAAACTGAGACTTTCACTTTTAAGCTGGGTACACATTATACAATCCTTCTTCCTGACCAACCGTTCAAGGCTTTTGACTGGTTGGCCAAGAGGAAGTACTGTCGGTCGTGGCAAAAGCAGCTGCATCCGACAGTTAGGTGCGACTGATCGTATGGTCCATAGAGGGCCGCACGATTAGTTGTGATTTTCCATCCTGTCCAGTCGTTCGTTCGTCCGATTTGAACAAACGAACAGTCGACGATCAGTTTTGCCTGCAAAAAGCCGCTGTAAAATAATTCGACCCGACCGTCATTTCAGTTTTTCAGTCGGTCGGGCAGAATTATTGTATCGTGTGTACCTAGATTTATTTGGACATGGGATTTCTTGGTGACCTCTAATATCCTTTTAATTAACAGTAGGCTGTAAATTGTAACTATAATATACATAAGTAAATATCGTTTGTATTACTTTTTGATGTGATGTTTAATTCCAAGGCGCCAATCTAGGAAAAAGAAGAGGGATGATGAATCTATAGTTAGTGTAGTTCGCTTAGCTTTGTTTTTAAATGACAATTATGTAAATTATTGGGCCCTCAGGAATTCAGTTGAAATGTCCATATATTATGGAATGAAATTTAGGGTCATGTCAAAATATAGGTACAAATATGTCCACAGGGTGAAACATTGTGCCATGGCTCAGAAAACAGTTGATATTAAGCAGTCAGCTGAATGGGAGCACAACAAGACATTTAGCAGGAAGAAGGGTGCACTTGAGTAAAGGGGGACAGGGAGACATTTTAAAAGAGTTGAAAATGTATTTTGTCTAGAAATAAGAAAGGGAGTGGCAATGTTTAGTAAAATATAAACAAGTGTGTAAAATCACTTGGAAAAAGTGCGCATTAAATTAAATGTTAAGGTGCATGTTGTCATAAGACTGCTAGGAGCTGACCAGACACTCAGAAGACATGTGCAAAAATATTCACATAGCAGAGTATGATCTGAGCGTGCCTGTTGTCTTGAAGTACATCTGTTTAAAGCAGGGATGTCAAACTTGCGCTCTCCAGATTTTTTGAAGACTACAACTCACAGCCAGGCAATGCTGTGTTGTAGTTTTAAAAACATATGGAAGGCCGCAAGTTCGACATCCCTGGTTTAAAGCATTGCTAGAGCCAGTGGTAAATTACTATGGGGCCATATTTATATATTGTAATCATGATCGAAAAATTGAGATAACGTTATTACAATTACGATTGCGATCATAAATTTATGATTGTGATTGTGTTTGTATGATGGCCTTAAAGGGTATCTCTACCCTAAATAAAAACTTTTAGTATAATGTAGGCTACCCCTGCCCACCCCCAACTGCTATGTCAGATTACTAAAAAAAAGAATTGGAACTCTACTTACAGCCCCTCCCTCCTGGGGCATTCTGATCTGGCTCCCTGCATGCCCTGAGCAGGGGCTGGACCGTAAGACGACATCTGTAATTGGCTGAGAGGCAGCCAATCACAGACGCAGCTGCCGACAAAGCAGAGCACCGCGGGAGCGAAGAGCTGTAAGTAGAAGTCTGATCCTTTTTTAGTAATCTGACACAGCGGTTGGGCAGGGGTAGCCTATACTAAAAAAGTTTTAATGTTAGGTAGAAGGGAAGCCAGGGAGGGAGGAGGGGAAAGGGCTCCCTCCCCCTGCACATGCCACAATACCTTCAGGACGGCGGAAACATTTTGACAGGAAGACAGCTCCTACTCTCAGATTCCTGGACTTTGGACAAGCCATGCAGGAGAACCATAAGGAGCAGAGATGTAAGGAAAGAATTTTTTTACACTACTCAGTGGGTTAAATTTTAGTTTGGGGAGGTGGACATGCCCTTTAACAATACAATTGCTGTACTCTACTACCGCATGGTATTGTATGGATGAATGATCATAGATGTATGATAGCAGGCGTAAATGGAGGACTGCTGCCATAATTTTCCAATACCGCAGGTTTTTAAATACTGCCCATTCAGAGCAGTTGATGTAGCCATGTCCTATGTTAAGGATTTACCACAGTGAATGGCTGGAATAAGAATGACAGATTAGTATGTATATAAGTAATAATGAATAACCACATTGTGCTGTTATTGATAATACTAGACATTAAGCCCGCTACAATAACGGGCGCTAGAAGCACAGAGTGCCCCCTTAGTGTCCCAAGGCCATAGTCCTCCTCCATGTCCCAAGGCCAGAGATTTTTGTCCATTCTTGGATGCCGAGATGCCTGGTTCACTACACCTCCTGGGTGATTTTGCAGGCTGAAATGTGGGTGTTACGGTTGGGTACCACCAGTCACGGTTTGGGTGTTGTGCTATGGATTTCACTTCATTTTATGTGGCAGCCCTAGACATGACATTGTGGGTAATGTAAGCTTAAATAGTTTCAGGTCAGGTCATAGGTCTTCGGCCTGGGTTAGGTGTGGATAAGGAGCCTGTCATGATATAGACGTCTAGTTGGGTGCAAGTAAGTAGTTTTCAGGTGCGGGTATGATTTAATGGACCCACATAGGTCTCCTAAACATCCCAAGCATAAAAAGTCATGAGAGGGACACTCTTCTGTGAATATACGTTTCTTTATTGGATCACATAACACGACGGGGGGGCCATGGGTCTGGAACAGAGGGGGGACCCTGGGTCTGGGACACTAAGAGATAACTGTGGCCTTGGGACATGGAGGATGGAGCCACTCTGGGCTTCTAGCGCCTGTTATTTTAACAGGCTTAATGTCTAGTTGTTTAATAAAAAATTAGATCATTAATTAAGTAAAAGCTGAAAACATGTATTTATTAATATTTGGGAACATGGGTGTTTGCTCTCCACTGTATGTTGCCATTTGTGTGTGCTGTTTAAGGTAAGATGTTTTAAGCACAAAGTGGCAGGTTTTGTAGAAAACGTGAGCGGTGTTCCCATGGGGAAATGAACAACTGCTAAATTTAATATCTAAGATAAGTAGTCATCTTAAAATAAAAGTAGAAATAGAAAAATACTGTATAAAGTATGCTTAATGCTATTTTAACAACCTAAATATAAAACATACCTTTGACAGGGAAGATTTGTGTATTTGAATTTGTTTATTGGCAAGCCAACCTTTTTTTTATGTGTTTGGTAAGAGAAGCCCTTGACTTATTTTACTATATGTACCACCCGTTGAGTATAATACTAGTAAACCCCTGATTCTTTAAAGAATCAAAAATCCCATTCCCCTACATTTTAAAGACCTCTCCTCTCTCACCCCCCTCTCTCTTTACTCCCTCTCTCTCCCGCCTCTCTCTCCCCCCTCACTCCCTCATCTCTTTCTCCCCCACTCTCTCTCTCCCTCTTTTTGTCTCTGTCTCCCCCTTTTTCTCCCCCCTCTCTCCTCCTCTCTCTCTCTCCCACCTCCCTCTCTTTTTTCTCTCTCCTTACCCTCATGTTCTCTCTCTCCCATCCCCCTCTTTCTCTCCCACACCCTCTTTCTCTCTCCCTCCCTCCCCCTCTTTTTCTCTCTCCCCCCCTTTTCTCTCTCCCCCCTCTTCCTCTATCCCCCTCTCTCTTTTTCTCTTTCCCCCCTCATGCTCTCTCCCTCCTCTTTCTCTTTCAGCTAACTTGCCTCAGTTCGTGCAATCAGCAATTTTCTGGCACAACACACAGAAGGCTTGCCCTTTGCATGAGAATACACTGCTAGCTGTGGAGAGGAGTAGTGTGCGCATGTGAGTCTCGGATGAGTGCGTGCGTTTGAACGGTGATGTGCACGTGCAAGCAGGCCTAGGGCCCGTGCATTACATCGCTCCCTTTAGATTGCTCCAATGGCAGTGGCACGCACACTTTTGGAAAAGGGGAATGAATGATGCGGCAGTCAAGGAAATGCGTCCATGGGCCATGCATATTTACAGCTCTTGGTTGGTATATAAGATAGTCTTGAGAGTGTTCCTGGGGACTATACTATCTGAAGCAAGCTACTGTACAGTACATTCTCCTCTCTGCTTTCATAAAAAGAAGTTTGACTTATTTTATTTCCTGAAGTGTGAAGCTCTAATCACCTAATGCACAAGGCATTCCTGCATATAATAAACAATTCTATTTGTGAATAGTTTTTTGGTTATTATTTAATATCTTCTGCCACACTTACTAAATTAATAACCACCTACTACAAGACTGAGCGACACTTGGCATGTGCATACTCACCACGTACATGGGGAAACTGTATGAAATAATAATAATATGGAGCCCCAGAAGACAAGTTTAAAGCTGTAAATTTTACCTTTATAGATCTGCTGTAACTCTCAGCCAGTATTCTATGTGATAGTCATGAAGTACATTGTTTCTAGCTCTGTCGTGCTGTGAGGCTGTATTTGCCCTTTAAGACTGGTTTTCCATTAGTGCTTAAGTCAATCTGATGTTTTGGATGCGGGAATAAATGAACTCAATGTGAAATTTATTACGTAAAAAGTACGGTTTACACCGAAGACAAATTCTGCTCGGTGTTGCAGAAACAAACATGTTGGACCCGGTTCGCATAAAAGATTCTTATCTGATCAGATTTTCTTTGACAATATAATGAAACAAAATTGTTTGGTACTTTACATGGATTACTAGACTTAGATTAAATCATACTACTGTTCCTTCTGTATTTAATACATATGTTAGCCGTGCTTTACACCTTTCATGTACAAACAAAATCCTATTTCTATATAAACTTTAAAAAGAATAGAGTCCTGCATCGGGTTGGGAACCCACGGGTTACCCCATTTGCCCATTTGCGGGTCGGGTAACCCTTATTGAGTTTGAATTAGTTGCCGGTCGTGTCTGTAATAACTAAGACTGAGAATACGTTGATATCTATCAAAGACAATTTGCAGTGTGTATAGCACCTTACACTAAATCACATTATGGCAGATAAAGGGCAAATATATCTAGATGCAAAAGCTCACAGCTTCTTACTGTGTTTCTAGCTGGGTAAATGTTGTTATCAACAGCTCTAATGTACTTAGAATATTATACAGGATGCCATTGTGGATAGAAATACAGACGGCTATGTTGAACTTTAGCTCTTGTAGTGCCTGGGTAGATTTTGTAGAGATCACTGGGTAAAAAAGCAGTTTATGCTGGAGTGACTGTAAACTTCTGATCTTGGTTTTACTCCCATAGTACAAAGTAACAAACTTCTATCTGCACCTGCACCTATGCATGAGACCAGAGCAAGTGTCTGCATGGGAACAGATGATATGTGATTTCATTGGTCTTTATAAATACCTCTGGTCATAATGATCTATTGGATGCTGGGCCACATCTACCATTAGGCAGAGTGAGACATTTGTCTCAGGCGCACTGAAGAAGAAAGGCAGCAGACAGGCAGTGGTGAATTGCCTGAGAAGTGTGAGTGCAGGGGTGTTATAAGTTAGTTATAAAATCATAGATAGGTAACCAGTAAATCTCCAGGTGTTTGAAAACTATAGCTCCCAGCATTCCTTGGCTATGAGCTAGAGTGAATGCTGGGATTTGTAGTTTTTAAACCATCTGGATAACTGCTGGTTACCTCTCCCTGTCACAGATCAACAACAATATAGTTGCAGATAAAGATTTAAAATGAGCTGAGGCCCATGGGTAGTTAGAAGTTGGGGACAGTATAGGCCCATGGGCAGGTAGTAGGGGATATTAGTGGCCCATGGCTAGGAAGTTGGGGACAGAAGGGATATATTATATAAAGTGTACATTGTAATCTATACCAGGGATCTCCTACCTGTGGGCCTAAATTTGAAAAATATAACTCCCAGCATTCCACTACAGCACTCACAATATCAGAAGGCATCGAGGAAATGCTGGGAGTTGTAGTTTTCAGACATTTGGATGCCTGCAAGTTGAAGATATTTCTATATGCTATATATTTTAGTGGTATGGTAGGTTTGTTTCTGAATTTTTGGTTATGAATAAAACATTTGTTTTAACTTTAGGTTTTTTTTAAACTTCCCTGTACAAATTTTAGGAAGAAAGACTAAAAGCAGGTCGGGTTTCTGTTTCTGAAACTTGCGGGTCGGGGGCGCGGGTATGAAGTGGATAGAAAAGTGAGTTGCAGATTGGGTGCAGGTACGGATTTTTCGGGTCAGGTGCGGGTCTGGATAATTAGACCCACGCAGGGCTCTTAAATGAACAATGTACAACAAAGTAACAAGGAATGTATACGATCAAAGGTTTTGCTGTTTTTTTTTTTTTTTTTTTTAAAATGGTTGGTGATGGCAGGAAATATAAAGGTTTGAATAATGGTCATGAAATACACACAGAAGTGAGAAAAGTGAACTCCGTGTTATAAAATGTAAAGAACATAACATTCTCTAAAAGGTGGTATCTAATATCTTTATAATACACACAAGTGATGAAGTACATTGACATGTTTTGGAATATTATAAATTATATTTCTGTAGCACGTGGGAGCTATTTGGCTTATTAAGCGAATTATTATTTTAGTTGGTATGATACAGATACAGTCGTAATCCTATTGTCAGTATAGATCACCTCTATGCTAGTACTTTATAAAGCCAAATAGGTAACAACCAGATAGAGCACGGCGCATGGAAGTGATTTATGATCCATATTTACCAACTGTGCCATGCAAAAGAGCTTTGTGTCTATCCCAGTCGTCTTGTTAAGGAGACACACATGTGTTTGGCCTGCTGCTAAGGCATGTATACAGATTTAATCAAGCTCAACTTAATCATTGTGTATTTTGGTTTAATATATAGGACACTAAGGGGCTAAGCAGACCACTAAAAAGTTAACATCTGATTGGTTACTGCAGAAAAACCTTTTGCACTTCTTCTGGAAGAGCAGAAGGGGCTGGACCAGCAGCCGTGTCTGTGATTGACTGAGAATCAGCCAATTACAGATGTGGCTGCCAGTCAGCAGAGGAAGCTAAAGGAACTAGGCCATGCAAGTACATTTCTGAGCTGATATAAAGCTACCATTTAGGGTTGGGGGGTTTGCCTTACCTTGTAAGTTTTTTGTTTTTTTTAAAGACCATGGACCATGCAGCCCCGAGGGATCCAGAGGAAGGGGGGGAAGCTCCACTGCGCATGCCAGAGTCCTCTAAGAGGAGCAGGATGTGACAGGCACACAGAGAGGCTTCTACAGTGGGGTCTACGGTTGGGCAAATTTTAGTTGGCATACCCCACATATACGATTCTAGATCCTTAAACCCAACATAAATGCAGCATATTTATATACTGTACAGTACTTTTATATTTCATATTATTTCCATGTTTATGTTAAATTAGTTTGCGCTGGCTTTGTGGGTATCGCAAAATACACCCTCACAGCAACTAATTTAACATATATCCATTGTGGGCTGGATATAGCGGGACTTTTTAACACCATCTATTAGCTGGCTTCAATATTGCGCTGTGGTTAAATCCTCTTCGAGATTTACCCACAGTAGCGAAACCGATATTAAATTCCATGTAGGAGATTTACCCGAAGCAATAGCAGCTCTGGGTAAATCTTCCCCTCTGTTTCTTTCATATTATATGATCTCCTATCCCAGTAATCATCTGCTCAAAAATCTCTTTTTTATAAATATCATCACTCTACCTTCCCTTCCCACATTTAAAAATATGTAGCAGGTTAAACAGTGCCTTACAAAGAAAGGTATTTATTCCCACTTATTAAATTGTAGATTTGTATTAAAGTGCGCCTATGAAATAAGTCATCACCTTCATAGCTAGAAGAATATTACACCTCTATTGTGCAAATAGCTTTACACCCCCCTAAGAACTCACACTGTAATTAATTCCCCCTCCCTATACTTTCTCTTTTTAATGGGAAAGTAATCAGTGTTTTGTGCATTTCCATACGCGTGAATCACCATATATTATTCATGAGGTGTCTTCGCGATAGATGCATCATTGAATTATTTTGCAGCACAGACTATTAACATAAATTCACCATACTAATTTACTACAGATTTATACCAATGTAGTACATCCGTGCATTTAAATTTTTCAAGTTATCTCTAACCCATGAATACATTCCTAATGTTAAAAAGTATAGAACGCTTCAAACCATGTTCACAGTCAACATTTCTGATTAAAGCCAGTTAGCTTTGATTTGGCCGTCTTGTTTGTTGGAGCTGAAGCCTTTTCTCTTTGTCTCCTATAGTTCACATTAACTACACTAGCTAATTAATAATGTATTTTAAAAAGTCAGATCTTGTCTTAAGTTAAACATGTTTCACTGAATGTAAGACGAACTATGAAATAATACATAATGTTTGAACTACTCGCCTTTCATTTTGCAGGAGCTGGATTCTTTGTATTTAAGTAGAACATAAACATTGACATTCCGCAGGATCATTTGCAGGCATGATACTTCCTGCAGAAACTAGACAAATTGGATTGGAGTGTGGCCTATGTATACCAAAACAGAAATGTCAGGGACATTATGGTATTGGCTATGGTATTGACCTGACAGCCAATAAATAAGCCTTGTTATCGGTAAATAACGGTCGTTATCGGTAAAAACCCAGAAAATGCCAGAAAATGTACCCCATGACTCCTCAATTTCCTGTTCCACTATCAACCGCCAATAGTCTCCTACTACTATGATGTTCTTTATTGTTAACATGTTACATGCATACTGTCTCTGTGGGGTTAAACAATTTCTTCATTATCTGCCTAAAAATGTGCTAATTATATTTTTTTCAAAACTTTTTTAATTGCTGTAAGTACCATCTGCAATGAAGAAGGGAACAGACGCTTTAGATCCCTGCAGATTTGTAATTCTTTAATGCCTTTATTTCCCTAGAAATTGTAGCTTTTAACTACATGGTAAAATAAGGTGTCCATGATGCATCAGGCGTCATTAACTTGATTCTTAAATAAAGCAAAGATGTATATAATACATTTGCTTACAATTTTTTTTTTTTGTAAATTAATCACAACTGAAAATGGAAGATCCTAAATAAATGAATGTATTAATCACACGTAGAAAAGTGAAGCAAAGGCTCATGTGATTTTTCTCATGCATTGAAGGTTCAGTCTTCTTTACAACATGGTGTAACAGGTGGCCATAGGATTTCCATAGCATTTAGTATCACATTCAGTCTAGCCACTTCAAATAGTTTGTGTCCCTATAAACTAAAAAATGGTGCAGGAAGCAAAATGCATTAAACCGACAGGTTGCTTCCTGTATTTTTTTCAGAACATGTGGTTCAGTTATTGTGACATTTCTCCCCTGGACACATTCCCCCACAATAATAAAACAATTACAGGTTGTGTGTGTGAGATAAAATGATTAGATTGTAAGCTCTTTGGGACAGGGCCTCATGTAAATGTATTCAATTATTGTAAATATGATGCATAAGAGAATAAACAAATCCATACATACTAGGCTACTCAAATACAGGGGCTGTGTGAGGTATTATTACAGGGGCAACTGATATAATATTAAATGCTAAAATTTTGCCTGTTGGTATAGGGAAAAACCTGTCTGCCTTTACCTTTAAATTTGACAAATTAATGTACATGCTTGACGACAGATATCATAACTCCCAGGAGGGACACTTCCAACTCACATTTTGAAAGGTGTAGGGCCTACATGTGATTTAAAGGGAAATCATACTGAAAAGTTCACTTTGCCTAAACTTAATCTAAGAGTGCTCAACCTGAAAATACACATAAGCAGCACTTATTCTAAGGTGTGTGAGTTGCTAGTAACTGACCTCTCCTTCCATCTGACCTGTATTTATGTGAAATCAAGCATGCTCAGTAATCACTATGAGGCGGCACTGGAAGAGGGATCATGCAATTCACACATACCAACTTTTACCATTCCAGCAACAACAAAACTGCACACAGCAGAAGAGTTTCTGATAATAAGGACCTTGAATGACAACTGAAATATAAAATACTTCAGATTGGACATCTAAAGAAATGTGGGACAAAATATGTTACCGTGATGGTTGAGAAGAATTATAGTTTTAAATAACATGTAATTTAAAAAAACACATTTTCCGTTATAGATGTCTTTTAAACTGTTTTATGGCTGTTTCCAAAGTTGTCTCATCATTGAGACTGAAATGCTTAGAGGTACAATATATACCAAGGTGGTCTAAACCTATATATGTGCAAGAAAAGAGCTGGAAAGTGTTCTGTGTGTTTAGAGCTTGCAATCCAGTAGGAAATAGGGAGACATCATTGAGCTTTCACACACCTATAATATTTGCTTTGAATTGAATGTAGTGTTGATATTTCCTCATTATGCAAATTTCTGACTGTTTTAATGAACTCTTAATTACCCTTCTGGCCCTGTGACATTCTGTCCTTTCTCTTTTCGCTCAAACTTTTATTTGTTTAAAATCCAATGATAACCAGCGCTTTAAAAACAAACAAACCACAAACATCTTAGAAAGTGTTCCTCTTTATATAGCTGTCAATTTGTGTCAAAAGTGCATGTGCGTCACATTTCTGTCACAAATCAAACCATGGATGTGTGCGTGAACAGGTAATAAATAAAATCCATATATAGCCTCCAGTTATCTTTTCTTCCCTAGCATTCTGGTTCTTCTTTATTCAATCTCCCTTTTTCTTCTTCTTTTATAACAAGCATCAGATGAAACTCCCCCCACCTATTTCTCTGTATGTTCGTGTCTTCCTTTTCTTCTGGCTGTTTGCATTGTGAGAGATATTTTGGGCTATGTGCCTGTATTCAGTATGTGGTTTCTATCTAATTACTCTTTGTCTGGGATCCAGACTCCATAACAGACAGGCAAAGCTTGTATTTCTGAGCCAGGAACTTAGCGAGTCTGATTTACCCAGGCCTCATCAGCCAGTTTACGGAGAATTCTTTGTGTAGGAGTCCCAGGACACATTATAAATCTCAGATCACACACACACAAACACACAGTAATCTAAAGCAAATTGAAAGTTGGCTCGTGTCTACAGCAAAATATATCTGAAGGAGCAAAAACATGAAAAGGAAACTAAAAAGAGCTGTATTTAGATTTTACCCAAAAAAATTATTTGAAGTGTCAGCAGATTACATTCCTTGTTGGAAATATCTAATATTCATTCATAAATCCCCAAAGATCTTATGGTCCCTGTAGATAACATTTCCCTAGTAACTGTTTAACTAATACCAATTATCGTCCCTTTTTTTTACTGGATTCCACTATTATGATTACATAATAATCATATCTTTAGTGGTGACAGGCAACTAAATCAGACTAATAAAGTCTGGTCTTTTGGCCTTTTGGACATGGCTATTTGCTAAGAATAATATTAACACAATCCGTAGACCACACAATAGTACCACAATAGTGTATGGTCTCTTTAAATACCTTTGAGATCAATGGTCTTTTTACATACAGTTTGAAATCAAACTGTCAAGTTTAAAATTTTCACAATTTTGTAGGGTGGAACTTTGCAGAATTCCATCAAAATACAGTATCAATTAAATACATGACGTACATTCCACTGATGTTAGTTGCAGTGGAATGTTCTACAATCTCACTGTCTCTAAATTGCTTCCTATTCAGATTTTTCTTTGTGTTTAAAAAACAACAAAAAACAATAAATTAACAGAATTAACAAATTGCTTTTCATTGATGCAGTCATTTGACTAAATATTAAGGAAAATACAAATTTTAATGCAATGCCATGGTTATTTAATAAAAGATTATTTTACTTTCCATTCTAATTTAGTTGTATACTAGCAGTTGTACCCAGCGTTGCCCGTGTACACATGTGGGTATAGTATTTGTTACGTGCAGCTGTGGGTTTGGCTTAGATGGAAGAGACAGGTGGAAAAAGAAGTGCACAGTTGGTAATGTACGTCATGTATTTAATAGTTATGAGTTGAGGAGGTGATATTGCTTGAGGGAGGAATAGCTCATATGTTTATAGCAACATTTATGTTTATATACGTTATCAGTTTTTCCACTTGGAGCATAAATATACAAATGTTGTAAGGAACCTACTCGTGAACATGTTACATGGAATTTGCCATGGGAAAAACATGTTGATTGCAGCTGAATGCCACAGCACTTGAGTAACAGATAGGCATCATGCTGTCTCTGAAGCATGTGACATGCTTAAAGCCGGGCTTCATTTTGTTGTGCTAACTGAGATTTGTGTGTTTTTATTAAGTGTTCTCTATTTTATGCACATTAGTTAGCACAAGGACCACTTTATATTGACTATATTAGATTCTAATCAATAAAGTTACTTTCTGGTCCATAATGAAAGTGCCATGATGTCTTTTAGTTGCGACTGTCTGTGAAGTGTGAGACATGTTGGCAGTGTGTGTCTGGTGCTTAAGTCCAGGTAATGCCCGTGTAATCCATACCACCCAGCCATCCTGGTTTGAGTAGGTGGATGGGGGCATTTCTTTGATGTTGTGGTGGGCAGGGGCATGGCATCCTGGGATGTGGATAGTCTGGGGGCATGTCCATAAAGTTGTGGTGTCCAGGAGGCATGGCATTTTGAGGCATGGTTGTGATGTTTGGGGGTATGGGCACAATGTTTGGAAGCATGGGTGTGGGCGTACCATTTGGGGGTGTGGGTGCACTGTTTGGTGGGTGTGATGTTTTAGGGAATGGGCTTGGTGTTTGGGGGCATACCTTGCCCTTGCCATGTTTTGGGACATGGGTGTGATTGGGGGCACACCTGTAATGTTTGGAGGCTTGGTCCTGTTGGGGGGGTGGCCATGACCACAATATCTAGGGGTGTGGTCACAACATTTGAGGATGTGGGGGCTTGACTATGACATTTGGGGGTGTGCCCATGATGTTTTGTGACATGGCCATGACATTTTGGGGGCCTGACCATGATGTCTTGGGCCGTTTTAAATTTCTTAACATGACAATAACTGTAAATGGGTTTCAGATCACCAATAGCAACATTCTGGGTTATTAAAGGGGAACTGTGGTCTCCAAACAAGTTAAGTTTAAATGAAATGCCAGTTTCCTACCTTTAAAATGAGCCACCAACCACCTCTCTACATGCTCTACAGCCCAAGATATACAGAAATGACTGACCAGAAAGTTAATAGGTGGGAGGCTGACTTGTGACATTCCTGAGGCTTCTCCTGCACAGTGCCGCCGGCGAGCACAGCCTCAGACTCCCTCAGTGTGTGAGGGAGACAGGAAGTCCCTCCTCCTCTCTGCTGTGTGAAGTCCTGACAGAGAAGGTAAGGTAATCTACAGCCCTTCTCTTTCACTGTGTGAAAACAACCTTTTCAGGCAGAGTTCTCACTCTGCCTGAAAAGGCTGATTCCACAGAGTTTTCTGTAGGGGGGGTTGTCTGAGCAACCCACGACACCCGTGAGTGGGCGGGGCTTAGACACCCATGAGTGGACGGGGCTTAAGCACCTGTGAGTGGGTGGGCTTAGGCACCCACTGGTGGGCGGGGCCACAGTACCCGCGAGTGGGCGGGGCCACGGGGCTGTAAGTTAATGGGCCATGGGGGGCCTGCAACTGGAGGGACCATGTGGTCCATGAGTGGGAGGGACCAGGGGGGCTTCAAAGGGGAGGAGGAGACACAGGACAGATTGACAGTTTCAGAGCAGGAAGCAGGAAGTGCAGGGGACCTGGTGATGCTGCTGCCATATCACACACAAAAATTTAAATATCTTCAAAACTATGCAAAATAAACAATGGAAATAAATTGCAAAAATTCTCAGGGGAGCAATTCCTATCAATTAACCTCAATTTACCTAAAGTCATTTTTGGACCACAGTTCCCCTTTAATTAAAAGTTCTTATCGTTTAAAATGGTGCTAATTTTGCCCCAACCAATCAGATCTTATTTAACATTTGAAAGCTAACATCGGATTGGTTTGGGCAAAATTAGCACCATTTTAAACGATAAGAACTTTAATTGAATAACCCAGATTGTCTTTTGAGGGTTTATATTTTAAACCTTTCGGGAGCAAATTGTAATGTGTTACAGACCTTAAGGGAAATGTCTGGTTCCCTCTGTTATAGAAGCTGTTGTTCTGGGTGTGCAGCTTTCTGAGTTGCTGTGTCTCTCTAAAGTACAATAACAGCTCTTTCTTTGAGTTTCTGTAGCCTTGCAGACTCTTTGTCTGTGTTGTTGAAGTCGGGCAGCGCATGGAGCTCAGGCTCTTTAGCTGAGTTACTGAATTGGGGAATCACACTCTGCAAGTGACATGCAGGCTTTTTGTTGTTGAAATTGGGCTTCATGGGCATTGTCCCTTTCAGAGGGCATTGCTGTTATGTGGGCGCATGTAGGTGGTGTGCCTGTGAGGTGAGCACATGCAAATATACAAACACACATAGATAGTAGATTTCTATAGTAGATACATGCCTACGCTACACTAGTGAATGAATGAAAACAATTAATTACAGTACATACACTGGCCCTTTCTTTATAAGTCTAATAGCTGTTATATCTTGTGCTTTCCTAACCAGTAAGAGCTCATAGTTACATGTTTTGTAATTCTACAATGGAGACTGAATAGGGTTACGCTTTGTGCAGGAGTATGTCAGTAAATAGCTAACCCATCCTCACTGATATTTAGAGACATAACCAGAATCATCACTCCCAAGGCATCAGGCACGATATTCCATCTTTACTGCCACTGCCAAAATTATAATTAGCTGTGTCTGTAAAATTTATTATATGTTAACAACAAACCCAATAATGTAAACAAGTCCATAAAATGTTATATGGGGCAATGTTTCCTCAAAGGTGCAGTTATAGGGCAAATCAACTACCAGACAGCAGCAAGCCCCAGTGGCACAGAGCAGAGATATCACTAACATATATTGGGCAAGATAATCTATTTCTGCTAATAACAAGCATTTGCATTAGACTACAGAACAAATAAATTCACAAACAGACGGCATCTCTAACCACAAAACATAAAAGTTGTTAAATTCATGCCACCCCTAACTGAGATAAAATGTTATCCCTGATATTTTCTCCTCCATTTCTTGTTCTAAAAAAACTGCCAGCCTTGCTACGAAAGATGACTAAACCCCTTCACATTTTATCCCCCTGTCGCTCAATATATTATATTTCCTTCTCACAGCGCCTATAACCTTTCCTCCATCTTTTTCCCTGAATAACTTAAAGTAAACTTTTTGGCAATATAACCTACAGTAGGTATTGATGATTTAAATTCAATATCCACAACAATTCTCAACAATTCTCCAGCGGTTTCATGAATCGAATAGAAATTCTGAAGCAGATTTTTTTCTGGTTTTTCAAAAGTGATATTTGACTTTTCAGTCCCTATTTTCAACTTTTCCTACTTTAAGCTTGTTTTCCAATCTTTTGATCTCGATTTTCTAATTTTTGAAATTATTAAGTTTTCGAATTTTCAATTAGTTTTCAACTCTCAGAAATTCTGCCGAATCTGCCTTTTTTGTTAAGCCGGCAAACTGTAAATTAGGATTCTCCAATCATATTTTTAATATTTCTTAAATACAAGGCCAGATTTATACTTTTTACTCCCCTAGGCCAACAACGCGCATTATAAAGGGGCACATTAGAATGAAACACTTCCATTGCAAGCTAACATTTAGAAATATTAGCCTAATAAGAAACATCGGTGCCAAGAGGAAAAGAGGTGGTTGCGGAGAGCAGAGCAAGAGGCTTATTGCTTCTTGCTTGCCTTCTAGTGGTTAACTGAGTGTTTGGGCTGATGGCACGCCAGTAAAGGTAACAAGTCGCATGCTATTGTCACGCACAGTACATGGCACCATCATTGAATGGTTTTAAATGTGCTCTACACTGTCTGGAGGCCAGCAGTATTTTCTAAGGAAATCACATAGAAAAGCTAAATGGTAAATTATTTTAATTAGCCGTTTCTATGCTATAAGTCAGGTAGAAAAATGTGATTTAAAGATTTCCCTTAAATAGAATAATGCAGGGATTTAAAATTGGTGATTTATTTGCAGTAATACATCATCACAAGTTGTTGTACCTTTTGTTACCAATGCAGGTTTACTAAGCAACAATGTGTCCAAAAGGTCCAGACCACAATCTCTATTGTAAATAGCTTTTAGATCATTTGGCTCCTGTCTATGGAAACATTGGATAGAGTAAAGTTTTTTTGTTCCAAGGGTGGATGCTCTTTAAAGGCAGAGAATGAGGGAAACACACTGAACTGCAAAATCACAACTATTTGGTCTTACTTTGTAAAGAAATTCAAGACTCATTTTATCTGCCGCTGCACGATCCCAGCACTGATCTTTTTTAACTTTAGATAGCGCTGGTAATTTTCTGTGCTGTCGAAATGTGTTCAGCTTTTTTTTGATCGGTTCCTCTGTCATACTTGTCTACTTTGGCAGCCTAACTGGAACCTTAGATTCCTCTATGCACATGCATAAATAACTCAATTGACTATCAAGGATGGAATTAAATCTATAGGTGTGAAAAACCTGGTGCCCTTAACTCCTCAACACAGGCCACACCCCAAACCACTCCCAAATTTAACTTTTGGGTGAAACAGAATATATTTATGCTAAAATTTGTGGATTGCAAAAAAAAAAGTGTAAAGCATGGGGTGTTGTATGTAGGGATGGCCGGTTCGGGGATTTATCCCGTTCGCGAATGGCGGATTTTTCCGGATTTTCCGCCTTCCGAACTTCCGATTTGCGGATTTTTAGTATTTTCGAAAATTTTCGAAATTACGAGTTTACACGTAATTTCGAAAATTTTCGAAAATACAAGGATTTTTCTTATTTCCATAAATACGTATTTTCGAAAATTTTCGAAATTACGCGGGTTACTCGTATTTTCGAAAATACATATTTTCGAAAATGTTCAAAAATACTAGTTTTCTCGTATTTTCGCGAAAATACGCGAAACCACGTAATTTCGAAAAATTTCGGAAATACGAAAAATCTTGTATTTTTCTCATTTTAATGGGTCCTTTTAGAAAATTCGCGGACCCTCGAGCGGACCGGATTTTGCGAAGTTCGGACATCTCTAGTTGTATGATGTTGTACAGCTGTCCCTGCAAACACAGGTGCCCCTAGGCACGTGCCTTCTGCATCTTAAAAAGCAGTAAATCCATCCCTGCTAACAGGTAGTGAAAGTTCTACTTTATATTGTTTTACTAAGTATATAGGTTCTTAAAAAATAAAATTGGGTCCTGGAGCTTTAAAATAAATAATTAAATACATTATTATGCCAAGCAGGCAGATGGCATAAAATGGTAATAGCTACAATGTAAGATAATTTATCCTTGGAAATGAATCTAATGTGTTCTATTTGTCTTTGCTTGCATAACCCTAAAAATATGCAGAGAAGATATGGTTGCTACAAAGCATATTGGTTATACATGTGCTTGCCAGTTGGAAAGGACTGAAGAGTAATTCTAAGGAGAAATTGCTTCCCCAGAACTAGTGGAAATAGGAGCAATGGATGGATGTCTTCCAACTGTCCATGTAGTTGAAACCTTTTAAAACTACAAATCATGCTAGAGTAAAGGTGCTGAAGATGATCCAACAGTATCATCACTTTATCGTTAGTGTGTGTACCGCATTTCCCCAAAAAAATCCCTCGCCTGGGGTCCTCTTCCTGTACATAAAATAAAGGGAGTCGGCCGTGGCTGGGAAAAATGTGCTGCCCCGAGTTTTCTCCCTATGCTTTACATAGGGAGAACGCTCGAGACTGTGAGTAGTGCGATCTTTAAAAAAATGACAGACAGAAACCTGCTGTATTGGGGAACACAGCTGTACCATCTTGCAGCCATTGGGTGTGGTTGGCCATCTTCACTGGGAAATTATTACCCCTGTAATACAGTGATGTCTTATAATTTAGAAACAATGCCATTTCTGGAACTAAATGATAAAAACCAATTCATTATGTGCCACGGTCTGCATGTAAGGATGAGCTAAGATGAAGTGTGCCAGAAGGGTATTTGCCTACAGAATTTTTTCAATTACATTTTTCAGTTACAAAGGAGTGCACAATTTAAAATTATCTACTGTATACCATAGCATTATGGATTAATCAGTAATACTGGTGAATCTGTCACAATTACTCATCTGCGTATTGATCCTTCTATGCTCGTGTTATGACATCTTGAAAATATATTCTGTTGAAGTGCTGTCACTTTCAAGGACTTTGCTTAGTGATTAAAGTCAAAAGTGCTATAGTTGTAAAATAAAGGTTTGGCAAAATGAACTGAGAGCCCTGAAGTGTGGAGCCTGATAGCTATGGAGACTCCTCATTTCACTGGAACATATGGGCAGTATGAATGCTAAAAAGTAGTTTTACTGCTTCGGTAAATCCCAGTGTATTTTTGTGTTTAAAGCAAAAGGTCCATTGTACCTCTTCTGCTTTATAGTAAAATACAAAAATACAACTGAGCATACATTCCTGGACTAAATTTGAGATGTGGATAACGGGTGAGGATGATGCATTTAGCTTTTATCGATCTTAAGTTATAGGCTTGTAAAGTTACACTTCCCAGACTGTCCTGTTTGTGTTTGTGTTATAAGCTGTGTCATAAGGCCCACCCCCCAAAAAATTATATTTTCTAAAGTTAGTTACAGATCTGCAACCACACTCTGTCCTTTGCTCTACCTACGGACACTTTAGGGAGGGGAAAAAATATTTAAGGTCTCAAACTATGATCCAGCTGATAATGCAATGCCCCCTACCTTAAACTTGGGGACAGAGCAGTGGTGCTGGTGATGTGACAGCTCACAGTGCTAGTAGGAAAAAAAATAAATTTAAACTGCTTTAAACTCTTTCTGGAGTTATTTTAAAGACGTGCATGAAAAACACAGTTTTTTTTTATTATGTTAATACTGACATCCCTGAAAGGTGAAAGAATCACACAATATCTTGTGTGGTTTCAGATACACATCCACTGATTGCAAGCTGTAATGGGGTAATAGCCCTAAAGGAGGGCTGAAAAAAGGGATACAGTTCCCAATATGTATTGGGACTAATAACCTCCCTGGGGTAAAAAGGGGCCCCAGGGGAGAGTAGATGAGAATTTATCAAGGTGCCTCCTGGGCCATAAAGATGGAGAGGTGGGAGGCTTGGTTGCTGGTAAAGTTGGAAACAGTAGAGTTGCCAGTAAAGTTAATGGTTACATAATGGACATATAGGATTATATAGTTATTTTATTGCTAACTGATTGTTATCTAAATGTCATGATAATTAAGTTAAAAGATATTGTTATTGTTTAGAATATGTCACAATAAAGTGGCCATTATCCTTTCCTCTTGGAAATTTCGTGTGCTGTGGTTTCTTTAAAAGGTGAGAGGGGGTGGTGTTCCCGGTTAAGGTAAGATGGGGAAGGTAAAGTAAGTAAAAGGTTTTTAAAGGTCTGGAGCAATACTCGGGCATATACCTATCATAATAAACTCTGGTCTTGGCTGTTTCCAACTAAAGAGTATTACCTGGAGGCTCAGAGCAGCAACAGCAGCATGGGTCTTCTCTGCTCGCATGCACATTACTTGTCAAGAGCAAGCAAGGATCATTGCAGGAACAGAGTGATTTTCCACAAAGTGTCTCTGGTTATAGTCATTGATATGGCTGTAGGCATAACTATAACTTCTTTATGTGGAAAATGACAACAGTAGAAAAGATGGTTAGCCGTGAGCATTTAATACAGGAACTTGGATAAGTGCAATTTCTAAATTGGTTAAACTTTCAAATCATGGGTGTTTGAGGTGTATCACGTGGTATTCCAGCTATTTATCCAGGCACACGCCAACTGGCATATTGCAGACATTTAATTTTAGCAAGAAAGTTCCTTATCTGGCCTTTAGCCTAAATCAGCTGTATTGTATCATAGTGATCACACTCTGTTAACAATGACACCACCTAGTAAATTCACCAATGTTTAAAATAAAATAAAGAAGCTTAGGGCATCATAAATACTGAGAAAGTTATTTTGCTAGACTCGGTAAAGCCAGACAAATAGGATACTTTCTCCTAAACTTACCATAAAACATACAATAAAAATAAAAAATCTCCGTAAACAAACACATAAATATGACATTCGTACAAGCCAGAGAGAACAAGGTATTAATAGTCAAACATTCTCTTTATTAGAGCTTTAAATCTTCATCTGCTGTTTGATAGAAAATTTAGTACACCAATTCACACTAGCAGTTCCCTATCTAATAACACTCTGTGAGAGACACAAATAGAAGAAAGCGACTATTTCTGTATGGGCCTACTGCACTGCACGCCAGCACAGGGGTCCAAATATCCAATGGACCCTTAATGTTTTCAATGCAAGCTTTATTTAGCAGGTGTGGAGATGGATGTGAGCAGACATTTGATATTTGTCACAGGGGTTTGATATCTGTGGAATGTTTCAATTGTTCATTGTTCACAGGAAATTACTCTTAAAGAAAAACTTACTGCTCAGTCTGATTTTTATCAGCAATAAGTTAAAGGAGATTTATACTCATGCAGTAAAGCTAGGTACACACAGTCCAGATTTCTGAAAGATGACAGGCAGGATCTGCAAGATCCTGTCTGCCATCTTTCAAAGATCTGCATACACACAGTCCCAAGCGTTCTCCCTATCAACTTCATAAGGAGAACGCTCGGGACTGTGTGTTTATATCGGCCGCGCTAGACTCCTCTATAGGGAGTCTAGCGCGGCCGACGGAAATTTTTGGCCTTTCCCGAACGAGTGTTCGGCCGACCCGCTCATTCGGTAAACGATCGTACACACATAACGATAAAGCCCCGATACCGTCGGATCCGACGGTATCGGGGCTTTATCCTTAGTGTGTGTACCCAGCTTAAGCTTCTCCCCCTTCCTCAATAACATATGTTCTCCAGAGATGGGAAAACCGACAGTGATAGTGGCTATGGGAGGAGCCAGAAAGAAGTCAGTAATTGCATGAGTGTAATCCTCCTTTAAACTTACAATGGACTGCTATGTAGCCATCTCTCGTAAATTACACCCCTTCAAAATGATTTCTTAGAATTGCTTTTATTTTATGTCCATTTTTACTAACATATACAGCTTATTCTACACGGTCCCTCTTGTTTATCCATTTTATTGCATTAAATTACCATGCTGCTTTTTCTGCTAAAGGCAAAATTAAACATCTTCTGTATCCTCGAATAACAATCGCTTGATAAAACATAGAATCATGGGTTTGCAATCAATGTATTTCCTGTTGGTATCTTCGAGGCGCTGGAGTGCTTTTGTTTCTTTGTATAAGAGTCAGAAATAATTTATGTTAAAAATCCCTAATTAGTCATTATAACATATTGCTGAGCAAATCTAGTTTTGCAGTTCTGTTTATATGGCTTCTCCTTAAATGTCATTTTATGGTTATATATCCATCATGATTGTTTGTCTCTGTGTCACATTTTATAGTGTAAACAGTTTAAGAAAGAAAGGACATTTGCCTACATATTACAAGCTGTGATCTCTTTACAGCCGGTTTTGTGTGGCTCTAAGGGACACTTAAGTTTTGCAGAGATCTGTCATGTTTTTTTAGTATGTAGCCAATTAACCAAGAAACATTTTTCAAAAGGACTCAATTAAAGTTATTTCAGAGCTTGTGTATCACAATCTGACTGCTGCTGCGGTCTGATATTTGCCAGTTTGGTTTATTCATAACAGTATAAAGAGTTAGAGATGGCTTTAATGTCAGCTCTATGGTGTTTAGCGGAGCCAATTAGCAAATATACCTCACCGCTTCTGCACCTTTATCTTGCCCTCAGCCCTCTCTGCTTATTGTTGTGACCCTGGCGTGCAGCTCTGTTTCTTTAGTTCTAACATCCTCTGCCATCCTAGTTTCTGTAGCTACAGGCCATATGTATGCACAGCTTTGTTGCCACTCTATTTTCTCTTCCTACATATCAGTGAAGCAAGGCCCTCCAGCCCTCTCAATCTCTATGATTAAGAACTGCTTTGTAAGAAGCCACGATCCAGCGTTACAATATCCTCAAACTGTTCTATGTACATCCTGCCCTGCAGTTGATTTGCCAGTGCTCAATGTTCTTTAACGTCTGTATTGTGGCAGCCATCTCTGTCATTCAAAGTTGTAATTTGCAAACATCTGGAGAGCTGCAGGTTGGACATCCCTGCTGTAGATGCACTGAAATTAACTGGGCTAATTTGCTGATGTTGTTAGTGATCATTTAGAGATAGGTCACACTATGTGCAAAATGTTAGCCATGCGATCTGTTTTTTGGATCACATCTGCTTTGCACGTGGCATGGACACCACCATAACATGGTAAGAGCATTTTCCATGCCCCATTATCTGCATCCTTATTTAACATCATTTTTTTTAAAAACGAAAGTGCGTGCGCTT
Organism: Hymenochirus boettgeri; assembly: GCA_019447015.1. Classification (NCBI taxonomy): domain Eukaryota; kingdom Metazoa; phylum Chordata; class Amphibia; order Anura; family Pipidae; genus Hymenochirus; species Hymenochirus boettgeri. Next base: position 207,170,175 of record CM033469.1, on the reverse strand, counting down.
TACCGCTTCAAAAATGCAGGGAAAACTCTTAAACATCAAAAAAATTACCTTCATGCACATTTGAAGGTGAAAATAGAAAGAAGTCCAGTGCAGTAAAAGCAAAGGGACACATGGCTGATAGGGAGGGGGAACGCAGGTGAGAGTTTGGATTTGAAATGGTTAAAATAAACATAGAACTGGGGGGTGAAATAGAAAGAGGGAAGAGAAGAGGATGGTGACAGGCAGATTTAAAAAAGGCAAAGTGGGGATTGGTTAAGGAGATAGCTGCTAGGGATTGGAAGGAAGTTTGCAACAATGTTGCAGGTGAGAGAGAGTAAGGTAGAAAAAGGGGGAGGAAGAAGAGACAGACGTGGGCAGAGGAAAGCAGACGGAGAGAGAAGAAGTTCCCCGCCCACCCGCTCCTGGGTTTTTGTGCTACTTTGTTGTTGCAGCTGGAGCGGTGGGTCACTGGAAGCTGGCTGGTGTTGACAGGTGGTGGAGTTAGCCCACGGGGTGGCAGCTCCAAGTTCGGTTTTCGGCAATGGGCCGAGATGGTACGGAGAGGACAGCTGGCGCTCATCGAGTCGGTGCTTTACGACTGATGAGCAGAAGTTTCACGGTAGCTTCCAGTGAGCCATTAGAAAGTTATGTGGTTAAGTACATATTTGGTTAAATTGTTACATCTATTGTTATATGTTAATTCCATGGTTAAAATGGTAAAAAAGGTGGTTTATATGAAACATGTATTGTAAACAATAAAGCTGTGACCCCTTTTGCTCCAAAAGTCAAGTCTCCTGTGTCGTAAAGGGAAGAGAAAGAGGGAGGGAGTAAATAAGGGGTGGAATAAAGTGTATAGGTAAGTAAGGTAAAGAAATACGGGGTTATAAGGTTAATTTGGGGTCCTCCCGCCTAACTCAGCCATGTGTTTTGGTGCAGTAATCTCCAATCCAATTAACTCAAACACTACACTTTGAGGTTTGTTAAGTTATTTTGCCCTAGCACAATTGTCATTTTAAAAAAATTACAGTTGCAAATATATCCTGTGCTATAGAGAAACCAAAGGAGGCTCTGTGCTTTTAATATTGCATAAGCTAATCCAGCAGCCTAATTAGGTCCAATAAACTCCTCTATTGATTAATCCGCCAGCTTTTTAAAATACTTTAGGGAATAAACCCATCTGGTTCATCCGTCTACTCTTTATATGGTTTTATCAGGACATTCCCACGCATGTTAATGACTTTATCTTGTGCTGCTAATGCATGCTCTTGTATGGTTATAATATTCTGCTTTATCATGTGATCTCATTCACAATCGCAAATGCCTCAACAGTAGAAGATGTAAGCATTTAGATTAGTTCATTAAAGATAATGTTTTAGTGTGTGCTGCAGGTGGCTGAATTTTATTTAGCATAATCTTATTTTAGTTCTTCACAAACTGTATTTATTTTCCATATTGCAAATATATACTGCACATAGCATTAACCCACCCAATATTTTACTACAGCAGACATTGTTCATCTAGATTGTAAGCTCTACGGGTCAGTGACCACTTTTGTCATGGTTCAAGCACTTGCATTCCTATTAATGCACATACATATTTATGTATATATTTATGCTTTTTGTCCCTCCGGCATGACTTTTTGTATTATAATATTGTACAGCACTGCGTCCTCCAAGTGGCACTATGAAACTAGACATATGCATACATATGCATACAAACCTCACATTTCTCCATCCATCTTAATCCTCTTTTTGTTATTTTTTAGGTTCAGAACTTTAATAGTATGGCTCTTCCTGGGTAGTATCACCTTCACAGGAGTTACAGGTAAGTGTATATATTATATGAATCTTTATCTTGAGGAATTAAAGGGTATGTAAAGGGTATGTTCACCCCTCAAATGAAAAATTACAGTGTATAGATAAATCACTCCCAAACCCCAAAACCACAATAGTGGATGTAGGAATAACCCCTTCCCTCTGCCTCTCAAAAGTTTTCCACTTCCTCTCCAAGCTCTTTTACAAGCTTGCACATGCTCAAAGGCGGAAGCTAGGGGAATAGTCATAATTATTGGCTGTGATGGCAATTGCCACTTCCATGACTGACAGCTGCTAACTGAAAGAACCTGGAAGCAGAAAGAGGAGAAACAGAACATAGGGCAGCATTTCAGGTTATTCTAATATCGCTCAGCTTTCTAACTATTCTACTTTTAGGCTTTGGTGATTACTTATACACAGTTTTCCATTTGAGGACTTGCCCTTTAATACAAGGGGATAAGTTGTATGCATCTACATCTGTGTATGCAGTGGGTAATTTTCCCTTACCAATTTATTCTGTAAACCATGTATTTTATTCCATTTCATTCCATTTTTTGCAGTGCAGTTTGATTGACCTCCCAATGTCTGTTTAGATGTGCCTTTATGCTTTAAATAGGCACTGCATTGTGCTACATTGAAGGTGCAAATTTGGAAAGAGTAGACTTCAATTGCTCCTCAAAATTGTTTGCTAGATTAGATACCTCAGACAACAGATAGTATTTGTCTCCTTATATTTCTTCCTCTTTAGCTTGCTGTGCAATGCTTGCATTTTATTTAGAATAATGCTAGCTTGTATATGAAGCAGACGCTAAATCTAAATATTGTAGTTTTGGGAGTTAGGGGGTGATATACCTATATACAATTTTGCATTTAAAAGGTGAACTTGCCTTTTAAATATGAAAAGACTAGAAGTTTCAAGGAGCTGTATGACCATATAAAAGCACAAGACCACTAGCTTCAGGATAGAGGGATTTCAAGTTAAAATGTGCATTGTACAGAGAAAAAGATCATAGACATCACCAAGAAATTACATGACTCAAAAGCATAAAGTGGTGAAGTTCCAATGTGTTTTTCTGTTTATAAAACATGGTGCATGTTACTGATCCTTGGATAGCTACCATTGGTTTCTACTTTCTACCACCTTCCCACAGTTTTAATTTAAAGTGGTGCAGACATAGAGAGAGAAAGAGAGAGGGGGGAAGGGAGAGAGGAGAAAGAGAGAAAGAGAGAGGAGGGGGATAGAGGGAGGAAGAGAAAGAGTTTGCGGCATGTTTCATATATATTAACTAATATTGTTTAGGTTTAACAGGCAGCAACCTCCATATGAATTGTTTCATAGCACCATTTTAAATGATAAAAACTTTTATTGAATCTCCCTGACTGTATTAAATAGGAAGAACTGGGGGGGGGGGGGGGTTGGACATCCAAAATCTGGTAATACTTAAAGAGCAAACACAGAGGGTAAAAACGTGTAAAGTCCATTCAGGTCCTGATTTGCCCCATTATCACAATAAGCCATTTCATCTCAGTAGATATAAACACAGTGAAAGAATTAAAGTGTGCTTCCAAGTCCATTAAACAATATACGAATAACCTTTCAGCAGCTCATACGGTATATCCACAATATTTTTAAAATCTTTGCATCTATCATTCCTAACTGATTTTTATCTTGTTAAATCGCCCTTTTTTGTTTTTATAGAAATGTGTAAATTTATTGTCGTGTAAACTTAGATATACGATCATATAACAAGAAAAAGGAAGGAATATTTCCCTTAAAATGATCATTTATGAACAGTCCCCGGCCAACCTGACTCACTTGGCTGGCTGCATATCTATTTAGAAGCATTAATAACCACTAACCACAAAATGAGGACCAAGCATTTAGAAAAAGGCGAAAATATCAATATACTTCATAAAATATACTTAAATTATGAAGAGAAGAAATAACCAATCTGACCGGTCGGAAGATAAGGTTAAGAAATAGTCATGCTTAAAACTACGTGATATCGCAAAAATCCATAAAATAAGACTTCAAGCACATCCATCAAAAGTACAGTTTGCACTTAAAAGAAAGTCACTTTCAGCAGACAGCTATAATTTTTGGAGTCTGGATCTGTTAGTTGCCGACCGCACTGTTATGAAGCCTACAAATGTCCTGCTGACAAACTCCAGTCTATCTAACAGCAATAGTACTAAGTTCCACTTGGTCATAAATAGAGAAAAAGCAAACAGGTAAGTAGCTGAAACCCATTCCTGCTGTTCCTTTTCCTGGAATACCATGTAGTCTTCACAGCCAATGGTTATTGTATGCTTAAAGAGCATGTCCACCCTTAAAACAGAAAACTGATGTCTTGTCAGTTATCTGCTACACTATAACTGCTATTTTTACCAGTTTATTACATGCATTTGTAACCAGATATTTAATAATAAATTATCTTCCATTCTGGCAAAGGTATCCGCCTCCTATGAGCTTGAGCATGTGCAGAGGAGGCAACAGGGAAAACAGCAGTCAATCATTGGCTTCGATGTCAGCAGTCTTAACCTTGATTGACTACATGGAGGGAGGAGCCAGCTTACTCTGCAAGAATGGGTACAATAATTATACTTATATCTGGTTAGCAATACATTTAAAAATGTGCTAAATATATCATTTGGGGGCAGGTAACTGACAAATGACCATTTATAAGGGTGGAGTTGCCCTTTAACGTTGGTACATTCCATACTGATAGTAGGGTTTTTACATGTTTGGTGAGAAATCATCCAGTCCTGCAGCAGATGAAAAGTATGTAACACAAGCAGGCTCATTTATCCAGAATTTGCGAATATGGGTAAATCCCGGTAAGGGAGATACTCGCTGCGTGATCTAAAAAAAAAAAAAATTGAATCACGAGCGTCGGGTGCACGGGTGATTTTTGCATAACACGCGCATCTGGTAGAGAACCGTTTAGCGCGACTTTAACTCCATATATTTGCCCAGCGAATCTGGGGAATTCGGCCCCAAAGAGCTTTACAATGTGCATTGTTTAATCAAACAAACAAGCAGAGCTCTTAAAGGGCCTATTGACCTTTCAAACAAGCCAATCATGAGGTCTTTATCTAGCTTCTCTGGGTCTTAAGTTATAGACTTGTAAAGTTAGACACAGGCAGCCTGGAAAAATAAGGAAGTGTGTGTCAGTCACATGATGTGCTGTTTAAGAACCCTCCCCCCCCAAAATATATATTTTCTGAAGATTCTTAAAGACTATAACAGCAGTAGGATACCATTGGGCATGCTTAGTGCCTGTGGCAAGGGGGGCAGAGCAATGGTGCTGGTGATGTCACAGTTGACAATGCTAGCTGGAACTGCAATAGGTTTAGATAGATTGCTAGCATGATCCCAGAGTCATTTTAAAGGTAGGAATATGATCTTTTTAATTTGCTCCCTGTCTAATATAGTTTTGATTTAGTGACAGTACCTCTGATTTAAAGAAATTAGAGTTCCCCAACCCCCTCCCATGATGACTAATCAGGTTGAGAAACTAACAGGGTTATTCAATAAAAGTTCTTATCGTTTAAAATGGTGCTAATTTTGCCCCAACCAATCAGATGTTAGCTTTCAAATGTTAAATAAGTTCTGATTGGTTGGGGCAAAAAAGTTTTCAGTCCTGAGTTTTCCTTTAATAGCTCAACATGTTTCATTGAATATCCCAATCACCTCCCAACCATAACTAACCTGCAAGAAGTGCATGTTCCCATTGGACAGATCTTGAATGGGATGGGGGCAGTGCTGCAACAGGCCAGCGATCAGAAAAAAAAGATTTCAAGCTATTAAAGGTTGAGCTAAGGGTGGGTACCTAGAAGTTTAGGTTCTAAGCTTAGGTAGTCTTAAAAGGCATCTATACTGAAAAAAAGGTTATTTTAAATTGACCATAACTGGAAACTATAATTCTTACCAACTATCACTGTATAATTTTTTTGTTGACCCGCCCCCTATTTCTTTACATATCCAATGTAAAACATCTTACATTGCAACTGGTAATCAAGTTCCTTGTTCTCATAAACTATTCTTCTGTGATCAGTTTTGCTGTAGCTGGAATAATGGCAGCGTTTTGACAGCTGGAATGCTGTATGCTATGTGCAGGTTTGACAGTTAGTTTGTGAGGAAAAAGTCAGTTTGGATGGAAGTGGGAGTGGTTAAAAGAGGGAGGAGGGATACTGCTCCTAAACAAAATGTGTGCTGGGTTGAAGCCATGCAGCAACACACACACCTTAGAGAAAGTGCTACTTACATTTATTAAATTATAGATTAAGATGAGACAAAGTTATTTTTTCAGTATAGTGTCCCTTTAATGGGAAGAGGGTGGGGTAGAGATTCTAGGGGGTTCTATAGTTGTCCTTAAAAGTTCACGGTTCTCCTGGATTTTATTTGAAAATGTGCACCACAATAGAAATACTAAACAAATTAAACCATTTAAACAGTAACTCAATCTAACGTAAAAGTTTCCTATTTGCCACCTATTATAATTTAGACCCAGTTGGACCTTTGCCTAAAAAAAACCATTTAAATGTTTTTGTCTCAATAACATATATTGAAGTTTTTAGTATGGTAATTATGGAACATATATTTATTACAAGTTCACATTTTTACTGTATTATGCATTGCAAAATTATTACCTAAACAGTAATCTGTATAGTTCCATGGGAGGTAAATATCGGTTTATGTTGAGTTAAATTGTATTCAATGCGACGTCCTTAGGTTTTTGCAAAGGCTTTTGATACTATTATATACTCATTAGATATGGTCTGTTGGTCTTGGTAACTCAAATAGTAAATGGATAGAGAATAGGCTGAATGATCACACAGCAGAATCTTTGGTTCATCATCTAATTTTACTTATGTTACAAGTGGTGTACCACAGGATTCTCTTGAGACAATGTTCGTTTAATCTGTTTTATAATTTAGAAATGCATTCTGAAAGTAATGTTTCTTTATTTAGATTGTATTACTGTATCATTGCATGGGAATCTTAAAGGATTGGCAATTCAGACTAGCAGGTTTCAATAAACAAGTCTGTAAGGGATCCTGTTTGCGTGTTTAAGTTTTAGAAGATGCTGTTAGTCTTCATATTATTTTAACTTTTAACAAGTGAGTTGTAAAAAAAAATTAGTCAACAGTATGGGCAGGTTGTGTGTATGGGAAAAAGAGAAATTAGGCTTGCTTTACATGGGTTGATTTTGTGTGATCAGTTTAATCAATTCGGTCAGAAAACAATTCCCGTTTATGCGTCTGTTCAATAGCCTAATTGTCGCTATCTAGCAGTTAATTGAACTGAAGACGGTCTGACCAATCAGGAAGTAGTGCAGCCGTCAATCTGTGTATGATTACCCTTACTTTCACATCAATTTAAACAGATCATTTGTAATTATATCAGGGATCCTACATCAAACCTTCTGGCAATATTTGTTTTCCAATAGATCTTCCTAGAAGACAGGGATTTTTACTGTTAGAAATGTGGAAATATGTTCTTCTCTTACAGATGAAGTTGTATTAACAGATACAATAGATATTTTTTAAGAAACAGCCAGAGGGCTTTTTAAATGAGAAATCTCTGGGTTTCTGATATAATCCACAAAGCTCAAAGTTGACACTGGGGCTCATTTAGTTGATGAACTGGAGTCAGACATCAATTCTTCCCTCCCTGTAACAAAATTGATATGTCTTATTTTGTTCTATTTTTATTCAGCTTCGAAGGCCATGTGATACTTCTTTTACAATCTCATACTTACCTTATCCAGTAGCTGTAGGTAGGTAGCACTGAAATGAGAAATGTGACAAATGACAGTTACTGGTTAGGGTGGAGATGAGGACAAACTATTTGCTCATGGAGAATGTGGATTCAGAAATGCAAGTTGGGAAAAAGAGGGGTTTGTTAATTTATCATAAGGGCAAATTGGAGGCTTTGTAGAATGTTTTAGAGTTGCAAGTTAGGAGAAATGTTATGTTTGTGAGGAAAGAAACGGGGTAGGGGAAGCATTAATAATACGAAAGTGTTTTGAAAAAGCTTAGGAGATATTGTGGCTCAAACATATGTATGTATGAATACGGTATGTTTATTTATAAAGCACCACTTGGGGATGCAGTGCTGTACAGTAACAAAATACAAAAAAAATCATACAAGGGGGATAAATACATAGATAGTTCAGTACATAAATAAATTATATAAATAGAAGTGCTAGAGCTTTGCCACAAGAGGTAAGGAGGTCCCTGCCCCGCAGAGCTTACAATCTACATATGATTTGTATTCACAACCCACTAACAACTACTACACACAGTTTTAGCATAGAGTGTCCAGTTGTAGTATAGTCCAGTTATTTCTAAAAATGTTTTGATTGGTGCACTTTGCAATGCAGATTTTTAATTCTGGACTCTTCTTTAATTACAATTAACATAACAGTATTTTATACAGTTTACAATAAACTTTATAGTGTATATTGTAATTGAATTTGAATATAGCATAGTCAATGTAGTGTAAAGCTATTTTACAGATTGCAAACTAAATTAAAATGACATTACTATATTTATTTATAAAAACATGATATGTAGGCTAACAGGGAACAAAAACTTTTTTGATGGATAGACAGAATAAAAGACTGATATAGACAGACAGACAGACACATTTATAAAACACAGGTTGTTGTTCTGTCAGATACAGGGAGTATTGAGTACTGTGGTAGCTCCTCCCACTGCGATTGATTCACGTTTTAGTATCTGGTGACAGCATAATTGTACAATATTTATTATTCCAGATATGCTTTGTATCCTCTTGTGATTGATATTGGCTGTTTAAATATGTATGCTATCTGCATTATAGTAGAAACCAAGCCATGTTTTCTGCCAATATCCCCTGGTGGTAACAGGTACTGGTATACATTAATAATGTCCTCTTGATTACATTCTACCAGTGAGAAATTATTTGAAGCACAGTGCAGCCTGGACCACAGAAATCCTTCAGGCACTCTATTAAAATCCTATGAACTACTGTGTCAAATGCTACTTAGAGATCAAAGAGGATTAGAACTGCCAAAAGGAAGTCATTCATTACTTAAGCTAGCATTGCTTCAATGTTATGCCTGGACCAATCATGTTGCCCAGGAAAATTTGATTTAATATTTTTATAGATACTATATATTTCCTACTATTGTTATTTGAAGGGAGCACATATATATGGAATAATATATAATAACAGAAAATGCTTTGGTAATGAACATTTGGGAGCCTAGTTTGTGTAACCCTGTAATGTAAAATGCACATCAACCATTACTTTTTCTGGTTAAATTTGCTTTATAATGTAAAATTCAGATTTAAATTACTTTTTATTTCTACACTCAATTATATGACTATATTAAGAGATCATTTATGGCCTATAAGACAGCACAAAAGGCTGTTCTACAACATTTTCACTCAACATCAAATGCTATCTTGATTTATTTATACACCTCTGAGATTAGCTTTATATAGGATACCTGGATAATTAATTTAATATTTATCTCACATTCTCATGGATATTAATAACACTTCCCCCTTCATTGTCAGACAGTTGTCTATCATATTTTTGAACATTAAAGAACAAGTACATCCAGAGGAAATAATTATTCCTGCTCCTCCTAAATCCTCATAAAACACTTGAAATCTGATTCCTTTTAAGTAATGGTGTGCCACATGGGTTATGGCTCATAAAATAAATACATGGCTTAATAAACAGTAAGGTAATAAACAACAAGTAAATAAAGTAAAGTAAAAATGCATAAAGGACAGAGAATGACATAAGGTTGTTCTCAAAAAAATCTACAGATAACAGTGAAAATGGATTTTACATATTGACTAATTGGTGTAGGACCTCCACTCCTGTTTAATCTTAAAATGTCAGTACAAAGGTACATAAATATGAAATTCATCCCAGTTTGGAAAAGGTTCATTTTAATAAGACAGAAGTCTGTTTGGAAGTGTTATGATAGAAACAGACCCACTTTTCAGGTTGTAATTACTAGTTGTATACAATCTGATCATCAGTTGCACACTTCGTATAACTGCCTCATCAGGATGAATCTTTCTATGGAAAATCACATTTTTTGCTTGAATAATAGAGAGAAAGAGGGAAAATATAGAAACAATCTTTCCGACCATGGCGCACTTGGCAATGCAAATGTTTCTCGAGGAACATCTGTGTTCTTAAAGTGACACTATACTGAAAAAATTACTTCGCCTCATCTTAATCTATAATTGAATACATGTAAGTAGCACACATTTTGTTGAGGAGGCAGTATCCCCCTCCCTCTTTTAACTCCTCCCCACTTCCATCCGACCTGACTTTTTCCCCACAAACTAAGGGGCATATTTAAAAAAAACGGTATTAGCGCTAAAAAATTACCGCCGCACATCACGGCCGCGAAATAGCGCTATCGCCGTATTTAAAATGGCGAGCGCTATTGCGCGATATGCATCGTGGCCACGATGTGTTGCGGTATTTTAAGTCCATCGCGGCGATACTGCACTTAGCGCATTGCGCTAAGTACAGTATCGCCGCGAAGGGACTTAAAATCCCTTCCCAGACGCCTCTGCCAAGGGGGCGGGGCATACGCCCACCCCGCCTTCGACCCCCCGCGGCGGCGGGGACCACCCGCCACCACTTCCCAGCAGCCCCTCCCAACCCCTTCCCCGCTCGCGGCAATCTCGGAACAGAAGGCTAGGAGGGGCTCCCGGGAAGGGGCCGCAGCACGTGGTCGCGACCATCCACCGCGCACCCCTCCCCAGCAGCCCCTCCAAGTCCCCTGCCCCGCCACTGGCGGGGCCCTGAGAAGGGCCTTTTGGGGCTTAAGGGGTCCCGCAGTGAATCGAACCCCGCTCCCCGACCCTATCATGGCCTTTGCGGCACTTACAAGTGCCCTTTGGGGCTTAGGGTCCCGCAGCGCGAACCGGGACCCCCTCCCGGCCCTTGTAAGGGCCCTTGCGGCACTGACAAGGCCTTTGGCGGGGTCACCCCCAGTGTGCGGCTCTTAAAAGAGCCCTTGGGCTCCGCTGAGGCCGCCGACCCCCAAGAGGTACCCCTGCGGTGCCGGAGTAACCCCGGCGGGCGCCGACGACCTAAACGAGGCCGATGGTGCCGGCGTCTTGATCCGACGGACGTTTACATGCTTTACATTAACCAATCAGATTTCAGAACTTTCTAGAAATCTGATTGGTTAATGTAAAGCATGTAAACCAGCATTAAAAAATTGACCAATCAGAAAGGGATTAGGGTTTTCTGCAAACCTATATAAAGAGGTGCACTCCGCTGCGGAACTCAGATGCCATCGCAGTAGATGGCTGAAGATAGAAGAAAGAAGCGGCTGGCAACATCGGCTCCACGCGGCCGGCGGTGCCAGCGGGCTCACTGGCGGCCGCAGTGAGTCTGCCTGGATCGGTGACCTGAGTGGGGTTGGTGTCGCCAGCCCGAAGACGTCGCGTCGGATCAAGATGCCGGCAACATCGGCCTCGTTGAGGTTACCGGTGCCCGCCGGGGGTACTCCTGGCGGCCGCAGGGGTACCTCTCGGGACTGGAAGAAAGAAGACGCTGCCCAAGGGCTCTTTTAAGAGCCGCACACTGGGGGTGACCCCGCCAAAAGCACTGGTCAGTGCCGCAAGGGCCCTTACAAGGGCCGGGGAGGGGGTCCCGGTTTGCGCTGCGGGACCCCTAAGCCCAAGGATTAAGTGCCCAAGGGCACTTGTAAGTGCCGCAAAGGCCCTGATATGGCCGGGGAGGGGGGTCCCGGTTCGCGCTGCGGGGCCCCAAAAGGCCCTTCTCAGGGCCCGCTGGAGGGTGCCTCCACTTCCCAGTGGGCCCTCCCTCCCTGCCAGCGCGGGGCAGGGGCTGAGGTCTGCTGGGGAGGGGGTGCGCGGGGGTGGTCGCGGCCCCTTCCCGGCAGCCCTCCTAGCCTTCTGTTCCGAGATTGCCGCGAGCGGGGAAGGGGTTGGGAGGGGTGCTGGGAAGTGGTGGTAGCGGGGACCACCCGCCGCGGGTTGCCTGCCCATCCCCGCCGCAGGGAGGCTAGTATCGACTGCTCCGATACTAGCAGTGCGAAACAGATACCGCCGCTTTATAAATAGAAGCGGCGGTAACAGGTAAGTATCGGCGCGAAGGGTTAACGCCTCGTTAACTTTTCACGCCCATTTTCGGACTTAATAAATCGCGTTAAACGCGATTTATGCGGAAATGTCAGGGAAAACGGCCGCGAAAACTTAACGAAGCTTTATAAATATGCCCCTAACTGTCAAAACTGCACACAGCATTCCAACTGTCAAAACTCTGTCACCATTCCAGCTACAGTAAAACTACTCACAGAAGAACAGTTTTTGAGAGCAAGGAACTTTAAATGATAGCTGAAATATAAGAAGTTTTAGATTGGATATCTAAAGAAATATTGGGCAGATCAACAAAAAAAAAAGATACAGTGGTGGTTAGGAAGAATTATAGTTTCCAATTATGGTCAATTTAAAATAACCTATTTTTCGGTATAGATGCCCTTTAATGTTGGACTTAAAGTTGTATTTACCCATAATTTATGCTCTTTAGACTACATGGATTAAAATGCAAATAATGTACACTACATTGACGGTGTTAGATTTTATTATTAATATATTTTGGTACAAAGTTATACTGGTGAAATATTTCCACTACTAAAATTCTGAGGCACACCTCAGGCTGTTTGAGGCATACCAGTGTTCCCTGGCACACTCATTGAAACATTAGAATTGGTACTTTAAAATATAAGACTGGCCACGTGCTTATAGTAGTGCAAATCCTTGGGGTTTTAATATTTTGACTTGAAATCATTTTAATCTTGGATGAAAATATTACTCATTAAATGACAACACCAGTTTTCATTTTTGTTAATTTTTTAAAATAGTATTTATAAACACTGGGGGTTATTCAAAAAGTTCTATCGTTTAAATGGTGCTAATTTTGCCCCAACCTATCAGATGTTAGCTTCAAATGTTACATAAGTTTCTGATGTGTTGGGGCAAAATTAGTAGCATTTTAAGATAAGAACTTTTATTGAATCTCCCTGACTGTTTTTATGCAATAAGTCCATAGGTTTGTGCCAAGTTTCTTTAAAGTGGCAGCACCATTGAGTGAGGGCATTTTATTGGAAGTGTTTTGAGTCCTGCACAGTTAACAGTTAATAAGCACTTCGTACTTTCACAACAGGAATATAACACAGATGTTTGAATAAAATGATTTAAAAATTTTTTGTTTATATGTACATTAGTCTCCCAGAAGGGGAAAGTAAAATACAAACAATGGAGCTTGGGAAGGGTCAGTGTATAACAAAAGGGCAGGCATTTTCATGCAGCAAGAAAGAGTCTCAAAGGAGGTACCTGGTATTAAGTCCAGAATTTAGTTTATTCATAGCCTGGTGCAATAGCCATTTCTGAAATAGAGGCAGCAGCACACAAAGATGGCATTTGTCCCTATCTTAAGCAGTAAGCACAGCTGGTCCTAGTTCTTCATATCACCAGTGGGCGGGATAATAATCTTTGCAGGAAAGAATCACCGTGCTGACAGAACTGAAATTGGCTCTAATCTCAGCTGTGATCTAGGGCAGCCTCTATTAGCACTCCGCAGCTAGATGTTACACCTGCACCCCCATTGCACAGTCATAACAGCTTTAGGACTAGAAAGTGCAGATAATGGTTTCCTCATAAATAAACAGCATGCTATATAGCTGGCATAATGATGAGAATAACAGTGCATAATTCAGAGCCTGGGACAGAAAAAAACCCAAACTATTTGGAAGTTTTTAACATACATCTCTATGTTTTATTAAGGAATGTGATCATCTCTACAATGTGTCATTATACCATCCTTAATGTCTTTGGCCTACTTAGATTTACTGTAACCAGATGCAAATCCCAGGTTTTTCTTTCAGAGTAAAAAAAAGGCTTTGTCTGTAGAACTGAATAGCTTTTCTGTAAAACATGGATGTAAAACTGTTCAGGCCTATCGTCCATTACATTTTTTTTACAGAAAGGTTGTTATTAAAGGGAAGATAAAGTCTATGTGTAAAAGATAGTTTTTTGTGTGATGTGTCCCATAAATTAAGATTTTGCTGATGGGATATACCTGTAATAAGATAAGCAACTAGCAAATTAACCCAATCAGGAGATCTGGTATAAAGAGAATAAAGCTGATAGTTAGGCAAATTTCACACATCATTACATATGTTAGATTGGTTTATTTGGTCAAAAAGGTACTTGTCTCTTTCTAGCTTTCCTAATTGAACCTAAAGTAATCTTTGAAGGCTTGTTATGGGTTGTGCACCATTCATTCTAATATCCGAGTTCCAAAATACAGTCCAAGTCCACAATACATTAAAACCACCTTTATTGCTGCATATTAAAAAGCTCCTGAGTATGAAAAGTCAAACAAACAGGTCTGACGCGTTTCGGGTCACATGACACACCTACTACACACCTTCACCAACAATTTAAAGGTCTAATGACCAATCATCTGTCAATACTTATTAACCCTTATTGAACACAACAAAGTTTTTGAATGAATATATCCTTACCATTTCAAAGTTATCTCTCACATTTACATTGCATCACACACAAATTTCATATTAATTCTTAACATAGATACTTAATATCATTTCGCTTGTTACATAAGAAAAGTAATTTTTGTTGCATCTTTATGTAGTGCAAACAAAATAACGTACTAAGGGGGAGATGCATATTAAATGTCCCAATTGAAACTGACCTGCATGTTACCTCAATGTAGTAATCACTTTGTGACTGTTATTGCATCATTATTGGCACTGCTTTAAAGCCACATTTGAAAAGGCCTTATTGGTGCAAAAAACAAGCACAATAATCATCGTTCAATTTATTGCATAATTGGTGGAGAATGGGGGCATTGCCTGTAAATACCACTGTGTTATTTCAATCGATTTTCGAGGGTTACCAACATTCAAGGTTATTTTCGAGGGTCACCAAAAATAACCTTGAACGTTCATTAATCCTCAAAATACGGTCCGAACCCTCAAAAGTCTGTTCTTTTTCGGATTTTCAGGTTTTTCCCAGTTCTTAATCAAAGCGCAGCATGCAAAATTAGTACCAAATATCACTAACTCGATAATACATCAGTTAGCATGGGTTTTGCACTATTTTTTCCCCTTGGAATATTGCATCTCCATGAAAGTGTGATATGCCAACCAAAAAGAAGGAGATTAGGATGGAATTCTACAGGATTCCAAATGCAATAAAAATCATGGCTATATGACACAAAAAGTAACTTCTTGTCTTGGCATAGAACTGCCAATTGGTGTTTGCAAGCATTGATTTACCCTTAGCAAACTCAAGAAAGCTAGTAAGTGAAATGAAATAAGTATAGAAAAGAATGGTTGTAACAATCGTTTAGAGGTTAAAGCCACTAAAAAATGGTTATTTGTCAGCTATCTGCAAGCAACCCCAAATGCTATTTATACAGCTAATTACATGCATTTATAAAGGGATATTTAGGGCTAGGTCCCACTATCATGCACAGCAGCACATGCAGGATTTTTGCAATGTGCCGTATCGTGTGTGCTGCATTTCGGGCCATTTCAATGCTATTGGCACACATGCAAACCAATAATGGAGCGGACCACAGTGAACCTAGTGGGAACTACCCTGTAGCATTGAAAGGATCGAAATCGCAGTCCAACAGTCATGGGACCTAGAGATGTAATGTGGGTTTGAATAGAACCCAGTTTCGAATTGAATCTGAGGGTTTTGAGTCCTGATGAAACTTTCTGAACTCCCGAATTCAACGGAACACGGATTTTTTGAATTTTCGATTTTTATGAAATAACGATTTCGAAAATAATGGAAAGTAGACGATTTTCAAAAATCCAAAGTAGACGATTTTCGAAAATCGAACTTTCCGAAAATTTCTAAAATTCTAAACGGAATGGAACTCAACAGTTTCGAAACATCTCTAATGGGACCTAGCAGATAAGCTGTCTAATCCCTTTATGCAGTCAATCAAGGCTGTGACTGCTAACATCACAGCAATGATTGACTGCAGTTTCCTATACTGCCACCCTGCACATGCTAAGCTAATAAAAGCTCATTGAGCAGAAAGTAGGTGGATACTTTTGTCAGAACAGAATATAACGTTTAAATTAAAGGGCATGTCCACCCTCCCAAACTAAAATTTAAATCAAACCTAATACCCCCAAACCTAGACCTTGCAAGGTTTAAATCTGCAAAAGTTCTAAATATACCTACCAGCCATGTTCCTTTTCTTCTGCTGCTGCTCTGTGCTTATCTGTGCAGATAACTGCTGAGGAAATGAAGGCTGGTAAGTATAATTAGGGGATAATTCGTTTAATTAAAACGTAGTTTGGGGGTGGACATGTCCTTTAAAATAGCAGTTGGGGTTGCAGGCAAAAACGTTTTTTGTTTTAAGGGTGGACGTAAAAATGAAGGAAAACCATTTCCAAAAAGCATTCACTTTGCTAAAAGAGATCTGTTATTGAAAGTGATGTTCTTTGGGGAAATTGCCCCTTAATTAATATTGAACAAAGAGACACAGAAGGACAAATGTTACTAACAATACAAATGTTGTTGCTCACGTTTTCCCAAAGTGCAGTCATTTTATTTGCAGTAACTATCTATATTCCCCAAGTTTAGTCTGTGATACTGTCCAACTGACCGGTTATACAATGTAATTTACTTGTAGATATCTGCATTCGGAGCTGGAAATCCTACTCTCTTATATGACATACGATATTTATCACTGTCCGACTACATAGAAAATGTTATTTAACACTCAGATGACTTTTTCCCTCAATTCTGGACACTAGTTGCCATTTATAAAATCAAAATTGAATTTGTACTTTACAGGTAAAGCTATTTATATACAGTATCACAGGCTACTGCCTATTCTCACTGTATTCTATTCTCTAGCAGAATAACCCTTGTAAGTAGCTATGCTGTAACTTAGCTTGCATTTTATCAGCTGTGGGATAATTAATAATTCTTGTAGGCTTTATCATTCTGGTAGACTGTTACAAAAGGGGGACATTAAAAAAGCAAAGATGTACATTACCAATAGAAAGTGGTAGAATGCAGCAGGGAGAGTGTCACTCTCACAAAACTTTTACTGTAGAGGTTTAGTTTAGTGAGAATTGTCAGGTTTTTGCCGGGTACACACAGTACAGATTTAAAGGCAAGATAGAGAGATTGCATTGGAAGCTGTCATTGATTACATGTCAGGATATACACATCCCTGACGTTCTCTTATACTTTTTTTGGTTGGCCAGCAGCTGCTATAGGCTCCCGCTAATAGAAATAAAGATCTCATGGCAATGGCAGTAGTTCATTGGGCACACACACAGGCAAAAAGGCAACTCCCATAAGCCTTTTATCAGTGCTGTGTGTGGCCCCCATTTCTGGCCACCCATATTATAACACAAAGTATAAGGAGAACATTGTATAAGGAGATTCATTGTAGTTTTGCAAAGGGGGTAATTTGTAGATTTCTACCGAATTAGGTAAAGATTTCTACAGAAAGCATGCGTCATAGGAAGTCTTTAGACATAGATGAAGATATTGCTATGTGGGAGTAAAACAACAATAATTATTACAGCTATAAAACTTCCTTGAACTAAAAGGAGCAAGTAGAAATATTCTTTTATAATAAGGAATTTGTCAGACAATAGTGGTTATTAATTACATGAAGGCTGTTCAGACAGCATTAAATACTTTTACTTTATTTCTGTAGGATTTAAGGATTTGGGTTTAGCACACCCTAAACCCCAAAAACATAATACTTTTGGTGTCCAAAGATATAACAGAATTTAACTATTCATCTATTCATCCCTATGTTTGCGTGAGAATTTACCTGGTGGCAAACATCAGGATGGAAGTCTATTGTAGTCTAGGAATTTGAAAAGTATGTATAGTTTTATATTGGGGGTGGGGGGGGTGTATGCCCTTTAATCTGGATGCACAATGGAAACATTGCCAGTTCAGCTTTGTTTTGCAGGATTGTACCAGTTGGTGACATGTTGAGAAGTGGAATTAGCAGAATCATTTAACACATGACCAGCTTGCCCCAGATTAGTGAATGGACCTGTTTATGTTAATACCATATTTACCTTTCCTGTTTGTTTATTATTTCAGGTACAGAGGACACTATGGTACTTCATATACACAGACACCAAAGGGATGCCGTAAAGTGTTCACTTGCTCAATCTGTAGCCCTTCCATGTCTTTTTGTCCTGCAACCCTCCCGACCAACACAACACCCAAATGCCAGTCCAGAGTCTCCTCGCATTAAATGGAGTCGGATTCAGTCTGGAATAGGACAAAAAGAGGTGCCTGTACTAGTAGCCCGTGACAATGTAGTTAAAGTGGCTCGTGGTTATGAGGGAAGAGTGTCCCTGCCGGATATCCCCACAACCGATTTAATGCCACCCTGGTCCTATCCTCAGCCCGTTCTAGTGACTCTGGGATGTATCGCTGTGAAGTGATCTTTGGCATTGATGATGAGCAAGATATAGTGCCACTGGAGGTGAATGGTACGTAATATTTGCCATTGTGATTGGGTGCAAATGTTCATACTTTTGTATATGTATTAGACAGCATGGGCAATATAGTAATTCTTAAAATGTTAGGTAGTGCTAGGGTCTCTTAGTGGGTCTAAGACAGGCATCAGGGTCCAGCGTGACTGTGCAGGATATTTATTCTAACAGTAATGAAAAGGTTAAAGAAATAAAATGTATATAAGAAAACAAAATAAATACATCAATATTATGTATACTGCTTCTAACTCCAGCTTCTGTTGTCTTCTATATTTTCTTTCAAAGACATTACCATGGGATAATTAGTAAATACCAGTGGGGGCATAAATCACAACCAAGGGTCTTGTGTCTTAATCCCACTAGGAAGGTTTCATAATAGGACCTTCTGTTACCAGTATGTTGCTATGTTACAATGTTGATATATGCCACAAAGCAGGTATGGGAAGCTAGGCACATTCAGAGAAATGTTTTTTATCATTAAAAATGGTGCTAATTTTGCCCCAACCAATCAGATGTTATGTACCATTTATAAGCTAACATCTGATTTTGGGCAAATTAGCTCCATTTTTTGTAAATCTGTTCTTATTTTTCAAGAATATATAGAAATACCAAGCTTTTTTAAACTGTAATTCTACACACAAAAAAGGGGAGAGAATTAGAACCATTTTTAACAATAAGAACTTTTATTACATTTCCGTTTATGTTTCAACCTTTTATTTGGCAGTGATGTTTGACTAGTTTTCTGTTCAGGACAAATGCCTGATAATCATGAGGTGTTTAAAGCCTTTTATTATATTGTAAAAAGACCAAAACTTGATAGAAAAATTGATGCAAAAAATTGGTTTGCCTATATTATTATTTTGCAGCAGCCAATATGTTAGCTTTTTACTGGGCTACTGCAGTTGATTTACATCTTATTGCACCCAGGGCTGGATTTATACTTTCATTTCACCCCTAGGCCAGCTAGCTTGTCCCCTCCAACATGCCCTATAAATAGGTACACTTTAGAGAAATGCATTGCTCAAGTTGTGCCGAGATCATTTTTAATAAGTTATCCTCCCCCTGCAGCTCTGCATTATGTTGTTTCTATAAGATACCTATTAAAGGGGTAATGTTGGAGGGTATGCTGCAATAGCACTGCCTTACATTAAATGTCCACTTTTATAATCGTGCCACCTTAAGCCACCAGCCTAGGTGGCCTAGTGAAAAATCTGACCCTCATTGTGCCTGTTATTGCATTGGCCCTATATGAGTTCAAAGGACAATTATGCTACATCCCTCTCGCAACTCTCCTTCCACACACATCCGATCAGCCTGCAATTATGCAAAATTGAGCAGATTGCAGCGCAAACAACGGTACAAGCGTGAAATGGTTGCCAATGCTACTCCATTGTAGAGTGGCCCCTTGATACAGCCAGCTTTACTCGCCCCGTGATATAGCAATTACTGTCCCGCTTTATGCAGCAGAGTAACTGGCCCCTCAGTAGCTGTCACCCAACCTGACTGCCTGTTCTGACCCCCTTACACAAAAAGCTGGAACATTTCCCAGGCTGCCTTTTTTTTAACAGAAAAAAATCCTCTCTCTGTTATGTCACAATCTCCTAGCCAGATTAAAGCTGGGTATACACAAAATAAAAGAAAAATTCCGTAGGATCCAAGTGTGAAAGTGTGTGAAAGTGTGTAGCGCAAAAATGAGAATCTCGGAACGATCAGAACTGAACGCAAATTTCCCTCAGCCGTGGTCAGCCCCCCTGTACTAAAGTATACCTAGTCGGCCGCGTCTAAAGAAAATGTGTCAGTTTCTGAACGTTCTCCCTAGACTTTATATAGATAGAACACTCAAGACTGTAGCCTGATCTATAAAAAATGACAGACAGAATCTTAAAGATTCTGTCTATCAGCTTTTTAAGATCTTTACAGTGTGTATCCAGCCCAAAGGGCATGTCCCCCCTAAAACTAATATTTAACCCACTACTGCTCCCACTGTGTAGTTTAAAAAAAATCCTTACCTTACATCTCTGCTCCTTAGGGTTCTCCTGCTGTGCTTGTCCAAAGTCAAGGAAACTAAAGAGTAAGAGGTGTCTTCCGTGGGAATTGTTTTCTGCCTTCTCCTTGTCCAATGTGAGGACAGGCATGCTCAGGGAAGCCTCCCCCCCCCCCCCCCTCCCCCTCCCACCTTCCTGATCCCTCCATGGCTGCCCTTTACCTAGCGTAAATGTTTTTTATATAATGTAGAGCATCCCTGCCCATCCCCAACTGTATGATAGATTACAGCCCTTGTCGTCCTGCGGTGCTCTGCATTGCCAGCAACCAATCACAGCCGCGGCTGCCGATCCGGCCTATGTTAAATAGTTTTCAACAAACAGAGGGCCGGATCAGAGTGCCGAAGGAGCGAGGGGCTGTAAGTAGAGTTCTGATTATTTTTTTAGTATTTAACATAGCGATTGGGGGTGGGCAGGGGTGCCCTACATTATATAAAAAACTATTTTGAGAGTGGAGATACCCTTAACATTCTGCTGAAGCAAAGCTCCAAGAACTCTCAACATTGTATATATTATTCAGGTCTTTGCTAATCAGTACCTGATGAAGACTATACAATTTTGCTTACAGCTTTGTTTCAGCAGAATGATAAGCTGGTTAGAAGATGGTGATTCATGGCAGGCAAATTCGAATTTGTGAACGTTCACATATTTAATTTGGAATCTGAAATAGCTTGAATGTGAAAGTTTGTTTTTTTAGAAGTTTTGGTGATATGTTCGTGTTCCCAAGAACAGTTAACAACCATACTATTGCTATTGTAAATAAAATTTAATCAGAGCTTTCATATTTTTGTCCCATTGACATTTATGTTATATGTATCCGTTATCAGATTTTCGGATTTTCAAAATTTTTCGAAATTCAAAACCGGATCAGAATTTGCCAGTTTCAAACATCTCTAGTGAGGACCTAAACCGCTAGGTCCTCACCTTTAGGTACTTTACAGATCATCTGTAATATTACTTAAAGTTCCCCTGACGGACAGTTCCTGAATCTAAACTTAGACACATCAAGCATGAAATGTTTTGGCCATCCTCTTTATTAAAGAGAACTGTGGTCCAAAAATGACTTAGGTAAATTGATAGGAATTGCTCTCCTGTGAGTTTTTGCAATTTATTTCCATTGTTTATTTTACATAGTTTTGAAGATATTTACATTTTTGTGTGTGATATGGCAGCAGCATCACCAGGTTCCCTGCACTTCCTGCTCTGAAACCTGTCAGTCAATTTGCCCTGTGTCTCCTCCCCTTTGCAGCCCCCCTGGTCCTCCCACTCATGGACCCCATGGTCCTCCAGTTGCAGGCCCCCCTTGGCCCATTCCCTTACAGCCCCATGTGGCCCCGCCCACCCGCGGTGCATAAGCCCCGCCCACCCGCGGATGCCTAAGCCCCGCCCACCCGCGGGTGCCTAAGTCCCGCCCACTTGCAGGTGCCTAAGCCCCACCTGCTCACAGGTGCTGTGGGCCACTCTGACATCCCCTACACCCCCCCCCCCCAAACTCTGTGGAAACAGCCTTTTCAGCAGAGTGAGAAACTCTGCTGAAAAGGCTGTTTTCACATAGTGAGAGAGGAGGATGTAGATTCTTTACCTTCTCTGCAGCTGCAGGTCCTTCACACAGCAGAGAGGAGGTGGGACTTCCTGTCTCTCTCACACACTGAGGGAGTCTGAGGCTGTGCTCGCCTGCGGCACTATTGCCAGGAGAAGCCTTAGAATGTCACATTTCAGCCTCCACCCATTAACTTTCTGGTCAGTCATTTCTGTATATCTTGGGCTGTGGAACACGTAGAGAGGTGGTTGTTGCTCTTTTTAAGGTAGGAAACTGGCCTTTCATTTAAACTCAACTTGTTTGGAGACCACAGTTCCCCTTTAAAGCCTTTTCAATTGTGGCTTAAAGCCGTGCAAAATGTCGCAACTTACCTCTTGCATTCACACAATGCAAAACAGACGCAAAATGGTTACTACATTGCAGAAAACAAGTGCAGGTAGTTGCGATACTGAAATTTATTGCTTCTCCCCCAAGTGCGTCCCTCCATTTTGATACCAGCATCCTCTTTCCATCTGTTCTCATCTCCAGTTTGGGTTCTAGCCCTTTCATGTGTTTAGCTCTGTTCTTTGTGTTGTCCCTCTCCACCCTCTCTATCGCTGTCTGTTTCACAGCTTGCTTGTGCTGGTAATTAATAGCATTATGTAAATCTGCTGGACTGCCCTGGACAGAAATCATCATGCTCTGCATTCGCAATAAAATAAATACAAGATTACTAGAATGCTGGCGCAGTAGGTTCATATGGCTTTCTCTATGTAAACGCACTAGCACTGCAGCTACCCAACATTCATATTGATTTATATATAACTCCTGTGAGATAGAGTAAACATTTACAGTAATACAGATCCAGATTCTTATTTTTTTTCCAAGGACACTTCTCTGTGTGCACCTCACACCGCTGTGTACTAGCTGTATGCACTGAATAAAGGAACGATGACAAGACCTGAATAAACTCTTATCACCTAAAGATTTTTTATGGAAATTGCAGTTGCATGTTGGCTTTATTGATCTAGTTTATTTATATACACTTGACTTTGACCTCGCAGAGGCAGTGTATCTGACTTGGTTTTGTCTGTTGTTTGTGTATTCCTAAATCACAAGCTTCAACTAATAAAAATGGGCTTATTGGGGGGGTGTAGTCAGTGGCTGCCATGACATATATTAAACTCAAGCTAAGTGTGGATAAATTGGCATTGGGGCAACAGAAACGGAGGTATTGTTAATAATAATTGAAGAATTAGAAGAAGAATGCACAGTTAAATATATATTTCTGGCACATATATATTAATCAGCCTTTTAGGTAATTGCAATATGTGTAACAAGACTTTAGAATTCCTAATTAATTATTCCTAATAGGGTTGCAACCACTATGTCCAGTAATTTCAACAGTAGGATTAATACACATATCCTTTGGTCTCCTGTACCTTTAATAGGTAAGAGGCCTTTCCTCCAAACCCTGTCCACACTGCTACCCTAAGCCCAGTGTTTGTCCATTGGCAGGATGGCAACTTAATGCCCTGTAAAATGCTTATGTGACTTGGAAGATCATTGATCACAGGCCAGTTGACATGGTGATGCTCCCTAGTCATGTTGTCATTTAGCATCCATAAGATAGAGAAATTAAACATTTCGTTCTAGCCCAATTACATACATATATTCTCAACATTGTTTGTGCGCATTGAGCAAAGGATCAAAAGCAACAAGTATCCTCCATACATCTTTTATTACCTAAATAGCGAACAGTAAATAACAAACTGAGTAAACTGGTAATTTAGGCCTGTGTGCACACATTGTCTGACTGACTGCACCATTGATTGCAACAAAATTTTGGTTGGGTCAAAATATTTGCCTTGTGTGCCTAAAGTAGTTTTAAGAAAGGCAGCGATTTCTTACCTAAAGAACACATGCGGAAAGACATACTGCACTGGAAAGAAGTGGACTGGTGATTAAGCGGGAGTATTTGGGATGGTTAGCGAATTTCACCTCCCAACATGATTGGGATTAGTAAAATGTGATTAATCAATCATGCCCCATTGTACGTGTGTAGTATTTTATATATATTTATATACAAATTGAGCAATTAAAGAATTGGAAAAAAGCAGGTTGCTTGTAGACTTAATACATTTTAGGTGGTAACTTTTGCTGATTAAGGGAAACCTAGCCATTTTTACCATCTTTGTACATGAATAGGAGCTGCCATACTGCTGTACACCACCCCTAACTGCTATACTCCTTATGGACTGCACAGTTGAATTGACATTTGTTTAAATATGCTTCTCTAAACTGCAACTGGTGTTTACCGTAAAAGTAAAATTAGAGATAGCATAGTCCTAATCAAGTAGCGCATGTTTCATACAAGGCCATTCTTAAATTACAGAATAACTAACTGAGTGTTTAATTCGTTAGTGTAATGTCTGTGATGACGGCTTTTCTTTTTAAACGCTACATTCAATGCTTCTTATATGGATGGTATAAGCTGCCGATTTTCGATCTGTCTGAGGCTAATTCATACGATTTTAACTAATTAGCGCAAAGAACTGAGTTGCCAATTATTTTTCATACAGACAAGAATTAATTAGCAACTACAACATACTGGGGCTATTTATTACAGCATGTTCATAAGCCAGAGCTGCTCTGTCCTGATCAAATCAATTTCTTTTTGCAATGCTGCCAACACATCTTCCTTCCACGTTGCACTTGAAAGCCAGGTATGCTTGGGCAGTTTCACTGCCCAGAGTGGACCTTATAAGATGCAGTTCCTGCCCTGGGCACACATAATAGCCATTAGGTGCATTTCCTGGCTACATTCTCTTTTAAATGGAACAGTGTAGTTTACTTATTTGTTTCCTGTAATATTTTTTTCAGTCATTTTCAATTCCAAAAGTTCAGTGTTTTTCCACAAAATCGGGTATAACTAGAAATCAGGGGCCCCCCTGCAAAATTTAAAATGGGGCCCTTACCCAACCGCAACTCTCCCTCCCCCCCAGGCACAAGGCCTTAAGCTGTTATTCAATCTAACAAAACCAATTACTTGGAAACAGGTACTCTTTCGTATTGATTGTATGATATAGGGAAAGATACACAGAAATAGTCAGAAATGCTGGTGGCATATCAATTAGATTTTATGTTCCAACCACCAATCTATCATGTATTTAGCCACATATACACAACACATAACTAGTATGGGAGGCAAGTTGCACTTGTTAGTAGGTAGCAACAGCAGCAGGTACAGGAAGCACACAATGGAACAGTGAGTCTTCCTATCTACCCAGCACACTTCTGGAACCAGCATCACAGGTCAGAAACTTTTCTCCCTCCTAAGCACTGACAGGCCTCAACTTGCTTGCACACACAGCAGTTTTTTGTTTGTGGGGAAAAAAGTCAGGTTGGATGGAAGTGGGAGTGTATTTCCACTGAACCTCCTCTTAAAGTAAAATACCAAAGTCAGCAGCAGTTAATATATCTTATTGTCTTAATACATAAACTATCTTCAATAATTCCTGCATGTGCTTAGCCTAGTTACAGGACTACTAAAGGGTGCATTGTCATATATTTTCTTACATAACACGCATAACTGTTTTGAATGAATTTAAAGAAAATGGAGAACCACAATTTAGGGCAAGTCATTTTAAACGATAAGAACTTTTATTGAATCTCCCTGACTGTTTTTATGCAATAAGTCCATAGGTTTGTGCCAAGTTTCTTTAAAGTGGCAGCCACATTGAGTGAGGGCATTTTATTGGAAGTGTTTTCGAGTCCTGCACAGTTAACAGTTAATAAGCACTTCGTACTTTCACAAACAGGGAATATAACACAGATGTTTGAATAAAATGATTTAAAACATTTTTTTTGTTTATATGTACATTAGTCTCCCAGAAGGGGAAAGTAAAATACAAACAATGGAGCTTTGGGAAGGGTCAGTGTATAACAAAAGGGCAGTGCATTTTCATGCAGCAAGAAAGAGTCTCAAAGGAGGTACCTGGTATTAAGTCCAGAATTTAGTTTATTCATAGCCTGGTGCAATAGCATTTTCTGAAAAGAGGCAGCAGCACACAAAGATGTGCATTTGTCCCTATCTTAAGCAGTAAGCACAGCTGGTCCTAGTTCTTTCATATCACCAGTGGGCGGATAATAAATCTTTGCAGGAAAGAATCACCGTGCTGACAGAACTGAAATTGGCTCTAATCTCAGCTGTGATCTAGGGCAGCCTCTATGCACTCCGCAGCTAGATGTTACACCTGCACCCCCATTGCACAGTCATAACAGCTTTAGGACTAGAAAGTGCAGATAGAGTTGCTCATAATAAACAGATGCTTATAGCTGGCATAAGATGAGAATAACAGTGCATAATTCAGAGCCTGGGACAGAAAAAACCCAAACTATTTGGAAGTTTTTAACATACATCTCTATGTTATTAAGGAATGTGATCATCTCTACAATGTTCATTATACCATCCTTAATGATTTGGCCTACTTAGATTTACTGTAACCAGATGCAAATCCCAGGTTTTTCTTTCAGAGTAAAAAAAAGGCCTTGTCTGTAGAACTGAATAGCTTTTCTGTAAAACATGGATGTAAACTGTTCAGGCCTATCGTCCATTACATTTTTTTTACAGAAAGGTTGTTTTAAAAGGGAAGAAAAGTCTATGGTAAAAGATAGTTTTTTGTGTGATGTGTCCCATAATTAAGATTTTGCTGATGGGAATACCTGTAATAAGTAAGCAACTAGCAAATTAACCCAATCAGGAGATCTGGTATAAAGAGAATAAAGCTGATAGTTAGCAAATTTCACACATCATTACATATGCTTAGATGCGTTTCTGCGTCAAAAAGGTACTTGTCTCTTTCTAGCTTTCCTAATTGAACCTAAAGTAATCTTTGAAGGCTTGTTATGGGTTGTGCACCATTCATTCTAATATCCGAGTTCCAAAATACAGTCCAAGACCACAATACATTAAAACCACCTTTATTGCTGCATATTAAAAAGCTCCTGAGTATGAAAAGTCAAACAAACAGGTCTGACGCGTTTCGGGTCACATGACACACCTACTACACACCTTCACCAACAATTTAAAAGGTCTAATGACCAATCATCTGTCAATACTTATTAACCCTTATTGAAACACAACAAAGTTGTTTGAATGAATATATCCTTACCATTTCAAAGTTATCTCTCACATTTACATTGCATCACACACAAATTTCATAGTAATTCTTAACATAGATACTTAATATCATTTCGCTTGTTACATAAGAAAAGTAATTTTTGTTGCATCTTTATGTAGTGCAACACAAAATAACGTAACTAAGGGGGAGATGCATTATAAATGTCCCAATTGAAACTGACCTGCACTTGTTACCGCAATGTAGTAATCACTTTGTGACTGTTATTGCATCATTATTGGCACTGCTTAAAGCCACATTTGAAAAGGCCTTAATTTTGGTGCAAAAAACAAGCAAAATAATCATCGTTCAATTTATTGCATAATTGGTGGAGAATGGGGGCATTGCCTGTAAATACCACTGTGTTATTTCAATCGAATTTTCGAGGGTTACCAAACATTCAAGGTTATTTTCGAGGGTCACCAAAAATAACCTTGAACGTTCATTAATCCTCAAAAATACGGTCCGAACCCTCAAAAGTACTGTTCTTTTTTCGGATTTTCAGGTTTTTCCCAGTTTCTATAAATCCGAAATGGCGCAGGCAATGCAAAATTAGTACCAAATATCACTAACTCGATAATACATCAGTTAGCATGGGTTTTGCACTTATTTTTCCCCTTGGAATATTGCATCTCCATGAAAGTGTGATATGCCAACCAAAAAGAAGGAGATTAGGATGGAATTCTACAGGATTCCAAATGCAATAAAAATCATGGCTATATGACACAAAAAGTAACTTCTTGTCTTGGCATAGAACTGCTAATTGGTGTTTGCAAGCATTGATTTACCCTTAGCAAACTCAAGAAAGCTAGTAACGTGAAATGAAAATAAGTATATAGAAAAGAATGGTTGTAACTAATAGTTTAGAGGTTAAAGCCACCCTAAAAAAATGGTTATTTGTCAGCTATCTGCAAGCAACCCCAAATGCTATTTTTACCAGCTAATTACATGCATTTATAAAGGGATATTTAGGGCTAGGTCCCACTATCATGCACAGCAGCACATGCAGGATTTTTGCAATGTGCCGATGTGCTGCATTTCGGGCCATTTCAATGCTATTGGCACACATGCAAACCAATAATGGAGCGGACCACAGTGAACCTAGTGGGAACTACCCTGTAGCATTGAAAGGATCGCAAATCGCAGTCCAACAGTCATGGGACCTAGAGATGTAATGTGGGTTTGAATAGAACCCAGTTTCGAATTGAATCTGAGGGTTTTGAAGTCCTGATGAAACTTTCTGAACTCCCGAATTCAACGGAACACGGATTTTTTGAATTTTCGATTTTTAATGGAAAGTAGACGATTTTCGAAAACTTTTCTAATGGAAAGTAGACGATTTTCGAAAATCCAAAGTAGACGATTTTCGAAAATCGAACTTTCCGAAAATTTCTAAAATTCTAAACGGAATGGAACTCAACAGTTTCGAAACATCTCTAATGGGACCTAGCAGAGTAAGCTGTCTAATCCCTTTATGCAGTCAATCAAGGCTGTGACTGCTAACATCACAGCCAATGATTGACTGCAGTTTCCTATACTGCCACCCTGCACATGCTCAAGCTAATAAAAAGCTCATTGAGCAGAAAGTAGGTGGATACTTTTGTCAGAACAGAATATAACGTTTAAATTAAAGGGCATGTCCACCCTCCCAAACTAAAATTTAAATCAAACCTAATTACCCCCCCAAACCTAGACCTTGCAAGGTTTAAATCTGCAAAAGTTCTAAATATACCTACCAGCCATGTTCCCTTTTCTTCTGCTGCTGCTCTGTGCCTTATCTGTGCAGATAACTGCTGAGGAAATGAAGGCTGGTAAGTATAATTAGGGGATAATTCGTTTTAATTTAAAACGTAGTTTGGGGGTGGACATGTCCTTTAAAATAGCAGTTGGGGTTGCAGGCAAAAACTGTTTTTTGTTTTAAGGGTGGACGTAAAAATGAAGGAAAACCATTTCCAAAAAGCATTCACTTTGCTAAAAGATTCTGTTATTGAAAGTGATGTTCTTTGGGGAAATTGCCCCTTAATTAATATTGAACAAAGAGACACAGAAGGACAAATGTTACTAACAATACAAATGTTGTTGCTCACGTTTTCCCAAAGTGCAGTCATTTTATTTGCAGTAACTATCTATATTCCCCAAGTTTAGTCTGTGATACTGTCCAACTGACCGGGTTATACAATGTAATTTACTTGTAGATATCTGCATTCGGAGCTGGAAATCCTACTCTCTTTATATGACCATACGATAATTTATCACTGTCCGACTACATAGAAAATGTTATTTAACCACTCAGATGACTTTTTCCCTCAATTCTGGACACTAAGTTGCCATTTATAAAATCAAAATTGAATTTGTACTTTACAAGGTAAAGCTATTTATATACAGTATGTACAGGCTACTGCCTTATTCTCACTGTATTCTATTCTCTAGCAGAATAACCCTTGTAAGTAGCTATGCTGTAACTTGGCTTGCATTTTATCAGCTGTGGGATAATTAATAATTCTTGTAGGCTTTATCATTCTGGTAGACTGTTACAAAAGGGGGACATTAAAAAAGCAAAGATGTACATTACCAATAGAAAGTGGTACAGAATGCAGCAGGGAGAGTGTCACTCTCACAATAACTTTTACTGTAGAGGTTTAGTTTAGTGAGAATTGTCAGGTTTTTGCCGGGTACACACAGTACAGATTTAAAGGCAATGATAGAGAGATTGCATTGGAAGCTGTCATTGATTACATGTCAGGATATACACATCCCTGACGTTCTCCTTATACTTTTTTTGGTTGGCCAGCAGCTGCTATAGGCTCCCGCTAATAGAAATAAAGATCTCATGGCCAATGGCAGTAGTTCATTGGGCCACACACACAGGCAAAAAGGCAACTCCCATAAGCCTTTTATCAGTGCTGTGTGTGGCCCCCATTTCTGGCCACCCATATTATACATACAAAGTATAAGGAGAACATTGTATAAGGAGATTCATTGTAGTTTTGCAAAGGGGGTAATTTGTAGATTTCTACCGAATTAGGTAAAGATTTCTACAGAAAGCATGCAGTCATAGGAAGTCTTTTAGACATAGATGAGAAGATATTGCTATGTGGGAGTAAAACAACAATAATTATTACAGCTATAAAACTTCCTTGAACTAAAAGGAGCAAGTAGAAATATTCTTTTATAATAAGGAAATTTGTCAGACAATAGTGGTTATTAATTACATGAAGGCTGTTCAGACAGCATTAAATACTTTTACTTTATTTCTGTAGGATTTAAGGATTTGGGTTTAGCACACCCTAAACCCCAAAAACATAATACTTTTGGTGTCCAAAGATATAACAGAATTTAACTATTCATCTATTCATCCCTATGTTTGCGTGAGAATTTACCTGGTGGCAAACATCAGGATGGAAGTCTATTGTAGTCTAGGAATTTGAAAAGTATGTATAAGTTTTATATTGGGGGTGGGGGGGGTGTATGCCCTTTAATCTGGATGCACAATGGAAACATTGCCAGTTCAGCTTTGTTTTGCAGGATTGTACCAGTTGGTGACATGTTGAGAAGTGGAATTAGCAGGAATCATTTTAACACATGACCAGCTTGCCCCAGATTAGTGAATGGACCTGTTTATGTTAATACCATATTTACCTTTCCTGTTTGTTTATTATTTCAGGTACAGAGGACACTATGGTACTTCATATACACAGACACCAAAGGGATGCCGTAAAGTGTTCACTTGCTCAATCTGTAGCCCTTCCATGTCTTTTTGTCCTGCAACCCTCCCGACCAACACAACACCCAAATGCCAGTCCAGAGTCTCCTCGCATTAAATGGAGTCGGATTCAGTCTGGAATAGGACAAAAAGAGGTGCCTGTACTAGTAGCCCGTGACAATGTAGTTAAAGTGGCTCGTGGTTATGAGGGAAGAGTGTCCCTGCCTGGATATCCCCACAACCGATTTAATGCCACCCTGGTCCTATCCTCAGCCCGTTCTAGTGACTCTGGGATGTATCGCTGTGAAGTGATCTTTGGCATTGATGATGAGCAAGATATAGTGCCACTGGAGGTGAATGGTACGTAATATTTGCCATTGTGATTGGGTGCAAATGTTCATACTTTTGTATATGTATTAGACAGCATGGGCAATATAGTGGCATTCTTAAAAATGTTAGGTAGTGCTAAGGGTCTCTTAGTGGGTCTAAGACAGGCATCAGGGTCCAGCGTGACATGTGCAGGATATTTATTCTAACAGTAATGAAAAGGTTAAAGAAATAAAATGTATATAAGAAAACAAAATAAATATACATCAATATTATGTATACTGGCTTCTAACTCCAGCTTCTGTTGTCTTTATATTTTCTTTCAAAGACATTACCATGGGATAAATTAGTAAAATACCCAGTGGGGGGCATAAATCACAACCAAGGGTCTTGTGTCTTAATCCCACTAGGAAGGTTTCATAATAGGACCTTCTGTTACCAGTATGTTGCTATGTTACAATGTTGATATATGCCACAAAAGCAGGTATGGGAAGCTAGGCACATTCAGAGAAATGTTTTTATCATTAAAAATGGTGCTAATTTTGCCCCAACGAATCAGATGTTATGTACCATTTATAAGCTAACATCTGATTTTGGGCAAAATTAGCTCCATTTTTTTGTAAATTCTGTTCTTATTTTTCAAGAATATATAGAAATACCAAGCTTTTTTAAACTGTAATTCTACACACAAAAAAGGGAGAGAATTAGCACCATTTTTAACAATAAGAACTTTTATTACATTTCCGTTTATGTTTCAACCTTTTATTTGGCAGTGATGTTTGACTAGTTTCTGCTCAGGACAAATGCCTGATAATCATGAGGTGTTTAAAGCCTTTTATTATATTTGTAAAAAGACCAAAACTTGATAGAAAAATTGATGCAAAAAAATTGGTTTGCCTATATTATTATTTTGCAGCAGCCAATATGTTAGCTTTTTACTGGGCTACTGCAGTTGATTTACATCTTATTGCACCCAGGGCTGGATTTATACTTTCATTTCACCCCTAGGCCAGCTAGCTTGTACCCTCCAACATGCCCTATTAAATAGGTACACTTTAGAGAAATGCATTGCTCAAGTTGTGCCGAGATCATTTTTAATAAGTTATCCTCCCCCTGCAGCTCTGCATTATGTTGTTTCTATAAGTATACCTATTAAAGGGGTAATGTTGGAGGGTATGCTGCAATAGCACTGCCTTACATTTTAAAAGTCCACTTTTATAATCGTGCCACCTTAAGCCACAGCCTAGGTGGCCTAGTGAAAAATCTGACCCTCATTGTGCCTGTTATTGCATTGGCCCTATAGAGTTCAAAGGACAATTATGCTCACATCCCTCTCGCAACTCTCCTTCCACACACATCCGATCAGCCTGCAATTATGCAAAATTGAGCAGATTGCAGCGCAAACAGACGGTAACAAGCGTGAAATGGTTGCCAATGCTACTCCATTGTAGAGTGGCCCCTTGATACAGCCAGCTTTACTCGCCCCGTGATATAGCAATTACTGTCCCGCTTTATGCAGCAGAGTAACTGGCCCCTCAAGTAGCTGTCACCAACCTGACTGCCTGTTCTGACCCCCTTACACAAAAAGCTGGAACATTTCCCAGGCTGCCTTTTTTTTAACAGGAAAAAAATCCTCTCTCTGTTATGTCACAATCTCCTAGCCAGATTAAAGCTGGGTATACACAATAATAAAAGAAAAATTCCGTAGGATCCAAGTGTGAAAGTGTGTGAAAGTGTGTAGCGCAAAAATGAGAATCTCGGGAACGATCAGAACTGAACGCAAATTTCCCTCAGCCGTGGTCAGCCCCCTGTACTAAAGTATACCTAGTCGGCCGCGTCTAAAGAAAATGTGTCAGTTCTGAACGTTCTCCCTAGACTTTATATAGATAGAACACTCAAGACTGTAGCCTGATCTATAAAAAATGACAGACAGAATCTTAAAGATTCTGTCTATCAGCTTTTTAAGATCTTTACAGTGTATATCCAGCCCAAAGGGCATGTCCACCCCTAAAACTAATATTTAACCCACTACTGCTCCCACTGTGTAGTTTAAAAAAAATCCTTACCTTACATCTCTGCTCCTTAGGGTTCTCCTGCTGTGCTTGTCCAAAGTCAAGGAAACTAAAGAGTAAGAGATGTCTTCCTGTGGGAATTGTTTCTGCCTTCTCCTTGTCCAATGTGAGGACAGTGGCATGCTCAGGGAAGCCCCCCCCCCCTCCCTCCCTCCCACCTTCCTGATCCCTCCATGGCTGCCCTTTACCTAGCGTAAAATGTTTTTTATATAATGTAGAGCATCCCTGCCCATCCCCAACTGTTATGATAGATTACAACCCTTCGCTCCTGCGGTGCTCTGCATTGCCAGCAACCAATCACAGCCGCGGCTGCCGATCCGGCCTATGTTAAATAGTTTCAACAAACAGAGGGCCGGATCAGAGTGCCGAAGGAGCGAGGGGCTGTAAGTAGAGTTCTGATTATTTTTTTAGTAATTTAACATAGCGATTGGGGGTGGGCAGGGGTGCCCTACATTATATAAAAAACTATTTTGAGAGTGGAGATACCCTTTAACATTCTGCTGAAGCAAAGCTCCAAGAACTCTCAACATTGTATATATTATTCAGGTCTTTGCTAATCAGTACCTGATGAAGACTATACAATTTTGCTTACAGCTTTGTTTCAGCAGAATGATAAGCTGGTTAGAAGATGGTGATTCATGGCAGGCAAATTCGAATTTGTGAACGTTCACATATTTAATTTGGAATCTTGAAATAGCTTGAATGTGAAAGTTTGTTTTTTTAGTAAGTTTTGGTGATATGTTCGTGTTCCCAAGAACAGTTAACAATAACATACTATTGCTATTTGTAAATAAAATTTAATCAGAGCTTTCATATTTTTGTCCCATTGACATTTATGTTATATGTATCCGTTATCAGATTTTCGGATTTTCAAAATTTTTCGAAAATTCAAAACCGGATCAGAATTTGCCAGTTTCGAACATGGGTGAGGACCTAAACCGCTAGGTCCTCACCTTTAGGTACTTTACAGATCATCTGTAATATTTACTTAAAGTTTCCCCTGACGGACAGTTCCTGATATCTAAACTTAGACACATCAAGCATGAAATGTATTTGGCCATCCTCTTTATTAAAGAGGGACACATCACGAGTGGTAGGTGCAGCGAACCATTTTCCTCTTTGTTATTTATATAAAGGTAACTTAGGGTGATCTGTTGTTTTGTCAAGAATGCCACAGTTCTGAAAAAGAAAATGGCAGCTTTATTAGGTTAATGATTTAATATCGGGTTAGTCTCATTTTCATGGGCCTGCTCAAAGTTCTAAACTTTTGGACTTTCTGAAGTACAAAACTTGACATTTATTGAATGAGGTTGTACACTCCCCCTTTCTGTCTCCGCTTACTTAATGCACTCCTGCAATGCCATCAAGTAAATGCATTTCTTGTATTAGAAGTAGTTTATCACTTTGATATCGGGTAATCAGCTTGAGTAGAATGTTAACTAGAATGTTGAGCTTGCTATGATTATCTTAGTTAGCCAATAAAGGTATCACATTCATACAACTTGTTAATTTTTTATTTCAAAAGGGTTACCCTGTAAAGTTATTTTGAATGGCTAACACGGTACACCACCTTTTCCTACAATTACATTGTAAATTGGTGGTGATATAATACAGATCTCCTGGTAGATCGGTTATGGTATGAAAGAAATGGATAAGGAAATACTAGTAAAATATGTTTGTTTTAGTTTAGTTATTATTTTTCATTTGTGTTCATAATACTGTAAAGGATTGTACTGATAATTAAGGATATAGGTTACTTGTATAATTAAAATAATTGTGTGTATAGATTTTTTTTTAATTATTGAATTCACTTTGCAATTTCTTTAATTCTGACTCTCTCTATTCAACTGTTAGTAGGTTAATTAGGTTTAATGGCATTATCTGGGGTCTTTTTCACATATATCACAAGGTTAGATCACGTGGAAAAGTATCTCCGATATATCCCTTCAGATGCATTAGCTAATTTAAGGCTCGTACACACGTCCGATGTGTGCACCGAGCCACGACCTCCGACGCCAATACATTCGCATGACGAACTGACATTTCGGGCGAGGATCACATTTGTGTGTTTGGTCGGTGGTTCCTTCTTTTTGTTTGTACCTGTTAATGATTTTACTTAGCACAAGAAGATATAGGGGAACACACTACGATGGAATTTTGGATTCACCATCGTAGTGTGCTCCCCTATCTTCTTGTGCTAAGAATCTTCTGACCCTTGGAGTAGAGGGCAGGGGGACTGCACCTACCTACTTGTCTGGCAAGCAGCCAACAGTGGTGTGCTGGAGTGTTTCCTGGATTGTAATGATTTGACTTTCCTGTTCCCCATCGCCTATTGACAATATGCACCTGGGTCAATACCTGGGCATGAATGGTAAATAGGGTTTACAACCGGACAATATTTCAGTAGCTTAGCCTATAAATTGGTGCCAGGCCATTGTAAATATTGTATAATTTTGGGTAACCATGCAGGAAAAATATTTTTATACATGTGCCTCTATGTTTTTGTATAAATCTGGATGATTGCCAGCACCCTGGATATGGTTTAGTAGCCTTGGTGCAGCTCCCAATAGTCAACATCTATGCAACCAGATGGACAGAATCCACCCAGATGACTTTCAGGTATATCAAAAAAAATTTTATTAGCAAATGTGCTGCATTCTGGTTTATCCGATCGCACTACAGACCAATACGACTATTTTGCCCCGGTATATTGTTACTTGTTGGCAGTTGATTTGCTGAGTGCTATACCAATGAACAGTTAAAGAACTTTTGGGTAAAATATAGGTTGTTACTTTCTCCACATAAAGATTGCTACTGTATTAACACATAGCCTGCATCCATGATCTCCCAATGGGAAATAAATTCATTTTATTTGCTATTATATTCAGTAGCTAAAATATTTCTAAATACAGTTACCTTAATGAAGGCAAATTGCACATATAAAATCGTTATTGGGATTGAAGAATCCTTTAGAGCTTCTTGAGACATTGACAAATTGTTCGACCTTCAATGTTCTCTTTTATGATGTCACATGAACTCTTCAGTAGTATTGTTTTCCCATAACAGTTCATATCTGGCTGTTACTCAATATTTTTTTACAAAAAGCTAAGAAACCTTATCTGTTTTCTGTCCCGATCTACATTAATAGTTCTATATAATGTGATCTGTGAAATATATTGATCTGGAAAACAATGCATAAACTTTTACAAGACCTAATTACCTATGAAACATTTTTAATCAATGGATTTGATTGTTGTTCTGTTAGAGAAATGAGCAACCCATCATACCACTGAAGGGGTCAAGACATGTCTTTAAAATAGCACATACTGAACTGATGTTCTAAGCATCCGATTTCATAGGTGAACTCTTTTTATGACTCAGTCAATATTGTTCTTCTTTTGGGAAGAAGTTATATTTATCAGAATAGTTACATTCTTGGACGTAAAATGTCCTCCTACCTTCCTGCAAATATACAGTATACACAAATGCTTGCATAATAGCTCTCAGAAAGGGGGGCTAGCATTTAGTAAAGGTTGGATCTTACAGCAGGGCTTCCCAACCTGCAGTAATCAAATATCTAAAACCTCAGAAATTGCTTAGACATAGAGCATATATCAGCCTTGAGGGATAAGTATTCTTTGCATACATAAAATATAAGGTCTTGGTAAAGATATGTAATACAGTATATTTCATATAAGGGATAATACACTTTGTAATATAAGGTTATAAAGTCAACTCGGCATGCGACCTCGTGCTTTTGTATTGTACGTGGCATGGGAACTCTATATCTTTATATTACAATGTAATAGGGCGGATTATTTCTTATAACACATAAGGTTTTATTATTTAAAATAAATGGTGTTTTGGCTGTATACAGCCTTAAAAAACAGTTGGTTTTTTTTTCAACTACCCATTAAAATTAAAGGGTAAGTTCTCCTGCAAGATTCACTGAAGAACGGGAGGTAAGAATTAGTGCTTTTACTTCCTGTTCCTCAGTAAAACTGAAAAAGAAAGTTAATTTTTTGATGGACATTCCCTTTAAAGACAACCTGTCACCATTATTAATGAAGCAATTTCAGCGTAAAAAGGTATAAACGGGCACTGACCTGATAACAGTATTGTATCCCCTCAAGCAGCATTGGATTTACTTCTCCCTCCATAAGTTTCAGTGCCTGCGTCCATTTTGATTCTATGTACAGTGCAGCCCGGAAGACCCGGATGTCTTTCCTATGACTAATAGGAAGGGGTTCAGTCTCCCGGGCTGCACTGTACATTTTTACATTGAAATGACTGAAATACTTCATTGTTAATGGTGGCAGGCTGTCAATGGGAAGGTGCAGTGTAACCAAGAGGTTTTTAATAAGAATATATGCTACTGCATCTTCCCATTGAAAGTCCATAGCTTTATGCATTATATAATATGCTAAATATAAAATTATGGGTAATTACAGAGAACTTGGGTGTTTTTTGTAGTTGCCATTGTACACGTTGTTTTTTAGAACTTATGATCACCTATGTTATTTGATGTAATCTCTGATCCTTGTGACATTTCTTCATGACATTATAAGTAATATATGGATAGCTGTGGAATTAATCTTTAGTTAGGATTATGATATTGTCCTTATTTACACTGTGTTGAACTTATCAATAAAGCAAAAGTGAGTTCTTATATTTTCTGTGCGCCCGGATCATTTTGCAGATCTTAAGCAATATAGTTAGAAAAAGAAATTGAAGGACAACTGTAGTGTTTTTGCTCTCCCCTATTATGGCATTGGGCCCTAACAAATGGGAAGCCACTCTGCAAGAAGTGCTTTTTCCCATTGGATAGATACCAGACTGAGGTATGATTTATCAAGATAGACCTTGCTGATATGTTTCAGGTAAAGATGCTTATTAAGGATGGATTCGAAATGGTAATAAAATATTACAATTTTGTAATATATTTGTCATTATAGTTCCTATGGGGAACAAAAAAGAAAAAAAGAATTATAACAAAACTAAAAAGAATATTGCTGAAAGCGTTTAATAGGTAAATGTACAAAACATTGTATTTTACAGAATGTATAGTGGTTCAGCCAAATTCTGAAAAGCTAGATTGTATTGATAAGGATTGAATATAATTAAGCTTACTTCTTCTTCGTCTTCTCCTTCCTCTAATTCTTCTCCTTCTCCATCTCCCCTTTTTTCTTCTCCTTTTTACCCTCTTCTCCTTCTCATCCTTACTCCTTCACCTCCTCTTCATCCTTTATATTCTTATTCACCTCCTTTTCTTTTTTCTCCTTCTGTCCAAACCTATGGACTGTGCTAGACAGAGGGGAGACACACTGTAAGCAGTCTTTTAGCAAAGTAATCTGTGGAAGCATTCATGAGCTATATTCAAGTTTCAGAACATTTTTTCTCATCCTCTTTATTAATGTAATGCATCTTTTTCTGATGCAAACTTTTTTGCTTGCTTTTTGATGTATTTCTAAACATAAAAACATACCCAGACACAGGTACACACACTTAACCCTAGGAGCTGGCTTACCCACTCTTAGCCCCAATCGCTCCTTTGTCTGGTGCTTGGACCCAAACATTCATTTGCCTGTATACTTAGCCCTTTTATGTTTGTGCGTATTTACAAACATAAAAATGCGCAGATACAGGTACACAATGTTAGGTGTGTACGCTTACCAACTTAGCCCCATGCGATCAACTGGCTGCACTCTGACACCAAGGCGCTTGGTTGCCTGCTTGCTTGTCACGTGCTTAGACCCAGATGCTAGCTTTCCCACGTGCTTTGCCCCAGTTGCTTATTTGCCTGTGTGCTTAACCCCAGTCGCTTGATTGCCTGCGTGCTTAGCCCCAGACACTCACTTTCCCCCTGCGCCCTCAGACGCGTGCTAAGCACCAAGCTTGCCTGTGCGCTTAGATCCAAGTGCACCTCGCTTAGCCTCTGTCACTCACTTGCCTGTACACTGAGCCCCATCGCTCGCTTGCCCACACGCTTAGCCACCATACTGCACATTTGCCCGTGTGCTTAGCTACCAAGGCGCTCCCAGGTGCTCACTTGCCTGTATGCCTGTATGGTTAGCCCAAGGCTGTTGCTTGCCCACACACTTAGCCCCAGTCTGTTGCTTGTCTGCACTCTTAATTATTAAATAACTATTTTGTATTTTTCCTGGCAGGCTGTATGCAATTCATGCCGGTTGGAAAATGAACAGGATAGCAGCCGATATCAAAGGCTTCCATATTGGTGTGGAGAAATTTGTATTGAAAATATGTG
Organism: Hymenochirus boettgeri; assembly: GCA_019447015.1. Lineage (NCBI taxonomy): Eukaryota > Metazoa > Chordata > Amphibia > Anura > Pipidae > Hymenochirus > Hymenochirus boettgeri. The sequence continues at coordinate 207,130,688 of CM033469.1, read as the reverse complement.
CATAAAGAGTGTATACAGGGGTCAGAGGGCGTAGCCAATAGGTGCGCATGTTTACAGGGCTCTATAAAGACTATATAGGTTGTCATTTCTACTGGCAACAACATGAACGCTTCTTAGTTACAGAATCTACTTATCTCTTATATGTACATAAATGAACAATAAATAAAAAAAAATAGGTGTTATGTGGAGGAAGGATTTTACATTAAAGAGGAACTGTGGTCCAAAAATGACTTTAGGTAAATTGATAGGAATTGCTCTCCTGTGAGTTTTCGCAATATATTTCCATTGTTTATTTTGCATAGTTTTGAAGATATTTAAATTTTTGTGTGTGATATGGCAGCAGCATCACCAGGTCCCCTGCACTTCCTGCTCTGAAACTGTCAGTCAATCTGTCCTGTGTCTCCTCCCCTTTGCAGCCCCCCTGGTCCCTCCCACTCATGGACCCCATGGTCCCTCCAGTTGCAGGCCCCCCTTGGCCCATTCCCTTTCAACCCCATGTGGCCCCGCTCACTCGTGGGTGCTTAAGCCCTGCCCACTCGCGGGTGCCGTGGCCCCACCCACTCACAGGTGCTGTGGGCCACTCTGACACCCCCCTTGAACAGTGTTTGTTCAGTGCTGTGGGCATGTAAAAGGCATGTACACACTTCAGTTCCCATTTTTTTCATATGATTTATGTTTTCCTATTTTCAGTGCTGTGAGCATGTAAAAGGCATGTACACACTACAGTAACCATTTTTTTCATATGATTTGTTTTCCTATTTTCACTAAACTGTTTATTTGTTTTCCATGTTTTAATTTAGATGGCAAATGTAATAAAGGTCTGTACACAGTGCATATATTTATCAAAGATGCTTTTGCTTTGAGGAAATACTTAGTTTAAGGGTTAAATAATGTGGGTGATCGTATAAATAACTTCCACTTACCTGTTTGTGTTAACATGAATGTGGGAGGGTTTTGTTACAGTGATATTATGTAGTAGTTAGAAGAATAAATAACTGAGTATATAGAAGCCGTTCCTGCATCTTTCCTTATTCAGTAATCTGAGGTTATTTGGGATACAAGAATAAGAACATTGAGGCCCAGTAATTGCCTTTAAGATCAGAGCACAATGCATTACTGTGGATTTTACAAGGCCAGCCAGCAACAAAAGAGCAGTAATTTATGAGCTCAGCGTAAGAGAATAGCATAATTGCATTAAAAATTAATGCTAATGAACACTAAAATGGGGAAGGTGGTTATTATGAAAGTTTGTATTCATCTTCTATGGTTTGAATGATGGCTAGTGGCTTGATTAATGGCTTAATTTCTATCAATTAGCAGGAAAAAAATCTCCTGCGAGACAAGGGTAAATTGAGCATTGAATTACATATCTTTTGTGTGCTAAGAAAAAAGGATCTGTGTATCTGTGATATTAGCCACAGTGACAAATGTGGTGTGCCCTGCAGTGTCTGCACAGTCTCTTTTGACAGGTTGTGTGTAGTTATGGGGTGTTTGGAGATGGCACACAGACTGCATTCATCTGCTGCTTCCTTGGAAACATTGAACTCTTCCTTCTATAGAATTTTAATTAGTGTCCATGCAGAATCTAAATGAGAAAGGACAGATAGCATCAGCAGAAATATCTGTGTTTTGCTGTTTCTCTAATTGATTTAATTTATTCCAAAACACAAGCGCTGTGTCAACGCACCTAGAATTGCTCTACATTCAAACGGTGGCTGTGATATTAGAATATTTTGGAAACTTCATAATACTTTATCTTTTTGCAGGGCTTTTTCAGGATGTACCAACTCATTAAATCTGCTTCCCTTGGGAAGTAAATTCCCTCTGCTCCTGGTCTCCTGTTGTAAAACACTGTAGGCCATTATTCAGAAAGATCATAAACTTGCCAAAAAGAAAGAAATCCCTCTCAGTTGCATTTATCTCACTGGGGTTCTAATATCAAAAGCCCTGAGGAAATAAAACGTAAACGCTACAAATTTCAAATTACGTTCACTCATTTACTTTCTTTCTATATTAAATACCTACAGGGATCCAGTGTTAGAGACAGAAAGTGTTTGTTGACTTCTCATTTTTAGAAGCAAGAATTGAGCCATGGCCTTTTCTTAAACCTATGTTAGGAAATGAATTGAATACTATGAAATTGTTTAGTCTGTTGTTTCAGATGTCTGTGTCTAAACAATCAGATTTGTCAGGATAAGTAAAGAAAATTATGGACTAAAAGATCTTGCAATCTCTTTTATTTTAATATTTTATTACATTAGATTCAAGTTAAAGGGCATGCAAAATTATACTTTTATAAAATTGGGATTCTAAATAGCAGAGATTTGTTTTGTCATTTTCCATCAAAGGACATTAAAAGTAAAATATGCCCTTGTAATTAAATAAACTGGACATGCTATTCTGAGAAATTTCACAATGTGCTTGTTTATTCTCTTTTTAACTTTTTCTTGTTTGTTTTTAACCGTTTTTTACTTTGTTTATTTTGATTTTCTAAATAAAGTTTTAATCTCATTAAGGATGGTTATTCAGTAGGAATCATCTTTAGTGTAATCCATTGATGGACAATTGAGAAAAAGAACAGCTTCCACCAAACCTAGGTTCTAAGTTAAATTACTACACAGTTGGGATCAATATGTATTACTAAATAGGTTAATAGCTAACACACTTAGCTAAGAGACCCTCTGATTGGAGAAGCATCATAAAAACAAAATAAAACACTGGAAATGTTGCGGATCAATAACTCCCAATCAAAATTTAATCGGAAAGCAGTGATTGAAGTATACCACCTTGCACTGTCAATCTGGACTCTGGAGCAGCTTTCAGCTTGAAATCTGCTCAAGATGAGTGACCGCAGATGGGATTGTCTGAAAATGTCCTGACTGGTCCGATCACCTTTTGTTCAGTAAACTGCCCCATCAAACAAGAAAAGTGTTTGGATACTGTTGATTGATTTATTCAAAAATACAGACCTGTGTAAAGCAGGATTTTGATTTATCAACCGAAAATGTGGCAGATGTAGAACATCATTGTACAACATTACTTAATATTCAGAACATTTCTTACCAGTACAAAGAATACCGCAACAAATTATCATTTTTGTTTGTTTCGAATTGGTAAATCAAATCAATTAAACCTATGTTATTTACTATGTATGGGCTGTTTCGGAGTAAAATGTGGTAGATCTGCCATAAATATTAAACACAGATCGTCACACAATATTATGTGTAGTATACATTGTTTCAGGAATTGCCAGCATATCCTGCAAATAAGCCATCACTACTTCCAATTAAATTCATAATGATGGGAAAGACAGTTAATGCCAGTCTTATATTTTACAATAAACTTAAGGCCTGTGCATTGCCTAATCATTGTAAACGTGGTTAAACACTGCCACCTAGTTGTTAAATATTGTAAGCGCCTTCTGGCTTGTAGTAGCATCTGATTATTCAAAGTAGCAGGTGTTAATTAGGCACAAATCTAATCTTTCATGTCACCCTATTAACTCATTAATAATGCTCAGTCTAAATAGATAATCTGTGGGGTTTTTTGACAATAGAAAAAGACAAATGGTACCTCTTATCGCATTATACAATAACATTACAGCTCCATCACCTTCAAATGTGTATTTAGTGAAACGTCCCTGCTTGTATTCATTTTATTTGTATTTTTACCAAACATTTTAGCATGATGTTCATACAAGTACATTGTCCCCTGCATTGCCCATGTCAGTAGATAGATACACTATGGGGGAGATACAATATCTCCTGGTATTGGTAAAATATGTATAACATCCATGCTACCTGATGTTATATAGGGTTAGTGTTTGTTCACACTGTACGCATTTCTATGCAGTTGTATGCAGTTTTGTGAACTCATGCAAGTACATTTATTTCCCTATAGTATCGACATATTAATTATCATTCACACTAATGCCAATGCATGGGTTTCCATTCCTACCTGTCTGGTAACCAGCACAGTATATGAGTCTATGATTGTTTTATTTTCACTGCATAAGTCTCACTCCAGCACTTATACCCATTCCATTATACCTGTATGTTACCCACCTAACTAGATTATAATCTCTACGGGGCAGGGAACTCTTTACGTCTTGTGGCAAAGCTCTATTACTTATATTTATTTATTTATTTAATTTATATATTTATGTACTGAACCATTTATATATTTGTTCCACTTGTATGACTTTATTGTATTTTGTTATTGTACAGTGCTGCGTCCCCAAGTGGCGCTTTATAAATAAACTATACCTACATTCTGTAAATATGATTGCAAATGCACAGAAACAAAAACCACAACGAAAATTTACAGTGCGTTTTTGTCTTGTTAGTTTGTGTTTTGATCCAGATGTAGTGTGAATGTAGCCATAGCAAGGGGGTTACAAGGGGTTCTTTCTACAGATGTATGGGAGTTACAGTTACATGTATACAGTTATGGGAGTCTCCCAGATTAAGGTACATACTGATTGACACTTGCGTGCATGGCCATAAATCCCAAAAATTGTGCCAGCTAGCAGCACAGCATTCTAAGAAATGTCCCGGGCTCTATGATTGACACACCAACAAGCTAACAGCCTCACTGCTTCTGAACTCTCCTAGCCAATCGTATGTATAGCTCTGTCCCCACACATACCCCCGTGAAGTTTGTCTGCACTGCTGGTGCCCTCCCTGCACAATCTGCTGCCAGCCTACACTTTCTAAGAAATTAGTGACAGTGCTTCCTGTACCTCCAGAGTCTAACCCTCTGAACCTGATACCAGAAAGTAAGAGAAACAAAACTTTTAACTATTTACAGTGACCCTCTTATCCAAATTCTGTCAGGGGCAGGGGGGTTGGTGGAGTCATTATCAATGCTGCAGGAACAGTTTCTATTTTTCTCAGATCAATCTAATAATCTGCTGATGAGGCCTGGGGGTGCTGGGACCAGAATTGTTGCGTATGTGGTGTGTGTGTGTGTGTGCATGTGTCTGTTCTGTAAATATAGTTTTGCAACACCAATCTTATTGTTAGCAGTTTCTAGGGGTTAAGTAAGAATTATGACACAATCACCCTTTAGCAAAGCTATGCGTTATGTATTATGTGTATTTCCATGTTACTGAACTATAGGAGCTTATATACTGCAGGAAGTAGAAATTCATTGAAAAAGCAAACTTAGTCAACTGAAAAAACAAAGTATAAATGATGCTCTTCACAATCTGCACCTTCCAGTTTCTGTACAGACAGATCAGCACTTAGAGATCTCTTGCCTTTTCATTCTCGTTTTTTGGAAAGGACTCTAACAAAGTGAACATTGATTTCCCCAGTTTCCTAGCCTTCTTAATCCATTATTTTAGATTTTCTATGTAATATATATATATATATATATATATATATATATATATATATATTTATTTATTTATTTATTTATTTATTTATCTTTTCTACTGACACCTGACAAACATCATATGGAAGTCATTTCATCTACTAATAATGTGTTTGTCAAAAAGTATCAGACACTAATGGATTTTACTTCCTTACCGGCTGATCTTACCCTGTTAATGTTATTGACAGCATTAGCAGTTTATTTATTTTTATTCCTCCCTGCTTTTCCCTACATGTAATTGCATACCACCTGTCACTTTCTATTTGTTTACCCCAGGTAAATGCTGATTAAGTCTAATGATTTTATTTTTTGATTATTTGTTTTTTTTTTCCAACTGCAATAGAACTGTAGCATTCAAAACGTAGACATTCTATAGTAGGGTACAGGTGTATGAAGTCCCATACTTTATTATTGCTTGGAATACTCTTGTCAAGGCTAGTTGTCCCATGTACCTCAATCCTATAAATTATATCATGCGTCATGGAGGTCTTCCATTGTTTTAGCATCTCACAGTGTGGAGGAGGCATCTAATAAGAAGATAAGCAGGGTCAAGGGATTTGGAGGCATCTAAATTTTGGTGCACACGTGCGATCGTGAATGCCGACCCACAATACACGATGTGTAGCAACCTTAAGAGGTAGATACCTACTTGAATAATTGTAAAGCTCACAGTGCTAACAGAAAACATGACTTTATACCACTGGATAAACTGCAGTTAAATGCATGATACTGGAGTAATAGTAATTGTAAAGGTAGGAGTGTGCACTTTTTAATTAAGGGCACTTGTATGAAGACCACAGTTCCCCTTTAAATGACACTTAAGCTAACAAATGGGAACTTTTGAGTTCCTGCCATATTTCCAAAGCCTGTAAAGGTTTGATAACAGTTTTGGTGAGAAACCAAATGTAAATAGAGGTTTGAGGCGAGGATTCTGCATACTAGCAAAATTGGCAAATATCAAAGTGTTAAAGATCTCTACTACTTTTTACATCGGTTTTTACTGTTGAGAATCCTTACCCTTTACCTTCTCTGCAGCTGCAGGTCCTTCACACAGCAGAGAGGAGGTGGGACTTCCTGTCTCTCTCACACACTGAGGGAGTCTGAGGCTGTGCTCGCCTGCGGCACTATGCAGGAGAAGCCTTAGGAATGTCACATTTCAGCCTCCCACCCATTAACTTTCTGGTCAGTCATTTCTGTATATCTTGGGCTGTGGAACACGTAGAGAGGTGGTTGTTGGCTCTTTTTAAAGGTAGGAAACTGGCCTTTCATTTAAACTCAACTTGTTTGGAGACCACAGTTCCCCTTTAAAGCCTTTTCAATTGTGGCTTTAAAGCCGTGCAAAATGTCGCAACTTACCTCTTGCATTCACACAATGCAAAAACAGACGCAAAATGGTTACTACATTGCAGAAAACAAGTGCAGGTCAGTTGCGATACTGAAATTTATTGCTTCTCCCCCAAAGTGCGTCCCTCCATTTTGATTACCAGCATCCTCTTTCCATCTGTTCTCATCTCCAGTTTGGGTTCTAGCCCTTTCATGTGTTTAGCTCTGTTCTTTGTGTTGTCCCTCTCCACCCTCTCTATCGCTGTCTGTTTCACAGCTTGCTTGTGCTGGTAATTAATAGCAATTATGTAAATCTGCTGGACTGCCCTGGACAGAAATCATCATGCTCTGCATTCGCAATAAAATAAATACAAGATTACTAGATGCTGTGCCTGCAGTAGTTTCATATGGCTTTCTCTATGTAAACGCACTAGCACTGCAGCTACCCAACATTCATATTGATTTATATATAAACTCCTGTGAGATAGAGTAAACATTTACAGTAATACAGATCCAGATTCTTATTTTTTTCCAAGGACACTTCTCTGTGTGCACCTCACACCGCTGTGTACTAGCTGTATGCACTGAATAAAGGAACGATGACAAGACCTGAATAAACTCTTATCACCTAAAGATTCTTTTATGGAAAATTGCAGTTGCATGTTGGCTTTATTGATCTAGTTTATTTATATACACTTGACTTTGACCTCGCAGAGGCAGTGTCATCTGACTTGGTTTTGTCTGTTGTTTGTGTATTCCTAAATCACAAAGCTTCAACTAATAAAATGGGCTTATTGGGGGGGGTGTAGTCAGTGGCTGCCATGACATATATTAAACTCAAGCTAAAGTGTGGATAAATTGGCATTGGGGCAACAGAAACGGAGGTATTGTTAATAATAATTGAAGAATTAGAAGAAGAATGCACAGTTAAATATATATTTCTGGCAAGATAATATATTAATCAGCCTTTTAGGTAATTGCAATATGTGTAACAAGACTTTAGAATTCCTAATTAATTATTCCTAATAGGGTTGCAACCACTATTTCCAGTAATTTCAACAGTAGGATTAATACACATATCCTTTGGTCTCCTGTACCTTTAATAGGTAAGAGGCCTTTCCTCCAAACCCTGTCCACACTGCTACCCTAAGCCCAGTGTTTGTCCATTGGCAGGATGGCAACTCTAATGCCTGTAAAATGCTTATGTGACTTGGAAGATCATTGATCACAGGCCAGTTGACATGGTGATGCTCCCTAGTCATGTTGTCATATTTAGACATCCATAAGATAGAGAAATATAAACATTTCGTCATCTAGCCCAATTACATTACATTATATTCTCAACATTGTTTGTGCACAATTGAGCAAAGGATCAAAAGCAACAAGTATCTTCCATACATCTTTTATTTACCTGTAAATAAGCGAACAGTAAATAACAAACTGTAGTAAAACTGGTAATTTAGGCTGTGTGCACACATTGTCTGACTGACTGCACCATTGATTGCAACAAAATTTTGGTTGGGTCAAAATATTTGCCTATGTGTGCCTAACAGTAGTTTTAAAGAAAAGGCAGATTTCTTACCTAAAAGAACACATGCGGAAAGACATACTGCACTGGAAAGAAGTGGACTGGTGATTAAGCGGGAGTATTGGGATGGTTTAGCAGGAATTTCACCTCCCATACATGATTGGGATTAGTAAAAATGTGATTAATCAATCATGCCCCATTGTACTGTGTGTAGTATTTTATATATATTTATATACAAATTGAGCAATTAAAGAATTGGAAAAAAAGCAGGTTGCTTGTAGACTTAATACATTTAGGTGGTAACTTTTTGCTGATTAAGGGAAACCTAGCCATTTTTACCATCTTTGTACATGAATAGGAGCTGCCATACTGCTGTACACCACCCCTAACTGCTATCTCCTTATGGACTGCACAGTTGAATTGACATTTGTTTAAAATATGCTTCTCTAAACTGCAACTGTGTTTACCGTAAAAAGTAAAATTAGAGAAGTAGCTAAGCCTAATCAATGTAGCCTAATGTTTACATACGAAGGCCATTCTTAAAATTACAGAATAATAACTGAGTGTTTAATTAGTTAGTTAATGTCTGTGATGACGGCTTTTTCTTTTTTAAACGCTACATTCAATGCTTCTTATATGGATGGTATAAGCTGCCGATTTTCGATCTGTCTGAGGCTAATTTCATACAGATTTTAACTAATTAGCGCAAAGAACTGAGTTGCCAAATTATTTATTCATACAGACAAGAATTAATTAGCAACTACAAACATACTGGGGCTATTTATTACAGCATGTTCATAAGCAGAGCTGCTCTGTCCTGATCAAATCAAATTTCTTTTTTGCAATAGCTGCCAACACATCTTCCTTCCACGTTGCCACTTGAAAGCCAGGTATGCTTGGGCAGTTTCACTGCCCAGAGTGGACCTTATAAGATGCAGTTCCTGCCCTGGGCACACATAATAGCCATTAGGTGCATTTCTGGCTACATTCTCTTTTAAATGGACACAGTGTATGTTTACTTATTTGTTTCCTGTAATAATTTTTTCAGTCTATTTCAATTCCAAAAAGTTCAGTGTTTTTCCACAAAATCGGGTATAACTAGAAATCAGTGGGCCCCCCTGCAAAATTTAAAATGGGGCCCCTTACCCAACCGCAACTCTCCCTCCCCCCCAGGCACAAGGCCTTAAGCTGTTATTACAATACTAACAAACCAAGTACTTGGAAACAGGTACTCTTTTCGTATTGATTGTATAGATATAGGGAAAGATACACAGAAATAGTCAGAAATGCTGGTGGCCATATAATTAGATTTTATGTTCAACCACCAAATCTATCATGTCATTTAGCACATATACAAACACATACTAGTAGTGTGAGGCAAGTTGCACTTGTTAGTAGGTAGCAACAGCCAGCAGGTACAGGAAGCAACAATGGAACAGTGAGTCTTCCTATTCTACCCAGCACACTTCTGGAACCAGCATCAACAGGTCAGAAACTTTTCTCCTCCTCCTAAGCACTGACAGGCCTCACACTTGCTTGACACACACAGCAGTTTTTGTTTGTGGGGAAAAAAGTCAGGTTGGATGGAAGTGGGAGTGTATTTCCACTGAACCTCCTCTTAAAATAAAATACCAAAGTCAGCAGCAGTTAATATATCTTATTGTCTTTAATACATAAACTATCTTCAATAATTCCTGCATGTGCTTAGCCTAGTTACAGGACTACTAAAGGGTGCATTGTCATAATATTTTCTTACATACACGACATACTGTTTTGAATGAATTTAAAGAAAATGGAGACCACAATTTAGGGCAAGTATAATAGGGCAAGTTGGCTGATCAATGTACAGTAGTAAATTCATAATAAAAAAAGGGATATTGGCATTCAATAATCGATCAAATCAATATAATAATAATAATTTAAAAAATGTAAAAAAAAATAATAATTGCATAATGCCGGCATTGCGCTGCAGTATTTAGATAGCAACAAATAAACATAGTTATAATATGCCTGATGGAAATCATACTGCTGGCGATTGTGTTACGCTTATGCTAACAAGTGCAGCAGTTATGCACTAATCAGGCCTGGTACTTAGCCCCAAGTGTATACAACACTCTGAAAATTTACAGTCTGCTTTTAAACTAATTAATGCTCTTAAATCTGTGTCTGTCCATTTCCTTCCTCTAAATGAAACTCATTATACATACTTAATGTTCTGTGCAGGCTTCAGAAAGAATTATCCGAGACCAAATCAGACTTCTTCTGAAGGTAATAACACACAAGTTGTTTTAATATTGCTCATTTCCCCAAGGGGAACGTAGCAATGAACCACCTGGATTAGTGTCCTATTCACTTGAACAGCAACTGTCAGGTGCAGCAGTTACTGTTCATAAAAAGCCGGCCTCAGCTTGTCTTTGGAGTGGTAACCTCTGCATCTTGTAGGTGACGTGTCTGCCATTCAAATGGAAGGGGCACTTTTTCAGACAGTTTACTCTCATGGTTTCCCCTTGGGAAATACATGGTTATAAAAATGCCTTTTGAGCTATTACCTTCAGAAGAATTCTGATTTGGTTTGATGATTCTTTTTGAAGCCTGCACAGGGCATTAAGTATGAAAATGAGTTTCATTTAGAGGCAGGGAAACAGACAGGCACAGATTTAATAAAATTAATTAAGAGATACCTGGGGAATATACAGCAGTAATAACACGTCAAGTTCAGGGCCAGACTGGTGTAGTCTCTCTGTGTATTTCAGAAATACGCAACAAAACGACCAAATACCAGCGACTAGAGCAGACCTGGGGCTGGCTTCTCAATACTAGACCTAGACCAAAAAATTAAAAACTGAATTTTATGGAATGTTACACACTTTCTATTAAAAATTGCAGCAAATAAAAAAAAAACATCCAATGAATCAGGGATATTAATGTAATCTGTTTATAAAATCAAGCCTTGCAATCTCGATAATGAGTTGAACAGAGTCGAACCTATTGGCCTGGCCTTTCACAACTGTTTAAGTACCTTGTGCGTTCCCCTGAGAAATGTAATTGCCCACCCCTGGACTAGAGAAATATGGTCTATCTGGCATCACAATGAGAAATAAGAGATGAGAAATACAATGAGAAATGAGAAATACATTAAAACCATGTTCTGTTCATAGTGAAATTCCTATTGCTCAAGAACACACTACTATGGATTACCTGCCGTATAAGCCACTGCTTCTAGCACCTGTATGTTCTAATTATGGCAGTTTGTGGTTTTATCATTAAGTATTTATTTTGAAAAAGTGAAAAGTTTTGTTAAAGGGCAAGTTCTCCCCAACACAGAAAATTGCATATAGCTTAAATACCCTCCAAACCACAATACCTTACATAGACACACAATATACTGATTCTAAATAGTTGACTAGGACCACAGCCACATAAGCTTTTTACTTGTTTAGCTTCCCTCTTCACCAGTTATTGCCGCCTCCGCATAAAGCAGTACAAGCTCGTTAAGAGCTTACCCATGCACAAAACAGACAGCTATGTCACCGCAGTCATTCATTCATGAGAAGACTGGAAAAAAAGAAGAGCCGGTAAGATTGGTGGGTTAGGTAAGTATAAAATTGTGTGGAGGAGTGTACATGCCCTTAGAAGGTAGAGGCAACCTCATATAGTGTAAAACCTTTCGGGGTAGTCCCCTTCCTTTGGAGAACTCTACCAGGAATCTTAACTCCCTGTGTCCCAAAAGATAAAGCCCGGTGGAGTTTCTAAAACACATAGCAACAGCCCAAAGGCTGCAGGTTAGAAATTCCTGAGTTATACCTCTTTTATTTATCTTAGAATTGCATTGCTTACAGACCATCTTTAGCATAACATGAACACCAGATCGCAAATGGTGCCCTGCCCATAATAATATGGGGAAAATACTAGCATTCCAGTATAAAACACTTATGATTTACAATACTGTATAATCCCTTGCTGTATAGTGCATCTTCACAAGCTTGGTAATGTTTTAGTACCTCTAAAGCATTTATGTTGTGTTGCTGCCCAGACATGCAGAGCTGAGCTTATGTAATTTACTGTACAGTTATATGTTTACAGTTATGCCATTTCAATATCATGCTGTGTTCTATCTAATCTGTGCACTTGTATGTGGGAAAGGTCTGAGCACACTAAAATTTGATGGAACATAAACACTGTGGTGTGTAGTGTGCAAAATTTAATCTCGTAGGCATACACTTCTGATATTAAATTAGAGAAATGTTGGCCTTATGATGTATAACCTTAGCAATTTTGCCCATGTACTTTGTTTAAATAAGTATCTTGTTCCTTCACACAGGACTGGTCTTTCATTACCGTGCCGCCAGTAATCGTTATGCGTTGACATTTTTTGAGGCTGTTCGCTCCTGTCAAGAAAACTCTGGTGCTATTGCAACCCCTGAGCAGCTACAGGCCGCATTCGAGGATGGCTTAGATAACTGTGATGCAGGCTGGCTCTCAGATCGTTCAGTGAGGTAAAGATGCAAACATATATTGGTACAAAATGATCCTTGTCTTTTTGGCATTCTGGAAAACAGGATTAAAATGAATATACCGCATTGTAACTTAGTCATACATTAACAACTGCGGTGCAACAGAACTACCTTATTATAAACTACTGATCTGATTGTTATTGGTAGTTTACAATGGAGTTAAATACAGCCCCTTGTGTCTGATCCATGAGATGCAGAACCACCATAGTACTATCAGATTATAGATCCCTTTATTATTGATGCTTTTTGATCATGTCTATTTTGTACATTTATTTTTAGTTGCCATTTAGTGCTGAAAAAAACTGAATGTTCTACAAATATAATACACGGGAAAAAAAAAACTCCAATGTGCATGTAGTATAAGAGTGTGCAGTCATCCAAAAGCTGTGCCACTGGTTAGTAATTGTGTGGGGAAATGGATGAATAGTTTTAACCGTGTCCAAAAGGCATATGAATACTGTTAGATCTATATGTAGATATACCAGATGCTTTCAATACAAGGAGACTAGAAATCAGTAGTTCTGTTTCAATATGCATAGGTGTAGTTCTAAATAGCTATAGGGCTGTGAGTGTGACATTGTTTTATTAAATTGAAAGAGACTTGATTGTGTAATAAAATGTTACGCAAAAAATCCTTTCATGTATAATAAAAGATTTTTAGCTAGAGCAACCACATCATAATTACTGCTTCTGCATCCCCTTTGTCTTTGAATGAGTTAAAATCCTTCCAATACCTACAATATCTCTATTCATTTGTGTTCTTCAGGTATCCGATCAAAACTCCCAGGCCTGGTTGCTATGGAGACCGGAACAACCTCCCTGGTGTCAGGACCTATGGAGAACGTGATCTGCAGGAAACCTACGATGTATATTGTTATACTGAAGAACCCCAGGGTAGGATTTCAGCGTGTGTGTGTGTGTGTGTGTGTGGGGGGGGGGGGTTACACTGCAATGACAACCAGCAGAAGATTTAGTGGAGGGTGAGAAATACAGATGCATTGCATTTTCTATTAACACAAAAAACTCTTTTATTTCAATCAACTGCACGTGAGTTGAACATTTATTAGGGCTTCTGCCACTGTTCTCATTAATCCTCTATTATATTCCATTGTTCTGCAAAAGAGGGGAATTTTGCACTTGATGTGTCAGTGGGGTGTATTGATTTAAATTATTATGTGCATTATTGGTCGGAAGCTTTGATTTTAATCAATGTAATTCAGCAAAAGTCTTTTCTTATTGTTAGAACAATAAAATGTAAGAGTGCCATGCCAATAAAAAAAATTAAAAGGAGCAATTTATTGGTATGGATTTTTAGTAAAATTATTCTCTGTTTTAGTCTATTTCATATCAGGCTATATTTATACTGTAGGTGACGTTTATTACGTTTTCGAAAGGAACTCCTTGTTGGAGGCTAGATTGTCTTGTATTAGTGATGGAGGAATGCTGGCTACTGTAGGACAGCTATACTCAGCGTGGAGAAAGGGCATGGACCAGTGTGACCCAGGATGGCTAGCGGACAACAGTGTGAGGTACCCCATTCGCATCCCAAGAAAGAACTGTGGTGGAGAGGAACCAGGAGTGAGGACCCTGTACCAGTATCCTAATAGAACTGGATTCCCTAATCCCACTAGGAAGTTTGGAGCTTACTGTTTCAAAGGTATTACTGGAACCATTGAATACAAGGCAAAACCTCTTAAACCGCATTTTGCATTCAAAGTGCTTAATTACACACACTGTTAAGTTTTCTGTGTCGAACTAGAATAATTGATGACAAGTGACCACTACTCTGGCAATAACATTAAAGCTATTTAAATTAGTTATACAGATGGGGCTGTCTTCTGGGATATAGTGAGGGCACTGGCGTGGGAGCTACGTAAACTCCAAATTTGTAATATTAAAATTTTAAGTCACATTTTGTTCAATACCAATGCATATTTTAAAAACTTCAAATACATTCACTATCACAGTTATGTTTGTTGTGCAGACTTACCAGTACTGTATCTTCTTCTCCATTCTGCCTTTTATACACCACACAAGGTGCTGATGCCATAAGAGGTGCAAAAGTTTGCCTGTGCTAATAATTTAGCAACCAATCAGATGTTTGCTTTTTACTGGATTACCACAGTTAGATAACATCTGATTGGGTGCTGCAGATAAATAGCATCTGGCAGGGTGAACTTTTGCACTTTTGATTGCATAAGCCCCCATTTAATGGAAAATGTATTGAACCTCTTTCACATCCTGGTCATATCTCTGTGCAATCTGACATTTAAATAGCAAGGACTTGACGTTGCAGAAATCTCTTTTGTAGAGACCCGGTAGGGTAACTTTGGCCTCAGGGCAGCAAGTGTGTCTGCTATTACTTTTACTATTTCTAGTATTCTGTAATTTTTTCATTTAGTAATCTATGAATTAAGGGGAATTTAATCAGATTTCAGTTGCTCGTTTGTGAATTTATTTACTGAAACATTTGAATTTTACCTTCATACACATTTTAACACAGGAACACATGCATTGCTTCATTCAAATGTGCCAAGATGTAAGTGGGCCAATAGAAACCCCTTTCTCAAGAGTCAGAAAGAACATACAAGTATTCAAGAAACTATATAGTTTACCTGGCTCTTCTGTCTTAAATAGATACTAAAATTAATCAAAGGTTATATTATGTTAAAACTAAAATCTAACAGCAGACAAATCAACCAAATGTATTACAGCTGTATTAACAGTTAAACCTGGATCTTTAAAGTAAAGAAATACAAACACTCTATAAAAGTCATAAAGTTATTAAATGATAAAGATCGTTCAAATAACGGTTGCAGTTCAGTTCCACACTAGATAGGCCAACCTGCCAAATAAGCAAGATAGATCCACTAAAGTCATGGCTATCTTATAAAATATTTTATTTGTGCAGAAACTGAAACATTTTGCGTTGCTTTAACTAGGTGATTAATGGTAAGTATGAGAAATCGTGCAGATTTCATAGTGTAATAGAAAAGTTGCTGCAGCTCTGGGTCTTACCTTAGCTAACATCTTGATTGACGAAATCAGTGAGTGGGCGATAAAAAGCACAAATAACAAGGTTAGAAAGAAGGAACATCTAAATGTTTCTTTTTTCTTGAAACTATAAGCTCTTTTCTGCAGAAATCATAAGGGGCTTGCAATACTCTTGTTAATGACATGGATTGTTCCTAGGGTTTTTTGCAGCTAAAAAAAACTTTTGAATGGCGCCTATAGGCAGAGAGGGGGCGGCACAAGGTAAAGTGGGAGTGGTTTAGTTTGGAAATTTGGTGTGGCTTGTGGACATGGCCATGGTTGTGGAAGTGGGTGTGGACTTAACACTGGCTGGCGATACACACAGACAGATACAGACACACACACATGCGTGTCCACTCTCCTCCATTTTCCTCCATTTTCAGATGCAGGCACTATAAGGTAAAGCAAACGCCCCCTTTCTCTTCTCCTTCTATGTACTAAACTCCTTGCAATGTGGTATTGCAGGAAGGAGTATTTTTTTAACTAATGTCTTTCAAGGTGACCACAGGGGGTGCCATTAGCAAATATTTCAGTTTGCTTCATGGGCACACCTGGATCCAAAGTACCCAGATTGGAGGAAAATGTTGTTCTTTTCTAAATGCATCACTAATTAGGGGAGGGCTAATTTTAATAATAAGGACAATCTGATTAATTTTGTAATAAAAAATGCTGCCCCTCAATGCAAACTTTGATAATGCTAATGCCTGTATGAGGTTGTAAAGACCTTCCCCCTTTAGGCCGGGTACACACCAGCCAGCAGATATTTTCGGGTGACTGACTGATCCACGGCACTTTCGGTCAGTCGGTCGGCCAAAAATATCTGCTGGTGTGGGGTGGCCGTCTGCGTCCGACCTCATTCAGACATGTCAGAAAATCACGAACGATCATGCTGTTCCTTATGGGACCGCACGAAATGTCGGCCACGGCCACCATTGCCGCGACCAACGCACATTGTGTGTGATGACCTATTACCTGTTGATTTGACCCATAATAGTTAAATGACTAGTCAATCAGCAAGGATTTATAGCCTGCTTGGATGATTGTGAGGATTGATTAATTTAACTTTTTACCCACTTAACATACTACACTTAACATACTTTATTATTATGATTCCTCTGACACATTTGAGCTTTTACTACAACTATAATGCAATAAAATATCTTTGTTTCTCAGCAGGGTAATTTAAACTTTTGCAGCTATGACAGAAATAGCACAAAGGCACAGCTGACACACTTGTATTTTTGTGACATTTCAATTAATATTAGATTAGTTTTCTATATTGCCATAACAAAGTTACTAGTGTTTGCTTTTGTATTGTGATTGTAGAGTTTATATTTATATAAGTGAATAAATGACTAATAATTTTTTCATGTGGACATATTAAATTTGTAGTGTTTACCACTTAAATATTCCAGAAATAAATGTTCATGACATTCCCTTGTAGAGATGACAGACTAACTGGAGAAGATGAAAATGAAGGCTGCTCTCTGTGTATGCCCAACATTTTCTGTTGCTTTAATACCATTTTATTTACTCTCAGCAAGGGTATGGATTTAAAGAGATTAACACTTACAAAGACTATAAAACCCACATTTAAAACAAAAAAAAAAAAACTTTGTTGAAAAAGTAAAAATTGCATTGGATGTATTACTTTTTACATCACCATACATTTAAAAGGGATAGGTGGCCCATGAGATGGGAGGCTGGCCATACATTACTTAATGTTCCTCTAATGCTAGAACAACCTTCTGGGCCAATTATTTTGCAATTGATATTCTGGGGCTGATGCAATATGAGGTGCAAAAGTTTGCCTTTGATATTCAGCTGCATCAACCAAGCAGATGTTATCTAACTGCAGTAACCCATTAAAAAGCTAAAATCTGATTGGTTCCTGCAAGTTAATAGCATGGACCTATTTTAGTTTTGCACCTTTTATTGCATTATTCTCATATTCTAAGTTGGTAATTGGTCCAGATCAGTGGATGTAGCTTGAACATTGGCAGTGCTGTGTAATATAAATGTAATATTTTCTGTATTGTAATTTAATATAATATATTGTTAGCCATTTACAAAAGAATCGTAAAGATTATTTAAAGTGTCCATGGATGTGCTTGCTACTGGAGAAACCGGAACACGAAAACAGCTTCATTCTTTGCATTGATTTACAGTATAGATAAAAGTGGTTCATGACCAAAGTAGTCATTGGAAATATCTCCAATTCCTGAGATTTCTGCAACTATATCTACTTATGTCTTTTTTCTGTGATTATTATCCACCATCCTTAATCCTTAGAGAAACATCCATATAGTGAGAAGTAACAGACACAATTTCATCAGATCACTTGCTCGTTTTATCGTTTTAAAGTATACAGTATTTCACTTTCAACTTAACTTCAATAGCTCAACAGCCAGGTTAGTAACCTGTAGCTACTAAGGGGAAATTTGCTTTTACTGATTTAAATTTGAATAGAAATAGCAAATATACTTTGGTTAACTAAATAGGAAAAAAGCAATACGATAGTATAACTCAACGTAACACCTGCTTAAAGGTACTTAAATCTGAAAAAAAATCACATATGGTTGAGATTTTTTAGAAGGAAAGTCTGATAACGAAGTAAGTTCAGGTGATTCCCCATGTAATGAGAATCCAAACTTCTACATTTTTATTTATTCATGGATTGGATGGATGGATGGATGGATAAAAGGTGTAGCACACCAAACAGTCCAATATATATATATATATATATATATATATATATATATATATATATATATATATATATATAAAACGTGGGGAGATCGGAGCACTTAACTGGATTTTTTTTAAACAATCAAATGTTATTAATTTCATTTCACATCAACGCATTTCAGTCCATCCAGGACCGTCATCAGGATTACAGATACCCCAATCCGCACCGGTTTTAAGGTACAGTGATTAACAAGCCCATTAATTCACGTCACACAGAATTAACAAATTAACATAACTTCACACCCACTATGCCTCCATTAAACCTTATGCAGTGCAAACTATACTGTGCAGAGCTAGTAATACTAAAAGGTGCAAAAACTTAAATATAAATATCTAAGACAGAAAGATAGAGCAATATCATAAAAAGCTTATGGGATAAATACCAAATATTTTGAGATTACATTGTGTTTAGGATTTTCTATTCTGACAAGTTCTCACTAATAAAATGTAGAAAACTTTTTTTAAAAAAAGGAAATGAATATACACACCTAAAGGACAAAACCCTGTACATCTAGTCCAAATTATGAAATATTATTATAGATCAAAGTCTCAGTTCCCAATACCATCATACGGAGGCTTGTTAAAATAGGGTCAGCCACCATTCTAGGAGAGAACCATGATGTACTTGGTAAACCACTGTATAGCATTTGGGTTATAGAAAGCAGGATAGAGGAAGGGTTTCATTTAAACCCTTTGGGGCTACTGTATCAAGCTCCTTTATCCAACAAGATTCCCTCTGTAAAAGTGTTTTACCTCTATCGACTCTCTCCACTGATGTCATGTGGTCTATTGCCATCCACCGAAAATTGGCCAGGGTATGTCTGGCTTCTTTAAAATGACGGGTAACTGGTTGTTCAATTTATCTTTTTATTGCCTACTTTATTTTTGGGCCCACTTACGTCAATTTCTTGGTCTTTAAGCGCTAGTCTAATAGCACAGTATAGTTTGCACTGCATAGGGGTTAATGGAGGCATAGTGGGTGAAGTTATGTTAATTCTGTGTGACGTGAATTAATTGGATTGTTAATCACTGTACCTTAAAACTGGTGAGGATTGGGATATCTGTAATCCTGATCCTGGATGGACTGAAACCCGTTGATGTGAAGTGAAATTAATAACATTTGATATTGTTTAAAAAAATCCAGTTGAGTGTTCTGATCTCCCCACGTTATACCTAGTATTGCAGCCGGATTAAGCACCCTGGTGGACGGATGTAAAGCTAGAGTGCGATCTACCCATACCTTTTTCTAATATACCTGTGTAAAATAAACCTTTTTTTAAAGCAAGTCTTGAATCTTAATCCCTCTATCATGCTATCATTCCTCCCCCTTTGTTCCCCAGGCAATGCACACTGAGCATGTCTGAGTCAGTGGCTAAAAAAAAAGAAAAAAGAACAAAGGATAGAGGTAATTAGAGGGCCTGAATTCACACAGGTGATAGCAAAAGCAAGACATGTTTCATTGCAATCAGCAGTCCCTGAGCAATAGGTTTAAATACAGTATGCTGTTTGGTATTAAATTCTTTTTAGGCTACGTTCACTACGATTTGTTAATGCAGCGGAACATAGCGGAAGTGCTATGTTCCGATGCGTTAAATTCAATGGCAACACTGTGTGTTAACGCACCAAACTGCTGCGTGCAGTGTGCTTTTAAAAACATGTGTTTTTCACACTGCAATGTGAATGGCGCTGTTCACTAAAATTTAGTGCGTTTTGGTGCGATGACATCCACAGCACAGCCAAGTGTGAACAAAGTCTTAAAGTAAACCTTTGTGTTTGTATATTTTGTTGATCTTTGCTTTATTTATTTTAGTATGTCTAATTGGGAATGTACTGTATATACAGTACACAGTTACATAATAATTGGGGTTGAAAAAAATTGCATTTGTTCATTAAGTTCAACCTGTTCACATTTTGAATTTGATCCAGAAGAAGGCAAACAAACCTGTAGCACTTGCCAAGTGTATCCACTGCACAAAAAAAAGAAGATATCCAAAACTTCAAAGGAATTTGCCATCAAAACCTGCCCTGCCAGAGCTTTCCGTAACTTCACTACTCACACAGCGAGGAAGCCTTTCATTACTGACAGCTGCTTAAGCCAAGAAAATAAATATTTTCCTTGTGGGGGAAAAACATTTGATTTTTAGTAATTCTATGGCATTTCCTGTATTGACTTTATTTAGAAATCTTTGATTTCATAAATATAGATTCAGAGCCACTGGAAATGCAATGGTACTGAATACTTTGTGTGTGAAATCAAACAATACAAGGATGCACTTGCACTTATTCCTTCTTAATTAGGTTCTCCGGGGGAAAGCAGATGCCTCTGCTTGCACATCACTTGAAACAAGATACAATATATCTGGCCACTCAGTTCTTCGAGACAACATATATTTTATTTATGTTTTATCTAATGAAGGTTCCCTGGCAGCACTGGACTTTAAGTAAATACGTGTTGTCTTAAAGAATTAAGTGTTTGGATTTTTTTTATATAAACAGATATGTGGCAGTAATGGTGTGCTTGCATGTTTCTTTTTGTAATTCTTAATAAAAGCTCAGCTAAACCAAGATCTCTCTATTTCAATATATTGACTGTTGAATTAAGTGCAGCTCTTTGCATTATTGTTCCCGTTCAGCTCAATCGGATTCTAATTTGTCCTTGTGACATGTTGCTTCTCAACAGCTCTTCAAACAACCCCCTCCCCTTTTGAAAATAAGCAAGGACCAGCCTTCCTGCCACAAGAAGACTTCTGGGTGACAAAACAAGAAATACAAAGTCAAGAGTCTGAGCAGACAATAGACCTGAAATTAAATAATACCTTGCCTTCTACTAACAGTCTAACATTTACTACAACACTTGGGTTATTTCAGATGGAAGATCATAATTCTGGAACATCCAGGGGCTCAAAAGGAATTGCTAGGGACATTAATACTTGGCAGTCCAATTTTGATTCATCTGAAGTAAAACTACAACATGTTACTAAAGCACCAGTTCAGGACACAACTAGGCAACGTATTTCTTCCAGGGTAAAAGAAAACTGGTCAATTAATATGGTAGACATGAAATCCAAACATAGACACACAACATGGAGAGATTTTCTTGGACAATCAGTGGCAGACTCCAAAGAAGAATTTCCAAGCATTGATCAAAAAGTGGATGAGGAGGAAACACAGTCTGTTCCTGGTGAAGATAGAAACACTCTGCAGTTGACCTGGAATATAAAAGGCAAAGGTTCACCAGGACCACAAACCTCTGAAAAGTCCTCAGAAATCCCCATGAACATTACAAAATACATTGCAACAAACCAAACTAGTGTATTTAAGGAGACTGACCTCCATAGTAAAACAAGGCCTCCTGCATATTTGATTGGAAATCTTTATTCTTCGTCAAATGATAACACTTCTCAAGAACAGGAAATGTCAGCTCATGTGGAGATTCATCAAAATTTAGAAAAAATGCAGAACAGTAAAGTTGATCTAACAGCACAAACATTGCAGAGTTCTGTACACCAAACACAGGATGAACCAAAATCTATGTACAATGAAGTTGATGGTATAGGGGGAATACAGCCAAGTAAGATTTTGAATAAAGCCATTATATTGTGCACAGATTGTAAATACCTTACTGAGTCATATTAGGGTACAAGAAAGGAAACTGTTCATATGAATCATGGTAGTTTGTGTCTAATTAAAAAAACTTAAAGCACAGTATGTATGTTATGTCTGCTATGCAATACCAACAAATTGTTGCTTTGACATTGTCCTACCTTAAAAACTTAATGGGAAAGCCTTAAAAAGAATCCAAATATACTTCAGGTAGTCCTGATAGTCTTAATTGAATTAATTAAAACTGTACAACCCAAAAACTCCTAAAGGATCCCTTTAGACAACATTAGAGAAAGCCCTATATACCAATTTTAAAAATATTTTCTCTCTAATCCCTAATCACTAAGGCTGTGTACACAATATGCAATTTTTTAGCCCGATTGACCAATAGTTCAGTGAATGGGTCAATCGGCGTGAAAAAAATTGCTTGGAATTGCGGCAGCCCGCATCCGTCATCCGACCGTTAGTGTCGCTAGTGACAAACAGTCGGTCAGGACAAAGGATCCCATGGTGTGTACCCAGCTTTAAATGCTTTAGAACAAAAAAAAAATTATTATTTTCAGAAAACAGCCTTAAAAAAAAACAAACTTTGTATATCTATGTGCAGCCCCAAACCCCAGTTTCGCATTATAGAAAACTTCTAAAGATGCCCTTGAATGGACTTAACTGACCCAGTCCCTTACCACTCTGCCATGCTACTCCTCTCCTCTGCTGAGCTACTTCCTGGCCAAAAAATCCATTCATTGTAAGATACTATTTTAGTTGTTTTTACATACTTTACATGTAAGAATTGCATTCTGGAACTAAGTAGATTTCCCTGCTAGTAAATGTTTCTTTCCATGTAGTCTTCAAAAAGCATTGTAAGCATGTGCACCTACTGTCCATTCCCCCTGTCCCCAGTATTATCTGCATTTTAGTATAATATTTTCAATACAGACATTTCCACACCAATATGGAAGCTCTGCAGTTTATTTTCTAGCCAGCATAAGTGGGAAGAAGAACAGCCTATCAGGAACAATACTAGATAGTCAGCTTTTTTTGCTTCCATTCTGTCCCTTGGATAACATAAAAGTTTCTAAATGTACTGACTTTTTATAAAATAACTTAAGGAAATCAGTAGACCACCAATGCTATTCTTTTAGAAAGACAGAGGACATGAAGTTGCAGGTTTAAATCCCCTACTTTTTTTCCCTGAAATTTTAATCTTTTGTTTCTTACATACATGCTGGCTATTAATAAACTGCAAAAAATATATTGAAAAATATATAATTGTCAGGGACATGAGTGTTGAAATATGTTTGCATAAACACTATACTGAAGTCCCTGTTCTGTGTCAGAGAGAGGCAATCTCTGAGCTCTGGGCAGGGCTGCAGCATCCTTGTTTTGATCTGCTGTGCACTAGAGAACATATAAAGTGGTGGATTTGGGGATCTGATCCTAGCACACATATGCTATTTTCATGTGCTCTGTATATTGGAACTATGTAATCTGGTGGTTTTAGTTCTCCTTTTAACCTTTAAAGGAAACCCTAAATGTAAAAAAAAACTCAAACCGTAACCATTGTGAATATTATTTTTGTTTTTCTTCTTTTTTGTCTAGGTAGAGCACATTCTGTTTATCTGACTCTGTGATTTATATTACACTTTTAAACAGTGAACTGGAGTATATTATTGTCAGTGTATTTTACAGTAAACACTTCTAAGTATTTTGCTATTTGTTTTAGGTAAACAGCTCAGTTTGCCTATTTTGACATGCTTGGTTACTCTATGCTACATTTAATATATCCTATATAGTAAACCAACTCTAGCTGAGGTAATTCTCTGTGAAAGGAAGACTATGGGTATATGTATATTGATGTTGTAGGTCCACCTTTTAGTCAGTTTGGGTTATGTGCAAGGGAAGTACAATATATCAGTTCTATAATAAAATTGAAAAAATATATATGCAGTTATATGGAGACTATACAGAAAGAGTAGGAACTAAAATGCAAAGTACTATATTGTTATAGTTTTGATGCAGTATTGTCGTTTTAATGTTGATACAGAGCCGCTCAGTTCTTCTGATTCCTGCTGTGCACATATAAATTGGCTTTATCCCTTGTTACAAGCTTCATTTAGCAATGAAATCACAGTCTTGATTACAGTGTGAGTTCTCAATAATGAACTTTCCACTGCTCCATCTTTACCCAATGATGCTCACAGCCCATCTTGCATTGGTACGGTCTCTGTGGCTACTGCAGCTGTCTCCAAGGGATGAATTCAATCCTGCAAGAGCAGCCTGCTACATGGCTTGAATATGAGTGACATATTTTGTTACTTCTAGATGCGATATAAATGATTATGCCCAGTGAGGTGTGTTAACGCGATAGGCCTCATGTGCTGGCAATACAGTCCATTGCATAGCTAACATACTACATATTCACTTTTTAATAAACAAATGCCTCAAAACCGTTTTAAACATGCTTTCCTGTGATTTGCACATAGGTATAAAACAAACACGTAAACTTAAAATAATGTTTAGTAGATTACAGAGTTCAATAATTATTAGCTATTAGAGAGAGTGCTAGTGTTTCTGCCTGGAAAAGAGACCTTTAGCCTTAACCATCATAACTTCAGATTAATATTCCCTTGAGGAATATCTGACTTTGGGGCAGAAACGTTGACAGGTTCTTTAATAAACACGTCTGACTAATCTCTTTGTTATTGTGGCGTGGTCATTGATTAAATGTAGCCCACTCATTGAACAAAGAGGAGGGTGGTTATTGAAAGAGGGCACAGAGGCATCCAGGCTTGAAATTAGTGTCAGGAAGATGGACTTTCTCCCATTTTTATAGGAATACAGTGTGTACAAGTCTGGCCTTAACCTTCATCAATCAGGGTTTAGGGGACAGATATATGAGTGTTTAGTTACAACAGCCTTGTAGCTATAAGATTCATCATGGAGAGGTGAAAACAACTCTCCTTACAGCCAATTGAATATTTTTCTTTGTGTCTCTTGAAGCAATACTATATCTAGGTGACATTTTTTTATGGCCACTGCATTAGACCTGCATCAAAATATTCCAATAGCTATTCTACTACAATGCATACTTTAAAAAGTATGCATTGCTATTCCAGCTTTTAAAGGAACTACTTAAATAGTTATTCTGCTATGCCTCATGTTCTCCAGTTTAACACCAAGCATTATTCTTTCCATTATCACTTTCATTCTAAAATTGGCACATCACATGTCTACTATACTTTAATTCACTGCTTCTGGAAGCATTTTGAATTATGTGAAACATTAGCTTTAGTATTCATTTCCAGTCTGTTTTTATTTTTGGGTATATGTATGCACTGAAATGCTTCCATAAACCAGACCAGCGTTTAATTCTACTTTACTGCAGGTAGTAAGTCAAGAGCCTTTACAGGCTGATTTTTACATGGGACAGATTAATTATAGTTTTTAAAAATATTCTATGCATTCAGCTTTATGATTATTGCACATGATAAAACTTCTGGTAAAATAGAAAGTTTTTGGACACTTTTCTGCTGATACTTACTGTATGCACCAGAAACCCAAGCCCTGGAGCAGAACTTGACTTTAGATGATACAACAGCAAATACAAGCATTGTTGCAATGGTGTTGCAGGCATCATTTCCAATCCAGGGTCATAGGATTGTCCTGTTGGTTCAATTTCATTGGTTGAGAAAACTTTAGGTGAAGGCATGCTCAAAGTTTAACATTATTATTCCCAATTTTTATACATTTGTAAAACAAAAGTTAAATTATTTGGAAGGACAACAAAAGAAATTAACTCAATGGAATGGGGTCAGTGATAAACAAAAATCAGAAAACAAGAGTATCCCAATTAATATTTTTAGGTACTTTTTATTTGTATGTGTCCTTTTTCATCTATTACTTTTCTGTCTATCTTGACATTATTTTTCTCCTAAACTTCTTATCTTTCCCCATTTAATTTATTTCCTTTCCCCTCTGCAATCTTTTCTCATTTTCCTTCCTGTGAGACTACACCTCTGATTCCTATTCTGCTCCATTCCTTCCTAATGAAACAGTGACTCTTTAAATATTTGTATTGGGATATAGTGTGTCCCAAACTGAGCAATTATCAACCACCTAAGTGTTGCTAATAGAGTAACATTAAGGCAAGGAAGCCTAGAGACAAGAAACTGCAAATGACTACAGAAATATAACACCTCTTGTAAAATGTCAACCATCAGACTCTTCCTAATCTCTTTTAAATAGACTTGGGTAAAATTAAAACTTTAGGAAGCATTCTGGCCAGGGACTTACTAATAGGATGCATTAACATAGCATAGAACAAAATTAGCAGCTCTCTGCTTAATGTTTCATGGCAGGCGTGCAGCTATAAGTAGCCCAGAAACTTTAAATTCTTCCTTTAATAATAATTTTCCTAAGCTGTAAAATGAAAATATTATTGTAGTATCGTGCCTCTGCCGGGCCAACCTTCTCCTCTCAGAGCTAGTGTTGTTAGGATAGCTTCTAAATATAAGTTATTTAAGTAAAATACAATTCCAAGAAAATGCACAAAATGTATAATGCAATATCAATTTTGACAATAGACTAGAAAAGGTTAACATTCTCCTTGCAAAATCATTTCTTAGCATTTATGTAGCTAACTCTCCTGTGCTTTATATAATAGGACTGACTGGCCTGGACAGAGAAGAGGAATTTGGCAATCTGACATCCTTACCATCTCATTCGGATACTACTGATGATAATTATGATAGTAAATACCAGGACTGGAGCGCTAAATCCAGCATTTATCAATCATCCACCATAGACCCTATAGAGAGTAGACAGCTGGAATCGTACTATAGAGCAATGCTGGGTGGAAACCAACATTCATCTGTTGATGAGATAAATCTGTCACATGCTATCACTGTTCCAACTGTAGAGGAAAAGCAAACCACTGTAAATAACATTTGGGAAAACCCAGAGAAAACCTACATGGACCTATCTGTTCAAGAAAACTCACAAAATGCTGATTATGGCAAAAAAATTAAAATGGATGTTAGCACCATGACGATAAAAGACACTGGCAGTATTTCAGGGGATTCCAAGAATGAAAATCTTCTTCCCTTGAAATCTTTAACTCTTCTAGAACCTTTATCAGTAGTTACTAGAACTCAGGCCTCCGATGACTTTTTCTTTCCAACTTCTGATGGTCCCAGCACTGGAAGAATATTAGTTAAGAAGGGAAGGGAAATTGAGCTGGGTAGAAGTGAGGACCGATCTGAGAATTTTCAAGAAAGACAAGGCAAAGAAATGACTTTTTCCGATAAGTTAGCATTGGCTTTTAAAAAAATAATGGGTAAATCAGAAGCAAAAGAGGTCATCTCTAAGGAGCTTAACATTTCAGACACAAGTATTACTGACAGTTCCTTTAGGAAACAGGGTCTTGGAGAGCTAAACACGGTACATTTGTCTGATGATGACAGCCATCTCCCAGAGGAGAAAATCAAAACAGCAGACATGACAACTCAGAAATTGATCAACGCAACTAGTAAACAGAATGCTGGGTTAGAGGGATTAAGAATAGATACAACCTTGTCAACTCTGCCGTATCCATCTACTACAGAAATGACAATCAACTCAGATAACCTACATACAAATAACCGCATCAATGTCTCAGGGAAAGAAAAACTTGTAAAGACACTTGAAAACCCTGGAAACACAGATGTTATCTTTTCTCATGTTTATGACCCTCAGGCTATTGTCAATGCTACAGCAATAGCATCGAGCTGGAGGGAAGATACCAATAAGCTAGGATCTGACAATGAAAACAAATCAACATTCACACAAACATTAAGGAATAAAATTACAACTGAAACATATACTCCAGTATTAGAAAAGGTACAAGGATGGGGTACAGGTATAGAGGACAACATAAATCTAGTACCAAAAACAAATAATTTAACTTCAACAAATGAATTAACAACAACCTCATATAATGAAAGTTCTAACTTGGCAAAAGAAGAATACTTGCAAACTGGCCTTTTAACACCATTCACTTCAGCTACTGTTCAACCAAATACAGTAGCTTCAACTTTATCAGAGTGGAGTTTTACCATAAGCAATGCAATGCATTCTGAGAAGGAAATGCCCACAGCAATGCATGAGCATTCCAGTAAGCAGACTATGTCATCGATTTTGCATTCAGGAGATGAGACAGACCACTCTGTTTTTGTTACCCCAACTTTACCTTTGGTTCAGAAAGAAGTCAGTTTGGACCATTCTGATTTACCAGTAAACACAGATAGACCTGGTGTAGAAGATGCTTCAGCTCATGAAAAAGACACTGGAAGTGGATTAGATGACAACAATTCGCTGTGGCTGATTGAAGATCATACAAGTGCACAAGGTAATTCTAGCCTTTCAGTTAAAATGGTTTATATTTTTTACACCCCCCATACAACTATAATCATAATAAGCTATAATGAGTGTGGGGTTTGTGCATTTAAGAATAAAGTCCAACAAAGCTGAATATTAGACTAAACAACAGTTTGAAATAAAGCAGTAATAAGTATTTAAAGTGTGTTTGTGGAACAAATTTCCATTCATGCAATTATGAGAATGTCATATTCTGTGAAATAGTATCTGTTGACAAAGAACAAAACCATAAATGATTCCATTCTGACAGAAGAATGGTAAGGAAGGCCCCACAAAATCTTCCATACATTTAAATGACTGTCGTATTCATGTTTCTATGGTAACTCTGCATATTCATTGCCCTCTGCCAATGCTAGAAGGGTGAATATTTCAGCAGTGTTCTGTTAATGAGGCCCATTGAGCCTATTCTGAGTCTGCCATAGATTTAATAAGCGTTTTGTTTAGTAATTCCATATAAACTGCTACTTCACATATTTATCAAGACAGACAAGTCCTTCAGGATCACATTGTACCTTGCTTAAAGTTAAAATAGCATTAAAATTGTAACACTTAACATTTAAATTAACATTTTATATTTGGATTAAAATTAATTTTACCTGTGTATTATCATTTGAATAACAGAACATACACCTGGTGCAAGGCCCAACAACCACTGCTATAACTTTGTAGGCTCAATCAGAAAGAACATTTCCAAAACAAAATATGTTTCCTCCATGTTTCAGCACTGCAGTAAATTACATTTTATATCATTGTCTTGTAGCATAGCTCTCTAAGCAATAGCCTCCAGGTCCCACTCAGCCAGTTTTTTCCACTATACAATCGGCACCTTCTGCTTTTCTTTAAGCTATGTGAACATCTGCATTCCTTGTAGACTATATTTCCTATGTGAATAGTGAATAGCAAGTTTACTGACAAAAAGAATCACTGTCAGTGCTTTTTGGGTGAATCTCTTCTGGAAATGTCAATGCCCTATCATCTAATGAATGTAAATAGTAAGTCAACGCACTCTGCAGTTTCCATGTCTCTAATCATCCTTGTAGTATTATTCTAAGGAAACCAGGCTGTTTATCCAGTATACTCCAAATTCAGTTAGAGCAACTGGACTTGAAGTTTAGTTCTTGGACTTGAGTTTAGTTCTTGAAGATGTTCTGCTAGTCATCTGAAAGGCTTCTCAATTCAGAATGACTGGTACAAGAACTGTTGGCAATAATTACCCTGGCATTGTGAGATTTTATTGAAACTGCCCAGGGTAATGCGTCAAAACAGTATTGTACATGGCAGACAATCGGTGTTGGACCCCCCCCCCACACACACACACACACACACACACACACACACACACTATTCAGGCTTGGTTTCTTTATTTTGACATAAATGGCCTCCTTGACACTTCTCTTGAACCAGTCACGTTCCTTTGCCAATATGTTAACACTACAATCTTTAAACATATGTCCTTTTTCCTTAAGATGCAGGTACATGGCTGAGTCCTGATCCAAAGAATTGTCTCTGTGCTGAGACAAATACGTTGGTGCCGCTGCTTACTGGTCTCTCCCAGATACAATTCAGAGCATTCTTCACTACACAGCACTTCATATATGAGGTCATTCTTCTTGTGTTTCGTTATTGGTTCTTTTGGATGCACAAGTTGCTACGCAATTGTGTTGTTTGGTTTAAAGCAGACAGGGATACACTGTTTATTGAAAAATCTCAGATACCCCTGCTACATATAGGATGACCATGTTATTCCTCCTTGTCTTGCTTTCCCCCTTCACTGTTGATATTCATGTTCTTTCCTTCTTATCCTTTTGAAAAAGGCCTCTGAGATGTTTAATTTCTTTAGCCTCTGTGATAGTGGGGATGTTCTCTGCTCTGTGTTGCAGGGTTTTGATGACACCCAGCTTGTGATCTAAAGGGTGGTGGGAGTCAAACATCAAATATTGGTCTATGTGGGTTGGTTTTCTGTAAACCTCTACTTCCAGTTTAACTCTCTCCCTGAATTCTACCAAGCAGTCTAAGAAAGCCAGTGTATTGTTTTGTACATCTTCCCAAGTAAATCTGATGTTTTGGTCCACAGCATTGTGTTCTGTGAAGGCTTGTTCTTCCTTTTGGTGGATTTTAACCCAGGTGTCATTAACATATCTGAACCAGTGGCTGGGTGCAGTGCCCTTAATGGTATTAAGAGCCTGTGTTTCTTTCCTTCATGTAAAGTTTTGTTATGATGGTAGAAACTAGAGATCTCATAGCAAATCCATTTTTTTGCTTGTAGATCTTATCCTTTTACAGTATCTACATCTGGTATCTTGTTAGTGAAATTCTGGGTGTGATGCTTAGAACTTCCAGCCAAGAGACCTAGATTGTTGGCTAGGTATTTCACCCACCTTGTATGTTACATAGTTGATGCTGCTAACTATAGGCCTTAGTGGGCCCCTTTGTTGTGTATCTTCAGGAGTCCATATATACATGGATGTGCCTCACCAGGGTAGAGGTGATGATACACTGCTCGATCAATGGCTTTATCCTTTTGAAGCTGTTGTAGTAAGTCTATGACCATTTTCTCATAGTGGTTGGTGGGACCTCTTGATAGAGCCTCATATGTGTTATTATCTGCCAGAAGTGTGTTCACCTTAGCATTGTAGTCCCAGTTGCTGAGTACCACTGTGCATCTTCCCTTTTCTGCAGGCAGAATGGTGATACTGGAGTCTTTCTTGAGGGATGTTAAGGCTCTTTTTCAGGTTTTAATGGTGGTTTAGCACTGGCTAAAGCTGTAGGTACATTAAGGAGAAGTTCTTCATTCAGAAGGTCCCTAACACCTTGCTGTTATATGCTAATTGGGATATTGCTGGGTACTTATTGCCAACAGTTTCTTCTACAAGTAATTCTGAATTGAGAACGTCAGTCGGATGACTAGTGAAACGCCTTTAAGAACTAGTGCAGTTGATCTAATTGAATACAACAGAAAAACCATGACCTGGATGAATGAGAACCTTCACAAATATACTCCAAACATCACAAAGCTGTGATGTTTAATTTCCTTGTATTTCTAAATGCCCCTTACATTTTACTCTGTGGACCTCTGAAATGAAACATAGGTTCTCTAGGGTAAATATGTGCAAAATTAACTTTAACTGATAGTTTTCAGCAGTTCCAAGTTCTCCTGTATTGACCAATTGAAAAGTGTAACATTGGCAAAATCATGTGCTTCAAGCTACAAATGTTTTTTGAATCTTACATAAAATTGTTTACATGCATTCTACTGGATAACAGTCACTAAATAGACTATTTACTGGAAACCCTGCTCCCAATTTTAGATATAGGAATTTCAGGTCTTATGTATGAACTCAATTGAACACACAGCTGCCACCATGATGGAATAAAAATACTGGGGTAGATACACAGGGAGATAAAATATAACTAATTGGACAGCATCTTCTCTTTCTGTGTTGATGAAGCACACTGAACATATCTGTCAACTGGAAGAAGTTGGGACAAGGAAGTAAATAATCTACTGACTTTACATCTTTACTTCTTTGTAAGGAATTTATTTAAAAATGTAGAGATACAGTGTATATTTTAAGACAGCAGTTTATAGGCTAATATCTGGGAATATGACTTCTTTCAAAAGAAACATTTGAATACAATTTTTTTAAAGTAAGTACCAAACACATTAAAAAAAAAATTCACCCAACACAAAAATTCAAAGACAGCTTCGTAATAGCTATACAGAAAGCTAATTTACGGCTAAAATTAGAAGGATACCAGGAGCAGTGTTTAAAAACCTGAGGTAAGTTCCGTGGCCGTATGTTTACTGACAATGACAAGATGTACAAGTACGTTTTTGATCATTCGTTCATACAAAACCATAATAATATGGAATGACACCTGGAGTAATAATTGTAAAATCACAATGGTAATTGTATGACCGTAATTGTAATTTTACGCCTGCGATCGGAATTATACGATCACAGATACAATCCTTAAGGTTGTGGTATGGTGGTTTATTTTATGGCTATTTATAAATATCTACAGCAAATAGGCGGCAGTTCTGGTTCTGGTAAAAACAACAACTTTATTGCACATACGAAATTGACAACATTATCATCCAACGCATTTTGGGGACCGCCCCTTAGTCATGGATGACATCACGGTAGTTCAGCCCACATTTATAGGGGAAGAACAATTACTGAGTTAACCCATTATTAAACATTACTGAGGTTACAAATCACAACCACTTTAAAAACAATAAGAAAGAGATAAATTAATGTAAACTATTAATCCAATTAGACAAAATGAGTGACATCCCTCCTAGAATTTACCCCTGGGGGATCTAGTTTACAGTTGAATTATCCAATATCATTCTCGTTTGGATATAAGTTTCAGAAAGTCACCACCTCTTAAAGGAGGGCACATTTTTTCAATGGATTTTACATTAAAGTATTTAGTGTCAGAATTGTTTCAAAATTTGAAATGTTTACTTATAGGAGAAAGATCATCTCCATTTTTAATATGAAAAACATGTTCTTTGATCTTGTTTTTAATACACCAACGTGTCTGTCCTATATATTGCTTTTGACAAAGTGTGCATTCCAATAAGTAAATAACCCCCTTCGTGTTACAATTAATATAGTTCCTATTCTCATAGGTTTTCCCTGTCACAGGCGAATCGAATGTTTTACTATTTGTTATAAACTGATGCATCTTTTGTTGATGCACTTGTGCATATTTTAACCATGTGGGTTCCAAATTTTTTCTGATTACGGGACAAGATATTGCCTAGAGTTAGGGATTTTCTAGATGCATATTTCACATTATGTGTAGTAAGAATTTCCTCCAAATCAGTATCCCCAAATAGAATAGTAGATTCTTTTTAATAATTTGACAAATTCTGGAGAATTTAAAGCTGTAGTTAGTTGTAAATGAAGAGCATTAGTATTCTCTTGTCTTTGTGTCTTATTCCTGCTCTTATTACAGAGAAGACAATTCCAATCAGCTTGTCTGGCTCTCTGTAAGGCTTTGTCTTAGAGTGATTCTGAATAACCTCTCATCAGCAATAGTTTTTTAAGTTCCAGGGACTCTGATATCAAGTCAGACTCTCTGGACAAATTTCTATGTAGACAAATCAATTGCCCCTATGGAATCCCTCTAATCGTATGCTTTGCATGACAGCAAGCATCAAAGACAGCAACATCTCCTTCCTACACAATGTAGAATGTGTAGTACTGGAGGTTAGGTCAACTGTTAATTTAAGATTTAAAAAAGAGATCTCAGTCAAAAACATAGGATTATCCCCAGAGATGCCGGAATGTCCCCACCAGCCCATAAAGATGTTAGCCTAGGCCATCCCATGCCTCTGGAGGTAATATACACCATCAAAGAGAAACAGAAAAAGTAGAAAATCCAGTGATTTTACCAAAAATGTATTAGTAACAATATGGTAGAGGAAACAGAGTCTAAAATTCCCTTAGTGGCCTGAATCCCTAGAGAGTGGGAGATAGAAGTGTACCATAAACAATCATTCATACTGGCCCAGAGGAACTGTTTAGACCATTGGACATCCTTCAGTTTTTAAAGTAAATGAGTACTATCTCTGGTATACGATGTTTAACTTTTAACAAAACTTGTAACATATAATCAACCCAATCCGATAAACCTTCCCCAAAGGAGCCTATACTAGCCACTATAGACATTCCTTCGGGGTTGGCTGGAGTTTTGTGACCTTTCGGAAGGCAATTGGAAATAGGCGTTATATGATAGTGTAATTTTTAAAAACACCAAGTTCCAAGTCTTACGAAATTAAACACATAAGTTCCTCTTGAAATTTCTTCAAGGGGTAGTGTTGTAATCTTTGCTAAACCATATCATCATTCAATTGTCATAGTATAGTCACTTGAATTAAGAACGACTACACTATCCCCTTTTGTCAGCACATATTACAATGTTATTATTCTTCCTCTATTGTTCAAGTTCATCTAACACTTTTTCCACTAAGATTTCTGTGACCCTGAAAAGGCAATTCCGATAACATTTTGAGTTCTTTTTTAATCCTATCCTGAAAAATATCCCTAAGAGGACTTGCCTTGGAGCTGTGCTTTCTGCTACTTTGCTATTTATAAAT
The DNA here is from genome assembly GCA_019447015.1 of Hymenochirus boettgeri. Taxonomy (NCBI): domain Eukaryota; kingdom Metazoa; phylum Chordata; class Amphibia; order Anura; family Pipidae; genus Hymenochirus; species Hymenochirus boettgeri. Next base: position 207,096,037 of record CM033469.1, on the reverse strand, counting down.
ATGGCCCCAGGTTTGCAAACAGTATTGTCCAATTTTGTTGGTACTGTAGAGAGGGCCATTATTATATTCCATGCATTAAAACAATTAGAGGGAAGTAGTGGCAATTTGATTTTAGCCATATTTCAAGACTTACTAAAGATGTCCATACACATGCGACTTCCATCATAACTCTTACGTCAGATTCCATCAGAATGTGATTGTGAATTTGTCTGATTCACAAATATATCAGTAATAACCTACTTTGTCCATACACAGAGCAGTCATATCGGCTCCCTCTACTGCTATCAGTAATCATTTAGTTTAATCCAACACTATGCTCACATTTATGGAGGAAAGGGAGGGTAGGAAGAGGGCAGAAGAATCTCCAGCTATTCTCACTATTACAGTTGGTGAATATTGAAGTATGGGTGAAATCAAATTGTCACCACTTCACTCTAATTGTCTGAATGCATGTGACATAATGTAACATCTCTAACTACAAAATTGGATACCGCTGTCAATGGTTTACAAACCTGCTATCCTAATTTATGCTGTTAAGTAAAAGAGTAATGTAGAAGAGTATAAAGTCCTGATAAATCCTATAAATAAATCTATATCCCCCCTCACCACCCCCTGCAAAATACATCTACATAGACCCATTAATTAACCCCATTGCAGCATTGCAGGTTTGCTACAAAAGTGATCAACTCCATTACCTTTTTTTATGTTTGTGTCAGTTTGATATATGAGCCACACTCTCTCTTATTCTCTCTCTGTATCTTTTTCAAGCCTCCTTATTCATTGCAATGAAGTCTATGCTTCATTGCAATGAATTAGTAAAATGATTAGTAAATGTTTCTGTTAGTTTCATGCATTTCATAATTTATTTCATTGCATGAGAACTTCTTGGGTCTCAAATGTTATAGGACATACAACTTTCCTCCTGACCGACCATTCAAGACTTTCAGCCAGGAGGAAGGACTGCCGGTTGGGGCAAAAGCAGCCGCATCTGACAGTTACAACGACCGAGCGTGCGGTCCCATAGAGACCGTGGTTTTTTGACCTGTCCAATTGTGCGTTGGTCTGGTTTTGGACGAACAAAGGGTCGGCAGTCGGTCGTGGCCGCCTTGAACCAGTGCAATAATTAGTCCCGACTTTTCAAAACACTGAAATGTCGGTTGGGCAGGCCGAATTATTGTATGGTGTGTACTATGCTTAAGGCTTTATTTCCCTCTGTATTTTCTCTCCTTTCCATTATCTCAGCCTTCTCCTCCATTTCCCCCCACCCGCTATATATTTGTATCTCTTCTTTTTTCAGAATTCCATTTGTCATTGTCTAAACCACAAATAGAACAGCCACATCACCCAGCTGCCCCCCCTTCTTTCTGCTTCTTTGTTCTTAATGAAAACTGAGCAGATATATAACCCTTTCATTACCTTATGTTAAATTCTATCTTTACTTAAAGGACAATTATTCTCACCTTCCCTCTGCTCCTCTTCTTTGGTCAGTACTTTTTACCCAGGATGAGGACCTGAACCGCTAGGTCCTCACCCCTGGTTTCGCGTAACTTGAAGCACAGCCTTACTAAAACGCTGCTCTGGTAGGCTCTGCCCCCTCCTCTCCTTGCGCGACGAGGCGTGCCTTCCTATTGGCCTCGTCGCCGACGGGGAGGAGGGTGCGGAGCCTACCAGAGCAGCATTTCAATAAGGCTGTGCTTCAAGTTACGCGAAACCAGGGGTGAGGACCTAGCGGTTCAGGTACTCTGGGTAAAAGGTACTGGGAAGGTGAGTATAATTGTCCTTTAAAGAGACCCTATATATATATATTCTGTTCTTGTTGTTATGCTGTACAAATGATCATACTTAACTGTTTGATTTCTGATTTCTAAGCGCCTAAGTATGGAGCATTAATTGAAGGAAAACTGCTGATTAATACATTCTTCCTCTAGGTGAATCACACTGAGCATGCCTAAGCCAGTAGCTTGGGGAGGAGAAGATTAAAGAAGTGACTGTAAATCTTGACACACAAGTGTATATCTATGTCATATCTATGTCAGAATCACTGAAGCTAGGTACACACTATACAATCCTTCCTCCTGACCGACCGTTCAAGGCTTTCGACCGGTCGGCCAGGAGGAAGGACTCAGATATCTGATCTGTGCTGATAATGTCTCGCTAGAAATTGACACTCTGTATTGTCACATTGGTCTATAGCTGTAAGTTAACCTCCTGCACTGTACCTGACCCTGTCATGGTCTAGTTAGATGCATCATGCTGACTGCTCTGAAGCTCTCATCTGTCTCATTGACTTCTGCATTATACTGTTACAAGAGTAAACACATAAAGAATACAGATATTAAAGGAAAATGTAAACACTAATAATAAATTATGTTTTGGTGATTTTGTATTGAGGATCTAAACCATTGTATTTTTAACATTAAAAACGCTAACAGTTCTCCACAAATTAATGTGGTTTGGGGTGATGCTCCTCTTCTCTCCACACTACTTTGTGGTTGCTAAAACATTCCCTGGAGGACAAGCTAACTAACAAACTAACATTGTTCATATAGGGGGTGGACATACCCTTTAATGAATATCTACAGTTATTTTTAATACTTACATTTTATTTATATTATTACTATGATTCAACTATACCTACCAATTTCACAAATATGTCATAGCAACTTGTTCTAAAAAATACTTTAAGGATAACTATACTTTAACATTTAACATTTTAAAAATGGGAAGTACCTGGGGTAGGAAGGTTGGATTGATTTTTCCTACCTCACAGTATCGTCTACAGCATTAACAGTTTTCATTTGCCAGGTTAGTCCTGTAATAATCCTTTATTAAAGATAATACTGAAGCCAGGAGGAAGACTGGCAGAATCAGTTTTCTTTGGGCTGATACTCACAGAAACTTTATAAACATAATAGTTATCTTTTAAATGATGGCAATTTCATAATATGCCTCAAACCAATGGCAATATGTCCAAAACCATTCTATGTTTTGGACAAATGTTTAAAGTTTACTAAAACTTTAGTCATATGAGTCTAAAAGGTATAGGACAATAGGATAGAAAGGCCTACATTGAGAATATATGGACTCCGGGTATTCCCAGTGGGCAGAATAGATTCAAGGTGTCATGTAGTTGGAGATAAGGGATCGAAGAGATGTTACACTCTTCCTTCTCAAAATTCTAAATTACAGTCTATTTCATAGATAAATTTGCATTCAGAAAACCCACAGTGTATTAACTTAAAGCATCAAGTGCAGCGAATGTTGCTATGACAGGGGATGCTGTTGTAACACAGTTGGAAATAAAATGAGATTAAGCTAGTGAATCACTGATTATAGACAAAAGAGATGACTACCCATTATAAGGAGATAATGATGGCAGTTGAATAAATATTTCAGTATTAATTCTAAACATATATCTTTTTTGTAGTATTACGTGTTCTTTGCTTAGAAGTCCTGCTATTACATTATTTATGTCGTATCTACTGCTATTTCTTTACCATTAATAAAGAAATCTTACCCTTTTGATCAACATTGCTATGCAGCAGAAAAAGGGATACACGACTACAGAAGGAAAGATACATGATTCATACCATGTCTCTTTTTTTTTCTCTTTGTGCCTGGAGGGAAATGTCTCATAACGCCCCCCACACCAAAGCAATTACAGCTTTGAGTCTTCCGAGATATGTCTTTACCAACTTAGATTTGTCATTATATGACTATTCCTATTTGCAAAACAATGTCAGGTTCCTTGGAGAGTATTGTTGGACAGCTATCTCCAAGTCATATGCCATCAATCATTGATTAGACTTTGTTTGTGGCTCCTTTTGGGACATGTTCTTTGGAGCTAATAGCAAAGGCTTGGCTGTGAGCTTCTTCTCATTGCCTGGAAGAGATAAGGAAGTATTTGGCTAATCTAAAAACAAATAAATCTTTTTGTATATGGAGAGCAGAATAAAGTCTTGGTTTAACCCACAGATTTGTAAGACATAAAACATTAAGGTAACAGAAACAATTCTTTCATTCCTATTCCTTTTCAAAAGGAAACCACAGACGAACAAGGATGATTTTTGACAAAACGACACATTTTTGACACCTGTTGCCTACCTATTTTTGCTCAATTTAGTATTCACATCTTCAATAAGTAATTTGTATAGTTTTTTCAGACCCAGCAGCAATCAATATATTGATTCCTGTATATAGTGCTTACTTTGGTAAGGGGATGCTAATGTGGTACTGATACTAGTTTTTTTATAGGAAGGCCCACTATAACTTGATCAGTAGAGGTTTTTTAGTTTTTACATTTTAGAATGAATGATAGTAATGAACTAATAATCTTGATACACCAATACTATAAAAGAAATGGATAAAGATTGCACTGTATCCTAATTGGTTTGCCTACTGCATGTTTAGTTGTGATATGTCCCATTTCACTAACTGATAAGTAAAAAAGGAACAACAGGTTGTGCATAATGTAGTGAAACAAAAAGTTTCAAGTAAAGTAATAAGTCTTCCTAAATGGAAATACCTGAGTAAAGTAGAGATACACTTATAAGTACATTAAGGCTCGGGCCACACAGCAGAAAAAGTGTTTAACGTTGTTTCCCGTCCGCTTGCGCTGTGATCCTCACAATGTTGTGCAATCGGAGCGCAGGCAATTCACAAAAAAATCATGATTGCATGAGCTCCAAAAACGGACCACAGATCAGTGCATATAGAGTAGCCAGCCACATTGACAGGCACTGCTCTGCTTTTCTCATGCACAAACGGATCACAAAACATGATTGTAAGTGCGTGAGAAACGTGCTTGTGTGGCCTAGCCCTAATGGATTACATTTACTTTATAACTGACTGCCACTCTGAAATTGTTCAATTTTATTTTAAAAAAAAATACAAATTAAGGGGTTAAACTTTGAAAACGCTAAGGGCTACATTTTCATGCCCTGTGCGATTAATGAACAAAGACAAAGGTTTGGGTTCATTTCTGGCATTTCGCAGGCAACAGACTCCAGTCGATATTTAAAATAAAAACATATTTTATTTTCTCACCATTAAAAATGGACCAGCAGTCCGGGGACAGGCATGAGTTGATGTCTGACGCGTTTCGGGATTCAACCCGCGTCAGACATCAACTCATGCCTGTCCCCAGACTGCTAGTCCGTTTTTAATGGTGAGAAAATAAAATATGTTTTTATTTTAAATATCGACTGGAGTCTGTTGCCTGCGATATAGTCCCAGGGAGGAGCGGTGCAGCGGATGCCGTGTTACTTTTGTCTTTACTATAGGCAGAGGAGAGACCCTCTGATCCGCAGCACGCCGAACTGGTAAAGTGGAGAGATCGCAAGGTGAGGGGGCCGTGACTGGGAAAGGACGTGAGCCGCCATCAAACAATATCCACGTGGTATTTTTTTTGGTCCAGAACATTCTTTTAAAGAAAGATCCTAGATAAATAGATCTATTCTAAATTTGATTGTACACTGGTCGCTATACATTTACAGCAAAGCAGCAAGTACTCTTATTTCTACTGTTTGTTCAGCATGTGAAGAAACACTCTATTTGTGTGTCTTTGTAAGGCTCTGCTTTCCATACTTTCTCCTCTGTGTCCTTTACAGGTGAACCACAGCCATGTTCCCATAATCCGTGTTTGCACATGGGAACCTGTCAGTCTAATGGCAGCACGTACAGCTGTATCTGCCACAGAGGTTATTCAGGAGAGAACTGTGAAATTGGTAAGTGAATTATGCAAGCTTCTTATGTACACTTGGTAGAAATGATGTCACGCTAGTCTGAGTATATCAGCCTTTGAGAAAATGTTAGATTATATAGGAGGGAAGGAGATTATGGCTTATAAAATTATAGGGGGTGATAAAGGGTTCTAAAGTATTGGAGCAGAAAAGTGCAGGTATTGAAATGTTTAGTTTAAAAACAGCTGGAGCTCCAAGGACTGGATACTGCTTTTCTGTAGAAACATTTAATGTATTATGCCTTGGGTAAATCCTTGAAGAACTGGCCTATTAGGTAAGGCTAATGGAGCATGTTTAGAAGTTAAAGGGACTGTCCACCCCTCTTTCCAAAAACGCCTATAATGTAGATAACCCCCCAAAACCCACACAGAGATATTATACTTACATGCTCCTCCTCGCTCCACCGCCGCGGCTCTGCACTTCCGGGTAAGGCAGTCAGTGTCGGCCGTGACTGTGACATCACGGCCAATCACTGACTGACATTCCCGGAGCAGTCTCCACTGCGGCTGCTCAAGAACACAAAAAGAACAGAGCAGCCACAGTGGAAACTGGGAGAAGAACCCCGAAGCGGCGGTGGAGCAAGGAGCTTGTTAGTATAATAACTCTGTGTGGGAGCTGATTTGTAAATTGTGAGTAAAACTAAGTTAAGGTTTTGGGGGGTTATCTAATTATATCAGTTTTTGGAAAGAGGGGAGGACAGTCCCTTTAATATAAATAGTACAAGGGTATTTGGAGCTGCTACTGGAGAGTTTTCTAAGAGCATTAGGCATTATTTAATAAAGACGACCAGAAGAACTCCCATACAGGTGGTCCCTCAAGTCAGAAGACCCGTTGTATAAAAAGCCCTATACAAACTGGTTAGAGCTTTCCATAGTCTGTAATACTTTCTTTGATTTAGTGATAAGACATTAAACTTACATTTCTAAAGCTTGCCATACACAAGTCAACCTATATTCAATCAGTTGAGCAAACTTGTTAGATTGAACCATCATCCCTTGATCAAAGCAAGATAATCACAACAACTCAATCTACAAATAAGAAACAAAGACTTTTGGGAATTTACCATGTTTCTATGGAAGCTCTTAGGAAAGCTATATGTTTAAAAAGACTTTTACAGCATTCCACAAGCTAAATGCAAAACCAGAGCTCCAACTACAGACCGGTTCCGGCTTTATTGAGCTATCATCAGTGTAGTGCAGGTCTCTGTTTTTGCAGTGTGAAGCGCCTATGAACACATGTCACCAATATATTAAATACTGTAGGATAGGGAGAGAATAAAGGCTTTGAAACTATATGCAAACAACTCAACCTAGTAATAGAATCAACCTGGGAATCAACTTTTTACTTTTCCAGTTATTTACTAATGTGCTTGCTTGGTTGTACAATTAAAGATAAATCAGTTAAAAAATTTTAATGCATTAGACAGAATAAAAATCCCTCAAAAATTTTTATGGTTAGGTCTCTTGCAGTAAAACTGTGAAAAAGCATCTCTCTTTTTAGGCAGACTGAAGGAGCGCCCACAAATTTAAGGTTATCCATCACTGGGCTATTCAAATTCTTCCAAACTATTACTGTACCTTTTTTGTTGCTCTTTCCCCTTTTTTTCAGATATTCAGTGTAAAGCATATGTGTGCACATGCAAAATTTAACTGAAAATTAACTGGAATTTGTTAATTGCATGGTGTGAATTTTCCCCTCCTAGTGCTGGCTCATTGTGATTAATGAGCAGGCTTGACTTCACAGAAAGACTTTTTAGATGGAAGGAAGAGTCAGTTAAAAGTGGGAGGGGAATTCTTAGGCTGAGAAAAACAAATACGGGATTGGAGGCATGCAGATACACACGCACTTCAAAGTAAGGGCAACTTGCATGCATTTATTTATAGATTAAGATAAGGCAAAGTAATATTTACAATATAATTGCCATTTAAACCTGGGTCTCAAACTTAGATATATGGATCTTTTTTTTTTTTTAAATATAACATTCCTCTGAATCTAACAAAACAAGAGCTGAAACTGGCTCCCTCCACACTCAATAAAAGCTCATGAATGGGGAAAACTGCAGTCTCTAAGATGCTTGTATTAGCCAAATTTCTCTATCCTATGAGAGGTGTCCCAGTTAGTCGAGCTAGTTTCTTTCTTGAGAAAACTCATTTTATTCTTAACTTTATTTAGCGTGTTAAAAGGGGTAATTTGCTGTGTTGCAGTCTTGTACTGACCTAAATATTAAAGAGGGTTGGGCAGTTACAATTAGATTGTTTGCAGATATTGTACAGCATTTCACAATAACTTTTAAAAAAATAATTGGATAACCATAAAAAGCTAAATTATAAGCAATCAACGCAGCTAGAACTTCTCAATGGTATAATAACTTTTTTTTTATACAGTTTTGCCTTTTAAAGGGATATATGTCCTTAATTGTGTATTTTAGGATAATTACTGAGTGTCTTATGTTGGAAATATTAGTAATCTGATATTGAGTTGCCTGCATTGCCAAGGAAAAAAAACATACTGCAGACTCATCATTTTAGAAATTCTTCCAAATTTGTTACCTTTTCCAGTCAAACTTGAAAATGAACCACTTTGTCCTGTATTAATAACAGTACAAAAAGGGAATTATTGATAGTTTGTTGGGGGGGGTGTTTCTATGCAGCCTTGGCCAACCTCAAAAAAGAAGGAGCGCACACTACATTTAGTGTGTTTGCAGATTTATTTAGTGGATCACAACCACGACCTGGACCAACCACATTTCTCAAAAGCAGTTGGACAGTTGAAGCGCTATAGAAATAGTCAGTGAACTATAAAGGATGAAATATATATAATTTTTTTTTAGTAAAGCTTAGACTTAATAACAAAACAAAGCCAAGTATGTCCATTTTTAGTGCTCTATAATAGCTATAAAAAATATTACAATCAACTGGTGCAAGGGCATAATTACTGAAGAAAAGAATTTCTGTAGAAATTATTTTCAAGGCAGGAATTTAATTATAGAGTGATGCATCTCTTTTCCACCCACCATAAAGGAAACATTCATAAAATATTTGCATGTATTTAACACCTATTTTGGGCAACAAAGATGCAAAATTTTAAGTGCATGCTGCATATGTTTATATATATATAAACATGTAGTGACTAGAGATGGCCGAACTTTTCGAAAATTCAGTCCGTTTTTGAACTTTCGAACTATATGGAAAGTTCGAAAGTTCGAAACCGGACCCATTAAAGTCCATGGGAGTCAAATAGTTTGGAAAGTTCTAATGAAATACAATTAAAATATCAATGGTAACTTAATGTAAATGGCTGTGGGACCTGGGAAATGGTCTGGTGAACATGTTTGAATATCCAGGACATTTGAAAAATCAATTTTAGTCTCACTCGTGCTATTTCGAGTTCGTTCGCACCTAGGTACCATGTACATTTTACTCGTGGATTCGATGTTCGCGTATAGGCTTTAATGGACACTTTACTCGTAGATTCGATGTTCGCGCCTAGATACCATGGACATTTATCAGAATAATGTGACACACAGTGATACAAGACTTATATTTGTCTTTCCAATATAGTATTTTCCACACGTCTGGTGATATAATAAACTACGTGTGTACATAGACAAGTAAGTCTTTCGCTGATCTTAAATCTTTTGCCTGTCTGCGGATGGGGAAATTCCTTCCCTACTAATAGATAGCGGCAAGTGATACAGTTCGTTCGTACATTTATAGAATCCAATGCTTGTGCCCCCATCTATCATTCGTTGTGTCTCTCTCTGTTTGACCTGTAAAGCAGTCTTAACTAATAGATTTTTAAGATTCCGACCCCTCCTGTAAGCAAACCGCAATTGATGTTGCCAAACGGTAAGAGGCATCCTTTCGCACAATGTCCCAATAGTTCATAATCAAGTTTTTAATATAATCGGTCAAAGGGGTGTAATCCATAAAAAAAAATCTTAGGAGCTCCAGTACTAGTTCTCAATTTGGTCATCTTGATAAGAGCTTTCACCAACTGCTCCTTGAGTAGTTTCTCCATGTAGCCACGCTCAAGGAAACGGCAGGTCATTTCTTGTAACTGCTTTTCAGCTCTTATCGGATACATATTATTTCTTAAGACCCTCAGGAACTGCGTAAATGGTATAGATTTGATAAGTGTCGGTGCATGAAAGCCAGCAGCATAGAGGATGGAATTACGATCCATCTTCCTATACAGCGTGGTCCCTAAACCATCGCCAACCCTGAAGATCCTAAGATCCAAAAGAATTGTTGTCTCAGGGTCAGCTTGGGTGTATGCAATAGGTTTACCTCTCTGATCACCTCATAGATCGATTCAGGATCACCCGCCCAAATAAAAAACAGATATCAATCTCTCTTAAAGAAACATAACCTTTGACCTATAACAGGTAAAAGACAGTTAATCTCATATTCCTGCATAAACAAATTAGCAAATGATGGGGCCACATTGGACCCCATCACAGTACCTTGGCATTGAATATAAAAACTATCCTCAAACCTGAAGTAGTTTTTTCCCAAAATAATCTGCAAGAGTTCCATCAGAAACTCTATCGTGGGTCAATATGTCCACTGGCCAATATGGTTTTCCTACATGCCTGAATCCCCTGCTCTTGCAGTATCACAGTGTAAAGACTACTTATGTCAGAAACTACCAATGTTTTACCAACCATAGAAAACGATAGGTCCATAAGCAACACCCGTAGTTCACCGCTGTCTCTCAAATATGAACCCATCAATGTCACTCATACTCTTACCCAGCAGTACAATAAACACTATCCCAACCTTAGTAGAGATGAAAGAATACTGTGACAGCTAGAATGCTACCTTACTTAAGGTTGAACAATTATAGAATGGTGCTGGATATCAACAGTAGTTTGTAAATGTAATTGAACTTTTAAATTAGCCATAATGTCTAAACCGAAGAATATACCAAATACATTAGAACATTTGCTTTTGCTATAATAGTTTTGATTTTACAGTAATTTTTATTCTTATTTCTGTCATCACAGATATTGATGAATGCCAGTCAAACCCTTGTCAGAATGGTGGCACCTGCATTGATGAAATCAACTCTTTCTTGTGTTTGTGTTTACCAAGCTATGGAGGAAGCACATGTGAAAAAGGTAATGCTGACTGCAATTTTTTCTTCTGAAAATCAAAAGTCCCACAGGTGAAATACTGAAGGAGAACTAAACAAAAATATTACATTTTAAACATCCAAAAATTCTAACAGCGTAAAAATGTTATTGGTTGCTGGGAAATGGTATGGGGAACATGTACCAATAAAATACAGGGTACTGATCTAGTAGATCTGGGCCAGTCATGAACAGGCAACTGGTCACGTGGCCAACCCAGGATGTAGTTTGCCAAGATTTGCAATAAACCAACTTCATCCAGCTCCCAGAATTGCTGCCTTTAACTTCCTGAAAGTATTTTTTGTGATACTTACCTTCATTATTGTGGTCTAGGACACCAGTCCACTTTATTTTCTATTTGCAGAGGGACCAATGCCAGAGTAGGGGCAGAACTTTTTTGGCATCACTTCCCCTCCTCGGTGCACTGGCATCAGCCAGGCACCAATACTAGGAGCTGGATTTCTGCCTTCTCTTTCCCAAAAGTTTGTATTTTTGTTTAGTTCTCCTTTAAGGATCTATAAGGTCTTGATATCTCTTGTTTGCACTAATTTGGAACGGCATGCCAAAAGTATTATATGCATTGTCATTTTTAATATTCCATACCCAGAAAACACACATTAAATTAAACAAACTAAAAACACTAGAAATAAAACAAGGGTAAAAATAATACCAATAAAAAGAAAAAGAAAAGCTATGTGCTTGGTAAAGAAACAGCAGTGAGACAAAAGGACAGAGGAGGAGATTGATGAGAATGAGATAAAAAGAGCAGCAGCCTCAGATCAATAGACTTGCATGGGGAATGGACATGAATGCAGATGAGTTTATATGGGCTTATGCTGGGACACAATTACATTGTCATTAGCAGTTTGTGACACAGCCCTCCCACTCTTTTATCAGAGATCCTTGGCCCTGTGTCCTGGACATTTGGAAGCACCAGCACTTAATCTGGAGGTTATTTTCTCCTCCTCATCTTGCAATTTATCCTAACATTCTGTGTTTCCTTCTCCGTAGCCACGTTTGTTTTTATTAGAGATGCAATAATTTAATTAAAATGTAACATTGCCTGAAACATTTGTACATTGATTTCTGTTAACCGACACTTTTAACATTTATCTTTAATCACTTTTTACTGCATTGACAGGGTTAAGAGGCAGAGTTATAAAATCTACACAGGCTATTGATTGAATATTAAACTTAAGCTTAGATTATTATTTATTTTTTTTGTATTTTAAGACAAACAAACCCTTACATTTGGAAATGTAAGACATAGACCCAGCACTATGGCTATCTGGGCTAGTTACTAGCAATGGTGATGATCAATAGGGCCAGGGATCTGATGTCTGTTCCCATCGAGACAACATCAGACTCCTAGACCTGCAATAAGGATAATTATTAGGAGCCAGTTCTTCTGCTTTTGTTAGAATTCTAATTGTTGGTCACCTATTTAAGAAGAGAGAAAGAAGATTTACTCTTGTTTAATATAGAGGACATGTTCCCTCTTGACTCTATCTCTATAGATCTCTCTAGACCCTGTATTATTCTGATACTTTTGTCATCAGAAGTTCTAGATATTATTAGCATAAATAAAGACTTAGTTCCCTTTTGAGATACTTCAATTGCAAAGAAAGAAAAATCAATGTATATTAAGTAAGAAATGCACAGAATTAAAAGAACAATTACAGCAAGGTTGTCAAGCAAACAGTACAGCACTAAAGCTATATAAAAATAACAGTTTGAGTGCAGTCACAACAGACAACTAAAAATGACAATGTATGGGTAATTGTACATCAATTGAAATACCGGGCAAAAGTGTATATTATAGTAAAATATTCCAGTGCTGTTCTCTCTAAGCGCCTAGTGCTCTCTGTACCACCCAAGCTGACTACAACGTCTAATATAGAACTATGTATGGGAAGCACATAGGCTATTTTTGGCCTGTGGACTTTACCTTGGAACTGCTGTTATCAACAACTTCTATTTGTTTCTCTGTGTTCTGGTTGTGCTACAAAAATGAATATTGGCTCAATTCAGTTTCATCTATGTTTTATCTTCTCTAAAATGATTCAAAATACTGTTGTAACTAAAGGATTAAGCCCTGTATGCTTTATTGCCTTAACTGTACTGTAAAAGGTTAAATATAAGGGATTTTTAATTTGCTTTATGGCACTGTTTACATTACATTACATCATTATCATTATTTGTTAAATATTTATTGTAGGGTGGGCTAGGTGTCATTTTTCTCTGTGTTTTGCTGTTTTTTTCTGTGTTTTGTGTGGCTAGGCCACACTAGCGAGTTTTAATGTTCAGAGTGCATATGCGGTCACCTTTTATTTTACGAATTGCATGTGTTGCAACATTGCACGGAACGATGTTCCTGCACGTTACTGTCCTGGGTAGTTAGGCCTCAGCCTATATTATATTACAAAAAGTATTATAGTTTATTACACATCTATCTGCTTCTTTGTGGTATTACCTATATTCTTAGCAGCCATTTACAAAGGAAAGGCAGTGTGCGTTCTCAGTACTGAGGAATGCATGCTGTTTTTACGCTAAACTTTAACAGCTCTAATACTGGAATGATCTGTAATACGGGAAAAGAGAGAAGTATACATATAGAGAATGCTAACAGTATGATAGATTTGTGTTTTTCAGAGTTTTTTTAAAGTGGGTGTTACGTAAAGGGAGCAAAAAAATATTCCACTGTCTCTTCTATTGTAATTTTTAGCACTTATATAATAAACACTGTACGTGAGACTGTATAAATCTTAGGCATTGACGTATATTGCTGGATTAAATTTTTTATAATCTAAAAGGGGTTTACCAGCCTGGGTATTACACTCAATTGGTCAGGGAATTGCTCCATGCCTTACAGGTTTTTTTCCTTCCAAAATGTTGGATTACATCTGCAGAGTTAATGAAATAGGATCACCAAGGAAACAGATGCAATTGGAGTTATTGAGCTGTTTGTATACTTTTATTCATATTGATTTTAATGCATATTCACAATGTTCCCATCTTTGTCAAATGGCTTGATAATAAGCTCCCAGTCGGAACATAAATCCTTGAGAACATTCCTTTCCTCAGCTTTAAGGTGTTAATGCGATTGCCTTGAAATAAATTGTCTTTTTACAACTTCTTTCTTAAATTCCTGTTGGTTAGTTGCTGGGATTTTGAGTACATGTAAGCATATCATCTGTTCTAGTGTTACTGTGCACAGGCCTTGTGGAAACCCAGGCCATAGATGGATATTTTCTTCCAAAGGTTCTTCTGTTCCTATTTTAAAAAAGGATCTGGTTCTAACTCAAAAGAAAGGCAAAGTGGTTAATGTATTCAGGCGAGTACTCACAGCAGATAAACAGTATCAGATCACTGACAGTGGATGGGAACATCAAATGTATTAATTACAATGGAGCCCAAGTAAAGCTGTACCTACCCTTAAGTAGTCTTGAGATTGTTTTAAAATGATCATTCCCTAAATAGAGCCAAATGACAAAGAATTTTAAAAATTATATCTAGATACTGTAGATAAATAAAAATGGTATTCATAAAGCATCGATATCTTTAAATTACAATTCCGATCTATAATTTATGGAGTTCTGTTATGTTCCTAATAATAAAATGCCAAGGGTAGCTTTATAGGCTGTAGGTTTTCAGGGTGTGTGTGTGTGTGAGGGGTAATAAAAAATTAAGTATGCTTGAAATTTTTCCATGGACATACTGAATGTAAACACTAAATAAAAAGAGATCTAATCTGCCAGAAACTATTAAAGTAGCAAAGTCTACTGTTAACTGGAAATAAGGGGGGAGAGACAGAGCACAGAAGGACATCAGCTAAAGGTACAACACTCGACTGGCGTGTTAGTAATAAATAGAGATGGACTGTGGGTTCTAACAGAACCCAGTTTCAAATCGAATCTGAGGGTTTCGAAGTCCCAACAAAACTTTCAGAACTCACGGAATTTACGAAAAACCTGAATTTTCAGAGTTTTCGATTTTTATCGAAAATTCAATAATTATCGAAAATCGAAAGTAGACAATTTTCGAAAATCAAAAGTAGAGGATATGAGGTTGATATATATAAAGGTTTAAAGCTCTGTTAACACCCTATTTGATGTTAAATTCTCTTCCAACTATAATGCGTGAGATTGTGTGCGCGCTTTGGTGAGTTGCAGTGTGGCCTCAGCCTTACTAAGTTATATAGCCTCTGCACCACCACACAGGTGTCAGTCCATGTTTACCAGCCAGCTTGATAGTCTTCCCACCAAACCCCTCTTTTTCCTTAAGATTGTTATTTAATTTCTGCAATTTTGTGTTTCAAAAATGTGTTTTTTCTACATTTGTGTACTGCTAATAAATCTTTTTCTTTATCATTATGGTACACGGTATTTGTTTTACAGGCCAGTTTATTCCCTTGGATTTTTTATTATATAAGATCAGCAGCTGCTGTGGGTTTGTGCAGAGTCATCTTCCCTCAGCCATGCATTACTGGTGTCAGCAGCTGAGGCAAATACCCATAATCACCATCACTCCCCTATGTGTCCTCTTCCAATGTACAGTGGGAGAGAGACAGTAAACTGTAAATTGCAGTTAACCAAGTGGATCCGGAGCATAGGATTCTGTAGCATGGGAGGAAAGGATTGGTAGCATTAGAACAGAAGGGAGAGGGAGGTTATATTTTCATAAACATTACAGTTGAGGAAAATTGATCATTTGTGGATGATTTGTACAGTGCGATCTGGGCTGTTAAACTTATATAGTTTTACCCTTGTTGTGTCCTCTGTACCGTGTAGAAGTTTGATTTGAATCCAAGTTGCTCATTTATGTAAAGAACTGAGATGCCAAGTATACAAGGAATACAGGCACAATGTGACAAGATGTAAAATCCTGTCTTAAAGGAGAACACATAAAGCAGAATGCAAACACAGCAAATACACCATAAAAATGTGCAGGGTTTTTTTTGTTGGTTTTTTTTTGCATTGGGCATTTTCCTGTGTGTTTACATAATTCTTTCGGTATATTTAGAAAGATCATACACATGTTACCGGACAGTAATCTATGCAGTTTTCCAATAGTCAGGAAACTATAATGGATTCAAATCATACTTGCATTTTTTAAAAAGCACACAGAAACTCACATTATTATGATCAACCCTTATTGTAATTTATAGTATTATACTAATATAAGTAGTTAAATATGTCAATTATTATGGAATTAGTCATTTTTAAATTAGTAAATGTATCACACTTTTTTTGGAATTTAAGTTCTCTCAGTGCAGAAAATCCAGTGGAGTGTTTACAAAAAAGGTTCAACACATAATGTAAGAAGGCAAAAAAATGTTACAAGCTAGGTGCTAAGTTAAAGGTGCCCATACATCTATAAGATTTTACTTACCCGACCGAGCGCTCACGCGATGTTCATCGATGCTGCTGGAACCGCTTTTCCCGATCTTACATTCAGCCGACATGCGATCGCAAAATCCCATTCATTTTGCGATCGCATAACGGTCAAATGTAAGATCGGGAGAAGCGGTTCCGGCAGGATCGAAGGATCATCGGGTGAGCGCTCGGTCGGGTAAGTAAAATCTTATAGATGTATGGGCACCTTAAAGGCAGGACTGCAAAGAAGTATTTTTTACCCAGATTAAGTAATGCACTTTTTTATGAAACACAATGTTAAAGGAAAACTAAACCCAATTTTCTATACTCCAGAATCTGAAAACAATCCCCCCTAAAAACACCAATAGCTATAAAATACCATTTCAGTAAATTGTATTATAGTAAATGTAAGCCTGTTAAGAACTGAATGAAGTATCTGTGTGTTTGTGCAGTGCCAGGCCACACCTCCTTACCTCAGTACATGCTTCTTGCTTTATCTGTCCTGTAAAAGTATTGGCTAGAGATTATTATGGTGTGACCAACTGTAACAAGTTTCTGCCATAGCTAAGGACTGAGCATGTGCAGAACATAATAGTCGTTGACAAACTGTGTGATTTTAGAATGCTGTTAATAAAGCACAATCCATATGTTATTAGGTAAATTTCCCAGCGCCTGTATCAAAATGAGAGGTAAGATACAGATTACTAGTTATATATCAAGGTGTTTGCCCTCTGGTTCAGTTGTTCTGAGGCTTTAGTTGTCCTTAAATATACTGTTTTTCTGTTGCCCAGAATACACTCTCTTTAAATATCTGCTTACAGAAAAGTCTAGGAGAACATGTAGGTAACCGGCTTAGATGACGCAAGCAAGCCAGTTGGCAGAAGGTAGAGTCTGCAAGATGTTGTCTTCTAATAAAAAAGAGGTTAAGTTATAGAGGGAAACAATCCTCCTTCAAAAGCACCAGTGAGGCCCATTTAGAACTTGCTGTGTGATTTTGGAATCAAGGGCCCTATTTATAAAAGATATCGGTAAATACGGTCGTTTCGGAAATAAAGGTTTCGTTACGGTAAACACCGGTCGTTATTTTAACGATAACGATCGGTATTTTACGATAACGGATACCAATCTTTTATAAATAGGGCCCCAAGGAACAAGAAATACATTGAGAAGGTAGTTGAGAGAAAGAACATTGATAGGATCTCGGATATGAAGATTTATTAGTTCGGTTATTTCTGTTTTTACTGAAGAAGAGAAAAGGGTGTTTATGGGAAAAGTGAAACTGTTGTAGCTAATCTGTGTTCTAATGGTTTGCTTCCTGTTGTAATTCCTTTTTTTTTGATTCATGACACTGGACATGGGTGTCCGTGCGATATAGAGACCAAAATTGCATGAATCATGGATGTCCAACCTTTCATTCAAAACTGTTGTTCTGCAATTCCCAGCAATAATTCTTAAAGCTTACACGCTGAACCATCTAGACACAGATATATCCTGAAAAAAAATTAAAGTTCTACCTTTACCTTAAATTGCCCCTTATTTGTGCACTTTCTTCTTTTTCTTTAATTCTCTCTTCTTTTATCTTTTATTAACCCTGTGCCTTCCCATTTCTGGTATCTTCTGTTTCTCCCCTTAAGATACAGAGGGATGTGACCACAACTGGCACAAGTTTCAGGGCTCCTGTTACCGATATTTTCCCCAGCGGCGTCGTGGGGGAGGCAGAGAGAGATTGCCGTCGCCGAACTGGACACCTGACGAGCATTCATTCACCAGAGGAGCAAGCATTTATCAAAAGTATAAATTGCAATAAATCTACAACATGAACATTTTAGCTGAGTTTAACTGATGTTATTTTGCAGCCTTTCTAATCTGATTATAAGCTGATTAAAATGAAAAACATTTTTAACACTTTGGGGTGCTGACATCTCCACAACAGTCACTCATGCATTTTCCCAGTGAAGTAAATGGAAGTTAAAAAAGTTAAAATATAAAATAGCAATGGTAACTTACTGTAAATGGCTCAGGGACCTGGGAAATGGTCTCAGGAACATGTATCAATGCCCAAAATCTTTAAAAATAATAATAACATAATAACATATTAAAATAAAACTATTTTGATAGCTGCTAACACATTTATATATAATCATCACTTATTATGTCCTATTCACAGCACAAGCAAAATTCATGTGAGGGGTACATTTGAGTTTCAATCAAAGCTATTTATTAAATCACATACACTTACACACTCATGCACAGCACCCTGCTCAGATAATGTTTGTGTTGATTTTAGATGTTTTAATAATTTGTGTCCCCCCCAGTATTCACAATAAGGGGTTTTATTACTATTTAATCATGTTGGTTTGCCTCAAACCTTCTTTTTTCTTTTTTCTGTTATGCTTTAAAACATAACTTTATTTAAATTATAATTTGCTAATTTTGCTCCGGTACTCCTCAGCAGTGCCCTGTTTCCCAATTCTTTTTTTATACAGAAATTTCAGGCGCAGCCCTATCAAAGGGATAGAGTTTTCCCACTAGATAGATTGCCTCCCTCTGTGTATACCGAGCATACTAAGCATGTATGGTAGAGGGGAGGTTGAGAGAGAGAGGAAATGAAGAGCTTGATGCCATAATAGATTTTACTGAAATATCAGTGGTTAATTTTGTGTAAATGATTAAAATGTGCTTTTAAAACACCAGAAATCAGGCAATTAAATGAGATTTAGAATTAGCATTTAGTTGTCCTTTAAAAGGTTTACAGGGGTGATATGTTGTATATGCATTAAAGACAATATACTTTGCAATACAGTATTTTTTTTTTTCTTCCAAGGTTTTGGCCGTGAGAACACATGGATTGGTTTGAATGACAGGACCGTGGAGCAGGATTTCCAGTGGACAGATAATACTGCCCTGGTGGGTATATTGTGATATTTACTTTTGATTTAAAACAATTACATTCACTTTCTACACAGATATTGCATTGTGTATAATTAAGTTGCCCATATGGGAATACCTACACTACATAGCTCTAGCTATGCTATAGGCTTTTTCAATTTACTACTAATCTAGTAGCAGCAGATGGAATATGCCATATTTAAAATCTGTTGGAGCTGTCTTGCTCTGTTAAATGGAATAAATTCCAAACTGTTATACTGTTAAAGGTATCCAATGCTGTATGTCTTGTCATTATCAGCACTACTGCAAATCTAAAACGCTTTGCTGTTTGTAAAATTGTTAGGAAGAGATCTGGCAAAAAATTCACGAGTCCTTTGTTTCTGGTAAAACAGCAATATGAAAACTGGAGGAGCAAACAGCCCGATAACTTCTTGCTGGAGGAGAGGATTGTGTTGTAATGGTTTCACATGAGGAAGGCAAATGGAATGATGTCCCTTGTAACTACAACTTACCATATATCTGCAGAAGGGACTGGTAAGTATCCATGTTTAATTGCATCAGAATCAACATGAAATCAAATGATTTAATATTAAAAATATATGAATAAAAAAATCTGACAATATATTTTAGACTACATATATAAAACAGGGTGGTCTCTAAAATAATACAGTGAGTTTAATAGTACGGCATAATTTGCAATATTGCATCTGTGCCCCCGTGTAAAAATCTTCTTCCAGGAGCACCAGGGAGAAAGGTAAGTATTTGAAAATAGGGTTGTGTGGGGCTAGATTGTGTAGTTAAAAGTTTGTAGTTTGTTGGGGGGGTGAACATAATCTTTAAACAGTGAAACCTAAATGTGAGTGTCAGTTCTTATATAACAATATAAAAGAATATCATTCCTTACATAATGACATATCCATAAGTAAAGTTATCTAAATAACAATACCGAAATAGTGATCCTAAAACAAACTTACTAATGCTTACAGGACACCAAATATGTAACCAACCCCCTCCCATTTAAAGTACCCAGGGTAAGGATTGCAAGCGTTAGGTCCACACCCTGTATCTACCTTCAAAAGCTTGTAATACCTAGTATGCAATTGCCTGTCCAGTCCTGCTCTGCCCCTTGCCTCAGTCTTGTACATAGCCAATGGAAAAGATGCTTCTTTGCAGATTGTATGTTCCCAATGGTTAGGTCCTGGACACAAGCATGGTGCAGGGCAGACCAGACATTCAGTAGGGCCTTTAAGTAGTGTTAAAAAGCAACTAAAGAGAAACTCAGGGGCGAGGACCTACTAGTTTAGATATTTACACTAGGTACTTTTAATTGGGGGTTGTTGCTTTGTTGTCCTTTACATAATGCTACTAATCCTTAATAATGATATCCGAATACGTTTTATCTTCTCTTTTATGTCCATTTCTGGGTAAATAACCAAAAAAAATTACAAACAAGATACCACATTGGGTGATAGATCCTTTTCATCACTAGTGCTGTACATACAGTATGTGAAAATTGTAAGGTACCAACGTATCAGTAATTTGGCTTTCTACAGTTCTTTGTAGTTTCTCCACCGGTGTAAAGATAGCTTACCTAACCGGCAAGAAGAAAGAGAAGTACAGCATCCACTCAACAGTGCGCTATCAGTGCCAGGATGGCTTTATAAAGGCACATCCCAACCATCAAATGCCATAGAAATGGGAGGTGGGACAGGCCAGGATCCAGTGTGTTAAGCGTAAGTTTCAACATGATCTGCATAAATATGAAGATATTTAGAACATTTTAAACTTAAAGGGTATGTCCACCCTTTATAAAAACTTTTCCCGTATGATAGTTCTTGCTCTGCCAGCCCCAACCGCATTAGTATTATTTCGAGAAAGTGCCCCGATAGTTACTTACCTTACCTCTCTCCTCCGCCACAGAATCCCGGCCCTCTGCTTGCAAAGAACTGCAAGCAGGGGCCGGACCGGCAGCCATGTCTGTGATTGGGTGAGAGGCAGCAAATCAAGGACGCAGATGCCGGTAGTGCAGAACGGCGAAAGGAGAGAGGTAAGGTAAGTAAAGATCAGGGCACTTTCTTGAAATAGTACTAATGCGGTTGGGCGGGGGAGCAAGAACTATGATATGGGAAAGGGGTTTAACGCTAGGGGAGGGAGACCAAAACGGAGGGGAGGGAGGGGGGGAGGGCTCTTCTGCGCATGGCAAATTTCTCCCGGAGGAGGGCCCGGTGGGCAGTTTTGGGACTTTAGGGGGGATTACAGGAGAACCATTTGAAGGGATTTAAGTTAAGGATTTTAATACACTACAGAGTGGGGCCAGTAAGGGGGGGGATTATAGTTTGGTGGGGGGAAATGCCCTTTATTTAACCTCAATACTATGCAATTATTAATATGCCCACCTGCTGAACATTTGTTTTTACTATTTTACTATTTTTCGCTGAGCTTGGGAGATCAACAGGCTGAAAACGCATTGCGGTATATTAATAAAGCTACTGTGGGCCCAAAACCCCAATACCAGAGGGATAAAACTTTATGTTCAGTCTAATGTAGTTCTACACAGGCAGTGATGCAAAATCAGGAAAACCTTTTATTACAGCTGAAGGGCTAAGTTAGAGAATGAACGTTCCCCCATTTCACTATCTGCTCTATAACAATGTGTGCAGAGCTGCATTCTGTCTGAGGTAGGGAAAGTACTATGAAATGGTGAGTAATGTGCTAATATTTCACTTGACTTTCAAAGTTTTTTACAACTAGAAATAGCATAATTTATAACATTTTCCATGTCAGTTAAATGCCAGTTGAGATCTGTGGAATGGAATGTGGAATCTTAAAAAATAGGTGAATGTTTTGATTTCTGTAATTTCTGCACAGCTTCCTGATATATCTGTGTCCACATCTCTGAAATCAGTTCTGTTAAGCCAAGTACTGTATTTTTCTAATAGTAAGTATTTGTATACAAGCAAGCAATAGGCTAGTTACACGATTCACTACCTGCTTGCTACATTATGGAAAACTATTACTGCGTCAGACACCTGGGGGTTCTATAAAATTCTGAGGTGAAAAAGTTATTATGTGTCCCAGTTTGTCCTTCACATGTGCTTAGAATTCACATGTGCTTAGCCAAGGCTATTTACATGTTTCCTCATTGACTGCAATCATTCTGTGGAAGAGAGATTCAAGCATCCATTTAATGGACTAAAGCTACAGCTGGTACCTTGGGTGTTTACTTTCTAGGTATTCTAGCTTTAAAGGGTATCTTTACTGTAAAAAAGAAAAAAAAAAAATTTGTACATTTCAAACAGCAAAATCCCACTGCTCCAAAGCTTATTTGAATTTTAAATCTCAGCTGTAGATCCTGAGAAATCATTTGAAATCACAGGATTTATAAGATAAGACCTGTCATTTCAGAAGCAGAACTTAGCAGTCCCCTATCTCGACCTTTTACTAGCTCTTTGGCTAGTTTTGCCAGCATACTTCCTACAACAATTAAGAGAATCAGCAGAGAAAAGAAGGCAGGGGAGATGTATAAGCAGAGCAGTGTCCATGGTGAGGCTGTGCAGAACCTATGTGTCCCAGACACTACAAGAAGGCAGTGAGTAAGGCAGGGTGGGCGGAATTAGTGAGTACTCACTAAACGTTAATAATTTAATGACAAAGGAAGCTCAGATAAATATGTGAGTACCACCATTTACCTCTCAAATTGTAGTTTTAGATAATGTAAAGGTGTTAGAGTGAGTATAGTGACCCTTTAAAGATGCGTTCTGCAACCCTGTCCTCTCCATTGGGAGAACAGGGTTGCAGAATGCATATTCCCATTGGTTGGTCATAGCACTCTGTCCCCTTAACAAGCCAGAAAAGAGCAGAGCAGAGAGAGAAGCTATAATGTAAGTATTTGGACAATCAGCCCCTGAGGACCTACAAGGTTATTCAATAAAAGTTGTTATGTTTAAAAATGGTGCTAATTTTGCCCCAACCAATCAGATGTTAGCTTTATGTTAAATAAGATCTGATTGGTTGGGGCAAAATTAGCACCAACCCAGCTTATGGAGGCTGGGTTAATTTTTCAGGTTCATTCTTCTCTTAATTCTCTGCAGGTTTATAGTTTTTGCAGATTTCATTTTTTCCTGTTAATAAACTATAAATATTTTTTTTTCTTTTTACCATAAACAATTATAAAATACAAATATTTTGTCTTTTTTTTATCTCCCATCAACAGCGAGGAGACATCACAGGGCAAGGAGGCACCACCATCAACATGGACATCACCTGCACAAGAAGCATCATCACCATGACCACAATACATCGTCATCATCACCGTCACCACACCCACCAACACAAATCTCACGGAGAGAGGAGGAAAGACAGCCAACACCAGAAGGACATTTATTATTATTGACCTTCTCTGGTTCCTGAATCCCTGCACATTCCACCTACCAACTGACAAACCCAGTCATTCTTTTTCGGCATTGGGTACAGGGAGAAAAACTTATTTCAGTTGCGGCAGCAGACAAAATGTCTATTAAATGTTATTTTGTTTGTCAAACATCTAAGCTGCAAAGGGTCATATTTATAGCAAGAAAAAACATACCCAAAAATATTACTAATAGAAACCCAATATACCCAGATAAATCTAGCATTGCCTACTCTGTGAGGCCTTGCCGCTGAAAAAAAATATCCAGTCCGAAGACTTTGAAAAAATAGAAACCAAGGTCATTAATCACACATTTGTAATCTGTCATGTGGGCGTCTTATTAAAAAAAATCTGTGGTCTCTTAAAGTCACTGAGCAGAGTAATGCCTGTTTGTTGAGTCACAGCACGAACAGCCATCAGTTTATGAAGCCCACAGATGCAAGCATTTTCGTATTGTTGTTTTAGTGTGAAAACGTGAGAAATGAAACCAATCTGTTTACAGCGCAGACTATTCTACATAAAACTGTACTTCTGGGAATGGCAGAACATTGGCCATTTCAATGCAGCCAACATGAATTTGTGAAGAAACAGAAGAAGGTTGCAGTTTAAAGAACAATTTGCGCTGCCAGTGAGAGAGTGCAAACTTGTGTAAGATCAACGTGTGATGTGGATTACAGTAAATTGGGATTGGTCCTAACCAGAGAAATAGTTGTTGTCGGATGGGATCCTGTTTAACCTGATCATTGACAGCAGCAGAGTGAACTGTATAATTTTTGCTGCATACTATTCACAACACCCCACTTTTGTTAAATGGCACAATGTGTACTGTGTGTGGGGAGGGTGTGGCTTATGTATGTCCACCCAATTCATAATTCCATCTGGTCAACTCTGTTTATACCTTTTTTCCATCTCATTTTCCGTGGGACTCTTTGAATCTCCATGACAAGGAAAATGATATGAAGTTTGTAGGCATACAAGAATACAGAAAGATTACAAAAATCCAGGCCTATATGTGAAAGGAAAAAATGAAATATTTCATTGTTATATGAAAACCCCCAGCCCTGACATCAGTTTTGTTAATACAATAAACATCCCTGGTTAAAATAACACTGAGACTTTGTCAGTAACGATTGATTTTGATTTAAAGGTGTAGACAAACAACTTTGTTACTAAAGGCCCATGTATTGTAGTCACCCGGTGTTATACAAATAAAGCTTGGTTCCTTTGTCTGTGGATGAGGTAGGGTTTAAACCTCTAGTTTTGGTATTATTGGTATTAAAATGTAGTGCGGTTTTGTGGTAGGAATTTCAATGCATTTTTCCTGCGTTCCTTGTTGCTAAAAATGTATTTTACTTTAGCTTTTGCGTGAGTTAAGTTAAAGATGTGATTGGAATCAGAGTGGCTGTAATATCTGTTTTACTTCTAAAGATTATCTGTTGATACCATCTGTGTCAGAGAGGACTGTAGTCCAATGAGCGATACCATTTTACTTTTACCTTAATGAACATAAATAATGTTACGTTGTAGCACCCAAATATGATGTCATGAAACCAGTCAGTGCCAGAACTGATACTTGTAATTCCTTCCATACTTGGCTATTGGTGCACACAGGTAAGTCAGCATTTCAGCTGAAATCTCTTAGCTAAGGTGAATCATTAGGCTTGGTACAACCCTGTCCAATATTCCCACACTCACATACTGATTAGCAAACTGGTAGTGTTTGACAGCCAGCTCTGACTTATTGTCTATGACCAGATGGTCCATTTAGCCAAAAAGGCTGAAGGACAGTATCTTATTTTTTTTTCTTTAACAGCAGTGCCAATTCCTTGGCTGCTGGATTAAGGCTAAATACACAATGTTTCTTGTCCAATCCTGTGTATTAAATAGGTCTG
This sequence comes from Hymenochirus boettgeri, assembly GCA_019447015.1. Taxonomy (NCBI): domain Eukaryota; kingdom Metazoa; phylum Chordata; class Amphibia; order Anura; family Pipidae; genus Hymenochirus; species Hymenochirus boettgeri. The sequence continues at coordinate 207,070,598 of CM033469.1, read as the reverse complement.
ATCTATATATGTCCAATTGTGTATTAGCTATGCCGGCTATTCCAGATTTTTTTCTTAGCCCAACCATCAGAAATATCACACTGGGCAGTAGGTCAGGCAAATTATTGACCTTTGTGTATCTAGCCTAATACACAATCCCCTGCCATTCAATCAGTTCCTTCTGCTTAATTATCAGCATACATGCTTGGTACCCTTCAAACAAATGTGTGTCATATGATACATAACAACAAATAAACAAATGATAGCATGGCATTCTAAGATATTGGGATGTCACCAATAAATTAAATAGGATAGGGAGAGAATAAAGGCATTGAAACTCCCTGCAGCAAAATGCAAATAAGGAAAAAGATTTCTGGGAATTACATGTTTCCATGGAAGCTTTTAGGAAAGATATATCTTTAAAAGACTTTGAGAAAATTTTGTTAATAAATAAATTAGGAAAAATCAATTCTACTTCAGTTTTGGGAAATACATCTTTCCTCTAAATACTGGCACCCTTACTATAAACAGAAACCTTCAAGGTTCAAATTATTGTTTACTTGCCCTTTAAAAGGAAACTGATTTTTACACCTTTGTGCTGGAGCAACACTTCATATGACACTAGGAAAACAATTTTTAAAAAAACCTAGAGAATGGTAATTAAGATCTCACAGTAAAAATAAAACCTACAGAGCTGGTTATGCAGAGCAAGCCTATTTTTTCTGTCTGCTCATAATTATATATTTTTTTTTTTGCTCTAATCACACCTCTAAATAGCAATTCATTAATTCCTTTTGTAAACAGTTTCCTACAAAGCCCCCATTTTCCCAGCGCTAGATCTAACTTGTTTACTATGAGAATAAGCCGTTGTTGGAGTGGGAATGTGTTGGTGTCTAGATATGCTTCACCCTGCTGTTTCGTTTTAGTTTTTCAATGTAGAAGACTGTAAAAAGTTAAAACGAATGTGCTGTTAAAACACTGTGCATTGATGTCAAGCTGGAACTTTTAATAAACTTTTTTAACACAGTCTTTGTATATCTGTACAAGTACAATAATAATGTGCTGAGAAGTAACTTGTCACCCTCACTTTTGCCATAAGTTGGAAGCTGCTAAATCCCAAAGCATGACGATTAATTCAATTAAATTTAAGATATCAGAATATTAGAAGTATTATTTTAATAGTGTTATATAGAAGATACAAGCTCCAGTACATTTCTGTTTCCTGCTTACCCAGGCTCCTAAAACAGCATTATTTTAAAAGAAAAGTTCAGGATAAAATACAAATTTTTCAGACTTAACGGACTTCTAAGGGCATATATACTGAAAAAAATTGTTTTAAATTGATCATTTAGGAAACCAACCCAACCACCACTGTGCCATTATTTGTTGATCATCCCCTATTTCTTTAGATATGTAATCTAAAACATCTTAAATGACAGCTGTCAATTAAGTGCCTTGCTGTCATAAACTATTCTTCTGTTAGCAGTTTTGCTGTAGCTGGAAATGTGACAGACTTTTGACAGTTGGAATGCTGTGTGCTGTCTTCAAGTTGGTCTGTGGAAAGGTCAGATGAAAGTGGGATTGGTTAAAGAGGAGGGGGGGGGGATACTGCTCCTGAGCAAAACATGCTGCTGGATTGAAGGCATGCTGCAACACTCACACCTCAGAGTAAGTGCTATTTACACATATTTGCATTTAAGATTAATATGAGGAAAGTAATTTTTCAGTATAGTGTCCCTTTCAGAATGATGTTTTACTGTACATTTCTAAAGGGATTCCAAATCAAAGATATGTCTACATGAATTCTCTAGAACTCTATTTCTACAGCAAAACCCTAAGCACTGGGTTTTCGGTTCTGTTTTTTTCTTGCAGAGTTTGGTGTAAATAAAGATTTTATGCTCTAGCAAAAGTTGTTTACATGTTGGAAATCACTTGGGGAGATGATTAATACATCATTTCATTTAGCACTTTCTTGGATAAAAAGTGTCTAGCTTATACTTATCTTTAAAGTGTATCTCCACTGCTAAAATCACCTTTATTAATTCATTTTATTGAAGAATGGAATGGAAAGGAGCTGAGTCTTACCTCCCGTTCTTCAATAAAACATTCAGGAGTCAGGAATGAAGGTAAGGATCACTCACTCCTCCGTGATGCACATAGTGTACTAAGTCCATTGGTACCTGTAGGTGGAGGAGCGAGAGATCGGATAAGTTCCTTACCTTCATTTCCGGTAGGTTGGTTGGCTATGAGTGTGTATACGTGTGTCTGTGTGGTGTTAGTTTATGATTTTTAAGACATAAAATAACTAAGGATAAACAACAAGGGAAAGAAGAGGTAAGAGACACTAAAATAGATCTAAGAAATCAAACACAGATTAAGTATACTTGATCATTTCATTCCATCTTTTAATTTTAGGGGGTGGTGTCCATGCAATTCAGGAAAATACCCCCTTGCATGAAATACATTTTGTGAAAGCACTGCATGTTTGTGTCAGCGTGGTATTCTTTTGTTAGACAGAAAGACTCTGTCCCTATGGAAATTATTTCAGAGATAAAACTAAATGAAAAGGAATGTATGATCAATGGTTCCAGCGTTGTAATTACAATCAACAAGAAAATGAACATATGTAAACATAAAATATCAAGCAGCTGAATTCAAAGATATCAGCACATGCACAGGATATTGCTTTTAATCTTCTAGTAAGAGAGTTAGTAATAACCATTATATGTACCAGTCTAAGGATAATAGGATTGGGAATCTTATCAAAAAACCCTTTTTATACTAAACTTTGATTTTGGTCCGGAGGGAGGCTACACTTTGGAAAGCTTCTTTCGACAATCCTCATGAGGAGCTTTCTCAAGTACCGTTTAAACCTTACAACAATGCTGCTGATGACGTAGGTTTGTCCAGAATAGTGAGGGTCACAGGATATTAACTAGTAATAGGGGAGCATGTGTTTTTCCTCTCACTGGGCAAATAAAACAGTCTTGTGTTCAATGTTAGCTAAATATGGATTGCTTTATGGGACAGTGTGATGATATTCAGTTGCTGTGAACATTAATCTTACATAAAATGGAATGAATGCTACCTCCTGACGTCAACTAGGATATTAGTCTACAGCAACATTCTCGCCTGTGTGGGTCTAATCAAAGTTCTTTCCTTCGCTTTTCTTCCTAATAAACCAAACATCAGCTAATTTCATTTCATTTTACAGGTGACAAGTCTCTTGCACATGAAAAGACAGGTAGACATTAGACCATGCCTTTCATGTGACGCATCCCAAACAATTGATATTGTGATTCTCACTAAAAAGAATTTGATTTTTATTGGCGCATTAAGATTCATGCATAATACTGTCAAAGTCTTTCTTTGAATAGGATTGTAGTGCTGCGTGTGTTACACAGCTGTCTAAAATAGCACCTTATAGTCCACGCTAAGTTTTTTTTTATTTATATTAGCATGACATTAAGTAGGGGTTTTAAGCAATTTAGTCTCCATAGTAGCTTTAATGTTATAAATAAGACTGTTATTCTGGTATGTTAATTTCAGCTGTCAGTTAGAGGGGTTTTCCTTTTTGAGCATGCACATGGGTACAGTGCTCCATATAGACTATACCAGTGGGGCGAACCTATGGCACGCATGCCAAAGTGGCACTCTGTGCCTCTCTGTGGGCACTTATACACAGCAGAGTTCCCTGTAGCCAGGGCCGCCATCAGAGGGGGAAGGAGGTACTGTTGTCGTGGCTGAGAGGCTTCTAGGGCCTGGAGGCCCCAGGATTCTAAAATGAAAGTGAGGTCTGAAATATACTTAACAAGACTTCTGAACACAGAAGTTGGCCCATCAGATTGACATTGCGCCATCATGACGTAAATCCCTACGGCCATCCACTGCCATGTGCGTCATCAAGGCCAGCCCAAGAGCTATTGTGAAGAGCAAGGGGAAGTAGCAGGAGCTCAGGACTAGAATGGAAGGCCGGTATCCCCTTCTATCCATGATCCAACCAGCAGCAGCCACAGTGTGCTGTGTAAATTACAAATTGTATGTTTAAATTTTATTAAAGGGAATGTCCACCCCAAAACTATATTTTAACCCACTACTGGCCCCACTGCGTAGGGGAAAATCCATACTACATCCATGCTCCAAATGGTTCTCCTGTAATGTCTGGGGTTGGAGTTTGATTGATGTAGCAGTGTCTGTATGCTAACCATCAGAGTCGTGTGCCAATGTTTTTATCAGTCTGTGTGGACAACCTTATCAGAGTCTGTACCAATGATTTTATCTGTCTGGGTGACAACCATTATTCAGAGTCTACAAATGATTATCTGTCTGTGTGCCACCACCATTATCAGAATCTATGCCAATGATTTTATCAGTCTGTGTGCCAACCATTTATCAGAGGTCTGTGGCAATGATTTTATCAGTCTGTGTGCCAACCATTTATCAGAATCTATGCCAATGATTTTATCAGTCTGGGTGCCAACCATTTATCAGAGGTCTGTGCCCAAATAGGCACACCATTTACAAAGTCTTATGAAAAGTCTTATGGTGACCCTGTTAACATGTATCCACACAACTTCTTCTATAAGGCACATCGCACCAAATTCCCTTTAAGGATATCTTACCAAGGTGCCCATACATCTATAAGATTTTACTTACCCGAACGAGCGCTCACGCGATGTTCATCGATGCTGCTGGAACCGCTTTTCCCGATCTTACATTCAGCCGACATGCGATCGCAAAATCCCATTCATTTTGCGATCGCATAACGGTCAAATGTAAGATCGGGAGAAGCGGTTCCGGCAGGATCGAAGGATCATCGGGTGAGCGCTCGGTCGGGTAAGTAAAATCTTATAGATGTATGGGCACCTTAAAGGCAGGACTGCAAAGAAGTATTTTTTACCCAGATTAAGTAATGCACTTTTTTATGAAACACAATGTTAAAGGAAAACTAAACCCAATTTTCTATACTCCAGAATCTGAAAACAATCCCCCCTAAAAACACCAATAAGCTATAAAATACCATTTCAGTAAATTGTATTATAGTAAATGTAAGCCTGTTAAGAACTGAATGAAGTATCTGTGTGTTTGTGCAGTGCCAGGCCACACTTCCTTACCTCAGTCACATGCTTTCTTGCTTTATCTGTCCTGTAAAAGTATTGGCTAGAGATTATTAATGGGTGTGACCAACTGTAACAAGTTTCTGCCATAGCTAAGGACTGAGCATGTGCAGAACATAATAGTCGTTGACCAAACTGTGTGATTTTAGAATGCTGTTAAGTAAAGCACAATCCATATGTTATTTAGGTAAATTTCCCAGCGCCTGTATCAAAATGAGAGGTAAGATACAGATTACTAGTTATATATCAAGGTGTTCTGCCTTCTGGTTCAGTGTTGTTCTGAGGCTTTAGTTGTCCTTTAAATATACTGTTTTTCTGTTGCCCAGAATACACTCTCTTTAAATATCTGCTTACAGAAAAGTCTAGGAGAACATGTAGGTAACCGGCTTAGATGAAGCAAGCAAAGCCAGTTGGCAGAAGGTAGAGTCTGCAAGATGTTGTCTTCTAATAAAAAAGAGGTTAAGTTATAGAGGGAAACAATCCTCCTTCAAAAAGCACCAGTGAGGCCCATTTAGAACTTGCTGTGTAGTTTTGGAATCAAGGGCCCTATTTATAAAAGATATCGGTAAATAACGGTCGTTATCGGTAAATAACGGTCGTTATCGGTAAACACCCGGTCGTTATTTTACGATAACGATCGGTATTTTACGATAACGATACCAATCTTTTATAAATAGGGCCCCAAGGAACAAGAAATACATTAGAGAAGGTAGTTGAGAGAAAGAACATTGATAGGATCTCGGATATGAAGATTTATTAGTTCGGTTATTTCTGTTTTTACTGAAGAAGAGAAAAGGGTGTTTATGGGAAAAGTGAAACTGTTGTAGCTGATCTGTGTTCTAATGGTTTGCTCCTGTTGTAATTCCTTTTTTTTGATTCATGACACTGGACATGGGTGTCCAGTGCGATATAGAGACCAAACATTGCATGAATCATGGATGTCCAACCTTTCATTCAATAACTGTTGTTCTGCAATTCCCAGCAATAATTCTTAAAGCTTACACGCTGAACCATCTAGACACAGATATATCCTGAAAAAAAATTAAAGTTCTACCTTTGCCTTAAATTGCCCCTTATTTGTGCACTTTCTTCTTTTTCTTTAATTCTCTCTTCTTTTATCTTTTATTAACCTCTGTGCCTTCCCATTTCTGGTATCTTCTGTTTCTCCCCTTAAGATACAGAGGGATGTGACCACAACTGGCACAAGTTTCAGGGCTCCTGTTACCGATATTTTCCCCAGCGGCGTCCGTGGGAGGAGGCAGAGAGAGATTGCCGTCGCCGAACTGGACACCTGACGAGCATTCATTCACCAGAGGAGCAAGCATTTATCAAAAGTATAAATTGCAATAAAATCTACAACATGAACATTTTAGCTGAGTTTACTAATGTTATTTTGCAGCCTTTCTAATCTATGATTATAAGCTGATTAAAATGAAAAACATTTTTCAACACTTTGGGGTGCTGACATCTCCACAACAGTCACTCATGCATTTTCCCAGTGAAGTAAATGGAAGTTAAAAAAAACTTTAAAGTTAAAATATAAATAGCAATGGTAACTTACTGTAAATGGCTCAGGGACCTGGGAAATGGTCTCAGGAACATGTATCAATGCCCAAAATCTTTAAAAATAATAATAACAATAATAAAAACATATTAAAATAAAACTATTTTGATAGCTGCTAACACATTTATATATAATCATCACTAATTTATGTCCTATTCACAGCACAAGCAAAATTCATGTGAGGGGTACATTTGAGTTTCAATCAAAGCTATTTATTAAATCACATACACTTACACACTCATGCACAGCACCCTGCTCAGATAATGTTTGTGTGATTTTAGATGTTTTTAATATTTTGTGTCCCCCCCAGTATTCACTAATAAGGGGTTTTATTACTATTTAATCATGTTGGTTTGCCTCAAACCTTCTTTTTTTCTTTTTTCTGTTATGCTTTAAAACATAACTTTATTTAAATTATAATTTGCTAATTTTGCTCCGGTACTCCTCAGCAGTGCCCTGTTTCCCAATTCTTTTTTTTATACAGAAATTTCAGGCGCAGCCCTATCAAAGGGGATAGAGTTTTCCCACTAGATAGATTGCCTCCCTCTGTGTATACCGAGCATACTAAGCATGTATGGTAGAGGGGAGGTTGAGAGAGAGAGGAAATGAAGAGCTTGATGCCATAATAGATTTTACTGAAATATCAGTGGTTAATTTTGTGTAAATGATTAAAATGTGCTTTTAAAACACCAGAAATCAGGCAATTAAATGAGATTTAGAATTAGCATTTAGTTGTCCTTTAAAAGGTTTACAGGGGTGATATGTTGTATATGCATTAAAGACAATATACTTTGCAATACAGTATTTTTTTTTTCTTCCAAGGTTTTGGCCGTGAGAACACATGGATTGGTTTGAATGACAGGACCGTGGAGCAGGATTTCCAGTGGACAGATAATACTGCCCTGGTGGGTATATTGTGATATTTACTTTTGATTTAAAACAATTACATTCACTTTCTACAAGATATTGCATTGTGTATAATTAAGTTGCCCATATGGGAATACCTACACTACATAGCTCTAGCTATGCTATAGGCTTTTTCAATTTACTACTAATCTAGTAGCAGCAGATGGAATATGCCATATTTAAAATCTGTTGGAGCTGTCTTGCTCTGTTAAATGGAATAAATTCCAAACTGTTATACTGTTAAAGGTATCCAATGCTGTATGTCTTGTCATTATCAGCACTACTGCAAATCTAAAACGCTTTGCTGTTTGTAAAATTGTTAGGAAGAGATCTGGCAAAAAATTCACGAGTCCTTTTGTTTCTGGTAAAACAGCAATATGAAAACTGGAGGAGCAAACAGCCCGATAACTTCTTTGCTGGAGGAGAGGATTGTGTTGTAATGGTTTCACATGAGGAAGGCAAATGGAATGATGTCCCTTGTAACTACAACTTACCATATATCTGCAAGAAAGGGACTGGTAAGTATCCATGTTTAATTGCATCAGAATCAACATGAAATCAAATGATTTAAATATTAAAAATATATGAATAAAAAAATCTGACAATATATTTTAGACTACATATATAAAACAGGGGTATCCTAAAATAATACAGTGAGTTTAATAGTACGGGCATAATTTGCAATATTGCATCTGTAGCCCCCGTGTAAAAATCTTCTTCCAGGAGCACCAGGGAGTAAAGGTAAGTATTGTGAAAATAGGGTTGTGTGGGGCTAGATTGTGTAGTTAAAAGTTTGTAGTTTGTTGGGGGGGTGAACATAATCTTTAAACAGTGAAACCTAAATAGTGAGTGTCAGTTCTTATATAACAATATAAAAGAATATCATTCCTTACATAATGCTGCATATCCATAAGTAAAGTTATCTAAATAACAATACCGAAATAGTGATCCTAAAACAAACTTACTAATGCTTACAGGACACCAAATATGTAACCAACCCCCTCCCATTTAAAGTACCCAGGGTAAGGATTGCAAGCGTTAGGTCCACACCCTGTATCTACCTTCAAAAGCTTGTAATACCTAGTATGCAATTGCCTGTCCAGTCCTGCTCTGCCCCTTGCCTCAGTCTTGTACATAGCCAATGGAAAAGATGCTTCTTTGCAGATTGTATCTTCCCAATGTTTAGGTCCTGGACACAAGCATGGTGCAGGGCAGACCAGACATTTAGTAGGGCCTTTAAGTAAGTGTTAAAAAGCAACTAAAGAGAAACTCAGGGGCGAGGACCTACTAGTTTAGATATTTACACTAGGTACTTTTAATTGGGGGGTTGTTGCTTTGTTGTCCTTTACATAATGCTACTAATCCTTAAATAATGATATCCGAATACGTTTTATCTTCTCTTTTATGTCCATTTCTGGGTAAATAACCAAAAAAAATTACAAACAAGATACCACATTGGGTGATAAGATCCTTTTCATCACTGGTGCTGTACATACAGTATGTGAAAATTGTAAGGTACCAAACGTATCAGTAATTTGGCTTTCTACAGTTCTTTGTAGTTCTCCACCGGTGGTAAAGAATGCTTACCTAACCGGCAAGAAGAAAGAGAAGTACAGCATCCACTCAACAGTGCGCTATCAGTGCCAGGATGGCTTTATCCAAAGGCACATCCCAACCATCAAATGCCATAGAAATGGGAGGTGGGACAGGCCACGGATCCAGTGTGTTAAGCGTAAGTTTCAACATGATCTGCATAAATATGAAGATATTTAGAACATTTTAAACTTAAAGGGTATGTCCACCCTTTATAAAAACTTTTCCCGTATGATAGTTCTTGCTCTGCCAGCCCCAACCGCATTAGTATTATTTCAAGAAAGTGCCCCGATAGTTACTTACCTTACCTCTCTCCTCCCCCACAGAATCCCGGCCCTCTGCTTGCAAAGAACTGCAAGCAGGGGGCCGGACCGGCAGCCATGTCTGTGATTGGGTGAGAGGCAGCAAATCAAGGACGCAGATGCCGGTAGTGCAGAACAGCGAAGGAGAGAGGTAAGGTAAGTAAAGATCAGGGCACTTTCTTGAAATAGTACTAATGCGGTTGGGGCTGGGGGAGCAAGAACTATGATATGGGAAAGGGGTTTAACGCTAGGGGAGGGAGACCAAAACGGGAGGGAGAGGGAGGGGGGGAGGGCTCTTCTGCGCATGGCAAATTTCTCCCGGAGGAGGGCCCTGGTGGGCAGTTTTTGGGACTTTAGGGGGGGATTACAGGAGAACCATTTGAAGATGGGATGTAAGTTAAGGATTTTAATACACTACAGAGTGGGGCCAGTAGTGGGGGGGATTATAGTTTTGGGGGTGGAAATGCCCTTTATTTTAACCTCACATACTATGCAATTATAATATGCCCACCTGCTGAACATTTGTTTTTTACTATTTTACTATTTTTCGCTGAGCTTGGGAGATCAACAGGCTGAAACGCATTGCGGTATATTAATAAAGCTACTGTGGGCCCAAAACCCCAATACCAGAGGGATAAAACTTTATGTTCAGTCTAATGTAGTTCTACACAGGCAGTGATGCAAAATCAGGAAAACCTTTTATTACAGCTGAAGGGCTAAGTTAGAGAATGAACGTTCCCCCATTTCACTATCTGCTCTATAACAATGTGTGCAGAGCTGCATTCTGTCTGAGGTAGGGAAAGTACTATGAAATGGTGAGTAATGTGCTAAATATTTCACTTGACTTTCAAAGTTTTTCTTTACAACTAGAAATAGCATATATTTATAACATTTTTCTATGTCAGTTAAATGCCAGTTGAGATCTGTGGAATGGAATGTGGAATCTTAAAAAATAGGTGAATGTTTTGATTTCTGTAATTTCTGCACAGCATCCTGATATATCTGTGTCCACATCTCTGAAATCAGTTCTGTTAAGCCAAGTACTGTATTTTTCTAATAGTAAGTATTTGTATACAAGCAAGCAATAGGCTATGTTACACGATTCACTACCTGCTTGCTACATTATGGAAAACTATTACTGCGTCAGACACATGGGGGTTCTATAAAATTCTGAGTGTGAAAAAGTTATTATGTGTCCCAGTTTGTCCTTCACATGTGCTTAGAATTCACATGTGCTTAGCCAAGGCTATTTACATGTTTCCTCATTGACTGCAATCATTCTGTGGAAGAGAGATTCAAGCATCCATTTAATGGACTAAAGCTACAGCTGGTACCTTGGGTGTTTACTTTCTAGGTATTCTAGCTTTAAAGGGTATCTTTACTGTAAAAAAGAAAAAAATTAAAAATTGTACATTTCAATACAGCAAAATCCCACTGCTCCAAAGCTTATTTGAATTTTAAATCTCAGCTGTAGATCCTGAGAAATCATCATTTGAAATCACAGGATTTATAAGATAAGACCTGTCACTCCAGAAGCAGAACTTAGCAGTCCCCTATCTCTGACCTTTTACTAGCTCTTTGGCTAGTTTTGCCAGCATACTTCCTACAACAATTAAGAGAATCAGCAGAGAAAAGAAGGCAGGGGAGATGTATAAGCAGAGCAGTGTCCATGGTGAGGCTGTGCAGAACCTATGTGTCCCAGACACTACAAGAAGGCAGTGAGTAAGGCAGGGTGGGCGGAATTAGGAGTACTCACTAAACGTTAATAATTTAATGACAAAGGAAGCTCAGATAAATATGTGAGTACCACCATTTACCTCTCTCAAATTGTAGTTTTAGATAATGTAAAGGTGTTAGAGTGAGTATAGTGACCCTTTAAAGATGCGTTCTGCAACCCTGTCCTCTCCATTGGGAGAACAGGGTTGCAGAATGCATATTCCCATTGGTTGGCTCATAGCACTCTGTCCCCTTAACAAGCCAGAAAAGAGCAGAGCAGAGAGAGAAGCTATAATGTAAGTATTTGGACAATCAGCCCCTGAGGACCTACAAGGTTATTCAATAAAAGTTGTTATCGTTAAAAATGGTGCTAATTTTGCCCCAACCAATCAGATGTTAGCTTTTAAATGTTAAATAAGATCTGATTGGTTGGGGCAAAATTAGCACCAACCCAGCTTATGGGAGGCTGGGTTAATTTTTCAGGTTCATTCCTCTTTAATTCTCTGCAGGTTTATAGTTTTTGCAGATTTCATTTTTTCCTGTTAATAAACTATAAATATCTTTTTTTTCTTTTTACCATAAACAAATTATAAAATACAAATATTTTGTCTTTTTTTTTATCTCCCCATCAACAGCGAGGAGACATCACAGGGCAAGGAGGCACCACCATCAACATGGACATCACCTGCACAAGAAGCATCATCACCATGACCACAATCATCGTCATCATCACCGTCACCACCACCACCAACACAAATCTCACCGGGAGAGGAGGAAAGACAGCCAACACCAGAAGGACATTTATTATTATTGACCTTCTCTGGTTCCTGAATCCCTGCACATTCCACCTACCACTGACAAACCCAGTCATTCTTTTTCAGGCATTGGGTACAGGGAGAAAAACTTATTTCAGTTGCGGCAGCAGACAAAATGTCTATTAAATGTTATTTTGTTTGTCAAACATCTAAGCTGCAAATGGGTCATATTTATAGCAAAGAAAACATACCCAAAAATATTACTAATAGAAACCCAATAATACCCCAGATAAATCTAGCATTGCCTACTCTGTGAGGCCTTGCCGCTGAAAAAAAATATCCAGTCCGAAGACTTTGAAAAAATAGAAACCAAGGTCATTAATCACACATTTGTAATCTGTCATGTGGGCGTCTTATTAAAAAAAATCTGTGGTCTCTTAAAGTCACTGAGCAGAGAATAATGCCTGTTTGTTGAGTCACAGCACGAACAGCCAATCAGTTTAATGAAGCCCACAGATGCAAGCATTTCGTATTGTTGTTTTAGTGTGAAAACGTGAGAAATTAAACCAATCTGTTTACAGCAGACTATTCTACATAAAACTGTACTTCTGGGAATGGCAGAACATTTGGCCATTTCAATGCAGCCAACATGAATTTGTGAAGAAACAGAAGAAGGTTGCAGTTTAAAGAACAATCTTGCGCTGCCAGTGAGAGAGTGCAAACTTGTGTAAGATCAACGTGTGTGATGGATTACATTAAAATGGGATTGTCCTAACCAGAGAAATAGTTTGTTGTCGGATGGGATCCTGTTTAACCTGATCATTGACAGCAGCAGAGTGAACTGTATAATTTTTGCTGCATACTATTCACAACACCCCACTTTTGTTAAATGGCACAATGTGTACTGTGTGTGGGAGGGTGTGGCTTATGTATGTCCACCCAATTCATAATTCCATCTGGTCAACTCTGTTTATACCTTTTTTCCATCTCATTTTCCGTGGACTCTTTGAATCTCCATGACAAGGGAAAATGATATGAAGTTTGTAGGGATACAAGAATACAGAAAGATTACAAAAATCCAGGCCTTTAATATGTGAAAGGAAAAAATGAAATATATTCATTGTTAATATGAAAACCCCCAGCCCTGACATCAGTTATTGTTAATACAATAAACATCCCTGGTAAAATAACACTGAGACTTTGTCAGTAACGATTGATTTTGATTTAAAGGTGTAGACAAACAACTTTGTTACTACAAAGGCCCATGTATTGTAGTCACCCGGTGTTATACAAATAAAGCTTGGTTCCTTTGTCTGTGGATGAGGTAGGGTTTAAACCTCTAGTTTTGGTATTATTTGGTATTAAAATGTAGTGCGGTTTTGTGGTAGGAATTTCAATGCATTTTTCCTTGCGTATCCTTGTTGCTAAAAATGTATTTTACTTTAGCTTTTGCGTGAGTTAAGTTAAAGATGTGATTGGAATCAGAGTGGCTGTAATATCTGTTTTACTTCTAAAGATTATCTGTTGATACCATCTGTGTCAGAGAGGACTGTAGTCCAATGAGCGATACCATTTTACTTTTACCTTAATGAACATAAATAATGTTACGTTGTAGCACCCAAATATGATGTCATGAAACCAGTCAGTGCCAGAACTGATACTTGTAATTCCTTCCCATACTCTGGCTATTGGTGCACACAGGTAAGTCAGCATTTCAGCTGAAATCTCTTAGCTAAGGTGAATCATTAGGCTTGGTACAACCCTGTCCAATATTCCCCACACTCACATACTGATTAGCAAACTGGTAGTGTTTGACAGCCAGCTCTGACTTATTGTCTATGACCAGATGGTCCATTTAGCCAAAAAGGCTGAAAGGCAGTATCTTAATTTTTTTTCTTTAAACAGCAGTGCCAATTCCTTGGCTGCTGGATTAAGGCTAAATACACAATGTTTCTGTCCAATCCTGTGTATTAAAATAGGTCTGATCTATATATTGTCCAATTGTGTATTAGCTATGCCGGCTATTCCAGATTTTTTCTTAGCCCAACCATCAGAAATATCACACTGGGCAGTAGGTCAGGCAAATTATTGACCTTTGTGTACCTAGCCTAATACACAATCCCCTGCCCATTCAATCAGTTCTTTCTGCTTAATTATCAGCATACATGCTTCTGGTACCCTTCAAACAAATGTGTGTCATATGATACATAACAACAAATAAACAAATGATAGCATGGCATTCTAAGATAATTGGGATGTCACCAATAAATTAAATAGGATAGGGAGAGAATAAAGGCATTGAAACTCCCCTGCAGCAAAATGCAAATAAGGAAAAAAGATTTCTGGGAATTTACCATGTTTCCATGGAAGCTTTTAGGAAAGATATATCTTTAAAAAGACTTTGAGAAAAATTTTGTTAATAAAATAAATTAGGATAAAATCAATCTTACTTCAGTTTGTGGGAAATACATTTTTCCTCTAAATACTGGCACCTTACTATAAACTAGAAACCTTCAAGGTTCAAATTATTGTTTACTTGCCCTTTAAAAGGAAACTGATTTTTACACCTTTGTGCTGGAGCAACACTTCATATGACACTAGGAAAACAATTTTTAAAAAAACCTAGAGAATGGTAATTAAGATCTCACAGTAAAAATAAAACCTACAGAGCTGTTATGCAGAGCAAGCCTATTTTTTCTGTCTGCTCATAATTATATATTTTTTATTTTTTGCTCTAATCACACCTCTAAATAGCAATTCATTAATTTCCTTTTGTAAACAGTTTCCTACAAAGCCCCCAATTTTTCCCAGCGCTAGATCTAACATTGTTTACTATGAGAATAAGCCGTTGTTGGAGTGGATGAATGTGTTGGTGTCTAGATATGCTTCACCCTGCTGTTTCGTTTTAGTTTTTCAATGTAGAAGACTGTAAAAAGTTAAAACAGAATGTGCTGTTAAAACACTGTGCATTGATGTCAAGCTGGAACTTTTAATAAACTTTTTTAACACAGTCTTTGTATATCTGTACAATGTACAATAATAATGTGCTGAGAAGTAACTTGTCACCCTCTACTTTTGCCATAAGTTGGAAGCTGCTAAATCCCAAAGCATGACGATTAATTCAATTAAATTTAAGATATCAGAATATTAGAAGTATTATTTTACTAAGTGTTATACTAGAGATACAAGCTCCAGTACATTTCTGTTTCCTGCTTACCCAGGCTCCTAAAACAGCATTATTTTAAAAGAAAAGTTCAGGATAAAATACAAATTTTTCAGACTTATACGGACTTCTTAAAGGGCATATATACTGAAAAAAATTGTTTTAAATTGATCATTTATGGAAACCAACCCAACCACCACTGTGCCATTATTTTGTCGATCCTCCCCTATTTCTTTAGATATGTAATCTAAAACATCTTAAATGACAGCTGTCAATTAAGTGCCTTGCTGTCATAAACTATTCTTCTGTTAGCAGTTTTGCTGTAGCTGGAATCGTGACAGACTTTTGACAGTTGGAATGCTGTGTGCTGTCTTCACAGTTGGTCTGTGGAAAGGTCAGATGAAAGTGGGATTGGTTAAAAGTGGGAGGGGGGGATACTGCTCCTGAGCAAAACATGTGCTGGATTGAAGGCATGCTGCAACACTCACACCTCAGAGTAAGTGCTATTTACACATATTTGCATTTATAGATTAATATGAGGAAAAGTAATTTTTTCAGTATAGTGTCCCTTTCAGAATGATGTTTTACTGTACATTTCTAAAGGGATTCCAAATCAAAGATATGTCTACATGAATTCTCTAGAATCTATTTCTACAGCAAAACCCTAAGCACTGGGTTTTCGGTTCTGTTTTTTTCTTGCAGAGTTTGGTGTAAATAAAGATTTTACTGCTCTAGCAAAAGTTGTTTACATGTTGGAAATCACTTGGGGAGATGATTAATACATCATTTCATTTAGCACTTTCTTGGATAAAAAGTGTCTAGCTTATACTTATCCTTTAAAGTGTATCTCCACTGCTAAAATCACCTTTATTAATTCATTTTTATTGAAGAATGGAATGGAAAGGAGCTGAGTCTTACCTCCCGTTCTTCAATAAAACATTCAGGAGTCAGGAATGAAGGTAAGGATCACTCACTCCTCCGTGATGCGCATAGTGTACTAAGTCCATTGGTACCTGTCAGGTGGAGGAGCGAGAGATCGGATAAGTTCCTTACCTTCATTTCCGGTAGGTTGGTTGGCTACTGAGTGTGTATACGTGTGTCTGTGTGGTGTTAGTTTTATGATTTTTAAAGACATAAAATAACTAAGGATAAACAACAAGGGAAAGAAGGAGGTAAGAGACACTAAAATAGATCTAAGAAATCAAACACAGATTAAGTATACTTGATCATTTCATTCCATCTTTTAATTTTAGGGGGTGGTGTCCCATGCAATTCAGGAAAATACCCCCTTGCATGAAATAACATTTTGTGAAAGCACTGCATGTTTGTGTCAGCGTGGTATTCTTTTGTTAGACAGAAAGACTCTGTCCCTATGGAATTATTTCAGAGATAAACTAAATGAAAAGGAATGTATGATCAATGGTTCCAGCGTTGTAATTACAATCAACAAGAAAATGAAACATATGTAAAACATAAATATATCAAGCAGCTGAATATCAAAGATATCAGCACATGCACAAGGATATTGCTTTAATCTTCTAGTAAGAGAGTTAGTAATAACCATTATATGTACCAGTCTAAGGATAATAGGATTGGGAATTCTTATCAAAAAACCCTTTTTATACTAAACTCTTGATTTTGAGTCCGCAGGGAGGCTACACTTTGGAAAAGCTTCTTTCGACAATCCTCATTGAGGAGCTTTTCTCAAGTACCGTTTAAACCTTACCAACAATGCTGCTGATGACGTAGGTTTGTCCAGACTAGTGAGGGTCACAGGATATTAACTAGTAATAGGGGAGCATGTGTTTTTCCTCTCACTGGGCAAATAAAAACAGCTCTTGTGTTCAATGTTAGCTAAATATGGATTGCTTTATGGGACAGTGTGATGATATTCAGTTGCTGTGAACATTAATCTTACATAAAATGGAATGAATGCTACCTCCTGACGTCAACTAGGTATATTAGTCTACAGCAACATTCTCGCCTGTGTGGGTCTAATCAAAGTTCTTCCTTCGCTTTTCTTCCTAATAAACCAAACACTTAAGCTAATTTCATTTCATTTTACAGGGTGACAAGTCTCTTGCACATGGACAGACAGGTAGACATTAGACCATGCCTTTCATGTGACTGCATCCCAAACTAATTGATATTTGTGATTCTCACTAAAAAGAATTTGATTTTTATTGGCTGCATTAAGATTCATGCATAATACTGTCAAAGTCTTTCTTTTGAATAGGATTGTAGTGCCTGCGCGTGTTACACAGCTGTCTAAAATAGCACCTTATAGTCACGCTAAGTTTTTTTTTTACTTTATTAGCATGACATTAAGTAGGGGTTTTAGCAATTTTAGTCTCCATAAGTAGCTTTAATTTTATAAAATAAGACTTGTTATTCCTGGTATGTTAATTTCAGCTGTCAGTTTAGAGGGGTTTTCCTTTTTTGAGCATGCACATGGGTACAGTGACTCCATATAGACATATACCAGTGGTGGCGAACCTATGGCACGCATGCCAAAGGTGGCACTCTGTGCCCTCTCTGTGGGCACTTATACACAGCAGAGTTCACCAGAGTTTGTTAAGTCAGAGATAAAGCATAGCAGCTGTCTGTAGCCAGGGCCGCCATCAGAGGGGGAAAGGAGGTACTGTTGTCCCGGGCCTGAGAGGCTTCTAGGGCCTGGAGGCCCCAGGATTCTAAAAGAAAGTGAGGTCTGAAATATACCTTAACAAGACTTCTGAACACAGAAGTTTGGCCCATCAGATTGACATTGCGCATCACGACGTAAATCCCTACGGCCATCCACTGCCGTGTGCGTCATCAAGGCCAGCCCAAGAGCTATTTGTGAAGAGCAGGGGAAGTAGGCAGGAGCTCAGGACTAGAATGGAAGGCCGGTATCCCCTTCTATCCATGATCCAACCAGCAGCCAGCCACAGTGTGCTGTGTAAATTACAAATTGTATGTTTAAATTTTATTAAAGGGAATGTCCACCCCCAAAACTATATTTTAACCCACTACTGGCCCCACTGCGTAGTGCTGAAAATCCATACCTTACATCCCTGCTCCAAATGGTTCTCCTGTAATGTCTGGGGTTGGAGTTGATTGATGTTAGCAGTGTCTGTATGCTAACCATCAGAGTCTGTGCCAATGATTTTATCAGTCTGTGTGACAACCATTTATCAGAGTCTGTACCAATGATTTTATCTGTCTGGGTGACAACCATTTATCAGAATCTATGCCAATGATTTTATCAGTCTGGGTGCCAACCATTTATCAGAGTCTGTGCCAAATAGCAACCATTTAAAAGTCTTATGAAAAGTCTTATGGCGGCCCTGTTAACATGTATCACACCAACTTCTTCTATAAGGCACATCGCACCAAATTCCCCTTTAAGGCATATCTTACCAACTTCCTCTTTAGCGCGTATCGCATCAACTTATTCTTTAGCACTTTTTTTACAACTCCCCCTTAGCACGTATCGCATCAACTTCCCCTTTAGCGCTTATCGCATCAACTAACTAGATTGTAAGCTCTACGGGGCAGGGACCTCCTTTTCACTTGTGGCACAGCTCTAGTACTTCTATTTATATAATTTATATATTTATATACTGAGCTATCTATGTATTTATACCCCTTGTATGACTTTATTGTATTTTATTACTGTACAGTGCTGTGTCCCCAAGTGACGCTTTATAAATAAACTATACCTACATATACATACATACAACTTCCCCTTTAGCGCACATTGCATAAATATCCCCTTAACAGTGGGGTAAAACATCTCACATTAATTTATTTTTTACTGCTATCGATCAAATTGAATTATTGACACCCCAGAAAAAACAATTCCCTTGCAAAAATGACACATGGAAAAGTAAGGTGGGTGAAATAAAGATGAGGGACCCTCACAAGGACTTCATATTTCATAAATCGAGTTGCGTGAAGTCCTTGCGAGGGTCCCTCATCTTTATTTTTACTACAAGGATTCGGGTGCTTGGAGGCAGAGAACAGAGGAACCACCAAGGCTGCTATAGTGGGTGAAAATATCGGTGTCGCAGTAAATAGACTTATCTAGGATTGGTCGGTTTACCTCTCAATCTTGACTCGGGGCAAACCACAAGTGAGAGGAGGTGACCGAGTGTGTGGTTACATGACAATATTACATCACATGTTCTGCTACTCCTCATGATTAACAGCTTTATCCTCCTATCACAGCAACAACAGAACAAAATGAAGCAAAGCATTGTACTGCCCTGAACTATCTGTAATATTTGGAAGGTGTGCAATTAACGTGATTCATTCAATTCAACACCAGATGGCAGCACACGGGTTAATTAACTTTAAAAATGGGGGAACAGAGACATTTTTAAAAGTTGTGAAGTAGCCTATGCTTTTTTCCAGATCCTTATACATAAGTATACCAACTCTCATGAAAATTGTCCCAGACGTTTTTCTGGAACATACATACATACATAAATTGACTTTTATATGTATAGATAACCAGATAATGTAAATTATCTTTAATAAGGATCCTACATACAAAACGATAAAGAAAACTCCTTCACACAAACTGAATAATATGAACCAGCTGTACATCTCTTATATTGTAAAAAGAAAGAGACCCGAGGGCACAGACTGCTACCTGTTAGCACACTATTCTGTCACTAGTCTATTACCAATAGATAATTATATATATATAACCTTATATGAAGGGGCGCACTCTCGGGACAACAACTTTATTACCACGTTGACATGTTTCTCCCACTTCACACAACCATTGTTAGCAGAACACTGCTAGGTGAGGTGCAAATATTCTATCAAATAAGTGCTATTCAGTAATCAGAGCCACTGTCACTGAGAGTTACAGGCACAGTTGACGTAATATTTAGATCTTGCACTGGGCATAAAAACTAGGTAGGATTGGTTGCATTCTGCAAGCAAATTATGGTGGAAGTTGTAGTTTTTAAACATCTAGAGGGCCACAGGCTTGACAACCCTGCCTTAAAGGGCATGTCCACCCCCAAAACTAGAATATAACCCACTACTGGCCCCACTGTGTAGTGTAATAAAATCCTTACTTTACATCCCTGCTCCAAATAGGTCTCCTGTAATGTCCCTGTAAAGTCCCAGAAACTGACCACCAGGAGCCTGGCAGAGCCCATATAGGACTCTGCCTCCTGTCTCCCCTCCGGGAAAAAAATGTCATGCGCACTGTAGCCCTCCATCCCTCCCTCTCACTCCCGTTTTCCTCTCCCTCCCTCTAGCACAAAACGCAATTTCTGTAGTGTAGGGCTCCCTCCCCCAGCCCCAACCGCCCCAAAAATAGTAATTTTTGCAGAAACTCCCCCGAACTGTACTTACATTACCTCTCTTGCCGTTTGGAGTCAGGAAGGAATTTTTTCCTCCTTTTTAGCTGGGGTTTTTTGCCTTCCTCTGGATCAACTGTCAGGTAGGGTTAAAAAAAAAAAATAAAAAAGGGGGTGAATAGGTTGGACTTGATGGACGTATGTCTTTATTCAACCTTAATTACTATGTTACTATGTCTCTCCTCCGACGTTCTGGATAGCCGGAAGCTGCGTCCGTGATTGGCTGCCTGTCAGCCAATCACGGATGCGGCTGCCGGTCTGTCCCCCTGTTTGCAGTTTCATGCATTATAGTACATCGGAGAAGAGAGAGATAATGTAAGTAATGATCGGGGGAGTTTCTGCAAAAATTACTATAGCGGTTGGGTCTGGGGGAGGGAGCCCTACACTATAGCAAAAACATCTAGAAGGCCACAGGTTCGACAACCCTGCCTTAAAGGGCATGTCCACCCCCAAAACTAGAATATAACCCACTACTGGCCCCACTACACTGCAGCAAAAATTATAAAAAAGGTTAAAGGTTAAATGGTTAAAGGGTTATATTAGTTATTTCTACAGGATCCATATTTCCTTTTACCCCCTTGTATACCTAATAAGCAGACATAAACACCACTGCAATACATGTTATAAAACTTTATTGGTAACTGCTTTCTCCTGAACATTACTACTGATCACAAACCAGACAAGGGTGTTCACACTGCACCATGTATTCCCCTGTCTATCTAATGTTAACAAGTGGGATTGTTTGTGTAATACATAAAAAAATAAATTAGTGAGTATTTTAAAAGTTACTTTTTACAGTTTAGTTTTCCTTTAAGATTTTAACATCCTCAACTTTATTATCCTATTGTATCTATCCATGGCATATTATATTTTTATTCTGTTGGTTTATACTATTGTGGTTTTTACCTCTACTGTACCAAGTTTCTAATTGAAATTTAATTAGTGAGAGTCCTTTAGTTTTATCCTTTAGCCAATAGTCAAATAAAAAGATTAAACCAGGATCAGGGCCAATAAAACAGATCAGCACTGAAATCCCCTTTCTAGACCATCATCCTCTGTACCAGACCAACCGCCCCATTTCATAGCTAATGTTTCCCTACGTTCATCTAGCAGGAGACATTTGGTTCTTCGTTAAGATTGACCCAATAGTGCTGATGTTCATGGCAGGAAATTAAGACAATGGTAAGACTTGATGAAGGCTAACACACAGGGTCTCATTACATCCTTAATTTCCCCTATAAAACATCTGTTTAGTGCTCTAGGACCCTGCAATAAAATAGAATTGGCCAAAGGATAACAAGCCTGCCACCACGTCAAGGTAAACTCTCTGAGCAGGTCCCTAACCTACACTATCCATCTAACTATAGACTATCATTTACTATTTAGGTTGAAGAAAGACAGGAGTCCCTTTATTTCAACCATTTCTACTGATTCAGAGGAAGGCAAAAAACCCTTTGATGAAATGGATCAAAGGGAAAAAACCTTCCTGATTCCAACATGGCAATCAGCTTGTCCCTGGATCAATATTATAATGACAAAATTAATAAACAATATTATATGTGTAACTAATGGCTACTTGTTAGCACATATCTATCATATATACCAATGTATCTATATATGTGTGTCAACTATCTTATCTATCTGTCTGTCAATCTGTTATATATCTAATCTATCTACTTATCTATCTAATCTATCCAATCAATCTATTATATGTCTATCTCTCCTCTATCCACTACATAAATATTTATACATATATAACACATACTATACATATATACAATATATTCATTTGTGTGTGAAGTTGTAAAACATAATATTATAATATAAATTATCATATGCTAATCCAGTGTTTCTCTACCCCTGGGGTTCCCTGGGAGGATACTGAGGATTCCTTTTGACAGGAACTGTACAGATCCGCCCTTGTGATAAATTTCTGTGCATTTCCAATATAAACAATCTTATTGATCAATCTGTTATAGTGTATGAATTATGTATTCTGGTAATTGATAACTAAAAATGGAAACAATTTATAATATTTTTTATGTAATTTCAACACATTTAAAATTGATTCAAGGGTTCTTCCCGGATAAAAGGTTTGAGAAACACTGTCTTACTCTTCCAAATAAAGACGATACATATAAATATAAAGGGTTATACCTGTGGCTGGGGGTGGTGGGAGTTGATGTTTTTACCGGAGGATGATGAAGCGATTCGTCTTCCCGCCAACTGGTGCAGAGAAAGGAGAAGTCCTGCAGCTTTTCCCTGTTGCTCGTAGACGTCCTCAGCATCTCCATGAAGGACATAGGCTGGTTCAAGCATCTTCTCTGATCCATGTCTCTGGGTGGGAAAGTGGACGGTGGTATCACACTCTCCAGATGGGTCCAGTCTGTTCCTCTGAAGAATAGATGTTGCCTGATATCTCCAGCTGTTCCCAGGCGCACAGATGGATTCTTCTTCAGGAGCTATAGGAGAGAACAATAACAGTTTTTAATACAAGACAAGGTAGATTACACTGACTAGTAACATCTTCCTGTATCATACCAATTTACCAGAGAAGCGTATAAATATTATAACAAGCTTTCTCATTAAAATCCTGCTACACACCTTGCTCAGAAAGTCTTTCAGGTCATCACTGAGCCTTGCTGGATATGTTGGTCTGGACTTCATGATGGATCTTTTCACCTTATTTTCCTCCTCTCCGGCATAAAATGGGAAACGTCCAGCAACCATCCTGTAGACGGTGACACCTAAGGACCAAAAATCCACAGCAAAAACGTATTCCTTACCTTGTAGCATCTAGAAAAATTGAGAGAGATTATATAACTATTTCATCCTAAAAACATCTTAATAAATGGTAAAATCTGACAGCACTTTAACCAAAGTCATTCAGCAGTTTTTCAGGGCTAAAATCTATGGAAGATGAAGATTTTTTATCTATTTTTCTTCCAACATTTTCAAGACAATAGCCATAATTCATTACAACTTGAAAACATATAAATAGACAATTTCTATATTAATGGGAAAACCGCTTATATATTACTGCAGGGATAGGCAACCAGTAGATCTCTAGATGTTATAAAACTACAACTCCCAGCATTCCTCTACAAGCACTCAAACTACAATTCTGGGAGTTGTAGTTTTCGAACATCTGGAGGTCTACTGGTTGCCTATCCCTGTATTAATACATAAATGGATTCCATAAACTTTCTTTAGGAAATTCATAACTGGCCCAATATTCACATTAAGTGTCTATCAGTAGATAACATTGAGGCTCTGACACACAATCTTGTGACTTGGAGATCTCTCCCTGTTACTAGATACAATTTTGTATACACAATAGGATTTAATTCCTCACCTCTGGGGCCATGTAGTCCAGTGTCCCACATACTTCGGTGACTCCTCTGGTGACGTTCTCCGCTGCCAGTCCAAAGTCGGTGATCCTCACATGTCCGTCTTCACTCAGCACAATGTTGTCCGGCTTGATGTCCCTGCAAAAGAGATAATGACTTTACTGACTACAAGGAACAAAAACTGTTGTTTGGGGACTGCTTGGCCTGAACAATCTAGCCTTGGACTATTTACTAACTCTGCATGAAGATGTATTGCAACCAAATGTTCCACTAATTACCTTAAAGGGCATGTCTCCCGGAGGAAAGACAGGGGGCAGAGTACTATATGGACTCTGCTAGGCTCCTGGTGGCCAGTTTTTGGGACTTTAGAGGGGCATAGCAGGGCAGCCATTTGGAGCTGGGATGTAAGGTAAGGATTTTATTACACTACAGAGTGGGGCCAGTAGTGGGTTAAATTATAGTTTTGGGGGTGGACATGCCCTTTAAAGAAAACAGTGGAAGTAGGTAGAAGAGGGACATCAAATTAAATACTGTGGGTAGTTGGGAGATGTAATTGCAGAATTTAACTTACCGATGGATGATTCCAAGCGAGTGGAGATACTGGAGACCATAGACCATCTCCGCTGTATAGAACCTTTCCAGAAAGAAAACAAGTGGACAATCAATTGTGTAATTCCTATTATAAAGTCTCCTTATAATTGTCACTGTACAGTAAATCTACAGGCGTATTAAGATCTCTGTGCAGTTGTCAATACATTGTCAATATGGTAAGGAATTCACACTTACTTGATGGCGTTGATCTCCAGGTGGCCTGAGTCCTGTAAAAGATCTTCCAGGCTTCCTCCCCCGGCAAACTCCATAACGAAAAAGGCGTTCCTCTGTGTACAAAGACAGGAAAACATTCAATAGATGGTACAGAATAGAGCATACAATGTGTGACTATACACTAAATAATAATTACAACAAATGTAAATAAAGATGGCAAAAATAAACAAAAAGCTTCCAGTCTGCGGCATTTAGTTGAGTTGGTTTAATACTCAATGGCAGACGGCTGGGACAGGACATATTCTAATCCTTTCCTTTACCACATGGGACCAAAGTAACAGTGGGTCTTATACCATCAATGAAGAAATGTGATTATTAAAATGCTGATAATGTCTAACACTTTTCACATTACACTTACATTATATTATCAGTGTTATCTTAATACCTATTATTTACTGATTGACCTCACTTATATAATGGAACTGGTTACACTGCCTTCCAATACAAACAGTTTTCAATACCTGCGTCTGGAAGGTTGCATAAGTGTGGCACACGAAGGGGCATCCAGCAACCGCTCGCAATACTCGTGCCTCTCTCTCCATAAGGTGGGCCTCCTCCAGATTTTCTTCCTTCTTCAGGATCTTCATAGCCACAAACTCCTTCCTGGAAAATAAAGAAGCCAACATTACCTTCCCATACGGACCTTCTCCCAGCTTGTAATTCCAGACGTCCATCGGAATTCCGGACGTCCAGAAATAGCCTTATAGCCCATATTAAAACATATTTTAATCTTAATAATTGGATATGTTAATGGTAATTTTAATAAGT
This sequence comes from Hymenochirus boettgeri, assembly GCA_019447015.1. NCBI lineage: Eukaryota > Metazoa > Chordata > Amphibia > Anura > Pipidae > Hymenochirus > Hymenochirus boettgeri. The sequence goes on along the minus strand of CM033469.1, from coordinate 207,045,200 downwards.
TATAGATATATGTAGAGAGAATTTTTTAGACAAAGTCTACAGTGTGATAATTAGGCACCGAGGAAGAAATAGGATTTCAGGAGACTTTCTGAAACAGACCAGGATAGTCCACAATGCACCTGCCTAGGGCCCAGTAAACATCAGGGCCCTGCTACAGTATTACAGCCAATACAATAAAGAATATAGAAGGGGGCCCCAAATGACAGCTCTGTCTAGGGCCCAGTTTGATGGTAATCCATCTCTGGTCTGAAAATCTCTTCTGGTTTTAATCCTAGGGGTTTTTTTCAAGAAAAAAGATGAAGGGACATTTTCTAGCTACTAACCCTAAAGGGCACTGGAAACTATGATCCCTCCCAACCACCACTGTACCATTCAATTGTCAATCAAGTAATCAGAAACTTTACTGCTGTAAACAGTTTTGCTGTAGCTGGGATGGTGGCAGCATTTTGACAGTTGGTTTGTGCTGTTTGCAGTTTTGACAGTTGGTTTGCTTGATTTCACAGAAATTCCCTTTAATATTCAGAAACCCCTATCATCTAATATTTGCTTTATTGTAGTATGTGATAGATGGGACAGTTAGTAAAATAGAAACTAGCACTACAGGAAGGGGGAGCTACCAGGGCATAGAATTGACATCATTTAGTTTTACTACAGATGGGACAGAGCTGTGAGAAAATAAAATGTCTAAATAGTCTCTTACCATCCTCAGCTTGTCTCTCTAGATGTCTCTTACAGGGCCGTCTCTCCATGGCTTTCTGCAATTGCTCTTCTCTCCTCAGTAGTGTTGTTATTCTTTGTCGGCTTCTTGCAAGTCCAGGTGTTATTTGTCGGCTTCTTCTTCTCAGCCGAGGTGTAATTTGCTGGCTTCTTCTTCTCAGCCGAGGTGTTATTTGCCGGCTTTTTCTTCTCAGCCGAGGTGTTATTTGTCGGCTTCTTCCGCTCAGCCGAGGTGTTATTTGTCGACTTCTTCCTCTCAGCCGAGGTGTAATTTGCCGACTTCTTCTCAGCCGAAGTGTAATTTGCCGGCTTCTTCTGCTCAGCCGAGGTGTTATTTGTCGGCTTCTTCTCAGCCCAGGTGTTATTTGTCAGCTTCTTCTCAGCCGAGGTGTTATTTGTCGGCTTCTTCTCAGCCGAGGTGTTATTTGTCGACTTCTTCTTCTCAGTCGAGATGTTTTTCTTTCTCGGTTTCTTCTTCTTCTTCTTTTTTCTTCTTTAATAGCTTTTTCCAGTAAGATAAACTCACCAAATCGCAAAATCTCACAAGAGCAAAATTGAGCACTCCACCACCAAAAACCACCAAACTCAACTGCCAAGATGACAGTTGGTCATGGTCACATGACCAGTTTCTGGAGCAGAGGATCATGTGATCTGGTCTCCAATGCTTGTACATAAAACCATTACTGGAAATATCCCTTTCCATGTCAATGTTTTAAAAAAGAGTTTAATAGGAGGGGCAAAAATTTACCCGTAAAGTTTAATTAACCAATTATATAATATCTTTTCTTTTTTCCGAAAGATTGCATTGCGCAGATTTTGAACATAGTGGGGCCTAGCCCTAATTAAATAAGCCCCTTTATGTTCTGCATCAACTAAGCAAACACAATAAACAACACAAAGGCACAGTGGTCAGGTATTGCTAGCAGTAACATTTTATACACAGACTGATAAAATCATTGGCACAGACTGATAAATGTGCTAATGATTTTATCAGTCTGTGTGCCAACCATTTATCAGAGTCTGTGCCAATGATTTTATCAATCTGGTCTACACTACAGCAAAACATATTTTTGGGGGTGGACATGCCCTTTAAAGATTAAGTTAATTAGGACATTTCCCCCTAGGAACACCCAAGCCCCTTAAATCACCCATTAATTAGGGAGAAAGTGGAATAGAGACTAGAGCAGTGGTGGCGAACATACGGCAGGCATACCAGAGGTGTGGCACTTGGAGCCCTCTCTGTGGGCACTCATGCACAGCACAGTTCACCAGAGTTTGTTACCAGAAAGCCAGAGAGAAAGTGTAGCTGCTGTCTGTAGCAGAGAGAGGTCACATGCTATAACATTCAGTTCTGCTTGAGTCCCTGGATTGGACCTCAAACTCCTGTCTAATACTGAAGGGTTAATGGTCATTGTTTTAGATCTCAAACTCCTGTCTAATAATGTAGGGTTAATGGTCACTGTTTTAGATCTCAACTCCTGTCTAATAATGTAGGGTTAATGGTCACTGTTTTATATCTCTGTCACTGTTTTAGATCTCAATCTCCTGTCTAATAATGTAGGGTTAATGTCACTGTTTTAGATCTCAATCTCCTGTCTAATAATGTAGGGATAATGGTCACTGTATTAGATCTCAAACTCCTGTCTAATAATGTAGGGTTAATGGTCACTGTTTTATATCTCAAACTCCTGTCTAATAATGTAGGGTTAATGGTCACTGTTTTATATCTCAAACTCCAGTCTAATAATGTAGAGTTAATGGTCACTGTTTTATATCTCAAACTCCTGTCTAATAATGTAGAGTTAATGGTCACTGTTTTATATCTCAAACTCCTGTCTAATAATGTAGGGGTTAATGTCACTGTTTTAAATCTCAAAATCCTGTGTGGTAATGTAAAGGTTAATAGATAATCTATAAGCAAATCTATCTACTGTATCTATTTGAGTTGTTTTTTCTAAAGTAAAAAACTGTATTCAGGTTAAATGATCATGTTGGCACTATGCAATAAAAAGTAGGTTTAGGTTTAGTTTTGAGGGTTTAGTTGGTCTTTAAATGGACAGCAGAATTCCAATACAGTAATAACCAAATCCAGTATGGCTATTACTGTATGGGACTACTGTATGGAAATTCTGCTATCCATTTAAAGGGCAACTTAATCCTCAAAACAATACAAAATCAGAAGGCACCCTATTTAACAATATATACCATCCTCCTAATTCAGTATTGTTTTTAGATATTAGCGGTCCTTTAAATTGGGTAATGGTCACTGTTTTAGATCTCAAACTCCTGTCTAATAATGTAGGGCTAATGGTCACTGTTTTAGATCTCAAACTCCTGCGTAATAATGTAAGGGTAATGGTCACTCAATTTAAATTGAGATTTTTTTTAGGGGAAATTTAGCCCATTTAGTGTCCTTTTAACAAAGGGTTTTTTACCCCAGGGGTTGATTTTGTTTGTATATTGGCATTAAAGAACCCCCAAATAATTACTTTGCAATACCAGTATTTTTTTTTTCCTTCAAAGGGTTTGGGGCCGTGGGAAGAAAAGCAACATTGGATTGGTTTGAATGACAGGGAACCGTGGGAGCAGGTTTTTTCCCAGTGGACAGGATAATACTGCCTGGTGGGTGTGTTTTGTTTAGTATTGGGGAGATTTGGAACTGTTTGATTTAAAAACAATTAACATTCCCCCCCCCCCCCCCAACTTTTTTCTAACAAGGGGATATTTTGCATTGTTGTATAATTTAAGTTTTCCCCATATTGGGGAATTTTACCTACCCCCCCCCACACTTTTAACATTTAGGCTTTTCTTACGCTATTTGCATAGGCCTTTTTTCCCCCCCCCCAATTTAACTTACTTAATTCTTAGGCTAGGCAGGGGCAGGGGAAGCAGATTGGAATATGGGCCCCTATTTAAAATCTGTTGGAGCTTGGTCTTGCTTCTGTTTTAAAATGGAATAAAAATTCCCAAAACTGGTTTCTATTTACTTGTCACTTAAAAGGTTGTATTCCAATGCTTGGTTTTTTTTTATGTGGCTTGTCATTTATCCAGGGCCCCACTTTGACTTGGGCCAAAAAAATTAAAAAAAAAACGGCTTTTGCTTGTTTGTTTAAAATTTGGTTTAGGGAAGAAGGGGGGAAGAGAGGATTCTTGTGCCAAAAAAAACTTTCCCCCATCGAGTCCCTTTTTTTTTTGTCTGGTAAAAACAGAAATATGGGGGAAAACTGGGGAGGAGAGCAAAACAGCCCGATAACTCTTTGGGGCTGGGCATCGGGAGAGGATTGTGTTTGTTTTTAATGGTTTTCCACCTGAGGGAAAGGCCCACCAAACTTGGGAATGATGTACCTTGTTAACGGGACAACCGGAACCCAGTTTATAGCGTGGCCAAGGAAAAAGAACTAGGAGGGGAAAAAGGGGACTGGAAGTATTCCATGGTTGAATGGCCCATTCAGAAGCAAAATGTTTCAAAATTTGAAAAAAAGGCCCAAATGATTGTTTAAAATATTTGTAGATAAAAAAGAGTATGGAATGAAAGTAATAATCTGGGAACCCCCAATATTATGTTTAGGACGTTTTAACAGGAGATGGGAAAACCCCAGGGGTTTAATTTCATTAAAATAATTTTTTTTTAACACAGTTGAGGGTTTTAATAGGGTACGGGCATCTTTTTAATTTTTGCCCCCCAAGATTTGGCTCTGGATTTAGCACCCGTTGTTAAAAAAAATTCCTTCTTTCCAGGAGCCCCCCACCACCAGGAAGAGTTTAACAAAGGTTACAAGTATTGTTTGAAAAATTTAGGGTTTGGTGTGGGGTCTAGATTTTGTAGTTAAAATTTTTGTTGTGTAGTTTGTTGGGGGGGGAGGGGGTGAACATAATCTTTAAACAGTAAAACCTAAATAGGAGTGTCAGTTCTTATATACAATATAAAAAGAATATATTCCACATAATGCTGCATTATCCATAAGTAAAGTTATCTAAATAACAATACCGAAATAGTGATCCTAAAAACAACTTACTAATGCTTACAGGACACCAACTATGTACAAACCCCCTCCATTAAGTACCCAGGGTAAGATTGCAAGCGTTAGGTCCACACCTGTATCTACCTTCAAAAGTTGTAATACCTAGTAGTATGCAATTGCTGTGCAGTTCTGCTCTGCCCCCTGCCTCAGTCTTGTACATAGACAATGGAAAAGATGCTTCTTTGCAGATGTATCTCCAATGTTTAGGTCTGGACAACAAGCATGGTGCGGGCAGACCAGACATTAGTAGGGCCTTAGTAAGTGTTAAAAAGCAACTAAAGAAACTCAGGGGCGAGGACTACGTTAGATATTTACACTAGGTACTTTATTGGGGGGTTGTTGCTTTGTTGTCCTTTACCTAATGCTACTAATCCTAAATAATGATATCCGAATACGTTTTATCTCTCTTTTATGTCCATTTCTGTGGTAAATAACCAAAAAAAATTACAAACAAGATACCACGTTGGGTGATAAGATCCTTTTCACATGGTGCTGTACATACAGGTAGTGAAAATTGTAAGGTACCAAACGTATCAGTAATTTGGCTTCTACAGTTCTTTGTAGTTCCCACCGGCGGGTAAAGAATGCTTACCTAACCGCAAGAAGAAGAGAAGTACAGCATCCACTCAACAGTGCGCATCAGTGTCAGGATGGCTTATCCAAAGGCACTCCCACCATCAAATGCCATAGAAATGGGAGGTGGGACAGGCACACGGATCCAGTGTGTTAAGCGTAAGTTTCAACATGATTGAATAAATATGAGATATTAGAACATTTTAAACTTAAAGGGTTGTCCACCTTATAAAAAACTTTCCGTAGATAGTCTTGCTCTGCCAGCCCCAACCGCATTAGTATTATTTCAAGAAAAGTGCCCCGATAGTTACTTACCTTACCTCTCTCCTCCCCCACAGAATCCCGGCCCTCTGCTTGAAAGAAATGCAGCAGGGGGCCGGACCGGCAGCCATGTCTGTGATTGGGTGAGAGGCAGCAAATCAAGGACGCAGATGCCGGTAGTGCAGAACAGCGAAGAAGGAGAGAGGTAAGGTAAGTAAAGATCAGGCACTTTCTGAAATAGTACTAATGCGGTTGGGGTGGGGGAGCAAGAACTATGATTATGGGAAAGGGGTTTAACGCTAGGGGAGGGGACCAAAACGGGAGGGAGAGGAGGGGGGGAGGGCTCTTCTGCGCATGGCAAATTCTCCCGGAGGAGGGCCCTGGTGGGCCGTTGGGACTTTAGGGGGGGATTACAGGAGAACCATTGAAGATGGGATGTAAGTTAAGGATTTTAATACACTACAGAGTGGGCCAGTAGTTGGGGGGGATTATAGTTTTGGGGTGGAAATGCCCTTTATTTTAACCTACATACTATGCAATTATAATTCGCCACCGCTGAACATTTGTTTTTACTATTTTACTATTTTTTCGCTGACTTGGGAGATCAACAGGCTGAAACGCATTGCGGTATATTAATAAGCTACTGTGGGCCCAAAACCCCAATACCAGAGGGATAAAACTTTAGTTCAGTCTAATGTAGTTCTACACAGGCAGTGATGCAAAATCAGGAAAACCTTTTTACAGCGGAAGGGCTAAGTTTAGGAAGTGAACGTTCCCCCATTCACTATCTGCTCTATAACAATGTGTGCAGAGATGATTCCGTGAGGTAGGGAAAGTACTATGAAATGGTGAGGTAATGTGCTAAATATTCACTTGATTTCAAGTTTTTCTTTACAACTAGAAATAGCATATATTTATAACATTTTTCATGTCAGTTAAATGCCAGTTGAGTGGGAATGGAATGTGGTAATGTTAAAAAATAGGTGAATGTTTGATTTCTGTATTTCTGCACAGCATCCTGATATATCTGTGTCCAATCTTGAAATCGTTCTGTTAAGCCGAGTACTGTATTTTCTAATAGTAAGTATTGTATACAAGCAAGCAATAGGGCTATGTTACACGATTCACTACTGCTTGCTACTTATGGAAAAAACTATTACGCGTCGACACATGGGGGTTTCTATAAAATTGAGTGTGAAAAAGTTATTATGTGTCCCCAGTTTGTCCTTCACATGTGCTTTAGAATTCACATGTGCTTAGCCAAGGCTATTTACATGTTCCTCATTGACTGCAATCATTCTGTGGAAGAGAGATTCAAGCATCCATTTAATGGACTAAAGCAAGCGGTACTTGGTGTTTACTTCTAGGTATTCTAGCTTAAAGGTATCTTTACTGTAAAAAGAAAAAAATTAAAAATTGTACATTTCAATACAGCAAAATCCCACTGCTCCAAAGCTTATTTGAATGTTAATCTCAGCTGTAGATCCTGAGAAATTCATTTGAAATACAGGATTTATAGATAAGACCTGTCACTCAGAGCAGAACTTAGCAGTCCCCTATCTCTGACCTTTTAAAGCTCTTTGGCTAGTTTTGCCAGCATACTTCTACAACAATTAAGAGAATCAGCAGAGAAAGAAGGCAGGGGAGATGTATAAGCAGAGCAGTGTCCATGGTGAGCGTGCAGAAACTATGTGTCCCAGACACTACAGAAGGCAGTGAGTAAGGCAGGGTGGGGCGGAATTAGAGTACTCATAAAACGTTAATAATTTAATGACAAAGGAAGCTCAGATAAATATGTGAGTACCAACATTACCTCTCTCAAATTGTAGTTTTAGATAATGTAAAGGTGTTAGGTGAGTATAGTGACCTTAAAGATGCGTTCTGCAACCCTGTCCTCTCCATTGGGGGGAGAACGGGTTGCAGAATGCATATTCCCATGGTTGGACTATAGCACTCTGTCCCCTTAAAACAGCCAGAAAAGAGCAGAGCAGAGAGAGAAGCTAAATGAAGTATTTGGACAATCAGCCCCTGAGGACCTACAAGTTATTCAATAAAAGTTGGTATTCGTTAAAAATGGTGCTAATTTTGCCCCAACCAATCAGATGTGCTTTTAAATGTTAAATAAGATTGATGGTTGGGGCAAAATTAGCACCAACCCAGCTTAGGGAGGCTGGGTTAATTTTTCAGGTTCATTCCTCTTTAATCTCTGCATGTTATAGTTTTGCAGATTCATTTTTTCCTGTTAATAAACTATAAATATCTTTTTTTCTTTTTACCATAACAAATTATAAATACAAATATTTGTCTTTTTTTATTCTCTCCCCATCACAGCGAGGAGACATCACATGGCAAGAGGGCACCACCATCAACATGACATCACCGCACAAGAAGCATCATCACCATGACCACAACATCGTCATCATCACCGTCACCACCACCACCAACACACAATCTCACCGGGAGAGGAGGAAAGACAGCCAACACCGAAGGACAGTTATTATTATTGACCTTCTCTGGGTCCTGAATCCCTGCACATTCCACCTACCACTGACAAACCCAGTCTTCTTTTTCAGGCATTGGGTACAGGGAGGAAAAATTATTTCAGTTGCTGCAGCAGACAAAATGTCTATTAAATGTTATTTTGTTGTTAAAACATCTAAGCTGCAAAGGGTCATATTTTAAGCAAGAAAAACATACCAAAATATACTAATAGAAACCCAATAATACCCCAGATAAATCTAGCATTGCTACTATGTGAGGCCTTGCCGCTTGAAAAAAAAGATCCAGTCCGAAGACTTTGAAAAATAGAAACCAAGGTCATTAATCACACATTTGTAACTGTCATTGGGCGTCTTATTAAAAAAAATCTGTGGTCTCTTAAAGTCATGAGCAGAGGAATAATGCTGTTGGTTGAGTCACACCACGAACAGCCAATCAGTTTAATGAAGCCCACAGATGCAAGCATTTCGTATTGTTGTTTTAGTGTGAAAACGTGAGAAATTAAACCAATCTGTTTACAGCAGACTATTTCGACATAAAACTGTACTTCTGGGAATGGCAGAACATGTTGGCCATTTCAATGCCGCCACAGAATTTGTGAAGAAACAGAAGAAGGTTGCAGTTTAAAGAACAATCTTGCGCTGCCAGTGAGAGAGTGCAAACTTGTGTAAGATCAACGTGTGTGATGGATTACATTAAATGGGATGTCCTAACCAGAGAAATAGTTTGTTGTCGGATGGGATCTGTTTAACCTGATCATTGACAGCAGCAGAGTGAACTGTATAATTTTTGGCTGCATACTATTCACAACACCCCACCTTTTGTTAAATGGCACATGTGTACTGTGTGTGGGGGTGTGGCTTATGTATGTCCACCCAATTCATAATTCCATCTGGGTCAACTCTGTTTATTACCCTTTTTCCATCTCATTTCCGTGGAATCTTTGAATCTCCATGACAAGGGAAAATGATATGAAGTTTGTAGGGATTCAAGAATACAGAAAGAGTACAAAATCCAGGCCTTTAATATGTGAAGGAAAAAAAAAAGAAATATATTCATTGTTAATATGAAAACCCCAGCCCTGACATCAGTTATGTTAATACAATAAACATCCTGGTAAAATAACACTGAGACTTTGTCAGTAACGATTGATTGATTGATTAAAGGTTGTAGACAAACAAATTTGTTACTACAAAGGCCATGTATTTGAGTCACCGGTGTATACAAATGAAGCTTGGTTCCTTTGTCTGGGGATGAGGTAGGTTTAAACTCTAGTTTTGGTATTATTGGTATTTAAAATGTAGTGCGGTTTTGTGGTAGGAATTTCAATGCATTTCCTTGCGTCCATTGTTGCCTAAAATGTATTTTACTTTGCTTTGCGTGAGTTAAGTAAAGATGTGATTGGAATCAGAGTGGCGTATATGTTTACCTCTAAAGATTATATGTTGATACCATCTGTTGTAGAGACGAGAGGACTGTAGTCCAATGAGCGATACCATTTTACTTTTACCTTAATGACATAAATAAGTTACGTTGTGTTGTTAGCACCCAAATATGATGTCATGAAACCAGTCAGTGCCAGAACTGATACTTGTATTCCTTCCCACTACTCTGGCTATTGGTGGCACAAGGTAAGTCGCTCTTTCAGCTGAAATCTCTAGCTAAGGTGAATCATTAGGCTTGGTACAACCCTGTCCAATATTCCCCCACTCACATACTGATTAGCAAACTGGTAGTGTTTGACAGCCAGCTATGACTTATTGTCTATGACCAGATGGTCCATTAGCCAAAAAAGGCTGAAAGGCAGTATCTTAATTTTTTCTTTAAACAGCAGTGCCAATTCCTGGCTGCTGGATTAAGGCTAAATACACAATGTTTTGTCCAATCCTGCCTGTATAAAATAGGTCTGATCTATATATGTCAATTGGTATTAGCTATGCCGGCATTTCCAGATTTGTCTTAGCCCAACCATCAGAATATCACACTGGGGCAGTGAGGTCAGGCAAATTTTGACCTTGTGTACCTAGCCAATAACACCATCCCCTGCCATTCAATCAGTTCTTCTGCTAATTATCAGCATACATGCTTCTGGACCCTTCAAACAAATGTGTGTCATATGATACATACAAACAATAAACAAATGATTAGCATGGCCATTCTAAGATAATTGGGATGTCACCAATAAATTAAATAGGATAGAGAGAATAAAGGCATTGAAACTCCCTGCAGCAAAATGCAAATAAGGAAAAAAGATTTCTGGGAATTTACCAGTTTCCATGGAGCTTTTAGGAAAGATATATCTTTAAAAAGGACTTTGAGAAAAATTTTGTTAATAAAATAAATTAGGATAAAATCAATCTTACTTCAGGTTGTGGGAAAACATTTTTCCTCTAATACTGGCACCTTACATAAAATAGAAACCTTCAAGGTTCAAATTATGTTTTACTGGCCCTTTAAAAGGAACTGATTTTTACACTTTGTGCTGGAGCAACACTTCATATGACACTAGGAAAACACATTTTAAAAAAAAACTAGAGAATGGTAATTAAGTCTCACCGTAAAAATAAAACCTACAGAGCTGTTATGCAGAGCAAGCCTATTTTTCTGTCTGCTCATAATTATATATTTTTATTTTTGCTCTAATCACACCTCTAAATAGCAATTCATTTAATTTCCTTTGTTAAACAGTTTCCTACAAAGCCCCCAATTTTTCCCAGCGCTAGATCTAAATTGTTTACTATGAGAATAAGCCGTTGTTGGAGTGGGAATGTGTGGTGTCTAGATATGCTTACCCTGCGTTTTCGTTTTAGTTTTCAATGTAGAAGACGTAAAAGAAAACAGAATGTGCTGTTAAAACACTGTGCATTGATGTCAAGCTGGAACTTTTTTAAAAACTTTTTAACACAGTCTTTGTATACTGTACAATGTACAATAATAATGTGCTGAGAAGTTAACGTTCACCCTCTACTTTTGCCATAAGTTGGAGCTGCTAAATCCAAAGCATGACGATTAATTCAATTAATTTAAGATATCAGAATTTAGAAGTATTATTTTACTAAGTGGTATACTAGGATACAAGCTCCAGTACATTTTGTTTCTGCTTACCAGGCTCCTAAAACGAATATTTTAAAAGAAAAGTTCAGGATAAAAATACAATTTTTCAGACTTATACGGACTTCTTAAAGGGCATATATACTGAAAAAAATTGTTTTAAATTGATCGTTATGGAAACAACCCAACCACCACTGTGCCATTCTTTGTGATCCTCCCCATTTCTTAGATGTAATCTAAAACATCTTAAATGACAGCTGTCAATTAAGTGCCTGCTGTCATAAATATTATTCTGTTAGCAGTTTTGCTGTAGCTGAATGGTGGACAGACTTTTGACATTGGAATGCTGTGTGCTGTCTTCACAGTTGGTCTGTGGAAAGGTCAGATGAAAGTGGGATGGTTAAAAGTGGGAGAGGGGGGATACTGCCTCCTGAAGCAAAACATGTGCTGGATTGAAGGCATGCTGCAACACTCACACCTCAGAGTAAAGTGCTATTTACACATATTGATTATAGATTAATATGAGGAAAAGTAATTTTTCAGTATAGTGTCCCTTTCAGAATGATGTTTATGTAAATTTCTAAAGGGATTCCAAATCAAAGATATGATCCTACATGATTCTCTAGAATCTATTTCTACAGTAAAACCCTAAGCACTGGGTTTTCGGTTCTGTTTTTTTCTTGCAGAGTTTGGTGTAAATAAAGATTTACTGCTCTAGCAAAAGTTGTTTACATGTTGGAAATCACTTGGGGAGATGATAATTACATTTCATATTCATTTAGCACTTTTGGATTTAAAAGTGTCTAGCTATATACTTATCCTTTAAGTGTATCTCCACTGCTAAAATCACCTTTATTAAATTCATTTTTATTGAGAATGGAATGAAGGAGCTGAGTCTTACCTCCCGTTTCTCAATAAAACATTCAGGAGTCAGGAATGAAGGAAGGATCACTCACTCCTCCGTGATGCGATAAGTGTACTAAGAGTCCATTGGTACCTGTCAGGTGGAGGAGTGAGAGATCGGAAGTTCCTACCTTCATTTACGGTAGGTGGTTGGCTACTGAGTGTGTATACGTGTGTCTGTGTGGTGTTAGTTTTATGATTTTTAAAGACATAAAATAACTAAGGATAAACAACAAGGGAAAGAAGGATGGTAAGTGACACTAAAATAGATCTAAGAAATCAAACACAGATTAAGTATAACTTGATCATCATTCCATCTTTTAATTTTTAGGGGGTGGTGTCCCATGCAATTCAGGAAAATACCCCCTTGCATGAAAAACATTTTGTGAAAGCACTGCATGTTTGTGTCAGCGTGGTATTCTTTTGTTAGACAGAAAGAAAGACTCTGTCCTATGGAATTATTTCAGAGATAAACTAAATGAAAAGGAATGTCATGATCAATGGTTACCAGGTTGTAATTACAATCAACAAGAAAATGAAACATATGTAAAACATAACTATATCAAGCAGCTGAATATCAAAGATATCAGCACATGCACAGGATATTGCTTTAATCTTCTAGTAAGAGAGTTAGTAATAACCATTATATGTACCAGTCTAAGGATAATAGGATTGGGAAGTCTTATCAAAAAAACTTTTATATATAAACTCTTGATTTTGAGTCCGCGAGGGAGGCTACACTTTGGAAAAGCTTCTTTCGACAATCCTATTGATGAGCTTTTCTCAAGTTACCGTTAAACCTTACCAACAATGCTGCTGCTGACGTAGGTTGTGCCAGACTAGTGAGGGGCACAGGATATTAACTTAATAGGGGAGCATGTGTTTTTCCTCTCAATGGGCAAATAAAAACAGTCTGTGTTTCAATGTTGAGCTAAATAGTGATTGCTTTATGGGACCAGTGTGATGATATTCAGTTGCTGTGAACATTAATCTTTACCTAAAATGGAAGAATGCCTACTCTGACGTCAACTAGGTTAATTAGTCTAAGAACATTCTCGCCTGTGTGGGTATAATCAAAGTTCTTCCTTCGCTTTTCTTCCTAATAAACCAAACATAAGCTAATTTCATTTCATTTTCACGGGTGAAAAGTCTCTGGCACATGGACAGACAGGTAAGACATTAGACCATGCCTTCATGTGACTGCATCCCAAACTAATTGATTTTGTGATTCTCACTAAAAGAATTTGATTTTTATTGGCTGCATTAAGATTCATGTAATTACTGTCAAAGTCTTTCTTTTGAATAGGATTGTAGTGCCTGCGGTGTACACAGCTGTCTAAAATAGCACCTTATAGTCACGCTAAGTTTTTTTTTACTTTATAGATGACATTAAGTAGGGGTTTTAGCAATTTTAGTCTCCATAAGTAGCTTTAATTTATAAAATAAGACTTGTTATTCTGGGTATGGTAATTTCAGTGGCGTTTAGGGGTTTTCCTTTTTGAGCCTGCACATGGGTACAGTGACTCCATATGACATATACCAGTGGTGGCGAACTATGGCACGCATGCCAAAGGTGGCACTCTGTGCCCTCTCTGGGGGCACTATAACAGCAGAGTTCACCAGAGTTTGTTAGTCAGAGATAAAGCATAGCAGCTGTCTGTAGCCAGGGCCGCCATCAGAGGGAAAGAGGTACTGTTGTCCGGGCCGAGAGGCTTCTAGGGCTGGAGGCCCCAGGATTCTAAAAAAAGTGAGGTCTGAAATATACCTAACAAGACTCTGAACACAGAAGTTTGGCCCATCAGATTGACATTGCGCATCACGACGTAAATCCCTACGGCCATCCACTGCCGTGTGCGTCATCAAGGCCAGCCCAAAGCTATTTGGAAGAGCAGGGGAAGTAGGCAGGGAGCTCAGGACTAGAATGGAAGGCCGGTATCCCCCTTCTATCCATGACCAACCAGCAGCCAGCCACGTGTGCTGTGTAAATTACAAATTGTATGTTTAAATTTTATTAAAGGGAATGTCCACCCCAAAACTATTTTTAACCCACTACTGGCCCCACTGCGTAGTGCTGAAAATCCTACCAATCCTGCTCCAAATGGTTCTCCTGTAATGTCTGGGGTTGGAGTGATTGATGTTAGCAGTGTCTGTATGCTAACCATCAGAGTCTGTGCCAAGATTTTATCAGTCTGTGTGGACAACCATTTATCAGAGTCTGTACCAATGATTTTATCGTTCTGGGTGACAACCATTTCATCAGAAATCTATGCCAATGATGTTATCAGTCTGGGTGCCCAACGCATTTATCAGGAGTCTGTGCCCAAATAGCAACCATTTAAAGTCTTATGAAAAGTCTTATGCGGCCCTGTTAACATGTATCACACCAACTTCTTCTATAAGGCACATCGCACCAATTCCCCTTAAGGCATATCTTACCAAATTCCTCTTTAGCGGTATCGCATCAAACTTATTCTTTAGCACTTTTTACAACTCCCCTTAGCACGTATCGCATCAACTTCCCCTTTAGGCTTTATCGCATCAACTAACAGAGTTGTAAGCTCTACGGGCAGGGACCTCCTTTTACTGTGGCACAGCTCTAGTACTTCTATTTATATAATTTATATATTTATATAATGAGCTATATATGTATTTATACCCCTGTATGACTTATTGTATTTATTACTGTACAGTGCTTGTGTCCCCAAGTGACGCTTATAAATAAACTATAACCTACATATACATACATACAACTTTCCCCTTTAGCGCACCCATGTAAATATCCCCTTAAACAGTGGGGTAAAACATCTCACATTATTTATTTTTTACTGCTATCGATCAAATTGAATTATTGACACCCCAGAAAAAACAATTCCCTTGCAAAAATATGACACATGGAAAAGTAAGGTGGGTGAAATAAAAACAGAAGGACCCCTCACAAGGACTTCATATTTCTAAATCGAGTTGGTGAAGTCCTTGCGAGGGTCCCTCATCTTATTTTTACTACAAGGATTCCGGGTGCTTGGAGGGCAGAGAACAGAGGAACCACCAAGGCTGCTATAGTAGGGTGAAATATCGGTGTCGCAGTAATAGACCTTATCTAGGATGGTCGGTTTACCTCTCATCTTGACTCGGGGGCAAAACCACAAGTGAGAGGGGAGGTGACCGAGTGTGTGGTTACATGACAATATTACTCACATGTTCTGCTACTCCTCATGATTAAAAGCTTTATCCCTCCTATTCACGCAACAACAGAACAAAATGAAGCCAAGCATGGACTGCCCTGAACTATTCTGAATATTTGGAAGGTGTGCAATACGTGATTCATTCAATTCAACACCAGATGGCAGCAAACGGGTTAATTAACTTTAAAAAATGGGGGAACAGAGACATTTTTAAAAGTTGTGAAGGAGACCTATGCTTTTTTCCAGAATCCTGAACATAAGTATAACCAACTCTCATGAAAAATTGTCCCAGACGGTTTTCTGGAACATACATACATACATAAATTTGACTTTTTATGTATAGATAACCAGATAATGTAAATTATCTTTAATAAGGATCCTACCTACAAAACGATAAAGAAAAACTCCTTCACACAAACTGAATTATGAACCAGCTGTACATCTCTTATATTGTAAAAAGAAAGAGACCCGAGGGCACAGAGTGCTACCTGTTAGCACACTATTCTGTCACTAGTCTATTACCAAGAATTAATATTATATATATAACCTTATGAAGGGGGCACTCTCGGGACAACACTTTATTACCACGTTGACATGTTTCTCCACTTCACAAATCATTGTTGTTGCAGAACATGCTAGGGTGAGGTGCAAATATTCTATCAAATAAGTGCTATTCAGTAATCTCAGAGCCACTGTCACGAGAGTTACAGGCAAGTTGACAGTAATATTAGATCTGCACTGGCATAAAAACTAGGTAGGATTGGTTGCATTCTGCAAGCAAATTATGGTGGAAGTTGTAGTTTTTAAACATCTAGAGGGCCACAAGCTTGACAACCCTGCCTTAAAAGGCATGTCCACCCCCAAAACTAGAATAAACCACTACTGGCCCCACTGTGTAGTGTAATAAATCCTTACTTTAATCCTGCTCCAAATAGGCTCCTGTAATGTCCCTGTAAAGTCCCAGAAACTGACCACCAGGAGCCTGGCAGAGCCCATATAGGACTCTGCTGTCTCCCCTCCGGGAAAAAAAAAATGTCATGCGCAGCTGTAGCCCTCCATCCCTCCCTCTCACTCCCGTTTTCCTCTCCCCCTCTAGCACAAAAACGCAATTTCTGTAGTGTAGGGTCCCTCCCCCAGCCCCAACCGCCCCAAAAATAGTAATTTTGCAGAAACTCCCCGAAATGTACTTCATTACCTCTCTGCGTTGGAGTCAGAAGAATTTTTTCCTCCTTTTTAGCTGGGGTTTTTTGCCTTCCTCTGGATCAACTGTTAGGTAGGGTTAAAAAAAAAAAAAAAAAAGGGGTGAATAGGTTGGACTTGATGGACGTTTGTCTTATTTCAACCTTAATTACTATGTTACTAGTCTTCCTCCGACGTTCTGATAGCCGGAAGCGCGTCCGTGATTGGCTGCCGTCAGCCAATCACGGATGCGGCTGCGGTCTGTCCCCCTGTTTGGCAGTTTCCTGCATTATAGAATGGCGCAAGGAGAGAGATAATGTAAGTAATGATCGGGGGGAGTTTCTGCAAAAATACATAGCGGTTGGGTCTGGGGAGGGAGCCCTACCATATAGCAAAAACATCTAGAAGGCCACAGGTTCGACAACCCTGCCTTAAAGGGCATGTCCACCCCCAAAACTAGAATATAACCCACTACATGGCCCCAACTCACACTGCAGCAAAAATTAAAAAAAGGTTAAAGGTTAAATGGTTAAAGGGTTATAGTTATTAATTTCTACAGGATCCCTATTTCCTTTTCCCCCTGTGTTACCTAATAAGCAGACTAAACACCACTGCAATACATGTTATAAAACTTTATTGGTAATGCTTCTCCTGAACATTACTACTGGTCACAAACCAGACAAGGGGTGTTCACACTGCACCATGTATTCCCCTGTCTATCTAATGTTAACAAGTGGGATTGTTTGGTGTAATACATAAAAAAATAAATATAGTGAGTATTTTAAAAGTTACTTTTACAGTTTAGTTTTCCTTTAAGATTTTAACATCCTCAACTTTTTATCCTATTGTATCATCCATGGCATATTATATTTTATTCTGTTGGTTTATACTATGTGGTTTTTACCTCACTGTACCAGTTTAATGAAATTTAATTTAGTAGTGAGAGTCCTTTAGTTTTATCCTTAGCCAATAGTCAAAAAAAAAGATTAAACAGGATCAGGGCCAATAAAAACAGTCAGCACTGAAATCCCCTTTCTAGACCACGTCCCTGTACCAGACCAACCGCCCCATTCATAGCTAATGTTCCTACTTCATCTAGCAGGAGACATTTGGTTCTTCGTTAAGATTGACCCAATAGTGCTGATGTTCGGCAGGAAATTAAACAATGGTAAGAACTTGATGAAGGCTAACACACGGGTCTCATTACATCCTTAATTCCCCTATAAAAATCATTGTTTAGTGCTCTAGGACCCTGCAATAAATAGAATTGGCCAAAGGATAACAAGCCTGCACCACGTCAAGGTAACTCTCTGAGCAGGTTCCCTAACCTACACTATCCATCTAACTATAAGACTATCATTTACTATTTAGGTTGAAGAAGACAGACAGGAGTCCTTATTTAACCATTCTACTGATTCAGAGGAAGGCCAAAAAACCTTTGATGAAATGGATCCAAGGGAAAAAACCTTCTGATTCCAAAGGCAATCAGCTGTCCCTGGAGCAATATTATATGACAAAATTAAATAAACAATATTATATGTGGATAACTAATGGCTACTTGTTAGCCATATCTATCATATATACCAATGTATCTATATATGTGTGTCAACTATCTTATCTATCGTCTGTCAATCGGTTATAATCTAATCTACTACCTATATCTAATCGATCCAATCAAGTCTAGTATATGGTATCTCTCCCTCATCCACTACAAATAGTTTAGACAATATAAACACATACGAACATATACAATATATTATTTGTGTGGGAAGTTGTAAAACATAAATATTATAATATAAATTATCAATGCTAATCCAGTGTTTCTCTACCCCTGGGGTTCCCGGGAGGATACTGAGGATTCCTTTTGACAGGAAATGTACAGATCCGCCCTTGTGTAAATTTCTGTGCATTCCAATATCAACTCTTATTGATCAATCTTGTTATAGTGTATGAATTATGTATTCTGATAATGATAACTAAAAATGGGAAACAATTATAATATTTTTTAGAATTTCAACACATTTAAAATTGATCAAGGGTTCTTCCGGATAAAAGGTTGAGAAACACTGTTTACTCTTCCAAATAAGACGATAAATAAATATAAAGGGGTATACCTGTGGCTGGGGGTGGTGGAGTGAGTTTTTAGGGATGATTGAAGCGATTGTATTCCCGCAACTGGTGCAGAGAAAGGAGAAGTCCTGCAGCTTTCCCTGTTGCTCGTAGACGTCCTCAGCATCTCCATGAAGGACATGGCTGGTTCAAGCATTTCTCTGATCCATGTCTCTGGGTGGGAAAGTGGACGGTGGTATCACACTCTCCAGATGGGTCAGTCTGGTCCTCTGAAGAATAGATGTTGCCTGATATCTCCAGCTGTTCCAGGCGCACCGATGGATTCTTCTTCAGGAGCTATAGGAGAGAACAATAACAGTTTTTATTTAAACAAGACAAGGTAGATTACACTGACTAGTAACATCTCCTGTATCATACCAATTTACCAGAGAAGCGTATAAATATTATAACAAGCTTCTCATTAAATCTGCTACACACCTTGCTCAGAAGTCTTTCAGGTCATCACTGAGCCTGCTGGATATGTTTGGTCTGGACTTCATGATGGATCTTTTCACCTTATTTTCCTCCTCTCGGCATAAAATGGGAAACGTCCAGCAACCATCCTGTAGACGGTGACACCATAGGACCAAAAATCCACAGAAAAACGTATTCCTTACCTTGTAGCATCTAGAAAAATTGAGAGAGATTACTAACTAGTTCATCCTAAAAACATCTTAAATAAATGGTAAAATCTGACAGCACTTTAACCAAAGTCATTCAGCAGTTTTTTCAGGGCTAAAAATCTATGGAAGATGAAGTTTTTTATCTATTTTTCTTCCAACATTTCAAGACAATAGCCATAATTCATTACAACTGAAAAACATATAATAGACAATTTCTATATTAATGGGAAAACCGCTTATATTACTGCAGGGATAGGCAACCAGTAGATCTCTGATGTTATAAAACTACAACTCCCAGCATTCTCTTACAAGCACTCAAAATACAATTCTGGGAGTTGTAGTTTTCGAAAATCTGGAGGTCTACTGGTTGCCTATCCCGTATTAATACATAAATGGATTCCATAAACTTCTTTAGGAAATTCATAACTGGCCCCATATTCACATTAAGTGTCTATCAGTAGATAACTTGAGGCTCTGACACACAATCTTGTGACTTGGAGATCTCCTCCCTGTTACATGATACAATTTTTTATACACAATAGGATTTAATTCCTCACCTCTGGGCCATGTAGTCCAGGTCCCACATACTCGGTGACTCCTCTGGTGACGTTCTCCGCTGCCAGTCCAAAGTCGGTGATCCTCACATGTCCGTCTTCACTCAGCACAATGTTGTCCGGCTTGATGTCCCTGCCAAACGAGATAGTGACTTTACTGACTACAAGGAACAAAAACTGTTGTTTGGGAGTCTTGGCCTGAACAATCTAGCCTTGGACTAGTTACTAACTCTGCATGAGATGATTGCAACCAAATGTTCCACTAATTACCTTAAAGGGCATGTCTCCCGGAGGAAAGACAGGGGGCAGAGTACTATATGGACTCTGCTAGGCTCCTGGTGGCCCTTTTGGGAATTTAGAGGGGCATAGACAGGGCAGCCATTTGGAGCTGGGATGTAAGGTGGATTTATTTTACACTACAGAGTGGGGCCAGTAGTGGGTTAAATTATAGTTTTGGGGGTGGACATGCCCTTTAAGAAAACAGTGGAAGTAGGTAGAAGAGGGACATCAAATTAAATACTGTGGGTAGTTGGGAGATGTATTGCAGGAATTTAACTTACCGATGGATGATTCCGCGAGTGGAGATCTGGAGACCATAGACCATCTCCGCTGTGTAGAACCTTTCCAGAAAAGAAACAAATGTGGACAATCAATTGTGTATTGCCTATTATAAGTCTCTTATAATTGTGCACTGTACAGTAAATCTACAGGCGTATTAAGATCTCTGTGCAGTTGTCAATACATTGTCACTATGGTAAGGAATTACCACACTTACTTGATGGCGTGATCTCCAGGTGGCCTGAGTCCTGTAAAAAAGATCTTCCAGGCTTTTTCCCCGGCAAACTCCATAACGAAAAAGGCGTTCTCTGTGTACAAAGAAAGGAAAACATTAATAGATGGTACAGAATAGAGATACAATGTGTGAGATATACACTAAATAATTAATTACAACAATGAAATAAAGATGGCAAAAAAATAAAAAAAAGCTTCCCAGTCTGCGGCATTTAGTTGAGTTGGTTTAATACCATGGCAGACGGTGGGACAGGACATATTCTAATCCTTTCTTTACACAGGGACCAAAGTAACAGTGGGTCTTTACCATCAATGAAGAAATGTGATTAGTTAAAATGCTGATAATGTCTAACACTTTTCACATTACACTTACATTATATTATCAGTGTTATTCTTAATACCTATTATTTACTGATTTGACCTCACTTATATAATGGAAACTGGTACACACTGCCTTCCAATACAAACTATGTTTCAATACCTGCGTCTGGAAGGTTGCATAAGTGTGGCACAACAGGGGCATCCAGCAAACCGCTCGCAATACTCGTTGCCTCTCTCTCCATAGGTGGGCCTCCTCCGATGTTCTTCTTCTTAGGATCTTTCATAGCCACAAACTCCTTCCTGGAAAATAAGAAGCCAACATTACCTTCCCATACGGACTTCCCAGCGTTGTAATCCAGACGTCCATCGGAATTCCGGACGTCACAGAAATAGCCTTTAGCCCATATTAAAAACATATTTTAATTTAATAATTGGAAGTTAATGGTAATTTTAATAAGTTATAGATATATGTAGAGAGAATTTTTTAGGCAAAGTCTACAGTGTGATAATTAGGCACCGAGAAGAAGAAATAGGATTCAGGAGACTTTTCTGAACACGACCAGGATAGTCCCACATGCACCTTGCCTAGGCCCAGAAACATCAGGGCCCTGCTACAGTATTACAGCACAATACAATAAAAGAATATAGAAGGGGGCCCCAAATGACAGCTCTGTCGAGGCCCATGTGATGGTAATCCATCTCGGTCTGAAAATCTCTCTGTTTTATCCTAGGGGTTTTTTCAAGAAAAAAGATGAAGGGACATTTCTAGCTACTAACCCTAAAGGGCACTGGAAAACTATGATCCCTCCCAACCCCACTGTACCATCAATTGTCAATCAAGTAATCAGAAACTACTGCTGTAAACCGTTTGCTGTAGCTTGGATGGTGGCAGCATTTTGACAGTTGGTTGTGCTGTTTGCAGTTTTTTGACAGTTGGTTTGCTTGATTTCACAGAAATTCCTAATATTCAGGAAACCCCTATCAGCTAATATTTGCTTTATTGTAGTATGTGATAGATGGGACAGTTAGTAAAATAGAAACTAGACACTACAGGAGGGGGAGATACAGGGATAGAATTGAACATCATTAGTACTACAGATGGGACAGAGCTGTGAGAAATAAAATGTCTAAATAGTCTCTTACCATCCTCAGCTTGTCTCTTAGATGTCTCTTACAGGGCCCGTCTCTCCATGGCTTTGCAATGCTGTCTTCTCTCTCAGTAGTGTTGTTATCTTTTGTCGGCTTCTTGCAAGTCCAGGTGTTTATTGTCGGCTTCTTCTTCTCAGCCGAGGTGTAATTTGTGGCTCTTCTTCTCAGACGAGGTGTGTATTTGCCGGCTTTTCTTTCTCAGCGAGGTGTTATTTGTCGGCTTCTTCCGCTCAGCGAGGTGTTGATTGCCGGCTCTTCTCTCAGCCGAGTGTTATTTGCCGGCTTCTTCTTCTCAGCGAGGTGTTTATTTGTCGGCTTCTTCCGCCCCGCCGAGGTGTTATTTGTCGACTTCTTCCTCTCAGCCGAGGTGAATTTGCCGATCTTTCTCAGCCGAAGTGTAATTTGCCGGCTTCTTCTGCTCGCCGAGGTGTTATTTGTCGGTTCTTCTCAGCCCAGGTGTTATTTGTCAGCTTCTCTCAGCCGAGGTGTTTAGTTGTCGGCTTCTTATCAGCCGAGGTGTTATTTGGATGATCTTCTTCTCAGTCGAGATGTTTTTCTTTCTCGTTTCTTCTTCTTCTTCTTTTTCTTCTTTAATAGCTTTTTCCAGTAAGATAAACTCACCAAATCGCAAAATCTCACAAGAGCAAATTGACACTCCACCACAAAACCACCAAACCAACGCCAAGATGACAGTGGTCATGGTCACATGACCAGTTTCGGAGCAGAGGATCATGTGATCTGGTCTCCCATGATTGTACATAAAAACATTACTGGAAAGATCCCTTTCCATGTCAATGTTTTAAAAAAGAGTTTAATAGGAGGGGCAAAAAATTACCCGTAAAGTTTAATTAACCAATTATATAAATATGCTTTCTTTTTTCCGAAAGATTGCATTGCGCGCAGATTTTGGACAATATGGGGCCTAGCCCTAATTAAATAAGCCCTTATGTTCTGATCAACTAGCAAACACAATAAACAACCACAAGGCACAGTGGTCAGGTATTGCTAGCAGTAGTAACATTTTATACACAGAATGATAAAATATTGGCCACAGACGATAAATGTGCTAATGATTTTATCAGTCTGTGTGCACCATTTATCAGAGTCTGTGCAATGATTTTATCAATCTGGGTGACAAACCATTTATCAGAGCCGTTGCAATGATTTATCCAATCTGGGTGCAAACCATTTATCAGAGTCTGTGCCATGAATTTATCAATCTGGGTGCCAACCATTTATCAGAGCCTGTGCCAATGATTTTATCAATCTGGGTGCCAACCATTTTCAGAGTCTTGGCCAATGATTTATCAATCTGTGGGCCACCATGTCAGGCTGTGCCAATGATTTACAATTGGGCAACCATTTTATCAGAGCCTGTGCCAATGATTTTATCAATCTGGGGTTGCCAACCATTTATCAGAGTCTGTGCCAATGATTTTATCAATCTGGGTGCCAACCCTTTATCAGAGTCTGTGCCAATGATTTTATCAATCTGGGTGCCAACCCATTTATCGAGTCTGTGCCAATGATTTTATCCATCTGGGTGCCAACCATTTATCAGAGCCTGTGCAATGATTTTATCAATCTGGTGGGCCAACCATTTATCAGAGTCTGTGCAATGATTTTATCAATCTGGGTGCCAACCATTTATCAGAGTCTGTGCCAATGATTTTATCCAATCTGCTGGTGCCAAACATTTATCAGAGTCTGTGCCAATATTTTATCAATCTGGGTGCCAACCATTTATCAGAGTCTGTGCCAAATGATTTATCAATCTGGGTGCCAACCATTTATCAGAGTCTGTGCCAATGATTTTACCAGTGTATGAGTTCCAACTATTTAGTGTAATATAAATGTAATTGTGTGTGCTAAAGTGTAATAGGTGTTCTAAAGTGTGTGTTTAATAGAGATGGTCGAACTATTGAAAGTTCGGTCCGTTTTCGAAAACGGACCCATTAAAGTCTATGGGAGGCAAATAGTTTGAAAAGTTCGAGTCAAATACAACTAAAATATTAATGGTAACTTAATGTAAATGGCTGTGGGACCTGGGAAATGGTCTGGGGAGCATGTTCCAATATCCAGGACTTTCGTAAAATCGATTTTACTCTTACGCGCGCTACTTTCGAGCTTTCGCGTTCAAACGTTCGAGGTAACATGGACATTTTACTTGCAGATTCGATACTCGTGTATAGGCTGTAATGTAGACTTTACTCCCAGATTCGATGTTCGCGCCTAGATACCATGTACATTTTACTCGCGGATTCGATACTCGAATGTTCGAACATTCGATAAATCGTCGAAAGTCCAGGAAATATCGAAAGTCCGCGTCCGAGATAGTTCGAGAAGTCCGGGTCCATTCGAACTCGAACAGTTTGGCTCAAACTCGAGTTCGAGTTCTATGACATCCCTAGTGTTTAATGTGTGTTCTAGTCTGTGTGTAATGTGTGAGTTGGTGTGTGTTATGAGGGGGCCCAGTAATTTACCCAATATGGGGCCCAGAAAAGTCTGATGGCAGCCCTGTCTGTAGCAGAGAGAGGTCACATGCTACAACATTCATCTCTGCTTGAGTCCCGTGTATGGATCTCAAACTCCTGTCTAATAATGTAGGGTTAATGGTCACTGTTTTATATCTCAAACTCCTGTCTAATAATGTAGGGGTTAATGGTCACTGTTTTATCTCAAACTCCTGTCTAATAATGTAGGGTTAATGGTCACTGTTTTAGATCTCAAACTCCTGTCTAATAATGTAGGGGATAATGGTCACTGTTTTAGATCTCAAACTCCTGTCTAATAATGTAGGGTTAATGGTCACTGTTTTATCTCAAACTCCTGTCTAATAATGTAGGGGTTAATGGTCACTGTTTTAGATCTAAACTCCTGTCTAATAATGTAGGGGTTAATGGTCACTGTTTTATATCTAAACTCCTATCTAATAATGTAGGGTTAATGGTCACTGTTTTAGATATCAAACTCATGTCTAATAATGTAGGGGTTAATGGTCACTGTTTTATATCTCACACTCCTGTCTAATAATGTAGGGTTAATGGTCTCTGTTTTAGATCTCATACTCCTGTGTGGTAATGTAGAGGTTAATAGGTAATATATAGTCAATTCTATTTACTGTATTGCTCTGTGTCTATTTGAGTTGTTTTGTCTAAATTAAAAACTCTGTATTTAGGTTAAATGATCATGTTGGCACTATGCACTTTGGGGTGCAGTTTGGGCACTCGACCTCTAAAAGGTTCGCCATCACTGACATAACAAATATTTAAAAATAATTAACAAAAAAATGTGTATGGCAAAAATATTGCTGAAAGCACTTTGTTTGCAGAAGTTGTTTAGGGGCCACTGTTGCCCTTTTAAGGGGTGAGGTTAAACCCTACAATTTGAAAACTACAGTTCTACATTATTGGATGCCATGGATGATAACGTCCAGAATGCTTTTAAAAGAGATAGCTTAATACACCTGGTTAATTTCACTTGCCCGTAATTCTCCTCAGCCTTTCAATCATTCCACCTGAGAATCGATCACGTATAGGTGCTGGGTCAGCGGTTGTTAGTTAATCCGCCAATATTTCATCTTGTTCAAACAAAATATTAGCTGAGATGGGGCCAATTGTTGACCTGTGTGTCCCACACTACTGCATTCTTTTTTTTTTACTAATACCCTTCCAATCAAACATGTTTAAGCAAATGTGTTGTAGGTGATCTGTGATGTTTTATTGTGTCCAGCAAGACTATCCATAATGCCAATTATTCTGCACCAGTCCATATTGCTATAGGCAAAGAACTAGAAAGTCTAGAAATCAACTTATTATTTATCATCATTAATTTTGCTATCTTTTTATTTTATCCCAAGCAAAAAAAAGATTATTATTTTCTTGTAGTTTGTTTAGAAGCTTAAAAGGCAGCTATACTGATTTTTTTTTATTGATTATTACTAGAAACTGTAATTCTTCCCAACTATCACTGTACCATTTTTTGTTGATCTGTCCCCTATTTCTTTAGATATCCAATCTGAAGCATCTCACATTTCAGCTGTCAATCAAGTGCCTTACTGTCATAAACTATTCTTCTGTGAGCAGTTTTGCTGTAGCAGTTTTTATAGTTAATGTGGGGGGGGGGGGGAACCGATGGAAGGGGGAGAGGTTACAAGAGGGAGGGGGGATACTAAGCTTGAAAAAAACAAGTTCCGTATTGAAGGCATGCAGCAACACACACACATCAGAGTAAGTGCTTCTTACATGTCTTCAATTAAGATGAGGCTAAGTCATTTTACAGTAAAGTTGCGCTTTAAAGTTCATTCCTAGCTTTTTAGGTTTTATAATATAAGCGTCTGATGCCTATTGATGTGTGGTTTGCCATATTCTAAGCTGTAAATGCATCACAGAAGGAAAATGTTGAATATATGTTAAAATTTACTCTGTAGGGAGTCTTTTACAGATAAATAAACCTTTATTTAATATAATCCTTTAAAGTGTTAGGCCAGCTACCATATATACTCCAGTACAAATCAATCTGAGTATAAGTCGAGGTACCTATTTTTACCTGAAAAATTTGTAAAAACTGATTGACTCGAGTCAAGCCGAGGGTAGAAATTATGACCACTACTGCCTTCTAATTTAGTTTTGTTTTGTCCCTTTAAATGGACAGCAGAATTCCCATACAATAGTCCTATAGAGTAATAGCCAAATCTAGTACCAGTAACCCCCACACATGTACACATGTTTGGAAACTACAACTCCCAGCATGCTTTGGTTGCTGGCAATTGTAGTTTCTAAACATGTGGAGTAGCAAGGTTCAATAAACTTTTAATTAAGCTTACCATCATTTACAATTCTCCTGACCCCAATAGTTAAATGTCACCTGAGAGTTGTAGTTTCAAGCTGTCACTTGCATTGAACTAACAGTGATTTTTTGCCCTAAACTGAGAAGAACAGTGAGTCCAGCAGCCTGACTACAGGAAGCAGAAAGGAGTGTAAAGGCAGATCAGCTCCTGTAACTTTCTATGCAGATAAAGGATTTTTAACACACTATCTGCAATTGCAGCATTTGGATCTAAATTAGGACTTGACCTGAGTATAAGCCGAGGTTAGGTTTTCAGGCTAATTTTAAAGCCTGAAAATCTCTACTTATATTTGTGTATATACGGTAATTACATTTTTTGATGCCATTGTATCCATGCTTTGGGGAATCATGCTTTCTGTCACAGCTAGACTGTTCTTGCCACAGGAGTTTGTTTCTATAGCTGCCTTAGTACAGACATGAATCTGATGGAATTTAAGATTTTGAATGCTTGTCAGACCTACCAGTCAAACAACAGTCTTTGTTGTTTTTATATTGTGCCAGTAGTTACATTATTTCTGATTATACAATCTTATATACTTTAACCTGCACTAAATGTCAAATGATGAAGTTCACAACAAAAAAGCTTCTCAAAATTTCCTTCACCCTGTCAATTTTTAGGTATAGTTTAGTTTGCCTATTGAATATATCAATATAAATCTCACACAAAGGGATTCTCCCTTACTATAATATTTAGGATATAGCTAGCATATTGCACAGTCAGGGGTGCCCCTACCATGAGGCAAACTGAAACATTTGCTCAGGGCGCACCCCTAAGTAACACTTAAAAGGCGGCAGTTGTAAAAAAAATCTTCCTTCCTGCAATACTGCATTTCACCACCAGTCCACCAATCAGTGTTAAGTCAGCCCTCCAGTCCAACAATCAGTGTTAAATCAGCCCTCCATTCCACCAGTCAGTGTTAGTCAGCCCACCACCACAAGTCACACCTATGTTTCCAGATGAAGCCTAGCCCACTTCACGTGATATTACCCGTCTGCCAATAGGCGGCATTTAAAAGTTGTTTCAGGTGTCAAAAACCCTAGGAACACCCCTGTGCACAATGGCTCAGTGGTTAGCACTGATGCCTTGCAATGCTAAAGTCCTGCGTTCAAATCCACCCCCCCCCATGCTTGTGTGGGTTTCCTCCAGGCACTCCAATCATACTGATAGGTTGTATGTATTAAATGATTGTAAAGCACTACAGAAGATGTAGGCACTATAAAAATCTGGAATAATAACTTGTAAGAGAAAGTATAAACTTTGAATTTGAAAGGCTGTATTTTGGAAGGGAATGTGTGTGTTTGTGCTGCAGATTTTAAAACTCAATAATGGCAATGATGAGGGCATTGTTGTTTTAATACTTACCCTTTAAATATGGCTGTCACATGGGTAGAGTATAACTTCATTAGTCGATGTTTTGGTACCACAAAGGTACCGAAACATTGACTAATAAAGTTACATTCTACTAAAGACTAGTGTACGGTGGATCTGTCGGAAATTGTGTATCTCATTGCAAACTTATGCAGCAATGACCACGACGCACCCAACATGATGGATGTATATATGGTGTGCGATTCAATACTTGCTATATGTCACATGGGTAGGTCAGTTGGTGTATGTACCCATGTCAGGTGGGGGATAAAAGACTGACTCTTTTGATAATTGGTCAAAATGTGTTTTTTGACTATACTTACCACTTAAATATGGTTGCCAAATGACTAAATGGGTAGCTCAGTTGGTGTGTCTACCTGTGTGAGGTTGGAAGTTAAAAAAACAACACTTTTTTGGTAATCGATCAAAATTAGTTTTTTAAATATAGCTACCCTTAAAGTATGCTGCCATGGAAATGGAAGGGTAGGTCAGTAAGTGTGTGTACCTGGGTCAGGTTGGGGGTTAAAAAAAAAACATTGTTGATGATTAGTCAAAATTGTTTTTTGACTATAGTTATCATTTAAATATGTCTGCCATGGAAATGGAAGGGTAGATCATTAGGTGTGTGTATCTGTGTCAGGTTGGGGGTTTAAAAAATTAACTTTTTAAAATTATTGGTCAAAAGTTTTTTTTTTACTATAGTTACCCTTTAAGTATGCTGCCACGGAAATGAAAGGGTAGGTCAGTAAGTGTGTGTACCTGGGTCAGGTTGGGGGTTAAAAAAACAAACTTTGTTAATGATTATTCAAAATAGTTTTTTTGACTATAGTTACCCTTTAAATATGGTTGCCATGGTTGTATGTACCTGGGTCAGGTTGGGGGTTAAAAAAATGTTTTTTGATTATTGATTAAAATTTGTATTTTTTACTTTAGTTACCCTTTAAGTATGGCTACCTGTGTCAGGTAGGGGGTTAAAAAAATAAACTTTTTTGATGATTGGTCAAAAAAAATTTTGACTATAGTTACCCTTTAATATAGCTGCCACATAAATTGATAAGTAGATCAATAGGTGTGTGTACCTGTGTCATGTTGAAGGTTAAAAAAAAAAAAAAACTTTTTTGATGACTGGTCAAAATTAGTTTTTTTGACTTTAGTTACTTTAGCAACAATAATGAAGAGGGTAGGTCAGTAGGTGTGTTTACCTGTGTCAAATTGGGGGTTAAAAAACCCAAACTTTTTAAAAGATTAGTCAAAAAGTATAGTTACCCTTTAAGTATGGCTGCCACGGAAATAGAAGTGTAGGTCAGTAGGTGTGTGTACCTGGGTTTAGTTGAGGGGGTATGTCTTTTGTGTGTTTACAGCCATAAAACTAACTTTTATTTATATCAAAATTCGTGGCTGCCACAAGAATGGAAGGGTAGGTCAGTAGGCATGTGTACACGTGTGAGGTTGGGGGTATGTGTTTTTGCACATATGAACATGTAACTAACTTTTATTGATGATTGATCAAAATTAGTTTTTTGACTCTCATTACTCTTTAAGTATGGAATGGAAAGGTAGGTCAGTAGGTGGGTGTACCTGTGTCTGTGTGGGAGGTTGGGGTTATCAGTGTTTGGGTTTATGACCATAAAACAAACTGTTTTGATCTCATGACCCTTAAACCTCGAAACATCCACATTTGAGAATTGTTACCATTATAGTCTATGGGAAAAAATGTCCTGAAATTCACAGATAATGCCATAATGCTTCTGCGGATTCCTTAGCTAGGTAATAGTACACTTCTCCTATAAGCCCTGCACGTCTGTACTGAATTTCATGTCTCTAGCATGTCTCTCATGTCTCTCAAAAAAGAGATAAGGTCCAAAAAAGCGGGAGAATAAAACGGAATAAGAAACAGAAAAGTAATTTGGCTCTTCAAGCCAAATTAATAAAATAGCTGTATGATCTAAAAATATATTAAACAATATTAGAGATTCTTCCATATATTCCATCTATTGCTGTTTAGTATGGGCAGTTTTGCTGGGGCCATGCAATGTGCATCCTGCACATTGATCCATGTATGGGATCAGCCGCACCAAGGGACCTATGTATGTGTCAGATGTGAGTGGTTTGCCCATTTGGAATCTGATGTCCAGAATCTAAAGGGGAAACTTTGCAGGGCTTGGCAAATCTGGGGGAATTGCAGGTACTGGCAGGGGCCAGTAAACTGGAGGGTGGAAATGGGGCAAATAGGGTGGTTAAGGAAGATAGATTTGTAAGGGTCACCAGGGGAAGTAGGGGACAGAAGCATAGGGATGCTTCTTTCCAGCTGGTTGATCCCAACAGATTTGCCATTTTAGGCGAAGATGTGGAGGACAATGGCTCGGAAGTAGCATGTATGGAGCGGGCCTTTCCCTTGAGCACCCAGGGGACAGCCATTTCCAATACAAGGCAGGAAAAACGGGGTGCTAGGAAGGATAGGCAGGTGGTAGTGGTAGGGGACTCCATTATTAGAAGGGTAAATAGAGTAATCTGTCGCCAAGACCCTACATGCCGAACAGTGTGTTGCCTGCCTGGTGCTAGGGTTCGACATGTGGTGGATCGTGTAGACAGATTATTGGGTGGGGCTGGGAGTGACCCAGCGTTCTTGGTTCACATTGATGCCAATGACAAAGTTAGAGGTGGAGGTGAGGTCCTTAAAAATGATTTCTGAGAGTTAGGGGCCAAGTTAAAAGTAAGGACCACAAGGGTAGTGTTTTCAGAAATTCTACCGCAGCCACGTGCTACGCTAGGGAGGCAACGGGAGCTTAGGAGTATAAATGCGTGGCTAAGAGTATGGTGTAAGGAGATGGGGTTTGGGTTTTTAGAGAACTGGGATGACCTTTCTGTTGGCTACAGGCCCTTTAGTAGAGACGGATTGCACCTCAATGATGATGGTGCAGCTGTTTTGGGGGAGAAGATGGCTAGAGGGTTGGAGGAGATTTTAAACTAGGTATGGGGGGGAGGGTACTTTGAACTACACAGGGATAGAGACGTTAGAGATCAGGGGGAGAAGACAGCATAGAGGATAAGGAAGCATGTACGTCCAAGTATGGAAGTAAATCAAATGATAATGTAAAATGTATGTTTACAAATACAAGCCTGGCTGGAAAAATTGGGGAACTAGAACTAATAGCTTTAAAGGAAAGGTATGATATGATCGGTATAGCAGAAAAGTGGCTAAATGATTTGCACGACTGGACAGTAAATATTGAAGGATACTCCTTATTTAGACATGACAGAGTTAATAAGAAAGGAGGGGGAGTATGTATGTATGTTAAACAGGAATTGAAGCCAAATCTAAAAGATGGAATAGATAGGGGTATAAATGATATGGCAGAAACAATATGGATAGAGCTGTGTACAGGAAGCAAGAAGGTGGGTTAATTAATTGTTGGGGTATGTTATAAGCCACCAAATGCCGGGGAGGAGGTGGAAATGAATCTCCATATGCAGTTGGCAAAGGCTGCTGGTATGGGGCATGTTTTGGTTATGGGGGATTTTAACTACCCTGACATAAGGAGTAAGGGAACTGCCAGCACCTTAAAAGGTATAAAGTTCTTAAATTTCCTATATGAGCTATTTCTTTCACAGATGGTAGAAGTTCCTACTAGACAGAATGCATTGTTGGATCTGGTGATATCTAATAACCCTGAGCTCATTTTGGAGATATAGGTAATGGGAAGCTTAGGGAATAGTGATCATGATATATTGTCCTTTAATATAGGTTGCAAAAAACTAAAGTGCACTGGGTTAACAAAAACTTTTAACTTTAGGAAAGCTAATTTTATGCTGTTAAAGGAATCACTCCTGCTCATAGACTGGGGGAATTGTTTCTAAGTAAAGATACAGAGCAGATGTGGACCACTTTTAAAGGGATATTAAACTATTACTTTTCTAAATTTGTACCTTTAGGGAACAAGTGTAAACAAATTAGGTCACTCCTGCATGGCTTAATGCTCAGGTAAAAAGGGAAAAGGAAAAAAAGAAAAAGGCTTTTAAAATTTTGAAATCTGAGGGAACAGAACAGGCTTACAGGTATAAAAGCTGTAATAAAGAGTTCAAGAAAGCAATTAAACTAGATAAAATAGAGAATGAAATACGGATTGCCAAACAAAGCAAGTCCAACCCCAACATTTTTTTTTAAGTATATAAATTGTAAAAGATGAGGACTGAGAATGTGGGACCATTAAACAAAGGGGCTGAGATGGTTGTAGAGGATGACAAAAAGGCTACTCTGCTAACCCATTTTTTTACATCGGTTTTCACTATAGAGAATCCTAGGGCCATATCTATAAATGGCCAGAATTTGTGCCTTAAAATTACCGCCTCACATTGGCGCGGAAAAAATACCGCTATCGCCATATTTATAATGGCGAGCGGCATTGCGGCTAAAATGTTTTGCACTTTCGTGAATATGTTATTTTATGATATACACCATTAGAGATTATGGCCTGTATTAGGTTTAACACTATATTTATTCAGTGGTTATAACTGTTAAAACTGGAAATGTTTAGCATCTGCACATATATTGCACTTTCGTGAATAATGTTATTTTATAGTATATACACCATTAGAGATATAGTCTGTAAGAGGTTTACACTATATTTATACAATGTTTAGTATGGGCATATACATTGCACTTTTGAGAATAATGTTATTTATGATATACACTATTGGATATTATGGTCTGAATTAGTTTAACACTACATTTATGCAATGTTTATAACTTTGGGGTGTTTTAGCACTTTTATGATGCTTGTTTAAAAGGTGGATGCAGCTGACTGGGTGAGTGACTTTATTGGAACCACACCCTGAGGATATAAAAGTTGGTTTAGTAATTACGTTTTCGCCACCCTCAAGGTGGCGAAGTGAAACGGCCGAGATTAGCGCAGCTCTTTAGTTACCGCCGCTTTATAAATAGAAGCGGCGGTAACTGTTGCGTTAGGCGCAAAAGTTAACGAGGCGTTAACTTTTTGCGCCCACTTTCCGCCCATTTATAAATTGCGGTAATCACAATTTTTGCAAAAATTATGGGAAAAGCGGCCATGAAAAAATAACTCTCGTTTATAAATATGCCCCCTGGTCCTTACAGCAGGGATTGTAATAATATGCAGGTGAGAAATGAGGAGTATTCACATTGGCTGAAGGAGGATATGGTACAGAAACAATTAGACAAAGTAAATATCAATAAAGCCCCAGGACCAAATGGATTGCATCCCCGGATTTTAAAAGAGCTTCAGTTCAGTTCTAGTTAGACCACTGTTTCTCATCTTTTCAGATTCACTTTGGTCTGGGGATGTGCCGCTGAATTGCTAAAAAGCCAATGTAATACCAATATTCAAAAAAGGTAGTCGTTCACAGCCTGGTAACTATAGACCTGTAAGCCTAGGGAAGGTGCTGGAAACTTTGTTACGGGATCATATGTAGAGATGGCCGGTTCGCGGACCCGAACCTGGATCCGCCGCGGATTTATCACGTCCGCGAACGGCGGATTATTCCGGATTTTCCGCCTTCCGAACTTCCGAACCGCGGATTTTTTTTTTTTTACGAAAATCTTCGAAAATACGAGTATCTCCGTAATTACGAGAATCCGCGATCTTCCGGGGCCCGGAAAACCCGAAGATCCTCGTAATTACGAGGATTCTCGTAATTACGAGAATTTTCGGAAAAACGAGACATTCTTGTAAATTCGAATTTTTGGGGCTTATTTTCAAGACGGAGCAAGCCACATGACCCAAATTAGCCAATGGCAGCTAACATGATTATTGCCAGCCCCCTGGGTATAAAAGGCTGCTTCACAGGCGACATTTTGTCAGTGTGTTGGAGTGTGTTTAGTGGAGACCTGACAGTGTAGGAGTTGGAGAGAGATTTTTGCGCTTTTTGAGCTTTTTGAGCTTTCTGTGTGTGGATTTCAGTGTGGTGGTTTAGCACTTGTTGTTACCCACCCCTGTATTCACACATCTTGAGACCCAACAGTCCTTTTAAGGACTAACCCCCCTATAAGTCCTTTGGACAAATTTTGTGTTAGACCTTTTAGAGGTCTAGGTGTCCTGTTTTTCTGTTTGTCTTTCTGTATCTGTGTGTCAGTGTCTGTGTGTTTTGTGTAGCTGACAGTGCTGCCTTTAGCAGCAATCAGCAGCTTTTGCTGTCTGATCTGCTGTTTGCTGTCAGTTGTGTCTGTGTCCTATTTGTGCTTTTAGTGTAAAAAAAAAGAAAAAAAAAAAAAAAGCTTTGTGTTTATTTGTTTGCTTCTGTGTTGTTTTGTTGCTTTGTGTTTGTGTGTGTGTGTGTGTGTATATATATATTTATATATTAATTTTTTGGGGGATAATTTGGGAGAGGGAAATGCCTGGCAGGACAAGAGGGAGACCCAGGAGCAGGGGTGCTTCTGCATGTGGAGGGAGAGGGAGAGGGAGAGGCAGAGGAGAGCCTACTGAAGGCTCTGGCCAGGAGCTACCTGGCCCTTCGCAGGGCAGCCGGGTTACCGTGCCCGATATTTTTAGGGGTAGCCGGGCTAGGGCTATCCCTTCTGATCAAGGAAGGCGGGTAGTAGAGTGGATTACCCAGCCTTCCTCATCCACCTCCTCACAGGCACAGAGCAGCCGAGCTGCTACTGTAGAAATTGTGCCTGCTCCTTCCTCACCTGAGGCTCCTACTGTGGGCATGGAACCTGATCCGCTCTATCAGGAGTTCGTTGCCCACATGGCCCGTACCTTCGGGGATCCGGAGGAGGAGTCTCAGGATATGTTTTCGCACACTATGTGTGGGGCTAGTGTGCTTGAGGAGGAGCTGTGCACTGATGCACAATCTTTCCTGTCGCCCGAGGCGGAGGAAAGTGCTCAGTGCTCAGGGGGACAGGAGGCTGACGATGTCACGCAGCAGTCTGTGAGCAGCCAGGGAACTAATGCAGGGGGTGAGGTTCCAGATGCTGCTGCTGTTAGTGATGCAGCCTCCAGTATTGAGGAGGTGGAAGTGGACAATGAGGTCACCGATCGTCCATGGGTGCCCTCTGTGAGAGAGGAGGAGGATAGTGTCTCTGAGGGATGTCCCTCAGAGCATGAGCACGATCCTGAACCCAGAGGCAGGACTGGGGGCAGGGGCCGGGGCAGAGGCAGTGCACCTAGTGGTGCACGTGGAGGTACGGCACCAATGAGATCTGGTGCCAGTGCCCCACAGCAGCAGGTGACCTCTGCTCCGAGTCGTGTCGGTGGCTCAGCGGTGTGGGAGTTCTTCTCACTGGCTCCAGGTGACAACACAGTTGCAGTGTGCAAGTTGTGCCTGCAACGTGTTAGCCGTGGGAAGACCACATCACATTTGGGCACCTCCTCTATGAGGAGGCATATGATTCTGCACCACTTTGCCCGGTGGGAGCAGCGGACAGGGAACGTGCAGGCACCCACACGTTCCCTACCTCGTGCCCAGGTAGCCACCGTTCCTCCTCCTCCCCCTCCGGCCCCATCAGCTGCTTCCTCGGTGGAAGTTAGGGAGGAGAGGCAGCCTTTGGCCCCAGCACGCGGTGTTAAGAGGCCTCTTGACACTGCTGCTGGAGCGTCAGCTAAATGGCAGGTCTCTCTTCCCCAGTTGTTGGAGCGGAGGCAGAAACTGTCCCCCAGTCACCCCCAAGCCCAGCGTCTCACTGCCGGCTTAGCCAAACTCCTGGCGGTGCAGCTGCTACCTTTCAGCCTGGTAGACAGTGCAGCGTTCAGGGAGTTTGTGGCCATTGGCACACCACAGTGGCAGGTCCCTGGCCATAGGTACTTTGCCCAGAAGGCAGTACCAGCCCTGCATGACCATCTGCAGGGCAATATATCTGCTTCGCTGGACCACAGTGTGGGCAAGTGTGTCCACATTACTATGGACGCGTGGTCCAGCAAGCACGGCCAGGGGCGGTATGTGTCATTTACCGCCCAATGGGTCACTCTGCTAGCCGGCAGAGACGCGGCACGGAGCGCAAGTGGGGAGATGGTGGTACCACCACGCATTGGTGATACGCCAGTCTCCACCCCCCCCCTCCTCATCCGGTGAGCCCTCTTCCCGGACAGCTCCGTGCCCCCCCAGAGCCCATGCTTCGTGCCAGGCGAGACGGTGCCATGCAGTGTTGCAGCTTGTGTGCCTCGGTGATAGGAGCCACACCGGGGCCGAGTTGCTGGCAGCACTGCAAGGGCAGGTTGAGAGGTGGCTGACCCCACACCACCTCTCAATAGGCAAGGTCGTGTGTGACAATGCCACCAATATCCTGTCTGCCCTTCGCATGGGCAGAGTCACACATGTTCCTTGCCTGGCACACGTTCCCAACCTGGTCGTCCAGCGATTCCTCACCAAGTACCCTGGTCTCCAGGAGGTACTGAGGATGGCTAGGAGGGTGTCCAGTCACTTCAGGCGGTCATATACACGGCCAAGCTCGTCTGGCGAGTTTCAGCAGCAGAATGGTCTGCCGCAGAACCGCCTGATTTGTGACACCCCCACCCGCGGGAACTCTAGTCTTATGATCTGCTGAGCTCTCCAGCAGAGGCGAGCCATCATAGACTACTTGTACAGTACGAGGCAAGATCAGCTCTGGGGACCTGGGTTTGCTGTTTACCCAGGCAGTGGCTGCTGATTAGAGATGCCTGCCGTGTGCTCGCTCGCGCCATTTGAGGAGGCCACCAGGATGGTAAGCCGCAATGATGCCACCATTGCGGATACCATCCCACTGGTGTTCCTCCTTGAGGGCACTCGCGGTCGAGGCAGCAGCACTGGAAGAGGAGGACGCCGACACTGTGATGCTTTCCGAGCCCGAACATCACGGTGCAGAGCAGCCTCCGATGATGAGGAGGGGATTTAGGTGACCTGGACCAAGGGGAAATGGGGCTTCCTTAGGGGACATCTCAACCCTCCCAAGTACCACATGTCATTCGTGGTTGGGGAGAGGTTGAGCCCGACACTACTGTCCTCAGTGACATCGGACATGGGGTCCTCTGCGGCAGGCGTTTGCGGCGCATGGGTCTCTTCATGCTGCAATCTTCACAAGGCCCCCAGGATTAAGGCCATCAAAGAGAGGGAGCAGTACGGGTGGCCACCCTTATGATCCCCCGCTATAAGGGTAAAGTGTCGGAGTTTATCCCCCATCTCAAGGGAAGGTAGATGCAGCACTATGAGCAACACTGCTACGTTGCCTCTGTTCTGCCTTCCCAGGTGCTGGCAGGCCTACGCACCTGATGTTGGGGATCAACAGGGCTCACGTCCCCCTGTGCCTGACAGGAGAGCAGCATACTGGAGGCGGCCTCGCGCCAACTTCAGGCTGTTCTTCCAGCCACAGTTGCCAGGCCCATCCACTGCAACTCCACCAGGCAACACCTCAGTCGCCAGGTCACGACTACATCGGATCCAGGGCCGGTGTAGCCACATCAGAGACTGAGGATCCACTGGACTACTGGGTGGCGAGGCTTGATATCTGGCCCGACTGGCACAGTATGCCATCGAGGTCCTTTCATGCCCGTCATCCAGTGTTCTTCTGGGAGAGGACCTTCAGCGCAGCAGGGGGTGTTGTAACGGAGAGGAGGACCCGTCTCTCACTGAGAATGTGGACCGCCTTACATTCATCAAGATGAATGAGGCGTGGATCACATCTCAATACAGCACCCCTATTGCTGATGCCCTGACTGAAGGCCTCCTGCCCCTGGCCACCCATACTGCTCCTTCCGCCTCATTTCCACCTAGAGGCTTAGCTGATGCCAGCTTAGCTGGATGGCAATTTTTATTATTGGCAGGGCCATATTGGTCCTACCTTGCTCTACTGCATTCAGGTTATGAAATAACAAATGCTCTGCGACAACAGCTACTCTGTGGCTAATTTTTCTAAGATTGGGTCGATCCTACTTGGCCCGAGAGCAGTACTACATATTTGATCTTCGTTCTCTCTCCATGATGCACCTTTGTGGTGTCACCTACTCTGACCATCTCATACAGCCGCAACAGCTACTCTGTGGCTAATGTTTTCAGCTTTGGGTTTATCCTGCCTGTCCCGAGAGCAGTACTCCATATTTGATCTTCGTTCTCTCTCCATGAGGCACCTTTGTGGTGTCACCTACTCTGACCATCTCATACAGCCACAACAGCTACTCTGTGGCTAATGTTTTCAGCTCTGGGTTTATCCTGCCTGGCCCGAGAGCAGTACTCCATATTTGATCTTCGTTCTCTCTCCATGAGGACACATTTGGGGTTGTTCACTACCTGACCATCTCATACAGCCGCAACAGCTACTCTGTGGCTAATGTTTTCAGCTCTGGGTCTATCCTGCCTGGCCCGAGAGCAGTACTCCATATTTGATCTTCGTTCTCTCTCCATGAGGCACCTTTGTGGTGTCACCTACTCTGACCATCTCATACAGCCGCAACAGCTACTCTGTGGCTAATGTTTTCAGCTCTGGGTCAATCCTGCCTGGCCCGAGAGCAGTACTCCATGTCCAGTGGGGCCAGGCCTGCCTGGCTCTTCAACAATGGTGGCAAACTGCAGTGTGCCTGCTGTAACTCAATGGTGCTGTTCCTACGAAGCATTACCCTTTCACCGCCTTTCCCTTGCACGATGCATTACTTGAGGGAGAGAGTAGCCAATGGGGTGAGGGGTATTCCAGGGGGCCAAGCCTGCCTGGCCACAACAATGGTGGCAAACTGCAGTGGGCCTGCTGTAAATCATGGTGCGTTCCTACGAAGCATTACCCTTTCACCTCTTTCCCTGCACGATGCATACTCTGAGGAGAGTAGCCAATGGGGTGAGGGGTATGTCCAGTGGGGCCAAGCCTGCCTGGCCCCACAACAATGGTGGCAAACTGCAGTGTGCCTGCTGTAACACAATGGTGCTGTTCCACGAAGCATTACCCTTTCACCGCTTTCCCTAGCACGATGCATACCTTGAGGGAGAGTAGCAATGGGTGAGGGGTATGTCCAGTGGGGCCAAGCTTGCCTGGTCTTCAACAATGGTGGCAAACTGCAGTGGGCCTGCTGTAACTCAATGCTGCTGTTCCTACGAAGCCTTACCCTTTCACCTGCTTTCCCTTGCACGATGCATATCTTGAGGGAGAGTAGCCAATGGGGTGAGGGGTATGTCCAGTGGGGCCAAGCCTGCCTGGCCCCACAACAATGGTGGCAAACCGCAGTGGACATTATGTAAACCAGTACCCCCATCGCCTTCTTTACCTTGTTGTGTGCAAACTACTATATAGGGGAATGTGGCCAATGTGGTGTGTGTAATGGCATTAAGGTATATACAATTATAAGTACCAGACATATAGCTAGCTAAATAGATATGTGTATTGTAATTTTTCAAATAAAAATTGATTATGAATCTATCTGAATAATTTGATATATCGAAAAATAAAGCCCAAAAACATTTTTTTTCAGAACTGTTTTTATATATATATGAAATTTTTTTTTTTTTTAAAAATCTATTTACAAAAAATAAACAAACAAACAAACAAAAAAAAGGGGGTTACTGGGGTGCCCTCCTCTCCAGTCTGGTCAGGCGGCGGTCCAGGCGGCGGTCCAGGCGCCGCACCATGTGGCGCATCTCCCGCCGCATGCTCTGTAGTTCTGTGGAGGAAGATATTGAGAGAATTGTGGTGAAGATGTTTGAGCACATTTCCTAAAGCACCATGCGGGTGATGCAATTTTGCACCTGATAACTACTTACACATACATGGTACTGCAATGCTATAATGTTGCGGTATGTCATAAAAAGGAAAGCTCAGTATAAGATATCATTATTTCTAAAATTCTTAGTTTATATTAATTGCATACCTAGTTATGGTAACAGTGATTTCTACTGATTGGCTGTTGGATGGGTTACACATGCTCAGATCTCTACTGACCAACTGAATCAACCCAGGGACTGGGTCAAGGGCTAGACCATAACGGTCTCTATTAGGGGTCCTGCAAACAGGAAGTCATTATTTCCGTTGCATTTATTTATACACAGACACAATGCTGATTGCTGAATGGGCAGATTAAGGTCATTGGGATGGATAAATACTGCTCTTTTTTCCTTAAAAGTATATATATTATCACTGAACTTCCACTTAAACCGATATTATTGCATCATGGGGGATCACTGATAAACAGCAGTAGGTAATGCTGGCATAAAACATTACGTTTATTGCTAAATTGTATCAGAACATTCTTAGTTTTGTATCACTAGGACTGTGCTACATACAAAATTTTTTGGAAGTGGTGCAGCCCCCATAAAAGCATTGACAAACCCACTCTCAAGCCAAATTAATAGATTTGTTTCCTTTTTTATTTTCGAAAAATTTTATCAGTGAAATAATAAAATTCAATTAATTATCAATGATAATTTCACTAATTATTTGCTGACAATCAAGGTCAATAAAAAGATTAAAAAATTGCTTAGGATGCACTTACGTGTCTGGCTGTTATCAACGTGTTAAAAAGCACACAACAGTGTGGCACAATTAATGTGATCCTCAATTTTTGCACAATTATGCTATCGTACTGCACTCACATGGCAATACACATGAGCGCACCGGAAACACGCGCTTGTTTCTGAAGGGCTCGTGTGCACTGTAATGTGGCCTTGGACAAATGAAAGATTTAGAAATAAATTTTTTTTTCAATAGGCTGCACTTACATTCTTCCTCTGGCGGGGACGATATAATAAAAAGTATACTTGCCTTCTATCATTTGCCGAACGGCAGCTACATATTGAGGCCTCTGCCTCTTGAGGTCTGACCACTGTCTCTGGAGGGTAGAGACAGTGGT
Organism: Hymenochirus boettgeri; assembly: GCA_019447015.1. Classification (NCBI taxonomy): domain Eukaryota; kingdom Metazoa; phylum Chordata; class Amphibia; order Anura; family Pipidae; genus Hymenochirus; species Hymenochirus boettgeri. The sequence continues at coordinate 207,004,275 of CM033469.1, read as the reverse complement.
CTGGTATCCGAAGCGTCGCAGGATGCGGCGCTGTAGCCCCTCCGTTATTCTGCGCCTCCGGCGCCGCACATGATGGGTGCCAGGGGGGAAATCATCATACCCCCTGAGCAGGAGGTAGTTCAGGGCATATAGTTGCCTTGCAGCACTGGCCATTTTGCAGGAAGTTCCGGTTCCTCGTTTTTACGAAAATCCTCGTTTTTACGGAAATCCTCGTTTTTACGGAAATCCTCGTTTTTACGGAGATTCGCGGACTTACGGAAATCCTCGGTTTTACGGAGGTCCTCGTTTTTACGGGAATCCTCGTTTTTACGGAAATCATCGTATTTTCGAAAAATACTGTTCTCGCTAGCGGACTGTAATTTTTAGGTATTGTAGGCATTGATACGTGTTTCTAAGGACATTACCCAGGTCCCTGAGTGATTAAGTTAACATTACCAAGGCTATTTAGACCACTTTTAATGCGGATTTTGCCGAACTTTCATTTTAATACGTTTTAACGGGTCCGCTCGCGGATTTTCGAATTTACGGATTTTTTCGGACATCTCTAATCATATGCTTGATTTGTCTCCAGAACTGATCTTATTAGTAGTAGTCAGCATGGATTTATGAGAAATAGATCATGCCAGACAAATTTAATTGGTTTTTATGAAGAAGTAAGTAAGAAATTAGATTCAGGCACAGCAGTGGATGTGGTATACTTGGATTTTGCGAAAGCTTTTGATACTGTGCCACATAGGCGACTAATGTATAAACTGAGAACTGTTGTCCTAGAAGAAAACATTTGTTCATGGACAAATGTGTGTCAGGGTTCTGTACTTGGGCCACCTCTTTTTAATCTGTTTATAAATAACTTAGAAGGAGGAATTGAGATCAAGGTCTCTGTGTTGCTGACACTTAACTATGACACTAAACTTCAAATGATGTGCAAGTGCTGCAAGCAGACCTAGATAGATTATCAAAATGGGCAGCAGAATGTCAGATGAGATTCAATGTTGATAAATGTAAGGTGATGCATTTGGGATTAAATAATCCCTGTGCCACCTACACCATAAATAACTCTGTGTTAAGTGAATCTGTAATGGAAAAAGATTTGGAGGTTCTGGTAGATAACAGACTTAGCCATAGCAAACAATGCCAGACAGCCACGACTAGAGCTAGCAAGATATTGTCTTGTATAAAGAGAGGAATAGATTCAAGAGAGAAAAATATTATTCTTCCTCTTTACAAGGCACTGGTAAAGCCTCATTTGGAATATGCGGTGCAGTTTTGGAATCCCATATACAAAAGGGACATATTGGAAATTGAAGCAGTTCAGAGAAGGGCAACTAAAATAATAAAGGGAATGGAGGGGCTTGACTATGCAGGCAGATTAGACAAGTTAGGGCTGTTTACATTGGAGAAGCGACGTTTGCATGGGGATATGAAAACCTTATACAAATATATTAATAGGCCATACAATAAACTCTCTGGTGCATTGTTCACTAATAGGTCATATCAGAGGACTCGTGGACATCCTTTAAGGTTGGAAGAAAAGAAGTTTCATCTTCAGGTTAGGAAAGGTTTCTTTACAGTGAGAACGGTGAAACTGTGGAACTGTCTTCCAGCAGATGTGGTAATGGCAAGTTCATTGAATAGCTTTAAAAAGGGCCTGGATAAGTTTCTAAAACTAAAAAATATTGAGAACTACTGGTATTAATAAATTTACTGTAGATCTGGTTGATCTAGGGATACTTTCCGATTGCCGTTTGGAGTCAGGAAGGAATTCCCCCCCTCCCCCTTTTTAGCTGCTTTTTTTTTGCCTTCCCCTGGATCAAATGTTAGGAAGGGTTAAAAAAGTGAATAGGTTGGACTTGATGGACGTATGTCTTTATTCAACCTCAATTACTATGTTACTATGTTACTATATATCACAGCCAATTTAGCCTTACTGCAGTAGAACAAAAAAGGCTACGGGCGCACACCGAAAGAAAACTTCTACAGGATCAGTAAAATCGCAATTTTATTTTAACATATATACAATATAATTAAAACCTTACGCATTTCAAGCTACAAAATGGTTGGATGTGCCTTTATCAGCTCCAATCGAACTGAAGCTTGTAACCTATGAGTAAGAGCCATTTTGTAGGTTTAATTGTATTGCATATATATTAAAATAAAATTGCGATTTTACTGATCCTGTAGAAGTTTCCTTCTGGTGTGCGCCAATAGCCATCTTTGTTCTACTGCAGTGTGATATTCGGTCCGAGCGAAGGGTCCGGGGCAGGCTGCACCCGGACCACCGCAGCTTAGCGGTGAGTGTGATTTTGCATATGAAAATACCTGATTGTCTCCGTCTTCTTGTGAAGATTTGTTTCTAAGTGTCAGGTTTGGGGTTTGGCATTACACCAGAACCACCTGTTTTATTAAGTAAGCTTATCTCTTTCCCTTTGAAAGGGAGTCATTAGTGTAGCTTGTTACACATAACCTGAGACCCTATAGCTGCTTACTCCAATTTACCCATAGCTGCAACAGCCCAGCTGGTTGCGCACCTATCTATATAATATTGCTTTTGCAACTCTGGGATTACATGACTTAAACTTTAGAAAATCCTGATAAAATTTGCAGAAAAGTGACAGTAAAACAATTGTGCCAGCTGTGTGGGTGTCTTTTGGGGGACAAACACAGCCACTGCAGTTCCTGTCTTCAAGTCACCCTAAGCGCTAGTAAATAAGTTAGCATAACGTAAAGTCAAAATCCCAAGCGTTGCAGAACTCTGTATATTGCCCCTATAGTGGGATAACTATACATTAATCAACAGTTAATATGAAAATCTCTTAGGAGCTGGTAACCAGCCCTGAGGGATGAAAACTGTTGTTTGTTGGTTTGTGATGTAGTGGGTTATGTAATACACAATTCCACAGACAAATAATACACAGAGTTGCAAGGCACATAATGGTAATATATTAATTCCCCTAGTAGCTGACCATTCAATAAAAAACTTTGAAAGGAAGACTGTATTGTGATTGGTCCAATGAAGTACATGCCCCCTTCTGGACAGACCGAGATTTTTTTTAGGTAAAAAATAAATTTTTAGCGGTTTAATTAACTATTTTATCTAAGGATGGAGTACTTTTAATTCAACTTTAAATCCCATCAAAATCATAAATCCCCTGACAGCGAAACCTCTACAAAATTGTAATGTTGTGCGTAGAGAGGGAAAGGTGGCAAAATAATAGCAGTTCTCCAAAAGGGGAAAAAAGAAAAATAGTCAATATCCAGAAACACAAGTTAAGTAAAATAATTCAAGTCAATTATATGAAACAATTTAGTAAGAATCACAAAAACTACTCCAAACAATAACAGGGAGATTCAATAAAAGTTCTTATTGTTTAAAATGGTGCTAATTTTGCCCCAATGAATCAGATAATATATAACATTTCAAAGCTAACAGCTGATTGTTTGGGGCAAAATTAGCACCATTTTAACCATAATAACTTTTATTGAATAACCCTGTATGATTTCAACATAAAAAGTGCCCGAAAAGTTTACACATGGTTTTGGCATAGTGTTAAATATCTCAATAGTATTCAGCTGTGAAGAACTGCTGTATAAATTAGTGTGTTTCTAAATACTACTTGTCCAAACAATGACAGTGATTAAGATTATTTATATATAGCTGGGTACACACAGTACCAAAGATGACAAACAGAATATGTGAGATTCTGTCTGTCATCTTTCAAAGATGTGGCTACACACAGTCCCTAGCATCCTCCTTATATAAAGTATAGGGAGATCTTCATGACTGCTATATACCTAACAATCGCCTATACTACAGTAAAGGGAGCCAGCTGCAACTGAGGGAGATCATCTGGCCGTAACAATTGTTTACGATGCCACCACTGAACATTTGTCACCAACAAGCATGGTCATTTCTCATGTACACACATTAATGAAAAAGAACCAATCCCGTCGGTACCAATGGGATTGGTCCTTTAATGATAATGTGTGTACCCAGCTTAAATCCTAAAATGGACCAATGAAGTGGAAAGAAAATGCAGAGATATAGCGGGTCTCAATAAATAGTGTGTCACTATAATCTCTGTTAATCATTAGGGGTTTGAGGGACTTAACAGCCTTTTCCCTTTAAATCTATAAAAAGGCAGACACTTGGGTAAGATGTTTTTAGAAAGCCAATATGACAGTAGTAGGAACATTGTTATTTATATTGTTTTCATAACCTATGTATTTAGGTCCTATTGACTCTCCTCAAGAGGATTTCCTGCTATCAATTAAATCTCCCTTATGACCAACTCTATGCCCTAATTGTGTCAGATATTGCCTAGATCTTGCCTAATAGGGCTGAACATTTAATTATAAATAAGTGGATGATGATTATACCCAATGATGGTAGCTGATAACTCCTCGAAATGTTGTGTTTTCACCTTTTGCCACAATCCATTTTGTGAATTCCATCTTCCTTCTAGCTGAATGACAGAGTGTTCTCTCAGTAAACATCCATCCCAAAGGAGCTAATTTGTTCCCTATTCATGTACAGTAAAGCTGGTGTTAGCATCTCCTACAAAGTGCAGTTTTTTTAGAATGTGAATGCAGAGTCTATCTTCCAGTAACTTTATTTGTGTATAATTCAAACACTTGAAAGCTTTACATTTATCTAGATTTTTCATTGTACCATGCAAGGCACTGCATTTTATTTATTTATTTATCTTGGTTTGTTTTATGGCTTATAGACCAAAAAATGTAAAGCATAAATATTTTTTGTAGAGTCAGATAGAATGATCCCTTTGGATTTACATTTTAGCGTTATCTTTGTTTTAAGTATTTACTATGCAGCTCCATATTAATGCTAACCATAGGGTTGAAAGAAAGATTCATACAGAGCCAACCCACATGATGGGCGATCGGTCGGGTCTTGTTTAAAGGTCCACTGGGTAGGATAATCAACAATGCATGACCAAATGGTCTTTTTGCCTATCCGAGCTCCCATACATTAAACAATTGTCAGAAAAAACAGGTTGTCCTGTTTTCATTGGAATTCATTAGATATAGTGCATTGGGAACAAGGGAAGGTGAAGAAGAAAATTAAAGGGTAAAATAACTCAACTTGGTTATGTTGGTTAATAAAACAGTAACAAAACACATTCAGGAAAAAAACTTTGAATTCACAGTTAGGCATAAATTATTATATAAGATCTGTGGGCAATTCAACTTGCTCAAAATCATACCCTTATAAATCAAACATTCGAGTTCAGCCCTCAGTTCTGCATACATGATGTTCCCACAGTGCCCATATTTACCTATTTTAGCCTAAAGCTGTTAGGTATTCCATATTTCTTATATGCTAAACGTTGGTACGTAGTTCAATTTCTGTGGTTGTCGATATGTTTTTCCAGTATTTTGGAATCAAGCAGCATGTTGCAGTAAGGATTTGTCTCGCTAAAGTATTTTCATATCTAGATAAACCATCTATTGGTTAATAGTGCATGTTTTGGATTTAAGTCCCAGTTTACTACAAATAGCCCATTAATATATTTCTGGAATATTTTTCAGAATGTGTTAATTAGTGGTTAGGACCAAATGTAATTGTGAACCATTTGCTTTTTTATACCTCCAACATTCTTTTGGGACATTGGGATTCATGCAGTGTAATCTTTAGAGATGGACTAGAACTCGAATTCGAGCCCGAGTTCAAGCCAAACTTTATGAGTTCGAACGAACTCGGACGTCTCGAACTATCCCGGACCCGGATTTCTCGGACTTTCGATGTTTCCGGACTTTCGATCGTAAATCCGATAATTATTGTGTAATGTAGTGGCTGGATAGTGTAGTGGTTAAAGGCACTGTCTTTGACATGGGACACCAGGGTTCGAATCCTGGCTAGGGGCAGCTATACAAATGTTTAGATTATTATAATACCCTAGTTATATAATAACCATATAATACCCTAGTAATATAATATTGTTATTATATTACTAGGTTATCATATGGTTATTATATTACTAGGTTATTATATGTCCTCCAAACAGGTGGTAACAGGATCTTATACACAGGATCTTGTGTTACATTCAATATCACTCCAAAGCACACACCACAATCCACTTTCACTTTCTCTCCTCCTACCATAGAGAGCAGGGATGTCTTATATTTTATTACTCACTGACACCACCTGTGTCAGGTTATTATATGGTTATTATATTACTAGGTTATTATGGTTATTATATTACTAGGTTATTATATTACTAGGGTATTATAATATAATAACCATAATAACCTAGTAATATAATAACCATATACTAACCTAGTAATATAATAACCATATGATAACCTAGTAATATAACAATATTATATGACTAGGGTATTATATGTTATAATATTACTAGGTTATTATATGGTTATTATATTACTAGGGTATTATAATAATCCAAATGTGTATAGCTGCCCCCAGCCAGGATTCAAACCCTGGTCTCCCATGTCAAAGGTGGTGCCTTTAACCAATACACTATCCAGCCACTACATTATATGGTTGATATATTACTAGGTTATATGTAATATAATAACCATATAATAACCATATGATAACCTAGTAATATATTATCCATATACTGTAGTGTCTGAGGCAACAGATAAGTTTACACCTACTTACAAGGACACACAATATACAGGCCTGGTCAATATTCAAAGTGGTGCACCATAGACAGGGGCACCCCTGATTACTGCACATTTTTGTGCCAGACCACCAAAGTAACCCACTGTGTGCCATGCTACCCATAATCCTTCCATAAAGCAGTGATCTGTTACAAATTGGTGGCAGCGGTGCTGGTAATACCATTTATTCTCCCTGTTTTCTCTGTATATTTGTTCTCTGTATTAAACTATGGAGACTGCTACTGATAGTATTGATTTAAATCCTCCTGTCCTTGTACCTACAGATGAAATTCCCCAATTAGACTCAGTTGCTCTACCAGGCCCAATCGCTAAACCTATTTTTAAACCTGATCCATTTGATGGGGTAACTAGTGAGTGGACTGATTGGCTAGAACAATTTGAATTGGCAGCCACTATTAATGGTTGGGATAAAGGTGCTCACTTGCAAGTCCTTAGCCTTTTGCTTAGTGGTGAAGCCAGGCAGGTATACCAAGGATTTACTGTAATACTGCAATAAAAAGCAGTTATCACTTATTAAAAATTGCTCTGAAGCTATTTTGTTTTCAATTAGATCTGTATAAAATAGTATATAAAGGATAAATTAATTTCTTTAGGTAAACTGGGAATGAGAAATGTTTGTTTATACGTTAGATTATTAGGGCAATGCTATTATAATAACATGATGCTGTGAGGTAGCTTCTGTTATAATATATGAGGTGCTATCACCACTTGCAGTGGTGAATACTAATAAGTATTAACCTAGCATGTTTAGTTTCAACCACACAGTGTGGCAGGATTGCCTGGGACCAGGGGTGTTCCTACAGGTTTTGACACCTGAAAAAACTTTTAAATGCTGCCTATCGGTAGATGGGGGGGCGACACTTGAAGCGGGGGTGGCTTCATCATGGAACATAGGCGTGGCTTGCGGAGGTGGGTATGGTGGGCTGACTTACAATGACAGGTGAACTGGAGGGCTGACTTAACACTGACTGGAGGGCTGACTTAACACTGATTGGAGGACTGGTGCTAAAATGCAGTATTGCAGGAAAGAGGATTTTTTTAAACTGCCGCCTTTTAAAGGACAATTATACTCACCTTCCCTCTGCTCCTCTCCTTAGGTCTGTACCTTTTACCCAGGGTGAGGACCTGAACCGCTAGGTCCTCACCCCTGGGTTCGCGAAAGTTAAAGCACAGCGGTACTGAAACGCTGCTCTGGCAGGCTCCGCCCCCTCCTCTCCTTGCGCGACAAGGCCAATAGGAAGGCACACTCTGCAACGTCGCCGATGAGAGGAGGGGGCAGAGGAGGGGGCGGAGCCTGCAAGAGCAGCGTTTCCAGTACGCTGTGCTTTAACTTTCGCGAACCCAGGGGTGAGGACCTAGCGGTTCAGTCCTCCTGTAAAAGGTAAGACCAAAAGAGAGGAGCGGAGGGAAGGTGAGTATAATTGTCCTTTAAGTGTTCCGCGGGGGGGCGCGCCCTGAGCAAATGTTTCTGTTTGCTTCATGGTAGGGGAACCCCTGCCTGGGTCTACTCTCATACCTGCAGCATTATGCTATTTGGTTCCACGAGAAGCTGGTGACTGAGTAACAGTTTAAAATATACCTGTGTAAAGATTCTATATCCACACATAGCAAAACATACACACACATAATTTATATTGTGCACCAACGAGCATACTTTTGCTAGTCATATTATAAATAGATTCTCCACTTGCCATTAATATCATCACAGTAAGCAAATACAGATATCACTGAAATCACCATCTATTCATTTACATTACTGTCAGTATCAGGACCTATTGGGCTAGATGGAAAATTTCCCCTCTACTTACTTCAGTAGATGGAGTCAATAACATCAGGCCATGTATGCTAGTATCTATATATATATATGTTAGCAAAAGTGTGCCCCTTGGTGCACAGTAGAAATTATGTGTGAATGTTTTGCCAGGTAATCCTGCCACAATGTGCAGTTCAAGCTACACAGCACCATTTTTATTTATTATTTTTATTGAAAGCTGTAGGGCCAGAGAGAGCCAGAGAGAGGCTACTTACATCCCTTCAGCCAGTAGGCATCAGGAACCATTCCAAACTTGCTCTCCCTTTCCACTCCCAGCAAGTATCCAGGGAGAGGCTCAAATGGTGTAAGTCTGAAAGTCCTAAAAAGGGCCCAGGCAATCCCACCACATAACTTGAGCAAACACACACATACCCTCCCCTATCTGATTGACATGTCGTACAGATCTAGGCACTCTGCCACAATGCACAATTCAAACTAAACAGCACCATTGGAGAACCTGAGACCCTATACAGGATCCAGATTAAAATGCTAGGCTCATCCTTATTAGTATTTACCACAGCAGGTTCCAGACCTACAATCACTATGGTGTTAGGACAGCACAGGATAGTGATGCTATAAAGATTAGGGAGATATGTTTTTAAATAAGTAGAGCCTTCTTATAACAGAAGGTACCTCACAGACTCATGTTATTATAATAGCATTGCCCTAATTATGTAACATATAAACACATATTTTTCACTTCCTAAGAAATGGGTGGGGACATGCAAAGTATCTAATTTATTGCCTGTAGCTAAGGGCATGTGTCTAGATGTAATTCACCCTAATGGTATAACTACAACTCCCAGCATTGGCTAATGAATGTATTACGATGCAATACAATGTAATGATATAGAGCATGGGTGTTGAACTTTTCACATGTTTAAAAACTACAACTCTCAGCATTCCCTAGCTGCATAGAATGCTGGAAAATTTTGTTTTCAAACATTCTGGAATAAAGCCATTTTACTGACTTACGGACTTTAAAAGCCCACAGTCATGCTATTTCAATTTCAACACAGGGTTTGTACATGCAAGTGATTCATCAGCCCTTCCCTTATATCCATAGCTATTACACTCTTGGTTTAGGGAAGGATTAATTAGGTCACTACAGGCAATAGCAGTCACACATCCAACCACCTACCTGACAGCTATAATTCATGAAATGGAAATGGAATAAACCTGCAGGTCTGAAAATAGACCCAGGCAATTCTGTCACAATGTGCAGTTCAAACCAAACAGCACCATTGATCAACCTGAAACTCCATACAAGATCCAAATAAACATGGTAGGTTAATACTAATCAGTATTTAACACAGCAAGTTCCACATTTATAATCACTATGGGATTAGGATAGCACAGGATAGTAATAGGCTATATAGTTTAGGGAGAGATGTTGTTAATGGAGCTAAAAGCTACCCATAGAGTATAAAATTAAATACAGCCTTCTTATAACCAGCGGCACCTCACAGTCTCATGTTTTTAATATATTAATATTGGGGGGAAAGGGAAAAGCTGGGCATTTCTCTAAGAATGCTGGGTAGTTTCAGAGACATGCAAAGTAATTTTATCACATACAGAGTAAATGTGTGTGAAATTTTCTAATTGGCTAAGACTGTCACATGTTTTACAAACAGCACATAATTGGGTGTAATACAGGAACTTCCTTACTCTTCCTGTCTTGTCATGTACAATGCAAAATAATTTTTTGATTTGCTAACAGTGTAAGATCAGAACCTCATTGGGTGTTAGTAAAATTCCACTTCCTTTTAGTGTCTACATGGAGACCCATGTAGAAATCTTAGAGGTGTGGCTAAACCTACCATTTTGAGTTTTCCATTCAAACTTAGGGGTTTTAAGTAAAGTAAGTATACTTTATTAATTGTATATCATTTGTTTTGTAATTCAGTAGTAAGTAGTAGTACTATACATTGTATAGTGTTATTTGTTATGGTGAATTCAATTAAATAGTGATAATTACACACATACATAGACATTTCCTATGTGTAATAGTTCACCTAATTAGTTGCTCCTAAAAACTCAATGCAATCTCCATAAAAATATAAATTTATATAATATAAGGGATATATATATATATATATATATATATATATATATAGTGTGTATCCTATATACTAAAAGATGTATATATGCTCGGGTGCCATTTGCTCGTGCTGAAACGCTGCCCACTACGCAATGATTGGCTATGACAGAGTGACATTTCTTTTCCTGCTTTAAAAAAAATCCTCCTATACTATCTTTGGCAAAATCGTGCACTTAGTTACTATCAAAAAGGAAATGTGGACATGTGCTTTACTTTACTGTACTGTACTGTGGAACAAACAGAGAACAACTCTGCCTGCCTCAAGTCTATCAGACAACAGTGATATGTATAGGACAAATGTATGTTATATGTTATTAATTTAGCTATTTTATGTTAATGCTTTTATGTGACATTTTAATGCGAAAATATCTTACCGTGTGTGCGGGGCAGCCGTGACCAAGAGCGGTCGCCCGTTCGTAAATTCCCTATGGTACCGCACGATCAGTTGCGCGAACTGTTGGCCTCTCTAGTATCGAACGATCGGCCGAGACAAATAATTAATTTCCCAGCCTTTAACCTAGATTCCTCCAGATTTCTCCAATCTAGCAAACTCTTTAATATACTAATGAATACAATGAAATGGTTTGTTCAGCGATGTTCCATATTTCTTCTCCAGGAATCATTGTAAGTAGATATGAACTATTCACCTCTAAACAAATCTTGTATTTTAAGCAGACTTGCAAAGGGAAACAGCCATAGGGAGTTTAAAAAAAAAAATAAAAAATTGGGGAAAAAAATGGAGAAAAAAAATCCCATTTGCACTTTTTATATCTCATGGGTACACTGAAGCCTTGCAGCACAGTGGCAATTATTGCTGACACATTGCGATGAGGTCCATGGGATGAGTTCTCAGCGGAGCAAGGCCATGTCTAAAATCACTTTACTTCCAAACAGTCAAAACTCAGATGTATGAAGGTGCCGGTCTCAGGATGATGGGAATTAAATACATGATACTAAAAAAATGCATTCTGCAAATTCACTACCAGTGTGTTTCTGCCAAGCCCATTCCCCAAGGCTTTTCACTTCATAGTGATAACCTCAAAACGTCTATTTAATAGGAGCTGCATAGGTTTCTAGAAATGTGGTTACTGAGGGAAAAAAGGTTTATGGAGAATAATCCTAATAATTATTGGTTTGCCCTTGTACTCGCAGGAGGGTGAACAAAGTAACAGTAAAAATGTCAGGATTTTTATTTATTATTTTTTTAATAATATGCAGCACATTACTTTTATAGTAACAGACTGACTGTACTAGATTTATCCAGGAACGTGATGCCACAGTTAGGATTACATTACAAATATTATTTTGCCTATGTACAGTGTACGTGAGGTTATAAAGGGCAGCACAGTGGCTTAGGGCTAGGTCCACTACTGTTTGCCGGAGCGCGATTTGCGCTCCGTTCATGTTTTCGGTTCGCACTGCCAGTGCAATGCTACCGGTTAGTCACCACTGTATGCGCTGCGATCCAGTCCGTTATTGGTTCACATGCGCGTAAGACTTTTTCGTAACGGTCGCATGCATGCCAATAACATGATATGGCCCGAGACGCATCGCACACGGACTATTACGCACAGCAGCGCATTGCAAAAATCCTGCATGCGCTGCTGTGCGTGATAGTGGGACCTAACCCTTAGTGGTTAGCACTGATGCCATGCAGTGCTGAAGTCCTGAGTTCGATTCCACCCTTGGACACATCTGCAAGGAGTTTGTATATTCTCCCCGTGCTTGCGTGGGTTTCCTCTGGGCACTCCGGTTTCCCCCACAAACATAAAGACATACTGATAGGTTATATGTGTACATAAAAGATTGTAAGCTCTTCGGGACTGGGCCTGATGTGAATTGTGTAAAATAATTGTAAAGAGCTGCGGAAAGAAATATTGTGGAAGGCATCACCCTCTCCTTGAATTGTTTATGTCTTACAGTATTTCATTTATATTAATGTTCTGTCAAAATAAATAAAAGACTGTCCAACTCCCTTCAGCTCTGTTGCAGCTAGTTAGTTTTTCATTGCTAGTACATATGGGAAATAAAGATGGAATCCTAGCAGGGTAATGACTTAAACTTTGCATGCATCAGGGTTTTTTTTGTTTTTTTTTACCCAATTTAACAGTTTTGGGTTTAGGTGAGAGCTGATTAAATGTACCGATGCTGCTTTATGCAAGAATTGTCAGGAAAATCGCTATCGAATTGCAGCTATTTCCTTTAATCGTGACAAGTTTTGTGACATCCCATTAGAGTTGCATTTTTAGCACACCATTTATTTGTTATGAGGGTTTTTAACTTAGAGATTGTAATACTGCCTTAGCTATGAGAGACACACTTTTCTGCTAAGTGATAGACGTTTCCAAACATAAATTGAATCTGTCATAAAAATAGATATCACTTTTAAAGTTTAGAAGGCCAGACAACTTCTTTCCAACCATCCATCAACACAGACAAGGCATCTCTGTATGTGAAACAAACTATTCTGTGTTCCATGGGACCCACAAATCATAAGCTTTGAATGGGTGATGGCTGAGAGGGAGCCCCAAAATGCTGTTTTACCCAGCTACCCTCACAGAGCTTTAACCTTCCCAGCTGCAGAGTAATATTTTATTATCTGCAAATGAACACACTAACACATAAATGAGGGTGTGAATACTCTTCTACTACTGAGACACAATCTAAAAAATATTTTTTGGGTGCTTGTACTTTGCCCAGCAAAAGGAGATGTAAGTCAACCTAACAAAAGGTTTCTAACCAACAGCTACTGGATTGTTTAAATCCATGGCAGACAGTTGGTGTCGAACCCCCCCCCCCCCCCCCCACCCTATATTTAGGCTTGGTTAAAATGCTGCCATGTACAATGCTGTTTTGACACCTCTTAGCCACAATGCAATCACGCCCTTAACACTTGGCTGTGATATGCTAATTGGGATTTTCCAGGGTACATAATTGCCAAAGATTCTTGTACAAGTCATTCTGAATTGAGAAAGCCAGTCGGATGACTAGCGAAACGTCTTCAAGAACTAAACTTCAAGTCCAGTTGATCTAATTGAATACAACAGATATACCATGACCTGGATGAATGAGAACCTTCACAAGCAATGTGGGTTATCATGGCTTTTTCATTTCTTTAGTGAGGAATGTGCCATTTTACAAACAGCGTCAGGCACCCAAGTAATTATTTCATCAAGTTTTGTGTTACAAATAGATCATCATGGGTCATTGAAACAGCGTACATTAAATTACTACATTTGACATGTTGCATATTGATCACTGCATCGCAAGGTAAGGGGTGCCAGGGAGGTACAAGGTACATTGCTCCCCAAGGTTTTAGAAACCTAACGCAGTGATTCATAAAGGTGAGATATCGCTTTTTAGAGTATCGCCTTTAACGTTAATATCCAATCATAAATTACCGATACTGATCATAATTCTACGATAACGTGTGAAGAAAACACATGAGATATTTTTAAATAGATCTGGACATATTTATGAACTGGACAACAAAACCCCAGATAAAATCCAATGTTGCTAAATTTATGATGACTTGTCTTAGATTAGTAATGGGTTTGTGAATTGTAAGTGACGTAAGTGGACCCTGTTGGAGTAAGCACTAGGAGTACAAATAGATTACAGGCAAAACTGTAGAAAACAATATCACCCTCAAACAGATAGATCTTTTATGCATATTAAGAGAGATATCAATTCATGGAAGAAAAATATTACTCTTCCTTAAGTAATTTTGAAGCCCCATCTTAAATAGAATATGTAGAGAAAAAGTCTCTGTATGTGTGTGTGTGGGGGGGGGGGTTTCCGGTGGGCAGAGAAAGCTGTGCTTTTTGTTTAGGGATGCTGGGTTTGAGTGAACTTGTTAAAGCTGATAGACATTATAATTTTTTCGATATATAACTACCGTATGTACATGTAGGGAGATTATCTTTTCATCTTTAAACAAAATGTTAAATTAAATTATTTTTTTAATGGATGGTCGTTAATATATATTTATGATATTCAAGCAGAAAAAGTGAATTATGTGAAGGGGAAAACAATTTTAGAGACATCAAAGGTAATAAAAGTTCCTTAGCATTGTGCTCTTTTTTTGAACAGTAGGAGCCACCATGGTGAGTACCACTTTTGCAGTGGGAAAGGCCATTAATTTGAATGGATACAACCAGTGACCTGTCACACGTAAAGGTTAGTAGAAGGGATATAGAATAGAACGCTTCTATTTCTTAAGATGTGAGACACAGAGAGACATTTTCATTTTCTCCCCAGGAGGCGAAAGGAAGTTCTCTTGCAGGGATTTTACAATACAAGAGACTTATCATTCAAAACATTTCCTGCATGGTAAAAAGACCTTTGCAAACCCAGCACTCCATCATTCTCTGTGCGCTAAAAGTGTTGGAATTCTGGGCAATATAAATGTTTTAAAAAATCTGCAAACACTGATATGAGTGAATGTCAACTTATTTGTGTTAAGAAAGAAATTAAACACATACACCGCTTAGAGGAAATACCATACACCTACCTTTCAATATTTACATTTTTGGAAAACCCTATCAAACCTGCTTGTTATCCAATAAATTTCTGCCCCTTATCCATTAAGCACCGCCCATTTACAGGTCACTCCTTGGATAAAACTGGGCCAACAATGTGGCAGTTTTTCTCCAAATACGTAGACACTGAATGGTATGTATGGACCCCCCCCCCCCGGGGAGTCGCAGGAGTCTACCGGATTTTGGGGAGGTCTCCCCCACACCCACGAGACCAGCCCAAACTCCCGCAACCCGAACTTACCTGGCAGCTCCGCCTCCGGTACACCTTCTTTCACTCGCCATGCCTCTTCCGTGACGTAATTTACATCACGCTCCCCGTAACCATGCCTCTTATGTGATGTAAATTACACCCCCTTTGCGATGTCATTGACGTCCGCCTGCCATAGCCCCACCCCTTTTGTGATGTTATTGACATGACATCAGTGCGCTTCACCCCCTTCTCTCCACCCTGCCCGGAAGCCGGATTCTGCAGGGTGGGATGTCTGGATAATTGTAGTATTAGGCAACGTATATGGAAAATAATCCACAAGTAATAAACTTCTATAATTATGAAATTGCAAGAAAAAGCCTAATGCATATAGCATGCAAATTAAAGGGAGACGGACTGCCTTAGACCCAAAGTCCACTCCATTTTAGCCACCAGCTGGTAGAACATAGTCCAGTTTGTTGCAGTGTGTCATGACTACAAAAGCATTCTATTTTTTCATGTACACATTCAGACTGCTAAATTGTGCAGTGAATAGAGGGAAGTCTGCAGGAGGTATCTGTGTCTATAATGTGCAAGATTCTCCCAGTGGGGGTTTAGCTTAATGTACTGGCATCTGCTGTGTTTTTATCTGCTACTTAATTTACATGGAAATGATTGCCAGCTCAGTAAGGCCTTGCAATGTGGGCAGTCATCATTGGCCAGTATCATTTTTACACATGTTCAACATCCAAATAACAACTACCTAAATGTATAGGCATAGCTCATTAACCTGCAACTAGACAGAAAGAAAATAAACTGATATGCAGTAAATGCTGACTGAGCAGGATTAATCCATTCGTTCCCCACACTCTCTATAAACCAAATGTTTCCTTAATGCTATATTTAATACAAACCCACTACCCTAATACATCGGATTTTTTTTTGCCTAATAAAAGAAATTGAGTGGACGTGAGTTGGCTGTGAATTGGCAGACTGATGTTCCAGTGAATGTGTGGTATTGTAAATAATTAAAGTGAATTGAATTGTAAAGGAAATAATTACAGATCATGTCTGAGACTCTGCGTTCTTCCAGCCAGTGTGTGGATGTTTGCAGTAATGCTCAAATATATTCACACTCTTGACAATACATGTACATTTATAAGCATATGTTAGAGCTGATGTCAACATTTCTGGCTAATACCAGACAGACAATGGCTAAAACATTACAAGATAACGCACATATACTGTATGAACATTGTGTTGACATTTCTGGCTAATACCAGACAGACAATGGCTACAACATTACAAGATAACACACATATACTGTATGAACATTGTGTGTGCATCCTATTTATTATTATCTTATTTCACATACATATTTCATTAAATACGGAAAATAAATATAAAGTTATTCTACACATAGGACATCTGGGTGACTGAATGTTGCCTCACCTTTTCTTCTAAGAAATAAATAAAAAAAGAAAATGGCATCCGCACACTATGGTGACATTTCAGCACTGTTCCCTAGGCCAAGGTCACTATTAAGAGATTGTTTCCGATAAAGCCAAGATTTAAGAGGAGATAAGCTGAGGCCACACTGCACCCAGACACTCGCGATTGCATGGGGGAGGGCGTTGCCGCGCGCTCGCAATTGCGATTGGCCAGTGATTCACAATTGAAGCGCATACGATTTGCTCACAAAATGCGGATCACACACGCAGCACTCCCTAGCACACTAATGTAGCCACATCAACTGGGCCACAATAGTGTGCCCTTTAAAAAGCACTATTGGATCACACACATCATTGTGGCCTAGCCCTAAGGATGTTTTACATTGGAGCCCATACGATTTTAGCTGCATCAATGGACACTATTTACTATTTTGCAAGTAACAAGTAATTACCTAAAAGGGAGACAGGAATATTCCACTTATTCATATATTAATGAAATATAAGATTTACCATTGGAGCAAACAGGGCAGTTACCCATAGGCATTAAACAGAATTGTGGGGCCCCTTAACACTATGTTTTATAAATAGGCCCTGTTTGCTACATAAAAATAGCACATAGATGTCAAACATTTAGGGCCGTATTTATAAACGGCCGTTAATACCGCCTAAAAGTTACCGCCACACATCGCCGCGGCAAAAATATTTGTAAATGGCACAGGCTACATACAATCAAACTCATATTATGGGCCGTATTTAAAAAGTAGGGGTATCCTTACATGACTCTCTTAAATAATTCTCATTTAAAATACTTAAGGATCATTATTTAAGTATTATTTAGGAATCATTATTTCAGGATTTGTAGCTTTATGTAATGCTGTTACAGCAGTAGGATACAACTGGACATGCTCAGTGCTTTTGGCATGGGGGCACAGCAATAGTGCTGGTGATGTGCTAGCTGGAAACACTACCCTTTATACTGCTGTAACTTAAGCATGATCCTGGAATCATTTTTATGAAAGGGCACCTGTATGGAGACCATACATCCTTGCAGAGCGCGTCTTCACATTGGCTGCCTCGCGACCTGTCACTCAAAGTGCCAGTGGGGAGGATCGGACTGGAGCAACGAGGGAGATTACAATTAAGTAGTGCAGGACTTTTGTAAAGTACCCAGAGGTGAGGACTTAGCATTTTAGGTCCTCACCCTGGGTACTTTGCAGGAGTGGGGGGAAAGGAACGAGGAGGAGTTGAGTATAATTGCGATTTAATGTTAGGAGTCCAAAGACACAGCAGTCTTATAACATTGAATATCCCAATACAATGTGTTACTGTCATTGGACATTATTAACTGGCTCTGGTATTAACTGCAGACTTCATTCATTTATATGCTGCAAAGCAGTACACATTGACTAATCACTAACCATCACTCTAGAATGTAGATTTCAGATATTTTTAAAAAGATGTTCCAATGTCATTCTTTAAAACTTTGCATTAGTCTAAGGCTTGGTACACACCATGCAATTTTTTCAGGCCAACCAACTGATATTTCTCTATATTTCTGTTCAGGGCCATTTTTATGCATAGGCCACCTAGGCAAATAACTAGGGCACCTATGTTGAACCATGGTGCCTATTCATCTCCCTAGCATCTTCCTGACAGCTTTTACTTGCTGTTCTCCTTGTACAGCTGTAATTTGCAACATTGTAGTGAATAGAGAGCCTGAAGTCAGCTCACTCTGCTTGGAAACAATGTTGCAAATGAAATGAAGGTAAAGGAAAGAGGGGGAGGATAAGCTTGGCTTAAAGAACTGAGGAGAGCAGTATTACAATGCTAGGTAAAAACAATGGCCCCCAAGCAGCCATGAGATCACTATCCCTGCCTCTTCCATCCAACTCTCCAATTAGAACTTAGATAGGTGAGGAGTGAAAAATACAATGGACAGGGGCGTTCCTAGGGTTTTTGACTCCTGAAACAACTTTTATATACTGCCTATTGGCAGATGAGTGGCAGGGACGTGGCTTCATCAGGAAACAAGCGTGGCTTGTGGAGGTCGGTGTGGTGGGCTAACACTGACTGGTGGACTGGAGGGCTGACTTAACACTGGTTTGAGGACTGACTTAACACTGATTGGTGGACTGGTGCTGAAATGCAGTATTGCAGGAAGGAGGAATTTTTTAAACTGCCGCCTTTTAAGTGTTCTGCAGGGATGACCCCTGACCAAATGTTTCAGTTTGCTTCATGGTAGGGGAACCCCTGACAATGGAGGAGACATGGAAAGCAGGTACATACTGTATATTATGTCAATGCTGGCAGCTAAAAGGATTAAAATACTCTGCTAGCACTGAGAGTTTTAATGGCAATACTCTGGGGAAGTGCTGGCACTATAGGGTTAATGGCAATACTCTGGGAAAGTGCTGGCACAGACAGGGACGTACCTGAAGGGGCCCGGGCCCCCCACGAGTTTGGGGGCCAGGCCCCTGACTCCCTCCATGCAGCCTCTTTAAACAGATTGCGCGTAAGAAGAAAACTTACGCGCGATCAGTTGTTTTAAACTGGACCGGAAGTTCAGGTCCAGTCTTTTAAACAACTGATCGCGCATAAGTTTTCTTCTTACACATGATCGGCTGCATAAAGAGGCTGCATTATAGGCTTGTGGTGGACATTACTACCGTCCGGGCCCCCCGCGGTCGCAGGGGTGGCGGGGGCACTGAAATTATTAACAGAAAAGTCTGCTGGCACTAAAGGGTTAAAGGTAATACTCTGCTGTCACTTAAAGTGGTAATGGCAATACTCTGGGAAAGTGTTGGTACTGAAATTATTAATAGTCTACTGGCACTGAAGGGTTAATGGCAATACACTGGGAAAGTGCTGGCACTGAAACTGTTATTGCCAATACTCTTGGAGGGTTAGGCCACACTACTTGCAATCTGATCACATTAGGGCACCAAGATGGCTAGAAACGGCCCTGTTTCTGTTTGAGGGTGGCCACGACTGATATCGGGCGCAGTTTGGGTATGGAGGTAAATCGCGGCTGATCATGCATCCCCCTATGGACCTTATTGCTTGCTTATTGTTTATTAATTGGTTATTAGTTAGCTGCACATAAAATTAGAAAATAAATAGAAACATACACTAACCTGTTTCTAAATTGATTAACAAACCTCCATCAAGTATGATTATTTAATAAAAAAAAACTAATCAGAAAAGCTGATAACAACAGCAACAAAAGACCTGATAATTATGTCTCATCAATTACAGTGATGATTTGTGTTTTAGGTAATCAGATTTAAACGGATGATACTTGTTTACAGGGTAACCCTTTTGAAATAAAAAAAAATAAATAACAAAAGTGGTATAAAGGTGATACCTTTATTGGCTAACTAAGATAATCATAGCAAGCTTTCAGAACCTTCTAGTTCCTTTTTCAAGCTGATTACCTGCTTTCAGCTTGAAAAAGGAACTAGAATGTTCTGAAAGCTTGCTATGATTATCTTAATTAGCCAATAAAGTTATCACCTTTATACCACTTTTGTTATTTTTTTTATTTCAAAGGGATTACCCTGTAAACATTTTGACTGGCTAACATGGTACACCACCTTTTCCTGCATCTCAAGGGATGAAACTGTCACCTCAAGATCACCCAAGGTGAATTGTCAACCTTATCATTTCAATTTCCATAATATAGACCATATTTAAACACCCAGGGTATTGGAAACTTGTGAAATGTATGGCCATCATGCACAGTTATGAACTAACATTTGTAAATATAAGAACACACATGCTTACAATACCATGTGGTACCAAAATACCACAATGGTATGCTATGGTAAGACACAGCTCCTTTACCTCCCGTTCTTCAATAAAACTGAATTCCAAAACTTTTTTTTTAGCAGTGAAGATACCCTTTGAATGAAATGTTTTGTGAAAATTGCTCTGGCTTTTTTTCACCCAAATTTCATGCATCTTAACAGGCATATCTACCCCCGGCAATGTCAGACTGGCCCACAGGGCTACAGGGGAATCCCAACTCAAGAAAACAAATAAAACTGCAAAAATGTGAATACAGAGTGAAAGGTACAGTAAGAAATGCATTTTAATAAAACAATAGGAGTCAGTAGTAGTGAGATAGATATGTAAATAATAGATAATAGAGATATGAAATGTTAGGTGGGCCCCTTAACTTATCCTGGTGGGCCCCAACAGTCCAGTCCGACACTGTCTTTCAGAAGATTTTTTTTTTCTGATCATCCCCAAAACCCTATTTTTGCAATACTTTACACAACTACTCTATGTTCCAGGAAGGAGGTATTCACCTTTTAGTTCACTAGTCTGTCTTCTCCTTTTGGCTGCTCTTTTGGTGTTAACTCTTGGTTACAGCTGTAATAGTGACATCATGGGCAATTACTTATGATTGCTACATGAGCCGCCCTTTTTACAGCTGCATGAGCTTCTGAAGAGCTCGTAAAAGGATGCAAAAACAACAGAACGCGGACCAGCAAACTGGGGTGAATATCTCCTTCCAGTAATGCCAAGTATTGCAAAAATAGGGGGACCTGCTTTTGACAAAAAAAATTTCTGTGTGGTGGCCATGACTTTTAACTAACTGCTAAACTACCATGCAACATACAGGTTTTTGACATCTTTTTAAGTTCACTTAATGGAATGAAACTGCAAACATGACTACTGTGACTCATGTACAAACTATAAATCATTTAAACCCAAATTCTATTTGGGTTAATTTGTCTAATTAGGATTAGCAGTGCATACTTATTTTATAAAGCGCTTAGTATTGAAAGATGGAAGGTATTTCCCTCAGAGATATGCAAGAAGAGAGAGGAGGTAGACTGACCTTTGCCATATATCAGGTGAAGATGGAATACAATGTATGCATAACAGCTAGCATGGAACAGTGTTAACAATATGTTTTTTATGCATACTTTAAAATGTAATTCTAAATAACAGTAGCTAAATGTAATTGAAAATTCAGTTTCAACAAATATTTTTTTATGGAACATACAACAAATATTATTTCAGTTAAACAGAGAAATTTCAGGAAAACTGAGGGTTAAATGACATCTGTCATCAGCACATGCAGACAAAGTTGGAGAATCCAAATGTGCTCATCTATCTGTGCAAGCTATAATGACATCTCTGCAACTGCTAAGATTTGTCTGCATAACTCAGTTAGCACCAAGGACAGCTCTCATCCATTCAAAATCACTGCCGTCAATCTGTGTGCAGATCACTCTGCTATTACCATATATATATACTGTGCATTCTTAATAATTAATTTTATACTTTAGGAAGTATTTTTTATTTTGTCTTTGATATTTTATCTTTCTGCTTACTTTCTCCACCCCCTACTTTCTCCCTCACCATTTTATATCTGTAGCTCTGCCGTCAGATACAGATAACTGTAAACAAACTGAATGTACCCCTCCTACTGGCCTTGATGTATGATTGATTCATTTGCAAACAGACATAACAAGCTCTTGATGCAAAATTTCCTGTTTTTTATCAGTGTCCTCGCAGTATTGATATAATGATATTCTTCATTTAACATCATTTTTTTTTAGATATTTGGAACTATTGTATAAAGCAACAGTGACTGCTGTTGTTTCTCACTAGCCATGCTTGTCTAATATTTATCAAAAAGGGCAACTGCAAGACCTGCTTGTTTGCATTTGTGAGATTTTACTGTATTGGACATATAGTTTTAATTTAATTAATAACATTTATGCAAATTATGTTGGTTACACTTGGCTGGATTTCAGTGTGGTAATGTCCTCATTATTTGACTTGTGTGTTTTTTTGCCTTCCTCTCCCCTATAACAATAAACACCAAATAATTTGTACTTCTTACTGGGGAAACCTAAGTTCCTTACTCCAGGTTCAGAGCCCCCACACCTTGCCCGAGGATTCACGATTGGATATCGTACACTGCCATCACCCAACCATCCAGCTTCACATCTGTCCATTAGTTGCAGCTTCCAGGCAGCATAAAGTTGACCAACTTTGGCCAAAGAGTCCCCATTTTCTTCACAGGCTCTAGATGCCTCTTGAAAATTCATTTTGCGGTTGCTCTTCAGGAAGTACACGTTTCCTAGATGACAAGTTACATCATTACATGTGATCATTACATTATAGTTAGAACACTGACCTAGCATAGTACTGTTGACTATCCTGGCTGTGGATGCAAAGCTAGAATATGCAGGACTAACTATTGAAACTATTAGCTAACGCAGAGATGGAATAAATTACAATTGGACCTAGGACAGTGCTGACATTTGGGGCCCCCTTGTTCTTGTATGGTATGACTGTAGTACTTAAGCGGGGCACATGGTGTTTGCTGGGCTCCAAATGTTCCCTGAGTTGCCTTAATGAATAATCCTGTCTTGGGCTTACCGGCTGATGTTCCCTCAGCATTCTGACAATTGCCTGCGCCAATTAAATTTGCTAATTGAAAAGCAAATCAACCTTATATTGTGATAGAGTATTGCCAGCATTAAAGGGCACGTTCATCCCATTTTCCCCAATACATAACTTTCTCCCTGATGCTGCTGAGTCCGGATATCTTACCTTGAACTCCTCTGGTCCCTTGCTGCTCTCTGCTTCATTCTTTATGGCTATGTAAGTTCATAGCCATAAAGCTATAGCCAGCTATGTAGCCTTCGTAAATCATTGGCTGTGACTGACAGCTGCAACGCGCAAGTGCGGAAGAGAACTGTGAGGGACCAGAGGAATTCAAGGTAAGATTTCTGGAATCAGAAGTATTGCGAAAAAAGGGTATACGGAGGGGTATTAATTACACCCTCTGCAAAAGTTTGCAGGGGGTGAACATGCACTTTAAGCAGGTTACAATAAACATATTATGATGTGTGGGACAAATGAGTTGTTTAGCTTTTCAGAATTCTCATGTTACTGCAGTTCAACTGGCCATCAGGTTAATATCAAAGCATTTGGGCATTTATATAGATAATTAAATAATCACAGCACACCCCTCTTCAATAAAACTGTCCCTGCTAATGGTATCAAGGAGTATAGCTATGTACATTAAAATGTCTTTTATTTAATAGCACATGTGGAAAATACATACAACGTTTCGGTACATGATTTCCCCTTCCTCTCATATACAAAGGGCTGTCACATATTGTAATTAATCAAACCCTTTTATAACCACACCACATGATATGACCTCTCTTCCTACTCACTTTTATCAATTCATACATGTTCCCTATTTACACATCATAATAAATGTATGTACATTAATTAAAAATCCAGGCTTATTAACACACAGTTATTAGACCTCTCACTTGGTTTAAATACACAATACCCTTGTTGTTTACACGTAGCAAAGTTTGATCACCTCCCCTGCTAGGTACAAGTACCACTATAAAACCATATACCTCACTTTATTTTCCCTGTTGCCTGCCTCCATATAGTGTTTAGGAACTAAAAAATTCACATCCTTCCTACATATACTAGAACTATGTTTGATAAATGTGAATTAAGAGACTGGGTTTTACATAAAAGTAGCTTACATGGGCACAACAACCCATAAACCTCGTACTTGGTGCCACATGTACAAAAAAAAATGAAACCAAGACTCTTTACAGGTTACAGGGTGCTTAAACTTAATCCTTTTTGTACAAATTCACATTGTGCACAATGTAAAACGGTATACATTCCTGTTTTCTTTCTTACTAGGAATGTCTCTGATCTTTTATTTTAATATCATGAACCCCTTTTGTAGAGTAATGGTGGTATCCTAAATTCCACAACCCAACATAGGCCAGTTCCTATATATATCATATCACTAATATTCACATAATACTGTGTGAATATAGTAAGGGTATATATATATACATAACTAAGGGTATCCTTTTATTCACTTCCTCCCAGTGGATTTTACTACTTTTTCAACCTGCTGTATGGCCACATCTAAGACATTATGGATAGCCTCTTTCCTGAATTTCCTGAATTATTTTAGTGTACACATATGTGATGTTTCGAGTACATAATAGCTTCTTTATCAAGCAGTTCTCAATACGTTGCATGACATATGAGCACTAAAATATATATATATATATATATATATATATATATATATATATATATATAATATGCACAATGAATCAGGGCACTCCTTGGTCTTGCAAACAAGTGGGTTTATTCACATCACATCAATGGCAACGTTTCGGTCCTTGGTCTTGAACCTTTATCAAGCCTACACACAGTTACGTGCAATATCCTCTTATAGAGGGAATAGTGATACGCCCCCCTGTGACTATTTCCTGTGGGCGGAGTCAAACCAACAACGGTGCTGAACCAACATACAAAGTAATCCCCATAGACATATCACCAGTGTTAAAAGCATCATCTCTTGATGAAAAATCACTAAAACATAGTGGTGCCAAATATGGCAATTAGTATCCATAAAGTGCACTATAGATAAAGTGAGACACAGGCAAAAATACCTGTTAAAGTGACTCGTGAATAAATAGAATAAATATTGTTATAACTTAAAGTGAGAGGTAATAAATATTAAAAAGCATGTCACAAAAGCTAAAAACAACAACATCAAAAAGAGGATAGGGTTAGTGGCTCCTAAAATCATGTTGCATAATCCGAGTGTACGTCTTCCCAGTGGGTAAGTCAGTCATGAGTTATCTGTCTTGTAGGAAGCATCTAAAGAGGCAATTCTCATTTAATCCCCTTGGAGCTACGGTGTCCAGAGTCTGGATCCAGAATGTTTCCCTACGCAGGAGCATCTGTGATCTATTCCCTCCACGTCTTGGTTTTGGTACATGGTCAAGGGCCCAAAATCTGAAATCAGATAATTGATGTCCATATTCTGAGAAATGTTTGGCCACTGGTTTCCAAGTCTTATTGTCACGAAAGGCCATGTTAATGGCAGACCTATAACCATTGATTCTAGTCCTGAGCATCAGGCCTGTTTTACCCACATAAAACATACCACACAGACAGAGTACCACATACACTACATGTGTAGTCGTACATCTAATAGCCTGTTTAATGCCAATGTGTACGCCTGTGTGTGGGTATGTTTCTCTGTCAATCATGTATTTGCATGATTGACACTTGGTGCATTTATGACTGCCAGGTTTCGCCTTCGGTAGCCATGTGGGGGTATCTATAGAACCCAAATCCGTCTTAACCAACAGGTCTCTCAAATTCCTTCCTCTCCGGAATCCTACTGTGGGTCTAGCTGGCAAGATCTTAGACAGTAAGGGGTCTGATAGAAGCACATTCCAATTTTTGTGTAGACCCTTTTGTAACTGTGGCCCTTGTGTGTAAAATTTCAGACTACAAATGAATTTGGCATCTTTCACTTCCTCAGTGTGCCCAGTGTCTCTGCATCTTTGTCTAGCTTTAATGAGTGCTACTTTTAATATTTTCTCGGGATAACCACGTAATTATATATATATATATATATATATATATATATATATATATACCAAAGTAGTTAGTCAGGCACACTCCACGGACTTAATATATCTTTATTAAAGTTAAAATGGTAGGCCAAAGCAACCTACGCGTTTCAGCCCGACATTACTGGGCCGTCATCAGGGTTACACACAAATGGCATCACTCAACATTTAAACACTACGAACACTCCCATCAACACACCCCCAACCCGCCCCCCACGTGATAGAGAATGACAGGGCTACGTGTTAGTGACACACAAGCGGAAGAACCTCCCCTCATCACCAGGTAACTAAAACAAAGAATAGCATCAAACAGTAAAAGTACGTCAATAGAGTGAAGCAATAGAACCAGCTATCTCGGCCGACTGCCCAAAGGGGGCCCAGAGATCCAAGCGGTAAGTATAGTGAAAACGAAACTAATGTGATGAGACCACCTAAGGTGTCAGTCCTTGCGCGGCACGAAGTGAAATAGGAAAGTGAAGCCTCAGAACCAGGTGTCCTATCTGTGTTAGTGCCGAACCATATAAGCCAATAAAAATAGCTCTCGAGGCAGATAGCCAGAGTTATGATCAAGAGCTAATAATACCTACCCCAGGGATAAGTGTAAAGTGCACTTAGAGAACTAGTGAAAGTGGACAATGATTATAGGGAAAAGAGAGTTTATGGCTGGCTTTATGGGAAACCACATGACACAGTACCATATAAGAAGCATTACCGACGTAGGACACTCCGTACCATGGATAGCTCGGATGAGTCCAATCCGTCGGATAGTGAACGTGACACCCGGGGCTCTAGCCCAAACGTAAATACACCGGATGGTCCTAAGGAGTCTTTTTTAGGGGTCCATACGAGATCTACCGCCAAAATAAAAAACCCCGGCAGAGGAATACCACCAGGAGGGGGGGTCGCTTCAAATCCAAAAAGCCTGCCACCCAAACCCCCACGGAGGAGGTAATTTATAATCTAAGTGCTCACCCTTTGACATCGGCAGAACACAAACTGTTAAGTAGGGGCTTATCTTTTGTGCCTACCCCCAAATGTGATCCCCTTGGAGACGAGGTTGACCTCTTTAAATTTCAAAGATCACTGAAATTGCGTGATCTATTTCGTAATGCAGATAATAAAGTGGTTGGGTTTAAAGCAAAAAGTAGATTTGACCCTGACATGGGTCAGGGGTGATATGAATCACTTACCCAAGGAGATGAAAGCCTCAGTCTGTAAGTGGTCCAATTTGTCCAGGGAAGAGAACCTGGCAATACGATCCCTTACGAATGACAAACGACTGGTGATCCGCCCGGCTGACAAAGGGGGTGCTATTGTATTATTAGATATCGCATATTATAAATCTGAACTATTGACGCAACTCGCTGACGCCTCTACATACAGACCACTGACGAGTGACCCCACAGTGATGCTCAAGAAACAGCTTGATTCCAAAATACAGATGGCAGCCAACTGTGGATGGATCATGGAGGATACCAGAGGGTATCTAATTACGGAGTTTCCTAAGGCTCCAACGATATACACGGTTCCCAAGATCCACAAGTCGCTTACGGCCCCCCCAGGGAGACCGATAGTGGCCGCCTGCGGCTCGATCTTCAAACCAGTGGCAGTATACTTGGACTCATTTTTACAACCGGTGGTAAAAAATATGTCCTCCTATCTCAGAGACAGCCAACACTTACTACAAGTATTGAAACAATGCGATAATGTGACAGCTGACACAGTGTTTATGACTTGTGACGTCAGTAATTTATATACCATTATCCCTCAGAGACCGGGGGTGGACACATGTAGAAATGCCCTTATAAAATTAGGGCATAAGTCCCCTCCCATTGAATTTCTTTTGGACCTTTTACTATTTTCATTGGAGCAAAATTATTTTCGTTTTGGCAACTCATTTTTCCAGCAAATTGCTGAAACTGCCATGGGGTCCAATATTGGACCATCTTTCGCCAACATATTCATGGAGGAATATGAAGCTAAATATATCATTCCAATGGGGGCAGAACATATCTTATTATATAAGAGATACATTGATGACCTATTTTTTCTGTGGCAAGGGTCCATTGAGGAATGTGAGACCTTTGTGGCTAACCTTAACATCATTGATTCGCCCGTAAGATTCACTATGATGGCTAGCACCCAGTCCATAGAATTTTTGGACCTTAGATTATATAAGGAAGGTACGGGCATTGGCTCTACCCTCTATGCAAAGCCAACCGACCGCAATACACTCATGCATGCTGGTAGCTATTACCCCGAGACACATAAAAAAGGGATCATCTACTCCCAAAGCCTGAGAGTCCTTAGGAATAACACAGACTCTGATAAAGCACTGATACAACTCGATGAGCTTAAACAAAAATTTTGGAATAGGGGGTACAGTAAGGAAGTTGTGGAACAACAGGTTGAGCGGGCGATCAACAGATGTAGTAGTGGAGATGCCCTTGAGGATAACACTACAAACACCAGAGATAAATCCATACCATTTGTGAGTACCTACTCCCCATTGAGTGACATACTAAAGAGGAGTATCAGGACACGATGAGACATAGTAACCAGGGATCCCAACCTACCGTTTAAGGATTGCACTCCCCTGTTTGCATATAAAAGGGGGCGAAATTTACGCAATATCCTATGCGAACTGATTTTAGGGAAATAGTAACACCCAAAGATACTTAGCTCCCACAAAATAGGGAGGGATGCTTTAAATGCCATGGTTGTGTGACATGCAACAGTGCCCTAACGGGCAGTGACTTCTCTCACCCCCAGACTGGCCAGCGGATTAAGATCAAGGGTCGGCTAAATTGCCTGAGCCGATTTGTAATTTATATCATCACGTGCCCGTGTGGCAAGTATTACGTGGGAAAGACCACGACCTCCCTACGTGAGCGTTTGGCTAACCACCGACAGGCTATCAGGGCAGGAATTACGAGCAGCACGACCACTAGTGGTATACCCATAGGAGAGATCGAAAAATTCGGGGAACAATCAGTCACAAGACATTTTAGACTTTTAAAACATCCTATAGCCACATTTAGATGGATGGCCATAGACTTTGAACCCCCCAAAGAGGGCTGTGATCGCAAACGAGCCCTCCTACAACGGGAAGTCGTGGAAAAGAGAATAGGTACCCTAGTGTCCAGGGGGTGAATGACAATATGCTCTAACTGCCTTCTTATAAGCTATATTACTTCAGACTCTTGCCCGTACGCCCAGTATCCTGAGTACTTTGCCAGAACCGGCAATTTAAGTCCCTAAAATTTCTACTACTTCGGGATTTCCCCAATAATAGGGCTGGCTATAGTATGGACTTGTTATACTGTTTATATTTATTTCCATTCCATTAGTACTTAGTCTTACCTGTTTTATATTTTGCCCAGTATATCTTCGACAGATTGGTTAGATATTTACTAGAGATTTTACTATGTATTTTATTCATTGTACTTGTTGGTATTTTATGTGATTTAGGCACTGGGATCTTTAGGGCACTATGCACTTTATGCTATATCGTGCACTTTACACTTATCCTGGGGTAGGTATTATTAGCTCTTGATCATAACTCTGGCTATCTGCCTCGAGAGCTATTTTTATTGGCTATATGGTTCAGCACTAACACAGATAGGACACCTGGTTCTGAGGCTTCACTTTCCTATTTCACTTCGTGCCGCGAAGTACTGACACCTTAGGTGGTCTCATCACATTAGTTTCGTTTTCACTATACTTACCGCTTGGATCTCTGGGTCCCCTTTGGGCAGTCGGCCGGGATAGCTGGTTCTATTGCTTCACTCTATTGACGTACTTTTACTGTTTGATGCTATTCTTTTTTTAGTTACCTGGTAATGAGGGGAGGTTCTTCCGCTTGTGTGTCACTAACACGGTAGCCCGGTCATTCCATCACGGGGGGGCGGGTTGGGGGTGTGTTGATGGGAGTGTTCATAGTGTTTAAATGTTGAGTGATGTCATTTGTGTGTAACCCTGATGACGGCACAGTAACGTCGGGCTGAAACGCGTAGGTTGCTTTGGCCTACCATTTTAACTTTAATAAAGATGTATTAAGTCCGTGGAGTGCGCCTGACTAACTACTTTGGTGGATATCTTTCTGGCTGCACCCAGGCATTCTACACGATACGGAGTGCATTGGATCCTTGCCTCTATTATATATATATATATATATATATATATATATATATATATATATATATATATGTGCACAATACTTCTATAATACATAAGTGTGATATTTTATAATGGGAGCTGCAGTGGTATATATCCTTATAAAAATCACTCAGCTATGTCACTAAGTGACTAATTTCTTATATTTCTTATATCCCACTACTCCACCCGTTTCAGTGTTCATGCCTGGACAATGACTCAGCATTGTTTGCTGTGTTTAACTTCACTAACAGAACCTGCTGGAGCTGCTTCCTGTCACTTCATAACCAATGTCTCTCTCCTCCTCCACAAAGATTTGTTTAACCATATAGATGTCGGGCTGGGATGTTCCTTTCTACTGGGTTTAAGTTACAGAAGGTAGCTTGGGGGATTTAAGGTGGAAATAGGGACAAGGCTTGAATTTAAAATGTGAATGGGGTGAAGGAATCCAATACTTATGTATTATAAGACATAATGCGCCCCTTCACATTATAATATAAGGACATTACGCCACCTCGGAGTTCCCTGTCCTGTATAAAAGCACTCGGCCTACGGCCTTGTGCTTCTATATGGTCATGGAACTCCTCGGTGGTGTAATATCCTTATATTACACTGTAAGGGGCGCATTATCCCTTATATAATACATAAGGCTCCTATACTTTCAATGGGGAGGTGCAGTGGCGA
The DNA here is from genome assembly GCA_019447015.1 of Hymenochirus boettgeri. Lineage (NCBI taxonomy): Eukaryota > Metazoa > Chordata > Amphibia > Anura > Pipidae > Hymenochirus > Hymenochirus boettgeri. The sequence continues at coordinate 206,973,231 of CM033469.1, read as the reverse complement.
GAATCTATATTACAGTCATTCAGACTGTAAGACTGTAAGAATTCTTGCCACTGCACCTCCCCACCTCTCCCCCCCTCCCTGTATCTACTCCCCCCTCCATGCTCCATACAAGAGAATTTGATTTCCAGGATATGTCGCATTCCAATGAGTCATAAATTGACTCTGCTGGCGGCTAGACACTGCTGCTTATCTTCCGTGCAGTTCAATCAGTGACAGGAAGCTGACGGGAGAGAACCGAGTGTAACCTGATCAGTACATTTAAATACAAAACGGAATCTTAACCCTTTATATTCTGGAAATCAAATTCTCTTGCATGGAGTATGGAGGGGGGAGTAGATACAGGGAGGGAGGGACAGGGGGGTAGATACAGGGGGAGGGCAGGGAGGTGGGGGTAGATAGGGAGGGTAGATACAGGGAGGTGGGCGGTAGATACAGGAAGGGGGTGACAGGGGGGTAGATACAGGAAGGGGGTGACAGGAGGGGTAGATACAGGAAAGGGGTAACACGGGGAAGATACAGAAAGGGGGTGACGGGGGGTAGTTATAGGAAGGGGATGACAGGGGGGTTAGATACAGGAAGGGGGTGACAGGAGGAGTAGATACAGGAAGGGGATGACAGGTGGGTAGATACAGGAAGGGGGTGACAGGGGGGTAGACACAGGGAGTTCAACAGGAGGGGGTAGATAAGTAAGCGTGCAGTTGGTTGTTTGTGTGCTGCCTTGTCACGAACTTACCTGCTGCTCCGGTCTCCGCTCTGCACTTCCAGGTGGGCGGCGGCGACGTCACGACGCCGACACGCCGGGCGGCGCAAAATTTGAAAAGCCGGTGTCCTCCTGGACCCGTTTGCTACCTCCCTGGCTCCTGTACTCACCTACCTTGGATCCTGTAACTACCTTTACCGCTCAAGTTACTTACCTTGCCTGCATTCAGTCTCCAGTTACTTACCCTGCCTGCATCCAGTCTCCAGTTACTTACCTTGCCAGCATCCAATCTCCAGTTACTTACCTTGCCAGCATGGGCTAAAATATTTACCAAACTGGACCTTCGGGGGGCATACAATCTGATCCGTATACGTAAGGGTGACGAGTGGAAAACAGCCTTTAACACTCGGGACGGTCACTACGAATATCTCGTAATGCCCTTTGGCCTTTGTAATGCTCCAGCGGTGTTCCAAGAATTTGTGAATGACATTTTCCAGGATCTGTTGGTAATCTCTGTAGTTGTATATCTAGATGACATATTAATCTTTTCTCAAGATCTGCCCTCACACCGCCTCCATGTTAAACAGGTGTTACTACGTCTGAGAGAGAATAGGCTATATGCCAAATTGGAAAAGTGTCTGTTTAAATGTTCGCTAGTACCCTTTCTGGGCTACATTGTATCAGCGCAAGGTTTCCAGATGGATCCTGTGAAAGTTTCAGCCATCCAAGATTGGTCTCTTCCTATGGGAACCAAAGCTATTCAAAGGTTCATTGGCTTTGCCAATTACTACAGACAATTCATTCAAGGGTTCTCTTCTATAATTTCTCCCATATTAGCCCTCATCAGTAAAGGTGGTAGCCTTTTCTGATGCACCGGTTCTAGTACATCCAGATCCTAGTCTTCCCTTCTACATCAAAGTTGATGCCTCGGACTTGGGAGCAGGAGCAGTCCTTTCCCAAAGACAAGGCACTAAAAGGAAACTGCATCCCTGTGCATATTTCTCCAAGAAGTTTCTACCCAACGAGCGGAACTATGCCGTTGGGAATAGGGAACTTCTTGCTATCAAACTGGCCCTCGAGGAGTGGTGTCATCTATTGGAAGGCACCTCTGTACCTATCACCATCCTTACCGACCATAAGAACCTCGAGTACATCCAGAATCTCAAAAGGTTAAATCCCCGTCAAGCACGGTGGTCCTTATTCTTTTCCTGATTCAACTTTGTTATCACTTACCAACCTGGTTCCAAAAACAAAAAAGCTGATGCCCTTTCCAGATCATTTGTTGCTTCCGACTGTACTAATCTAGATAAGGGCTCCGTTATTCCAACCACTAAAATATTGGCCTCTATATCCCCTCAACTCTGTTCCAAGATTCAAGCCGCACAAGATTCTGCTCCTCCTGACACACCTTCTGGCAAAATCTTTGTTCCTGTTTCTCGTCGGAAAACTATCCTTCTTCATACTCACTGTTCCAAGCAAGCCGGGCATCCCGGTGTTAACAAAACTTTTAATATTATTGCCCGTTCCCTTTGGTGGCCTAAAATGAGAAAAGATATTAAAGACTTTATTCAAGCGTGTACCAGCTGTGCTCAATCCAAATCTTCTAGAACCCTCCCCTGTGGTCTTCTTCAACCCCTCCCCATTCCGTCCAGACCTTGGACCCATCTATCCATGGACTTTATTGTTGAACTTCTGCCTTCCAAAAAAAACACAGTTATATGGGTGACAGTAGACCGCTTCAGCTAAATGGCCCATTTTGTACCCCTCCCCAAACTACCATCCTCAACGGGAGTTAGCTCAACTCATTTATTTCCCATATTCTTCCGCTTTCATGGGACTATCCTTCTGAAATAGTATCTGACAGAGGTACTCAATTTGTTTCCAAATTCTGGGAGACATTTGTAAGTCCATGAACATCAAGTTACAATTTCTTAGGCTTACCACCCCACAGTCCAACGGGGCTACGGAACGCACTAACAGTCTTTGAACAATATCTTCGTTGTTACATTTTCCTATACCCAGGATGATGGGCTGACCTTCTGCCTTGGGCTGAGTTGCCCATAACAATTCACCTCATGCTTTACTGGAATCTCCTTTTTATGTGTCTTTGGGACGAATCCTAGATGTTTTCCTAAGATTTTCTTTTCATACAAGTACCCGCTGCCAATGACTCTGCGGCCCAGATGACCGCTATCTGGCATGCTACAGAATCAGCCTTTGAAATCTGCTTTGGTGCAAAAAAACTGCAGCAGATAGGAGACGTAGAGAACCCCCAGCTTATTCTGTTAGAGATAAAGTGTGGCTCTCCTCTGCTCATATTAACCTAGGGTTCCTTCCTCCCAAACTGGGACCCAAATTTATTGGTCCTTTTCCTATCCTGGAATTAGTCGGTCCAGTGGCTGTTCGCTCCAACTTCCTTCCAGTATGCGGATTCTAACGTGTTCATATTTTATATTTCTCTCATCAAACCAGTATGCTCTATCAGTATTCCACATCTTTACTACCTCCCGTTCCAATTTCCGTTGATGGTCAGCAGGAGTTTGAGGTCGAGAAGATCTTGGACTCTAGATTCGGAGGAGGTCTCTGCAGTATTTGGTCCACTGGAAAGGTTTTGGTCCAGAAGAAAGGGCTTGGATTAAACATTCTGATTTGCACGCTCCTCGTCTAGTCAGAGCTTTCCATAGGAGTTTTCCAGGGAAACCTGGCCCGTTGGGTCCTGTGGCCCCCCCGTAAGGGGGGTACTGTCACGAACTTACCTGCCGCTCCGGTCCCGCGCCGCTCTGCACTTCCGGGTGGGCAGCGTCGACGCCGACACGCCGTGCGGTGCAAAATTTGAAAAGCCGGTGTCCTCCTGGACCCGGTGCCCGATTGTAGCAGTTACTTACCTAGCCTGCATCTAGTCTCAAGTTACTTACCCTGCCTGCATCCAGTCTCCAGTTACTTACCTTGCCAGCATCCAATCTCCAGTTACTTACCTTGCCAGCATACAGCCTACAGTTCTCAGCAGCACCTTGTTCCAGCATCCAGCCTACAGATCCCAGCAGCACCTTGTTCGGGCATCCAGCCTACAGTTCCTAGCAGGCATACTTGTTCCAGCATAACCAACCTACAGATCCCAGCAGCACCTTGTTCCGGCATCCAGCCTACAGTTCCCAGCAGCAATCTTCGTCCAGTAGTATCCAGCCTACAGATCCCAGCAGCACCTTGTTCCGGCATCCAGCCTACAGTTCCCAGCAGCATCTTGTTCCAGCATCCAGCCTACAGTTCCCAGCAGCACCTGGTTCCAGCATCCCGCCTACAGATCCCAGCAGCACCTTGTTCCGGCATCCAGCCTACAGTTCCCAGCAGCACCTTGTTCCGGCATCCAGCCTACATTACCCAGCAGCCTCTGTGTCCTGCAATTTCCGGACTATACGCCTCCTCCTAAAGCGTACTTGTAAGTACCCGGCCTCTCGGCCATTTATTACATGCCTGTGCTGTTTTTTTCCCCCTAGGTATTATGTGCCTTATGTATTATATGGAATAATACGCTACCTACAGAATAATATACGGACATTACTTCACCTCGGAGTTCCCTGACCTGTATAAAAGTACTTGGCCTATGGCCTCGTGCTTCTATATGGTCAGGGAACTCCTCAGTGGCGTAATCTCCTTATATTACACTGTAGATAGCGTATTATCCCTTATATTGTGTGTATTTTTTAGGAAGCATAGTCAAGCTTCCATGTGGTAATAGCACCCTCAACACAGCCCTTTAATGGGAGGTCCTATGCCTTTAATATAAAGCATTGGATGGACAGCCTCTTCCCTCATTTTAAAAAGCCTAACGGCTGGGGGGAAGTGATCCGGTGCGCAAGTATAAGAAATGCAAATCTTTGCTAATGGTAATTGAAGTAAAAAAGGTTAGACCTTCCAGACTGGGGTTACCTTGATGTGGTTGAAAGGCTTTTCATTCATGTGATCACAGTGTTGTATACTAAAACCCCTTTGTTTATAAAGTATGCAGATAATATTATATTGTATGGGGCCTAGGAATGTGCATTGATTATCTTTTCTATGTTTGTATAAATATTTGACCAGATCAGCAGGACTTCCGCAAAATGTAGTTGTAAATGTATTTGTAATTTAGCCTAAAGAGTGCTTCCACAATGCATCTATTGTGTGTGCGTGTGTGTGTATTTATACAGTATATATATAACTATTTATGTAAATTTAATTTCTCTGTATAATGGCTTGCACTTTTCCCACTGTTTGTATACACTGTATTTTATAATGTACAGCGCTGCATACCCAAGTTTATAAATAAAATTATACATACATACATACATACATGTTTTATTCACAAGCTGTAGTGCTGTTTAAAAACCTGCCCTTCTCTATGGATAAAAAAATAAGCATTTTCCCTACTTACCATTGAGGTTGGATGTAAAACAAAATGCATCATAATGTTCATCATTTTTATGACGGTATCCATAGTTTCTTACTCCGGTGGGAGTCTCCTTTTTTCCACACTCTTCTCTTGGTTTTGAGATTGGATATTGTACCGAGCCATCTTGTAGCCAACCAGCATTGCACCAATTTAGACCATCTAGCCAAGCCTCATGGACTTGGTCATAAGAAGCAAGAATCCCATCCTGTCTTTTACAGGCCTCCTCAGCTTCATGAAAGTTCATACTATAGCGTCCAAGGCGTGGGTGGTAAGAAAAAATTACACCTACAGAGATAAAGGGACAACTGTCTAGTTTACAATTAGACACAGAAGACAGAAAGCTTGGTCATAAATATATATGTTGCACACCAAAAGAAAACAGGAAGCCTGATAACTGCAGGAAAAAAAACAATCATAGAAAAAGAATGGCATTGCAAAAGTTGTGTGGATATAGTGGATATAAAATCTTTACACAGACACAGGTATAGTTTAACCTACAGTCACCAGCATCCAGGGAAACCAAATAGGATAATCCTGCAGGTCTGAGAGTAGACCCAGGCAATCCTGGCACACTGTGTGGTTCAAACTAAACTGCTATGTTCATACTTATTAGTATTCACCACGGCAAGTGCCACATTTATAGTTGCTTATGTTAGGACTTGGGAGCACAGTATACTTATTAGCTTTATAGAATAAGGTGTATAAAATGAAATAGAGCCTTCTTATAACAGAAGGCAGCCTCATGTTATAATAGCATTGCCCTAATAATCTAACATATAAACACATATTTCTCACTGAACTTTCACAGGTTGGAAAACTACAACTACCAGCATACTCTGTTATGTCCATTTGCTAATAATCTATACAGATGCAATACAGCCTAATAATATAGAGCACGGGTGTTGAACTTTTCACATGTTTAAAAACTACAAGCCCCAGCATTCTCTGGCTGCAAAGAATGCTGGGGAAAAAATTTCATACATCCTAGAATAAAGTTATTTTTTGTGCTTTAGCAATTCCTTACCCAAGGGCTTGAATATGCAAGAGATCCATCTGCCCTTCCCTTACATCCATAGTTAATACACTATTGGCCTAGGGAAGGATTATTTAGGTCACTTCAGGCAGTAGGAGTTATGAACCTTGCCAAACTTACCCTCCCTTTCCTATTGCACCTACCTGCCAGCTAGAATCCAGGGGGTCTAAGTGTAATAAACCTGCAGGTCTGAGAATAGACCCAGACAATCTTGCCACAATGTGCAGTTCAAACTAAACAGCAACATTGGGTGATGTGTGACTCTAAACGGGATCCAGATTAACATGCTATGTTCATACTTATTAGTAATTACCACAGCAAGTTCCAGATTTACAGTTGCTATGGTGTTAGGACTTGGGAGCACAGGATAATGATTAGCTTTATAGCTTAAGGTAAAGTGGGGTTAAAGGAGCTAAAAGCTCCCCACAGGGTATAAAATGAAATGGAGCCTTATTACAACAGAAGGAACCTCACAGCCTCATGTTATTATAATAGCATTACCCTAATAATCTAACATATAAACACAGATTTCTCATTCCCAGGTTACCTAGAGAAATGGTTTTAACCTTTACTCTTTCATACAGATCTAATTGAAAAACTTGCTTCAGAGCACTTTTTAATAACTGATAACTGCTTTTTATTTCAGTATTAAATCCTTGGTATACCTACCTGGCTTTACCACTAAGCAAAAGGCTAAGGACTTGCAAGCGAGCACCTTCATCCCAACCATTAATAGTGGCTGCCAATTCAAATTGTTCTAGCCAATCAGTCCACTCCCTAGTTACCACATCAAATGGATCAGGTTTAAAAATAGATTTCGCAATTGGGCCTGGAAAAGCTACTGAGTCTTATTGGGGCATTTCATCTGTAGGTACAAGGACAGGAGGATTTAAATCAATACTTTCAGTATCAGCCTCCATAGCTTAATACACAGAACAAATAAAAAGAGAAAGCGGGGAGAATAAATGGTATTAACAGCTCTGCTGCCACCAATTTGTACCAGATCACAGCTTTATGGAATGATTTATGGGTAGCATGGCACACAGTGTGTTACTCTGGTGGTCTGGTACAAAGCACTGTAAGTTGTTGTACACTTATCTGTTGACTCAGAGTATCCAATAAGGTTAACTTGTCTGTCCAATAGTCTGTCATCCCAACAGGTGTTAACAGGATCTTATACACAGGATCTGGTATGCATTCAATATCACTCCAAACAGATCAGTCCCATGACTCCCATCAGAGGCACACCACACACTTTCTACTTTCACTTTTTCACCCCTTCTAGCCATAGAGAGCAGGGATGGCGTGTCTTTTATAACTCACTGATACCACCTGCAGGCTGTAAGTGATAAATAAGGAGCCTTGGAGTATTTGTCCATTATAATACACACCACGTCCTGTGTAGCAGACAGAAACTTTTTTTGGATTACACTTCCTTTCAGTATTCACATGGAGCAGGTGTTGTTTTAGCTCCCATTTTGACTATACCATATTAAAATAGGAATCTCAGCTCTGTAAGTAAGTTTATGTATTTTGTATATTTTTGATGGTCATTTGGATGGTAATAATGAGATACAGTAGTACACACCTACATATACACCTTTCCTATATGTAATATCCTATACCCCCACCTCATTGGTAGCTCCTAAAAACTCAATGCAAACTCCTATGAAGATATAAATTTATTTATATAATATAAGGGATATATATATATGAACTTGATACCCCTATCAGAATGACCTGTAAGAGGAGCAAAACAGAAATTGAATTCCTGGACCTACGTATAGGTCTACAAGGTAATAAAATATGTTATTCTCTATACACTAAAACTACTGATAGAAATACAATTCTACAATATACCAGTTGTCACCCAACTACTCCCAATACTGCAGGGTGTTAAGAAATAATTCCAATGACACAGTATGTAAACAACAACTTGAAGAAATGACACATACATTTCTGTCTAGAGGATACCCTAGAAGAATTCTAGACATTGCTCTAGAAAAAGCTTACCATAAGACATTTAAAATGGAAATAGGTTCTACTAACAAAGAGGATAGACCAAAGTTCTTCTGCAGTATACAATACAATAGCATGGGAAACAACATAAAAATAATCTGAAGAACAACTGGAGAACCCTAATTTCAGATGAAAGTTTAAAGAAAGCACTACCACAACAACCAATTATAAGCTTCCATAGGGGTAGAAACCTAAGAGACACTCTAGTAAAAACAGACCCAACAACGAGCTACATGAATAAGAATACCTGGTTTCCAAAGAAGAAAAATGGATGCACATGTTGCGGAAAATGTACTTTTTGCAAACAAATGATACATAGTCAAACCTTTAAACATCCACATACCAATGAAATTATTAAGATTAGATACCCTATCACATGTACCACTACACATGTAATATATATGACTACATGCCCATGTGGGCTAACGTATATCGGAAAGACCGATCTAAGTTTCAGACTTCGTATAGACGGCCACCGCTCGGCTATAAAAACAGCCATTCGAGACAATCAAAGAAACAAACCGGTGGCGAAACATTACTTACAAAAAAATCATACTCCAGACAGCCTCAAATTCATTGGGATCGACCATATACCCCACCTAAAGAGAGGGGTGATAGATCTAAACTTTTATTACAGAAAGAAACATATTGGATCAACAGACTCAACACCATTAGCCCATGGGGACTCAACGAGAATTGCTCCTATCGATGATTTTGAATGATAGATAATTTATATAAATGAATACGATGATTTTTATATAGTTCAGCTTTTTAAGTGTTAACCACTTTGTTACCTACAGGCAATTATGCAAATGAAATTAAGCAATCACAAAATGAGTTAAATAGCCACTATGTGTGTGTGAATATTCAGCTTAAAAAAGGTCAGAAACCACGACCGAAACGTCGCTGTCTGCACTGAATATGTGTGAATAAAAGTTTTTTTAAAATGAAAGCAAAGTCCTCATGTGTGCAATTTCAATATAAAACAGCAAGTCACAGCGCTACTCACGGAGGTAATGTTGAATTATAGTCAGTATTTTATTCACATCTTAAACAGCAAGGAGACAAAATGCTACTCCACCTCCTCATGTGTGCACTGGATACAATCAATCATATATATATATATATATATATATATAATAGTAGAAATGTGCGTGCACTAAATGGTCTTTTCAAATATATTTAAGTGGTATAAATGGCAACATTTGTTTCTTTGGACTTGGACCTTGGTCTTGGCTTGAGAAAGATCCAAGACCAAGGAACAAAATGTTGCCATTTGTACCACTTAAATAAATATATTTGAAAAAGACTGTGGGGTGCACCACACACATTTCTACTATTGTATACTGGATCCGGGGCAAAGCACCCGAGCATTTGACCTGCAAATGTGAGTTGCTAAATACATTCTCCTCTCTCCTCTCTCGCCTCATCTCTCTCTCTCTCTCTCTCTTCTCTCGGCTCTCTCTCTCTCTCTCTCTCTCTCCTCTTAGATATATATCATATATATATATAATAATATATATTTATAAGCTAATAGGGGAATACATTGAGTTTTTAGGAGGAACTATTATGGTGGGGGTATATAACACTATAACACATAGGAAAGGTCTATATGTATGTGTGTAATTATCACTATTTAATTAAAATCACTATAAAAAAAATAACACTATACAAAGTATAGTACTACTACTGCCATTTTAATTACAAAACAAATGATACACTATTATAAAAGTATACTTACTTTACTTGACACCCCTAAGGTTAAAGGGAAATCTCAAAATGGTAGGTTTAGCCACACATGTGAAGGGTTTCCCATATAGACTGCACATCCACACTCCCCCCTCCCTACTCCATAGAAAGAAATAAGACTTTTTTAGAAGACAATTCCATTTCTGTTTGCTAGACAAATTACCAGTTTTCCCCTTTTTTCCAATATAAATATATTAATAGTAGAGATGGCCGGTTCGCGGACCCGAACCTGGATCCGCCGCGGATTTATCACGTCCCGCGAACGGCGGATTATTCCGGATTTCCGATTTTCCGCCTTCCGAACTTCCGAACCGCGGATTTTTTTTTTTTACGAAATTTTCGAAAATACGAGTATCTCCGTATTACGAGAATCCGCGATCTTCCGGGGCCCCGAAACCCGAAGATCCTCGTATTACGAGGATTCCCGTAATTACGAGAATTTTCGGAAAACGAGACATTCTTGTAAATTCGAATTTTTGGGGCTTATTGCCAATGCAGCTAACATGATTATTGCCAGCCCCCTGGTATAAAGAGGCTGCTTCACAGGCGACATTTTGTCAGTGTGTTGGAGTGTGTTTAGTGGAGACCTGACAGTGGTAGGAGTTGGAGGAGATTTTTGCGCTTTTTGAGCTTTTGGAGCTTTCTGTGTGTGGATTTCAGTGTGGTGGTTTAGCACTGTTTGTTACCCACCCCTGTATTCACACATCTTGAGACCCAACAGTCCTTTTTAAGGACTAACTTTGTGAGACCCACAGTCCTTTAAGGACTAACCCCCCTGTAAGTCCTTTGGACAAATTTTGTGTTAGACCTTTTAGAGGTCTAGGTGTCCTGTTTTTTTGTTTGTCTTTCTGTATCTGTGTGTCAGTGTCTGTGTGTTTTGTGTAGCTGACAGTGCTGCCTTTAGCAGCAATCAGCAGCTTTTGCTGTCTGATCTGCTGTTTGCTGTCAGTTGTGTCTGTGTCCTATTTGTGCTTTTAGTGTAAAAAAAAAAAAAAAAAAAAAAGCTTTTGTTTTATTTGTTTGCTTCTGTGTTGTTTTGTTGCTTTGCTTTTTGTTTTTGTGTGTGTGTGTGTGTATATATATATATATATATATATTTTTTGGGGGATAATTTGGGAGAGGAAATGCCTGGCAGGGCAAGAGGGAGACCCAGGAGCAGGGTGCTCTTCTGCACGTGGAGGGAGAGGGAGAGGCAGAGGAGAGCCTACTGAAGGCTTGGCCAGGAACTACCTGGCCCTTCGCAGGGCAGCCGGTTACCGTGCCCGATATTTTAGGGTAGCCGGGCTAGGGCTATCCCTTCTGATCAAGGAAGGCGGGTAGTAGAGTGGATTACCCAGCCCCTCCCCACCTCCTCACAGGCACAGAGCAGCCGAGCTCTCACTGTAGATATTGTTCCTGCTCCTTCCTCACCTGAGGCTCCTACTGTGGGCATGGAACCTGATCCGCTCTATCAGGAGTTCGTTGCCCACATGGCCCGTACCTTCGGGGATCCGGAGGAGGAGTCTCAGGATATTTTTCGCACACTATGTGTGGGGCTAGTGTGCTTGAGGAGGAGCTGTGGCACTGATGCACATCTTTCCTGTCGCCCGAGGCGGAGGAAAGTGCTCATTGCACAGGGGGACAGGAGGCTGACGATGTCCGCAGCAGTCTGTGAGCAGCCAGGAGGGAACTAATGCAGGGGGTGAGGTTCCAGATGCTGCTGCTGTTAGTGATGCACCTCCAGATTGAGGAGGTGGAAGTGGACGATGAGGTCACCGATCGTCCATGGGTGCCCTCTGTAGAGAGGAGGAGGATAGTGTCTCTGAGGGAGTCCCTCAGAGCATGAGCACGATCCTGAACCCAGAGGCAGGACTGGGGGCAGGGCCGGGGCAGGCAGTGCACCTATGTGTGCACGTGGAGGTACGGCACCAATGAATCTGGTGCCAGTGCCCCACAGCAGCAGGTGCCCTCTGCTCCGAGTCGTGTCGGTGGCTCAGCGGTGTGGGAGTTCTTCTCACTGGCTCCAGTGACAACACAGTTGCAGTGTGGCAAGTTGTGCCTGCAACGTGTTAGCCGTGGAAGACCACATCACATTTGGGCACCTCCTCTATGAGAGGCATATGATTCTTGCCACCACTTTGCCCGGTGGGAGCAGCGGACAGGAACGTGCAGGCACCCACACGTTCCCTACCTCGTGCCCAGGTAGCCACCGTTCCTCCTCCTCCCCCTCCGGCCCCATCAGCTGCTTCCTCGGTGGAATTTAGGGAGGGAGCCTTTGGCCCCAGCACGTGGTGTTAAAGAGGCCTCTTGACACTGCTGCTGGAGCGTCAGCTAAAAGGCAGTCTCTCTTCCCCAGTTGTTTGGACGGAGGCAGAAACTGTCCCCCAGTCACCCCCCAAGCCCAGCGTCTCACTGCCGGCTTAGCCAAAACTCCTGGCGGTGCAGCTGCTACCTTTAAGCCTGGTAGACAGTGCAGCGTTCAGGGAGTTTGTGCCATTGGCACACCACAGTGGCAGGTCCCCTGGCCGTAGGTACTTTGCCCAGAAGGCAGTACCAGCCCTGCACGACCATCTGCAGGGGCATATATCTGCTTCGCTGGACCACAGTGTGGGGCAAGTGTGTCCACATTACTATGGACGCGTGGTCCCTAGAGCACGGCCAGGGGCGTATGTGTTCATTTATACCCGCCCAATGGGTCACTCTGGTAGCCGCAGAGACGCGGCAACGGAGCGCAAGTGGGGAGATGGTGGTACCACCACCCGCATTGGTGATACGCCAGTCTCCACCCCCCCCCCCTCCTCATCCGGTGAGGCCCTCTTCCCGGACAGCTCCGTGCCCCCCCAACCTATGCTTCGTGCCAGGCGAACGTGCCATGCAGTGTTGCAGCTTGTGTGCCTCGGTGATAGGAGCCACACCGGGCCGAGTTGCTGCGCACACTGCAAGGCAGGTTGAGAGGTGGCTGACCCCACACACCACCTCTCAATAGGCAAGGTCGTGTGTGACAATGCCACCAATATCCTGTCTGCCTTCGCATGGGCAGAGTCACACATGTTCCTTGCCTGGCAACGTTCTCAACCTGGTCGTCCACCGGTTCCTCACCAAGTACCCTGGTCTCCAGGAGGTACTGAGGATGGCTAGGATGGTCCAGTCACTTCAGCAGGGCGTCATACACGGCCACAGCTCGTCTGGCCGAGTTTCAGCAGCAAATGGTCTGCCGCAGAACCCGCTGATTTGTGACAACCCCCACCCGCTGGAACTCAGTCTTTGATGCTGCGGGGCTGCTCCAGCAGAGGCAGCCATCATAGACTACTTGTACGAGTACGAGGCAAGATCAGGCTCTGGGGACCTGGGTTTGCTGTTACCCAGGCAGTGGCTGCTGATTAAGATGCCTCCGTTGTGCTCGCCCATTTGAGAGGCCCCAGATGGTAACCGCAATGATGCCACCATTGCGGATACCATCCCACTGGTGTTCCTCCTTGAGCACCCTCTGCGCGGCATACTCGACAGGGCACTCACTGTCGAGCACAGGCACTGGAAGAGGAGGACGCCGACAACCGTGATGCTTTCCGACCCGAACATCACGGTGCAGAGCAGCCGTCCGATGATGAGGAGGGGGATTTACGTGACCGGACCAAGGGGAAATGGGGCATTCCTCTAGGGGGGACATCTCAACCCTCCAAGTACCACATGTCATTCGTGGTTGGGGAGAGGTTGAGCCCGACACTACTGTCCTCAGTGACATCGAGGACATGGGGTCCCTGCGGCAGGCAGTTTGCGGCGCATGGGCTCTTTCATGCTGCAATGCCTTCGCAAGGACCCCAGGATAGGCCATCAAAGAAAGGAGCAGTACTGGGTGGCCACCCTTATAGATCCCCGCTATAAGGGTAAGAGTTTATCCCCCGCATCTCAGAGGGAGGTAATGCAGCCTATACAACACTGCTACGTTGCCTCTGTTCTGCCTTCCCAGGTGCTGGCAGGCCTACAGCACCTGTGTGTTGGGGATCAACAGGGCTCACTCCCCCTGTGCCTGACGAGGAGCAGCAGTACTGGAGGCGGCTCGCGGCCAACTTCAGGCTGTTCTTCCAGCCACAGTTTGCCAGGCCCATCCACTGGCAACTCTCACCAGGCAACACCTCAGTCGCCAGGTCACCGACTACATCGGATCCAGGGCCGGTGTAGCCACATCAGAGACTGAGGATCCACTGGACTACTGGGGGCGAGCTTGATATCTGGCCCGAGTTGGCACAGTATCCATCGAGGTCCTTTCACTGCCCGTCATCCAGTGTTCTTTCGGAGGACCTTCAGCGCAGCAGGGGTGTTATAAACGAGAGGAGGACCCCGTCTCTCCACTGAGAATGTGACCCCTTACATTCATCAAGATGAATGAGGCGTGGATCACATCTCAATACAGCACCTATTGCTGATGCCGTGACTGAAGGCCTCCTGCCCTTGGCCACCCATACTGCTCCTTCCGCCTCATTTTCACCTAGAGGCTTAGCTGCTGCCAGCTTAGCTGGCAAATGGCAAATTTTTCTTATTGGCAGGGCCATATTGGTCCTACCTTGCTCTACTGCATTCAGGTTATGAAATAACAAATGCTCTGCGACACAGCTACCTGTGGCTAATTTTTCTAAGATTGGGTCGATCCTACTTGGCCCGAGAGCAGTACTCACTATATTTGATCTTCGTTCTCTCTCCATGACGCACCTTTGTGGTGTCACCTACTCTGACCATCTCATACACCGCAACAGCTACTCTGTGGCTAATGTTTTCAGCTCTGGGTCTATCCTGCCTGGCCCAGAGCAGTACTCCATATTTGATCTTCGTTCTCTCTCTCATAGGCACCTTTGTGGTGTACCTACTCTGACCACCTCATACAGCCGCAACAGCTACTCTGTGGCTAAGTTTTCAGCTCTGGGTCAATCCTGCCTGGCCCGAGAGCAGTACTCCATATTGATCTTCGTTCTCTCTCCATGAGGCACCTTTGTGGTGTCACCTCTCTGACCATCTCATACAGCCGCAACAGCTACTCTGTGGCTAATGTTTTCAGCTCTGGGTCTATCCTCCTGCCCGAGAGCAGTACTCATTTGACTTCGTTCTCTCTCCATGAGGCACCTTTGTGGTGTCACCTACTCTGACCATCTCATACAGCCGCAACAGCTACTCTGTGGCTATGTTTTCAGCTCTGGGTCAATCCTCCTGGCCCGAGAGCATGTACTCCATATTTGATCTTCGTTCTCTCTCCATGAGGCCACTTTGTGTTGTCACCTACTCTGACCATCTCATACACCGCAACAGCTATCTCGTGGCTAATGTTTTCAGCTCTGGGTCAATCCTGCCTGGCCCGAGAGCAGTACTCCATATTTGATCTTCGTTCTCTCTCCATGAGGCACCTTTTGTGGTGTCACCTACTCTGATCATCTCATACAGCCGCAACAGCTACTCTGTGGCTAATGTTTTCAGCTCTGGGTCTATCCTGCCTGGCCCGAGAGCAGTACTCCATATTTTGATCTTCGTTCTCTCTCCATGAGGCACCTTTGTGGTGTCACCTACTCTGACCATCTCATACAGCCGCAACAGCTACTCTGTGGCTAATGTTTTCAGCTCGGGTCAATCCTGCCTGGCCCAGAGCAGTACTCACTATTTTGATCGTTCTTCTCTCTCCATGAGGCACCTTTGTGGTGTCACCTACTCTGACCATCTCATACAGCCGCAACAGCTACTCTGTGGCTAATGTTTTCAGCTCTGGGTTTACCTGCCTGTCCCCGAGAGCAGTACTACTCCATATTTGGATCTCGTTCTCTCTCCATGAGGCACCTTTGTGGTGTCACCTACTCTGACCATCTCTACAGCCGCAACAGCTACTCTGTGGCTAATGTTTTCAGCTCTGGGTCTATCCTGCCTGGCCCGAGAGCGTACTCCATATTTGATCCGTTCTCTCTCCATGAGGCACTTTGTGGTGTCACCTACTCTAACATCTCATACAGCCGCAACAGCTACTCTGTGGCTAATGTTTCAGCTCTGGGTCTATCCTGCCTGGCCCGAGAGCAGACTCCATCATCATTTGATCTTCTTTCTCTCTCATAGAGCACCTTTGTGGTGTCCCCTACTCTGACCATCTCATACAGCCGCAACAGCTACTCGTGGCTAATGTTTTCAGCTCTGGTCTATCCTGCCTGGCCCGAGCAGTACTCCATATTTGATCTTCGTTCTCTCTCTCATGAGGCACCTTTGTTGGTGTCACCTACTCTGACCATCTCATACAGCTCAACAGCTACTCTGTGGCTAATGTTTTCAGCTCTGGGTCAATCCTGCCTGGCCCAGGCAGTACTACTACTCCATGTCCAGTGGGGCCAGGCTCTGCTGGCTCTTCAACAATGTGGCAAACTGCAGTGTGCCTGCTGTAACTCAATGGTGCTGTTCCTACGAAGCATTACCCTTTCACCTGCTTTCCCTTGCACGATGCATACTCTGAGGAGAGTAGCCAATGGTGAGGGTATGTCCAGTGGGGCCAAGCTTGCCTGGCTCTTCAACAATGGTGGCAAACTGCAGTGGCCTGCTTGTAACCAATGCTGCTGTTCCTACGAAGCCTTACCCTTTCACCCTCTTTCCCTTGCACGATGCATACTCTGAGGGAGAGTAGCCAATGGGGTGAGGGTATGTCCAGTGGGCCAAGCCTGCCTGGCCCCACAACAATGGTGGCAAACTGCAGTGGGCCTGCTGTAACTCAATGCTGCTGTTCCTACGAAGCCTTACCCTTTCACCTCACCTGCTTCTCCTTGCACGATGCATATCTTGAGGGAGAGTAGCCAATGGGGTGAGGGGTATGTCCAGTGGGCCAACCTGCCTGGCCCCACAACAATGGTGGCAAACTGCAGTGGGCCTGCTGTAACTCAATGCTGCTGTTCCTACGAATCCTTACCCTTTCACCTGCTTTCCCTAGCACGATGCATATCTTGAGGGAGAGTAGCCAATGGGTGAGGGGTATGTCCATGGGGCCAAGCCTGTCTGCTCTTCAACAATGGTGGCAACTGCAGTGTGCCTGCTGTAACTCAATGGTGCTGTTCCTACGAACCTTACCCTTTCACCTGCTTTCCCTTGCACATGCATACTCTGAGGGAGAGTAGCCATGGGGTGAGGGGTATGTCCATGGGGCCAGCCTGCCTGGCCCCACAACAATGGTGGCAAACTGCAGTGGGCCTCTGTAACACAATGCTGCTGTTCTACGAAGCATTACCCTTTCACCTGCTTTCCCTAGCACGATGCATACCTTGAGGGAGAGTAGCCAATGGGTGAGGGTATGTCCAGTGGGGCCAAGCTTGCCTGGCTCTTCAACAATGGTGGCAAACTGCAGTGGGGCCTGCTGTACAACAATGGTGCTGTTCCTACGAAGCCTTACCCTTTCACCTGCTTTGCCTTGCACGATGCATACTCTGAGGGAGAGTGCCATGGGGTGAGGGGTATGTCCTGGGGCCAAGCCTCCTGGCCCCACAACAATGGTGCAAACTGCAGTGGGCCTGCTGTAACTCAATGGTGCTGTTCCTACGAAGCCTTACCCTTTCACCTGCTTTCCCTTGCATGAAGCATACTCTGAGGGAGAGTAGCCAATGGGGTGAGTGGTATTCCAGTGGGCCAAGCTTGCCTGGCTCTTCAACAATGGTGGCAAACTGCAGTGGGCCTCTGTAACTCAATGCTGCTGTTCCTACGAAGCCTTACCCTTTCACCTGCTTTCCCTTGCACGATGCATATCTTGAGGGAGAGTCCAATGGGTGAGGGGTAGGTCCAGTGGGGCCAAGCCTGCCTGCTCTTCAACAATGTGGGCAAACTGCAGTGTGCCTGCTGTAACTCAATGCTGCTGTTCCTACGAACATTAAACCTTTCAACCTGCTTTCCCTTGCACGATGCATACTCTAGGGAGAGTAGCCAATGGGGTGAGGGGTATGTCCATGGGGCCAAGCCTCCCGGCCCCACAACAATGGTGGCAAACCGCAGTGAACATTATGTAACCCGTACCCCCTCGCCTTCTTTCCCTTGTTGTGTGCAAACTACTATATAGGGGAATGTGGCCAATGTGGTGTGTGTAATGGCATTAATGGTAAGTTATATACAATTATAAGTACCAACAAATATAGCTAGCTAAATAGATATTGTATTGTAATTTTCAAATAATTGATTATGAATCTATCTGAATAATTTGATATATCGAAAAATAAAGCCCAAAACATTTTTTTTTCAGAACTGTTTTTTATATATATATATATATATATTATATAATTGAAATTTAAAAAAAAAAACTATTTACAAAAATAAACAACAAAAAAAAAAAAGGGGTTACTGGGGTGCCCTCCTCTCCAGTCTGGTCAGGCGGCGGTCCAGCGGCGGTCCAGGCGCCGCACCAGTGGGCCATCTCCCGCCGCATGCTCTGTAGTTCTGTGGAGGAAGATATTGAGAGAATTGTGGTGAAAGATGTTCAAGCACATTTCCTAAGCACCATGCGGTAGATGCAATTTTGCACCTGATAACTACTTACATACATGGTACTGCAATGCTAAATGTTGCGGTATGTCATAAAAGAGGAAAGCTCAGTATAAGATATCATTATTTCTAAAATCTTAGTTTATATTATGCATCCCTAGTTATGGTAACAGTGATTTCTACTGATTGGCTGTTGGATGGGTTACACATGCTCAGATCTCTACTGAGCAACTGAATCAACCCAGGCGCTGGTCAAGGGCAAGACCATAACGGTCTCTATTAGGGGTCCTGCAAACGGAAGTCATTATTTCCGTTGCATTTATTTATCACAGACACAATGCTGATTGCTGAATGGGCAGATTAAGGTAATTGGGATGGATAAATACTGCTCTTTTTCCTAAAAGTATATATATTATCACTGAACTTCCACTTAAAGCGATATTATTGCATCATGGGGATCACTGATAACACGCAGGAGGTAATGCTGGCTTAAAACATTACGTTTATTGCTAAATTGTATCAGAACATTCTGGTTTTGTATCACTAGGACTGTGCACATACAAAATTTTTTGGAGAGTGGTGCAGCCCCCATAAAAGCATTGTCAACCCACATACCCAATGTTGCATCATGTAGCGTGGATTTTACACTGGGAAAATACAGATATTAATATTCTTGTATATAACTTTCATAACGTTGCATATGATTTACTTACGATTCTCAAGCATGCCGCCAGAGTGACTGGAGGCAGGAGGTGCTGGAGGGGCTGGAGAGGGTGGAGGGCCTGGAGGGCTGAGGGTGGAGGGGGTGAGAGGGTGGAGGGCCTTAGAGGCTGGTCCTGCTTCTAGAAAAAAAAATGTTTTATTTCAACAATCACCGTCCAATCCATTAGTAATATATTATAAGAACATTTCCTAAAAGGCTATGTAGTGAACTTCTTGGATAATTTAGGAGTTTGGACCGAATTTCGTGACTTAAGCTTAAAACTAGGGACAAGATACAGCCCAACAATGGGGAGTTGGGGACAATAAATGGGAATGAGAAATGAAGACTCTGTCTCTCAAGCCAAATTATAGATTTGTTTCCTTTTTATTTTCGAAAATTTTTATCAGTGAATAATAAAATTCAATAATTATCAATGATAATTTCACTAATTATTTGCTGACAATCAAGGTCAATAAAAAGTTAAAAAATTGCTTAGGTATGCACTAACGTGTCTGGCTGGTCCCCGGTTCCTCCTCTTCTTGGGGCGGTGGACTGCCCGTTGGGGGCGATGGTGAGCCCGGAGGGGGCAAGGACTGCCCGGAGGGGGCAATGGGCTGCCCGTAGCCTGAGGGCAGTGGGTGGTAGTGCTAAAAAAAAAGGAAATTTATTTTAACTCTCACTGTCATTAATTTCAAATACATTTACTAAAACAATTCTCGGAGAAGTTGTCAAAAAAATTATGCAAACATTTGGATAAAGGGCTTGGACATATCAACGTGTTAAAAGCACACATAGTGTGGCACAATTAATGTGATCCTCAATTTTTGCACAATTATGCTATCGTACTCACTCACATGGCAATACACATGAGCGCACCGAAACACCGCTTGTTTCTGGGGGCTCGTGTGCGCTTTAATGTGGCCTTGGACAAATGAAAGATTTAGAAAAATGTTTTTTTTCAATAGGCTGCACTTACATTCTTCCTCTGGCGGGACGGTGGTGGGGGGTGGGGTATCCGAGGAAGATTCCCCTGCAAATTAATAAAAAAATACATAATGAATGATATATCAAAGAATTATTTAATTATACTTGGAATTCTGCTTGAAAATACAGATTAAATAAGGCAATATTTAGTTTCTTTAAAAGTCAATCATATTTCTATGGCAATGATTTCATACCTTATTCTGGCTAAGTACTTATATTTTTATTGTGTGTATTGTAGCCACGGAAAGGGAAAGTTGGTTGGTGTTAGGGGAGCTCAGTAGCTGTGTGTACTTGTATCTGTATAGATTTGTGGGTAACACAACATTTTAATTTTGGAGTGTAAAAATCAATTTTTAATAATTGATCAACATTTTATTTTTGACTTTACTTTCCCTTCAAATAGGGCTGCCATGTAACTAAAAGTGTGGGTCAGTAAAGTGTGTTTAACTGTGTCTATGTGTGGGTATCAGTGTGCATTTATAAGATAAAAAGAAATCAATTTTAATGATCGATTTCATTTTTAACTTTACTTAGCCTTTAAATAAGGCTGCCATGGAAATGGAAGGGTGGGCCACCAAGTGTGTTTACCTGTGTCTATGTGTGGGTATCATTTTAAATTTATAGGTGTTATGTTAAATAAAGTCACTTTTCAGTGATTTATTTTTTGACTTTACTTACCCTTTAAATAGGGCTGATATTGAATAATACAAGTAATATATGAATAATAACCAGTGAATGAGAAATACAAAGAACTTGGATCTCTCCTCTCTCAAGCCAAATTTAAGGATTATTGATGTTTTTAAAAACATATATATATATATAAATATGTTTTTGTCAGAAGTGAATTAAATATTTTACTACGTATTATAATACAGTAATTAATAAAAAGTATACTTGCCTTCTATCATTTGCCGAACGGCAGCCACATATTGAGGCCTCTGCCTCTTGAGGTCTGACCACTGTCTCTGGAGGGTAGAGACAGTGGTCTGGTATCCGAAGCGTCGCAGGATGCGCGCTGTAGCCCCTCCTTATTCTGCGCCTCCGCGCCCGCACATGATGGGTGCCAGGGGGGAAATCATCATACCCCCTGAGCAGGAGGTAGTTCAGGGCATAAGTTGCCTTGCAGCACTGGCCATTTTGATGGCAGGAAGTTCCGTTGTCCTCGTTTTTACGAAATCCTCGTTTTTACGGAAATCCCGTTTTTACGGAAATCCTCGTTTTTTACGGAGATTCGCGGACTTACGGAAATCCTCGGTTTTACGGAGATCCTCGTTTTTACGGAATCCTCGTTTTTACGAAATCATCGTATTTTCTAAAAATACTGTTCTCGCTAGCGGACTGTAATTTTTGTTTTGTAGGCATTGATACGTGTTTCTAAGGACATTACCCAGGTCCCTGAGATTAATTTAACATTACCAAGGCTATTTAGACCACTTTTAATGCGGATTTTGCCGAACTTTCATTTTAATACGTTTTAAGAACGGGTCCGCTCCGGATTTTCGAATTTACGATTTTTTCGAAAATCCGCGATCCTCGCGCGGACCGAGTTTTCGAAGTTCGGACATCTCTTAATTAATAGGAGGATGCTTGTGAAGGTTCTCATTCATCCAGGTCATGGTATATCTGTTGTATTCAATTAGATCAACTGGACTTAAGGTCTTCAAGAACTAAACTTCAAGTCCAGTTGATCTAATTGAATACAACAGATATTAATAGGATGAGGCTCTACATTCTGTTGCAAGAAGGCTCTAATTCATTGTATGCTCCGTGGGGGGCTTTTTCATTCTTTATCTCCACCTCTATAACAGATCCTGTGCTCCCAAGTCCTAACACCATAGCAATTGTAAATGTGGAACTAGCATGTTAATATGGAACAAAAGCGGGCTATGGCAGCCCTACGAACGGGCCTCACACAACAAAGTAGGTAAAAGACTTCCTTTATTGACACATATGTCTATACAATATTTTATGTATAGACATATGTGTCAATAAAGGAAGTCTTTTACCTACTTTGTTCGTGTGAGGCCCGTTCGTAGGACTGCCATAGCCCGCTTTTGTTCTGTGTTGCCGCTTCCGTTTGAACCTTGCGAGGGGTCCAGGGCAAGGCAGCACCCGGACCATCGTTTGTGATCGGTGAGATTCTCAATATTGTTTCTCTACTAATACCGAATTTGTTTCCAAATCTCGTACACACTGAAGTGCCTGGGTCCGGGGGAGCGTCCACCCGGCCCACCCTGTTACAGTGTGTAAGTTGTTACACGTTTTTTTCTGTCCTTTGCCATGTTTTAATTCGATATACGTTTGAGTAACTAAAAATTGTTCTGGCATTTGGACTCTTTATCATTTACAATAGTTTTTGATTTAAGACCCACCTCACAAACCGTCCGGCACGTTCCAACTATTTATATGTTCTTATGGATTACATGTTAATATGGATCCTGTATAGCAGTGATGCCCAACCTGTGGCCCGGCCACATTTTTTCACTGCCCGCACGAGTGGGCATTGAAAGGGGCGTGGTGGGGGCATTCTGGGTGCGTAACCAGGAAGGCTGAGGGTGGGCTGGACTTGCAGTGGTAAATACTAATTAGTATGCACCTAGCATGTTAATCTGGATCCTGTATAGGGTCTCAGGTTTTTTTAACATTGCTGTTCAGTCTGGGCTATTGTGGTAGAATTGCCTGGGTCTATTCTCAGACCTGTAGGATTATCCTATTTGGTTCACCTGGATGCAGATGAGAGTTTGACTTACAGATAAGTTTATCCCTGTGTTTATATCCACTATGTCCACACACAGCAAAACATTTTTATATATAAAGTTCATTTGCACTCCACGGCCTTGTGTATTCATGATCACCTGGGTGCCACATCCTCCATATTATAAACAAACGCCAACTATTGATGAGGGGCATACACAGGACTTCCAGTAATCATTAACAGGATGAGGCTGTGAAGTATCTTATGTTGTAAGAAGGCCCTATTTAAATGTATGCTCTGTGGGGGGATTTTGTTCTTTATCTCCACCTAACCTTAATCTATAAAGCTAATCAGTATCCTGTGCTCCCAAGTCCTAACCCCGGCTGTCCTCGGGATCCTGCCGAGTTTGTGGCAGAAACGGGTTGATCTTGGTTCCAAAACAAGTTATTGATTACTGGAAGTCCTGTGTGTGTGCCCCTCAATGATAGTTGGTGTTTTAGATATCATTACCTTTTAAGTCAAGCTGAACCATTCCAGTGTCATCTTCTAACTCATTTGTCACCTCACACTCATATCTGCCATAATCTTCAAGAGTAACATTCTGAATGACAAGGGAAGCATCTCCCAGGTCTTTCTCCTGAAGTGAGGCACGATTCTCATATGAGCCAAATGTCCTCATCTGTTTTCCAAGAGACACTAGAACATCAGTAAAGGAAGAGGAACCATTGATTTTTGACCACTTGACACGGATTTGGTCAGTATCTTCTCCGGAGTCATCATAATGATACCGACAGGGCAAAATAATAGTTCCACCACGATGTGTGGTCACTACACCTGGGGCTGTTTGGACAATTACCTCTCCAGTGTGATCCTCTGTATAAACAAAAAGAAATAAATGAAAAACTGTACTATACATATAAAAATAACACATAACAAGTACAGATCATATTATTGTCTCTGTTAAAATAATCAATGTTTCCTGCTTCTTCTTTGTTCTTTTTATCTAAGCTATCTATCAGTTGTCATTGGGAACTTTTGTCTATACAACTACTGCAATCACTTGGTCCACGAGACAGCATAAAACACCTTAAACTTCTATACATCCAGGATTCCCAGAACTGCAATGTGACAACACAGAACCACAGGTTATATAAGGGCTATTTCCATGCAAGTATTTTTTCAATATAGTTACCCTTTAAGGTTTGTTTCTTCACTTACACTAAAAATACCAGCAGACTTCAACCAGAAATCACAGGAAAAAAGGAGGGGAGAATTAAATGGGAGCGGAGGCTCTCATTCATCCAGGTCATAGTATATATGTTGTATTCAGTTAGATCAACTGGACTTAAAGTTTAGTTCTTGAGGGGGGGCGGAGTCTAACCACTTACCAGGTGTAATAGGAGGCATATTTCACTGGAATGGTGAATCGAAAAAAAACACAATCACGTCCGCAAATGCAGACACCTCAGACTCCTATAGACAGATTTGTAATACATGGTGCGGCCTTGTCGCAGGCCTCAGAGACTCCCTCATCTACAGACAGTAACATGTCAGCTGCCCCACGAAGGAAGATCATAGCACTGAAGCCCTTCTAACAGCTTAAATTCTACAGGACAACCTGGACTTTCTGACATTCTCTGACATTCACTGCAGCATTGAACAAGGCCATAACGGAGCTACCGGTGGAAATCAATAGCATTGGTGAGCGCACGGCGGACTTAGAAGAGAAAATGGATGGCATAATCCAACACCAGGGCAACATGGAGGATGATGTCCTTTTTCTCCGACAGGAGCTAACAAGCCTCCAGACCCTCTAAAAGGACCTAGAGAACCACGAAAGACAGCATAACCGGGTCAATCTGGTCAAACATAACATTCCCCCCAGTATATAGCCAATGCTTTTGCCAACTGCTATAACCAGTTATATAATCTACACCCACAGGTCCATGAGGATTCATTACACAAAGAACAAACAAAGCAATTTCTTCAAGAAGCCAAATTACCACAACTCACGCCACTAGACTCCGACTGTCTCAATAGACCCTTCACATTTGTAGAACTTACCTCAGTAATTAAGAATATGCCCTCAAAGAAAACAGCGGGTCCGGACGGCTACACGTACTCCTACTATAAGACATTTAGAGATATATTAGCACCTAAGTTACTAAATCTGTATAACTCTTTTTTAGAGGGCTCCTCAATCCCATCATCAGAAAGAACTACGGGCCCTATTTATAAAAAATCGTTATCGTTATCGTAAAATACCGATCGTTATCGTAAAATAACGACCGGGGTTTTACCGATAACGACCGTTATTTACCGATAACGGTCGTTATTTACCGATAACGACCGTTATTTACCGATAACGGGCGTTATCGGTAAATAACGACCGTTATCGGTAAATAACGACCGGTATTTACCGATAACGACCGGTATTTAACGATATCGGTAAATAACGGTCGTTATCGGTAAATAACGGTCGTTATCAGTAAAAACCCGGTCGTTATTTTACGATAACGATCAGTATTTTACGATAACGATACCGATCTTTTATAAATAGGGCCCTACATTCCCATATTGTTGTTATCCCCAAACCAGGCAAGGACCATACTAAGTGCCAAGACTATTGCCCCATTGCACTTTTGAACACAGATCTAAAAATTTATACGAAACTCATAGCCAACAGAATAGGTAATTTTTTTGTGAGAGACAGGCAGGCTGGGGACAACACAAGAAAGATGATAAATTTGGTAGAGATTCTAACACGCACACATCAAGAAGGTTTTCTTCTGAATTTAGATGCGGAGAAGGCGTTTGATCGTGTTGATTGCTGCTTTCTCTGCCTTACTCTTAAACAATTTGGAATTCAAGGGAACATAAGACAAGCTATCCTAAACCTATATACAACACCTACAGCTCTGCTACGCATCCCCCATGCAAAATCTGATATATACTCATTACACAATGGAACCCGACAGGGCTGCCCCCTCTCACCCCTACTTTTTGTACTCTGTATGGAATCATTGGCAGCACAATTTAGAAGACGTCCTTTTAACACTCACTTCACCCGCCCAGTCTTTACCACATCTCCACTCACTTCTCAAAAGATTTGGCTCCCTGTCAGGTTACAAAATTAATAATGACAAAACTGAAGCCCTTCTTATCAACATATCTGCCTCCACATCGTCCTATCGTTAACCTATTTAGGACCCAATTACAATTCCCTTTATAAAAAGAATATTCTCCCTATGATAAACAAGATACACACAGATTTACAAAAATTGCATTGTCTTCAAATCTCTTGGTTTTGTAGAATAATAACGGTCAAAATGAATATTCTTCAAAGAATATTATACCTTTTTGGAACACTGCCAATTCAGATCCCCAACACTATTCTGCATAAAATACAGAAGGAGGCAATGGATTTTATTTGGCAGGGGAAACGTCACCATATTCCCCACACAGTACTGACAGCTGACAGAGCCCATGGGGGCTTAGGCGTACCTAGCTTTATCAGATATTATGAAACAACTCAGCTGAGAGAAATCGCACATTGGTTCCATCCACATACCCAGGCTCTATGGGTATCCCAAGAGCAAGACTGGATTCCTCAAACAAATTGAAGCACTTTTATATGGTCACCAAACACTTCAAAAACAAATATAAATCTACTCTCCTCTTCAAAGTGCATAGTCTTGGTGTGGAATAGAATTGTTAAGAAATATACTGTCTCAGGACGCCCCTCCACTCCCTTTTATAGGGAATTCATGTTCTCCCCCTAGGAATAAAACAAAATACTATATTTGGTTCCTACATAAAGGGTTGACCAGGGTCAGAGATCTATTGCACAAACTGACGGGGGAATTCCCTTCATTCCAGACATTCTGCTCCAAATTCCAAGCTCCTAAAAATTTCCATTATTTCTATCTCCAATTGAAACATTTTGTTCAAAGAACTTTCCGTTCCCTTATTTTTTATCCACTAAAGGGTCTGGAAAGAATTTTCTATGTGGGCCCAAGACAAAGAAATTAATATCATCAATATACCGGATACAGAATGACAATGGAATCAATTGGTCCTCATAAGTATATGTCTAATTGAGAAGCTGAACTAGGCATAACCATCACAGAATCAATTTGGACAGAAATATGGCAAATGGCCCAGAAAACCTCCATCTGTACACTATACAAAGAAAACATCTATAAAATCATGCTCAACTGGTATCATGCCCCATATCTGCTAAATAAATTCTTCCCTTCTACATCTAGTATCTGCTGGAAATGCCAATCCTCCACCGGCACCTTGTACCATATATTTGGGACTTGCCCTTTTATACAAATATACTGGCCAGAGATACAAGACATTCTGCAAAAAGTTCTGCGGGAAACCATACCGCTGAATCCAATAAACGGTTTACTAAACGCTCTTATTACAGGCTTATCCAGGATAGCACAAAAACTAGCCACTCATATTTACACAGCAGCACACTGTGAAATAGCCAGACACTGGAAAACTACTTCTCCACCACCACAGCCAGCATTGATTAACAGAATCAATGATGTTAAAAGGATGGAATATCTGACAGCCTCAATGGGGAACAGAATCCCCAAATTTAACAAAATCTGGGCTCCTTGGAACAGATATATGGGAGAGGTAGAGGTGCTCCCCCCCTCTGTCACCCTGGTAACCAACCCCATACAAGTGCACACACAACAACATAGCCAAACTAGGGAATTATAGGGGAGGTGTTGTGGATATTGGAGCAGAGTGGTGGGGCAGGAAGATCCAGCAGGGTCGACAGTGATATGGATATTGATATTAGTGTTAAGGATGGTATAGATGATAGCCATTACAATTGTCAAATATATAATTTTGAGTTTTTAAGGTTGACACTACAGGAATAATATTATATAGACAATAGCCTAATAGCTATAACACAGTACCAAAAAGGTTATACTGTTTCATGTTCTATATTTTGGTTTTATGGTTTTGTGTTTTTATGTTTTATGTTAAATGTTTGCTGAGATTAACCACAGCTTACGCAAGAAATGTTTATTGATAATAATGTTTTAATAATGTCTTAAAAACTTTTATACAAATATGTATGTATATACGGTAATATTTTGCAAAGGATGCAGAGATAATTTTGTCAAAATAAAAACAAATATTTTTTTTAAAAAGTTTAGTTCTTGAAGACGTTTGGCTAGTCACGTTATAATTAAATGGGAGCAGTAAATTGTATGTATATATACTATTTAGTACACATTAGGGCAGTAACCTGCTAACTGCTTCCTCTGCATCACTTTACTATAGTCTATGGTCTCTCTCTCTCTGCTATCCTCTTCCATTTATTTATTTTTCATAGTGCCCATGGCTCTATGAACATTTTCATTTTGTTTCTCTGTTAACATTGTTTACATGGGGGACTAAAGGGCTTCTTGGTGCCTGTGAAAATTATTTTGGAGGGCCATTCTGACACTTAAAGGGACAGTTCAGTGTAAATGATCCATATTTGTTAAATTGTTAGTTTGTGTAATGCCTTCTTAGTTATTTTACATGTTCTCTCCCATTTCGAAAAATCAGTTGATTTCATACCCTTTGCTGTTCCCTGCTGTTGACATTAGTGAGCTGACAGTCCTTCTTCTTCCCAGGATGCACCACTTCATTGGAATGTTCCTTACAGTCATTTCTACTGATTGGCTGTTGGGTGGGTCAAAGATGCTCAGATCTCTACTGAGCAACTGAATCAACCCAGGCGCTGGGTCAAGGGCAAGACCATAACAGTCTTTACTAGGGGTCCTGCAAACAGGAAGTCAATATTTCTGTTGCAGTTATTTATACACAGACAAAATGGCGAATTGGCAGATTAAGGTCATTGGGATGAAAATATACTGCTCTTTTTTCTGAAAGCATATGTGTTTGCACTGAACTTCCCCTTTAAGATTCAGGGGCATATTTATAAAGGTTTGCTACATTTTTCACCTCCGTTATCGCCACCTTTTCGCAATTAATAAAACTAGTGACGAAAAGTCATTACTGCTACTTTTAGTTTTTCGCCATACATCGCTGTGGTGGAGAAAAGTGTATTTTTGCGTTAAGTTCAGCCATTCCAATTCGCCAATTCTGAGGTGGCGAAAACGCAAAAGTGGCCATTTATTTAGCCTGCCAATGGGTCCAATGGTGATAAATATTCCCTGGTGGATTTTCAAAGTAGTGTCAAAATGGTTAATACATACTGAACACCTATCTTTCAGGGAGATTCAATAAAAGTTCTTATCGTTTAAAATTGTGCTAATTTTGCCCCAACCAATAAAGAACTTTTATTGAATAACCCCCTTTGTTTTTTAAAAATAGCCTAACACATGTGATGTTTTTTTCAGCAAAAGATATAATAAATAGTGTAAAACTCACCCAAGTGAATTATCTCTATTTTATTAATAGACCTAATTTTTTTGTATTGCTTATTTTCAGCAAATTTCAGCTACTGTATAATCTCAAATATAAGTCAAATTTTTCAGGCTTTAAAATTAGCCTGAAAACCTAACCTCGACTTATACTCGGGTCAAGTCCTAATTTCAATCTAAATTCTGCAATTGCGGATAGTAACCAGTAACCTGATGGGTCTCCTCACTTTGGGGCAAAAAACAGCTGCTAGTTCAATGCAAATGACAGCTTGAAACTACAACTCTCAGATGACATTTTTAACTATTGGGGTCAGAGAGTCCTTTACTATATGGGGCCAGAGTGCCCTTTACTATATGGGAGTCAGAGTGCCCTTTACAATATGGGGTTCAGGAGAATTGTAAATGATGGTAAACTTAATTAAAGGTTTACTGAACCTTGCCACTCCACATGTTTAGAAACTGAAACTCCCAGCAACAAAGCATGTTGGGGGTTGTAGTTTCCAAACATCTGGAGTGACAAGGAATTGGAGGTTACTGGTACTGGATTTGGCTATTACTGTATGGGATTCATGTATGGGAATTCTGTTGTCCATTTAAAGGGCAACTAAAGCCTAAAAACAACACAGAATCAGAAGGCAGTAGTGGTGATAATTTCTACCCTCGACTTATACTCGAGTCAATTAGTTTTTACATTTTTTTCAGGTAAAATAAGTACCTCGACTTATACTCGGATCGACTTATACTCGAGTATATACGGTAATTATCAAACCAGTTATATTAATATGGGAACATACCATAGTGATGTGTAAGAAATAAGAAATAAGAAATAAGGATTGGAATATCCCCTGGATGGTGGATGAAACCTATACATATACCAGCTGCCCGCCTCACCTACTATAGTGTAAGAAATAGTCATGTTAATGGAACATTCCTGTAAGTAATGGTGTTTCTGGTTAAACTGCAAAAAATGCAACAAAAGGCAGAAAAGGTGGCAAAAAGGCGAAATTTCACCTATTTATAAATAGCTTTTAATACACAATGAGTAAGGCGAAAACTACTGTCACACACCGCCACCGCGTTTTTTCACGTTTTTAAATATGCCCCTTAATTTAGCACCATGAAATATAACCCTGAAGTTCAATATAACTATCAGAACCAAAGAATTCACAACCCTCCTGCTTAAAAGAGTGTCACAAAGGTCAATTCCCCCTCAAACTGTGTTTTCTATTCAGAAAATGGGAACTGGATACAATTGAAACTCTATGGATATCTGTCATTATTGTGGGAGAAGATTTTGACTGAGGAAAGAAATCAATGTTGTAGACATGGTTGCCAGACATCCCCATTAGGACTAGGCTGAAATACTCTGCTAGGAATGGACCTGGCAACCCCAAGCCCAGAACACCCACTCTCCACCCCAGAACGCTCCTAACAATGCCTCCCCCAATCCACTCTGCCATGTTTTCTGCTCAGGCAGGGGGAATATCTGGCAAACCTGGATGTAGAGCTTATTTAAACTGGATACACAGGTACACACAGACACAATCCAGATTTATAGATAATGGCAGACAGGTACATTTGAAGCTGTATGTCATTGCTTATATATCTGGGCATCTGACTACACACAGTACTGTCATTCTCCTTATACTTTGTAAATCACCAATAAATTAAATAATATAGGGAGAGAATTAGGCTTCGCAGCTCCCCTTCAGTTTATGCATATAAGGAAGAGTCTTCTGGGTAATTTCCATGTTTCCATGGCAGCCCTTATAAAATGCTTTACCAAAGGTTTTTACAGCATTCCACAAGCTAAGTGCAAATCCAGAGTGCCAACCACAGAATATTTTTTTTTTTGAAAGCGCGGCTCGTGCTTTCGTGCCTCACACCACAAGTGTACACACAAGTGCTCGAGCGGTGGTAAGAACCAACTTCCCCTGTCCTTTTTTCAGCCGTAACTGAACCCTCCGAAGAGGGGATCTAAGGGCCATTCGGAGCCAGAAGACTATGGGAGACCCACCAATATCGCCCACCCTTTCATCTCCCAGCAGCCACCAGGAAGTGTCCACGGAGGGTTTGATTGGGCGAGATCCTAAATAGTACCCAGCCTGTCCTGCCACAATTCAATGCAGAAAACAAACGAAAAACAAAAATTTAGTGTGAAGTGGGAAATAAGTGCTATAAGTGAATAAATAAGGATGCCATTAATTCCAGGCAATTTGAGGGGGGTGCCAAATTGGGCCTAAGCCGGCAAAGGCAAAAAAAAATCCAATCCCCTTTAACCGGGAACCAGGATGTGTGAGGAGTAAAACCATGGTGACCGTGTATACATAGTGCACAGGGTAAGCTGGGCTTCCAAGCCACCCCTCGGCCCTTGACCGCAACCAAGTGTAGTGTGCAGACCCATTCCTACCAGGCGGGAGGTTGCATCTGAGACTATGCCCTCCCTCTCTACCTTCAACTGATAAGAACAGGTACTACACTTGATCTTAGCCAAAAGGCCAACCACAGACTGGTTTCAGCTTTATTGAGCCATCATCAGTGTAATGTAGGTCTCTGGTTTTGCAGTTTGAAGCGCCTAGACAGCTGTCACTAATAAATTAAATAAGCTAGGGAGAGAATTAGGCTTCGCAGCTCCGCTTCAATATATGCAAATAAGGAACAGAGACATTTGGGTAATTTCCATGTTTCCATGGTAGCCCTTACAAAATGCTTCACCTTATAAAAGGTTTTTACAGCATTTCAGGAGCTAAATGCAAAACTAAAGAGCCAACACAGACATGGCTTAATAAAGCCGAAACTGGTCTGTGGTTGGCTCTCTGTTCCTTATTTGCATATACTTTGTACAGGGAGATCATTCAGGTGGGCAGCATCTGCTATTGTCTGTATATAGGGGGCAACAAATTTCTGCTCTATTCTACCAATAGAAGCAATTGATCTTTAGTGGTATTTTGTGTACCCAACTTCATCTACAAATCTAAAAGAACACAATTGTTTTTTAAGGGCTCATTCACACTACACATGGATCAAAAAACAGGCCAGTTTCCAGACAGAAATGCGTGCAGTAGTGCTGTGGACCGGGTCTATCTGATCCCTTAAAAAAATGCATTGCAACACAGGTTTCTGTCAAGTGACGAAAACAGGTCTAGTGTGAATGAGCCCTTAGGGTTATGTTTCAATTGTGCATTGTAATCTGAAACATTAAACAGGCAAAAATGTTCAGGCAAGAAATAAAAATGTAGATATATTGGTTGCATATTGTAGAGGTCAGATGATTGGGAAATACTATTTACTGGAAGTCATACTCAAGGGAAGGTTTTTGCAAGAATGTAGTGGTGCTGTGAAGATTGTAGCTAGGAAGTAACTATAAAATTAATAAGCAGACAAGTACATTCAGTAAAGTGTGAAAAAAACTGCATACAGCTTTCTAACCTGGCATCTAAAATGTTTCACCTACTTCTCAGGGGACACCATGCTAAAATATTACTCTAAACACATATTTAGCCCTTTCATAGAGAAAGGATGGTTACTGTAGTTATAATTTTTTCAATGTTAAAATAACAAAACAATAAAAATTTAACAAAAAAAATTGTTAAATTAAACAAAAATATATACAGGCTAATTCAATGTGCAAAAATTTTTAAGGGAGATTCAATAAAAGGTTTTATTATTAAAAATGGTGCTAATTTTGCCTCAACCAATCAGATCTTATTTACCATTTGAAAGTTAACATCTGATTGGTTGGGGCAAAATTAGCACAATTTTTAACGATAAGAACAAATATGATTGTTTTTAGAGGCATTCAGAAAAACTAATAGCAGCATTAATCAATTGTGTTATCACAGGAATCCTCTCTTCAGGCAGCCCCCCTCATATTAATTATGGCTTCCTAAAACCTACAAAGTTTAAACAATCCCCCTGAAATCTGTAAGGAGAGTCCAAAAATACCAGATCGGGTTGAAGAAAATAGGTAACAGACACATTTATGTAATGGTTACATGACTTGGTATGGATAGCCCTGTTTTAAAGGGCCTGTCCGTGACTGCTGAGCCTTGCCCATAATAGGACCCAAGGTGGTCCAGGATGAAGTTGGGCACTCCAGGGGTAGAGTTAAGATCTCCAATCTTGGAGCTGTGTAAGCATGGATAGGCCCCATCAAGGTTCCAACCGGCAGCTGACTAATCTTGGGGAAATTAATTTTTGCATGATGAGATGTCTGTTATCTACAACGCATCTCAAAATGCTGTAATAAACCTTGTAGATGAAATATGCTTTTATTAGTAACATAATAACTTTTATGATTATTAGTATTTGATTAATAGTCTGCCTTATAATATGTTTATTAGGTCAAGGCAAAACTAGATATTCATACATCAATAAAATATCTATTCAGTGTCAGACAAAATCAGCCAGACTGATTTAGAAACTGTAAAATAATGAAATTGAAGAGAAAATGAATATTTTCCAATATTTTTATTTCTACCTTGACTTCTTGTTACATTTCTCCATATACTGCATGAATATTTTAATGGATCAACTAACCAGGTTCTTATAAAACAGAACAAATTATTAAGGAAAGGGCCCTAAAACGAAACTGCCAATTGGATAAAACAAATTGCACTCTTTAATATTGTTCGAACCTGAACACTCACCCTGCACGTGTACAATTTTTCTTTCTTCTCTGTCACAGGATGCAGTGATAAGAAAATAGATGGATAGAGCCCAGAAAAAATCAGAGATTGGAAGAAACCTGTAAGGCATCTAAATACATATCCAGGAGAAAGAAAATATAAGTATATATTCAGTAACTAAAAGAAGAAAGTATGGACATAAACATGTAAAGGGAGACCGCCTCACTCAGGGTGGTTCACATTTTAGTTTTGAAAAGCTCATAAGTATGTTGATTGTGATTGGTCCATGCAAGGATGTACATATCCTCCACAAATCCTCCAGGGTTTATAGATGCTTTATGTTAATAATAATAATAGGGTATGAATTGCATGGGAAGCAGGAAAGTGGCATTTTAAAATGCTTTTTGAATTACAGGGCACCAATAAGGATTTACTAAAGAGTCTGCAAGTAGGGGGGTAAGTTATCCACTATATATAATACATATGTGCTCAAAATTAGAATGTCAATGCCATATTGTTGATACAATACAATGAGTATATCCTTAAAGGGTATGCCCAGTGTTTTTTTAACTTTCCTTTATTCAGTTTAACTGAAGTACGGGTGGTATATGAGCTATGTATTATGTCCCGTTCTCAATAAAACCTGCAGGAGAGAAGAAATTAACCGCGGATCGGTAAACTGAATAAAAGAAAGCTTTAAAAAAATGTTGGACATACCCTTTAAAAGTCACTCATATACAACAATAGGAAGGGGTCTTGAAATAGTGATTCAAACTGTTTAGTTTACTGTTACATGTTTCGGGCTTACGATGAGCCTTTTCTCAAGCATTGCTTGAGAAAGGGCTCATCGTAAGCCTGTCCGAAACATGTTTCAGTGTCAAATAAATTATTGTTTCACACAGCTACAGTGATATTGCCTTTACACTTTACTACTTGTTTATGGACTTGATAAACAAGTAGTAAAGTGTTTTCCAGTCTACACAGCATGGTGAAGACTGGAAAAGTGTAAAGCACTGGATTCATCGCTTTGTGTACCTGGATACCCCTACCTGCTTAGGAATAGGAATGTTTATTGTGCCTTTTAAAGAGTGTTATAATGTGTGAGTGAGTATCTGTTTGTTTGTTGTGGTATAGGGTTGCATTTAAGTAGTTTGACGAAGGATGTTTATGTGAAAACATCTGCCTATACTATACATACCTAAACATGTAAGACTGTAATTTGTAAAAAAATAAAATAAAATGGGAAAAGTGAGTGGGATAGAAAATAAATATATACAATTACCTTCTGTCTGTAATCAGATACTTCAGCAGGGTTTCAGACCTGTTTCATGTGTCCTGCACGGAATGTCTTGTGCAGTGTACAGCAATTGCACCAAAATGCTGACACCCCTCCTTTCTTCTCCTGCATAGTGTGTGTTGGGATGGGGGAGTACGGAGTGGAGTAAGGGCCTCAAACCTCTGTACTGCAGCACAATACCACAGCTCAGACTAATTGGCCAGGCTGCTGAATCAGACTGCACCAAAATAAGCTTCGTACCCCTGTACAGGAACTATTAAATAAATACAAGACCTGACTTCTTATACACAGCATCCTTCTGTTTTGAAGCAGAACAGGAAAAATTACTAAGAAAAAATGTAAGATACATGATATATAAACAAAAGGTTAAAAAATAATCCGTTGAGCTCAAGAGGGTTTACTAATCATTTTTTTCCCAATTATTCTATTCTGTACTGCTACTGTATATACCGTATGTATTGATACTGCTGCAGGTAAAGGGTCGGCAAGGCAAATAATAAAATACAGATTTACAGAAAAGAACATTAATATTCTGAATTAGCCACAACATTATGTATATGTTAG
Source organism: Hymenochirus boettgeri (assembly GCA_019447015.1). Lineage (NCBI taxonomy): Eukaryota > Metazoa > Chordata > Amphibia > Anura > Pipidae > Hymenochirus > Hymenochirus boettgeri. The sequence continues at coordinate 206,937,572 of CM033469.1, read as the reverse complement.
AAATTTGCTTCAATTTACCATATACCTTTTCTAAACATGTACAGTAGGTTTCAAGTGCTGTAGTAATGAGGCATTATTTGTCCCAAATAGTGACCAGTAATTATTTTACTAGATAAGTAGGTTGTGAAGGTTCTCATTCATCTAGGTCATGGTATATCTGTTGTATTCAATTAGATCAACTGGACTTGAAATGTAGTTCTTGAAGACGTTTCGCTAGTCATCCGACTGGCTTTCTCAATTCAGAAGGACTTGTACAAGAATCTGTGGCAATTATGTACCCTGGAAAATCCCAATTAGCATATCACAGCCAGGTGTTAAGGGTGTGATTAGATAGTGGCTAAGAGGTGTTATAGGAACGCCCAGAGTAAGGTGTTAAAACAGCATTGTACATGGCAGACAGTTGGTGTCGAACCCCCCACCTCTATTTAGGCTTGGTTTCTTTATTTTCACATAAATGGCCTCCTTAACACCTCTCTTGAACCAGTCACGTTCCTTCGCCAGTATGTTAACATTACAATCTTCAAAGGTATGTCCTTTATCCTTAAGATGCAGATACACGGCTGAGTCCTGACCCGAGGAATTGGCTCTTCTGTGCTGGGCCATACGTTGATGCAGTTGCTGTTTGGTCTCCCCCACATACAAATCAGAGCATTCTTCACTGCACTGCACTGCATATATGATGTCGCTTTTCTTGTGTTTTGGTATTGGGTCTTTCGGATGTACCAATTGCTGCCTCAGTGTGTTGTTCGGTTTAAAGCAGACAGGGATACGATGTTTTTTGAAAATTCTTCTTAATTTCTCGGAGACCCCTGCTACATATGGGATGACCATGTTCTTCCTCCTGTCTTGCTTTTCCCCTTCACTGTTGGTATTCGTGTTTTAACACCTTACTCTGGGCGTTCCTATAACACCTCTTAGCCACTATCCAATCACACCCTTAACACCTGGCTGTGATATGCTAATTGGGATTCTCCAGGGTACATAATTGCCACAGATTCTTGTACAAGTCATTCTGTATGAGAAAGCCAGTCGGATGACTAGCGAAACGTCTTCAAGAACTACATTTCAAGTCCAGTTGATCTAATTGAATACAACAGATATAGATAAGTAGGTATAAATTGCTGGTTGGCTACAATTGGTCACTGTATTCATAAACACACAGATCTAAAGGTTTAAATGGCAGGGTAGTAAAACACGTAGAATATAACTCCTCATAGTTTTCCTATGCTTACCCATTATTATTGTACTAATATTGCATTTGTAAAGTAACTTGGCATGAAAACCACTTCATGCTTAATCTATATTATGTATCCCATCATTACAGGAACTAATACCATCAAAAAACATATAAACCAAATTCTATACCTCCCTGTACAACAATTACAATAACAAATACAATAACTCCATAGGATTCATGGCAAATAATCCTTTGATGAAATTATTTCATCAAAAGGGAATCCATGGGGGATACAAGGAACCTGTTGGCTACAGTATTTAGCTGTATATGCTACACAAAAGCTATCAAATTGCCAATGACTAAGGGTGGACCTCCATCCAAAATGCTTTTTATGCCTTCATGGAAAAATACTTCACAAGACCCCAACCTTCCATGTTCTTTTTACGGAGGGTAATGCAGGTATGTGGAACAGGGAGCCAAAGTTGTCCAATCAAAATATTCCAACCAGACCTTTCCTCCATGTTTCCAATGGTGGTAGTACATAGGCATCATAGGTGATCGTTTTTGACTCATACACCTTGATATTGATATAAATAAAGGGCCGATCAGGTCAGATCTGTTGGGATTCCCTATATGGTAATGTGAAAGGGTACCTTTATCTTTACCAGGGATCTTTCCCACATTTACACATGCAACACCCTCATTTCATTTTAAAAGTGCTTTGTGAGACACCACCCTAATGTTACTCCCTAGCAAATATCTTTACTGGAAGGGACAATAGGATTTAGGGTTAGATCCCACTATGTGCTTTGCATCCCATTTTCCGATTTACGTGCGTTTTGGACAATGCGTTTTGTCTGCATTCCGGTCTGTTTGCGGGTTAACAGACTTGCTATTTTCTATGCGTTTGTATGTGTTTCCGGTTCATTTGTGTTTGTTAATTTTTTGGGAAAATAATAGGAAATACCGGAGAAAATGGAAGAAAACAGAAAAATTAGTTTGTCAGTGTCTGTGTGTGTTGCCATAGACTATTATTAAAGTGAGATTCTGACACACACAGACCAAAAGTCAAATATAAAAGGGAACGCATAGATTCGGAATGCAAATTATATAGTGGGAACTGATTCTCGCGATTTACATTTTTTTAAATTACAATGCGATTCGCAAAACGCACACAGTGTATTTCCATTACAGTAGCGATGCATTCCATTTCAATTCAATACAACTGAATAAACCGAATAGAAATCTTGCCAGAGTTGGCCTATCTGTAGCTCTGACACAATATTTGAAAGGTTTGATTGGCTGCCAAAGCCAATGCAAGTGAATTGTTATTACATTACATTATACATTAATAGTAACATTATTAAAACTGAAATCTGTCATGAGAAGTTATAGAAATAAAATGGCATGGCTATTAAAATACTTATTACAAAGGCTTTCTGCAAAATGAATTCCAAACATTTTTATGAGCAGACTGGCACAGCACAATAGGAGCTCACAGTATAAAATCCCAAATCACCTTGAAGATTACCGTATGTGGTTTCCCTTTTTAGAATGGAATAGAAGTAGAATACTTACAGTAACTGCTGTGCAGTGATCTACCATTGTCCTTAGACAGGTAAAGCTTTCGCTGGTCTAAGTGGTCAGTTCATTACGGGGGTTAGAAATATTCTGCAATAATGGCACTTGGTGCCTACATAAAGCGTAACATATCACCACATTAAATAAAAAGGCTTTACAAAGTACAGTGAAAGTTATAATGCATTATTCAGGATTTGCTCCAATCTATCTGCCATGCTGTGCACAAACTTCTCTTTGTCACAAAAAGACAGTTCTAGAAATAAACCTTCTGGCACAGACAATGAAAAATCAAAGGTAACTCCAACGCAAGTGCCTTCTGTTTTCCATGTGTCATAAATAATTTGAATTATGGTTTATGGTCAAGTAGGTTGCACAGTTCAATTTTTAAACCAAACAGTGGCTTAATTAGGAATCACTGGGCCCCCCATACAAATGATGATTGGGCCTCTATTGGTGCTTCATTCACAGTGGGTTTTCTAGGGAGATGGGGCCCCCTTGGCTCGCAGGCCCCCCTGAGGTTGCTACCCTGGTAGTTACGCCCCTGAAACCAATTATGGCTTTTTAGCAATGTTCCCTCAATATGTACCCTCAATGTTCAGCTCAAATAAGCTGTGTGCGCAGAAATATATTTTCTGTGCGCATACAAAAGTAAATTTTGTGCGCTCCATACCGCAGCACTTCAGGAGATTTTTGTGTGCGTACCACTTTAACCTGTGTGCGCAGGCCTGCAGAGATGTGTGTGCGTGCACGAGTGCACAGCTTAGAGGGATCACTGCTTTTTAGTGTTCAATAACATTTATTTGGGGTTTTTTAGACACTGTAAATACAGTACGTTACAGTAACACAATTGGTAAGAATAAATCTAGTTGTATAGTATACAAAAACACAGGGGCATATTTATAAAGGATTGTCTTTTTCGCCAATAATTAGCGCAGCACATCGCAGCGAAAATAGCGCCATTTGGGGCTTCGTTTCGCCTTATTTATTAAAAAGCGAAAAAAACACACATCGCACCACTTCGCATCTGAAAAAGGCGAAAGGGTGCGATAAAGAGCGAAGTATAGCAGCGAAAACTTAACGCATCTAAGAAGACTGTTTGCGAAAACCATTCGAAACCAGAAAAGCCCACTAGGAAATGATGTCAAGTTCAAAATGGCCAACTCCACATTTACCAAGAAGTCAGCCATGTCTTATTAGTAATCTTTTTAGAATTTCTCAATTGGAATACAATTTCTTGCACTGCACATTCGCCCTTCTAATGTGCGATCGCCTTTCTAATAAGCGTTCGCTTTTCCAAGGCATATTACATCTTAATGCGCGGTGCGCTTTCTAATGCGCGGTCGCCTTTCTAATGCGCGGTCGCTTTCCAAGGCATATTAATTCTAATGCGCGATCGCCTTTCTAATGTTGCTTTTCAAGGCATATTACATTCTAATGTGCGTTCGCTTTTCGAAGCATATTCCCCATTATAATGTCGATTGCCTTTCTAATGTGCGATGGCTTTTACGGTGGGTCCCAGCAACCTCAGCAGGGCACAGGGACAATGACCCAATCCTTTCTGTCCTGTATTTTTTGTGCAATGCCTCATTCCAGCCTGTGACCTTACATCTTTCTTGTCAGGAGTCAGCCTTCTTTTCCAGGAGCCTTTCAAAGGTGATGAATGCAATTTTACCCTGGTCTATGGCATACATCACCTTTCTGTCTAGTCATGAGTCAGAGTGAAAAAACATCCAAAGTGTTTTTTTATCTTAAGGGGTTTTTCAGAAATGCCTATGAGCCATTGATTGTACGCATATTGCGCTCGCACCACCCAACACAACTGAGTGTTTGATACTATGAGCATTTGGTCAGGACAAATGAGTGTCTGTTGCCACAACAGTGGCTGTTGTTTTCAGGACCCATCATGCAGGCCTATAGGGAACCGCACAATCATACCTGATTGGCAATTCAGAAAAGGGAGAATTATCTTGTTTGGCCTGCACACATGTTAATCTATTTTTGTGCCACGTAATGATGCACAATCATTCGTTTTAAACAAAATTCTAATACGTACCAGCCTTACATTAGAATAATATGGCATGTTATGTGGATAGGTGTCCCTGCCTATGCAAGGATGGAACATTGTTTTGCAGAATTCCTTGTGTGTGTTTGAAGTAGAATATATATATCTTACATTGGGGAGACTAATTAAGCCAATCTGGACATATAATAGGCAGACATACATCAAACATCTTATGATGGAATATTTCCTACTGTACGGTCACCTTAATATCATACAAAGATAGAAAGGAATAGTTAGGGAAGAAAGAAACAGACAACTTTACAGTTTGATTTTAAATATCAACTATATATTTAACTAGAAATTGTAAAATTTTGTAAAATTTTTTTTTAGGTAAAAACAACAAATAAAAGAATTAAACTCTGCTCCTTAAAAAAGCACATTGGCGCTCCAGCCGGAGCAGCCTTTTCTTAATTTGGTGGACATCCGCCTCCACAATGCCATTCCCATCCTGCTCTAGGGGTGGTGGGGATGCTGCTACGGATACTGGGGATAGGGTGGGTGGTGGAAGGCTTCTGGAGCCGATGGTCCGCCTCCTCCTCCTCTCCTCTGGCGTTCCATGTCACCTTGAAATTAGAACAAAGTTCAAGAAGTTGGCAACTATAATGCCATGTTAAGGGGTCTACCACACTAGCTTGCACTAGATTGTCCTGTGATTGGCCTAAATGGAAATGTCGGGAACACGCAAATTAATGCTATTTATGGCTAGGCGTTTTGCGTTCGCAAATGCGCATGCGATTTGGTTATAATGGAAATTGCGGGAATGCAAAATTCCCTGCGATTTACCATGCGCATGCGATTGTGCATCCGTTTCCATTTTAGTAATGCATGCGTTCCCCATTTTTGCGTCATTCTTGTGCGATTTCCGTTTGCTCGTGCGTTTTGCGCGTGCGATTGGCTGTTTTCTGTTATGGCAACGCATGTGTTACCAAAACGGAAATGGATGCGCAATCGCATGCACATGGGAAATTGGCGTGGATATTTGCGTTCCTGCATTTTCCATCTAACCAAATCGCATGCGCTTTGCCAACGCAAAATGCATGCACAAATGCTTAAAAAACGCGTAAGTGTGGCCTAGTCCTAAGTGATTGGGGTCCCATTTGCATTTTGTTAATACATGCATTCCCTATTTTTGTGGCGTTAATGCATGTGTTTCCATAATGGAAAATGGGAAAAAGCATGAGAAAACGCAAAACGAACAAAATCGTGTGCGACAATGATCACAATTGTGTGCTTGATTTGGTGTGTTATAGTGTTGCCTTGGCTTAAGGCATGATATGTGCACAATTTGCATTATTACATCTGTCTTTAAACACTGGAGGATTATATCTGCTTAATGACAAATTTTATACAGTATATCAGTTTCTATTCTCAAACTTACAAAAAATAAAAGTAGGAATATATTATTTCGGATAATAATAATCTGCTTATAAAAATACCTGTATGCATCCTGCTCTAATGCCCTGCACAAATGCAGGCCTCCTCTCTTTAGGTCACTCCAGTTTCTTTGCAGGTCCTGGAGTGACCTTGGAGCCCATACTTCCTCCCAATTTCCTCTGGAGGCTCTCCATAATCAGGCGCTTTTTGCGCTTTTTGTCTGTGGTCCCACAGGCAGGGTGTCATACTTCTTTTGGTGAGCTGTTTCACCATAAGCTTTAAGTATGGCCTAGTCATCTTGAATACAGCGGAAACGCCCCGCCCCTTGCTTTGGCGCCAAAACGTCCGCGCTCTTAAACGCGAAAATACATACTCGTATTTCGCTATTCGCTTTCGGGAGTCGCGTTCGCTATTCGCTTTCGCTATTTTCTATTCGCTATTCGCTTTTTAAAATAAAAGTGCAATTATGGAGAGTCTACATAGGAACATTTCCATGAAATCTAACCTGGACATTTGGTTAAAGGACCTCCAATCAATTGGAGCAAAGAAAGACGAGGATGCCTGGATTTGTGTCCGACAAAAGGACCAAGATGTCTGGTAGTAGTTTGACCATACACATTATTCTTGGTCCCAAAAATGTATTACATATTCCTGTGTTGAATTAGTAAGTTTGCTATAAAAAAAGCTAACCTAATATAATGTGATAGATTTGATGAATTGATTATTTTAGAATGATGTATCTAAACCTATTATATGCTCAAAATGTCTAAAGACAGATTCCATTGTGCCCATCTTGCACATATCAGCTGTGCTTGCAACAAAGACATTCCAAACCAGATTTGTCCGTTCAAACTCCTCTAAGATTAGATTATACATTTCTAAACTAATGGAGAACTTTACCACTTTCAAGATAATTTTGGCTCAACTGCTCCAGAGTAAGAGGAGATGGACCACAATGAATAGGGTGAGGAGTAGCAGCAGGAGGAGAAGCCACAGGAGGAGGAGTAGGTGCTGCAGCAGGAGGAGGAGGACAGCAGCAATGAACTCCAATTACTTGGGCTAAATATGGCGGAGTATTTAAAGTTATTATGGTGGACATGGGCCACATTCCAAAAAGGCTTAAGAGAATGGAGAGCAGGAAGGCCTTTTCATGTAGTGGCCTGGTTTTTGTTTTTCCGTTTGTAGAATGTCCTGGCTTTGGGGGAGGGAATTGGATAAATGTGAAAAATGTAATCCCAAAGTCCGATTCCTAATGTCTACACGGCAAATATTCCACTTTCATGGCTGCAGAAACCAACAAGGACCACCTAGTTGTCCACCTTCCTAAGGGAAAATACAAATGCATGAGCATGTTTTTTGTGCAAAAAGAAATGTGTGAATTGAAAAACGCGGAAAATGACAAATACGCATGTGCACGTATTGCGGCGAATTGAAAAACGCGAAAATAGCAATACGCATGCGCGCGTTGAAAAACGCGAAAATGACAAATACGCATGTGCACGTATTGCGCGGAATTGAAAAACACGAAAATAGCAAATACGCATGCGCGCGCGTTGAAAACGCGAAAATGGCAAATACGCATGTGCACGTATTGCGCGCGAATTGAAAAACGCCGAAAATTGCAAATACGCATGCGGCGCGCGTTGAAAAACGCGAAAAATTGCAAATACGCATGTGCACTATTGCGGCGAATTAAAAAACGCGAAAATTGCAAATACGCATGCGCGCAAATTAAAAACGCGAATACGTATGTGTAGCGCGCCAAAATTAAGTCGCACTTTATCCATATTGACGCGCGATTAGCGCGTTTTTCGCCCGCGAAAATTGACCCAATGAGCGCAAACACGCCCTATTTCCCAACCCTTAAAAAGATCACACCCTTCACATACACCATGTGGCCGTAGGTTCTTTTGTAAAATGGAAAAAGAACAGCGAGGCGGAGGAAAGAGAACCCACAAAAGCAAACACACTGAAGGTGAGTACCTTGGGAAATGTTGTTAGTTTTAAACCCAAACAAGTGTGCTATCTCATTCCTACATTTGCTCGAGATGATCTTTATGTGTTAGCTTCTTTTTGGCAACCATTAACATACCATTAGTGAGATTAAACCTAAAATCAGATTGTGTAATGCTGCTCCTTTGGCCAGAAGTTCATTTTATTTAGAAAATAAGTTTGGAACCATAACTGTTTTCCTTACATCTCCCTCTATGTATGTAGGTAATGGCACTATGAATTTTGAAAACACACAGGGAGTTAACTCCTTAACTTAGTTTGTTGTTTGGCTGACCTTAACCCTTGGTGTGTGTGGGGTGTGCAGTTTGGAGGATTGTCCCTAACTAAATGTAAACACATTATGCAACAGTCACTCTGGAAATGTTCACATAATCTGGATAATACGTGATCCCTGTTTATTTTGGAGTCTTCTTTTCAGTGTCAGGAACTTGCTTTAGGTGTGTATTCTGCACAAATTATGTTGAAGTAAGTCCATGCTGACCCAAAAAATAATACAACATACTGTGCACAACACACCAATCCTCCTTACTTACAGGGAGATATCAAAATTCTACTGTGAAATAGGGAAACATGAGAGAAACCTATCAAGGAATTCACACAAAACTTAAACTAATCTGCATTTAAAATGTGGATTCAACACATCAAACAATTGCAGGCAGACTTTCCACCAACCAACCAAATACACAAAACCCCATGGAAATGATTTTTTGTTTGTGACTCTAAAGAAAAAGATAAAATAACAGAAAAAAGTGTTTTGATAACAGATACAGATGTGGCAGCTCCCACCCATTATGGGACCCTCCGAAGGCCAAGAGGGCTGCACGGCTGAAAGCAATATTTCAGCAATGCTGGAAGAGGAGGTCTCTGAATTGGAGCTGAGCTCAGAGCGGAGGAACTGGAGCAGACTCCAATGGCCCCAACCGAGCCTCAGCTTGACTCCCTTCGGAGGTTGTTCCAGCTCCCACCTCTCCACTAAAGGGAGCAAGAGAAAGACATCTTTGAAGAGGGGGAAGCGCAAAAACTGGGTAAGATAAATGCAGGTTGGCTTTAAACCGTATTTATGTGAATAACATTCTAAATGCTTTCACTTCTGTAATATATTAGGTGGAGGACTCCGAAATGTGAGATTTTCGTATGAGGAAATACGGCCCTTGTAAGAGTGTGGTCCCCAAATGGGACCTTATTTGGGGCCAGTCCTGAAGCTCTCAGCTGGCCGGAAAGAACGAGATTTGGAAAGAATAGCCACAGGGTCAATGCCGTCAGCACGTACAGACGGGATGTGCCATTGGTCAAAAACGACTCAGTGACATTAAGGGGTAAATGTTTATTTTGTTACTATACAAACAATTAAAGAGAAGCGATTGGAATATCTTACTCTTTTAGAAAAATAATAATGTATCTTAGTACAAAGATTGCAACAATATAGTCCAGCAACATACATTGTGATGTACCTATATTATCACTTTGTCCCAAATCTTTCTAATACTTAGGTCAATAAGAAAAAGTTGCCAAAAATAAAAATCTTGCAAAAGGACTGGGGAGGACCTATGAGGAGGTTGGCCTCACTGAGTACGAAAAACAACTTTATGCTGCAATGGGAGGAGAAGTCGTGGTCGGTTTGGAAAGACCCTTTGCCGACACTGACAAGAAGGTAAATGTGAAATGTTTACATGGTTATCTAACAATAATATTATGACATTAGTCATGAGGAAGCCACAAATAAGAGTAAAGAAGGAAATTGGTACACAGGCACACACAGAGATGGACAGACACACACAGATACGGACGACACACATGGATGGACACACACGGACAGACAAATATACACCCACATGGACAAAGACACACACTTTATAACTAAAATCAACATTTGAGATTGATGAGTATGATTGTGTAATGGCTTTGATTATTTCAATATTCCTCCTTTTTTAACAGATCTGCCTCAGAGCCAACCACACCTGAGGCTCCGTAGAAATTGCCAGGCCAGCAACACCGGAGGGGCAGAAGATCTTGACCTGCCAGCAGTGCGCTTCAGAACCTGAAGATAATGGTAAGTGTCGTTGAAAAAAGACTTCTGAGAGAAACAATCTGAGGAAAGAAACAACAAGTTTAGTCCGTAAAACAGACACACACTGATTACTGAGACATGGATCACTACAGATTCTATTTCCAAAACCCTAGATCAACTACAACTTCACACATGTCCTATGGGATTAAGTTAGTGTCGTTGATCATCTTTCTGTCCTGTTCATCTGTGGTGAGCTTCCAGTCAACCCCATTTCTCTTACTTATGACTTTAATAATATCTAGCAATGTGGCTAATTTGTTTTTATTTTTTAATGTAGAGGATACCCCCATCGTCCTCCGCCAGTGTCACCGGTTGGGAAGCCACACAGACTCCCCCTATTGCAGTGACTCCCTTAGATCAGCCTCCCAGCCCTCCAACTACTGCAGCTCAAAGGAGGCAATACTCCAAAATATGTCGGCAAATGAAGAGCCTGCGACGCGTGACAAGGCAACGACGCCAGGAAAGACGGAGAAAATATTGTATGTTGAGTAAAATATATGGGAAGTTGGCGGAGTTCACCCACCAACAAGACATCTATCAACAAGAAAAGTTGAAAATCAAAGGGAGGAGCTGCAGCTTCTCAAGGATCTAAAGAGATCAAGCTTAAAAAGTTAAATTTACTCCAGGCCAGCAAGTCGTGGGGGATGTCACCTGCGGCCGAGATGGGAGAGTCTTCTGCAAGTGCTGGTCCGGTTGCCCCCAAAAAAAAGCAGCCCAAAACTGACAAACCGCCAGAAGAAGTTGGTGGTTAGCTTGTAGTCAGTTAGTTGTTTTTTTTTTGTTTTTATTTTTTTTTTATATATTCACATGAATAAATGTGCTTTTTGCTTTATCAAACATTTCTTTGCCATTGTCTTCTGTAATATCGATGTCCAGATGGATTGTGGGTGTCCTCAGCAGTAGTAGTGGTGTCTGTTGTGGAGGGAGCAGGGTTCATGTCATCTGTGTTTTCTTCCTCCTCAGCTCTTGCTTTCATCCTCTGTGATTTGGCAATACAATATTTTCTGTATAATGTCATGTTAGCGGACGTAAGGTATATGTCATTAATAGATAGTGGGTGTCATTAGCATCCATGCTCTGTGCTGAAATCAAGGTTAAAGTTGAGCTAAACAAGATTAAATTGGATACTGCAAGTTTCATTACATATTAGCACCAGCTGAAGGAGAATTCCTAAAGATATCTATGCAACGGGAGCAATGTATTTAAGAATGCATTTGCACCACTTTTAACTACACTATTTAACACAGCTGCTATGGCTGCTGTTAAAGTGGCGTGGTCTCAAATCCATTTTGTGATTTCCACACAGGTCCAAAGAGATGGTAAAGACAACTACTTTCACTTCTCAATTAGCACCATTGCAATGCTAGCATGAGGACATTGACACGCACACACTGATACATTGTTGGGAAAACTGGCACTGCAGAGCCAGGCACTGGTTTAAATGATTGGAACACAGATCATGTTCAACAAGCTTTTGTACACAGAACACTGGGAAAGCAGTTGCCATACAGACGGTATTCAGAACCTTACCACAAAATAAGGACCCGGGGCATTCACATCTCCTGCACCCCTGGTAGCTACGCCCCTGTACAATAAGAAAACACAATCATTTAAAAACTTCTAAACTAATCTATATATTCTAGAAGGTGCCTCTTTGGAAAGGCCACATTGTTTGAGGTTTAACCAAAACGGAACAGTGACTTCATATAGTGCGTCAAACCCTCTGTGGAATAGAGGGGAGCAGCCTAACTGAGTGGGGGGGGGAACAATACATTCCTATTTTTATATTCATTCTACTGGTCCTACACCAATAGCATGAAAAAAAGCGATGCGCATTCAAAAGGCTATCGCTATTCGCTAAAAGCCAAAGACGAAAAGGGAAGGCGAAAGACGCGGACTTGAAGATGCGAAAAATAGAAGTGTCATTATTAGATAGCAATGCTGTATTGTTCTGAACAATTAAAAAATATTCATTTATACACATTGAGACAATATGTGCATCAAAAATTATTTCACAGCATCGCTCTTAATTCACTTTCCAAATTTCGCCTTCCCCAGAATTTGTTTGATTATTCGGTTTTTTTGCTCCTTTTTCGCTAGCGACATTCGCTTTTTATGCCGGAAGTGCCCCACAGGCAAGGGGGATTGTTGTTCTCGCTCTATATACACAGCCACCATGACTAGGAGGATCTGAGGGTGATGGTGAGGTACCTCACCAAGAAAATGTATGACACCTCCCTGTTGGCACAACCAACAGGAAGGCAAAAAAAAGGGCCATAATGGAGAGTCTCCAAAGGAAGATCCTGCGGAGATTGGGGTGGATTGAGCCTGAAGAGCTCCAAAGAAAATTGGAGTGATTTGAAGAGGAGGAGGCCCCAGTATGTCCAAGACATAAGGAGGAGGATGGATGAAGGTACTTTTCAAAGTTCATATTAGTGTGATTGTGTGAGAAATAATGAATAAATATTCCTACATGTATTGTTCGAAGTTTTACACTAGAATCTGATAACTTCAATAATGTGTCAGTAAGAAAATAGAATCCTACAAAGGTTTAAACGCCGATTGCATTGTGCACATTTAGTACATATCATGTACCATAAACACATTACACAAAGCAGGGGCGTAACTGCAGGGGAGCAACAACAGGGGGGCCCAGAACCAAGGGGGCCCTTCTCATTTACTCTAACAAATCTAGCTTCTTTCCTAAAACCAAGTGGGTGAAGCACGGATAGGGGCCACATCCTATTTTTGCTGGGAGGACCAGGGACCTATTTACGCCAACTCAAAAGCTATTCTAACAAAGATTTCACATAACATGACATTACACTGTTCAATTTTTTTTCATTTCCAGATGAAGCGGAACCAACAGCTCCACAGGAGCATGAGGAGGAGGAGGAGGAGGAGCAGGAGCAAGCAGCTGCATCTCCCACGCCACCAATGCTCTCCCCAGAGAGAAGCCCACCACCACCACCGAGGAGCCCTCTACCACCACCACACAGGAGAAGGGACCTCATTCTGAACATGACTGAGGTCCTCAATGCCAAATTGGATGGCATGAGCGCGACGAATGTTAAGGCTGGAAGGAGGATGGCTTTTTTGAGCCGTAAATAGTTTTTTTTTTATTGTTTTATTATTCTTTTTATATTGTTAAATGTTGAAAACAAAATTTAAAGAAAAGGTTACAATTTTCAAACAAAAAAAAGGCTTGGATAAAACATTTAAGCCAAATGTAAAGTTGTCTGTCGTTATTATTCAAAACCAGGGTGCAGTTAGCCATCACATGATGTTTCCAGGAAGGAAGGCGATCAACACCGCCACAAACACCAATTGTTACTGCAAAAAAAAAATTACTGGTCAAATGCTTTGTATGTAACCACTGGTAACATTGTTGACACAAGGCTGGTGAAATGCTTGGCATGCAGACACTGATAGATTGTTGGGGAAATGGCACGGACACAGCCAGGACTGGTTAAATGCTTGACACACAGGTAATGTACAAATGCTTTTGTACAAACGACACTGGTAAAACAGTTGCGACACCAGACTGTTATATTGAAACTTACACCAAAATGGGGGCCCCTTCTTGGACTCTTGGCCCTGGTGTGGTCGCATCCCCTGCACCTGGTAGCTATACGTCCCTGTTCCTGTTCCTAGGCAGTTGGGAAAACCCCCTAGCTGAAAAAATCAGATTTGATGTTTTGCCACTCTGACTCACTGGACGGAAACAGGATATATTTTGGACAAGGGCAAAATTGCAGTCAGAACCTTTGGGGAGATCTGGAAAAAGAAGGCTGACTATGCCAAGGAGTTGTGACGTCACAGGCTGAATGTGGCATTGCCAAAAAAATAAAGGACAGACAAAAGCTTTGTCATCCCAGGCAATGCCACATTCCGCCCTTGTTGTTGCTCCAACAAATCGCCCAGTTTGCCTACAGCTCCGTATGGCTGGGCGATTTAGGCGAAAGTGACGCACAACCTCCTCATCAGACAGCTCGTCCAGAAGACACAAATCTCCTTCGAAAGAAACGGGCTGTCTGATCCTAACTGAAAAAAGTTCGCTCCTCTGTACTCCACGCTGGCCTGTGTTCCTCCTCATCCAGCAACACAGCAGCTGCTGAGGCTATTCCATTGCCACAGGCAGCAATCAGGACCTCCTCCTCATCATTTTCTCTACCCACAATGTCAGCTTCATCTGCGTTTTAAATAGTGTTTGTTATCAATCAAACTTTATTGTTTCCATTTTTCTAAAGTCGCTCCAATTTGTGTCCAAATAAGGGAAAAACACATCCGATCTTTGTTAGTGACTAGCCAGCTGTTAAACGTTATTGGCAGTATATTTAAATTATACGAAAAATTGGCCGAATTTGGAGAAACAACCAAGAAAGTGAGGCAACATGCCTATTCACCAGAAAAAAAACGCCCATTCGTCAAAGACGAACGCGCATGCGCATTCAAAAGACGAATGAGCATTAGGAAGGCGAATACGCATAGGAAAGCGAACGCGGTATCAGAAAGGCGAACGCGTATCAGAAAGGCGATCGCGCATTAGCAAGACGAAACGTGGCATTGGAAGACGAACGCGCAACCAAAAGGCGATCGCGCATTAGCAAATTGAAATAAATTAAATAGCATGCGATACCGTGTGTAATTGTGTTTGCGGTGCAGTGTGGAGAAGGCCATGCGATTCATTTAAAAAATGTTGTTTGCATACATTTGCAAAATAGAAGGCCACACTGCAAACGCTATTGCACATGGAATCGCATGCGATTTCATTGTGTTTGCACATGGATTTGTACTGCAATAGAGTTGTGTTAATCAAAATTTTTGTTTCTCTAATCTTTCAAGTAAATTTTGTTTATTGAAAACGCATTAATGAAATTATAATAGTTTATTTACACATTAATGTCTTTTTTCCCGTATGTCTTAAATGTGAATTTGGATTGTTCAAGCTTCAAAATAATTTTGGAAGAGCCTCACAGGGGAGAGTTTTGTGATATGCTTAAGTGGGTATTAGGTATTTTTTCCTTAAAGGGAAGAAGAGATAAGAATTAAAGGGGAGGTTGGTGTGATAAACATTAAGGGATTTTTGGCTTCCAAAGGCAAGGAAGTTGTATGCAAAATGTCTACAATAATTTATTGTGATGGTCCACACACCCCTCAGCTTTTAACCTTACCTGCATATGAAGTGATTAGCATCTGTTTCTGTTTAGAAGCGCATGCAATCAGCAATTTTGGTCCACAATTGCATGCATTTCCATAACATTAAATGTACAATTGCATGCAGAAAGGCACACAATGCACCAGATTTGTGCGCATAATAATGTCCAAAAGGACGTACATGCTTTAATTACATTGCAGTGCATACTCAGACTAGAAGCGCATTAGTGTGGCCTAGGCTACATTTTGATAGAAAAAACCAATTGGGTTCCTATTTTTTTCTGCATTTGCATAATGACATGTATATTTTTTATGTTTTCTCAATATAATGCTAAAGTGACAAGTTCAAAATTTTTGTTTTACTTTGAAATTAATGACAAAAATAAATAATGGAAAAAATTGACCTTCTGGCATTCTTCGTCTTATGCCTTCTACATATTGTGGCTTCTTCTTTAAGGTCGCTCCAGCTGCGCTGCAGGTCCTTCAATGAATATCCACACCATATTTTGTCTTATTTCGCTCTTAGCCGCTTTCTCTTTTTTTCTGCCTATGATTGGTACCCAAAGGCATAGTATCAGACCTCTTTTTGGTGAGGTACTTAACCATCATCTTAATGTACCTCCTAGTCATCTCGCCTTCTAGTTCGCTCTTTTTATGACGCGCGCACACCAGTAAAAGCGAAAAGAGAACTTTTCGCCTTTCTGATAGCGAGTGTGGTGGTTCTTTAGCGAATTCGCGTTTGTTCGCTTTTCGGTTCCTGAGCGCGAGGGCGCTTGGGAAGTGGGCGTGACGTTTTCGCCTTCTCTTCATTGCAAAAATGACCCGAAAATATTTGAAGATGATGGTCAGGTTTCTGACAAAAAAGGGTATGACATGCCTGTAGGAACCCTAATAGGGTTGAAAAAAGAGGGCAATCATGGAGAGCTTGCGAGGAAGATTGAGAAAATATCATATTGATATTTGTTTAAAAAACTCCAGAGAAACTGGAGTGACCTTAAGAGGAGGAGGCCCAGATATGTGCAAGACATAAGGAGCAGGATGTCTCATGGTAGGTTTCAATACATATTAATATTGTGACAAATATATCCTACAGTAATTTGTCTGGTTTAAAAGAGAAACTAGTAAGTTTATATAATTTGTCATTAAGCAAATATATCTTCCCAATGTTTAAATGCAGATTCCATTTGCACATCTTGCACATATCATGTAATCACACCAGCCAAGATTTGCAGAAACAGGCCGATTCACAGCACTTTGGTTGCAAAATCTTGGCTGCTGTGGAGCAGGCGGCCGCAACACAAATCGATTGTTCATTCAGCAGAATTGGCTGAACAAACGATCGGATATGCATGAAAATTCCCATCGATCACGTGATTCCCTATGGAAACACAATTGAGCATTTGCAAATTCAACCCCCCAAAAAATTGCTGCAAGACCAAAGGACGTTTGTCCCGGCCAAGCACTCACTCAGTAACAATACTCCCTCTGTAACAATACTACTCAGTAACAATACTCCCTCTGGTGCACATCAAAGAGATTAGAGTCTGGCCACTTCCCAGCACTTTGGGTGTTTATCTGAAAATAGATGCTGGTGTGGGCAGCCAGACGCGTCCAACATCGATAATCATTTGTCCAGATCGGGCAGGGAATCATTTTAAACAATCAATGGACATTTGCACCGGCTGAGCACTCACTCATAGCATCGCTCAGTTGGAACAAATAGTCCTTCTGTGTTTACCCAGCCTTAAACAAACACATAACACAAAGGACAATCTAAAATTTATTTAAATGTCATAATGTCAGCTAACATTAGATTAGAAGTTTACCAACAAAAGTTACATTTTGCTGATTTACAGATGATGTTGGAGCAGCTGCTCCAGAGGAGGAGATGGAGCCAGAGGAGGAGGGGGAGGAGCAGGAGCTGCCGGAGGAGGAGGGGGAGGAGCAGGAGTTGCCGCAGCAGGAGGGCAGGAGCTGCCAAGAGGAGGAGAGCAGGAGCTGCCAGAGGAGGAGGAGGGGAGGAGCTGCCAGAGGAGGAGGGGGAGGAGCAGACTGCCGCAGCTGAGGAGCTGCCGGAGGGGGAGGAGCAGGAGCTGCCACAGCAGAGGAGGCTGCCGGAGGGGGAGGAGCAGGAGCTGCCGCAGCTGGAGGAGCTGCCGGAGGAGGAGGAGGAGGAGGAGGAGGAGGACCAGGAGCTGCCGCCGCAGCAGCAGGTGGAGCTGCTCGAAGAGGACCTGCCACAGCAGGATAAATTACGCAGCTGGTACCCAGCTAACAAGAAGTCCGCAACTGCGCTCCCAGCAACTGGGCCTCTTGATTTACTGATGGCTGACATGGCCTATATGAAAAAAAAATTAGCTAGGCTGGAGAGGAGAAATGCATTTTTTAATGCACCACAATAGTGGGATTATATTTATGTTGTTTTATTTTACTTTTCTGTAAATAGTTTTATTCTGGCCTCAAAAGGCTGCATATTTTAAAAAGTTGAAGCCAAATGTTAAAGTTGTCGTCTCTTTCTATTCAATAACATTGAAATGCTATTTGATTGTGAAATCAGGTGGCCATATCTAATCAAACCTTCATTCTTCACCAACCGGTGGGCCAGGAGAAGGACTGTCGGTCACTGCCAAAGAAGACACGTCCACAGATAGGCGGGACCAATTGTGTGGTCCATAGAGGGAACAACTGATTGCTCCTGATTTGTGGACATGACCAATTGTTCTTTCATCCAATTTGGAAAAACAAACCTTTGGCGATAGGTCAGAGCCGACATACAATAATTCTGCCCGACCAACCAAAACACTGAAATGACCGTCGGTCAGACACAAATCTTGGATAGCTTTAGATAGATGAGAGGTTTGATGAAATGTCTGTCTAGTGTATGTGCAGATTATAAACTTACATACATCAAGTTCCTAAGGAAGATATATTTTTTTTAATGTAAACCCAAATATGTTGTTAATTTTTGTTGACAATGAAAATATAAGCATTCCTGACAGCACACTGCACACTGCACACTGCACACTGCAGGCAGGTAATGCTTATATTTGTCATTGGAAAAGCTCTGTAGGCCTGTTGCTTTACAGAATTCAGGATGTAGGGAAAGAGTATAAGTGGTATACTTTGTACTCAACATTAAAATGCCGGATTGGTGAGAAATCTGACTACCATATGGGAGTATTTGAAAGGTGCAGTTTGCAGATTTGTCAATACTGTATCTTTAAATGACATATGCATTTTTGTTATGTGGTAGCTAGATCATTTCAAAAATGCAGGTTTATAGTCTTGGTAATGTATCATGTAATTAACATGTTCGCCAATCCAAGGAGTTATGAGGGGATTGAGATTGCATTTGTGCAGAAAATATTTTACTGCCACAGAAGTTACCAAACAAATTCAAAATGGTGGCTCCATGTTTGTGAAACTTACAACATGTAGAGTATAGGGAGGGGCACAACAGGGGAATCTTTCAATAATAATAGAGGTATACAATAGTATATCCATTACACTTAAAAATTACAATACAAATTTGCAACCTGTTGTAATACACGATGGATCAAGTATTTGTGAAAATATGGTTTTTTAGATCTGCCTCCAAAAAAACCAATCCGTGTGCTAAATGGCCATCTCTATCAGTCATATGATTAGTTTTTTGGACTTCTGCTAACAGGGTTTGTAAGTGATGTAAATAGTTTGCTACATTGAGATGAACCGAAGCTCATCAGAATCTGCAGACAAAACTGTCTCAAAATGGTCTGAATGGGCACACACAATTGCATGCACTAACACACATGATTGGGTGCACAATTGTGGCCTCTCAATCAAACTTTAGTATTGTTGATTTTAAATGTGGTAACATTTGGAGGCCAAGAAGTTATAAAAATCCAGAATCATTGTCACCAGCTATTCTGCTGTTCAATGTCATTTGTTGTAGCTTTGAAGTGAAACAAAATTGTGATAAGAATTTAAAAAAAAAAACTGTTGCTCCAAAAATTAAAGAACTAAAGCTGACAATACACCAATTAAGAACATCAAAGAAGTCTAAATACGAACGCGCATTATAAAGCGAACGCGAATTATATAAAGTGACCGGGCGTTCAAAATATGAATGCACATTACAAAAGCGAACACGCATTACAAAACAATCGCGCATTCAAAGAACGAACACACATTAGGAAAGCGAACGCGAAACATTTAAGACAATTGTTCTAAATGGCTTTTACATTTTTGTTGCCTTAAAAATCAGGAACCAATCCAAATTCCCAACAGAACGGCTCCAAACATGCCTTTTCGCTCAAAACATGACTTTTCACCACCTTCAGGGTCGCGCTAATCTTTCGCTCTTTTTACCGCCAAAACAACTTTCCGCTCTTTTATAAATCGCGTTATGTGTTTTCGCTCCCCTTTCGCTAAAATTACCCGTGCGAGTGTGGCGAAGTAAGGCGAAAAGGGTTTTGGCGATAGCATGCGGAAACGGTTTCGCCATTCGTTAACGCCTCCTTTATAAATAGCGTTAACTGGTTTTTTGGCGAAAAACCATGCGAAAAGCGAAAGCGAAAACTTTTCGCCCACTTTTCGCTCTTTTATAATTGCCCACAGTTAGAAGCTGTGTTTATACAATTGACATATACAGTAAAAACATTTCAATAAAAAAGGCTTTTATCTACGGTGGCTTATTAAGGCATTGTTAGTAGTGGCGTATTTATAACACCAGACAAAGATTTGCATTTTGCTGGTAATTGCAGAAAGAATAGATTAAAGGCCATATAAAGACAAATTGTTAATCTCCTTGCTCTGGTGTTATCTTTAGCCTCCTTCTTAAATTGTAATATGTTAGAAGACCATGATATCCCAAGCAATGGTTAATGCCTTTTTTGTTCTAGAAATCAGTTCCAAAAACACAAATCATATTTTAATAAAGTTCAAGCAAAATCATCCTATATACTAAAAGAGAACTGTAAATCATATGGATGAGGGACGTAAAAGCTTGAGTGCCACATTATTTCCACAGTGGGATGAGAGTTGACGATGTGGCCCCATAATGGTAAGGTGAGAGACGAGGGGGAGGGAGGAGTTTAGGGTTGACCAATTTCTAAAAAGAACTGTGGCTTTGCTGGTATTTAATAACTGTTGACAAAAACGATGATCACTCTTCCTACATAATTCCGAGGCAAACAATTAGCAATATATTGAAGAATAAACAATTGTAGCTCTCAGGTACAATGTAATATTCTAAAACTTCCAATACTTTGTAAAGACCTATTTAAGCTCAATGGCATGCAGGGGTGCCCCTACCATGAAGCAAACTGAAACATTTGCTCAGGGCACACCCCTGGGGAAAACTTCCTGCAATACTGCATTTCTGCACCAGTCCACCAATCAGTGATAAGTCATCCCTCCAGTCCACCAGTCACTGTTAGTGAGCCCACCACACCTATGTTCCCTGAATAAGCCACGCTCACTTCACATGCAGCCACTTGTCTGCCGATAGGTGGCATTTTAAAGTAGTTTCAGGTTTCAAAAACCTAGGAACACCCCTGATGGCATAGTTGGAGATTCTAGCTGAATATCTAAGATCTGGAATCTCTGTCTGTACCTGGCGAGCCAGACAGCTGCCCCCCACTAAGAAATGGTGTCTAGATGAATATAGAAAATACTGAAAACTAGACAAATAAACACACAAACAGATGGGAAACGTGTTTTTTTGTTGTTGCATCAGGTTTCTTATTGAGTCCATCTGTGATATTATTTTTGTATCAGTCTGCAGCAGTGATGTGCTGAATTTTCAAACATACTATTTGCTAGAGGGAGCCTGACAATATCCATAGTTAATGTCTGTCCTAGAGGCTGCTGAGCCTATCCTTTTCTTTGTTACAGAGAAACACAAGAGGATATTAATCAAAAGTGCGCCAATGAATGCTAGCTGCAGACTTTCTGACATGGACACCATGGTTATTCTTTGTGTTTGCTTATTAGGTATGAATTCTAAGTACCCAGAAGCTAACAATGACTGCAAGTGCAAACCTATGGCACCATCCATATAGCACTGTGCATTCCACAGTCTATTTACCTATAAGAAATATAACACATAGAAACAAATTAGTATTGGTAATAAGACACTTGGGGGGAACCCAGTAAGTTTTGGCCTTGTTAATTACCTTGGCCAGGATCCCACATTGTACCAAACACTTTGAGTAAGTAAGTAAAATTGGGGGGTCATGGTCAGGTAAGCAACGCAGCGTGCGTCTGGTTTTATGCTTTGATGGATTAAACATTAAAGGGCATGTCCATCCTCAAAACTATAATTTCCCCCACTACTGGCCCCAATCTGTAGTGTATAAAAATCCTTACCTTACATCCCAGCTCCAATTGGTTCTCCTGTAAAATCCCCCCAAAGTTATAAAAACTGACCACCAGGAGCCTGGCCACCAGGGAAATTGTTTCCGCCTCTGAGCTGTCCTCTCAGAGGTTTTTAGCTTGCTCAGAGCAGCCCTTCACATCTTCCCCCCCCCTCTCCCTCCCGTTTTGCTCTCCCTCCCCCTAGTGTAAAAACCCTTAGACAGATATTAGAGCTAGTTCCCCCAACCTCTATAATATCTTTTCCAGAGACTCCCCCGATCTTTACTTATCTTCCCTCTCTCCTCCGGCGTACTGATTTGCCGGCAGCCATTTTCTCAGCCAATCACAGACGCGGCTGCCGATCCGGCCCCCTGCTTGCAGTTCTATGCAAGCAGAAGGTCGGGCAATGCGGCGGAGGAGAGAGGGGGACTTTCTGAAAAAAATATTATAGTGGTTGGAGCTGGGGGAACTAGCCCTACTATCTTTAAAAAGTTAGGAAAAGGGGTGGACATGCCCTTTTTTTGCACTACTAGGTACCAAATGAGTATTTCATCAGGTGCTCTGTGGAAATTCAAAAATAGTTGGACTTCAGCAGCAAAATCAGCAAAACCCCTTGCTAATCCTATAGTACATTGGGTTGTGTGAGTTTTTACACTCTCTTTTACAATAAAAATGAATATTACCGTATATACTCGAGTAAAATCAGCCTGAAAATTTGGAATCGGTTTATTCTCGAGTCACTACTTACTTTAGCACTCCGGCAGCCGCACGATCATTCCCTGTACTGGCGCGCCAGCCGACGTCACTGCCCGGCACCAAGCCCAGCGCCAATTAGTGACGTCAGCCAGCGCGCCAGTACTGGGAATGAGCACGCGGATGCCAGAATGGAGAGGACGCCGGAATGCTTACCTGATCGCGGCTGCCGGAATGCTGATCTTCAATGCTGGCCTCAAGTTACTGGATGGAGGAGAGCCAACAGGTACAAACTGAACTGGGTGGGAGGGTGAGGGTGGCATTCAAGATGTTTGGAAACTACAACTCCCAGCATGCTTTATTAGCTGGGAGTTGTAGTTTCCAAACATCTTGAATGCCAATTTTCTACCCTCGGTTTATACTCGAGTCAACAACTTTTATTAGATTTTTTAGGTGAAATTAGGTACCTCGGTTTATACTCGGGTCGGTTTATACTCGAGTATATACAGTACATTTCCCTGTTAGTTTTGAGATTTCTCTGCTTACCCACCAGTAATGAGGTAAATCTGTAAATTAGTGTATTGTCTGTAACAGTAGAACCGAGTACAAAGAACTAGGTCATCTTGATTAAATCTCCACACTCAAATGTAATGAATGTGGTTTATCCACATTACGCAGTAGATGAGAGGAGGTGTGTTAATTTGTGTATATTTTTTTTTCACAATATGTTTAGTTTTAGTGTGTACCACACACAAAGTGCCATATTTAAGAACATGTGGTATTGCAATTTGGTGCATTACTGTAATGTACAACAGCGACTGTAAATGTATGGCCACGGTCGTACATTTACTTTGAACGTTCGTTAATAAACAAACGTTCAGTCATAGAATACCGTGCGGTAGTAAACTACCACAATAGTATTCTATGGGGATCGTAAATCTATGATTGCGTTATCATAGATTTACGATAGTTATCGTTAATTTACAATAACGATCATAAATTAATGATCGTTAAACCAATCTGAAATTAGCGTGATACCACACCTTTATAAATATGGCCCCAACCATCATACTTCTGCATGTAAGAACCACTTCTACTGCCCGATCACTCTTCCTCTAAAGCAACACCTGACTCTTCCATGTATACACAGCAGTCATAGTTGTGATGGGTGATGTCATGGCCAATGGCTGCAGCACATTTTTGGAGCTTTCAATTCTCAGTGCTGTGAAAGATTAATGAGCCTGCGTGAAGGCGCTAAGCTTTCACAGCATATATAAGAGGTATACCTGCTGGTAGAAGCAGTTCTGACATGTGTAAGAGGGTGATATAATGGTTTCCACATTTTGGGTGCTATTTATCCTACATATGAAGTTTGATATTGGGGGTAGAGATGCCCAGTGGCGTAACTAGGAATCGCTGGGCCCCCCAGCAAACTCTATAGAGGTTTTCTTTGTGTAAGCTATATCTGTCATAGGAAAATAGAATTATGGGGGCCCCATGGCTCCCAGACCCCCTGCAATTCTGCTCCCCTGGTAGTTACACCCCTGGACATACCCTTTAAGGCTTCAGAGCTTTTTAATATTTTCTCGTACGGAACTGAACAAAATTTTATATGAATTCTAAGGGGCCGATTTAGTAATGAAAACAGCATTAATAACCTTGCTGAGATCGCGCAATCCATTAAATACCTTTGCGGGATTTACGGCACCATGGTCAGGTAACAAGCACCGCTTTGCACCTCTATCTTAAAGGCGTTAACTTGTGCGCTATAACTTACCGCTGACAATTTAACATGCGCTGTGCTGTTTCCAAAAAGTTTTGGAAATGGCAAAGCCATCATGAAGAAATTGTCTAAAACACATAAATACATTGGGTTCTAGAAGATTTACACCATTTACCTGGTTAAAGGCTGATAAAGCATTACCCCCTAAGGGTGCTGTTCCAGCGTTCTTCTATCTACATGTAATTTAGGCAAAGTATATCCTACAAGATTACACCAGTGTAGAAGCGTGTCTTTTCATTGGCCGGGATTGTGAATGCAGAAGTGGAGGAAACTTTAAACAAGTATTGCAAAAGATAGAAAGCAAATCCAGCAGTGAGGACCTGGCGGTTTAGGCCCTCACCCTGTGAACTTCAATTTGTACATTGTACATTTTCTATGTGCTTGGGATAATATCTAAAAGGCCATTTTGGGTGGTTAATCAGAATTTTTTTATAGAGGTCAAAATCTAACATCATTGTAAATTGGTTTTAGTATTACAGCTGTGCTATATTTTTGGAGTCTCTTGCTAGTGAAATAAATAATTTTACAATTGTGAAAAAGTTGGGGAACAATAAGTTGTGTTTGAAATTCAACTAAACACAGGCTGGGTGATCGAGTTGAGATTTTGGCAATAGCCTTTAGGGTAGATCATGTGGAAATAAGGCAGCTAATTATTCATCCGATGCTCTGCCAATGGGAGGAAATGCTTTTTGCAAAGTGTGTACACTCACTATGAAATGCTACTAAACTTCAATACTGGTAGTTGTTTACAGCACAGTAACTATAACCAGTTTACCTACTTCATACAGCAAAAGCTCCCATGGAGAAGAGACATTCAAGAGAGGAGAACGTTGCATGTGCTACTACTGGTCTTGGAGAAAAATAAGACAGTGACAAATTTAAAGGTGGATTTTAAATATCAGGGCAATCATCATGGCTGTTATTCAATTATTCACAGAGCTCATTAACAAGACAATTGGTGTAAACCTAGGGGTCATGATATCTTTGTTGTCCATTTAGCCAGAAAATTGCCCAAATTCATACCCCCCCTGCCCCCACCATCCCATTTATACTGGGACAGACACAATCTTAAGGGTCTATGCTGGTGTCCTGGAAGCCACCAGGGGCATGGCTACGGCATGATTGGATGATCTGGAAGTATGGCTAGGCAGTTTGGGGTCTTTACATACAACTACAGAATACCATTTCATAAACTAAATGGAGCACAGTAGCAGTGGCTCAGACTATGGCACACTTTACAATTGTGATTATTTCTTTTGTTTAAATAATTATGCACTTTCATCTAATATAGCTAAGGTACTGGTGACCAATACTGTATTTGTCCCAATTTGGACCTAATAATTCCGACCGACTAATGGGCTAACTAATATACAGTTGAGTAGTTTGTTGGTTAAAATTGGTACAGGCTATTAAAGACCCCACAATTGGCTGTGATTTTCTCACATATCTGATTATTGGGACCTACTGATTTTGCAAACATGTCTGTGTAAATTATACTATATTCCAACATACTGTATGACATATGTATATTCCAAAGAGTATATATACCAATTTTTGTTAAGAGAGAAGCAAACTAAAAGCTATAGCAGGCATTGTGGAAAAGTAAACAGAAACTTAAAAAGGCTAGAGAGACCAATCAGAGCAAGAGAAAGCAAGCATAAACTGAGATAGGCTAAGGAGAGTCAAATTTGCTGCTTAAAATTCAAGGACCAATCAGAAGCGACTGTGAAAGGTGAGAACATTCAAAGACACACCAAACCGCTCCAGAAATAGATAAAGATACGAAGAATCTGAAAACTACCAAATTATGTTCGAAGAGATGCGACAGGTGTTAAACCTCATAGGAGAATCAAGGGGATGGACGGAAGGTAAAAAACGTCCGCCACTATCTTTAACAGGTGGAATGTCTCTTTAAAGCATATGAGTAAGTAAGATAGTAGAACAATTTAAGTTTGCACGGCAAGTTCACACATTCCTAAAAAGCAAATGAATAACATCACATCCAGAGTAAGAAATTATACTTACAACCTCCACGTTCCATCACCGCTTTCTCCCTCTCCACTGCTGTCAGTGGAGGCTCCTCCGGTAATGGATGTCAGCCATTGGGCGTGATGTCACTGTCACAGCTGTGATGGACATCCTTACCAGGAAGTCGCAGAGAGCCGCAGCATTTGATCGAGGAGGTTGTAATCCAGTAGTATTTCACTCTGTACATATACACTTACTGGCCTCTTTATTAGGTACACCTGCAAATACCAGAGTGGATACCCTTTTGTCTTCAAAACTGCCTTAATTCTTTGTGGCATAGATTCAACAAGGTGTAAACATTTCTCAGAGAATTGGGTCCATGTTAACTAGATAGCATGACATAGTTGGTACAGATTCGTTAGCTGCACATCCATGATGCAAATCTCTCCTTCCACCACATCCTAAATATGCTCTATTGGATTGATATCTGGTGAATGTGGAGGCCATTGTAGTATAGTGAATTTATTGTCATGTTCAATAAAACCAGTCTGAGATAAAGAGCTTTGTGCCATGGTGCTTTATCCTGCAGGAAGCACACTGTAATAATAAAAGGAAAGACATGGTCAGCAACAATATTCAGGTAGACATTAAGGTGTGGTCTTTTGCTGCTGTAGACCATCTGCTGCAAGGGTTGTGTTTACAGAGAGTCTCCTGCAAACATGCTTCTGAAGGTTCTCATTCATCCAGGTCATGGTATATCAGTTTATTTCCGTTAGATCAACTTGACTTAAAGATAAGTTCTTGAAGACGTTTCGCTAGTCATCCGACTGGCTTTCTCAATTCAGAATGACTTGTACAAGAATCTGTTGGCAATTATGTACCATGAAATGTCCAAATATGCATATCGTAGCCAGGTGTGAAGGACCTTCTGAATGCAAGGCGTGATTGCATTGTGGCCAAGAGGTGTTATAGAAACGCCCAGGGTAAGGTGTCAAAACAGCATTGTACCAAACCCGTTCCGTAATATTACCGGTATATGCATTTTTGAGATGTAATTAAAATAAAACCAGTAAGGAGGGTAAGGCAGCTATCCAACACCCTGAATTACTGCTTACATCTTTCATTTTTTGTCACAGATCTTTAAAATTTCCACCAGACCTGCCGTGGTCCAGAAATATCTGGCCTGTGGTATAGCAGTAGCTGTGGTGTAGATAGTTTTTGCAGCGCAAGAAAAAGCAGAAAAAAATTTACAAAGCGCCTCTTATGCTGTGCCCTTTGCCATCCCTCCTTAGACTTTCATTGAAGTTGTAGCCAGTGCCCTGACGACTTTTTTTCAACTTGCCTCATGGCTGGGACAATCCTAGGTGTGTGGCAAAAGCTCACAGAAAAGCACAACACTTTTCTGTACTTAGCATTTGGGCCTTGTCTCAGCCTTAATCAAGCACAACATCCAGCAGCTTCCTCTGTTGTCTGAACCTTAATTGTGGCCCTGTCCTTACAAATCTATGAAATGTATGGTTTATGTACATATCATATGCTTGCATGTCTGGCTATCCTAAAAGAAGGCAGAAAGAAGCTTTGTAGCAAATACTACAAACATCCAGATTCGTATATAAAACTAATAGATGGAGATAAGGCAAGGTGTGTTTAATAAGGCAAAATTCTTTTGAAGGGAGAGTTCAGTGGAAATTATCAATATTTGTTAAATTGTTAGTTTGTGTAATGCCTTCTTAGTTATTCTACATACGGTATATACTCGAGTATAAGTGGACCCGAGTCGAGGTAGCTATTTTTACCTGGAAAAGGAGTAAAACATTATTGACTCAAGTATAAGTCGAGGGTAGAAAATAGGACCACAACTGCCTCCTGATTCTGTATTGTTTTGAGGCTTTAGTTGCCCTTTAAATAGACAGTAGAATTCCCATACAGTAGTCCCATACAGTAATTACCAAATCCAGTATGGCTATTACTATATAGGACTACTGTATAGGAATTCTGCTGTCCATTTAAAGGGCAACTAAAGCCTCAAAACAATACAGAATCAGAAGGAAACAATAGATACCATTCTCCTTATTCTGTATTGTTTTAAGGCATTAGTTGCCCTTTAAATGGAGAGGAATCTAACACACTAACCCCCAATTCCTTGCCACTCCAGATGTTTGGAAACTACAACTCTCAGCATGCTTTAGTTGCTGGGAGTTTTAGTTTCCACACATCTTCTGTGGCAAACCTATCCCCCACCCCCACCCCCAGAGCCCCCCACCCCCAGTGGAGGAGAGGACCCGTTTTAAGGTAATCCAGCTGCATCTATCTAAAATCACTAACCTGAAATCCTGCAGCCGCACGCTTCCTCTCTCTTCCGCATCCACAGTCCAGGCGCCTGACGTCACTATTTGGCGCCGGGTAAGAATGGCGCCGAGTACTGACGTCAGACACAGCACCGTAGGATGCGGAAAAGAGAGGAAGTGAGCGGCTGACGGATTTCAGGTTAGCGACTCGAGTATAAGTCGAGGTAGGATTATTATACTCGAGTATATACAGTAAGTTTCTAAAACTATAAAATACATATACTGTAGATCTGGTTGATTCAATGATACTTTCCGATTGCCGTTTGGAGTCAGGAAGGAATTTCCCCCCCCCCTTTTTTTTTTTTTAGCTGGGTTTTTTTGCCTTCCTCTGGATCAAATGTTAGGTAGGGTTAAAAAAAAGTGAATAGGTTGGACTTGATGGACGTATGTCTTTATTCAACCTTAATTAAAATGTTACTAATTTGGCTTGAAAGGCCTTGGAAGGGAATGTGTGTCTTTGTGCTGCAGATTTTAAAACTCAATAATGAAGGCATAACTGCATAAATAGTTGTGCCACATGGTATAGGTCAGTTGGGGGGGGATAAGAAGTCAGGCAGGAAAGGGTTAAGGGAGAGACAGGGTTCGCTAATGAGCCTAACAAGTGAAGGGGAAAAACGTACCTTTCGTTGATTGGCCACACGGGAAAAAGCTCTCACCCCCCACCCCCCCAAAATACAGAGTCAGTTATGCAAAAAAAAACAAAAACCCGGTATCATTGTCGCAGCATGACGGTTGTATGGTAGTAGGCTCATTGCCCTTGTGGGGATAGCCGATACATTGTATTATGGCTGCCGGAGACAATACAGGCAGGCCGGTTTTGATTTATTAAGATGAAATAAATAATATGAAATATTATTAAAGGGTATGTCCACCCTTGAAAACTTTTTTTGGTATATCATTCCCCCTGTCCCCCCAGCCCCAACCGCTCTATTTATTTTATTAGAAAGTGCCCCAAACTTTACTTACCTTCCCTCTTTCCTCCGCCGCGCTGCCAGGCCCTCTGCTTGCGAGAAAATGCAAGCAGAGGGGCAGGACCGGCATTCGCGTCTTTGATTGGCTGAGCGGCAGCCAATCACGGACGCGGCTGCCGGGAGTTCAGTGTGGCGGAGGAAAGAGGGTAGGTAAGTAATGTTTGGGGCACTTTCTAATAAAATAGAGCGGTTGGGGCTGGGAGGACAGGGGGAATATAATATGGAAAGCATTTTATGCTAGGGGGAGGAAATCCTAATCGGGAGGGAGAGGGAGGGGGAGAAGGGCTGCAGTACGCATGCCAAACTTCTACCGGAGGCCAGATAGGAGGCAGAGTCCTATATGAACTCTGCTATCCTCCTGGTGGGCAGTTTTTGGGACTTTGCGGGGGGGCTACAGGAGAACCATATGGAGCTGGGATGTGAGGTAAGGATTAAACTAAACTACACAATGGGGCCATTACTGGGGGGATTATAGTTTTAATCTTTTAAATCTTACTTAATAAGATGAACTAAATAATATGATATTAATATTATTATGTTAATATGACCTTTAATAAAGAAGTAAAGCTGCGGCCGTTCATACCCATAAATAGACTGTGTGATGGTGTTCATTAATCACGTTATTGGGTCAAGTAAAATGTCTCATACTTATACCATGGCAATGATGAGGACATTGTCATTTTTTTACTTACCCTTTAAATATGACTGTCACATCAATGAATAGGTAGGTCATTTGGTGTGTGTACTCGTGTCAGGTTGGGGGATAAAAGACCAAATTTTTTGATGATTGGTCAAAATATGTTTTTTTAATTGTTACCCTTTAAATATGGGTGACACATGAATAATTGGGAAATTCAGTAGGTGTTTGTACCTGTGTCAGGTTGGGGGTTAAAAAAACTTAACTTTTTTGATTATTGATCAAAATTCGTTTTTTGACTAAAGTTACCCTTCAAGAATGGCTGTGTACCTGTGTCAGGTTGGGGGTTTAAAAAAATTACTTTTTTGATTATTGACCAAAATTTGTTTTTTGACTAAAGTTACCCTTCAAGAATTGCTGGGTACCAGTGTCAGGTTTGTGGTTAAA
This sequence comes from Hymenochirus boettgeri, assembly GCA_019447015.1. Lineage (NCBI taxonomy): Eukaryota > Metazoa > Chordata > Amphibia > Anura > Pipidae > Hymenochirus > Hymenochirus boettgeri. The sequence goes on along the minus strand of CM033469.1, from coordinate 206,906,954 downwards.
AAAAACGAACTTTTTTGATTATTGATCAATTTTTTCTTATTGCCACAGTAATGGAGGGGTAGGTAAGTAGGTGTTTGTACCTGTGTCAGGTTAAAAAAAATTCTCTCTCTTTGATGAATGGTCAAAATTAGGTTTTTTTTTTACTTTAGTTACCCTTTAAGTATGCTGCTATGGAAATGGAAGGATATGTCAGTAGGTGTGTGTACCTGTGTCAGGTTGAAGGCTAAAAAAAAATCTTTGTTGATGATTAGTCAAAATAGCTTTTTTGACTACAGTTACCCTTTAAATATTGCAGCCATGGAAATCGAAGGGTAGGTCAGTAGGTGTGTGGGTTATAAAAACAAACTTTTTTGATGATTAGTCAAATTTGTTTTTTTACTTTAGTTAAATATGGCTGCAACAGTAATGGGTAGGGTAGGTTAGTATGTGTGTGTGTACCTGTGTCAAATGGGGGGTTAAAAACAAACTTTTTTTTGACGATTGGTCAAAATTAGTTTTTTGACTATTGTAACTCTTTAAGTATGGCTGCCATGGAAATGGAAGGGTAGGACAGTAGGTGTGTGTACCTGGGTCAGGTTGGGGGTTAAAAAACAAACTTGTTTGATTATTGATCAAAATTTGTTTTTGACTGTAGATACCCTTTAGTATAGTATTTGAGGTTGAATAAAGACATACGCCCATCCAGTCCAACCCATCTAGCAATACCCTCATTGCCTGCCTAACTGTTGATCCAGAGGAAGGCAAAAAAAAACAAAAATTATGAAGGGGGGAAAAATTCCTTCCTGACTCCAAGTGTCAATCGGAAATATCCCTGGATCAACTCTACTTTATGTATCAATACCAGTAACATTCCTTGTTTGCAGAAACTCATCCAGCTTTTTTTTAAACTGTCCAATGAACCTGCCATCACCACGTCCACTGGAAGACAGTTCCATAGTTTTACCGTTCTCACAGTGAAAAACACTTCTTTTCTTTCAAGTCTTAAGGGATGTCCGCGTATCCTCTGACATGTTCTATTGGTGAACAATGCCCCAAATAGTTAATTGTATGACCCGTTAATGTAGTTATACACAGTAATCATATCCCCACGCAAGTGCCTTTTGTGCAGGATCACACCCATTTGCAAAATGCTTTAAACGAGCTAGAACGCAGTCACAGAGAAGTCGGGGATTTGGAAAAGGGGGAGACGCCGGTGAGGTTACGGGAATTTTGCCCATGGCTAGATAAATATCCGAATAAGGAACCAGCTTTTTTTCTTAAACAAGGTTTTGCTGAAGGTTTCAAGATCCCTTCTACATTAATTGGCCCACAATTCAGTTGTAAAAATTTAAGATCAGTTCGAGCAGCCCCCCCATTTAGTAAAAGAAAAATTGCAGAAGGAAATCCAATTGGGACGAATGGCCTGTCCATTTCGGAAATTCCCCCTTATCCAACCTCATTGTATCCCCCGTTAGGTCTAATCCCAAAAAAGGAGCCGGGCAGGTACCGTCTGATTCATCAATTGTGGTATCCTGAGGGCAGATAGGTTAATGACGAGATAGATGGAACCTTAATGTCGGTCAAATACGCGTCATTTGACGAAATTGATCACTCAGGCAGGACAGGGTGCATTACTTGCTAAAACCGACATAGAGTCGGCATTTAGGTTATTACCAATCCACAAGGATTCTCTCTATTTACTAGGTTGTCAGTTCGAAACCAATTATTATTTAGACAGAGCATTACCCATGGGGTGTTCATTGTCCTGTTCCTACTTCGAGACATTTAGTTCATTTATACATTGGGTGCTTTGCCAAGAGTCAGGAGCTACATTAATCATCTATTATCTGGATGATTTTTTATTTATTGGCCCAAAAAACACTAATCTCTGTGCAGTGCTATTGCAAACTATGTTGGGAGTCTCCAAACAATTCGGTGTCCCATTGGCACACGAGAAAACTGTGTGGCCTACTACATGTTTACAGTTCCTTGGCATAGAAATAGACTCAGGGGCCCAGGTCTTTTGACTACCAAAAGACAAACAGGGTTATTCAATAAAAGTTTGTATCGTTTAAAATAGTGCTAATTTTGCCCCAACCAATCAGATGTTATTTAACATTTGAAAGCTAACATCTGATTGGTTGGGGCAAAATTAGCACCATTTTTAACGATAAAAACTTTTATTGAATCTCCCTAATACTACTTTCGGTACAGAGCTTTCTTAGTGACATCCTATCAGTCAAAAAGGCAACGTTGCACCAGATACAGTCCCTACTAGGAAAGCTAGCTTTTGCTTGTCGAGTGATCCCCATGGGGAGACTTTTTTCCAGGAGACTCTCTGGCAACAACAGGGATTACAAAACACCATCACTTTATTCGGCTAAATAAAAACATAAAAGCAGATCTCAAAATGTGGCAACAATTTGTGTCTGATTTTAATGGCCAGCTGTACTGGCATTCCCCATCACAATACAACAACGAAATACAACTCTTTACTGATGCTTCAGGTGCTTATGGGTTCGGGGCATTCTTCTCAGGCAAATGGTGTGCAGGGCCATGGCCAAACAATTGGAAATCTTCCTCATTGATAACTAATCTGACTTTCCTAGAATTATTCCCTATCCTTGTAGTTGTACTTTGGGGCCCCCTCCTAGCGACTAAAGCAGTGATTTTCCGTACAGATAACATAGCAGTCGTACATGCTATCAGCAATCTGACATCGTCATCCCCACCGGTGATAACATTAGACTGCTAGTATTTCACTGCCTAAAACGTAATATCACATTTCGAGCTAGACACGTGCCCAGATATAAAAACACAATAGCTGATGCATTGTCTCGCCTACAGTTTTCCAAGTTCTTTCTACTCGCCCCAGCCGCCCCAGCCGCGAAAAAAAAGTGGATATGGCAACTGGCGTGGGGGGAATAATGTACTGGGTGGAACGCTCTGTGGCCCCTACTACGTGGTTAGCTTATTTATGGGTGTGGAAGAAATGGATGAACTTAGAAAATCAAAAAGGGGCCAATCTAACAGAAGCAGAGAGTCAATGCCTACTAATACAATACATGTTTTCCCTATCTCAAGAGAAAGTGTCAGTCAGCTACATTGACCACATGCTGGCAGCTTTAGGTTTCTTGTTTAAAGGGCAAGTCCAGTCCCAAATTGAAAACTTACATACAGGTAAATCACCCCCAGAAACCCTAAACGATAATAGTTTGAAACCAGAAATATATATATACATAAGTCTAACCTGAAATCCTGCGCAATGTCCTGTTTCCCGTTTCTACCAGGAGGAAAGAGGGGAGGTAAGTAAAGTTTGGGGAGCTTTCTAAAAATATAAATATAGCGGTTGGGGCTGGGGGGACAGGGGCATTGCTCAGGAGAGCAATTCCTATCAATTTACCTAAAGTCATTTTTGGACCACAGTTCCTCTTTAAGTTGGTAAGTAAATAAAGCTGTGGCTGGTTACATCCAAACAAAATGTGTGGTCTCTTATTCTATCAAAGGGAAAATGCGACAGAAAAAGAATTTAAGGTAGGATTTAGGGTCCCATGTAAGAACAAATTGGGAATACCAGAGTTATTCCCAAGCATAGCTAAGGGAGGGGCAACATGACCTGGGAATCCATGAGTGGAAACACCCCTCCCATTGGTTAAGGTAAAGGGGGGAGGAGAAAGGAAAGGTTTAAGAGGTGCAAAAGAGTGGGAAAAGCATCGATTTTAAGAGACATCCATCTTAAGAGAGTTTAGAAGCTGCAACATCCTACCCGCACAAATAGCAAAACCAGCATCAACTACTCCCTAAAAGGTAATAGAAGGTAAGGGGACATCCAAATGGAACCACTCAAAAGAGAGGTCCGAATTGTGTTTAATGATGTTTCTCTTTACAGGCTTGTCACAGCTTGGAGGCAGGACCCTTGCCAGTCTGCCAAAAAATTAAACGGTAACTTGAAGTGAATAAAACTTAGTCCGGTTACATCCAAACAAAATGGGTGGTCTCTTATTCTATCAAAGGGGAAATGCAATAGAAGAAAAGGAATATAAGGTAGGATGTAGGGTCACAGGTAAGAACGAATTGGGAATACCAGTCAAGTAATTTGGTTCTTCAAGCCAAATTAACTAGGGGTCCTGCAAACAGGAAGTCTATATTTCAGTTGCAGTTATTTATACCCAGACAAAATGCTGAATTGGCACATTAAGGTCATTGGGATGGAAAAATACTGCTCTTTTTTCTGAAAAGCATATGAATTTGCACTGAACTGCCCCTAAAAAGTGATTAACATTACACACAACATCTAGGGAAAGCAATGTTTAAAGAGACTCAGCTATTTTTTATTATTAAATATTACTCACAAGATGAGATGAATATATTTATTTTCTGGAATTAATGTTCTCCATGATTTCATCTCTTTAAACATCTAGAAACAATCTTACTGTCACTGCTGGTCATGTACTGTATCTGACATGTGATACTGCTGCACATGCCAATAGGGAGATGAATGTTGCAGCAGATTGCGAGTGGGAGATACTTTCCAATTAGATGTACTGTACAATCTCACAGTCTAGTCAAGTGATAGCATTGGATATTGACATTAATAATGATTCTGGGTTACCCCCATTGAGACTTAATGCATTTATTCAATTCTATTAATAAAATAAAAATCAACCTTATGGTAATTTGAATTGGTTTGATAGTTATTACCGCAGTATAATTCTGACATGGAACAAAAAACAAACAATTTATAAATAATCAATAAGCTCCCCAGGTGGAAGATAGCTAAGAAATAGAGTATACAGTAAAGCAGGAAAGGAAGGTGATATGGAGAGAACATTTTAAACTCAACTTATAATGTACCACTTGCTGTGTTATAAATGGATATTAGAAGCGACAGAAGAATTATGTAACCAAGCTTGACTTTTTGTTTTTGTTGTTTGGTTGCTATTTTGCAAACTGGCTTTGGTTGGCTTCTTGCATACTGGTATCCTTTCTATAGCTGCAAAAACATGTTGTAAAACACTGTAAAGACAGGCTGCTCAGCAGTCTGTTATGTTCCATGGACAAATGAGTCTGAAACTCTCCCCGCAGATTGGGAAAACTAAGAAAATTGTTCTCAGGCATATTTCCAGAAAATACAGAAAAATTATGTTGAGTGCTTATACTGTATACACACTAGATTGATGGGCAAAACTATCTGTGGTGTAGAAATGGATCTGTAGTATTTGTGTTTTTGCGCTGTATTTGGTTTTATTTTGTTACTTTTTTTTGTTTACAGAATTTTTTTTAAATTAAAGTAAATAAGGCATAGCTAAGTGATTATTATCAAATATAATTCACTGCTGTTCTCCATTATAATAAGTGCACAGGATTTAAAATGCATTTTCAATGAGCCAAACTGAGAAATAATATTCATATAATCAGCATGATAACTTAGATCCAGCCTGCCCTGACTCCCGGCTTTGTCCAGGAAGATGCACTCAGCAAGAAGTGTGTCTTTTCATTGGCTGGGACTGGACTCACATGGGGGTCACCGGATGGTGAGGAAAGGGTATAATAACTTTTTTGGTGTGAAAATGTCCCTTTAAACGGTATATGGAGGGTAAAAAAAACGATGGTTTTGTTTCTTAAAAAAACAAAATTTGTAAGAGAAAACTTCAGAGGAGAGAACATTATGCCTTTAATGTTTGTTTTTCTACATCCACCGATCAGCGTTATTAAATCTGTCAGAACGCTTATTCCCCAAGGCTACAGGCCTTTATCACCTTGTATATGCTTTCAGAAATCTCTTAGAGAGAACTCAGCAGGACACTTGTGTATTTTCTTCAATGTATATTTACAATCCCAAACACTGAATAAAGACAGATCCGCTCAGTGTTTTATTTATCTTTACCCTCCTGAATTCCTCCTTCAAACCTTAACATCAGGCATTGTGTAGAATTCACTGATAAGTCCCAATCCGTGGCATTGCCTATAAAACCCTCATTAAGCTGTGAAGGTTGTTTGCCAGGCACACAGCAGATGCTTCTCTGCCAGAACTAGTTAACTGAACAATGAATTTTCTTTGTAACAGTCCAGGCAGAAGCAGAACATGTAGACATTTCCTTGACCCTTTGGATAGGTAGTAAGAAAACACAGTTCTGCTCTGAGCATAAAGAGCTTCCTATCTGTACCACAGGCAACAGAGTCATGTGTCTGTCTTACATTTAGCTATAGCAGAGCTATTAGGAAGATTTATAGTATATAATGTAGATCCACAACCAGGTGCTTACTACTGGAATGACTAGCTACTTATATACTGACAGCTGCTAAATGGAAGCAAGAGGTAACTGCAGTTCAGGTTGGTCTTGTGTCACTCTAAGTGTTTTCTAAACATCAACATTTAGTGTTGGGCGGGTGTGGTTTACCAATATATTTTTTCATTTGAGGGGTGCACTTGCCCTTTAATTCAGATGTGATTACAAGGCACAGCAATAGCTGTGAATGCCAATATTAATCATCCTATTATTCTATCAGGTAACACAATGCAATGATTACCCTTCTAAGAGAATAAAGTCGTCTAAACAGTTTTTATTTATTTAAGTTAAAAAAAGCTATTGGTTACACATTCATATGGTAAAGCAAAAAAATCTGTCTAGTATTACAGTGTGAGGTAACATTATGTAAAATGTTTTTAGGAAAGTAAACAAAACAATTTTTAAAAAATTCAGATTCACAAGACCCAATGCATTTTTTTGTGAGTAAAGATAACAATAAAGCTTTATGCTAGTAAAATAGCTGCATAGGGTCTTGCAACCCCTAAGGTTTGCTTATCTGTTATACAACAAACCGATGTAATAATCAGTGCAACAGTCACTTATTCCAATATTTATATTTTCCCCCTTTTGATATCTGTGTTGGCTGATGGCCATAAAATTAACTCCCACGGACTGGTGACTCCTTTAAACAAATCATGCTATGCTTTCTTATTGGCTAGAATCCTCCATATTTTATTGACTTTAAGTGCATCAAAGTCATAAAGCATCAGTCCAACACTTCTGGCCCCATAGAGTCTCCAGAGTCTGCTAAGGAGCACAGGTCCCTGTTGTAGTCTACAATCCTAATTCAGTTTCTTGCCATCCTCCACTAAGTAAGTTGATTTCTGCAGGAAGAAGGCAGGGTTTCTAAAGCAGCGGTAAGCCAGTAACTGTAGTCCAAAAGTATACATGCTGTTGGAGATGAGAAACACCCACCAAGCATCACGTGGAACTCGATATGTATATGGAGTTCGATGATACAAGGAAGATCCAATATGGGCAAACTGGGCCTGGGTAAACATTAGAAAGGAGAGACAAATTTCAGGGCTACATTTAAACAGAAAAATCTGCATGTTAAAACGGTTTAAAAACAAGCTCATATTTTCAGGTTGAACATGCCATAGGTTTCAATGATGTCTTACTTGCGCAATAGCTCCAGCATATACCAAAGTCCAGTCCAACATCCATGAGCACCCAGGAATTAACAGAGCATAGAGAGACACACAGAGGAATGGAAGGAAGTAGAACATACCGACCAGCATCTGGAATCACAAGCATTCCTTTAAACATTGTCAATATATGTTTTAATAAAACCACAGAATCTGACCGCATATAATAAATGTATGGCCCTTAAGAGCTGCCCTTTCTTTGGAAGTCAAGATATACACTTTCCCTATGCAAATCCAAGAACTATATGTATGAATTTATACTTCTAAATGTAAAATGGCCTGCTTAATTGTGAATACAATAATAACAGGGTCGAGACAGTGTTCCCACTCCCAACTGAGAACACACAGGAAAAACGCACAGTGCCTTTTCCTATGTGGTTGGATTCCACGTGAATTTCCAGACAAAATTATATGCAACCTTTTGAAAATGAACGAAAAAATGATACGTTGCAACTCACAAATGGGAGTGCTAAAGTGCATTCTCTGTTGGAAAAATGTTGGTCCACGATAGAATGATGGAAGCACATTTAGTGGGAACAAGCCCTAAAACATAAAAAAATTAAGTAAAAAATATATTTTTTATGCTTTGTTCTCTAAGTACTGAACGTGTTTATAGTGTATTACTATTTTAGCAATTGACTTTTAAAACTTGCCACTAAAGCTATTTAAAGTGAAAATATATGCATTATTTATTTTAAAAAAAAAATATATATATATATATATATATATATATATATATATATACTAGCAAAAGTGTGCCGTTGGTGCACAGTGGGAAATATGTGGGTGTATGTTTAGCTATATGTGGATACAGATGATATAAAATATTTATACACACTACTATAAAATTTAGGGATTTGTTAAAAAAAAATAAAGGCAAGATGTTAAAAATAAAAGAAATCCTATGAAATCTTGGTTCTATTATTGTCACATCCCCTAAATTAATATTTTACACAATATACAGAGGCAGAAGGGAACCTATTGGGTGTCCCCCAATAAGTATTAGAGGGGACATATATACACACATCTTTTGGATTGTACTGGAAGTGTTAGTGCTTTAGAAATACATGTTAAATATATATGCAGCCTAACATCTAGATAAGACAGAAATTATCCATCTTATATTTGTTATATAACACCATCACATATTTCTGTTTGTTTATTGATTTGTGTTGATAAATCTATACAGGAAGATATTTAAATCCAGGGTTTTGACAGATGGGCGAAACTGCTAAAATCCGTTCCGCCTGTGAACCTGGAAAATGGTCTGGAAAAAACATACATACATTTCCTCACGATCAAACTGTTTTTCGGGATTACGCATTCTATTTTCGAGGGTCACCGAAATTTTCGAAAATTTGAAGTTTAAAGGAATTTTCGAAAATTTCGTAAAAATGATACAGTAACTTACTGTAAATGGCTCTGGGACCTAGGAAATGGTCTGGGGAACAGATAAACCGATTCTTTCAAATCAGAATTGGTTACAATCAGATTTTTTCAGAAAGTAACTAATTGGTATACTAACCAATCAGATTCTTTCTGAAAGAATCTGAATGTAACAAATTCTGTTTAGAAAATAAAATAAGTTGATTGGTTAGTATACCAATTAGTTACTTTCTGAAAAAATCTGATTGTAACCAATTCTGATTTGAAAGAATCGGATAATCAGAATTGGTTACAATCAGGTGCTTTCAGAAAGAATCTTATTGGTACGCTTTCTGGAAGAATCTGATTGTAACTAATCAGAATTGGAATAATCTGATTGGTATACTAACCAATTAGACTCTTTCTGAAATAAAGCTGGGTATACACAGTAACGATAAAGCCCCGATAATGTCGGATCCAACGGTGATGAAGGGACTCATCACTTAAGGCTCCTTCTGATGAAGGGACTCAATTTGAAAAACTCAATTTGAAAATTGATTAGTGAAGTGTGCATAGGACTATTCCTTTTTTGTGGCTACTTTTTGGCAGACCTAGGCATCTGCATCCTTAGAAGCACCCGTTGACCCAAGAACACGGACTGATATATATATATATATAGTTACGGGAATCTATCGCACTCCAATCAGTTCATTCACCCAGGTGCCTCTGTAAAGTTAATGTAACAGGTGCAGGCCACAGAGCACTCCAAGGGTTTTTTTTATAAGCAAACACTTTATTATGTGATTATGATTGAATCAACGTTTTTTGGCCATCTTTGTGTGTGGCCGTCATCAGGATACAGAACCAATAGTACGGTGAGTATAAATAGAATTGGACACACCCCCACACTCTGACCTTCCCCCATACCAATCCGGATAATGCACTTTGAGTCCTTTAGGAGAAAGGCGCTTTACAAATGTTATTGTATTGTATTGTATCTAAAGTTTAAAATCCAGAATAAGTGAGGTGCTTAAAAGACGAGACCACCTTCAGGTGTGTGCTTAGAGAAACAATACCCCTATCAAAAGGAGACATTAAAAAGCCAAAGTGGCTGGCTTATATAGGACACCTAGGCAGAGTGTTAAGTGATTCCCCTAGAGGTAAAAGATGAGCGGTTGGCCTGAACTGCCAATCACTTACGTGAAGCACCTTAGCTTTAAGCAACGTGCAAAGCGAATAAGATTAAAGTGACTAGACCATACGTATATAAATATTAAGAGAAGAAAAATAACTCAAATAAGTTAACAAAAAAAACAACAATTCCCACATTGGTCAATACAAATTTACTTTAATGCGGGTAAGCTCTTCGTAATTAGGAGAGAACCTCTGGTGTCATCTTTAGGTATGTATGTATGTATGTATATGTTTTATAATGTTTATTTATATAGCTTTATATTCTGAAGTTCGTTCCTGGCTATCTAAACATTGATTGAAGAATGGGAGGTAAGGGATAGCACATTAACCTCCCTGGCTATAATCAATGTAGAAAAGGGATAGTTCACTATTGCAGTGAACTATTCCTTTAAAGAATCTGATTATCTGTTCCCCAGACTATTTCCCAGGTCCCAGAGCCATTTACAGTAAGTTACTGTACCGTTTTTACAAAATTTTCAAAAATTCTTAATTCATAAATTTCGGTGACCCTCGAAAATAGAATGTGTACCGTAATCTCAAAAAAGAGTTTGATGTGAGAAATTATTTTTTTTAAACTTCTGGATGTATGTTGTGTTTTTCCCAGACCACTCCAGGTCCACAGGCGAATGGATTTTAGAGCAGTTTCGCTCCTTTCTCAAAACCTTGATTTAATATCTTCCTGTATAGATTTATCAAACAAATCAATAAACAAAACAGAAAATATGTATAGTGTTATATACAACAAATATAAGATGGATAATTCTGTCTTATCTAAATGTTAGGCTGCATTTTATGTATATTTAATATATGTACCTCTAATACCTATTGGGGTACACCCAATAGGTTCCCTTCTGCCTCTGTATATTGTGGAAAATATTAATTTAGGGGATGTGACAATAGAACCAGGATTTCCTTTATTTTTAACAACTTGCCTTTATTTTTTTTACAAATCCCTAAATTTATAGAAGTGTGTATAAATTTTATATCATCTGTATCCACATATAGCTAAACATACACCCACATATTTCCCATGTGCAACGGGCACACTTTTGCTAGTATATATATATATATATATATATATATATATATACAAGCTAGAGGAAACGGGGCACTCCGCGGGACTTGTTCAAATAAAACATAACTTTTATTGATAGAAGTTCAAAAGGTGTCAATGCATTTCGGCTACACCTAGCCGTCGTCAGGACATCAGAACATACCTCACATCCGGCTATTTAAACCTTATGGACCAGGTGCCGGTCCCTCCCGTACACACCTCCACCCCGCCCATCATAGAAAGTGAGCACCTTCCCTTATAATACATACACAAGAATAATTTATAACAAAAAAAAAACCTGTAAAAAACACATCATAAAAACACTGAAATCCCCTAAACTGGGGTATTATCAGCTCACTTACGTTACCACAGTCACTATGACTGAAGTAAACCAGGTAGCACTCATAGAACGTGTTGGCAACTAATGACGCTATCTAGAGACCCAAACCGAGAGAATTTTAATCAGCAACACCTAGTAAGGAGCCCGAAAGCACTACTCAACTATAGGAAACAGGAAAAGGATATTTGTTCATTTAAGCCCCGTGGGGACAAGTACTAGGCGGGGGAACCCACCTCACTTCTCGTTGGAGGAGTAAGCGGTCGCGGTTAATACCCACACTGTTATGTACAGATTCTATAGCCATCCATCGTAGATTACTAAGTTGGTGGCGGGCATTTTTAAAGTGCCGGGCCACTGATTGTTCCCCATAGATTATCTTATCATTACCATGGGAATCAGAGGTCTCATTCAGGGCTAACCGTATGGCAGAACGGTGATTCGCCATACGGTCCCGAACCGAGGTGGTAGTTTTGCCTACGTAATAAAGTCCACATGGGCATGTTATTATATATACCACATGAGTGCTGAGGCAAGTAATCCTTTGTCTAGTTTTTATCCTGTGACCATCATGGGGATGAGGAAAATCCGATCCCGTGATGATTGATCTACATGTCTGACATCCTAGGGACCTATAGCACCCAGGTTTGTTACAGGTTAACCATGAGTTTGGAGTCCTATCTATTTTAGATAATAGATCCGTACGGACTAGTAAATTTTTCAAATTTTTTCCACATCTATTGGCAAATACAGGATGGACTTGTTTAAAGGGTAGCAAGTCGTCGGAACTCAGAATGTCCCAATGTTTACGGACACTCTTCTTCAGAGTATCGGAATGTTGGGAATATTGTGTAATAAATGGTAAATAATCCTTATCCGCCATCCTACCCCCTCCGTGCGGACCTTCCTGGAGTGCGTTGAGGCAGTTGTCTGTCAATCATAGATATTATATCTATATATATATAATTATATAATATATATATATATAATATGCTTTATATATATAAATAAATGTGTATTTTTACGGAGATTGCATTGAGTTTTTAGGAGCAACCAATTAGGTGGGGGTATATAACTGTATTACACATAGGAAAGGTCTATATGTATGTGTGTAATTTTCACTATTTAATTAAAATCACCATAAGAAATAACACTATACAAAGTATAGTACTACAACCTACTACTGAATTACAAAACAAATGATATACAATTAATAAAGTAAACTTACTTTACTGGACACCCCTAAGTTTGAATGGAAAACTCAAAATGATAGGTCTAGCCACACCCCCAGGATTTCTACAGGGTCTCCATGTAGACACTAAAAGGAAGTGTACTTACTAACATCCAATGAGAGGTTCTGATCTTACACTGTTAGCAAATCAAAAAATTCTCTTAGGCACTGTACATGACAAGACAGGAAGTGTAAGGAAGTTCCAGTATTACACCCAATTATGTGCTGTTTGTAAAACATGTGACAGTCTTAGCCAATTAGAAAATTCTTCAGACTTTCACATTTACTCCCCCTCCCCTCTCCATAGAAAGTAATGAGACATTCCAGTTTCTGAGTGCTAGACAGGAAGTGGTGTCTGTAAATGATTAAATGACTTTGCATGTCTCTGAAACTACCCAGCATTCTTAGAGAAATGGACAGTTTCCCCTTTTATTCCACTATTAATATAATAATAACTGTGAAGATCTGAGGTACCTTCTGTAATAAGAAGGCTCTACTTCATTTTATACTCTGTGGGGAGCTTTTACTGGTGTTGGTTACTGGTGTTTACCCAGCCTTAAGGTTCGTAGACACGTGCGATCGCGGGTGCTAACCCGTGGCGCTGTGTACGAATGACCGATAATCGTGTCATGTATGGGCACCTTATCGGCTAAAATGGCCGTTCTGTTGATACACGGCACGATTATTGGCCGAAACGGCCATTCGTACACGTCGTGCATCGGCACCCGCGATCGCATGTATGTACAAACCTTTAGACTTCATGAATTATAACTGCCAGGTAGGTGGTATTTGGAAGTGAGTGCAAATATGGTAAAGTTTATGACTAACAGGAAGATTCACCCAGAGGCAAAAGCTCTCTTGGCAAATCTCCTGTACGGGATTTACCAGAGTCTGTGTGATTTTGGGTGAATCTCACCCGCACATAAGTTATTCTCACCCGCACATAAGCTATTAGCTGATGTTAAATACTTACACGTAAAGAGGCACGCAACCTCTGGTGAATTACTTTGCAACTGCCGCACGAGTGCCTCTTCCGGTACTCGCGCTACCACCGCAAATCGAGCATTAACGCCGCGCCAACTGATCGACCCATATAATGCTTCCCTAATCCAATAGTCTAATAGCTATGGATGGAAGGGAAGGGAAGATGAATCACTTGTATGTTCAAACTCTTGGGTAGGAAGCGCTAAAGCATGACCGTGGGCTTTTAATGTCTGTAAAATGTCTTTATTCCAGGATGTATGAAAACTACATTTTCTAGAATTCTGTGCAGTCAGGGGATGCTGGGAGTTGTAGTTTTTAAAGATGTGAAAAGTTCATTAAGAAGAAACTAACTGCAAACAGAGAATGCTGGGAATTGTGGTTCTCAAACACATGAAAGGTCACAAGTTAAACATGCCTGCTCTATACCATTAGGCTGTATTACATCCAGACACACACCTTTGCCACAGGCTATAAATCAGATTCTTTGCATGTCCCCACCCATTTCTTTAAGTGAGAAATATGTTTGATTATTAGGGCAATGCTCTTGCTGTGAGGTACCTTCTGTTTTAAGAAGCAGGGGTGTTCCTAGGGTTTTTGACACCTGAAACAACTTTTAAATGCCGCCTATCAGTAGACGGCGGACAGCACATGAAGCCGGCATGACTTCATCTGGGAACATAGGCGTGGCTTGTGGAGGTGGGTGTGGTGGGCTGACTAACACTGACGGATTTTTTTTTAACTGCCGCCTTTTACGTGTTCAGCAGGGGTACGCCCTGAGCAAATTTTTCAGTTTGCTTCATGGTAGGGGCACCCTTGATAAGAAGGCTCTATTTCATTATATACTTATACACGTTAATCAGGATACTGTATAGTATTTAGCATTTAAGGTGGCCATACATATATCCGATTTTACTTACCCAACCAAGCGCTCCTGCGATGTTAGATTGATCCTGCCAGAACCGCCTTCCCCATTCTTCTATGCCACCGACAGGCGGTTCTGGCAGGGTCGGTCTAATGTTGCGGGATCGCTCGGTCAAGAAAGTAAAATCGGATATATGTATGGGCTGCTTTTGATTGCCCATAGGTGCTGTTTAGATTGCCTGGGTCTGTTCTCAGACCTGCAGGTTTATTCCACATAAACCCTCTATATTCTAGCTGGCAGGTAGTATAGGTAACGGAGGGTATAGGTGTGTGTTTGTTCATTTAATATGATGCGATTGATTGGGTTTTTTTCAGGACCTTCAATTTTATTAGGGCCCCCTGGATGTTTCCTGGCGGTTTCTGTGAGCACTGCAACTACACATAGCAAACATACACACATAATTTCCACTGTGCACCAACGGGCACACTTTTGCTAGTATATATATATGTATATATATATATATATATTTAGTGTGATATGGAAGGCGGTCGACACTCTCATGTATAGATGTCCGATGAAAAATTCGGGTTACCCCGTAGTTAACCCATGTCTCTGTGTGTGGTATAGAGATAAATTCTGGTAGGAGTTTATTGTGACAGAGTGGTGAGTCTCCGTTAATGTTTGGAATGCCCAGTATATTAGTTGCTGAGTCCCATACCTTCAGTACTTGAGTTAGGAAATAGTGTGGTTTGTCGGTCAGGTGTGTACCTCTATAGCCTCTAGCAATGCAGTCTAGCATATTAGGATTGATATTTGCTTTTGGGATATCTAGCAAGGTGTCGAATCTGTCACGTTCTGCTCGGGACCAGTGACATATATGAGAAAGCTGCACTGCCACATAGTAGGTCCTAAGGTCTGGGAATGCCAGACCGCTCAGGTCGGAGGGATTTTTCAGGGTAGTCCAGTTTAATTTGTGCTGTTCTGTGCCCCATATAAAGGATTTAAGAATTACTTCTAAAATCTTAAAGTGTTTAAGGGGTATGAAGGTGGGAAAATGCCTTTTTTTGAGTATATTGAGTATATTGGCGCAATCTGTTACATCCAGGGGTAGTTTGGACCAAACTTGTGTTTTAAGTTTCACTAGGGCTATGAGTGGTTCGATATTAAGTGCAACAAAGTCCGTCACCTGTCTTGAGATGTCTATACCCAAATATTTAATTGAAGTTGTTCTGGTTAGGGGTAATGAGGTTAGTGGGGCCTCTGGTGGGAAACGGTCAAGTAAATAAATTTGGGATTTGGCCCAATTTATTGAAAGTCCAGAGTATTCTCCATATGCTGTGATCACCTGTAGTGGTGTTTGAAGGGATATGTTCTGGTCAGCTAGGTAGAGCAGCATGTCGTCTGCGTAGAGACTTATTTTCTCTGTTAAACCAACTTTTTTGAGGCCTCGTATATAGTCGAGTGTGCACGTATTTGGACTGCAAGTGGTTCAGCCACTATAGCATAAATAAGGGTTGATCAGCCCTGGCGAGTGTTGTTTGCTAATATACTGGCCTTAGGGTGTTTGTATAAAATCTGAAGCCATTTTATTATGAGCCCATCTCATCATGATTTGTTTCCAGATTCATATAGAGTCTACAGGGGTTGAGTGAAGTGTTTTTTGTGGGGATAAACCCTGTTTGGTCTGCATGTATAATTGAGGTTATGTGCTTGTTTAGTCTTAGAGACAGGAGTTTAGCGAGTATTTTAATGTCTACCTGTAGTAGGGAGATGAGTCTATTAGTAGCCATTTATAAATTGAAATTTATAGGGGGGGAAAAATCCAAGAGGTAGATTCACAAATTCACTAAGAAAAAAAGATACCACTGCACATCAGCCTTGAAAGGTATTGTTTATATATCAACATTTCTGTGTAACACATTTCTCAAGACACAATTCTCAATCAATTTTCAAGACTGGTTTGCAGTGGAATTATCTATTTTGTGTACCATATAGTGGATTCAGCAACAATTAACACTATTCACTCAGCACGAATATACTATGGTGTGCAGTGAATCATTTATTTTCTAAATTTACTAAGAAATGATTATTCAAGTCAGTATCTTATTATTTGACAAAACAAAGCTGAACATTTTAATTTCAGTGCATTGGGTGGTAACATACGATTTCAATTGCAATCCAGTGCTTATTATTCCATGTTATTAACTTTCTTTGATTCCTTTTAAATCATATCCTGCCTCTACAACTGGGCAATGGATTTTTTTTTTAATGTGGCAAATGATTCATAAGATGGCTTTACTATGGCTAATAATTTCTCTTCAAATATGATTAAAGGGCATCTACACTGAAAAAAAGGTTATTTTAAATTGACCATTACTGGAAACTATAGTTCCTCCCAACCATCACTGTGACATTTTTTTGTTGATCTGCCCCCCTATTTCTCTAGATATCCAATATAAAACCTCATACATTTTAGCTGTCAAAAAAGTGCCTTGCTGTCATAAACTATTCTTCTGTAAGCAGTTTTGCTGTAGCTGGAATGGTGAAAGAGTTTTGACAGTTGGAATGCTGTATCCTGTGTGCAGTTTTGACAGTTGGAATGCTGTATCCTGTGAGCAGTTTTGACAGTTAGTTTCTGGGAAAAAGTCATGTCAGATGGAAATGGGAGTGGTAAAGGGCATCTATATCGAAAAATAGGTTATTTTAAATTGACCATAACTGCAAACTATAATTCTTCCCAACCACCACTGTATCATTTTTTGTTGATCTGCCCCCTATTTCTTTAGATATGCAATCTAAAACTTCTTATATTTCAGCTGTCAATCACGTTCCTTGATCTCAAAAACTATTCATCTGAAGTGAAGTGAGTAGTTTTACTTTAGCTGGAATGGTGACAGAGTTTTGACAGTTGGAATGCTGTATGCTGTGTGCAGGCTTGATAGTTGGTTTGTGGGGAAAAAATCGGGTCGGATGGAAGTGAGAGGTTAACAGAGGGAGGGGGAATACTGCTCCTAAACAAAATGTGTGCTGGATTGAAGGCATGCATTTCTAATTACATGTATTCAATTATAGATTAAGATGAGGCAAAGTTATTTTTTCAGTATAGTGTCCCTTTAAAAGAGGAAGGGGGATACTGCTCCTGATCAAAACATGTGCTGGATTGAAGGCATGCAGCAACACATATACACCTCAAAGTAAGTGCTACTTACACATATTAATTTATAGATTAAGATGAGGAAAGGTCATTTTTTCAGTATAGTGTACCTTTCATATTATAACAATCACCCAGAGACCCTTGTGCCTCATGTCTGTACATTTCACAGTAAGGGAAAAATTATCCTTTATATTTGACACAGGGAATAGTATGAGAGACTGTCTACCATATACCCAAATTAAATTATTGAACAGGCACTCTATAGAGCTGAGTGTGTGACCATTACCTCTGGGGGTACTGGCCCTATTTTGACATACATGTTTACTGTAATAAAAAAAAACGGTTAATGCTAACCGCTGTGCAAAATGGAATTCATTAGCGATGCTTTAGATTGATGTTGATGACAACCTTATCTGTTGGACAAGTGGATGAACTTGGTGAACTATTATACTGTGATCTAATGCTAGATGCCTATAAATATGTAATCTACAGCAAAGATCTTGTGGCCAAGACAGTGACAATACAAATGCTGGGACTGAGATTGTAAGGAACATTTATTATCAGCAATGTATTCCTCAAGAATATTACCGATTCGGAATTAAAAAATGAAGAGTACTAATGCCTTAAGCCTATTGGAGTGCACTTTTCTTTAATGCAGTGTATGCATTACTGGAATGTGTCATAAAATATTAACTTTCCTTTGCCTTGAAAGATATTTTAAAAATGGCTTAAATTATCATTTTGGTGCTAAGTAAATATATATATATATATGTATATATATAGAAATGTATTACAGAAACCTAAATTCTGTCATATACATTCTACTAATCATTATCATGATTACAAAAGCATCTTTACAGAGAAATTTAATCCCTGCTGCCAAAACATTGATCAGAATATTACAACCAGCAAAGGAACTATACATCTTCAACATCATTTACTAACCTGAACCTTTGGATAGGCTACAGGGTCCCTCAAGTATGGCTCATATTGATAGATGTATGTGAAGCAGGAGTCAGAAGGGCAATCCAGAACCAACTGGGGAGACAATTGAGAGAAGTATTGGGACAGAATGAAACAGCATGCATAATACCATAGATTATACAATGCAGCAGTATGTGAACAGATACTGCATTTGATCTGCATCTGTTCCACCAAAAACTATATTATATATGAACAGGGCTATGTACCGAGACCTTAACGCACTTTCAGGGAGATGTAATAAAAGTTCTTAGCGTTAAAAATGGTGCAAATTTTGCCCCAACCAATCAGATATTATTTAACAATTGAATGCTAACATCTGATTGGTTAGGGCAAAATTAGCACTATTTTTAACGATGAGAACTTTTATTGAATCTCCCTGATTATCAGCTATTTGTGTCTTAAAGTCACGTTAACCAATGTACCAAGTGTTAAAGTGACTTCAAGACACTAACTAACGGCGTTTGCGGCGACCAATATGTCTCTTTAAAGGGACAGTTCAGTGGAAATGATCAATATTTGTTAAATTGTTAGTTTGTGTAATGCCTTCTTAGTTATTCTACATATTCTCTCCCATTTTGAAAAATCACTTGATTTCGTATCCTTTGCAACATGATCCCTGCTGTTGACATTAGTGAGCTGACATTTCAGGTTCTGTAACTGCCCTTCTTCCCAGGATGCACCATTTCCTTGGAATGTTCCTAACAGTAATTTCTACTGATTGGCTGTTGGATGGGTCAAACATGCTCAGAATCAAACCAGGCGCTGGGTCAAGAGCAAGACCATAACAGTCTCTATAGGGGTCCTGCAAACAGGAAGTCAGTATTTGGGTTGCATTTATTTATATACAGACAAAATGCTGAATTGGCAGATTAAGGTCATTGGGATGAAAAAATACTGCTTTTTTCTGAAAAGCATATGTATTTGCACTGAACTTCCCCTTTAAAGGGTAACTGTGTTCAAAAATGACTTTAGGTAAATTAAGAGGAATTGCTTTCCTGAGGATTTCTGCAATTTACTTTCATTATTTGAAGATATTAACCTTAATATGTGTGATATGGTAGGAGCATCACCAGATCTCCTGCACTTCCTGCTTCCTGCTCTGAACCCAAGGGAGTCCCTCTTCCCTGTGCCTCCTCCTCCTTGTAGGCCCCCATGGCCCCTTGCAGGCCCTCATGGCCCCTCCTACTTGTGTGCCCTGTGGCCTTTCCCCTTGCTGTCCCGACATGGTCACTTTTCTTGCAGCCCCATTGGTCCTTTCCCTTGCAGCCCCCTGTGCCCCCTTCCCTTGCAGCCCCCGTGGGCTTTTACCTTGCAGGCTCTATGGCCCCACCCACTCATGGGTGCTGTGGCCGCTCCCCTTGCAGCCCCCTTAGGCCTTTCCCTTGCAGCCTCCTGTGGCCCCTCCCACTAACAGACCCCCATGGTCCCACCCCCTTGTGGGCTCCCCATTACCCCTCCCCCACTTGCACCTCAGACCAATACCCCCTACAGAAAACTTTTCTTTTTCAGCAGAGAAAGAATCAGCAGTTTTCAGGGCCTGCGAGTGGACAGGGCCACAGAGCCCATGAGTGGGAGGGGCCAGAGTCCTGCAAGGGAAGGGGCCAGGTTGGGTCTGCAAGGGGTGGAGCCACAGGGCCCTTGAGTGGGAAGGGCCAGCAAGTGGGAGGCATTAAAAAAACTGTGGGCTGTGCTGTACCACCCCCGCCTACCCTTCAGTCATGCACTAAGCATATGCCAACTGCACTTTTTCTGAACGCAAATTCATGCCTTCCACCCCTAACTTTCTGATCAGTGATTTCTTCATATCTTGGGCTGTGCAGCACGTAGAGAGGTGGTTGGCGGCTAATTTTAAAGGTAGGCACCTGGCCTTTCATTTAAAATCAACTTGTTCAGAGACCACAGTTCCCCTTTAAGACAGAAACTTTAATGCTAGCATTCAGAATGCACTGAGAGCTGCTATTGGCTCAGCGCATTGCCTAAAGGGGGCAACAGAGAGCAATAGCGGCTCAAAGTACATTGCCCTGTATAATACTAATATACTTATGAAGAAATAACAAGGCAACCTATTAGCAAATTCGAAAAACCCATGTATCACAGAGCATGTAAAGTCTAATTATAATGTTTTCAGCCATCTTTATCTACCTAGTGCATATATGCATAAAAATTCTGTCTTGCATACATAATTGCAAAATCCAATAAATGCTAATGAATAATTACAATCACACTAATAATAGTAATTTTTGCCTCCCAATGAAACTTAGAGCATTACAACAGTCAAAACCAATAGGCAGGGAATAGAAAATATGACTTGTCTGACATTACAATAAAAACAGGAATGGGATACCAAGTATGTATGTATGTATGTATGTATAGTTTATTTATAAAGCACCACTTGAGGACGCAGCTCTGTACAGTAACAAAATACAAATAAAGTCATACAAGGGGGATAAAGACATAGATAGTTCAGTACATAAATATATAAATTATATAAATATAAGTGTTAGAGCTTTGCCACAAGAGGAAAGAAGGTGCCTGCGCAGTAGAGCTTACAATCTAGTTAGGTAGGTAACATACAGATACAACGGGTATAAGTGCTGGAGTGAGACATATACAGCGCAAACAATCAAATACTGTGCTGGTTATCAGATAGGTAGGATGAAAGGCTAGATTTAAACCTGCTAATTGAGGTTTCTTGACATAGAGAGAGGAATAGAATTCCAGAGGATGGGAGCCACAAGAGAGGCTTAAGGCAAGAGGAAGCAGTATGAGTCCCCACTCATAGGAGCTGGTTCTGTGATGATCAAAGGAAGCGGATGGGAACATATGGGAACACTAGAGAGGAAATATAAGGAGGAGCAGCAGAGCGAAGGGATTTAAACGTTAGGAGAAGTATTTTGTATGCAATGCGCTGTTAACGGGGAGCCAGGTTGTTGTCCGGTACAGAGGAGATTTGGGATCCTGTTCATTAGAGAGCGAAACAATATGTGTGGCAGAGTTAAAGGGCATGTCCACCCCCAAAACTATAATCCCCCCAACTACTGGCCCCACCATGTAGTGTAGTTTAATCCATTACCTCACATCCCAGCTCCATAGGGTTCTCCTGTAAACCCCCCCCCAAAAGTTCAAAACTAAACCACAGGAGGATAGCAGGTCTCTGCCTGCTATCTAGCCTCCGGTAGATATTTGCCATGCGCACTGCAGCCCTTCTCCTCCCCCTCCCCCTCCCTCCCGTTCTACTATCCCTCCCCCTAGCGCAAAACCCCCATAATATGCTGCTCCCCCATGTCCCCCAGCCCCAACCGCATATTTTTTTTTTTCAAAAAGCTCCCCAAACTCTTACTTACCTCTCCGCTTTCCTCCGCTGCACTGAATGACCGGCAGCCGCGTCCGTGATTGGCTGCCGCTCAGCCAATCACAGACGCGACTGCCGGTCCCGCCCCTCTGCTTGCATTCTCGCAAGCAGAGGGCCGGCAGTGCGGCGGAGGAACGAGGGGAGGTAAGTAAGAGTTTGGGGGGCTTTCTGAAAAAAATATTTATGCGGTTGGGGCTGGGGGACATGGGGGAGCAGCATATTAAAAATCATGTTTAAGGGTGGACATACCCTTTAAGTATAGACTCAAGGGGATAGAGGTGGGAAGCAGGAAGACCAGGTTGCAATAGTCCAGGCGCAATAGGATGAGAGCATGCATAAGCATAGCGGTGGTTGGGAGAGAAAAGAACCTGCTGATTTTCACTATATTGCGAAGGAAAAAGTGCCAGGTTTTCGCAGCATAGTTAATATGGTTGGAAAAGGAGAGAGAGGAGAGTCAATAATTACCCCGGGGCAGTGTGCCATTGGATAGGGAAATGGGGGTTTTGTCAACAGAGATAGACAAAGTTGGGACAGGACTACGTTTAGGTGAGAAAATTATCAGTTCAGTTTTAGAAAGATTTGAGATAGCATTGAGACATTTGTGTATCATCTGCATATAAATGAAGCCAAAAGAGCTAATGAAATAGAACAAAAGAAGAACAATAAGGGTCCAAGAACAGACCCCTGCAGCACCACCATGCTAAGAGGAACCAGAGAAGAGGTTTTATTAGCATAAGATACAGAGTAAGTTCAGTTAGAAAGATAGGATAGAAACCAGGATGCCACTTCATTCCGAATGCCCCAAGAGTGAAGTCTACGCATTAGGAGGGAATGATCGACTGTGTCGAAAGCAGAAGAGATGTCAAGGAGGATAAGAATAGAAAAGTGACCATTGGCCTTTGCAACCTGCAGACCATTCACCTTAAACCATAAACAGAGCCACCTCGGCTTATTCTGAGGTCCTGAGACAACTTACTACACAGTAAGAGCAATATCATCTGTGACGTTCCCTCATGATTGCATTGTTTTTCTACATGCTTCAATGGCTTCTTACAGTTTATCGATCTTGGTTTATGCCTGTGTGTTTATGTTTACCTCTATATACTATATATCTGTGTATTAGTACTGCAATGTCTGTCAATTCTTTTTTTATGGGGCTAATGGTCCGTTTTCACATAAAATCTTTCCAAGGGTACTGAACATTTTGTCATGAGCTGAGTTGTTACTCTGATACTGATACATAAATTACATTAGAAAAGTATAGTAACTTGCTGTTGTAATAAGATGCCGCATGCCCTATATTTCTGTTTAAAAGTGACAGTAGCCTATCTACCAAGGCTAACTGTTGCATTAATAAATTTGTGTTGTCTGGTGGTAAAATCATGCAGATCTTTGTGTGAATTGCAATCCATGAAGCGCAGAGGGGCAGTGGGGGGGGGGGGGGGGGCGGGAGTGATTGTGGCTTTCTATGAATCTCCCCAAACATGTGTAGTATATTAATTTACAAATAAATAATAGGAGAAGAAATTATAATACAAGACAAGCAGAATTGCAGTAGTGCAGATTTATGTCTTTTTGTTTTATTAAAGCTGGATAGTCAGGCTGGATAGGAAAGTATTTCTGTAGCAGTTAGTGCCTTGTGTCACATGTCACCCTGTGTGAAATTGTGGGCAATACAAGCTCTTTTGCAACTGGAGGAGCTTTATTATAATACACCAGTGCCAAGCAAACACCTTATCTTACAAAACCAGCACTGTCCTTGGGATGCAGTTTCTAGGATCCCTGGGGCTCTACTCTCTGGGCTCCACTGCCTTGGCTCCAATCTGATGGGCTGTTGCTGCTGGTGTTTCCTGGTCTGCTTCCTCCTCCCTGGCTCCTGGATCCCATGCTCTCAAGCTAAGGGTCGGGCTAATTTTAATCAGCTCTTAAAGGGCATGTCCCGCTATGTTTAATTGTAAAAAAAACAATCCTAACATTACATACTTTCCTTCACTCCTCCGGCACTGTACTCTCTGCCTTCTGTTTGCTGGAACTGCAAGCAGAGGACCGGACCTGCAGCCGCGTCCGTGATAGACTGAGAGGCAGCCAATAATGGACGCGGCTACAGACATTACAGAACACCGGGGGAATGAAGGAAAGTAAGTAATGTTAGGATCATTTTTTTTACTTTTAAATATAGCGGTTGGGGGTGGGATAGGGACCACTACACTACAGATAAGGGAGTTAGGGGAAGGGAGAGACAAATGGGAGGGAGAGAGAGGGAGGGCTTCACTGCGCATGATAAAATTCTCCCAGAGGAGAGTTAGTCAAAAACCTTTAGGGACACAGCCAGACTCCTGCTCTTCAATTTTTTGGACTTTGAACAGACATTGCAGGGAAACCATTTGGAGCAGGGATGTAAGGTAAGGATTTTTGAAAACTACACAGTGGGGCCAGTAGTGGGTTGAAGTATAGTTTTGGGGGTGGACATGCCCTTTAATCATGGTACACACCAGCAATTTTTTCTCCTGACCGACCGTTCAGCTCTTCCGACTGGTCGGCTAGGAGAAAGGACTATCGGTCATGGCAATAGTGGCCATAGAGGACTGCACGATTGGCTGTGGTTTTCCAACCTGTCCGATTGTACGTTCGACCGATTCGGACGGATAAACGGTCAGTCGGGTCTGAAAACTTATATAATTATTTCAGCCCTATAGACCGATACACTGAACTATTGCATGGTGTGTACCAGCCTTTAGCTACAAGATACTGCCTCAATATGTATCCTAGCTCTCCCTTTGTCTCCCTTATGCTTCACTCCCATGTGGGCAAAAGCTGCTTTATTAATTCCCAAATGTACAACCTTTAACCTGAAGCAAACCAATCAGCAATTAAATTAACTAAAGCTAGCTTAGACGAAATGGAGTTAAGCTTGGAATACACACACAGTCCCGAGCATAGGGCACAGCATAGGGAGAGCGCTTGGGACTGTGTGTTTCCCTCGCCCGTGGGCGACTCCCCTATAGGGAGTTTATGGCAGACCCAAATGTTCGGCGGCCACGAGCTTGTTCGGGAAAGCTAGGTACACACTGTTAGAAACTGCTAGACTGTTTCTAAATAATAACAGGCAATCCCTGGAGTTTCACCCATAGTGCCATCTTGTGGTAAAAGGGCTAACTGCATATTTCCAACAGTGTGCTTAGTACGTTACATAAACATTATTTACATAGAAAATTATCAGGGAGATTCAATAAAAGTTTTCATCATTTAAAATGGTGCTAATTTTGCCCCAACCAATCATATAAACATTTGAAAGCTAACATCTGATTGGTTGGGGCAAAATTAGCACCATTTTAAAGGGTATGTCCACCCTTAAAAATATTTTTTTATGTTACTCCCCCTGTCCCCCCAACCCCAACCGCTCTATTTATTTTATCAGAAAATGTCCCAAACTTTACTTACCTCCCCTCTTTCTTCTGAGCGGCAGCCAATCACGGATAAATAAATAGAGCGGTTGGGGCTGGGGGGACAGGGGGAATGTTACATAAAAAGGGATTAACACTAGGGAGAGGGAATGCTAATCGGGAGGGAGAGGGAGGGGGAAAAGGGCTGCAGTACGCATGCCAAACTTCTCCCGGAGGCCAGGTAGGAGGCAGAGTCCTATATGGACTCTGCTATCCTCCTGGTGGGCAGTTTTTGGGACTTTGGGGGGGGACTACAGGAGAACCATATGGAGCTGGGATGTGAGGTAAGGATTTTATTACACTACATGGTGGGGCCAGTAGTGGGGGGGATTATATTTTGGGGGTGGACATGCCCTTTAAACAATAAGAACTTTTATTGAATAACCCTGTATGTATTATTTATTAAAGACTGGGTACCACTCTCTCCCTTACATAGAATTAAGAAGAATTTAAGTTTCCAGAAAGTGGCAACTAAAAAATTTGTTTTTCCAGTGTACATTTTCACCTGAATCAATGCATTATCTTTTCAAAATTGACCCATGGCTAAGTTCTTGTTCACTGTAAAATAAAATGCACATAAAGTGACCCTAGCTGACTGGGCCGTCAGCTTGTCTCTGCATGCCACTGAAAACTTAAAAAGGCTAGAATAGAAGCCTGACGTAATTTAGGAAATATTAAAGCTGCAATCCAGGATGCTATTAGCTATGCATACAAGATCATTTGTGAAACAGACTGTGGAAAATACTATACGAGAATAATATCCAGTAAATAATATTTTCACATGAGCCAAATGAGCAAACCATCACCCTGGATTACTGCCTATATTTAAAGTTTCATATTTTAAGTGATCTTCCCCATTGAGAATGCCAATAGGGCTAGGTACTTGACACTACTATGATCCCTAAAACACCAGGGGCTGAATTTTTATGATATTTTATATTAATGCTTTAGTCCTCTTTCAAATATGTAAAGTGTACATACTTACCAAACCCCGAAAGACAGTGAATATGATAGCCCCCAGAAGGTACACAATAAGAACAATATCCATAGGGCGCTGAATAATTCCCTGATTATGGGCTGCTTCCACCTGTAAATTAACATAGAAAAAACATAATAGCAGAAAAAAATATATCTAAATAAGTAATCTACCCTATGTCCCACAGTTCACTTACCTCTTCAGGTGAGAGTTTTGGAATAGAATGGCACCTGCGTAATATACGTATCCCAGCCCAGACAGGCAGAAAAATATAGGGGACATTTAGCAAAAAAGCAGGACGTATTTCAGTTCCATACTTTCCTGCAATGTAAATATTTGACAGCTGTTTCAAGACAGACATTTGGCAGTAAAAGTGAACAAAGAAAAAGAACAAAAAATAAATGTGTGGATCTTTAGGCCAGCCTTTATCGAACAGGGATCTAAGGACCCCTAGGGTTCCCTGAGAGGTTGCTATGGGTTCCTTAAGAAATAGTGACAGGAACTGTACTGATCCACCCCGTTATAAATTGAGTTATAAATCTTTTTATAGAGATATTTATTGATCTGTGTATTATATTTGTATGCATTTTGTAGTTTGATGAGGTGCTAACTGAGAGATAAATAAAAGTAATACAATAATAATGCTTTTTTTGAAGGCATTGATATTTTTTCAAGGGTTCCACAGTAATAAAAAGGTTGAGAAACAGAAGTGTAGGCTAACTTGTTTTGGTGCATTCTTTGCTAATTGACTCTAGAGATCCATTATGCAGAAAGGTAAAAATAAAGGTGTATACAGGTCGAAGGAATATAACTTAAAGCAATAGCTTGACAAGATCCTTTTTCAGTCCCTGTCGCTTTTTTTTTTTTCATTCATTGTACAAAAGATTTTTTAACCCTTTTCCATATATGTTGACTGCTCAAAATTTCTTCAAGATGAAATATAAGATAATAACATGTCTATTTGCTTACCAATCACATTTCCAGGAATAAACACCAACATACTCATGCAAAGAGATCCCAGCCAAAAAAGACCCACTGCCTTGTAATCCTTCCTAAAGAGAGAAAAATCATGACAAAACTCAATAAAATGTGCTTTCTAGTCCATAGCTGGATTGTGTGAACCAGAGTCTGTTTATATTAGCCATTATTGTATGTCAACAAGCAACTAGTGCTTAGTGTACATATTACAAAGTAAAGTAATAACTGTACAAAATACAGTTAATCTGTACAAATACATTCATCTATAATGTGAGCATGGTTGTAAAATCTTATTAAACTTTCACATCCTACACGAACAGTAACTTCTAGTACTAACTTGTATGTGTCCCTGAGGTTAATCATACATGTATTATATTAGTGGTAAATATAAACTAATATACTTAGTACAAGTATTCATTTCTCAATCAGAAAAATATTTTAAATTATCTTAAATTAAATTTTAAAGGACCAGTACAAATTAAACTAATTATGTGACATAACATGACAATTTTTGAAAATGTAATAAAAGTGTACGTCATAGATTTTGTCTTCATGTATTAGGAAAAAGTTTGCAATATCATTGATTATAGGTTGCTATTTTACTTACCCTCTAGCAATGGCTGCCAACATGACTAAATATAGAAGATAATGCACAGTGCCATCCCACAGACAGATAAGAAGGCCATGTGAAGTGCGGAGATATGGCTCCCCCTAAACAAGAACAGTAAAATTACAACTACCGGTAACATCTCAGCAACACTTCTTAAAGTAATAAAAACGACTTATTGGATCATTTTTTATTTACACCTAATATAATTTGTTTAATGAAGGCAATCAGAATATTTTATTAGATTTCTTACTTTTAACAAGTATTAGGTCTGCAGGATAATAAAAAAACAGAAGGGAGACTATGGGTATTAAAAAGAGGAAAAGGGGAAAAAACGTTGAATACAAACAAAGTGAATTTTACAGCCATTGTGATATTTCCTATAATTTTACATTTTTAAACAGGGTGCATATTAATACCATTTAAAAATGTATCAATTTAAGCAAATTAGACAACAAATATTAGAATCACAGTATGGGCGCAAATCTCATTTTAAACTACAATCTTGCAAAATAAGGTAGTAGCTTTCTAAAAAGGTAACACACAGGTACAGTAAGCAATCATCATTTATAATGGAACAGCTAGCACAATAGCACAGTCATGCACATCAAATGTCAGTTGTACCTTCAGGATACAATATTATTTATAGTTAGCAGCAATCAACATTCACTACTGCCTACTTAAGTTATAAACCATGAGAATATATAAGTGTTATTGTATAAAAACACCTTAACCATCAGATGTGAAGTATGAATTGTCTAACACAGTAGAAGGCTGGGAGAGAAACCTGGATTCCAAACCAGAGGGTTTTAATGATGATTTTCACTTTTTCATTTAAAAGCTTTGGTCTACTGTAAACTCTCAGTTGTGACTATGTTTAAATTCTGCAATTATAGTGGTGTACAGAGTTGTGGCCATATAGCCAGCATTTCCCCAAAATATAACTGTAATTTTGCATGAAAAGTGCTCTTACAGTCTGAGGCCACACTGTATTGTTTCCAACACACTCGTGTGATTGCGCAATCGGAACACATTGCTCCACAAATGGCCTAGCCCACAGTGCATCTTTTAACAAAAATCCTGCAACTCCTGCCACTACATTCATTTTAAAAATGTCAAAGTGCACCCCCCCATAATTACAAGAAAGTTATTAACTGCATTTTCACCCCTCATACAAACTGTTGCAGATAATCATTCCCCAAACACAGTTTTCAAAACAATTACCTTACCAGAGTCCAGATATCTTACATTGAACTTCTCAGGACCCTCACAGCACTTCTGTTTCAGCCATCTGTCAAGGCCGTGAAGGTAACATGATAGGCAATAACTTACAACAGCTGCACTGCTAGGCTGCTTTACAACTGCACAAGCTCACTTAGAGCTCACAAATAAAGTGGTAGGCAGCAGCAAGGGACCAGGGGACTGGAAAATATCAATATTTTAAAAATGCTTGGTTTGTATTATGCATACCTAGTTATTCTACATATTCTCTCCTATTTTGAAAAATCAGTTGATTTCATACCCTTTGCTTTTCCCTGCTTTTGACATTAGTGAGCTGCCATTTCAGGTTCTAACAGTCCTTCTTCTTCCCAGAATGCACACTACCTTAGAATGTTCCTAACAGTCATTTTTACTGATTGGCTGTTGGATGGGTCAAAGATGCTCAGATATCTACTGAGCAACTGAATCAACCCAGGCGCTGGGGCAAGGGCAAGACCATAACGGTCTGTAATAGGGATCCTGCAAACAGTATTTCAGAAGCATTTATTTATACACAGACAAAATGCTGAATGGGCAGGTTAAGGGCATTAGGATGGAAAAATACTGCTCTTTTTTCTTAAAAGCATATGTATTTGCACTGAATTTCCCCTTTAAAGGTAAGATATCTGGACTTATTAACACTGGGAAGAATCTGGATTTATTAACACTGGGAAGAAAGGTATATATTGCAAAAATGTGGTTGTAGGGTGATTACTATCTAAAAAACGTTTGTGTGGGGGGTGAACATGCCATTTAATATAAAAGACCTCACTATTGTAATTTTGCAGTCTCGATCCCACTGGGTCAGCTGCTCCCAACATATGCATGCTGTGCATATGAGCAAGAAGAGACTTGAATGATTGGCCAATAATGACAGCCAATACTAATGCAGTACGATAGTGCCTGCAAACTTGCCAGGGTCTGCACTTCTATGTTAAAGCAGGCGGAAGCTAGGTATACAACCTACTACCTTTCCAGTAATTCTATTATGAAATTTGAAATATTAAGGGCATGTCCTAAAAAAACTTTCTATATTAATGTAAAGCAATCCCTCAAACCCCAGTTTTGCATTATAGACAATTCCCAAAGATGCCCCTGAATGGACAAACCTGACCCAGTCTCTTGCCACCTAGGTACCCCCCTTTTGCTGTTAAAAGTTGGAGCTTCCTGGTTGCGGCTGTGCAGTAATCAGGTATGACGTCATGTTGCGCCTAGATTGACAGTCGTGACTAGGAAGAAGCTCCACAGAGTAGAAGAAAAGCTCTAGAGTGGTGTGGGACCAGGTCAGGTAAGTCACTTCAGGAGCATCTTTGAAAATTATATATAATGCGAAACTTGGGTTTGGGGGAGTGGCTTTACATTAATTAATTAATGAAAGAAGGTGTTTTTTGTAAGATAAAATGTGTTCTATATATTGATGCTTTGTATATATGCATATTTTATTGGTATAGCATAACTTGGGTATGCAGCTGTGTACATTTTAACAATACAGAGTATGCAAACAAGGGAATAAAATAATACACAAAAATATTTAAAAAAATATATATAACCACACACAGACACTGAATGCAAACATTCTGTAAATGTTGAATGCTGCAAACTATATGCAATACAAGCTTGCGAAGACACAATGTCATTTGATGTACAGGCTGTCCTGCTTTACTGACTACTCCATTATAAATAATGACTGTTCACTCAGCCTGTTTATTGCCTTTCAGTACATTGCACTAGATGCTAAATTAAACTTTCCCCCTCCATTGTCTATGATATGCTTATTTCCTCTTTTTTTTTTTTTTTTATAACACTTTTCTTAATTTTCTTATAAACCCTCTGGCAATTTTGGGACACATTTTTCATTGGACATAAATGGGCATATTTACAGAGCGGTGGATAGAACATTTTTTTACAAGCGACATGTTGATGACAGGTTTTCAATTTTTTTCTTTTTGTATCTAAAACAAAAATGGTTGAATTCTGTCTCTATGCTTTATAAATAAGACCCAGAGTTTGTTATAGGATGGGTGCGGTTGGTGCTGAACCATTTGTATTATGTGAACTGTTGAAATGGATATTTAACATATGTATAGTGATTTTTAATTTCTCCTGCTTTTGCAAAATTTTAAGAGACATTTTCTCCCTTGGAAATCACTGTTAAATAAGTATTGGAAATGCTTATGTTAAGGAATCTAGGCTTCATTTAACTGCATTCTTAATTTACATCTCCCCACCTCGTCTTCCTTCGGATATAGACAAATACCAAACAGAGGGATCCAAGACTTAAATCATTGGTACTTTTTCTGGTCTTAAATAGCTAACTCAGAAGTGTCCATTTTCTGTATTGTATAATACAAATTAACCAAACTGATTTTACAATAAATTGGTTCCGCTGTTTCATCAATTTTGTGAGATTCTGACACATTTGTGACAACACAATGCATGGTAGCAGACATATTTGACTTAACACCTTTGCCTTCCGAATTAGTCTTCTACATGGGAAGATGATTTACTTTTTAAAGGGTATCTATAACTTTTGAATTTTCAAAAATCATCAGCTTTGGATAGTGTAATGATCCACTACTCCATCACATTTTTCAGATTTGAAATCCGAGCAGTAGATTCTCAAAAATCTTCATTTTAAATAACAGCATGAATAGCGAAAGACCTGTCACCCAACCAGGGTATGCTAATTTGTGTCCCTCCAGTGACCTCTTACTAGGATCTCCCAAAACATGTCAAAACATTTATTAATACAACCCCAAATATAATGAGCTGATTAATCACATTGGTCTCCTGTCTATCTATCTGTCTGTCTGTCTAATCTATGTCTGTCTATCTGTCTAATCTATCTCTGTCTGTCTGATCTATCTATATATCTGTCTATCTATCGCTCTGTATGTCTATTATATATCAATCTATATATCTGTCTTTCCATTATATATAAATCTATCTATCTATCTCTCTGCCTATCTACCTGCCTGTCTGTGTCTGTCTATCTGTCTCAATCTGTATCTATCTGTCTATCTATCTATCATCTATCTAGCTATCTACAGAAGGAAGAAGTGTCTCACACAGCAGCAGCAGCCTCTCCCCCACCCACTTTCACAGCATATATTAGAGAGGGAGAAGTGTCTAGCAGCAGCCACACCCACTCTCAGCAGTGTCATGAAGCTATGTTAATGAGCTTTATAATGTCAGTCTGAATAGGCTCTTTATTATGTAAATGAATGTATCCATTGTCGGCTGGCTTACAAGTGGGCAGTGACTAAGGGAGGTGGGGGCCATTGTGGAGCAGTTACTAAACATTGAAAATTCACCAACAAAGCAGGCACAGACACACATGTAAGTAACATCATTGTACTACCCTAACATTGTACTTTCAAATTATACAAAGTTGTTTCAGTGAGTATCGTGACCCTTTAGGCTGGGTACACACGGGGGGGGGAAGTTTTTGTCCCGACTGAGCTCTCGGTACGAGTGAGCGCTCGGCCGGGACAAATGTCCATCGGTTGCGGCAAATTTGTCCACGGCCAAATTTGCGAACAATCGATCGTGCGTTCCCATAGGTAACCACACAATCGATCGGAATTTTCCGACATGCCCGATCATTCGTTCGTCCAATCCAGACGAACGAACGATCGATGTCGGTCGCAGCTGCCCGCCCCACACCAGCCGATATTTTCGCCCGATTGACCAAAAGTGCCGTGAATCGGTCAGTCGGCCGAAAATTGTCTGTTGTGTACCCAGCTTAAATTTCTATTGGTCATCGGAGAAAATCTAAAAATGTGCTCAGTCTGAATTTATCACAGAATATATTAGATCATTTGTAACCTTTTGGCATCCCCGATTATTCTAAAAACTAATACAACAAATTCACAGTTTCTGTGATATTTAAACAATAAATATAATTCTGAATTAAATCCTATACCAACAGATTAGAGGAGGCAACTAGGGGAATAAAATTCAGTCATTGGCTGTGATGTCAACTGTCACAATCATGACTGATAGCTGCTAACCAGAAGGATCAGGAAGTCTTAGATCTCTCAGATTCTTATTCAATTTTTGGGGGTAATTTGCCTATATACAATTTTTCATTTAAAGGGTGGACTTGCCCTTTAAGGACATTAATAAACAGAAAACACCCTTTGTGCTTACTTACATATGACAAACAAGTAGCTTGTAAAGGTGGTTACAACGAATGTCACTCACCTCTTTCATATAAAACTCTATAAAGCCACTGATATATCCATCTTCTTCTAGCCATATTATAAGATCAATGACACTTGTGAAGGAGAAAACAGCAAAGACTAAAAGGGTTCATAAAAAAGGTTGACATTAAAAAAAGAAGCATTTTTAATGTGTTTTTACAAATATACATTGGCAGCCAATAGTGCAGAGATAATAAATATATATTAAAAGAACGTTTTTTTTGACCTCTAAATGCTTTTTTATAGAGGTCTAAGGTACTATTATATATATAGATATTTAGTGTTCTTTCCATCAGTATATTCTATTTTGTGTCCCTCACCATCTATCTACATCTATTTATATACATTTAGACCTTTTATTTTTCTTTGTCTTATTGCTGCTAAGACTGCTATTTATTTAATTGCTTGTTATTATATTTATATACCAACATTTTAATGTGTATCTCAACTGTGTCATTATCAGGCACATGTTCAACTATAGCACTACAGCTTTATATGTACTTTATAGGTTGTATTGAATATGTATGTATACGTTCAGCCTTTTCTTTTTTTGTTCACTAATCTTAGCGTAGCACGTTTCTACTCTTGTACACTGTATGCTATTCCGTGTTTTTATTTCTTTTTTTTTTGACTATGAATAAATAAATTTGGCTTTTATTTTCCACCGAGTAGCGCAGTGTTTATCAACCAGGGGTCCCTGAGAGGCGGAATGGGGGTCCTCAAGAAATTGACAGAAATTGTATGGATTCACCATTTTAATGAATACAGATATATATTTTTATATATATATATATATATATATCACATATATCAATGTTCTGTATAGATTATGTGGATGGTGTATTGATGACTGAGAAATAAAAAAAAATAAGTAACAATGTTTATATGTAAGGGTTCCCACTCTGCGGTGAAGGGCATTTTTTTTAATAGAGATATATTTATAGATCTATCATTTATATTTGTATAAATTATGTATTTTGATGATTTGATGACTGAGAAAGAAAAAGAATAATATATAATCATAATTTTATGTAGGGGTTCCACGAGACACAAAAATTGTTTCAAGGGGTCCCCACAGATAAAAAGGTTGAGAAACACTGGAGTAGCGTATCTCCTTGCCACTACTTTACAATGCCATTATACGCCTATTACTGGGAGTCGTACCTCTATGTGCTCACGCACCACATGGATTTTACTTTGTTTGCGGGGTTGGAGTGTTGCTGCCGTAGTGCTTATTACCTTCTTACATACATAAATAGAAGACATTTCTTACCATAGAATAAAGGATCCTTAGGAGGATTTCCTTGGACAAAGAAGAATAACAGGACCAATAAACCAATAAGAACAATTACCCCAATACCTGCAACAGAGACAGGGCTGAGAGAGAAACAAATAGAAACAAGGTTAGTGAATGACTAATTATTTTACTGGCTTTATAACACTGTGTACAGAAGGGGCAATTATTAAGTACCCAGGGTAAGAACCTAAACCCTGGCCACACCCCTCTCATAGTCCAGGACTATTCTTGTAGAGCGCATCTTACCATTGAACAAGTTATGGACTATGGGAGTTGGTGGGGTCAGACTGGAACTTTGGTGACTTAGTATGGGGGATTTACAGCAAACCCAGGGGTGAGCATTTTTCGGGTTAAATCTTCAACCTGGATACTTTTATGTCAGTGTAGGGTGGAAAGTATAATTCTCCTTTAAAGGAGGAGTTCATCCTATAATCCTCATATAAAGACAAGAAACTGCAGGTTAAAATGATGTATGACTTGTCTTTCTATGTAAGTCCAAAGTGATGTATGACTTGTCTTTCTATGTAAGTCCAAAGTAAAGATACTTTAATACAGAATACAGAAAGACCTCCCCCTCTCACTTTCATATTTACTCCCAATACCATTAGCAAAGGGAGACTAGAGAATTCCTCTCTCTCTTTATCCAACAAGGTTTCACATATTCTTTGGGGACTTTGTGGTAGCTTGAATTAGTACTGCCAGATAGTGGGTCTTTCACCTATAAAATGTCAGCATCTGCATTGTCTTCACTTTTAGTCTGTCCATGTCAGGTTCTGGCTCCTGTCTGAATTCCTGATGTGTAACAAACTGGGCTGGAATGATTTCCTCATCATTAATCTTCATTGGTTTTTATATTATCCTTAACCAGGCAATAAATTGTCTACTGCTGGCCTGAGCTCCCTAATTAACTTAGTGTTTTATTCCTTAACTGATATAATGAACTCCCTTTAAACTATAAGGGGCAGTTTAAAGCCTTTACACTTTATAAAGTATTCTTTCTAGACCAACTGTGTACTAACAGCAGCTCAGAATTTAATTGGTCCCTCACTCCTGTGCCAATAACAATAATACGTACAGTCCATTAGTTGTTAGATAAAGTCTGTATTGAAAGCCATGACTTTTTTTTAGGAACTAAAAAAAGGGAGGAGGATAAATTTGCAAGCACCATATTTCCTACAAAATTTGTTTATTATTATTATTATTATTATTTTTATTAATAATAGTAAAAATAATTAATGTCAACAAATGCCATGCTATGAGCCAAATCATTATTCAGTCCAGTAATTTCAGTGACCTCAACTCACTTTCAGGGAGATGTAATAAAAGTTCTTAGCATAAAAAATGTTGCTGATTTTGCCCCAACCAGTCAGATGTTATTTTCCATTTGAAAGTTAACATCTGATTGCTTGATGCAAAATTAGCACCATTTTTAACAATACAAACTTTTATTACATCTCCCTGTTTATGCCTAATGGGGGGAAAAAATTAAACAGCAAAACCAGGACTTGCTCATTGCATTACCAAGCAACAATGCGTTCCTGTGCATACTTTTAAACCCTCAGTCTGTTTTTTTACACAATAGTCCTAAATCACGACACATTCGATTCGCACAAAAAAATGGTGATGCGTTGTGATTTTTGGCAGGCTACATTGCCTTCCATTTGCATCCGATTTGCAAATCGCAATCGGATCGCATAAACACGCTCCAAATTGCAGCAGTGGGGCATTGGCCTTAGGGTTAGCCTTAGGGTTAAATGATCTTAGTAACGAGAGAGATAAGTAGTAATGGCACTGACAAAATGAATAGAATGAAAACTAATAAATATTGAGAAATTGCTTATTTACATGGGATCCTAGGCAGCACACATACACCCATAAATACACACAACCACAGTACCTGCAGCAGCTTTTCTATTTTTACTTTCGTAACATAGTAATTAAGGTTGAATAAAGCCATACGTCCATCAAGTCCAACCTATTCACCCTCTTTTTTTTTTTTTTTTTAGCCCTACCTAAGAAGTTGATCCAGAGGAAGGCAAAAAAAACCCAGCTAAAAAGGGGGGGGGGAATTCCTTCCTGACACCAAACGGCAATCGGAAAGTATCCCTGGATCAACCAGATCTATATGCATTAATACCACTCCCTGGCAAGTTTCCGTTACTCAGCAGACTGCTTGAACATATTAAAGGACAATAGTTTCCTTTAACCAATAGGGTGAATGTTAGGGCTTGGTATCCATGGAACGGACTGACATCAAAGCTGACAGATTCCTGCTTAAATTTGTCCAAACTGACCTGAATAACTAACACCTCCCTCCAGTAAAATTATAATGGGGCCCCCCTCCCTGCTTCATCTACAGCATTTACATGTGGCCTATTTAATTGTGGCTTTAAAGCCGTGCAGTAGATCACAACTTACCGCTCACATTCACGTGATGCAATAACAGTCGAAAAGTGGTTATTACAAGTGCAAATCAGTCGGGATAGGGAAATTTATTGCATCTCCCACTAAGTGTCCATCTTCTTGTACTATTTACACATATTTATCTCTGTTATTTAGTACTTTTTTCTTAGTATTATAAAATTAAATGCCCGCTATTTCTGGAAGCCCTAATTCATAAAAATATAAATGTTATTATACACATGAATAAATAGGAACATTTGTCTGTGTATGGCCAGCTTTAGTATTAGGTACACATTAAAGAAAAATATCTGACCCAATATAAGAGTGTGAAGGACATGCAGCTCACGATGTAGGTAAAATCATTCTCTTTATTATTATAAATGCATGAAGATTAAAAGCACATCGGCAGGGAGTCAGGGCTACCCAGGAAGCAGCCTAGCCTGATGCGTTTCGTGGAACAACCCACTTCATCAGAGGCTGACAACCTATAGGCCCATACACATTTATATACCCTACCCACAGTATTACATCATATTTCTTAAAGGCAAGTATTAAAGGCAGGTATTAAAAACAAATGATAGGGATAATGATTATATACAAACTTTAAATATGCAAAAATAGACTACCGTACATGTATGCATATATATGGGCTAAAGAATATACATATATACCATAAAGATTAGTTAGTCATTAATAACTACAATAAATCAGAGTGTAACTCTCTAATGGACACTAACATGTGTCTATAACATAATAAGAGCACTACTGGGTAGAGGACTAGGTCAGATATAGTACAACATGGAGCATATACTGACACCGTTGTATATGTACATATATCATATTATATTATATTATTCGTATATTATTTTTTTGTATACTAAAATCTCTCAATGAAAGAGGAGGCCACTATATAGGCGGATTTGTGCCTCTTACTAGTCTGCGAATCATATATATGGCAAGAACAGACTCTAAGTGAATAAGTGATATAACTATAAATAAAAATAATAAATAAAAAATGACTGTTTTATATATCAAAAAAACAGCTTAATTCAAAATCTCTATTCAAACTATCTGGATGTATTGTACAGCTTAATTCGATTAATTTGATTCGGGGAGGCACCCCTTTTGTTTTGGGACGATTTGCACCAGGTGTGGGAGGTCGGAGTGCCACCAACGGACTCGTGAGTACTACTTTGTACCAATATAAGAGTGGTGGGGAATTATATAAAAATGTATTTAACATTATTTAAAACACAAGTAAACTTTTAAACATTACACCATGTCCAAGCAAAAGTACAGTGTGTTTTTCAGGTAGCTGAAGGCTATTTCATTTGCAACTGATTAAGGATCACTGCAAGTTTTGGTTACTCCTGGCCACCACGCTATAGGGAGATTTATCCAGAGCTACAATTGCTCTGGGTAAATCTCACTTTCTGGTATTTAGTACCGGATTTCATCTGTGAGTAAACCCCAAAAGGGATTTAACTACAGCGTGTCTTGAATGTCAGTTCAAGGCCACCTCCCTAATGAGGCAGGGTAAAGCACATTAAAGAGCAGCAATCTGTAGGGAGGCAGCAGTTTTGATGCCAGAAAAAAAAAAAAGCCAGATGCCAGGGCCCCCAAAAATGCCATATGTAAAAACAAATATTTTTGGGACGTATTGTCACTTTAAATAACAAGGAAAGCCATGACATTGCACAACAGAATGCATCTAGGACTCCTCCTTCTCCCTTCTGACTGGCAATTCATTTGATTAAAATCAATGTTGGTTAGCCCTGCAGATGAAAAAAATCAACGTTGGGCATCATTTACCAGTCATTATGGGCATTAATAACAGTCACTGTAGGCATCATTTACCAGTCATTGTGGGCATCATTTACCAGTCGTGTGTATGAAGCCCCTCCCACTTCCAGAAATAGCATCACCCACTTTCAATTATAAAACTACACCCCTTCTGGCGGTGTGGTGAGGGGGGTAGGTGCCAAAAAGTCTAGAGACGGCCCTGTGCCAGGTATTAGCAATAGTCACACTAAATTTGCAAATACCGATATTAAATACTTTGCGATGGCTGTGCTGGTGTTTTTTGCATGCCTGCGCAGCAGACGCAAATAAAAGATTAAATCTGTGCTAACCACTATTGCATAGGTTAGCGCAGTTACATAAGCTGTGAGCAGAAATAAAGCACCATCTGTGAAACATTTTTGGCCTTGTTGAGCCTCTCCAGCACAGAGAATGGATTGGATAAAGAAAGGACATTTTCACCAACTATACTTTAGATTCATGTCTGATAGGGACTTAGAATCTTTCAGGTTGGATCATACATCCCAGCAGATGAAGTGGCATGATGAATGCAATAACAGTGCAAATGGTTTGTTCTGTAAAGTGGTTTTGTGTATAACACCTAAATGTCTCAGGCTCACATAGTTTTTCTTTTTTTTTTTTGTTTAACTTCCCTCTTGATCACTGGTATTTATAAAAATGTATTACGTTCTGGAATTTTATTTTTTAATGTCTTTAGGGCTGCTCGCAAGCTTGGCTACATGCTTCAGAGACAAACTAGGGAGGGTTTCTGACAGCTATTTTACTTGATGCAAGATAAATGGAAGACTATAAAAGAAAAATACATTCTGCTTTTTTGCAATATAAATCAGATCAGAACTGAATACATGGAACTCTTCCTACACATATAACTTCTGGATTCACACTTGAATCTAGATTCCCAGGGTTACCATCAAAAACTATCTTTGAACATGAAGTTTTAAAGTGAATGAGTAAGAGTAAGATTCTTTAACATACACAGAGATCCCCAAAACCTGACAAATTCACCAAAGGCCACAACTTCCACCGTGACCTTGTTACCCCTACACCATGATGAGAATGTTCCTAACCTCTACATGAAATGAAAAGAAAGAACATCAATTAAGAAAGTGAGTACAAGTTATTGTAAATAAAAGAGCAGAATGTTTTGTCAGATAAGGCTTTTTGCCTTGGCACATATTAGACCTGCAACACACTCTAAACTGATTGCACTGTGGCCTATCTGTAGGTAAACTATTTGCTCAAGGTTTCTGAACTGGATTCTTGGACATGTCTATTTACCCTGCATCCAGGAGCATTTCAAGACTTTTTGCCACCTGAGTCAAACATTGAAAAGACAGCCCCACCCACCCAAAAACAAAAGGGGTATATAAGTGAAGCATATTTCCCTGAAATAGCCGTGAATTTTAAAAGTGGAAATTTTATAGAGAGAAAGGGGAAATAAGTACACAGATCTATTTTATTAAGTTATTCAAGCAGTCCCCATTTGCTATCCTATATTATAAAATGCTAAGTGCTGCGTCCGTGTGAAGTGTGTTACACAATCAAAAACTGTGGCTACGCACACTAAATTTGGCTATTTTATGGCTCCAATCCCACTCCACTCCGTCTCACATGGAAAGTTGAGTCCCCTGGATTTGGGACTGAACGGGGGGCCTGGATTGGGACAGGGGGCCGGGTATTGGGACAGAGGGGGGGCCTGGATTGGGACAGAGGGGGGGGACATGGATTGGGACAGAGGAGGGACATGGATTTGGGGACTGGGGGTGCTGGATGTCGGACCTGGGGGGTTCGCTGGATTTGGAACCGGGGGGGGCCTGGATTTGGGGCCGAGGGGGGGCCCTGGATTTGGGACCGAGGGGGGCCCATGGATTTGGGACCGAGGGGGGGCCCCATGATTTGGGACCGAGGGGGGCCGGATTTGGACCAAGGGGGGGCTGGATTGGGACCAAGGAGAGGCCCTGGATTTGGGACGAGGGGGCCCTGGATTTGGGACCGAGGGGGGCCCCTGGATTTGGGACAGAGGGGGCCCTGGATTTGGGACCGAGGGGGGCACCCTAGATTTGGGGCCGAGGGGGGAGGGCTGGATTTGGGACAGAGGGGGGGACTCTGGATTTGGGACAGAGGGGGGGACTCTGGCCTTGGGACATCGAGGAGGGGGGCTATGGCCTTGGGACACTTAAGGAGCACTTTGGGCTTCTAGCACCTGTTGTTGTAACAGGCTTAATGTCTAGTATAACATAAAAAAGCAATAACCTATAGTTTAAAGTGTATGAAACATTTATGTGCCCTTCTCAGTTACCAGGAGATACACCTCTGCCAAATTGTTCATTGTTAAAAACCATTGCAACCAGGGCCGGTTCTAGCCATTTTGGAGTCCTAAGCAAGTTTCAACTGGTGCTGCCTTCCCAACTGAAACTTGGCTTATCAGCCATGTTGCTCTATGGCTGATAAGGATCCCTGTTTTTTAAAAGAAAAAACTTTGTGAATGGCGCCCTAGCTTTTCTCCTAGGTTGTCTATACTTAGAAACGGCCCTACAAACAAGGCAGCACTTTATATTTTCCTATGTGTGTGTTTAGGACATGGGCGCCATTAGATTATTTCTTAAATCCTAGTACCGTGCGCTAAGACCTGCAAATTATTGATTCTTCCCATGGAAAGGCAAGTAATACATTCTTTTAACCACCAGTTTTAGAGCTACAAGTCAGGAAAAATACATTTAGCCTGTGACGATAGCTTTAATATTTACTGAAAAATTCAA
Source organism: Hymenochirus boettgeri (assembly GCA_019447015.1). Classification (NCBI taxonomy): domain Eukaryota; kingdom Metazoa; phylum Chordata; class Amphibia; order Anura; family Pipidae; genus Hymenochirus; species Hymenochirus boettgeri. Next base: position 206,865,250 of record CM033469.1, on the reverse strand, counting down.
AATTGAACTGAAATAAAGGTTGCTCATATGAATGGAACTCTATAGTAAATTTCACAAAAACACAGCTGTCTGCAGGGGCATTTTGGTGAGCAGCACCACCTGGAAGCTTGCCCCACTTGTCACCCCTATGGAGTCTGCATTCCCGCTTGCAACGGAGTGCAAATGTGACACCTGAGATGCCCACATCATGGTACAAACTCCCCTGGTTTTCTCCATGTTTAAAAGAGTGATGTCTCCATATGGGGTTTTTCACACTACGTGATGAAAATTTTTTGGGCTAAAATGTGCTATGCTCGCCACACTGCCGGCCCCTTCTGGAGATACAATAGCAGAGTACACGTTATGTTCAATTATCTGAGTTGAAATGTTAATACTATTTTTGTATCTTTTTAATAAAGTGGTACATAATTGATTTAAAATTACACACATTGTTGATACAGTCTTTCCCATTATGTTGTGCGTTTCTGGTAATGAAAGCATAATAATGTAATTTGAACTAAGACCTTAGCAAGCAGTATTCAGACTGTGAAAATGGATTTCTCTAATAATAAAAAAAAATCAGAATATGCAGCCATGCTCATTTCAAAGTACAATTATAAGCAAGTTAAACATGACCGTATATACTCGATTAAATAACCGAGGTTTTCAGGCTGAAAATCAGCTGAAAATCCGACCTCGGTTTATACTCGAGGCAGTCACTTACGTGTGGAAATCCGGCTCCCTCGCTGGTAATGGCCAGGGTCGAGGACATGATCCAGTCCATCCTGCCAGCTTTTAAATTAACATTGGACTGAGATCCAAAGGAATAAATGGTGTACCTGGTAGACAGTGAGATTTTCTGTGTGCACTCCGACTCTCCTCGCTTTTCTCCCTGTACTGATGCGCCGGCTGACATAACTACTTCCCGGCACCGATGTAGTGACGTCAGCCGGTGCATCAGTAGAGGGAGCAAGCGAGCGTCGGAGTGCACACAGAAAATCTCACTGTCTACCAGGTACACCATTTATTCTTTTGGATCTCCCAATGTTAATTTAAAAGCTGGCAGGATGGACTGGATCATGTCCCTGACCCGGCCATTACCTGCACCAGTAAATTCAGCCTGGAAGTGGTTCTACCTCCTAACTCCTGATGGTTGTTCATTGTGAGAGACAGATAAGAATGGGTGGGTTATATTCTTGTAACAGGGCTAGGGAGGAACATCATTCATTAAATACATTATATTCCATCATATACATTTTCTATCATCCCACTGACTGAGGGGGGGGGTATAGATGTTTGGAAACTACAACTCCCCAGCTACTAAAGCATGCTGGGAGTTGTAGTTTCCAAACATCTGGAGTGGCTTTAGTTTCTTAAAATGGACATCAAATTCTCATACAGTAATAACAAATCTAGTATGGTTATTACTGTATGGGAAATCTGCTGTCCATTTAAGGGCAAATAAAAACTCAACAATACAGATTCAAGAAAGCAGTAGTAATAATTTTCTACCCTCGGTTTATACTCGGGTCAGTCATTTTTACTAGTTTTTCAGGTGAAATTTGGTACCGCTCGGTTTATACTCGGGACGGTTTATACTCGAGTATATACGGTAATTTCCCATTTAAGGAAATTATCCCAATTTTTTAAAATACAGATTATATCCTGTTTATCTTTCCAAATAAACAGTGAAGTATTATAGCATGGATTACCATATATACTCGAATATAAGTCGATCTGAGTATAAGCTGAGGTACCTGGATTTACCTGAAAAATGAATAAAAACATATTGAAAGAATAAGAAATTAGGCTTTAATTCCCCTTTAAATCAGAGATAAGTGACTGACCCGAGTATAAGCCACCATAACAACTTGACTGGAGTTTATAGCAATGACCCCTGACAACCTCAGTGCACAGTTAATTGCCTTGCTGCACATTAGCAGTGTAGACCAGCCTTACTACAGCAGAAAAATTAGCAGAAAGTTTTGTGCCCAGAAATCTAGAGATGTAACCTGTTCCTCTACCCTGCCAGTACAGTTCATGGCTGGTAATGGTACAAGTGAGTGATCTTCACCCTCACGGTCACCCACCAACAATTATGGCAAGGGAAATAGTGATAGAGCCAAACACTGGTAAGAATATTGTCCACCTAGTGACAGAATGTTCACAATGGAAATCCCATTCATTTAATAATAACTCTGTGTGACAAGCGACTGCTGTAAATTTCACAGAGAAAGCTGCACGCAGAGAGAGATGCAATTACCCATAACTGTCCCACACTCATCAACCAAATCCTAGACAGGACCAAATTAATAGGATCAATGACAAGCGATCCCAAACCTCATCGGTATAACATAGTCTTTACATGAGAGGGGACTCCGCATCTAACGGTTCCCTGTTGCAGTATGGAATATGTAGCATATGATGTGCACATACTCACGTTCACCTGGGTCTCGCTGTGTCTTTTAATCACTGCTTGGTTCAGGGGCTGTTAAAGGGTAACTGTGGTCTTGAATTCTTCCAAACTAGTAAGAATTATATAAAAAGCCTTCCATCACACCTTCAAAATAAAACCTAAATAAGTTATTGCTAGAAAGGTGCAGCAATATTACTTCCTGCTTGAACATTTCCTGTTTTCAACCATGTTATCATCTTGTAGTCATGTGACCAGCCTCAGCCTGCATTAATAGGCTCTCCTTCTCAACTGTCAATTTTTCCCCCAGGTACTTCCTGATTTCCCCAGCATGCTTCTCCCCCAGGGCAGACGGGTGGGGCAGAGGTCAGGTGATGTCACTGAACCTACTGGAAGCAGGAAGTTTGAACATTCACCCCAATGTAATGTCTCACAGGTTCCAGCCAGAGATGTGATTGTCGGCTCATTTTAAAGGAAAAACTGCAGGCTTTCATTTAACCCAAACTTGTTTTGAGACCACAGTTGCCCTTTAAATAGAAGCCTTTCTGCGATCAGCTCATTCACAATCTACCCTGGTACCGCTCTGCACAGTCCGAGCACCAATTCCAGTGCGGGCACAACTTACCCCGGTACTGCTCTGAACAGTCCGAGCACCAATTCTTCACGCCCTGAGGAAGTCAGTCAATGATGAAACGTGCGTAGGTGGAGCAACAGTTTATAGGGTAGAAGGTTTGGCGTCCCACGTGTGGAAGAACATGGAGATCTGGATTATGCTGGACTAAAAGCTCAGTCATTAGTAATAGTGGAATCTTGCTCCAGGAGGGGTAACGTATGATTGCATGACTTAGTAGATCGATGGATTGATAAAGTGGGAATGTTGCCGCCAGTTGGATGTCTCCCCTCCGTTTGTAAAATTCCCCTCCGTGTGTGATACTTACCTACAGTTGCAGTATCCACATAAGAAAGACAGTGTATCAATTATATTTGACTGCCACCTGGTATATTGTTCGTAGGACATTTTATTTCTCTGGATTAGTGCTGGACTGGAACTACATTTCCCATGATGCTACCTCATACCTCTGCTGCTATTGTTTTTCATCCATTGATTTTTAGATATATTTGCACTTTAAGAGGGATATTATTGCACTTTATATATATATGTGTGTTGTGTGAAGCGACCAATTTAGAAGTCATTGCAGTGTCAAATAAATGAGTTTGATTTATACTCATGGGTAATTGTGGTAATTTATGATAGTGTGCCTATTTTGAGATTGCTTTTGGATTCCAATCTAGGAGTCCGCGTTGGTTTGTAATCTGAACAATCCGAGCACCAATTCTAGCCTGGGACCTGGCAAACACAGAGCCAGGGCACAGGTATGTGACTCACCCGAGTATAAGCCGAGGCTAATTTCAAAACCTGAAAACCTCGGCTTATACTCAAGTATATACGGTATATGATTACTGGCCCTATCTGTAAATGTATATGTTTCTAGTAAGATCTGTACAAAGGTCGATTCTAAGCTGTGCTCTTGTGTGCGTGCACACAATTCTTCAGATCAGACACAGATAAATATAGATCAGACACACAAAAACTGACAAAATATAAGAAAAACATTTTTTCCCCCTGCACAGTAGATGTGTATAAAAAAGGCAACACTGTAGAGGTAACTTCTTTTAGCTGAACCGACAAAAGGGCATCTATAGTGGGAAAGTTTAATTTTTTTTTTCTTTCTATGTGTTCTGTAATTCCCCCCAACCCCCATATTACCTTTATTTTCTTCAGTTTCCTCCTCTGTCCCGAGATATATAAGTTAAAAGAAGTCAAGATTTCAATACGCCACTCCTGCTTGAGCTGTCAATCAAATCCCAATAACAGCATGCCGGTGTAGCGTTTAGGCTTACACAAGTTTTACAGCAAGTATCCCAATGACTCCTTCCTGCTCACTAAAATACTTGGCAAATACTGGGTTAAAAGGGAAGGAGAAAGAAGCAGAAAGAGCAGGACTGGGTTCCCTTCCTCCCAAGCTTTCACCAATTTATTCCCTGTAAAAGGGAGATAGGGTTGCAGTGATTAGGCAGGACTTAGGTCTCTCCTAACTCACCCCCCTCCCACTCCTTATGTTGCAAGTATCTCCAGAACAACTGACACACATCCTCTCTACAGGCTTACATGCCAAGGTTTTTTTTTTGTTTACAAAGGTTAGAGTGAAGTGTTGGAGGATTTATGTGCATGAGCGTCTTGGTTCACAGGCTTGATTCACAGCCGGATTATATGAACGGGGTAATGACCAGAGAGGGGAGGGGGTGTGTGGAGATCTGCAGCAAATCAGACTGTGTGCAAACATGGAGCCAAAGAGGAAGGTGGAAATAAGGCAGAATGCACTAACCTTTTTTATGTCTGGGTTGTATCAATGTATACATTTCACTATAGATGCCCTTTAACAACATTTACCAGGAAGGCAGGATGCCTTATTCCTGCCTCCTGATTTACTCAGCGAACTGTTAAAAAAGGCACTTGTGCAGTAGCTAACAACTCACTGCGCACTCCCTGCTCTCTTTGAGAGTACCATTAGAGTAAGAGAAGAAATGTCTTTCGGATGTTGTACATTCTTTTGTCCAAATCAAATGAAAGTACTTTTAGACATGTTGCTAAATTTTAGCCTATCATGCAGTCTTCTATGGACAGCATGATTAGTCCAGCAATTCGGTCATCAGCCAAGGCCGGCCATCTGGGACAAAATATATGTAAATGTGTGGTCATAGTGTACAGTACACTTCACATGCTCTTCAGTGCACAGTAGATCAAAAAAAGGAAGCTGCCGCCTTTCCTGCCCCTAGAAGTTGACAGCCAATCATATTATAACACAGAGATCCATCACAGAACTTGTTACAGCAGATCCTGCTTCGCAGACACAGAACAGAGATTTAACAGTGTGAAATTGTTTATTAAAACAATCTGTTTTCCGATACACATTCGTTTGCTTTTCATACAAAAAACAAAATGTATCTTTGCAGTTTATTTCCTTTCAAGCAATTGGGGGGGGGGGGGGGCAACAAACAAGTCTGGGGATTTGAATTAGTAACCTCATGGGCTGGGAGTTTATAAAAGAAAATTAGCCTACTGAGCTACCATAGCAAATGGAAATGCTCAATGGATAATAAACTGCAGGGTAACAAGAAGCTTTCAAAATCATATCAGGGACTGCCATAATAGGATAAACATCTGGACCAATTATCCAGAGTACAAAGTATCCCACTAGGAAAGCACTAAGCACTTGTACAACCCCAACATCAAAACAATATCAACCTTTATTAAACATAGAAAAATAGATTTATTCAGGGTTATTCAATAAAAGTTCTTATCGTTTAAAATGGTGCTAATTTTGCCCCAACCAATCAAATGTTAGCTTTCAAATGTTACATAATTTCTGATTGGTTGGGGAAAAATGATTACCATTTTAAACGATAAGAACTTTTATTGAATCTCCCTGATTGAATCATAGAAAAAATTACCTAAAATAGTATAGATATAAATATATACATAGCACCACCCAAGACATAAAAATAAAACAAAGGTGGAAATTGTACTGATTTTGGGGTTGTACAAGGCTTAGTGCTTTCCTAGGGGGATACATTGTACTCTGGATCATTGATCCAGATGTTTATCCAGTTATAGTAGCGTTATATATCCCTGTAAGAACTGCAGTTGTGGAGAAATCTGCATTAAAAATATATGTGCATACAGACAGTGAATAGTGGCCAGGTGCGTGGCAATAACATAGAAGCCTTTGTTACACAATCCACTTTCTACATGTATGTAAATACACCTTACTAAAAATTATCTTACAATGTATAGGTGTTCTGGGGGTGGGAAGCTATCACTTTAGGGTTTAAAAAATTAAGTTGGGTTCTTCTTTAAAGGGCATGCCACACCCTCTCTCCATAGTTTAAAAAAATCTTTACCTTCCCTCTGCTTCTTATGGTTCCTCTGCAGTGCTTGTCCAAAGTCTAGGAAACTGAAGAGTAGTAACTGTCTTCCTGTCTAAAAGGTTTCTGCCTCCTCCTTGTCCTCTGAGAGCAAGCGCAAGTGAGCCCTTTCTCCTCTCCCTCCCACCATCCGGATCCATCCGTTGTAGCCCTTCCACCCAGTGTAAATTCATTTGGCCATAATGTAGGTTACCCCTGTCCACCCCCACGCAGCATCTGTGATTGGCTGCTGCTCAGCCAATTACAGACATGGCTGCCGGTCCGGGCCCCTGCTTGCATTTCCAGCAATCATGGAGCCAGATTAAAGCGCATGTAAGTACAGTTCTAAATCTTTTTTTTACCAAACTAATATAGGGCGCGAGTAACCTACATTATAGCCAAAGTTTATATTTAGACTGGACATACCTTTTAAGTTAAAACAAAATTCACATTGTAATAAATTACCAGAGGATAACACAGAAATCCAAAAATCCAAAACCCTTCCTTCTCTGAACTAGTTATTATATTAAGAGAGGCTAGGGACCTAAGGGCACCCAACCCCATTAGCAATGCAATTAACACCAACAGAAACTGGGCCAGCAGCAGATAAATTTGGTTGAGGCATACAAGGGAGCTCTATACTGTGTCTGACTTATTAATTCATATGCAAATGTATAGTTTAATTGACCATAATAATAGTATATGTAATAAAACTAAAAGCTAGCCATACATGTATTTACCAGCTTGCATAGTGGTGCAACTGATCAGTAACACTTTCTGATCAGTAGGTATCAATTGGTAAAAATCCTTGCACCACCGATCTTTAACATACATTATCTGCTTAAGATGTTGCAGCTGTGCATAGGATTGATGGATTGCTTTTATTTTTAAAGGGTATGTCCACCCCCCAAACGAAAAATTTAGAATGTGCTAGGAAAAGGCTGTAAACCTGGACCACACGAGGTTAAGCTGACAAAGATGCCCCCAAATGTACTTACCAGCCTTCGTTCCCCCGACACCTTCTACTTAACTATCTTTACAGCTGTATCTTTACAACCATCTCCTTTTTTTTTTTAGTCCCTACAGAGCCTACCTGTGCCTCAGTAAAGTTCAGGACATCTTGGATCATGTGTTCAGTCAGCTAAGCTTCACCCCCTGAGACTTCCTGGACTTCGTTGCAGACTTGTGTCCAAAAATTCACGGTCAGGTCCCTCCGTGCACGCGTGCGACTTCACGACGCACGTGACGTGAGCACACGCACGGAGTCGTTACAAGCGCGCGGCAAGTGGCGCGCGCACACGTTGGGAACTGACCATGGATTTTTTACACTATGTTGAAATGCTATCAAAATATATATTTTTATAGTACAAAATAAAAATTTCAGTTATACTGATGAAAATATTTCCACTACCAAAATTGAGGCACATCTCTGTTTTTTTGAAGTCCCACCAGTGTGCCTCGGCACACCCTTTAAGAACTAGGGTACGCAGTACTGTACATTATAAAATAGAGAGTATACAAACAAGGGGAAAAGGGCAAGTAATTACACAGAGAGATAAAAATTAAAGTATTAATGGGTTAAGAATACATATATTAAAATTATAAACAAACTGATATAATAAATGTGGCATGCCTTGATACATAAGGAATGAGATTCCTGTCCTGAACAGCTTACAGTCTAAGTGGGTGGGACAACATACAAATACAAAGGGGGTGATGGGTACTTGAGACATCTAACAAATTTTTATTGTGCTGGTGCTCAGAAAGGTAGGATAAATGTTTAGATTTGAAAGTATTAATGGATGTCACCTAGAGAAGAGAGAGAGGGAGAAAGTTCCAAAGCTAGGGAGCAGCAAGAGTGAATGGTTTTAGGCAGGAGAAGACCGTGTTCATAGGGGGGCCAAGAGAGAAGAAAGGTAGGGGTGCAGCAGATTAAAGAGATCTAAAGGTTAAAATAAGGGTATTGAATATTATTCTTTGTTTTATGGAAAGCCATCCCTTATACTGCAGTATCGGGAACAGGTTCTCGTTTGGTGGAGAGTAAAATGATCCGAACTGCTGAGTTCAGGATCGACTGGAGAGGGGAAATATCACAGGCTGGGAGACCAAGTAAAAGAATGTTACAGTAATCAATATGGGAGAGTATAAGGGCATGCACAAGCATTGAGGGCACATTCCTGCGATTTCCGATGTGCATGCGATTGCACATTCGTTTCCGTTTTGGTAACAAATGCGATCACCATTTTTTGTGCGTTAACACATGCGTTTCCATAACGAAAAAAACTCAAACGCACAAGAATCATTGTACGCAAATGATTCCATGCACGATTCCGGCACGTTGCAGTGTGGCGTAAGCCTGAGTGAAAGGGCGGATCTTAACAATATTGCAAAGGAGAAAACAACTCCTGGAGACATTGTTTATGTTCTGAGATTACTCCAAGACAGCGAGCAGTTTCAAAAGGGTTTAAGGATAAGTACACCATAAAAAAGACTTTCAGTTATTTGCAAGATATTGTTTTAAAACTAAAGTTGGCTAAAACAATTTTTATCTCTCCCCCCCCAGAGCCGCGCATAGAACATGCGAAAATTACGCTTGGAGGCCCATGAAGCTGGAGGGAGCAGTAGATCTTGTCGGGGCAGAGCTGCAGATAACTTTATCCAGGAGGAGGAAACCAGCAAGTTTCTAGCAGAAAAGGTAAGCTATGGGGGGGGGGGGGGGAGAGATGAAAAATGTTTTAGCCAACTTTAGTTTTAAAGCAATATTTTGCAAATAACTTTTTTTTTATGGTGTACTTATCCTTTAATGACCACATTATCAATAGAAAGGGTGGACTAGGTACAGGTTTAGGGGGGGAAGTTTTGGATATATTTATGGGCATGTCCACCCCCAAATGTAAAATCTGCCCCAGTGCTGGCGACTCTATATAGTTTTTAAAAAAATCCTTACCTTACATTCCTGCTCCTTATGGTTCTCCTGCAGTCCATGTCCAAAGTCCAGGAAACTGAGGAGTAGTGGCTGTCTTCCTGTCCAAAGGTCCTCTCATGTCTTGCCTCCGGGAGGGATGCTGACATGCGCAGTGGAGCCCTTTCCCCCTCTCCCATCCTCCGGATCCCATCTGGCTGCCCTTCCTCCTGGCGTAAAACCCTTTTAAGGTGGCCATACATACTAATGATAATAGGTAAATCCCGTCGTTGAACAACAGGATTTACCTATTATTGCTCGTGTGTAGGGGATATTCCCGACCGAATGGAGTGACGAAGAATGACCGTAGTCATCACTCTGATTGATCGGGAAAGACGGAAAATTTCCGTCGGTTGGCATCTGCTTCCTTTACTTTAATAGAGGGAGCCAATACCGATTGTGCGGTGTATGGCAGCACGGCCGACCGATCCCCATACCGCATATTGCATAGGTTCCCTTCACAATTTGCCGACAGATACCAATGTGATCTGTCAGCAAATTGCGATGGAAATCGCAGGTGTATGGCCACCTTAAAGGGCATGTCCACCCTTATAAAAAAAATTTGTCATATGATAATATACCTTCACCCAGTCCCAACCGCTGTAAAAGGTTCTCAAGAAAGTGCCCCAATCTTTACATAATAATTTGGTTTTCAAACTGAGCCAAAGACGAGGGTTAGTGCAGCAAAATGTGTAGGCCACACCCCTTTCTCCACCCTCAATTAAGACATACCTACTAGTTACTTAATAGGGATCGACAGATAGCCCATTAGACACAAACAGACAAGAAGAAACACAAACCATGCAAGAACCTGGGTCTTACTAACGACCGCAATTCCAGCCAGTGGGAGGACACTTCAAGAGATTCTCCGGACTCATCCCAGGACTATACATCAGCATACAAAAATTAGGCTCTACAACCACATGGCATCTTCACAACAATAGAGATCTATGTAGGTAAAATCAAGGCTTTATTGTATTAAAACAGGCTAGACAGGCACAACACAAAAATCAAAGTAGACACTTCATCAGAGGTATCTCACAGACAGACAGGCAGACAAACAGAGAGATAGCTACACAGTCAGATAGTGATAGTGTTTGCAGGACCCCTAATAGCGACCGTTACTTTCTTGATTACTGTAACATTCTTCTAATTGCCCTTGACCCAGTGCCAGGTTTGATTCAGTTGCTCAGTAGAGATCTGAGCATGTTTGACCCATCCAACAGCCAATCAGTAGAAATGACTGTTAGGAACATTCCAAGGTAGTGTGCATCCTGGGAAGTGGAAGGACCGTTAGAACCTGAAATGTCAGCTCCCTAATGTCAACTACAGGGAATAGCAAAGGGTATGAAATCAACTGATTTTTCAAAATGGGAGAGAATATGTAGAACTAGAAAGGGAAAGTTTAAGTATAAACTTTGAATTTGGCTTGAAGGGCTGCATTTTGGAAGGGAATATGTGTGTTTGCTGCAGATTTTAAAACTCAATAATGGGAATGATGAGTTTGTAGTGAACGCTTGTTTGGGACAAAAAAAAAAATTGTGTGTACACAGCCCAAAGTGGGTGCTAAATTTGGATTCTCCAATCAATCAGAAAGTAACATCTGATTGGTTAGGGCAAAATTAGCACCATTTTCAATGATAAGAACTTTATTTGAACCTCTCTGTATCTTTTGATGATTGGTCAAAAAAAATTTTTTGACTTTAGTTACCTTTTGTATGGCTGCAACAGTAATGGAGGGGTAGGTCAGTAGGTGTATGTAACTGTGCCTTATGGGGGTTAAAAAAAACAAACCTTTTTTATTATTAATCAAAATAAATTTTTTTGAATTTAGTTCCCTTTAAGTATGACTGCACAGTAATGGATAGTAAATCAGTAGGTGGGTGTACTGGGTCTGGTTGAGGGGGTATGTCTTTTTTGTGTTTATAACCATTAAACTTATTTTATTGAGGATAACGGTAAATCTAAATTAGTTTTTTTGACTTAGTTACCCTTTAGTATGGCTACCACCATAATAAATTAGTAGATAGGAGGTGTGTGTACCTGGATCTGGTTGAGGGGGTATGTCTTTTTTGTGTTACAACCATAAAAACTATCTTTTATTGAGGATAAATCTAAATTAGTTTTTTTGATATTAGTACCCTTTAAATATGGCTGCCACCATAATGGATAAGTAGATCAGTAGTGTGTGTGTACCTGGGTTGGTTGAGGGGGGGGGTATGTTCTTTTTTGTGTTTACAACCATAAAACTATCTTTTATTGAGAATAAATCTAAATTAGTTTTTTTTACTTTAGTTACCCTTTAAGTATGGCTGCCAGAGTAATGGATAAGTAGATCAGTAGGTGTGTGTACTGGGTCTGGTTGAGGGGGTATGTCTTTTTTGTGTTTATAACCAAAACTAACTTTTATTGAGGATAAATCTAAATTAGTTTTTTGACTTTAGTTACTTAAATATGGCTTCCATGGGAATGGAAAGTTAGGTCAGTAGGTGGGTGTACCTAGTCTGTGTGGGGGGTTGGGAGTATCACCATTTGTATTTATGACCATGAAAAAAACTGTTTTGAAATATCCACATTTGAGGATTGTTACCATTATAGTCTATGGGGAAAATTCACAGATAACGCCGTAACGCTTCGAGGATTCCTTAGCAGAGAGATAGCACACTTCTCCATATGCCCGCACGCTGTACCAAATTTCATGTCTCTAGCTCCAAAAACTGTGGGAAGAGATACGGTCCAAAAAAGCAGAAGAATAAAACGGAAGAAGAAAAAGAAGAAGAAAAAAGAAGAAGAAATAGAAAGAACAGTAATTGGCTTTTTCAAATAAATAACTACCGTATATACTCGACCCGACGAGTATAAACGAGGGTACCCAATTTCACCTAAAAACTACTAAAAGTTGTTGACTCGAGTATTAAACCGAGGGTAGAACTTGGCATCAAGATGTTTTGGAAACTACAACTCCCAGCATGCTTTATTAGCTGGGAGTTGTAGTTTCCAAACATCTTGAATGCCAAGTGAGGGTGGCATTCAAGATGTTTGGAAACTACAACTCCCAGCATGCTTTATTAGCTGGGAGTTGTAGTTTCCAAAACATCTTGAATGCCACCCTCACTTGGCATTCAAGATGTTTGGAAACTACAACTCCCAGCTAATGAAGCATGCTGGGAGTTGTAGTTTCCAAAACATCTTGAATGCCACCCTCAACCTCAAACCCAGTTAGTTTGTACCTGTAAGCTTGTACCTCTCTTCATCAGGATCTGTGGGCTCTTCCATCCAAGGGCTTCCTGGGACTGTGTGCTGGTAAGTTCTCTCCATTCGAGCAGCGTCCTTCCATTCCGGCAGCAGCGTCTCTCCATTCGAGCTGACGATCAGTCATGTACTGGCGTGCCGGCTGACGTCACTAATTGGCGCCGGGCTTGGCGCCGCAGGGCAGTGACGTCGGCCGGCGCGCCAGTACATGGACTGATCGTGCGGCTGCCGGAACGGAGAGGATCGCTGCTGCGGAATGGAGAGGACGCTGATCTTCAAAGGTGAGTGACTCGAGTATAAACCGAGTCCGAGTTTTCAGGCTGATTTTCAGCCTGAAAAACTCGGTTTATACTCGAGTATATACGGTAAGTATGCATAATATAAACTAAGAATTTTAAAAATAATGACATTTTCCACAAAAACTTTCCCATTAAAGGATGTCCACGAGTCTTCTGAAATGATTTATTGGTGAACACCCCACCAGAGAGTTTATTAATATATTTGTACAAAGTGATCAAATCCCTGCGCAATCACTGCTTCTCCAATGAAAACAGCCCTTACTTGTCTTATCTGCATGCATAGATAACCCCCTTTATTCAACTTAATAATTAAAGCTGGGTACACGCAGTAACGATAAAGCCCCGATACCGTTTGATCCGACTATTGGGGCTTTATCGCTAGTGTGTGTATCTTAGTTTTCCAAACGTGCGCACGGCCGCCGAACGATCGGGTCGGCCAAACACTCGTTCAGGAGAGACCGAAAATTTCCATTGGCTCCCTATAGAGTAGTCTGCCGCGGCCGAGGGAAACACACAGTCTCGAGCGTTCTGCCTATGATGTGCTCGGGACACCTATGATGTGCTCGGGACACCTATGATGTGCTCGGGACACCTATGATGTGCTCGGGACTGTGTGTATGCAGATCTTTGAAAGATGTCAGACAGGATCTTGTAGATCCTGTCTGTCATCTTTCACTGATCTGTACTGTGTGTACCTAGCTTTACAGTAGTAGCCCTTCTCTGAACATCCAAGATGTTCCTTTAAGGCTGGGTAAACACGAGGGGACTATTTGCCCCAACTGAGCATTCTCTACCAGCGAATGCTCGGCTGGGCCAAACGTCTGTATGACGCGACAATAGTGGCCGCGGCCAACAGTTCCCCATAGAGAACTGCACGATCTGCTGTGATTTACAGACACATCTGATCTTCCGTTCGTCCGATCCGGACGAACAGGCGACTGACATCAGTCGCAGCTGCGGACGAAAGCAGCACAGATGTATCGGTCGATTGGCCCGATAAATCTGCCTGTGTGTACCCAGCCTTATACATATATAGGATTCCAAAACTGCCTAATGAAGCTGTAATTAGTAAAACTAGTAATGGAGTGGTGCTGCAGCACAACTTTTTTTCCCCAAGTGTTTTCATCCAGTCCTTCTGTGTTTTTAGGACTTGTGATCCCATTCGGCATCCGCTGGCAAACAATGCAATTTTAATTTGTTTTACTCTATTTGGGAAGTTCTTGTTTGGATAAACAGTATATTCATGTCTGTTGATATGAGGAGATGCGTTCCTAGTATTTTTACTATTGTATTAATATGTGTTTAATAAAGTGATAGATAGGACTTGTTTTAGAATTATCTGTGATACTAAGGGCTAGGCCCCACTAGGCTGTTTTGGTGTGCACTGTGTTAGCACAGCGCTCAATGTACACCAACAGAAGTGGATGCGGACGTCCCCACTATCCCTGCTGCCCTGCAATTTGGACCATTTTCACTGAGCATGTGATCACCATTTTTGGTGCGCATCGCATGCATTACAATAGCGCTACATCAAAGGAATCGCAGTGCAAGAGCAGGGTAGTGCAAACAAATCTTGCGACAATGTTATTTCATCGCACGATTTGTGTGTGGTGCCTAGTGCGGTCATGCCCTTAGTATATTCATCTCATGTTCATCTAGAACTATATGTGATATATATCATATTCATTTAATGTTCATCTCATTTCTATATAGATTCTTTTACTATATGTATAGAATATAATTCTTTTTAACACATCATTGCTACCAGAGAATGATGAAAGAGTAGAGGAGTAATGCCCTATTTCTGACTCTGGTTGATTACATTTGTTAATTATTGATATCTGTCTATATAGAGATATCTGTTTTAAGACCTTTTGTCTTTGAGTCCATTACTCAAAGACAAATGTTCACTTACTGCACCACATATTCCAAATGTGGCCTAACCAGAGCTTAGTTAAGAGGGAGAATAATATTTTTCTCTCTTAAAGGGCATGTCCACCCCCAAAACTGTAATCCCCCCAACTACTGGCCCCATCATGTAGTGTAGTGTAATCCTTACCTCACATCCCAGCTCCATAGGGTTCTCTCCTGTGTCCCAACCAAAAGTCCCAAAAAACTGCCCACCAGGAGGCTAGCAGAGTCCATATAGGACTCTGCTCACCTGGCCTCCGGGAGAATTTTGGCATGCCTACTGCAGCCCTTCTCCCCTCCCTCCCCCTCCTCTCCCTCCCGTTCTACTATCCCTCCCCCTAGCATAAAACCCCTTTTATACAGTATTCCCCCATGTCTCCCAGCCACAACCGCATGGTTTTATTTTTGAAAGCTCCCCAAACTTACTTACCTCTCCTCTTCCTCCGCTGCACTGAATGACCGGCAGCCGCGTCCCTGATTGGCTGCCGCTCAGCCAATCACAGACGCGACTGCCGGTCCCGCCCCTCTGCTTGCATTCTCGCAAGCAGAGGGCCGGCAGGCGGCAAGGAAAAGAGGGAGGTAAGTAAAAGTTTGGGGGGCTTTCTAAAAATAAAAACCATGCGGTGTGGGGCTGGGGACCAGGGGAAAGGCAATATTAAAAAATAGAAATAAGGGTGGACATACCCTTTAAATCTACTCCCCTCTTTATACAATGCAATACCTTGCTAGCTGTGTCTGTGGTCGTCTGGCATTGTTTGCTACAGCTAAGTCTGTTATCTACTAAAACCCCAAAATATTTTTTCAAGATAAAAGGTGGCACAAGGATTGTTAAACCCCAAAGGAATCCCCTTCCCTTTATCAACATTGAACATCTGCCATTCTGCTGCCTATTTTGATAATCTATCTAGGTCTGTTTGCAGCAATAACACATAACTAAATATAAAACACTGAAAATACCCATATAACATACTTCTGTACACTTGGATATTCCTAGATTAAATTCCTTGTTTTAATGTTATTGAATTTAGCCCAGTTTTGCCACATTCTTACAACCTAGTTCCCACTAATGTTTTTCTCTGCTTGCTCAGATAATGAATGATCAACGCGTGAACGTGCCACTTGCTGGTGAGATTTTAACAGGGAGATAAATATCACTGTTGTAAAATGAAGTGTAAAACCCACACTACCCAATGTACCATCAGGTTACCATGGGTTTACACTCACTTTGTTGGGCCAACATGGAGTCCAAAAATGTTCAGACTGCGCAAAGCACCTAATGCAATACAAAGGTTAGTTATATTTTGCACTACCTAGTAAATCAAAACTTAATGTGTAATCCATCAGGGTGAAATCCCGAGGCTGCTTAGCTGACCACTGATCTTGCAATGTACTAAATCTCTATGTGCTCTGTGTATCACAGGATCTCATGCAGGTAAGTAACACAGCTTTATTTTATTGTATCTCCATGTTAATGTTTCCAATAGGGTGTGGGAACCCCTTACATTCAGCTATACAACCACCTCCAGGATTCTCAATGTCCCTCTTTTTGTTCTCTAAGCTCTATCCCAGTGGAGAAGGTACAGTTTGGGTTAGGTCCCACTAGCACAATTTTGCATTTCGATCCTGTGCATCCCGCTAATGCTATGCTATTGGAGTGGTCCGATCCTTTATTGGAATGCATGCGTGCACAACTATTTGTGTGTGTTACATGCTTTCCTATAACATACGGTAGATGGAAACAGGATTGCAGTGCACATAGTATATCAAGTACAGCAGCACATTGTGAAAATTCTGAATGTGCTGCTGTGCTTGATAGTGGGACCTAACCCTAAGTACCGTACCTAAACAAAGTCTCAGCAATAATCATGCACCTGCTATAGGATATAATTGTCTATGCTGCTGTTAATCACAGGGCAGACTGGATACAAAAAAACTCGCTTCTCACAATGCAATTAACAGGGTTACAATATATGTGTAACAGTCTGTGTAACATTCTAGGGCAGTGATGCCCAACCCGCTGCATGTTTTTGGAGCCTGCACAAACCCCTGGGTGAGCGTAGTAAGGGGAGTGGTGTGTTGTGGGCATAACCTGGCATGGTGGAGGTGGAGCTACTACCCACGGCCTACACACAGCATGGGGTGCTGCTAGTGAGGCCTCCAGCATTGGCCATGTTGGGCACCCCAGGTCTAGGGGCACCATTAGAAGTAGAACAGCATACTGCAAACAGAAAGGGGAATTCTAGGCACCATAAATCCCCCCTAAACATGTATCTGTTGTATTCAATTAGATCAACTGGACTTGAAATGTAGTTCTTGAAGACGTTTCGCTAGTCATCCGACTGGCTTTCTCAATTCAGAATGACTTGTACAAGAATCTGTGGCAATTATGTACCCTGGAAAATCCCAATTAGCATATCACAGCCAGGTGTTAAGGGTGTGATTAGATAGTGGCTAAGAGGTGTTATAGGAACGCCCAGAGTAAGGTGTTAAAACAGCATTGTACATGGCAGACAGTTGGTGTCGAACCCCCCCCACCTCTATTTAGGCTTGAATTGAGAAAGCCAGTCGGATGACTAGCGAAACGTCTTCAAGAACTACATTTCAAGTCCAGTTGATCTAATTGAATACAACAGATATACCATGACCTGGATGAATGAGAACCTTCACAAGCATCCCCCTAAACATGCCACTAAACCTAGATTACCAATAGTTGAGTTTAGCCAAAAATCAGTCAAATAGCGAATGAAAAGTATTTTTACATACCCTCCAACATTACCCCTTTATTAGGTTCACTTATAGAAACAACATGGTGCATAGCGTGGTGCATGGAGGATAATATAATGCAGTTCTCAAAAATTTTAGATCGTAGCACATTTCTCAATGCAAATATTTTCTCGACCTATGTTATTAAAGTTAAGTGGAGCTAAATTACCCACCCGTATTTTATGCACTTGTATGTATATTAAGGTAGTATAACTTTACACTACATTAACTGTGTTGAAATGTTATCATGATACTTTAGAGTACAAAATAAACATGTAAGTTATACTGGTGAAAATATTTCCACCTCCAAAATTCTGAAGCACCTGTTGTAGCGAGACCACTGTTCATTCTGAATTGAGAAAGCCAGTCGGATGACTAGCGAAACTGTCTACCATGTACCAGGGGTGTCTCTAGGGTCTCATAAGATCAGGGGCACCCTTGGGCACATTTGCCGCAGGTAGCGCGGTGGATTTTTCTAGGCCACACCCTCTACCCCATCTCCAATTAAGCCACACCTACTAAGCCCACCCAGGGTAGGTCAGTATGTGTGTACCTGTTTCAGGTTGTGGGATAAATAGGAATAGAAGGATAAGCCATGAGGTGGGTGTACTTGTATCTGGGGATTGAATGTATCAGTGTTTGTTTATGACAAACAGTCATAAACAATTATATTCCACAGTTAAAAGGCTTCAGAGCCAAACAGATACTGATACTGCAAACACAGCTCCTAAACGAATGAATACAACAAATTTTACAGTTGATGCTTTAATGCACAACATCAGTCAACTAGAACAAAACCTGGCCTCACAGTTACTGTGACCATCTGGGAAAGTGTGATGGAGTTCACCAAACAAGCACAGCTTTCTCAACACTGTAAGGGCAAGCAAAGGCATCAGAACAAGTTCTCTATTCTGTCATCCCAGAACAGCCCCAAAGGAGACAAACTACCTTGGATACAAAAGGAGGGAATTGTCACTTCATCAAACAAGGAGGAATGGGTGAAAAACAGCCAGAAATGGAAGTCCTGGGGAAGGGCTTGAACTTTGCCATCACTCCTAAAGCCATCCCTGTGCTGTGGTGGATATTATAGCAGCCACAGTAGCCTCAACCCACAATAATAAGGTAAGACAGAGTGAGGCAGAAAACTTTGCCTTAAGGTATCTGCAGCCTTAGCCAGTGTTAAACCTCCCTTATCTAATTTGACCACACAAGAAAGAAGAGCCTTAATATCCCTCAAGAAATATTCCAGCATCACCATTCTGCTAGCATACAAGGGAAGATGCACTGTGGTACTCAATACCTCAGACTACCATGCTAAGGTGACCACACTCCTGGCCGATAACAACACATATGAGGCTTTAACAAGGGATCACACCAACCGTTACAAGAAAAAGGTCATAGACTTACTACAACAACTTCAAAAGGATAGAGCCATTGATTGAGCAATGTATCATCGCCTCTACACTGCTGAGGCACATCCATGCATATATGGACTCCCAAAGATACTGTTTATAAAGAAGATACACCACTAAGACCTATAGTCAGCAGCATCAACTCTGTACCACCTCATACAATGTGGTAACACCCTTACCTGCAGAACTGACCCTAAAGGGCATGTCCACCCCCAAAACTATAATCCCCCCACTACTGGCCCCATTGTGTAGTGTAGTTTAATCCTTACCTTTACATCCCAGCTCCATATGGTTCTTCTGCTATCCCCCCCCCCAAAGTCCAAAAAAAACACCCACCAGGAGTACTGCAGAGTCCATATAGGACTCTGCCTCCTGTCTCCCCTCCGGGAGAAGTTTGGCATGCGCACTGCAACCCTTCTCCCCATCCCTTCCCCCTCCCGATTTAGATTCCCTCCCCCTAGCGTAAAAACCTTTTTATATATTAGTCTCCCTGTTCTCCCAGCCCCAACCGCTATAGTTTTAATATCAGAAAGTGCCCAAAACATTACTTACCTTCCCTCTTTCCTCCGTCACACTGAACTCCCGGCAGCCGCGTCCATGATTGGCTGCCGCTCAGCCAATCACAGACGCTACTGCCGGTCCCGCCCCTCTGCTTGCATTTTCGCGCAAGCAGAGGGCCTAGCAGTGCGGCAGAGGAAAGAGGGATGGAAAGTAATATTTGGGGCACTTTCTGATATTAAAACTATAGCGGTTGGGGCTGGGGGAGCAGGGAGACTATTATATTAAAAAATTTTAAGAAGGGTGGACATGCCCTTTAAGCCAGAACAGGTGTGTTCCCTACTGGACATGTGCCTGAATACCACCTATTTCAAATACAGTGATAAGTTCTATAAGCAAAAACATGGATGTGCTATGGGATCACTAGTTTCACCGATTGCAGCCAACCTTTACATGGAGGAAGTAAAAAAAACAGACGCTGGTTCAGATAAGTGGATGACACCTGGGTTAAAATCCACCAGAAGGAAGTATAAGCCTTCACAGAACACATCAATGCTGTAGACCAAGGGAAAATTTACAAGGGAAGAGGTACAAAAAAACACACCGGCTTTCTTGGACTACTTGGTAAACGTCAGGGAGAATGGTAAACTGGAAGTAGAGGTTTACAGAAAACCAACCCACACAGATCAGTATTTGATGTTTGACTCCCACCACCCTTTAGATCACAAGCTGGGTGTCTTTAGAACCCTGCAACACAGAGCAGAGAACATCCCCACTAGCACAGAGACAAAGGCTAAAGAAATAAAACATCTCAGAGGAGCCCTTAAAACTTGTGGATATCCAGAATGAGCCTTTGTCAAAAGTAGTAGAAGGAAAGAAAAGAACACAAATACCAACAGTAGCAGGGGTCTCTGAGAAATTAAGAAGAATTTTCAAAAAACACTGTATCCCTGTCTGCTTTAAACCAAACAACACACTGAGGTAGAAATTGGTACATCCAAAAGACCCAATACCGAAAAGCAAGAAACGTGACATCATATACGCAGTGCAATGAAGAGTGCTCTGATTTGTATGTGGGAGAGACCAAATAGCAACTGCATCAATGTATGGCCCAGCACAGAAGAGCCAATTCCTCGGGCCAGGCTGCACCTGCATCTTAAGGATGCATCTTAAGGACATACTTTTGAAGATTGTACTGTTAACATATTGGCAAAGGAACATGGCTGGTTCAAGAGAGGTGTCAAGGAAGCCATTTATCCAAGCCTGAATAGAGGTGGGGGGGTTTGACACCAACTGTCTGCCACCTTACTCTGGGCATTCCCATAACACCTCTTAGCAATAATGCAATCACGCCTTGCATTCAGAAGGTCCTTAACACCTGGCTGTGATATTTTAATTGGGACTTTCCAGGGTACATAATTGCCAACAGATTATTGTACAAGTCATTCTGAATTAAGAAAACCAATCGGATGACTAACGAAACGTCTTCAAGAACTAAACTTTAAGTCCAGTTCATCAAACTGAATACATCAGATACACTGTCTTACTGGTGTTTTCAGAGGTTTATGCACTAGGAAAACATTGCATGCAACAATCACCTATTGGCAATGCTAAAAAAAACAATGCTAAATGCCAGAGAAACAAAATCCATTCCAGTAAACCCAGTCTTTAAGGGCATGTCCAGACAAAAAAGAAACAGGGTTATTCAATAAAAGTTCTTATCGTTTAAAATGGTGCTAATTTTGCCCCAACCAATCAGATGTTAGCTTACAAATGTTAAATAAGATCTGATTGGTTGGGGCAAAATTAGCACCATTTTAAATAATAAGAACTTTTAGTGAATCTCCCTGAAAATGTTTTTTAAAGGGCAAGTCCAGCCCTAAAATGAAAACTTACATACAGGTAAATCACCCCCCAAAACCCTAAATGGTAATAGTTTGAAATCTGAAATATATAAGTCTAACCTGAAATCCTGCACAATGTCCTGTTTCTGCTTCCTGGTTCTTCCAGTTAGCAACTGTCAGTTATGGATTTGACAGTTGACACCTCAGCCAATGACTGAATGTTAATCCCCTATCTGCCTCTTCTGAGCATGCTCAGTACAGGCTCAGTACAGGTTTCTAAATTGCTCAGTTTCCATGAGGCATCCAGAAGCATAGAAGGCATACAGTAATGAATTCATAGGACAAAGTATGATATATCAACATATTTTAGAGAGGCTATTCTTTATGTAAGATGTTCTTATGAGGGTGGAGTTGACCTTTAACCTCATTACCCCACAAAACCAAATATGTGTTTTAACCTTACCATAATCCGACGCTCCCACAGTGAGATATACTTACTTTTACCTTAACCTTAGCAGATCCTTTGCCAGAAGTTCCCCCTTCAGCTTTCTGTTTCCAGACTGTTATGACTGTGCAGGAGCAGAGCGAGCTGGTAACCAGCTCTTCTGGGTATGGACTGTCAGACATTGGCCGTGATGCCAGCGTGACTGACTGTACCCAGAAGAAGGTGGGACTTTTGTCAAGTGCTCAGCTGTGGTAAAAGTAAGTACATCTCAGCGTTAGAGCGTCGGATTAAGGTAAGGTTAAAACACATCTTAGGTTTTGTGGGGTAATAAGGCTAAAACCACTTAGCTATTTTTTGGCTGGACATGCCCTTTAAGGTGGCCATACATATATACGATTTTACTTACCTGACCGAGCACTCCCGTGACGTTCGACCGATCCTGCTGGAACCGCCTCTCCCGTTCTTCTATGTGACCGATATGCGATTGCAAATCCCATTCATTTTGTGATCGCATGTCGGTCGCATAGAAGAACAGGAGATGCGGTTCCAGTAGGATCGGCCGAATGTTGCGGGAGCGCTTGGTCGGGTAAGTAAAATTGTATATATGTATGGCCACCTTTAAGGTGAATGTTGGAGGGTAAGACATGAATCTGGTCCATGTGGAAGCTGTATAGTTGGCTGGGTGAGTTAAAGGGCATGTCCACCCCCAAAACGATTATCCCCCCACTACAGGCCCCAATGTGTAGTGCAATAAAATCCTTACCTTACATCCCAGCTCCAAATGGTTCTCCAGTAATCCCCCCCCCACCAAAGTCCAAAAAAGTGGCCACCAGGAGGAGAGCAGAGTCCATATAGGACTCTGCCTTCTGTCTCAAGCAGAGGGCCGGGGCAGTGCGGCGAAGGAGTGAGGCATGGCAAGTAACTATCTGGGGACTTTCTAAGAAAATTATTATATACTAAAAATGTAAATTAATGGTGGACATACCCTTTAAACATTCTGCTTTCCCCTTCCCTCATTCATAATTTGTCATACTAGAGCACATATTGGACACACTGAGAGGCAAGTTGGATACACATTCAGGGAGATTCAATAAAAGTTCTTATTGTTTAAAATGGTGCTGATTTTGCCCCAACTAATCAGATCTTTAAAAACAAAAATGTAACATTTGAAAGCTAACATCTAATTGGTTGGGGCAAAATTAGCACCACTTTAAAAGAACTTTTATTGAATAACCCTGATTATGTGGTGAATTTAGTGCAAAAGTTCTCCTCATTTCCGCAGCAACCAATCATAAATCTTTTTACTGTTTAACTGCAGTTATGTAAAAACTGATTGGTCGCTGCAGATTACTAAACCACAGGCAAACGACTGGACCTGCATATAGCCCCAGTGAGTGTCGGGAAGTCAGGGCACCAGTGTTCGGTAAATTTAGTACTTACTCTGACGCTACAGACAGGGAGTTCGCTACGTAGGACACGGGCACAGCGGCGAGTGATAGTAGGAAAGGCCCCGCAGGTTCTGGGAGACCCATTGTAACTCCCTACACCGGCACGTCCAGGGTTACCGGGCTGGGAATGGGAAGGGCCGTGTGTTATGTGGAGGAGGCGGCCTGGTTACTGGCGAAGCTGAAGGCTGTGGAACTGGTCGCGTAGCTCAGACTTCTCCCATACAAAGTTCACTCTCTGTAGCTGCCTCATTGCAACACCGCTCACTGATAATGTCAGGGACTCTATTAACCCCTGCTGGGCTGGGCTGCTCCTGGGACCTACAGCTGGGTGGGTTGGAAGGGAAGGCTTATCAATAATAACAAAATCGGGGTAATGCGTAGAGTGTATATATATATATATATTCCTATCAACTTCTTTCGGGGGATATGTATATATATATATATTCCTATCAACAACTTTCGGGGGAGAGTGTATTTAGTGAATAATGCATTCCTTATTGTAAGATATAAAGTAGTGTTTAAAGGGGATGCTGGGAGCTGGAGTTTTTCAGACATCTGGAGATCTATTGCATGTCTATCCCTAAAGTAAGGGCTAGGCCACACTAGCGCGTTCTAGCGCACCCGCGTTTTGCGCTTGCGCCCGTGATTTTCGCTAACATGAAAATCACGGGAATGCGAACGTTCCTGCGATTTCCGATGCGCATGCGATTGTGCGTCCGTTCGCGTTTTACGGCGAACATTTTTTCGTGCAATCACTTGCGTTTTCATTTTTAAGATAACGAAAGCGCAAACATGAAAATAACGTGCGCTAAGGCACAGAAAGCGCGCGCACAATCGCATGCGTTATCGCGCGCGATTGTGCATGCGCTTTCTGTGCGTTAGCGCCCACGCTTGGTGCGTTGTAGTGTGGCCTCAGCCTAAGGGGATTCCTTTTCAAATTTGCAAATTTTACTTGGGTGAAATGCCAGAGGACTGAGCAAGTGTTCTGCGTGAACTGCCCATGTGTGAGCACTCTGTCGGCAGTCTTTTTTTGGGCACGTTCACACTACATCAGTTTGTATCCGTTTTTCAAACGCAGGTGCTTTTGAAAAAATGGACAGACAGTAAAACCCCACAGGATTTCATAATATCATTCACACCTGCTGCGTTATAATCCGTTCTGTTCCATTCCGTTTTAAAAAAACGCACTGTATGTAGCATTTCTGTCCGTTTTTTCATGCATTTTCTATAAAAATCTATGGAATACACATTGTTAAAAAATGGATACAAATGTATGAAAAAAATGGATACAAACTGACAGCCCTTTGGCTTCGTTCACACTAGATCAGTTTGTCTGTTACCGGACAGAAACGCATGTTGCGGTCTGTTTTATTTAACAGAGTAGATTCATTCAGTCCTTAAAAAAAAAAGTACTGCTGCATGCATTTCTGTCCAGAAACAGACTCATTTTGGTAAAAAATATAGCAAAAACGGACAAAAAAATGGACTGTCTGTTTCTAGTGTGAACATAGCCTTTCACATGCTACTGAGGAGTGGGGGAGCATCAGGGGAGACTGACCTTAAAGGGCATGTCCACCCCCAAAACAAAAATTTCACCCACTACTCGCCCCAACTGTGCAGTAATTTCAAAATCCTTACCTTACCTCTCCAAATGGTTCTCCTGCAATATCTGCCCAAAGTCCCAGAAAGTGAAGAATAGGAGCCAGGCTACCTTTCCTCTGAGAGGTTTCTGGCTTGCCCACTGCAGCCCTTCCCCTCCCTTTCGATCTCTGCTGCCTTGTGTCCTAGCATGAAATATTTTTGCTGTAGTGTAATGGACCCTATCCCACCCCTTACGGACATAATTGTTTGCAACCAAAAAATCAGTAATATACTGAGTCTTGTTCCTCCCAGTGTACTGCACTGCAGGCAGCCACGTCTATGATTGGCTGCCTGTCAGCCAATCACAGACACGGCTGCTGGTACAGCCCCCTGCTTGCAATTTCCTACAAGCAGAGGGCCAATTAAGTACCTTTCTGATTCTTTTCTTTTTTTGCAAACAAATATGGCAGTTGGGGGTGGGATGCAGGCCACTACACTACAGCAAAAGTTTATATAACTATCTGTCATCATTTTGAAGTCCCCTTGCATTTAGCTATACCTGACCATGTCATTTAAACCAAAAAACAAATGCAAATGGACGCTCCAAATTTCCTTTTAAAAATTAATATTCCTTTTATTCACCCATTCATGAGATATCCCTCCAGCAACATTTCGGGCGGACCTTGACCCTAAGAGCTAAGGTTTGTACACACGTGCTGACATGCGACACACTTTGTGTACGAATGGCCATTTCGGACGATAATCGTGTCATGTTTGGGCACCTTATCGGCCGTTCGGTCAGGAATAGCTGCCCAATCAGCCGGGCGGATCCTCGAAAAAAAAAAAATGAGGTGCCCATACATGGCACGGTTATCGTCCGAAATGCCCGTTTGTGCACATCAGCACCGGCGATCGCACGTGTGTACGAACCTTTAGAGAGAAAGTGACAACTTTTATCCAGTGTGTCCTCCATCTTGTGGGCAGGACCAATTAACTCTTTAACATATACAGTAAACAAACAGTGATAGACACGTCACTTCTTATATACTTGTTTCATTTTAATAATATATAGGGTCATAACCATGTTGATTTTACCTATATTGTTAATTTTTGATACAAATAGAACAAGTGTATAAGAAGCAAACTGTCTATCACTGTTTGTTTATATTTTAAAGAGTTAATCACTGATTGCATGTTAATTAACTGGTCCTGCCCACAAGATGGAGGACACACTGGATAAAAGTTGTTAAGCTGCAGGCAAATGAGAATTCGATTGGACCCTCATACAGGAATACTGACTATTTTAATCTGCAGTAAACACCTGCAAAAATAATTAGACCATGTTACTGTACTTAAATGTCAGGTTACACCTACTATCCTTTCAAAATAGAAGAAACTCAAGACCACCTTGAAGTGGCCAAGATATTAAAGTAAAAAGCAAAAAGTATGTTTGTTTTTTAACAAGATGGAAGAAGCAAATAAGTCCCTTTAGTGACATTGGCTAGGACAGATTAAGTATATAAAGAATATATTAGTTTATCAACCACTGACACAATGGATTTATGAGAAATATATCATGCCAGACAAATTTAATTGTTTTTTATGAAGAAGTGAGTAAGAATTTAGATTCAGGCACAGCAGTGGATGTGGTATACTTGGATTTTGCGAAAGCTTTTGATACTGTGCCACATAGGTGACTAATGTATAAACTGGGGACTGTTGGACTTAAAGGAAAACATTTGTGCATGGATAGAGAATTGGTTATTGGATCGCAAACAGAGAGTGGTGGTAAATGGAGCTACATCTATGTGGGCTAAAGTTATAAGCGGAGTGCCTCAGGGTTCCGTACTGGGGCTGCTTCTGTTTAATCTGTTTATAAATGACTTAGAAGGGGGCATTGGGAGCAAGGTCTCAGAATTTGCTGATGACACTAAACTATGCAGAGCTTTGGAAACTTCAAATGATGTGCAAGTGTTGCAAGCAGACTTAGATAGATTAGCAAAATGGGCAGCAGAATGGCAGATGAGATTCAATGTCAATGCCAGGTAGCAACGGCTAGAGCTAGCAAAATATTGTCCTGTGTAAAGAGAGTAATGGATTCAAGAGAGAAAGATATTATTCTCCCTCTTTACAAGGCTCTGGTAAGGCCTCATGTGGAATATGCAGTGCAGTTTTGGAATCCCATATACAAAAGGGACATCTTGGAAATGGAAGCAGTTCAGAGAAGGGCAACTATATTAATAAAGGGAATGGAAGGGCTTGAATATGCAGGCAGATTAGACAAGTTAGGGCTGTTTACATTGGAGAAGCTACGTTTGCGTGGGGATATGATACGTTTATACAAATATATTAACAGGCCATACAGTAAACTCTGGTGCATTGTTCACTAACAGGTCATATCAGAGGACTCATGGACATACTTTAAGGTTGGAAGAAAAGATGTTTCATCTTCAGGTTAGGAAAGGTTTCTTTACAATGAGAACGGTGAAACTGTCTTCCAGCGGATATAGTGATGGCAAGTTTATTAAATAGCTTTAAAAAAGGCCTGGATAAGTTTCTAAAACTAAAAAATATTGAGAATTACTGGTATTAATACATATAGATCTGGTTGATCCAGGGATACTTTCCGATTGCCGTTTGGAGTCACAAAGGAATTTCCCCAACTTTTTTTGCATTTTTTTTTTTGCCTTCCTCTGGATCTACTGTTAGGTAGGGTTAAAAAAAATAAAAAATAAGTGTGAATAGGTTGGACTTAATGTCTTTATTCAACCTCAATTACTATGTAATGTGCAACTTAACATTGTCCTGTGCAACCTGTGTATATTCATGTGATGAGTTGTGACTGAACCTTGCCCTTTATCACAATTTCCTGCAGACACAGAGGACTCTTGCCCTGACCCAGATCTGCCAACTTGTCATTCCTCCTGAGAAAGGTATATTTAGGGCAGTCCCAAGGCTGCACTGACTTCAGATTTCAAGGATCCGTTTAGTAATTCAGTCAATCTCTTTTTTTCTATATGTGCATTTCCCCCCTAACAGCTATACCATAAGTTCTCTCCTTACTGCCTGTGGCAGCATCCAAGCCAATGCAAATTCTTGAATTTTATTATGAATAGCATTAGAGCAAAGAAAGCATGGTAAAGGTTATGACATTACAGTTTGTTTCCAGAATGATTCAAGCTAGGCCACACTACACCCCACAAAATATCACAATGTTGGAGTAGTGTATTTTACCTTTTGTTAACACACACATTCCCATTTTACCATCTCTAGTTAAAATAAAAACCCATTCAATACACACCAAAGATAGTGATTGCATTCACTGTGAATATGGATCACAGTGCAATGTCAATGTGTTGCATGGAGCATGCAGTATGCCTGCGATCTGCAAGGGTTAGGCCACACTAATGAGTTTTTCATGTGATTGCGCATGCGATTTTGGTTAGAATGGAAATCATGAAACGCAAAAATTTACACGATTCCCATTGCGCATGCGATTGCACATCTGTTTCTATTTTGCGCTTCCATTATGGAAAATAATCACATGTGCAAACGCGGAACAACACGCGACTATGCAACATAATCGCACAAGCAATCGTGTGCGATAACGCTCACACTTAGGTGCATTGTAGTGGGGCATCAGCCTTAGACAGATGGAATATATCTGAGGGCACGGCCACACTGTGCCGCAAACACAATCGCACACGGAATCACATGCGATTTCATGTGCGTTTTCGTTGCGTTTGCGCATGCGATTTCTTCATAAGGTATAGGAAAACGCATGCGACTGCGGTAAAAAAATGTGGACCGCAAAATCGCAATTGCAACGCACCCGAAACGTGCATTTTCAATGATCTGAAAAAAACGCAAGCGCACAAAAAAAGCAGTGTGGCCTAGCCCTAGGGATAAGAAAAATGTCCAGGTTTTTTTGTTTTTTTTGCACTGCCAGTTATCAGTTATCCCACCCCTCTCAGGAGTCACAGGAGTCTCCTGGACATTGGAGTGGTCTCCTGCACTTCTGCGAGATCACCCCTAACTCCCATGACTCATGTACCTGGAGTATCCACCTCTGGAACATCCCCTTTTCAGCCGCCATGCCCCTAACACCTCCTTTTATAACGTTACATGTAACGCCCACTGACAAGCCCCTAACCCTGCCTCTGCCCCTTTGATGACGTTTTACACATCATGTCGGCCCACCATGCCCCCTTCTCCCCACCCTACCCAAAAGCCACATTTGACAGGGTGGGATGTCTGAGTTATACCCCCCCAACATTAAGTTGCTGTTACAAAATAAGCACAGCATGTGCTGTTTTTAAAAAAAAAAACATGTATAAAATACACATACAGCTGGGACAATTTTGAGAAGACTTGGTATACTGTATGTGTTGTTCTATACTGTCACAGTATTTCCTGTTTTCCCCAGCATTAAGTCTTAATTGAGCATGCTTTTCCCCTCCGGGGCAGAGGTCAGGTTTCACTAAACCAACTGGAAGCAGGAAATTTGAATTTTCACCCCCATATAATTTCTCACAGGCTCCAGTTAGAGATCAGCAGGCTTTTATTTAACCCTACCTGGTTTGGAGACCACAGTTGCCCTTTAATTGGGAGAGATTTTGAATGGGTTGCGGATCAGATTTGGTTAGAAAGCTGCGGGGGTTCAGGTCGAATCAATGGTTAAAAAACGGGCAATACCAGGTACTCTGCTGGTTCAATACATTTATGAATCTTCAGGTGTCAAATAACTTATCATATGCATTATTTTACATAGTAGCAAGATTTTATCAACAGAAACATTCTTAAGAAAAAAAAAAAACTTAGAAGCATGAACACAAATGGAATCTTAGAATCTTATTCCATGTAAAATCCAATCATTTAAAAAAATTATACTTTTGAAAAGGACTATGGATATAAAAACATTTAGCCGAGACATGTAGGGATTGATCTTGATCTTCCCTTCCTTAGGCTGAGGCCACACTTTAACATGCACAAGTGAATGCGATTGCATGGAAAAATGCGGATAGCATACACAGTGCACTAGTGAGGCCACCACAAATGGGCCACACCAGTGTTCGCTTTTTATACTGTGATCGGATCATGCTTAAAAGCGCACTAGTGTGGCCTAGCCCTCAAGGTGGTTACACAGTATCAATCTGTCAAAGATGACAGACAAAATCTGCAAGATTCTGTCTGTCATCTGTGACAGATGGGAGTACAAACACTCATGCTCATTCTCCTTATATAAAGTATAGAGAGAACATCCGTGACTGCCATACTCTTTACCAGGGCTGTTTCTAGCCGTCTTGGTGCCCTAGCGTGATCAGATTGCAATCCTATCATGCTTAAAATCGCAGTAGTGTGGCCTAGCCTCCAAGAGTATTGGACTCAACACTTTGTGCCAGCACTTTCCCAGAGTAATGATTTAACCCCTCAGTGCCAGCAGACATCTCCAGAATATAGTGATTACTACTTTCAGTGCCATCTCCAGAATATAGTGATTACTACTTTCAGTATTGCCATTAACCCTTCAGTGCCAGCACTTTCCCAGAGAATTGGCATTAACATTTTCAGGGCCATCAGAGTATTACTTTTAACCCTTTCAGCTGCCAGCATTGACATGATTTACTGTATGTACCTGCTTTCCATGTCTCCTCCATGGAATTGTTCACTCCTCACCCACCTTTAAGGTTTGTACACACGTGCGTTCGCAGGTGCCGACCCATGATGTGTACGAACGGCTGTTTCGGGCAGTAATCGGCCCATGTATGGGTACTTTATCGGCCGATCTGCGATCTGCCCGGCAGATCAGGCAATGATCCCCAAACGAACGGCCGTTTCGGCCGATAAAATGCCCATACACGGGCCGATTATCGCCCGAAATGGCACCTGCGATCGCATGTGTGTACGAACCTTAAGTTCTTATTGGAGAGTTGGATTGAAGGAAGAAAAGCAGAGATAGTGATCTCATGGCTGCTAGTCACAGGGGCCACTGTTCTAAAGTCTGCAGCAGCGTTTACCTGGCATTTTAAAATTGTTCTCCTCAGTACATTAGCTGAGCTCATCCTCCCCCCCCCCTTCCTTCCTACACCTTCATTTGCAACATTGTAGTGAGTAGGGAGCCTAAACTCAGCTACTTCTACTTGGAAACAATGTTGCAAACTACAGCAGCAGAACAAGGAGAGCAGTTCCAACAAAGCAAGTAAAAGCTGACAGGGAGATGCTGGGGCAGGGATCAGCCAGTAGATCTCCAGATGTTTGAAAACGACAACTCTCCCAGCATTCCTCAACAAGCACTCTGCAGTTGTGGATTTCTGGGAGCTGTAGTTCAAACATCTGGAGATCTACTGGTTGCCTATCCCATTGCTAGGGACAACATTGGGCACCCTGGTTTAACAGGCACCCTAGCACTTTGCCTAGGTGGCCTATGCCTAAAAAACAGCCCTGCTCCCTATGATTGCGGCTGACTGTATATTTTAGTACAGGGGGCTGACCGCGACCATGGTAAATTTTCTGTTTGAAACTATTGTTGCAGGCGCGGAACGTTCCTTGTCAGAAACTATCGTTTTGCCCGTACATACTTTACCAATAAAAGGCCCTTTATCGGGAATGTGTGTACCCAGGCTTAAACAGTGGATCATCACTTTCATGTATGGCATAGTCAACATACTTATCAAAATTTGCAAGATGTTCCTACAACTGCCTAATCTGCCAATCTGATACATGATCACAAAATGAATGGTCCAGACCAGGGAATGTTGGCAGGTAAGCCAATTATACAGATGATACTGGATTGATATGATTAAAAGTAAAATAAACCTAATTTAGAACAATGTATGAACAAGATTAGTTGTGCAGTGGGACCATTAATCCAGTTATAGTGGTCAGGTGCAGACTACATTTATGCTCCTTAATATATACGCGTGCGCTTACAGTTCAAGGGAGTGCTAGGTCATGGTATTCATGTCCCGTTGATCTAATTGGATACCACAGATTGATTATTAGTTAAAATGAGAACCCACACACCCTGCTAAGTTTTAAGAGTTCTCTGTAAAAAAAAACTTTAATATTTTGTTTTGAGTTCCATAAGTTCCTGAACCCAATTCAAAGGAAAGAGCATGCTAAGCAGAAGCTAGACTCTTCCCTCCCAAAAAGAAAAGCTCAATCTGCAAATGCTTTTTCTATCAATAAAACACAACTAAAGTGGTAAAGAATAAGCTTTGGAATGTGTTTTACCAATATTTTCATTTAGAGATTTATCAATGATTTTATTGCTAAAGCATAAAGAAGCAGCAGTGTACACAGACAGAACTTGTAGGTGCGCTAGTGCCAATTGCATTGCGATCCGATTATAAGGGCACACGTAATAACTATTTTTGGTGTAATTCGGATGCGCTCAGATATACCCGAAAATGACAGTGAATGCAGTGCAAGCAAGCATCCACAAACACGAAGTGTTTGATCTCAGTGTGGCCTTGGCCTCAATGTGTTCATTTATATTCCCTTTAAATCACTCCTGGCGGTTTTTTACTGTAGAAAGCAAAAAGAACCACAGACTCTAGTATAGTAAAAACTCCTATAAAGTGATTGTACTAAAACTCCAATTTATTCACATAAGGAGGATCTCAGCTAGACCAAGATATCTCCTCCCCCACATACATTATTACTATTATTGTGGATTTATATAGCACTAACATCTTCCGTAGTGCTTTACAATTACATGTATACATTCACATCAGTCCCTGCCCCGAAGAGCTTACAATCTAAGCACATTTATTTGACACATACAACCTATCAGTATGTCTTTATGATTGTGGGGGAAACCGGGGTACCCGGAGGAAACCCACGCAAGCACGGGGAGAACATACAAACTCCTTGCAGATGTGTCCAAGGGTGGAATCGAACTCAGGACTTCAGCGCTGCAAGGCATCAGTGCTAACCACTGAGCCACCATGCTGCCCATACATGAGAAAAAACACACAGTTAAAAACACAAACCCTCGCCTCAATGTTCATAGATTAAAAAAACATGAGTGTACCTTGAGCTGCAGGTTCTTGGATCAAACTTCGTTCTGGCTCAATCCAATTGTGTCTGGGGTTCCACCACAGTCCCAATAGGTAATATGCAAACAATATGAAGGACACAAGAGAGCCTCAGCTAGCTAGATGATGTGCTTCACTCCTAAATAAAAAAACATTTCTAGCATCTAGCTAGATGAGGCTCTCTTGCGTCCTTCATATGGTTTTTAATGTACATAGATACAATAATTACTACAGTCTCATACATAATATACCGGTATATTGTGTTACACAAACAGAGTAATGATATAAAATGTAATAGTCTCACATCCCACCTCTATCCAGAGGAATAATATCAATAGATAATCATGATCATATCCTAAACCTATGTGATGGCAACAAGTAAAAAGGTTACCAAGAGAGACCTCAGAAATCCATAAATGGGGGCAGAGGGGTGATAGTAAAAAATGGCAGAAGCGTTTCGTTTGGATCCCCAAACGATTACATTCCTGAATTTTTCAACCATGGAAATATACTTTGGTAATTTCCTTTTATTAATACTGTATTAAATATAGGAGTGAATTAAATTTATTTTGGAAATTGATGGATATATCGGTCATCCTATAAAATAAAATGCTAAACCTGCGTCCCAGAATCCGTGTGTGGCTTTTTCTCTTCTGCGCATGTGTGAGAGGAGAGTGGGAAAGTTCCTGCGCATTGCCGGACTAATGTGCTTGTATTTGTAGCGGCTTTTCTTCTTCTGGCTATGAGAGAGAGAGAGAGAGAGAGAGAGAGAGAGAGAGAGAGAGAGAGACCGACCTACCACCAGTTTTTGTAACAGGCTTAACTGGCTTGTGTGCATATTAAACTGTGGTAAATCTGTCTTTTAAATATTGAGGACTTGCATATTTCTTTCTATATTTTTAGTTATTGTTTTTCTAGTTAATATAGAACGGTACTTTTTTTCTAGTGTGTATACTTGTGGCTTATCTGTAATAGGGTGGTTTCTCCTCACCCAATATGGCCGCTTGACATCTCCAGTCTCCAGCTGTAGGAGGAGCAGCTCTATGTACATAGCAGAGTTAAGTTTAGAAGAAGAGGGCTTTAAACCTCACACTAAGGTATGATCGATCTCTCTGTACGCCACTGAGGAAGTTTGGGGATCCAAACGAAACGTCTGGCATTTTTTACTAGCACACCTCTGCCCCCATTTATAGGTTTCTGAGGTCTATCTTGGTAACCCTTTATACTTACCTTGTTGCAATGCCATAGGTGTAGGATATGATCATGTTCATCAATTGATACTATTCCTCTGGATAGAGGAGGGATGCGATACTTTATTATATTTTATATCATTACTCTATTGTTCCATATTATGTAAGAGTCTGTATTTATTATTGTGTCTATGCACATGGAATTGAGGGCTTGTGTTTATGACTGTGTTTTTCCGGGTGTATGTGGATTTTTTGGTCTACCCGAGACCCTCCATATGTGAATAAATGAGTTTTAATGCAATCACTTTGCAGGAGTTTTTATTAGCGAGTGTTTCCCGCTGTAACCGTGTCTGTAGTTCTTTTTGCTTTTTATATTTAGTGTATAACACAGTTAGTGCACCTCTATCCAATGTGGATTATTTAACGAAGTTTGGTACAGTGCCCTATATTAAGTTTGTTCCTGACAATCTTTTACTGTTACAGAGGTAAACCTGGAGGATGTGGTTAAAAAATTAAGTAGCAATGACTTCAGCTGTTCCTTCTATTAGTAAGTTTCTATTAGCTTTCAGATGTTTAAAAACTACAACTTCCCTCTGCAGTAGAGGAATGCTGGAAGTTGTAGTTTTTAAACATCTGAAAGCACACCGTTTGAGAATCCCTGCTGTATACTGTACATTATACATGACAAATGAACAACAAATGTATCTACTTCAGCCTATTGACACAGAAAAGCATGGCTAAGAGGTTTTCCCGTTTTTGATTCATATGAAATAATACAGACTCTGGTTTTGAACTAAAAAGATATTTATTAAGTATCCTTCATCTCTTAAAGTTCTTTGTAATGTAGATGTTCCAAATTCTAATAAACAATGTCAGACGGGATTTCTTTAGTAAAACATGGCAGAAAAATGCTTTGGCCAACATTACAAAGTAACACCAGCCTTGATTAGTAAATAAAATATCGGTGGAGATCACAGCAGTAGATGTTTAGTAATAAGGACGTCTAGGATTATTCTGCAAATAAAAAAAGAATATTTAGTAAAGTAAATAAGAACAAATAAGCAATACCTCTATTGAATACAAGAACACTCCCAATAAAACATGTAAACAAAAGGGACCATGTACATTATAACTGAAAACATTCAGATTTGTGAATCAGCAATGACATACTGCCCACAAACAAGATACAAATCTGCACAAGCTAAGAGAGTTCTCTCTCCCCCTGGTGGACCTCCTGCACTATCGGTACTACTGCTCACATTGACAGTAACGTGCACTCCCCTTGTGGGGGACACAGAGAATGGGCCGATTATAGCAATCACTCTCTCCACTATATCATCTGTTGATTCCCATCGCAATGTAGGCTACATACACCCTTCCTCCCCATTTTTATGTGTCTGTTCCGGTTAGGGTTAGATCCCACTATGTGCGTTGCGTTCCGCAATGTAATTTAAAATATGATGGAAATCACGAGAATCCATTCCCAGCCTGTTTTTTTATCTGCATACGTGCACAACTTTTGGTCCGTGTGTGTCAGAATCGCACTTTAATAATGCGAGGTATTTTTGCATTCTCTGGTATTTGATTTTCCAAAAACTGCACACGAACGTAAACGGACCAGAAACGCAGACAAACGCATAGAAAATTTCATGTCTTAACCCACAACACGGACAAAACACTTTGTCCAAATCAAAATGCACAGCACATAGTGGAACCTAACCCTTACTCATTCACTGTGTGTGTCCCCCAGGAGGAGGGGTGTATGTCCATCAGCAATGTGATAGGAATTAACAGAATTAACAGAGGATATAGTGAAGAGATTGCTGCCCATTCTTTGTGTGTGTATCCCAGGGAGAGGGGGAGTGTTTGCTATGATTGGTTCATTCTCCAGATTACAGTCAATGTAAAAAAAAACAAATGTAGGAGACCTGGGGATGTGAACACACAGTTAATGACAGAGGAGGGGGGAAATGCAGTGGGTAAAGTGAGGATCTTCTCTGAAACAAGAAACCAGAGGGGTAAATGTTACTGTAGTGGGTCATATAATAAAAGGAAAAGATAGTGATCAGTGGTAACACACTAAATATTACAGGGATTTACATATTCAGTGAGAATGAGCAGTGACTTCCTATTGGTGGATTGGATCAGAGGCACTTCCTCTTCAAGAAGAAAAAAATAAAACGTGTGTACCGCTTAGCATAGTAAGCGGTGCAGGGAGGACGACTGAGGGCCGCCTCCTGGGAATTACTTTGCAAACAGAGGCTAAATAACTTAAGAAGTCAGCATTATATAGACAAGGTAAGGGCATTTCATTTCATCAGCCATGCGATCACACATGTGCCTTTAGGTCTGATACACAGGGCTGATTTTACCTTGATAATTTTGTCCGATATTCAGATTGGTAGTCTGTCATTTGCAATTAAAGTGGTACAAATAGGCTGCATGGTTGGCCACACACACAATTTTTTGGACAGACTAATTTTGCAAAAAAATTGGTTGGAATCAGTCATGTTGGAAATCAAAATTGATCACCTGGGGAATATGATATACCAAAATATCAGACTCCGTGATCAATCAGGCCAAAATATCAGCCCATGTGTTTTAGCCTTTAGTTATAGAATTCAATTAGGCCAATATACTTTATCCTTCATTTTTAAAGGATATGTACACTGGGAAATTTGTTTTGTTTTTTTTTTTAAATTGCCCGTTACTGGAAACTATGTTACCTCATACTGCGCATGCTTGCCCTCACAGAAAGTCAGAAAGTCTGGCAGGGGGCTGAGCATGAGCAAATCAATTACTGGATTGAAGTCATGCATCAACACAGCAGCTTACATGTATTTAATTATAGATTGAAATGAGGCAAAGTATTTTTTTAGTGTACAATTCCAAGTTAAGTAGCTCTTGCCAGTACATACTAATGGGTTGGGCCGGAAGCGGTATGCCAGCATCATTCTTTTCCGAAAAGCATCATATTCATCATCGCTTTTAGATAAATCTGCAGGACGATCAATGCCAAATCCTGCACCATCAATGGCTGTAGATCCCCTAAGGACAAATTAAGCAAGAGAGCAAGCTTTTAAAAATGCAAATAAAATAAATGCCAGTAAGTTGAAACATAGTAATGTTGCCCTGGAAACATTTTCTTTAAAGAGGAACTGTGGTCCAAAAATGACTTTATGTAAATTGATAGGAATTCCTCTTCTGAGAGTTTTTGCAATGTATTTCCATTGTTTATTTTGCATAGTTTTGAATATATTTACATTTTTGTGTGTGATATAGCAGCAGCATCACCAGGTCCCCTGCACTTCCTGCTCTGAAACCTGTCAGTCAATCTGCCTTGTGTCTCCTCCCCTTTGCAGCCCCCCTGGTCCCTCCCACTCATGGACCCCATGGTCCCTCCAGTTGCAGGCCCCCCATGGCCCATTCCCTTACAGCCCCATGTGGCCCCGCCAGTGAGGACTCTGCCTGAAAAGGTTGTTTTCACATTGTGAGAGAGAAGGGCTGTAGATTCCCTTCTCTGCAGCTGCAGGTCCTTCACACAGCAGAGAGGAGGGGGGACTTCCTGTCTCCCTCACACACTAAGGGAGTCTGAGGCTGTGCTCGCCGGCGGCACTGTGCAGGAGAAACCTTAGGAATGTCACATGTCAGCCTCCCACCCATTAACTTTCTGGTCAGTCATTTCTTTATATCTTGGGCTGTGGAGCACGTAGAGAGGTGGATGATGGCTCGTTTTAAACTCAAATTGTTTGGAGACCACAGTTCCCCTTTAAAAAGCAGTACTATTTGTAAGCAAATTCATAACTACTGTTAAAGGGTCACAATACTTACTCAAACATCTTTTACATTATCTGAAACTACAATTTAAAAGAAGTAAAATGATGGTACTCACATTCATCTGTGCTTGCTTTGTCATTTAATTATTATTGTTTATTGAGTGTTCCTAATTGCTATCACTCTCCCTTACTCACTGCCTTCTTGTAGTGTCTGCAACACTTATAAGTTCAGCACAGCCTCACCATGGACACTGCTCTACTAACACATCTCCCCCTTGCCTTC
This sequence comes from Hymenochirus boettgeri, assembly GCA_019447015.1. Lineage (NCBI taxonomy): Eukaryota > Metazoa > Chordata > Amphibia > Anura > Pipidae > Hymenochirus > Hymenochirus boettgeri. The sequence goes on along the minus strand of CM033469.1, from coordinate 206,827,189 downwards.
TTTTCTCTGTTTATTCTCTTAAATTGTTGTAGAAAGTGTACTGGAAGGCAGCCAATGATCCTAGTAAGAGGTCAGGGATGGTCACATATTATAATTTCTGCCTCTGGAGTGACAGGTCTTTCCCTGTAAATGCTGTGATTTCAAATGAGGATTCTCAGAATATACAGCTCAGATTTAAAATCCGGACAAAAGTCTTGGATTATTTTATTATTACTAAAATAATTTTTTTTTTTTTTTTACAGTATAGATACCCTTTAAATGTGAAGCAACTCTGTGTGTCTCCAGGCTGATGATGTCAATGAGACAATCTTAACAACTAGTTGTATTATTAGGGTGGTGGTGGGTCAAAGAAGCATGATAAATCGTTTTCCCTCTAAAACCCTGATTCAGGTGAAGAAGGTCTATAGGAACTATAGCAACAGACCAAGAATTATCTGAAAATGTGAGGGAGCATCTTACTATAAAACTAGACATTAAGCCCGCTACAATAACGGGCGCTAGAAGCACAGAGTGCCCCCTTAGTGTCCCAAGGACATAGTCCTCCTCCATGTCCCAAGGCCAGAGTACCCTCTTAGTGTCCCAAGGCCAGAGTCCCCCCTCTGTCCCAAATCCAGAGGCCCCCCCGGCCCAAAACCCGGGGCCCCCCTCGTCCCAAATCCAAGGTCCCCCCTTTACCAAATCCAGGGCCCCCACTCTGTACCAAATCCAGCCCCCCCCCCTCTGTCCCAAATCCAGGGGGCTCCCTGTCCCAAATCCAGGGGCCCCTGTCCCAAGCAACCTTACCTGCAGTCTGTTTAATTGCTGTTCTCACTCTGTGTGTTTCCTTGTTTCTCCCTCTAGTGGTGAGTCAATAGGAAATGCAGACTCTCCCTCTAGTGGTGAGTCAATAGGAAATGCAGAGACTCTCCCGCTAGTGGTGAGTCCATAGGAACTGCAGTGACACACACACACGGACGCACACTTAGGGTTTTATTAAATAGGATGATACCAAACATGAGAAAAGGAAATCAGCACGTTGTATGGGCCATTAAGAAAGACCACAATGCTGATGAACTACCACGTCAACATCTTTCATATGGAAGCAAATTTCTGAAAGTGGTTCTCTCCTTTTATATGAATAAGAATAAAATATCATCTGTGAATTCCTATGATACATTTAGCAAGGGCTTTTCTTATGATAACAGGACTTTATGGGGACATCAGGTATATATTTCCAATTGAATTACAATGTCGTCACCATTCACTACATCCACGTCAGGTCTGTATCTTTACCATGTATTCAGTATTTGTATATCCCTTTACTAGGCAGCAACAAGATCCCATTCAATGGTCCAGGATTTAACTTTTCCATAAAGTAATAAATCCAGATCAAAACCCTCACCTTTATATGGGTGTAAATATTTGTGCTATTGGCTTACAAGGACCAATGAAATCACATCTCATACGTTTCCATGCTCACACTTTTTTGCTCCTGAATAGAATATCATTGTAGGTGCAGATAGAACTGACAGGGTTTGTTACTTTGTTTTATGGTAAATTCTTTTAGCAGAGGTCAGAGAAAATTTACCTCCCCCTTTCCAAATCACTCCAGCATTTTTACCCAGTGATGTCTACAAAACCTACCCAGGCACTACAAGAGTTAGGCTGGATACACACGGGACGGGATTTGCCCTGACCGACTAACACTAGCGAGCAGTCAGCGGGAACAAATTACTGTCAGTCCCGTAAAAAGTAGCCGCGGCTGTCAGTTCGCTGCAAATAATTGTGTGGTCCCATAGGGAATCGCATAATTGTCTGATTTACCAACATACCAGGTCGCTCGGATATACAATATATATCCGACAGACTGACCGACACATAGCAATATCATCTGTCAGAAATATTTTATGGTGTCTACCCTTTAACACAACAAAATGTGTTAACTAATGTTTCATTGCCATGAGGACACCTTCATATGTGTCATATATATGGCAGTGAAACGTTAGAAGTGTTAAAGATTTGCAAGTTAAGAATAGTGTGCGCTGTTCTGTTTCATCTTTGCATCTTGCTTTGTGCACACTACAAAAATTAGCAAACAGATACTACCAATTAACAACAGGAGAGCAGGAAATTGGTGAAAGAAGCAAACAACAAGCTGCAGAAAGACTGTTATTCATGGACAATGCTGAAACCTTGCTGCCTACATGCTTACAATTTAATGAAAAAAAAAAAATTCTATAAGAAACAAACCACCCACACTGACAATACACTGCACACAGAGAAACATTCTATTGTGGCATAGTGCAATGGGAATTTTATAATGTATTATTTAAGATATTATAATGGTGATTGTAATCCCGGTGTTGATGAACAAAGGTAACAGAGAGCAGTTTGTTCTGTGAATGGTGACTAAAATGGGTGACGAGACAGATAAGAAAGAGGTTCAGTGATCCGTCTCTCTTAACCACAGCAGATCTAAATGCATCCCTTCATCCTCCCCCACCCCTCAGAAAATACAAACAGGGTTATTCAATAAAAGTTCTTATTGTTAAAATGGTGCTAATTTTGCCCCAACCAATCAGATCTTATTTAACATTTGAAATCTAACATCTGATTGGTTGGGGCAAAATTAGCACCATTTTTAACCATAAGAACTTTTATTAAATAACACTAGAAGTGTTTTTCATGACAAACCTAAAACCCCAAGAATGACTTATCTTGTACTTTGTATCAAATTGCAACCACTCAAATCTTAATAATTTCAGGCTACTGAGGAGTACAAAAATAGTATGTGATCTTTACTGATAGAAGCCATTATTACTTGTTAACTGGATTCTTGATTCCTTGACCTTCAGAACCTAGGCCATCTCCTTCTTTCCACCCCATCTTCATAAGCATCTGGTATCCAATGTTCTCTACAGTCAATTTGAATTCCTTATACTCTGAATAGTCAGGCTCACGACCTTCCTGCAGAAAGAGGAATATGAAGATAAAAGAAGTATTGCAACACATTTTAGCAAAACAAATCAAGAGTAACAAGCTATTAGACACAGCAGGATTTTCAACATGGTTTTAAAAAAATGCCTTTAAGAACTAAAAGCAGACTAACCTGAATAAACAAATTGTTTTGATTGTGGGCAAAGTGCCCCTTTTCCAAAGTGCCTCTGCTGCTGGAAACCTTTACTACATTCTTACCTTGAGAGCTTTAAAAGTTTCCATGAATTTCTCTAGTTCATCTGGTGGCAAAAAATCTCCAATGAAATGCTTCCCCCTTCCCATTTCAGTCAGTTGCTCTGCCCACTCTGTCAGTATTTAAGGAAAGAAAGTACATTTTTAATTTAATTCAGATTGACAAAACATTGCTGCTTTTTCTTCTTTTATTTATGGAGAACTAAACTTAATTTTGTTGAATCCTAAAGTGAAAGCTTTTCTCTCCAGAACACCTATACATTCTTCTCTAATAAGTTGTATGAAGTACATGTGAGAAAAAGATTCTACTGTATAACTAAGAAGGCTTCCATGTTGTTGCCAGTACAACTCACAGCCCTTGTAGTTTTCAAAGAGCCTTGTGAGCATGTGCACTTATTGGTCACACTCCTGACCCCAGTATTTACGGTCTCTATTTTTAATACTGATGTCTCCACACCAATACAGAAGTCCCTTATAAGACTTTGAAAGCAGCTTGTTTCCCTGCAGTTTATTTAACAGCCAGCATAGCATGAATTGCATACAGCCTTCCTGGGGAAATACAAAATAGTGTTCTTGTGTTTTTTTAAATTATTTTCCAAGCAAAAAAGATAAAGTTTCTATATATACTAATTTTTATATAGTAGCTCTATTGGGATAGTGGTATAAAACTTGGCTTCTAGCAAGAAAAAAAAGCAAGGTTGCAGGTCAGTTTCCTCATACTTACTTTTAATTTTACTGAAAAACACACTGCAAAGATTAGCTTTTTTTGTATGAAAAGCAATTGAATATATCATGGTTAGGGAAAGAAGCATTTAAATGTTTACACCAAAACTGCATTGAAATCCCTTTTCTGTGTCAGAGAAAAGTATGATATAAAATTGTCTTTCTTGTCTTAATCTGTTGAGTACTACAGAGCATATGAAGTGTACTGTGACACTAAGCTGAGAGTCACCCAGCTAAGGTGGATTATGGGAGTTGACTCCTAGTACCCAAAGGTTAATTTTATAAATCACACAGCAGACACAGCAAAGGGAGAGATGGGGCAAAGCTAGTTGTGTGTTAGTGAATGTGCTCTGTCTATTGGGACTATGTTTTCTGGACTTAAGTTCCCCTTTAAGAGCTAAAGAACTACACAGTGCTATCACTCACCCCTGGTTTTGTCCATTTCCATGCGCCTCAGCTGATGTTCCCACGTCCCAAACTCATTGTCAACCTCTTCATCACTATCATATTCATGCTGGTGTTGTTTAAGAGCCTTTTCCCACATGAGTTGCACTTCTTGCATCGCTCTCTTGTGTGTCATTATCATGTCATACATCTGCTGCATCTATTTAAAGAAAAGGAGATTTAAAATAAAGGGTTTAAAAGCAACAAAAGGTAAAACGTTGGCTGTTGATTTAAAAGGAAGTGGAACAAAACACATGTCTTTTTAAATCCTAATGTGAAAGCTTTTCTACAGAACACCTATACATCGTAAGATCGTTATCTAGTAAGTTGCATTTAATAGATATAATTAATAGATTCTGTAGCTAAGAGAGCTTCTATGTTGTTGGCAGTACAGCCAATGTAGTCAAAGAGCCATGCCCCCTGACCCCAGTATTCACTGTCTCTATGCACAGAGTAATTTCCATCACAGTCTTATTACTTAAAATGCTGGGTGACTGAAATTTAAATGCACTACAGACTTAGAATGCCAATAAGCAGAGCAGGACTCGCATTAAATGAGGGTTCTTGACGTGGCATGCAAGCTTACATATTTTGGCCAAAGTGTCGAACCAACACTTCATTGTTAAACTATGTGCTTGCAATTTTCATTTTGCTTTTTGGGGGTGTACAACTAATGTCTTTTTATCATTTGTGCAACTTGTCAACTCCAGAATGTGGCTTAGACCAAGTGCTGGCACTAGGGTGATTCTTGCACTGCTTCCTGCACAGTGTGGGTTAGGCCAAGCACCTGTGGTTTCTTTCTGTGTTTTGAGTCATTTCTATACAGAAGCCTCTACACCAATATGGAAGTCCCATATAGGTCTTTGAAAGCAGCTTGTTATACTACAGGATTATTTACATACAGCCTTCCTGGAGCTATACAAAATATTCAGCAATTTTTTTTTTTTTTAATTATTCTGTACCTAACAAAAGCTATATATACCTGTGTTATTTGCATCTGTAGTGGTGGCTCAACTGGTAAAGCACATGTTTTAGAAACACGCAATTCAAAGATTCAAATTCCCCAATTCCCCCATTGATCCAATTTCTTAGGATCAATGTGGTAAATAGGGGATTTCCACTCCCGATAAGCAGCAAAGTCGCAGGTTGATTAAATGGTATCACTTTATTACAGATCACATTAAAAACAAGGAGACACCTGACGCGTTTCAAGAGCAAACCTCTCCCTTAAGGCTCGTACACATGTGCAATCGCGGGTCCTGACACGCGACGCATGATATGTAGGAACGAACGTTTCGCCCAATAATTGCCCAGTGTGTAGGCGCTTTATCGGCCGAAACGGTCATTCGTTCGGGGATCGTTGAATGACCAACTTGGCGGAACGAACGACCGTTTCGGCCGATAAAGCACCTACACATGGGCCGATTATCGTCCGAAACATTCGTTCATACATATCATGTGTCACGGGTCTGGACCCGCGATCGCATGTGTGTACGAGCCTTAACGAGCCTATTTCTTCATTTAATTTTATTTCCATTGTGTTCTTAGCAAATGATAAAGTTCCTACATGTACTGGTGTATCCAATAGCATTTCTGTTTGGGATAGGGATAAAAGCTTTGCTTTTAGCATGACGGAGTAAATGAGGTTGCAGGTTCAATTATGGGAGCCAACGCCTAGTACCCACAGGTTAATTTCACAGCTTGTTGTATGTTTGTAAATGTTCTTTGTCTATTGGGGCAATGTTGTCTGGAGACGTAAGTACACCTTTAATTCTAATAAATTTAATTTTCAATGGCTGCAGTCAGGTAGCCCCATATTCAGAAGACAACATGCATTAGTACAGACGTTAAGATCAAAAACTGTATTACATCCTACCTCTTGCTGTTCTTTTATTTGTTTCTTTTGGGCATCTGAAAGCTCGGTCACTCCTACCAGTCCTACTGGCTTCCCCTTCTCATACCCTAGGCCTTTTAGGTCCTGAACTGTACAAACAGAAAAAAAAGTGACTAATTAATTTCTTAAGCACAGCTAATGATAGTAAAAAGAGGTAAAGCAATAAAAACTTTATATATGAAGCATTTCAACAGAAAAAAACCTAAACACTATTTAGGACAACTATGCTCACCTCAGCCATCCTCTTCTTCCAAACTTTGAAACTACCCAAGGTGAGGACCTGAAGCGCTAGGTTTCTTCCTATTGGTAAAGCGGGGGCGGGGAACAGCTTGCCTGCTATAGGAACTTCAATAGGTAAGTACAAGAGTAAGAAGCTGAACCCAGGAGTGAGGACCTAGAGGGCTATTGCAAAATGACCAAGAAATGATATACAGACCCAAATATTTAAAAATAGATCCTTATCAGCAACTGGCTTCTGTAACAAGCAGATGCACTGATTGGAAAACTACTGCACCCTTATTAAGGGTATCTATAATGTGTTTTTTAAGGGAGACTGTTTAAAGGGGTTTGTTTTTTCTTCTTGTGTGCAGATCCTCAGTTTTATAGACCCCCAAACAGCTGCAATCTCAGCACATTAAAGAGGAACTGTGGTCCAAAAATGACTTGAGGTAAATTGATAGAAATTGCTCTCCTCGGAATTTTTGCAATCTATTTTCATTGTTTATTTTGCATCGTTTTGAAGATATTTACATTTGTGTGTGTGATATGGCAGCAGCATCACTAGGTCCCCTGCACTTCCTGCTCTAAAACCTATCAGTCAATCTGCCCTGTGTCGTCTCCTCCCCTTTGCAGCCCCCCTGGTCCCTTCGCCAACCTGTTTATGGGTTGGTGGGAGGGGTCCCACATCTTTGGGGGTACGAATTCGTTCAGGCAGAGGATTTTGTGGTATGGGAGGTTTATAGATGACCTTCTCCTTATTTGGAAAGGTCCTCTAAAAGAGATTGATGAATTTGTTAACTATGTAAACAATAATGATGTGGGATTACAGTTTACAGCCAATATCCATCCGAATACGATACAGTTCCTGGATTTGAGTCTTTATGGAAATGTTTCTCTGGGAACTATAGAAATGAATGTATATAGGAAAAGTATAGCTAGAAATACTCTTTTGAAAGCAAACAGTTGCCACCCCAGACAATTTACACGTATAAAGAGGAATTGCTCAACAGTTGAAAATTTTGAACTAGCAGCTAAAGACCTGAAAGATTCCAAGAAAGTGGATATAAAGATAGGGTTATTAATGAGGCTTTCTGCAATGTAAAAAAGAAAGATAGAAAAGAATTGTTGTTTGGTGAGAAAAAAAAAAAAGTGAATTTTGAAGAAAACAGATCAGTTTATTTTGACACCCAATATAGTACTGAGTTTGAGGACATTAAGAAAATAATTTATAGGAATCTACATATTCTACGAAAGAAAAAAAAAAAAAAAAAAAAAAAAAGTCTTAAGGGATGGTTTAAAGGTGGTTGCTAGGAGGGGCAGAACTCCTTAAAAAGGAAACCATAATCTTTCTACGAATACGGGTAAAGAATATGAGATACGGGATTTCATAAATTGTAAGGCAAAAAAGGTAGTTTACATCTTGACATGTACCAAATGCAACAAACAATATGTGGGAAGAACAATGCGCTCCCTTAAAGAACGCATCAGGGAGCATCTTAATAATACACAAAAGGGAGATATTAAGTCCCCAGTGGGACGGCATTTTAGAGATTGTGTTGATTGCGATGTGTCTTATTGTATGGTACAGGGTATTGAAATGGTTAAAAATAACTTGAGAGGGGGTGACATTTTAGAAGTTTTAAATAAAAGGGAGGCCTTCTGGATTATGGAGTTGGAGACTCGCATTCCAGCAGGTTTAAACAATAGGTGGGATATTTCCTTACTAGTTTGATTGTTTAAATCTTCTAAGTCCTTTTTTTGTTATTATTTCTGTGGTTCCATTTATGATAAATATTTGTTATATTGTGTATGCATCTGTAGCAACAAATGTGGATACATTGTAAGAACTGATGTAAATTAATATACTACAATGTAGCTACAGCTGGGCAATTGTAAGTAAGTGAGTGACGCGTTTTAGGATCTTTGTCCTTAAAAAACATTATATAGACAGTCTAAACATTGTTTATACTTATAGTTTAATCAATATTAATCAATATTAGGCTGTTATAACTATTTATATATAGACAAGAACACTGCTAAATAGCGCTGTTCTTAAACGTTTGAAATGAGGGTTTGTAATTAATTTACTGGTTTGTTAATTAGCAGCTTGCTGCTCCTTTTAACTGTTTTTCTATTGGATTAATTTGTTTTAAGAAGATGGGACGAACATTGATGAACCAGTCTGTGATTAAGGGTCTATTGACCTGAAACGTGTCAGACGTTTCTCTACTGTTCCCCAGCTAACAGCTCTTTTGGATCTGAATATGGTTTTAAATTGGATTAAATAAAGATGAAGCCTTTTAATAAAATTGGAGCGGTGAGTTACTGACCTCAATAGAGGTTTTACTACACTGTGCAGTGGAATCAGTTTTCTTTTCTATAGTCTTGTGCAGGGAGGAGACGCCCCGGGACTGCTGGCACGTGTGCTACTCCAGGAAGACCTTAGCGGGTGAATGCGGGAGGACGGGAGCAGCCATTGTATAATTGTTCCTTAAAGTAAACTTCCCCTGGGAGTTAAATGTTATCATCTTGGATGAAATAACTGAAGGAGACACATTTTTCCCTCGATGGCAGAGGGCGCTACTAGTGGCAATTTTGAGCAAGGAATATACAAAAAAAAAAAATAGAAAAAAAGCTGAACACATATATACATAGTAAAATAGACATTTTACTCAATTCCATCAAAAAAGAAGAGCTTGGTGGGGATATGATCACTTTATACAACTATCGTACAATAAACTCTGTTGCATTGTTCACCAATAAAATATTTGAGAGAACATGCAGAGATCCTTTAAGGGCTAGGCCACACTGGTGCGATTCTCACAAGCTTCTTATTGCATTTTGCAATCCGTTAGAGCAAAATGCTAGTGCATTTCAATGTTGTTGGCTACACTGTGATCTGTTATCGGAGTGCATGTAATATTTTTTTTGTGTAGATCCCATGTGCTCTGATAACAGATTTATTGGCAAATTGCAGCACAAATGCATGGTAATGTGCATGAAACGTACTGCATTTGGAGTAAGGAGACTTGTTTTTTTTGTCTTTTTTTCTGAATCAACTGTTAGGCAGGGGTCATGTGTAGGCTAAAAGGTTGAACTAGATGGGCAAATGTCTTGATTCAATACTCTAATACTGTGCAAAAGGAGTGTGCACGCAAGTCTCAAGGCCTACTAAGTTCCCATCAACACCTGATGTCATAAATGGTAAGCAAGGATCAAAAAAGAACAAGACAAATATTGCTGCCTAAATTTGTGGATTTCGGATAACCAAAGATGCATAATATCTTTCAGGATGGAAACCCCTAAGAACGCCTCTATTACAAATATATGGGAGATAAACGGAACACTTTGCTAGTATAAGAATAAATTATTTTATTAATATAGAACTTGGGAAGGCAACCCTATACAATACGTGAAAATAAGTGTACTATATAAAAGTAGAAATCTTAGTTAAAAAAGTATTGTATGTGCTTACCTCCAAGCCACACATAATGCATCCACATAATGGCGACATCTAAAAGGGACGACGATCTACAACAAAAAGCCCGCACGTCACAGAGTGTGATGCCCCAATTCAGGATGTATTTGAGTCCACTGCTGTTTAATATTTAGTAAATGTATACAATATACCATTATATCGATTCAGGTAGAGAATCTAGAGCAAATCTAGAGGGATATTTTTATGGGTTTGTGTGGGGTGTGATATTTTGGTGCTATCATATATTTTAATAATGAGCTAATAAACTTGTATTTTTACATTTACTATTTCATGTGGTCAGTGTGCCCAATTTTAGTCCATATTGGTTTTCTTTTTGTATGTGGTTAATGTATATTATGGACGGAGTACCTGAAGGCCATTTTTAATCTAATTTATGTCCTGTGCCTAACCTTTGTATGAATGCCTCCAAACATCACAACCATTCCCCTAGATATTGTGGTCACCCCCACTCAAAAAAAAAAACACTACTACCTGCCCCCATACATCATGGCCATGCCCCCAAACAAGATACACCCCCAACCACGCCCACAATTATGTTCATGCCCCAATCATCACAGGCACACCCCCAAACACCACACCAACACCCCCAAACTTGATAGCCATGCCCAAAAAAAATCATACCCACGCCCCCCAAATGGCACGGCCATGCTCATGCTTTCAACGCCTTGTCCACGCCTCCTGGACACAACATTGCAGACAGGCCCCAGACTGGCGACACCTTAGAATGTCGTGCCCACCCACTCCAACATCATAAACATACCCCCCATCCACCTACTCAAACCTGGAGGGTTGGGGGGTATGGACTACATGGGAATTACCTGTATTACCTGGACTTAAGCACCACACAAACACAGTGTCGGACTGGACTGTTTGAGGCCCATCAGAGACCAGGGGCCCACCTTACATTTCATTTCTCTATTATCACTCATTTCCATATCTATCTTACTTCTACTGGCTCCTATTGTTTATTATAATACATTTCTTACTGTCCCTTTGGCTCTGTATTTAAATTTTAACAGTTTTCTCGGATCGAAAAAGAGTCCCAGCACCGAATCCCCCACAGGGGCGCCCAGAAACACCCCCTACCGGGCAAAACAAAAAAACAGAAGGGAAAAACCTGGGGTGTCCCTGTATAACAGTCGCAACCCAGGCAGAGACCCCTCTTAACAGAATAAAAAGGATGCACCCTATGTACACAGCAAGACAGGATAAAACCAAATATACAATTTATTTAATTCAAAACAAAAAAAGGAAAAGACACATAATAATAAACAGCTGGCCAGCTGCCATACAAAGGTACCGGTATATCTAAAAACCTAAAAAATATATAAATAGAAAATATCTGAAGTAAAAAATCCTTAGGGAAACACGTATATATAGTGTAAGTGGTCTGGACTAAATCCGTATATCTTCTAAGGCAGTGTAGTGTAATCCACAATTCAGGATATTAAAATGAGGGGGATCCAAAGAGTATGTATATAACTACAAATCCCAGAAGTCTTCTAGAGTCCATATAAAAGTTCTATATAGTATATTGTGTGCACACAAAATCAAGAGTAGATGCAGTGTGTGTAAGTATGAGCTGTATACATCACCACTCTGATGCAAAGCGAAATTCCCGACACCTCCAATGATCCACCTATCCCCCGGACTGCCGTATGCTGGTGCTGTCCGTGGCCTCTCTGCACTTGGGATTTCTTGTATGGGGATCCTGAGATAGCTACGTACTCCGTGACTTGGTCGGGTATTCAAACCGCGTGGTGGTGAGTTTGTCTGCTCAACTTTGAATCTCACTGCCGACAACTCCTTCTTCCGGTTTTACGTCACTATGACGCGTTTCGCTCCTTAGAGCTTCGTCAGATAGTGACGCCCATCTATTCACCGGCTTCTTAAATGGACCCTGTCTCGGACCTTCATTGGTCCATTTCCAATACTTATTATTCTTGGGATCCCTTTTCACACATGCCTTGAATCACGGCACAATCGTTTCAAAAAACCCTTTAGGGCACTTTATTCACGCACCATGTATCTACATCATCGGGCTATTCCAGACACTTACAAAACATCTTTCCAAAACATAGCATCTCCATTTGTAAACCATTTACATATGGTACTAATATATATTGATTTCCCTTCATTCATCAGTATAACCTTATATTACAACTTCACTAATTTCAAATAATCTTACCATGTATATTAAAGAAATGGGGTTAGTTCTACTTGGTCATTAAGACCCTTTGGTTTCATACTTCCATATTCATATATATATCTTTGTTCTATTTTTAATAATTCTTTATCCAAATCCCCACCTCTAATATGAGTCATTTGATTCAGCCCTCCCAGAGCTATGAAAGTGCTCCCCTCAAACGATGAGTCGTGTTTATTAATATAGTGCCTATAGAAATATGGATAGTGCTGCAAATCCTCTCTGCCCACCTGTTTGGTATTAGTGATCGCCCTTCTGTGTTCCCCAATCCTCACATGCAATTTCCTCCCTGTCTTTCCTATATACCATAAATCACACGTGCATTTTATACCATATATAATCCCTTTTGACTTACAGTTATAAAAATCCTTCCATTTGTGTACATGATCATTAATTTTTATATCTTCCCTTTTAATTTTTACATATTTACATTCAATACAATTTCCACACTTGAACATTCCTTTTAGTATATCTCTAAATACTCCTCTAACCATTGGAGGGCTTTCGGTAGGTATCAGACTAGGGGATAGGATATTTTTCAAATTATTTGGTTTCCTGAAAATAATATTGGGGGTGGTACCCACTATATCAATTAAGTCTTTATCCTCCAGTAGTACCGCCCAATGTTTCTTTATAATTTTTTTAATTTTCCATTCGTCTTTGTTAAAATCACATATAACTGCTGGTCTTGAATACTGTATCCCTTTTGTTTTAGTGTTTGTTCTCCAATCTAAAGTGGGTTCTCTAATTCTAATGTCCTGTTTATTATTATGTTTAGGAACCAGAAGGTGTTTCCTATCTCTTTTTCCTGCTTCTATTTTTGCCTTTTTAATTATATCACTTTCATACCCCTTTTCCCGAAATCTTTTTCCTATGAATTCAGCTTGTTCGAGAAACACTTTTTTATTTGTACAATTTCTACGCAACCTCAACATTTGACATTTAGGAATATTCTCAAGCCAGGCACGTTTATGGGCACTAGTATAATCAATATATGTGTTACTATCCACTTCTTTGAAGAAGGTCTTGGTTACGAGGGTTCCATTATGGGGTTCAATATAAAGATCCAAAAATTCCGCCTTTTCTTTACTACATGTACTCTGAAACTTTAATTGATCATGGGATTTATTAACATATTGTTAGAACCTATCAAGATCATCCACTGTACCCTGCCATATTAATAGAACATCGTCTATGTATCTTCTCCAATATCTACATTGGTTGGAGAAGGGTTGGGTATCCCAAATGTATCTTTCCTCCCAGTATCCAACGAACAGGCCCGCAAAACTAGGAGCAAAAACCGTGCCCATCGCGGTGCCCGTTCGTTGGTAATAGAAGCAACCCTCGAACATAAAACAATTATTATTGAGGATAAAATCAATACACACAGAGAGAAACAATATAAGGGAATCTGAATGGGTACCCTCTTTTCGCAAAAAATGTTCCGAAGCTTCTCTGCCTTCTTTATGAGGAATTACTGAATATAACGAGACAATATCCAGAGTTACTAAGATATTATCTAGTTCCCATTTAAAATCATTAATGGAATCCAGAACATCTACAGTATCATGTAGATAGGATGGTAGTTTTCTAACAATTGGAGCTAGGAAATAATCTACAAACCTAGAGATACCCAAGATAATTGGTCTTCCCGGGGGATTATCCAGACTTTTATGGATCTTAGGGAGGTGGTAAAAAATAGGCATTTTTGGTCTTGGGGACCAGAGGAAGTTAAATTCTTTTTTAGAAATGATTCCTTTATTAAGGGCTGTTTGGAGGATAGTTTTAAGAGTGTTGTTTACACTAACCAAAGGATTACTAGGTACTTTCCTATACGTTGTCGTATCCTGTAGTTGTCTCAATGCTTCATTTAGATAGTCCAGTTTATTTTGTATTACAATTCCTCCCCCCTTATCTGCTGCTCGAATTATTATATTTCTATCTTTCTTCAGTATATTTAAGGCAGTTCTTTCCTTCCCCGATAAGTTATCATTATATTTAATCTCCTTATTTTTAAGATCTCTCAGATCTCTTTCGACCAATCTACCAAATAGGTCTACTGCATTCCCCCTCCATCCTGTTGGATTAAACATGGATGGTGGGCGAAAATCAGTATTACTAAGAGATAAAGGCTCCTCCTGTAGCTCTTCTAGGGAACGCACAGTATCTATATCAATTTTTGTAGGGTTATCAATACCTTTTTCTTGTAAAGATTTAACTATAAACCCTTCCTTTTTCCTATTTAGATTTAGAAAATATTTTTTGAGGCTCAATGTCCTCATAAACTTTTGTACCCCAATGTAAACATTAAATTTGTCCATCTTCTGTTGTGGGGCAAACTTTAGGCCTTTGCTTAATAATTTGGCCTCTATTGGGTTGATCTCCCTACTAGATAAGTTGAAAATACCTTTCTCTCTTAGCCTCTCATTATAAGATATTAGATCGTTCTCTTCTATTCTTAATATCTCCTTATGGGGCTCATTCCTTTCAAAATCCCTTCTTTCTCTCTTATTCTCTCCCTTTGTCCTCTTGTCCATACTCCCTCCTTGTTTCGTTCTACCCCTTTCTTTATATTTATTGGGTGATGTTTGGGTCTTGCTCCTAAATCTCGACCCCCTCCTTCCGTTGCTTTCCCTGTTCCCTTTCCTAAAAAAGACATAGTAGACTGTGTGGGGGATAAATGATCACTATTATTCTTTTCAGGGATATATACCTGTGGTGGTTTATAATAACTACGCTTCTTCTCTTTCCCTTATTTTTCCTTTAGTTTCTCTTCTATCTCCATCTCTCCTCTCATATCTATCTCTCTCCGTCCAAAAATGTCCAGATTCACCAACTCTTTTATTGTATCTTTTACTCCTATCCCAAGAGGACAGATGAAAATTCCCTCCATTATAATTTTCTTTATTATCTCTATCCCCTCTATTCCTATTTCTACGGTCTCCCCACCTTGGTTTATTTTTCCATTTATTCTCCCCTCTTTTCCTTTCCAATGTATACTCACTTCCCCATGTGTAAATCTTATTATTCTCGTAGTCCATTTTATCTCTATGGAGTTTATTACGTTTTGTTTCTTCAATCTCATGATTTATCTCATCTAATCTTCTGGGATTTGTAGTTATATACATACTCTTTGGATCCCCTACTCATTTTAATATCCTTGAATTGTGGATTACACTACACTGCCTTAGAATATATATGGATTTAGTCCAGACTACTTACACTATATATACGTGTTTCCCTAAGGATTTTTTACTTCAGATATTTTCTATTTATATATTTTTTAGGTTTTTAGATATACCGGTACCTTTGTATGGCAGCTGGCCAGTTGCAGTTTTCTCGGATGACTGGGCTGTGGGCCCACCGGGGGATCCCCTGGTAACCCTGTGGGCCAGTCAGACACTGGACACACACTGCCCGCATGTCAACAATCACGCCCACAAACATCATGTCCATGCCCCTAAACACCACGCCCACACCCACAAATGGCATGGCCACGCCCACGCTTTCAACTGGGACGGTTGGGGGGTATGGACTACATGGAAATCACCTGCATTACCTGGATTTAAGCACTAGACACACACTGCCCACGTCAGACACTTCACTGTTACAACTAAAAGAAAAAAGACATCATGGCACTTTCAATTCGGGCCAGAAAGTACCTTCATTGATTAGGATCGAATAGTCAATATAAAGTGGTCAATGATCAAGGATAAAGTGTTAAAGTGCAAACAAAGTGACATACTGTGCAAAAAATAGAGCACACTAAATAAAAACACACAAAGCTTACAGACAGAATGACGCCCGGCTTTAACAACACTAACAAAGAGCCTGCACATCACATGCTTCAGAGACACAAGAACAGCGTGCATATTCTATGCACATGCACAAGTGCGATACGCATAGAATACAGAGTCCATCGGGACATATCAGACTATGCGACGGAGGAGCGAGCGATCGGGTAAGTACCTTACCTTCTCTCCCAGCTCCTGCAGGTTTTTTTTTTTTAAGCAGTGGAGATACCCTTTAAATATATGATATACATTACCAACTGTGCACTTCTTTTTCCCCCTTTCTCTTCCATCTAAGCCAAACACACACCTGCATGTAACAAATACTTGTGTACACGGGCAATACCGGGTACAACTGCTGCTTGTAAAAAAGCACATTACAAAGATTTTATTTGCACGATTCATTTATGCAGAAATAATGTAGGATGCATGGAAAATAAAAGGGCTTTAAAAGAAGCAAATGTACCTACACTCAATTAAACTAGTAAAATCTTCTTTCAGTTTAGCACAAATAAGTATGTTACATGCATGAACACATACATACATGTGCTAGAGAACTGTTGGCCAATGCAAGCCCAAACTTAATTGACAGACCATCATTTTAATGTTTGTACAGCCAACTAGTGACTTTGTTTTGTGGCATGCTAGTAAAGTTGCCTGAGGATGACCTTTGTTCTCCCATTTCCACAAAGGGTGTACCCCTCTCCATAAGACAGAAAAGGTTGGTCATATACTGCTGCAAATTTCCATTTCAAATAACTATCCCCAGCCTGTATGTAGCTTTATGTTAGAATAACTTGTTTACCTGTTAAAATGCTTGTATCTGGAGGTTCTGTGACAACAGTCACAGGTGGCAAATCTACTTTCTCCTCTTCTGGCCCCCAGCGGCTCTTACGTTTTCTTTTGGCAGATGTTTGTTCTCTGTTGGGTGTCTGTGAGACTGTGGAATTATGGGAAGAGGGTGGCTCAGTTACAGGAGGACTTTTCTCTGGGTCTAATTTCTGTTTTAGATTTGTTGCTGAAGGAGACTCAGAAGATGATTTCTTGGCTCGTCTAAATTCCTCCACCTTGAGTTTATACCACTTAAATCCTTTACTATTTGGATCATACAAAAATCTGCAGATTTCAAAATATGAAAAATTATGTTTTACAAAGCTTTTTTTTCCCTAATCCACAATAAGTCTGTAGATAGTATAAGAACAATGGTGCTGGTAGATACTGTATCTGGCAAGAGATAAGTTAATCTGCAGTAAATACCTAGTCATAAATTTCTGGTTGCTGGGTTCAGAATTGCCTACAGTTTGGAGAGTTTTATTAAGGACTGGTACCCATGGACTAATTTCTGCCCAATATTTTCAATAGACAAATTTACAGATAGATATAACAATCTGTAATCTCTTTGTAAGAATTTAAGCAGTAATGCGTTCAGCCACATCTATTATGTGGCCTTTCGAAATCCTCACAATTTCCACCCTTTTTTTAAAGGAAAATCAGTTGAGAATGATTAGATGTTAATAAACTGATCCCAAGCTGATAAAAATGCTGGGCTCAGTAAACAAAGCCAGGACAAAACATTTGGCATATATATTCAGCCTAAAGCTGTGTACACACAATGAGATTATCGCTCCAAATACAGCCATGTCCGACCGATCGTTCGTCCGAATCGGACATGATGGAAAACCTCATCCGATCGTGCGGTCCTCTATAGCCCGCACGGTCGGTCGCGGTAACTGTCGGACACAGCTGCTTTTGCCACGACCGACAGTCCTTCCTCCTGGCCGACCGGTCGAAAGTATCGAACAGTCGGTCAGGAGGAAAAATCGCTAGGTGTGTACCTAGCTTAAGAGGCAGATTACCTCTAAAAAAAACTTTTGCAATCAGTACCAAATCTACCAATCTCCAAAAGTCTGATCACACTCTATTCAATGGAATAGAAGTGAGCTTTGGACTAATTTGATTGAAAAATATTTTTGATCAGGTGTTTTGTTATCTCTGTGTATATTTCCTGACTCCCCTTAGCACATTACCGTAATTGTAATAAAAAATGTCAAAAGACTATTTATTGTCTTTTTATTTTTTATTTTTATTATGCTACTTCCTTTTATTGTACTACTATATGTGCAACGACAAAGAAATCTATGTTGCATTTTTCTGACTATAAATCTTAAGATTTGATCAAAGGCTCAATGCCATCTTAAGGGGTATTGTTTAATTTGCGGTCATAGTAGATCATAGAGCAAAATATATTCTAAAAAGACTCATTTCACCTTAAACATAATTTGTTTGGCTTGCTGCAGTCTAGTAGGCATTTTTGGTCCATTATTTACAAATAGCTTTAAACACAGTTTTATTTTACCCACAGCCATTTAAGTATTATGTACCTGGATACTGCTTTTAAATATTTACCTAAAATGGATTAACTTTCATTACACTGCCACTATAGAAATTGGGAACGCGGACGAAACACGTATGGCACTTCTTTTAATCTGCTCCCTCTCCTTGTTTGGCCTATGTATCGGTATAGTATAATTTAGACCCCTTGCTTTCACACTTTACTGTGATATGTCACTGGTATGCCAAATTAGGGATACATTGTTAAGGAGTTATAGTATAGTATACTAATTGAGGTTGAATAAAGACATATGTCCATCCAGTCCAACCCATCTAGCAATATCCTCATTTCCTGCCTAAGGGCTCGTTCACACTAGAAACTGACAGAAACGCACAGCATGTGTTTGTCAGTTTGTATGCATTTTTTGCATACATTTGTATCCATTTTTTAACAATGTGTATTCCATAGATTTCTATAGAAAATGCATGAAAAAAAACAGACAGAAATGCTGCATTCAGTGCATTTTTTAAACGGACTGGAACGGAATAATACGCAGCAGGTATGAACAATATTATGAAATCCTATGGGGATCTGTCTATTTTTTTTAAACGCACCTGCGTTTGAAAAACAGATACAAACTGATGTAGTGTGAACGAGCCCTAACTGTTGATCCAGAGGAAGGCAAAAAAAACCCCCACCAAATTTATGAAGGGGGAAAAAATTCCTTCCTGACTCCAAGTGGCAATCGGAAATTTCCCTGGATCAACTCTACTTTATGTATCAATACCAGTAACTTGCAACATTCCTTGTTTGCAGAAACTCATCCAGCTTTTTTTTTAAACTGACCAATGAACCTGCCATAACAACGTCCACCGGAGGACAGTTCCATAGCTTTACCGTTCTCACAGTGAAAAACCCTTTCCTATCCGCAGGTTATTTGTAGGCTTTCCCCTTTACTTATGACCTAGTCAGGGTCACCTTATGTATTTAATATCCTGTACTCTAAGTTTAAAATATATTAAGGATTATTACCGGTGTATGGATGAATGAATGAATGGTGATATAAAGGTATATCTTATGACTATTACCATTTATCCTTCCTTTATATAAAATTATTTTCCATTTTGTGGAGATTGCATTGAGTTTTTAGACTGTACTATGTAGGTGGGGGTAGGCTAAAATAATATTATACATGGTTACAGTGTATATTGTAATGTAAAAGGTATAACATGAATTAGTTTATTAATATGTACAAAATAAAGATATATAAGTGTGTAAGTGTGTAAATGGCATATGAAATAAAAAATAAAAAAAGTACTAACATACAGAATCTCCCCACGATTGAATGGACTGGTCAAAATGGGAGCTATAGACACACCTCTCAAATGTATTAAATTCTGCATGGAAGTTTGCTGTCATTTCCTTATTGTCCTTATTATCCAATAGGTGTGCTTCTTGTAGCTGCTGTAGCACTACATCACATCCTGACGCAATGCATGCTTTACAGTAACATCCTTTAGCTTTGCATTGTGGTAGAGACTTACTGATCATGTGCGAGTTAATGGCCAATCAAAAGAAAGTTAGCTTTCCCAGTAAGTGTAGATGATATCTAGCTGTATTGCATTGTGGGAGAGAACTTCACATCCTGATGCAATGTGTAGTGGGAGTGGGTGGGCGTGGCCAAACGACACTGCTTTACTCAAGACTTCCCCTGAAGGCTGGGAAGTGTCTAAATGTTATTAGTTTTTTGCTTTAGTGAACACTCTCTCTGTGTGTGTCTCTCTGTCTGTGTCTGTCTGTCTCTGTCTCTCTCTCTCTGTCTCTCTCTCTCTCTCTCTGTCTCTCTCTCTCTCTCTCTGTCTCTCTCTCTTCTATCGTTCCTGTCTGTCTCTTGTCTGCTCCGTTCTCATCTGTTGTCTGGTTCTATTGTCTGTCTGTCTCTCCGTCTGGTCTGTTACTACCGTCTGTGTCTCTCGTCTGTCTGTGTCTCTCTCTCTCTGTATGTATCTCTTCTACTTGTGTCTGCTCTCTCTCTCTCTGTGTCTCTCTCTGTTCTCTCTCTCTGCTCTCTCTGTCTTCCTCTCTCTCTCTCTCTCTCTGTTCTCTCTCCTCTCTCTCTCTCTTGTCTCTCTCTCTGTTCTCTGTGTCTTCTCTCTCTCTCTCTCTGTCTCTGTCTCTCTCTCTCTGTCTCTGTCTCTCTCTCTCTCTGTCTCTGTCTCTCCTCTGTCTCTCTCTCTCCTCTGTCTCTCTCTCTCTCTGTCTCTCTCTGCTTCTGTCTTCTTCTCTCTGTCTCTCTCTTCTCTGTCTCTCTCTCTCTCTCTCTCTCTCCTCTCTCTCTCTCTCTCTCTCTCTCTGTGTCTCTCTCTCCTCTGTCTCTCTCTCTCTCTGTCTCTCTCTCTCTGTTCTCTCTCTCTCTCTGTCTCTCTCTCTCTGTGTCTCTCTCTCTCTGTCTCTCTCTTCTTTCTTCTTGTCTGTCTCTCTCTCGTCTGTTTCTCTCCTCTTCTTGTCTCTCCTTCGTCTGTGTCTCTCTCTCTGTCTGTCTTCTCTCTCTGTCTCTCTTGCTGTGTCTCTCTTCTCTGTCTGTGTCTCTCTCTCTGTCTGTGTTTCTCTTCTCTGTTGCTCCTCTGTTCTGTGTCTCTCTCTCTCTGTCTGTGTCTCTCTCTCTTCTGTCTTGTCTCTCTCTCTCTGTTATGTGTTCTCTCTCTGTCTGTTGTCTCTCTCTCTTGTCTGTCTCTTCTCTCTCGTCTGTGTCCTCTCTCTCTCTCTCTGGTGTTCTCTCTATGCTCTGTGTCTCTCTCTCTCTGTTGTGCTCTCTCTATCTGTCTGTTGCTCTCTCTCTGTCTGTGTCTCTCTCCTCGCTCTCGTCTGGTCTCTCTCTCATCTTGTATGTGTTCTCTCTCTCTGTTGTTTATCTCTCGGTCTGTGTCTACTCTTCTCTGTCTGTGTCTCTCTTCTTGTACTGTGTCTCTCTCTCGTCTGCTCTTCTGTGTCTCTCTCTCTCTGTCTGTTCTCTCTCTCTTCTGCTGGTCTCTCTCTCTCTGTCTGTTGTCTCTCTCTCTCTGTTGTGTCTCTCTCTTCTCTACTGTCTGTCTCTATCTTCTGCTCTCTTGTCTGTGTCTCCTCTGCTTCTCTCTGTCTGCTGTCTTCTCTCTCTATCGTCTGTAGTCTCTGATCTCTCTCTTCTTCTGTGCTCTCTCTCTCTCTCTCTCCTACCTCTCTCTGTCTGTGTCTCTCTCTCTCTGTCTGTGTCTCTCTCTCTCTGTCTGTTCTCTCCTCTCCTCTGTCTGGTCTCTCTCTCTCTCTGTCTGTGTCTCCTCTCTCTCTCTGTCTGTGTCTTCTCTCTCTCTCTGTCTGTGTCTCTCTCTCTCTGTCTGTGTCTCTCTCTCTCTCTGTCTGTCTCTCTCTATGTCTGTGTCTTCTCTCTATGTCTCTTGTCTGTCTCTGTCGTCTCGTCGTCGCTCTCTGTCTTCTCTCTCTCGTCTGTCTGTTCTCTCTGCTCTGTCTCTATGTCTGTCTGCTCTGTCTGTCTTCTTCTTGTCTGTTCTCTTCTTGTTCTTGTCTGTCTCTCTGTCTGTCTGTCTGTCTCTGTCTCTCTGTCTGTTCGTCTCGCTGTCTGTCTTGTCTCTCTGTCTGTCTCTCGTCGTCTCTGCTGTCTGTCTCTATGTTGTCCTCTGTCTGCTCTGTCTGTCTCTGTCGGTCTCTCTGTCTGTCTCTCTGTCTTTGTCTCTTGTCTGTCTCTTCTGTCTGTCTGTCTGTCTGTCTGTCTGTCGTCTGTCTTCTGTCTGTTGTTCTCTTGTCTGTCTCTCTGTCTGTCTGTCGTCTCTGTCTGTTCTGTCTCTTGTCTGTCTGTTCTCTGTCTGTCTGGTCTCTCTGTCTGTTGTCTCTCTGTCTGTCTGTCTCTCTGTCTGTCTGTCTCTCGTGTCTGCTCTGTTGTCTTCTCTGTCGTCTGTCTCTCTGTCTGTACTGTCTCTCTCTCTGTCTGTCTGCCTCTCTGTCTGTCTGCCTCTCTGTCTGTCTGTCTCTCCTGTCTGTCTGCCTCTCTGTCTGTCTGCCTCTCTTGTCTGTTGCTTCTATGTCTGTCTGCCTCTCTGTCTGTCTGCCTCTCTGTCTGTCTGCCTCTCTGTCTGTCTCTGGCCTCTCTGTCTGTCCCTTCTGTTGCTGCCTCTTCTGTCATGCTTCTGTCTTCTGCTCTCTGTCGTCTGCCCTCGGTCTGTCGTTCTCTGTCGCTATGTCTCTCTGTCTGTCGTCTCTCGGTTGTCTCCTGTCTTGTCTCTCTGTCTGTCTGTCTCTATGGCTGTCTGTCTCTCTGATGTCTGTCTTTGTCTGTCTGTCTGGCTGTCTCTCTGTCTGTCTGTCTCTCTGTCTCGTGTTCTCTGTCTGTCGTCTCTAGTCTGTCTGTCTCTTGTTCTCTGTCTGTCTCTCTGTCTGTCTGTCTGTTGTCTGTCTGGTCTCTCTGTCTGTCTGTCTCTCTGTCCTGTCTGTCTCTGTCTGTCTGTCTCTCTGTCTGTCTGGTCTCTCTGTCTGTCTGTCTGTCTGTCTGTCGCTCTCATGTCGTCGTCTTCTGTCTGTCTGTCTTCTGTCGGTCTGTCTATCTGTCTCTCGTCTGTCTTCTCCGTATGATTGTCTCTCTCTGTCTGTCTGTCTCTCCGTCTGTCTGTCTCTCCGTCTGTCTGTCTCTCCGTATCTGTCTGTCTTTCTGTCTCTGTCTGTCTCTCTCTCTCTCTCTCTCTCTGTGTCTGTCTGTCTCTCTCTCTTATTCTGTTAGCAGCAGTGCTCACAATGATCAGCTTCCAGGTTAGTACTATCATTATAAATTGTCACATTACTGTAATAGTGGCCGACTGTATTCTAGCAGCCAATAGGAATACCCCATATTAAACAAGCACCAGGTTCCTCCTTACTGCCGCATATGTGTAAACTACAGCATCTAACAAAGCCCTTCCACATTGGTCGGAATCCAGGTAAAAGACAATAGTGTTCCGTTTAACTGGGAGAGAAGGCATTGCCTATAGAAATGGTGGGCGATCCCTGCTGTTGCTAGGCATGGAGACGCTGCCTGTTCCTGCTTGAGAGCCCTGGGGATTAGCTGGAGGAGGGAGTTAATGTGTGTACAGTATTGTATGTATACAACTTGACAGCACCTGGTCTGTCTCTCTCTCCTGGAAGACGGAACTACCGGGAAAGGCTCCAAGTGCCGCGGAAAGTTATTAGGAAAAAACGTATCCAATACATAATAATTACATTACAAAAATAACAGCATTATTACTTAAAATGTCATTCTTAGATAGGACTACCCTAATATGGAGGGCCTTGTAAGTGGTAGGTAGCTTACACATATATTTTAATCAATATATGTAACTAACACTCCAGCAGATAAAACTAAATAAAATTAACACATAAAAAACCCACTGTGCACCAACGGGCACACTTTTGCTAGTATATCTATAAGTTTATGGTGCCAATTAGGAGTGGGATGTGTTTTTAACTTTTTCTTCGTTCACTTTTACATTTTTCGCTCATTTTCCATGGTCTGTGCTTTCTTGTATATTTCTACTGCTTTTATTAGAGAATACACTGATCTACACTGATATATGGTAATAACGAAGAACTGCATATTCAAGCATAACCTTTGTTATGCTTTATCTTTTACTTTGTACATGCTTTATAGGTCCATCAAGAGACTTTCAGTGAGATTCAATAAAAGTTCTTATTGTTTAAAATGGTGCTAATTTTGCCCCAACCAATCAGATCTTATTTAACATTTGAAAGTTAACATCTGATTGGTTGGGACAAAATTAGCACCATTTTAAACGATAAGAACTTTTATTAAATAACCCTGTTTGTATACTAACTAGAGATGAACCAAACAGGCGAGTTTCGACTCAAGTCTCAAAAATTTTCAAAAATGACGCCACGTCTACAGATTTTTAAACCAAATCGGAACCAGGTCCGTTTTAAAACCAGGAATTCTACTAATGACCATTTATTGAATATAAACGATGAAACAGGAATGCTGCTTTAAAAGCCTAAATTCATTGTTCCTCTCTCATCCACCCTCCTTTACAATGTATGAGCATGCATTGTAAGTGAGCGTGGCTAAAGTGGGGACCTGTTAGAGGAAGCCGCAGAGGAGCGCGATTGTGGGTTAATTTCTTCTGTTCCCTCCTGGATTCTGATATGCATTTTAGGAGTGGAGATACCCTTTAAGTGGCACTTTCTGACACTGCTTTACTTCTGGTACCTGAAGGCAGGATTCTCTCTATTGTTCTGCAAAGCAATAGCTTCTACCTCTGGACCGCCATCAGCCA
Source organism: Hymenochirus boettgeri (assembly GCA_019447015.1). NCBI lineage: Eukaryota > Metazoa > Chordata > Amphibia > Anura > Pipidae > Hymenochirus > Hymenochirus boettgeri. The sequence goes on along the minus strand of CM033469.1, from coordinate 206,802,605 downwards.
CATATCTGGCTAGATTCTCGGCAAACATCTTGTCTTCTTCATCATCTGGTTGAACAGGATAAACTTTATTTCACTTATCTGTTCACACAAAATAAACTTAGAGCATGTTTATAAGGATATATATTGTGTTGTAAACAAAGTAAATATGAAACAGGGCACAGATTAACTAAATTGCTTTGAAAGGGTAGTAACTCAACTGGTTCTTCATTGCCTTTACCACCCACCCTCCCTACAACCAGCCCATACACAAGAATTAACATTTTCTGAGCAGTATCAAAGGTTTGAAAAATTATCTGAACACAGGAGCAGGGATATTGGCAAATAGTTGCCATGTACTGTAAAACAATTTAAAACAATTAAAATACAACACATGCATATTCTGCAAACATCTGGCTTGATAAAGCAAAGAGGAAAATAGTTGGCTTGTTAGTCATAAGGACAGTCCAAAGCAAACTCCTTTACTACAGCTAGGCAAACAATTGCTCCTTATTTAGCTGAATGAAAGTATTGGGTTTTTGTTAAACAACCAATGGGACTTTTTTCCATTCATTTAATTTATACCATTACATACAAGAGGCATTTAAAATCATATAATTGGCAATATTTTGAGTATTGAAAACATTGTTGCACCATTTGTTTGGTATCATATAATAATTGACATTGATGTTCACCCTTAACATAACTATAAAACATTGTACAATATTATGAACAGAGTACAATTATATAATGAACAGCATAAGATAAATTAATAGTATTTACATAATAAAATATAAACTTTTTATTGTTTTCGGGTTTTCATTTTCTTTTATTTAAAAGTTTATTATATATATTATATTATAAAGTTGCAGTTTTTGAAGAAGAGATCCATATATTCCACACCTTAGTTATAGCTGCTGTATATATGGGGGCTCTGGACAAATCTATTTTAAAGCAATTGCCTTTCTGGCATAAAATAGTGTTTATTGCAGAATGTGGCCAGTTATCTAGTGGTCGTCTCTGTATCGATTATACCCAATACCATTGTTTTACCCTCTATTGGCGTAGGGACAGTGGTCATTTCAGATAGTATCGATACCACCTCCTGCCAAAAAGCCAGGGGACTTTAAAAAAATTTTTTTTACTTAATTCAGAACTATATTTGATGGTGTCTAGACAAAAATGTCTAGTAAACACAGAAAAATATGTTAAATGTAGTTGATATCTGTTGTATTCAGTTAGATCAACTGGGCTAAGTTTAGTTCTTGCAGGTGTTTCGCTAGTCATCCGACTGGCATTCTCAGTTCTGAATGACTTACAAGAATACAAGAATCTGTTGGTAATTAAGTACCCTTGAAAGTCCAAATTAGTATATGACAGCCAGGTGTTAGGGACATTCTGAATGCAAGGTGTGGAAGCATTGAGGCTAAGAGGTGTTATCGAAACTGCCCAGGGTAAGGTGTTAAAACAGCATTGTACATGGCAGACAGTTGTGCTGAACCCCCCACCTCTATTCAGGCTTGGTTTCTTTATTTTCACATAAATGGCCTCCTTGACACCTCTTTTGAACCAGTCAAGTTCAAAGAACTAAATTTAAGTCCAGTTAATCTAACTGAATACAACAGATATACCATGACCTGGATGAATGAGAACCTTCACAAGCAATGTAGCTCATTATTCTGCCATAGGAAGAGAGGGGTCATTACATTAATTTTTTAGAATTGCTTTACATTTTCAGGTCCACATTTTATATGGAATTAGAAGATATAACAATGAAATTGGGGTTTAGTAAAATCTTATAACTCTTCACTGCTGCAAGCGCTGTGACAAGGACAAATTTCATTGTATCATTTAGAAAATTTTGGAAATTGGGACAGGAAGCATAATAGTAAAAATAGCAGCTAGAAAAGCATACTTGGTTTTCAGTGGAGAAGACAACACATAACATATGGAAGACTCTAGCCAACATAGAATAAGCCATAGTCCTCGCTGCCAGAATAATCACTTACTGGGATTTTGGTTGATATATGCTATGCGTTCTATAGACAGCCAAGTAAAATCTGACACTCTATCAAACAAAGGCTGACTGGACCTGTGGGATATGTTTTGAAGATCCCATCAGCAGCCACATTATTCACGTAAGATTGCTGTAGCTGACAATTATTTAATGTGTGATACCGTTAAAAGGCTGGTGGAAATTGTAAAAATGCTACTGCCCATCCTGCTTTTGTTCTATTTCGATAATTTCATACCTTTCTTGGCTTCTTCTTTCTGTGTACCTTTGCTTTCCATTTTATACTCAGCCAGCTTCTTCCTGTAATAAAGGAATTCCGGGCTGTTCTGGTCATGCAGAAAACTGAAAAAGTATTACAGAATTTTATTAGTACTGGGTCTCTCCCACTATCAGCATATTACTTTAAGACATCAGATGCTTAATTTCACTTCAAAATATTGTTTCAATATTTTGTTGTAAATGTGTCAACAATCACATTTACAACTTTACAGAAGACAGACATATCATTGCATAGGTATGACAGAACTATAACAAATTCAGGATAAATAACTGTACAACAGATTTCTTGTCATTATTTTAAAAAAATGCAACCGAAATTCATAAAGCAGTGTGTGAAAAATGAAGTACACTCTCACTGCTTCCATAGGAATTAGAAAAGGTAAGCAGCAGCCAGGGGCTGAACTATTATTGTAGCGAACTATAAAAGCAGAAGCTGTTGCCGTTTGCTGGTCTGGAGCATTTACTGTAGGCGTTAAAACAATGCCAAGGATAAAATACCTATGTGATATTCTTAGAGAAGCAATTGTTGCTGCCAGTCTGAGAAAGGCCATTTCCAAAAAATTGTAGTAAGAAAGATAATTCACAAGTACAAAACATTCAAGACAGCTGCCAATCTTTCCAGTAATGGAAGTCATAAAATTTACTCTAAGGTAAGACTGTGCAGGGTTCAGAAAAAAAAAAAAAAGAGCTACATCTCAGACTACAGATGCATTAGTTAGCATATTATGGTTCATGACAGCAAAAGTGGAAAACAACTGAACAAGTATGTTTTGTTTTGAAGGGTTGCCAGGAGTTTGAAAAAGGTTACACTTCTCCCTAAAACGGGCACGTCAGAAAAGCTTAGGTTTGCAAAGCTCCATATGAACATACTGCAAAACTTCTGAAACAATGTCCATTAGACAGAAAAGATCAAAGTGCCCCATTTGGTAAAAACCAAATACAGCATTTCAGAACAAACACCTAATACCTACTTTCAAGCACAGTGGGTGATCAATTGCAGTCATTGAGCCACCAATGACCTACTCTGTAAAACAGATTATTCTAGGCTTATATGTGAGGCCATCTGTTTACAGCTAAAATCTGTCCGAAATTGGGTCATGCAATATGGAAAGAATCTATTCAAAGCCCATAACCTCAACCTAATTAAAATGCTGTAGCAGAAATGCCCACAAATCTCAGTGCACTGAAGCATTACTATAAGCAAGAACCATGTGAAAGACTGATGCAGTCATACAGATAATAATTACATCACATTGTTTCTGCTAAAGATACTGAATCATAGGGTGTAGGGTTTTTTTTACATGTTGCTTATATATTTTTGCTGCATAATTGTAAATAGTGGAATCTGTCGTGTCGTTTAACCTTGAGGTTAGAATTAAACCCAAATTTTTACACTCCAGAATCTAAAAATATAACCCTCTAAAAACACCAATAAAAACTGTAAAACTCCACTACATTAAATAGCATTAAAGTAAATGTAACCCACTGAAGAACTGGATGAAATCACTGTGTGTATATGCAGTGACTGACCACACCCCTGACCTCAGTCACATGCTTCCTTGCCTAATCTTTCCTGTAGAAGGATTGGCTAAAGTCTATTAGTAGGTGTTCCTGCAGTATCTTTGGACTGAGCATGTGAAAAGAATGCAATAATCAGTGACCACACTGTGTGATACTGGGATATTGGGAATTAAAACACAAATCCCATGTTAAAATGGTAAATTTCTCAACAACCATATGAAAATGAGAGTTTAGATATAGATTAATGCTTTTATATTAAGGCACTCTTCTTTCTGAAAGAGTGTTGTTCTAAGGCTTTAGTTGTCCTAAAATAATTTTATAAACTTTTAAAGGACCAAAATCATTTTTATTAAGTTCTGATGTAAAAACTTGGAATTATAATTATATTACTCATAACTATACAGTCTAGAAACTGATGATTAAAATGGTTTATCAGCAAGTAATTCCTAACCTGAAATAAACTTTTGTGAAGCTAAGCCTTTCACTCACCTCTTACCCAAGCCAATGTTTGTCTTTTGTACTTTAACGTAGGTAAAAAGCAGATATCCAATTAACTACTTTGCATCTCCTTGTGTTAAGAGGAGGTGGAGTGGAGTGAAAGTAGCTACTTAAAAGGGTATTTCTACTCATTTTCTTAACTACCAATTTTTCTGTTTACTAAAGAACAGGAAGTAAATGATCTTACCTCCCATTCGTCAGTAAAACTTGCAGGAGACAACTTACCCCCGATAGCTCCAGTGCCGGCTTCTCACTGAAAGGTCCGACTTCATCCATGCTACCTTGCACTGTGTGGGCATGCACGCACAATGCAAAGGGACTGTGGATGCGTCAGAGACTGTCAGTAAAAAGCCGGCGCTGGAGAGATAAGTTCTCTCCTGTAAGTTTTACTGTTGAACAGGAGGTAAGACAGCTCATTTACCTCCCGTTCTTCAGTTAAACTGAAAATGAGTGGACATACCTTTTAAACAAAGTGATTTATCAGAGATATATATATATATATATATATATATATATATATAGCTTCCAAGTATTAGAGCACTCGTGGGTCTTCACATAAATATATTTTTATTAGAACATCTACGCGTTTCAGCTGACTCAAGCAGCCGTCCTCAGGATGTTACAGACAAACAGGTAAGTGCAAATTTAAAACCTAGATCAGCCCTCCTCCCCCTGTGCTCCTCCCTGCCAACATTAACCCCTTCATATGAGTATATATTGAGTCCATTAAAGCAAACAAGGCTATAGAAAGTGCAAGGTTAGCTAAATAAAGTGCAAAATGCTAACCTCCTACAGAATACTTGATGGATCTGCTGTACAATTATTTTAGGTTTGAAGGAAAATATTATAACCAAATCACTGGAACCGCTATGGGGTCGAATGTTGGACCCTCCTAATTTGTTTATGGAGAAATTTGAAAATGATTACATCTATCCAATGTTTGGAAATAAACTTTTGATCTATAAACGTTATATAGATGATCTGTTCATACTATGGGATGGACCAATCATGGAAGGTCAAATGATGTTGAATACATTGAATTCGCTAGAATCTACGGTCAAATTCACTATGAAGGCACACGAGGATACCATTGAATTCTTAGATATCAAAATCATGAAAACTGACAATGGTTTCGAGACCTGTCTATATTCCAAACCTACGGACAGAAATACTCTTCTACATGCCCACAGTCACCATCCCTTACATCAAAAAAAGGGGGGTATTGTTCTCCCAGTTTTTGAGGGTGTTAAATAATAATTCGAATGGAAATACAGCAAACGAACAATTACAATGTATGGCTGATAAGTTTAGGGAACGAGGATACTGTACCAAAGAGATTGAGAATCAAATGAATAAGGCTAAACTATATGTGATTGAGGGGATCAAAACAAAAAATACAAAAACCAAGGACAAGAGTATACATGGTATCCCTTACACTCTACAATATTCCCCGTATTCTAGTGGAATAAAACAGAGTGTTAAAAACCATTGGGCTTTATTGAGTAGTGATAGGTCCCTTCCCTTTAAGGAAACTAGCCCTATTTTTGCATATAGACGAGGCAGAAACCTACGAAGCCTACTAGTTAAAACTGATATGGTACCCTACAAACCTAAACCTACCACTACGTGGCTTAATTATAGGAAAGATGGCTGCTTTAAATGTACGGGCTGTCAAGCCTGCAACTATATGACACCTGGGGGAGATTTTCCCCACCCCTATACTGGCCATAGATTCAAGATTAAATTTAGATTATCTTGCCTCAGCTCTGATGCCATTTATATTGTTACATGTCCCTGTAGTAAATATTATGTGGGGAAAACCACAACAACCCTCAGGGAAAGGATGGCTAACCATCGATCAGCCATACGGGCAGCTCTAGCGACAGGGAGTAATGAAAGATTTAAGGATCCAGAGAAGGAAAGTAGGTACGGGGAACAATCGGTGGCTAGACATTTCAGGGAAAGTGGCCATCCACTAGCTACGTTCAGGTGGATGGCAATTGATCAGGTGGGAGGTATCAAGGACCCATCAGAGAGGGGGAGAAGACTATTACAGAGGGAGGCCTTTTGGATTAAGAAACTGGGCACCTTGTTGCCCAAAGGGTTAAACGAGCAGTATGGCTTGTCGTGCTTTTTATAGATTTATGACTATACCCGTCAGTGAACTCCATTCTCTCCTTGTCGAGAACTGAGAAGGAGGGGTGTGGATCATCCATATGGTTACATAGAATTATACCCGTGATGTTTGGATTTAGATAATTTTGAAATATGTAGTAATTATTGTTTAAATTGTTCCGATAATGTGTAACTGTCTATCTCTTGTTTTAATATGAACCCGTATATGGTTTTAATATGTTGATTTTACTTGGGGGTGTAGACGTGTTTTATATTAGCATCTCACTTTTTCTATATTAAGATTTGACGTTTGTATATTAGCATCTTCCTTTTATACTTTTACAGGATATGTTAGCACTTCACTCATATACCCATTTGAGGTATTATGACATATTAGAATTCAATATATGTTTATATGTTTAGATATCGACTTTTAATATTATATTTATTGGGCGGGGGAGCATATATGTCACATCTATATGTATATATTAATTGAAATTATAGTTTACATATTGTCTATCACCTATCAGCAGGTTATACATTAGCATTTTGCACTTTATTTAGCTAACTTTGCACTTTCTATAGCCTTGTTTGTTTATATGGCTCAAGGATATCTATCTGAGAAGGGGTTAATGTTGGCAGGAGGAGCACCAGGGGGAGGAGGGCTGATCAGGTTTTAAATTTGCACTTACCTGTTTGTCTGTAACATCCTGAGGACGGCTGCTTGAGTCAGCTGAAACGCGTAGATGTTCTAATAAAAATATATTTATGTGAAGTCCCACGAGTGCTCTAATACTTGGAAGCTATATTCGATTCTATAGTAGCACCGGGGCTCAAGCTGAGTCAAGTGAGTGCGGGACACGATTATATATATAAATATATATATAATATATATTATATAATAGATATATATATATATTAGATATATATATAATATATAGAAAGATTGATTATATATATAGAGATATATATATATAAATATAATATATAATTATATATAGATATATATATATATATAATAAATATATATATATATATATATATATATAATATATTATTTATTTATGATTTGATCAGCAATTTCTGGTCTATAGGCCAGGATAATTTTTTTTTCCTGAACTACTAAACTATTAGGGGTTTTGCTCACAAACTGAGAAATTTAAACAGTGATGCCTGAAAAACACAGGAGGCAGCATAAACAAAACAAGAATTGAAAAATCTGTTTACACAAGCATACCTTTTGCGCCACTAAATGTGCCATTTGTGGTTTAAAGTGCACCCTCTTAAAAAAATCTTTACAGAAGAAAAAGTACCCCCTCACCCAGATGCATTTTTTGTTATATATACCGATTACTGAATAACGGCAATCAGTGAATGCCTGGCAGATGTTCATGAAGCTGCTTACTCTGCTGATCTATGAGCTTGAAACCAGCTTGCAACAGCAGCAGAGGAGGTGTGACTATGCCAGTGAGTGATTGAGGTCTGTAATAAACTTTAGAAGCATCTTTGGAAAAGGTAAGTATAATGCAAGACATATTTAAAGTGATAGTTTGTTAATTTGAGGATTAAGCCACATCTTTCAGCAGGCAAGCAAATTCCCCAAAAGCATAATTGAATCCACATTAAGAAATGTTTTGGGAACTTTCGAATGCATAACAGGTTTGTAGTGGATTAGAGAACTATTTTCTTGTACAATTGATATAGTTTGGGTTTCTTTTTGTACCAGCATCATATTTTCATATCAGTAACGTGATATTTTGAAGTGGTGTGTCTGATCTGAAAATGACTTTTGGTACAGAAGACAAGAGGAATAAATAGAAAAAAGGTCTGAAGGAGAGCTGAAATTAGACTTAGGTTCTCCTTTATAATAATCAGGTAAAGTTTTCAGAAGACTTGATTAATCCATTTTAATTTGCATTTGTGAAGCTGAATATCATATGAAAGAATACAGACATAAAAATATAGCACAGGCAATGGCTATTAGTTAATCTGAAACACAGTACAATGAATTGCCACTCACCCAAAAGATGGATTGTCCTTATAATCCTCCTTTGCCATTTTTTCCAGCTCATGGCCCCCTTCGGCTACAAAACGAGCTAACTTCTCAATCACTTTTCGTATTTCAGAGTCCTCTGGGGGTAAAACTTTAAGGAGGCTGTCAGTACTGGGATTCAATTCACACAGCAAACAGTCAACAGGTATTTAACTGCTAGGAAGAGTTTGATGCACAGGAGAGGAAGGGAAGGAAGCCAAAGTGAGACAGCAATATAAGCTTAGATTGTCATCTCAAGGCCACCTTTAACATCCACTGTTTTTGAGTATTCCAAAAATATTTATATAGAACATATACACAAAGAGTTTCTAACAACGCAGTTCTGCAACAAAATTCTCCTTTAGGGATATTTGCTTAATTTCTAAAGCTGGCCACATACACCTACAGGGGCTGGCAATACAAGTTGATGGATAACAAGCAATTTAGACACAAATATGGGCCGCTTTAAAAAAGGACAACCCTGTAAATTTAAATTAAACCTATTTGCAAATGGTTCATCAGATGTCCAGATCTCTTCATGCAAAAGTATATAACTTATTTTTCAAAGGACAGTGTTGGTGTCCCATAAATTGAGCAACTGGTATCCAATTCACTAAAACATGAATGAAAAAGAGCTGCATTCCAGCATGTTTGGTCATCTGGTGGTTAAAATCTGTAACAATCAGCATCATTAGCCAGACATTTTAATAAACAGCTAGGGCAAAAATTTGCTAAAAATACAAAAACAAACAAAAATGAAAAAAAAAACAAGCTAGGGCAAAAATTTGCTAAAAATACAAAAACAAACAAAAACGAAAAAAAAAACACAGTAAAATTTTGGCAAGAATGTAAATAAATTCTGTGCCTACACATAATTGAAAATAGCTTGACAAGATTATAATGCAATCAACAGAAGGATGTGCATTACACACCTTCTAAAGTTCTGAAGGACATACAGGATATACTGGAGTATAAGCCGAGTTTTTCAGGCTCATACTCGGGTCACGGTAAGGTATTGTAAATTTCCCCCCCCCCCAATCTGGCTGTTGCTCGCTCTGTATGTTCGGTAAGTCTGCACTGATGTCCATACTCGGCACCTGTCTCACTTACTGCCCAGCGCCAAGTAATGATGTCAGTGCAGAGTGCCAGCCAGATACCTGGATTCAAATTGCTTTACGTACAGAGTGAGCAGCAGCCGGATTGGTGGAAAAAAATGACAATACCTTACTGTGATTTACCTCTCTTCAATTGTAAGTAATTACCGTATATACTCGAGTATAAGCCGACCCGAGTATAAGCCGAGCTACCTATTTTAACCTGAAAAAAAAATAGGAAAACCTGATTGACCCGAGTATAAGCCGAGGGTGAAAATTATGGCTACTCTCAGACTCTGAGCCCCTAAAGCACTACTGTATGCAAATAGAGTGTCCTACATTTCTGTGATTTGCCTCTAGATATTTGTCCCTGAATGAAGAGAGTTTCTAAAACTTACAAGGTGGCTAAATTCCAACACACACTTTTAAGGTGACTTAAATAACAAGATTAGGCATATTCTCTGCTGGTGGCTGTGGACATGTTATGATGCAAAAGCAAAAATGTTTCTGGAGAAGATCATTCTAGACATCCTGCCTACCCTAGGCTATAACAACATTGGCCAACACTCTCAGACTCTGAATCCTTTGGCACACCTAACAATACAATTTTATATTGAGGCACCTCAGTGTTCTTGGTGCTGAACTGTATTGTATTTTATACAGTTTACAGTTATCTTTGGGGGTGAATATTGTATTAGTTTATCAATATAATTAACGTAATGTAAACAGTGGCAATACCCAATACCAATCAATATTTTCAAAATTTAATGTCACCCCTCTGGGTCTCTGTCACCGTACAAGCAGCTTCCAAATCTACTGCCCTTCAAAGCTGAAATGCAAGATGCACGGGGATACTGCACATTACAATGGGCCACTCCTGGGATTATGCTGCCCTGAGCAGGGGCCACGGATTGCCTCTGAATCCTTACCGGCATAGCTCAGCACTCCGAATCCGGCTGCCGCACACTTAGTAAGTACTGTGCATTTGCCAGCTGAAGTCACTACTCGGCGCCTCTCACGCCCGGCGCCGAGTAGTGACGTCAGCCGGCAAATCCACAGTGCTAACTATGCGTGCGGCAGCCGGATTCGGAGTGCTGAGTGATGCCGGTAAGGACTTGACTCGAGTATAAGCCGAGGCAAGGTTTTTAGGTTTATTTTAAAACCTAAAAACCTCGGCTTATACTTGAGTACATACGGTAACTCACTCACTGAAGTTGGGGGCTCTCTAATGGGGAATGTTTAGGGCCTTTCCTGGGGGTGCTGTTCATAAAAAAAGCACTGCAGGTGTTTGGAAACTACAACTCCCAGCTACTAAAGCATGCTGGGAGTTGTAGTTTCCAAAACATCTGGAGTGCCAAGGAATGAGGCTTTTTTATGTTTTTTCCCATACAGTAATAGCCATACTGGATTTGGCTATTATTGTATGGGACTACGGCTGTCCATTTAAAAGGGTAACTAAATACAGTATTAGAAGTCAGTAGTGGTCATAATTTCAACCCTCGGCTTATACTCGAGTCAATCATGTTTTCTTACTTTTTGATATAAAAATAGGTACCTTGGCTTATACATAGGTCGACTTATACTTGAGTATATACGGTAGTTTAGGAAAGGAGAGGGGGTCAAGTGTGGATGTCCTTTGTGTGTTAATTAGCATTTTTGACTAAAGACGTGTAAAAAAAAAAAAAAGGGAAAATATAAGTTACATTCACTCATACTCGCTCATTTCTCTAGCACCAGAACATACAAACTACCTAATCAAAGCTGCTATCTTGCTCCTTTGGTGAAGCATTAACAAGAGGATCTTTGGTAAATCAATTTAAATGGAATAAAGGCACTGCACTCTATTACATTAAAATAACAGACCGAACATTGCTTCCCAGCCATGACGCCCACCAAGCTCACCATAAGTCTAGCAGCCATGCTCAGCATAGTCAATAAAACCCTGCTATTTAAGCCCAACCCAGACCAGACCAGACCAGGCCATTGAGCCAGCTCCACGCTAAATTACCCAGAAAGGGCAAGCCAGCTCAGGTCATTCACCACAGCCAAACTCAGAATAACCAGAAAGCACAGCAATAGTATCTGCGACACTTCTAAGTTCTGCACAGCCTCACCATACACCCTACTCTGCTTACACATCTCCCACTCCCTTGCCTTTTTTTCTTTGCAGATTCTCTTAATTGTTGCAGAAAGTGTATAAAAGATCCTAGTAAGAGGTCAAAAACACATATTATAAAGTTATTATCCACAATATAATATTTCTGCTTCTGGAGTGACAGGTCTTTCCTTGTAAATGCTGTGATTTAAAATTATGATCTCAATCTACAACTCAGATTTAAAATCCAAAAAAACTGAAGTAGTGGTATCTTGCTATATCTAAAAAGGTATAATTTTCGAAAATTAGATTTTTTTGAATATAGATACCATTTAATATTATTCTATATTATAGAGGGTTGACAAGCAATTTTTGGGTATCTTGAGTTGGAAAACACGTTCCAACCCCTAAATCGTAATGAAAAAATGCAATATGTTAAAATGCACTATATCCCACATGTCAGTTGTGGTTAGTAAAGTAGCAATTCCCACATGAATTAAAAACTCACTTTCTTGGCTTATATAATTATTAATTTAATATATTACTACATTTGGGCATGACAGACTTAGCTATATCTTTTTATACCCAAACTTTAACCGTATCTTCATTCATGTTGAAAGTAAGTAGTTCTTTAGTTTGTTCCCAAAAACAGACACTATCTATATATAAATAGCCTGCAAAAATGAAAGATATGGGCTCAACTTCATAGATTATATACAAATTCTTACTTAATGTAAGTGATGGCCCACGTGTATATTACCCCGGAACCTTCGCCTCATCTATGCACAGTATATAGGCTCATTCACAGTTATGTGCTTACCCAACAATCCTAGTGACCCAGGAGCCGGAAGCCCCAGGCCGAGCAATCAAAAATCAACATAAAACGAAGAAGCCCACACCAACCAAAGCCACATGGAGTGAGGAACCAGGCTTTAAGCTGTAAAATCGTTGGTTGGTGCGGGCTTCATTTGATGCGGATTTTTCACTATGCATATATAGCAGTAAAAGTAATATTTGGCAATGATGGAATTCCTTGTATGTTGTGTTCTTTAACTTCTTACAATCAACATACATCAAATACATTGGTATAATCGAAATAAAGAAGTCAGAGTTCAAGGTATCAAAATTAATCAACAGATTTATGGACAGATTCTAAAGCCCTGCTTTAAAGTAATGTTAATATAACAAAAAGCTTTTTTTTTCCATCTGGGCTTACAATTTTTAACATATAAATATGTATTCGCTTTTCAAGAATAGAATTAAAAAAACTGGCACTTAACAAACTTACTATTAATGAGACAATCCTGCAACTTACTTTTGATTTCCAGCCACTGTTCATAATCTTCCTCATCATCGTCATCTTCTTCAGGAGACTTAAAGATGCTGAGACGGTTCATTGTGGGTGACTGCTTTGTGTGGGAATAACTCCTCATCTGGTTCAATGTACACTCTATTTGCCCAAAACGCTTTCCTATCAGGATGGGTTTTTTCTGAGAGGTTCCTGATGCTTCTGAAGAATTTAGGTTTTCTGTTGGGATGTTGTAATTAAGAAAAATTATTTGACAATATTTAGGGAAAAAAAAAACTATAATTAAAATTGAAAATCTATGCCCACATAAAAAAAATAGCAAAATAATGAAAAAATGTCTGATTTTTTTTTGACTATGATGTCTTCTGTCACTGCCATGAATGACTGGTGCTTGGAGTAGGAGAAGTTTGTGGTGAATTGCAGATTTCGGTCATCTTTCATCAATGTAAGTATTGCTTTTGGGGTTATTTATCTATGCACACTTTATTATTTAGGACAGACTTGTTCTTTAATACCAAATGTCTGGTTTAGGCAGAGATCTCTTCCTTACTCCAACAGTATTTAATCAAGCCAATTTATTGTGCAACATTGACGCATTTCGGTCTTGAGAACGATCCACACAGGAACAAAATGCATTGATGTTGCACAATAACAATAAATTGGCTTGATTAAAATCCTTTCTTACCGTTTATGCAGATTGAAAATATATATACACACACAGACCGGAGTTAGTTTAACAGATTATTTATATAAAACAAAAAAAACACATAAATGTTACATTATTCAACTTGTGTTGCCTGTTTTATCCTTTAAAGAGTATGTCCACCCCAAATATAACATTTTTCAATAGTGTAGAGTGGGGGTGTTTAGAGAAGGGCTTCCCTGCGCTTGCCAGAAACTTTAACAAGGAAGCAGCAGGAATCCGGATGACTCACAGACAGCTCCTATTCTTTTTAAAACTTTGAACAGGCACTGCAAGAGAACCATAAGGAGCAGAGATAAGGTTTAGTGGGTTAAATTTTAGTTTTGGGGATGGACCTGCCCTTTAAAACAAAACAGCTGATTTTATTGATCAGTGGTATTCATGACTAGATGACTGGAGTGGGTGAATCATATCATGAGCTTCAAATCTTATAAAATGTTTTGGGGCACCACCTTTGTGTGTACATTATCCTTTGATATGGTATAATTGCAAAAAAAAGCTTTGTGAAAGAAGCCAAACCATCTGTATTAAGGGAATGGTTACAGGCTGCCAGCAAAAAACAAGTTACAGTTCAGATAAATGGTTAGGTAAGGCAGCAATTGGTGATGCGAAGTTCACTAAACAATATTACTCAGAAAATCCTCCTGTGGACACCACTACTAGGGTCATTTCACCAACTTCCTCTATTATAGAAGTCAAAAGTAGCTATTTTGTAACAGCGATGAAATGTAAGACAAATGACTTTCATACCAATATGGGACATCTTGGAAATGGAAGCAGTTTAGAGATGGGCAACAAAAATAATGAAGGCAATGAAGGAGGGGCTTGACTATGCAGCCAGATTAGACAAGTTAGGGCTGTTTACATTGAAGAAGCAATGTTTGCATGGGGATATGATCACAAATGTATACAAATATTATTAATGACATACACGAAACTATCTGGTGCATTGTTCACGAATAGGTCCTATCTGAGGACACCCTATAAGAAGGAAGAAAAGAAGTTTTATCTTCAGGTTAGGAAAGGTGTCTTTACAGTGAGAATGGTGAAGCTGTTCATTAAATAGCTTTAAAAGTGGCCTAGATAAGTTCCTAAAACTAAAAAATATTGAGAATTACTGGTATTAATACATATACTGTAGTTCTGGTTGATCCAGGGATACTTTCCGATTGCCGTTTGGAGTCAGGAAGGAATTGTTTACCCCTTTTCAGTTAAGGTAGGGTTAAAAAGGAGGATGAAAAGGTTGGACTTGATGGACGTATTTTTATTCGACCTCAATTAATATGTTCAATTACTATATGAAAGTCCTTTGTTCACTATTCCCTTATAACTTAAATCTTGGTGCTTTAGAAAGAAATTCTTGCTATTGAACAGTAGTTTTTAAAGATTATGTAAAGGATGTAAAAGCCAAGAAAAGAATAAAAGCAGTACATATTCCATAATTACTTTAATATAATGGTGTGCCAGTTGTATATTTCAATCCATACAGCCATTTAACGTCCAACACAATCCTTAAAAGGGGAACTGTGGTCTCCAAACAAGTTAAGTTTAAATGAAAGGCAAGTTTCCTACCTTTAAAACGAGAAATCAACTACCTCTCTACGTGCTCCACAGCCCAAGATATACAGAAATGACTGAACAGAAAGTTAATAGGTGGGAGGCTGACTTGTGACATTCCTGAGGCTTCTCCTGCACAGTGCCGCCGGCGAGCACAGCCTCAGACTCCCTCAGTGTGTTAGGGAAACAGGAAGTCCCTCCTCCTCTCTGCTGTGTGAAGTCCTGACAGAGAAGGTAAGGGAATCTACAGCCCTTTTCTTTCACTGTGTGAAAACAGCCTTTTCAGGCAGAGTTCTCACTCTGCCTGAAAAGGCTGATTCCACAGAGTTTTCTGTGTGTGTGGGGGGTGTCTGATTTACCTACGGCACCCGCGAGCGGGCGGGGCCACATGGGGCTGTAAGATAATGGGTCATAGGTGGCCTGCAACTGGAGGGACCATAGGGTCCATGAGTGGGATGGACCAGGGGGATGCAAAGAGGAGGAGGAGACACAGGGCAGATTGAATGTCATCCACTGACTGTTTCAGAGCAGGAAGTGCAGGGGACCTGGTTATGCTGCTGCCATATTACACACAAAAATGTAAATATATTCAAAACTATGCAAAGTAAACAATGGAAATAAATTGCAAAAATTCTCAGGGGAGCAATTCCTATCAATTTACCTAAAGTCATTTTTGGACCACAGTTCCCCTTTAAAATGAGCCATCAACCACCTTTCTACGTGCTCCACAGCCCAAAATATAAAGAAATTAACGACTAGAAAGTTAATGGGTGGGAGGCCGACATGTGACATTTCTAAGGCTGCCAGCGAGCACAGCCTCAGACTTCAGTGACAGGACAGGAGACAGGAAGCCCCCCCCCTCCCTCCCTGCTGTGTGAAGTGAAGATCCTCACAGTGAAGGTAAGGGAATCTTTAGCTCTACTCTCTCACTATGTGAAAACAGCCTTTTCGGTTCTCACTCTGCCTGAAAAGGCTATTTTCACACATCTTTCTGTAGGGGGGGGTCGGAGTGTCCCACTACACCTGTGGGTGGGCAGGGCCACATGGGGCCTGCAAGGGGAGGAGGAGACACAGGGCAGATTGACAGTCATCCACTGGCATGGTTTCAGAGCAGGAAGTGCAGGGGACCTGGTGATGCTGTTGTCATATTACACACAAAAATGTAAATATCTTCAAAACTATGCAAAATAAACAATGACAAATTGCAAAAAGTCTCAGGAGAGCAATTCCTATCAATTTACCTAGTCATTTTTGGACCACAGTTCCCCTTTAAGAACATGGAGCTTATCACTTTTTCTTTAATGAAGTGGTCCCTCCCCTTTCATACTCCTCTTGGCAAACCCCTTTTCAGCTGTCAGCTAAAATTTAACAAGTCTTTACTTGTATGGTAAAGCACCTGCACTGAAAATAGTTTATATGTGTAAAATGCATAAACAGACTGCTCAACCCTTTTCTGTTATTTTGCATGTCAGCAATTCCTTTCAGGTGTGTCACTGAAAATGTATAGCCCTCCATATTTCATATATCAGTATATTTTTGTACTTCAATTGGCAAATTGATGACAAGATTCCATTGGAAGTCACATGTGTATGGTCACTTAAGCTCTGATCTTGATAACAAACTACAATAGGCTAATCAACACCAGACATTTTGGGTCACAGACACCTTAACAAATGCTATCCACAACTTTTCACCTATGAAACAAAAATGGACCAATTTTAGTAAAGAAATATTAACTCACCATTGTTTGTCTTGTCTTTTTGCAGTTTAAGAAACTGTTGCAGAAAACTGCCATCATTAGCAAATTTGTTTGATGTAGATGAGGATGCACTCTGTGAGCTACAAAACAAATAGGGTTATTGTTGGTGACTAGAGCTAAAAGATGTTGAATTCCCTGTCATTTAAAAGGACAAATACTACCTTCCAATACAGTATTATTTTATTGAGAAGCCCCACCACATAGAGTTTTCATTTGCAAGGTTAGAGTTATAGGCTTTCCTGTATTAAATAAAGTACTAAAGCACTAAGGATGCCTGGCAGAATCAGTGCTGGTGTTCCTCACAGAAACAATATTGGGTAGGAATTACCAATACTTTCCTAGCCCAGGTACTTTTTGCCAGTGCTATGCAAACTATGCTGCCTTAGCATTCATTTTCTTTTTGCAAGAAGAATTATACACGTTATAACTTTTAAAGGCTTTTAGTGGCAAATACAAATGTATGCACAAAATCAACATTTACACAACTGACCCTTATAACCTGTGCAATTTGCTCTGGCATGCTAGATATCAGACTATGGGCAAAATCCTGATTGATATTGTTCCATTCTTGCTTTGTTAGTGCTCAGACAGGTCCCGACAGAATATGTATTCTATGTGCATCTCACTTGACCATGCGCATAGAGTACTAAGTCCGTCGGTACCTTACCTTCATTCCCAGCTCCTGAACGTTTTATTGAAGAACGGGAGAAAGACACAGCTCCTTTACCCCCCGTTCCTCAAAAAAACTGAACACATTTTTTTTTACCAGTGGAGATACCCTTTAACTATTCTAATCAGTTCTGCTTTGTTATTAAAAAAGGGGCACTTGTATGGAGACCACAATTACACTTTAATCATCTAAGAGATCATGAACAGAGTCGGCTTACTGCTTTTTTTCTTTATTTTTAAAGAAATAATTTCTTTACAGCACTCAACAAAAATATAAAAAGTGGTAAGCCTGAGAGCTGTCCATTTATCATGTTAAAATGGACCAAAAATTTTATTTGGTTTAAAAAAACAAACAAAAAAAACCTATAACTCACTCTGTGGCTTTCGATGTAACACTTGGCTGTGATTGTTTGGCTTGTTGATGTTTTTTGGCCTCAATCTCCTTTTTCTTTTTTTCTATTAGTTCTTCTTGATAAAGAATATATGTGCTGGGTTTTACTGGTTTTGGTCGTGCAGAAGCAAACCACCTTCCACTCACTCCTGATTTTTGGAGAAAGTAAACAAGCCAGCTTAAAACTTTAATATCACAGACACCAATCACACAGCATAAATAGCTGCAACAGAAGATATCTGAAAGAATATTTCTGTACCAAAATAAAACTGTGACCATTGAAAAACGGTCCCATAGACTATATTGGTAACAATCCTCAAATGTGTATATTTCAAAACAGTTTGTTTCTTGGTCATAAATTCAAATGCTGATACCCCCAACCCCCCACACAGACACAGGTACACACACCTACTGACCTACCTTTCCATTGAAATGGAAGCCATACTTAAAGGGTAACTATAGTTAAAAAACTAAATTTTGATCAATCATCCATAAAAGTTAGTTATATGGTCATACATGCAAAAACACATACCCTCAACCTCACATGAGTACACACACCTACTACCCTTTTATTCCTGTGGCAGCCATACTTAAAGGGTAAATAATATATAATAATATATATAATTTCAATATATCCTCAATAAAAGTTCGTTTTATGGTTGTAAATACAAAAAAGACACACCCCAACCTCACATGGGTACACACACCTAGTGACCTACCCTTCCATTCCTGTGGCAGCCTTACTTAAAGGGTAACTAAAGTCAAAAAAGCTCATTTTGATTTATCCTCAATAAAAGATAGTTTTGGCTGTAAACATAAAAAAAGACAAC
Organism: Hymenochirus boettgeri; assembly: GCA_019447015.1. NCBI lineage: Eukaryota > Metazoa > Chordata > Amphibia > Anura > Pipidae > Hymenochirus > Hymenochirus boettgeri. The sequence continues at coordinate 206,783,763 of CM033469.1, read as the reverse complement.
CCCCTCAACCAGACCCAGGTACACACACCTACTGACCTACCCTCCCATTTGTGACAGCCATACAAGTGTAACTAAAGTCAAAAAACAATTTTGACCAATCATAAAAAAAAAAAAAAAACCTTTTTTGAACACCCAACCCGACACAGGTACACACCCAAAAATGATCTACTTATCCATTATTGTGGCAGCCATACTTAAAGGGTAACTAAAGTAAAAAATCAAATTTTAAACAATAATCATAAAAGTTGTTTGTTTTTTTAAAGGGCATGTCCACCCCGAAATGTAACTTTTGATATGTGGTAGGGCATGCTCCCCCAGCCCCAACCGCATTAATATAATTGTTAGAAAGTCCCCCGATTCTTACTTACCTGCCCTCTCTCCTCCGCTGCAGTGTTCAGGCCCTCTGCTTGCATGGAATTGAAAGCAGGGGGCGGGACCGGCAGCCGCGTCCTGTATGGCTGAGAGGCAGGGAGGGCTGCACTGAGCATGCCTCAACCTTGATGAGGTTGAGGAGTCTCAGGCACAGCATGAGTCACACACTGGACTTTGGAGGGGCACAGCAGGGGAACTATTTGAGCAGGAATGTAAGGTAAGGATTGTTTTAAACTACTTGATGTGGCCAGTAAGGGGTTAAATTTTAGTTTTGGGGGTGGACATGCCCTTTAACTTCCAACCTGATCCAGGTACACATGCTTACACACCTACCCCTCCATTTTCATGGCAGCCATATTTAAAGGGTAACTAAAGTTAAAAAAAAAAACAACTTTGACTAATCAACAACAAAGTTGCTTGTGGAGGTTCTCATTCATCCAGGTCATGGTGTATCTGTTGTATTCAGTTAGATCAACTGGACTTGAAGTTTAGTTCTTGAAGATGTTTCACTAGTCATCCGACTGGCTTTCTCAATTCAGAATGACTTGTACAAGTCACAAATTTTGATCAATAATCAAAAAAAAGTTAGTTTTTTTAACCCCCAACGTGACAGGTACACACACCTACTGACATACCCCTCCATTACTGTTGCAGCCATACATAAAGGGTAACTAAAGTCAAAAAAACAAATTTTGACCAATCAAAAAAGTTTTTTTTAACCCCCCAACCCGACACAGCTACACACACCCAGAGTCGGATTAAGACCAAATGGGGCCTAAGGCACAAGTCAGATTTTTTGGGGGCCCCTCTAACCTTCCATTAAACAATAAAAGTATATTTTGCTGGGCTGCACCACCAGCACATCTACTGGCACCACCAGCACATCCACAACTGGCACCACCAACATATCCCCAACTGGCACCACCAGCACACGTGACCACGCACGCAGGCGCACAGCATAGTTATGCTGACTCCTGATTGGAAGTCAGGGCCGGGCCCCCCACCGGACTCAGGTTAAGTTTAAAGGTAAACGCTGGAATTTTCAGAAAAAGATACTGGGGCACATGGACGCCTCCCGGTGGGCCACCCTGGCAGCCGGGCCCCAGGCACTTGCCTCGGGTGCCTTGTCTATAATCCGGCCCTGCACACACCTACTGATCTATTTATCCATTTCTGTGGCAGCCATACGTAAAGGGTAACTAAAGTTAAAACAAACAAATTTTGATCAATAAATCAAAAGAGTTTGGTTTTTTTTAACTTCCAACTTCCAACACACAACTACTAACATTTTGACCAATGATCAAAATAGTTTTTGGGGATAGTTTTTATCCCCCAACCTGATGCGAGTACACACACCAACTTCCAACACACAACTACTAACATTTTGACCAATGATCAAAATAGTTTTTGGGGATAGTTTTTATCCCCCAACCTGATGCGAGTACACACACCAACTGACCTATCTATTAATTCATGTGACAGCCATATTTAAAGGGTAAGTAAAAAAACAACAATGTCCTCATCATTGGCATTGAGTTTTAAAATCTGCAGCATAAACACACACATTCCCTTCCAAAATGCGGCCTTTCAAGCCAAATTCAATGTTCAGTTTATTGTTAAGGGGCATGTCCATGAAAAAGTGTATGAAGTTTAAGTGTAAGGAATGTGTATAGTTAAAGGTCATGTGCACCAATAAAAAACAAAAATTTTCACATAGCTGCAGCACCGTCACAGACCCCACTTTTTTTATTTACCTTCCCCAAAGATGCACCTGAATATGCTTGCAAGACCCTACTCGAGGGACTGCACTTCGCAGCTCTCCTTCCTGGTCGTGGATGTCAGCTAGTAATGTCACGACCCATAACTGACAGCTGTGACCCAGAAGTGCCTCATGCCTGCTGTGCTTGCTCGAAACAGCAGCAGACGGCAGCACTCAGACAGTAAGGGAACTAGGTCTTATAAGTATGTTCAGGTGCATCTTTGGGGAAGGTAAGTAAAACGAAAGTGGGGTTCTGCAGCTAGGTGTGATTCGACTGTGCATCCATTTGCGAATCGCAAACGAATGCGATCTGCATTTTTATGCTCAATCGTATGTGTTTTCCCTACATCTAAAGAAAAAAGTGCAAGCGCTTCAAAACCGCACCAGAAACGCGCACGCAATCGCATGCTATTGCGTGAGCGGCCCTGCCCTCATTTAACAATTAATGCATCTGCACAACCATTTTATTTTGGAGTGATTAAAAAACACTCTTTTTACTGTACACCAAACTAAAATGTCAAACCAAGCTAATTAACATGCAAAACCTAGACAGGTTAAACACGGTCAAAGATGCTTTTAAACATACTTACCAGCACCCAATACCTCGCTGGCTCTTACTAACTTCCTAGTAGCGGACGCCAGTGTGAGCCATGATCACTGCCATCCCCTTACTAGTTAAGCCACTTCTGTTGCTAGTGCACAGAAAAGACAAGTCACAGCTGCAGCAGAGGAGAATTTAGGGATTGGGGGGCTGGTAAGTATGTTTAGGAGCATAATTTGTACAAACTTTATGTGGCCTCCAGCTCGTAGTACATAGCGTTAGCACTAAAATGTCTCAATATGAGAAGCCGCTGTTAATTTATGGACTTCATCTATACTGCATCTATACCCATACATACATCTATAGCAGGGTTTGGCAAATATGATGCAGGAAGCCAATGTAAGAGGAAAATTACAAATCTTTAATGCTGAAGAGAGATCTGACACCATAGAAAAACAGAGTCACTGACAGAGGTAGGAGAAAGGCAGCACAGAGTACACAAATTTAACTTTGCAATAGGGCAATGTGTTTTTTTCACTATAGATGCCCTTTAAAGAATATTTATTCCTCCCTGGTTGACAAAGAGAAATGCAAAGTAAATCTACAGCAATGCAGAACCATTTAAGAACAAGACACTCTGGTTTCATAATTTAATTGCAGAAAAACAATTAAAGGTCTACCACACTCCTGTTGCTGCAGGTCAACCAAACATTTTGAAAAAAATTCTTACACTGACCCTAACCCCTTTTGGAAAATCCTGTTTTTACATATATATATTATCTCCTTGGTCAAAATTGATTGATTTGCTTTAAAAAGGTAAATAAACACAATAATAAACATTATAATTGCAACATCTTTCTAGATGTGCAACATCTAGAAATAAGCAATGCGAGCCACAACCAAGTAGATTGGATCAAAATAGGTCTGCCAGTTGTGTCTTAAGGTACACACACACGTCCGATAGGATCGCCTGACTGGCGACCACCGAACACCTGTTTCTGGTGATTGTGTATACGTTCCCTCGGGCATCATTTGTTGATTCGCCATGGTGGATTGCCGAACGACGACAGAGGGAATGCATACACGTGCGATTATTGTGCAAAAAGGGGGCATTTGTTACGCATGTGCACACGCTCTGCGAGTTGTGCCTCAGCTGTCATATCGAATGTGTATGAAGCTTTAGGCTGTGTACACCATGCAATTCTTTGGCCCGATCAACAAATAGTTCAGTGTATGTCTTTTCGGGCGACTGATTGTTTGGTCCTCTATGGACCGCACTCTCGGTTTTCGTTATTTTTGCCCGCATCCTACAGTCCCATCATCCCGGCCAACCGGAAGTGCCTAATGGACTGTCAGGGTGAAGGGTATTATGGTGTGTACCAGGCTTTTGACTACAGCATAACAACATGAATGTTTTCATTTTATTTTACAGAACTAAAATTTTGTCCCGCTGTCTAAAGCCAAACTATAACTCACATCAACTTGACAACAGCTACTTGAAGGTACTGAATAGTAAAGGTTATTAAAATGTATCATTTCCAGCCTTCTTTTCTGCCAGGTGCATATTTTTACAATTTATAATGATGAAGTGTCTTTAAGGCGATGGTCCCATTGCCTCAATCGGCTGCTAATGTTTAGTTACAGCCAGAAACATCACAGGAGCCATTTGGTAAGTTTACGATTTTTGTTTAAGGCTCCTGTTAGATCGATAGAACAAGGAGGTAAGACATTGCCCATTCTTCAATTAATGCAAAAAAGGAATTGTTCACTTTCAGATATTTGCTAACTGCAGTAACACAGTAAAAAGACAACATCTGATTGGTTGCTGTAAATTAATAGCACAGGCAAACTTTCAAACCTCTTATTGTCCAACACTAGGAAACTACTACTTGAGCTAAAACATGCCGCTTCCCTGAAACTACACTAAAGCCAAGGCCACACTACAACACACAAACAAATGCGCGTTTTTGCCACATGCCTTCGTCCACTTCTATCACATGCCTTTTGCAGGGGATTCTGGGAAGAAGAAAATTGCATGTCATATTGACTGTATCCGGCTTTTTTTGCACTTCCATAAAGGTGTTATAAAGTGTGATTTTTGACAAAAATAGTGATCGCAGCGCACACAGGGGGGCCTACTTCCTGCGATTTACATTATAAATTAAATGTCTTTGTGGATTGCGAATGGATAGCAAAACAGAAAAATCATGCTTTTGTGGCCTAGCGCTGCAGCCAGGTCTCCTGGGTCCAGTATTCTAGGTTGCCTAATGGATAATCTGGCTCTGATTTTAACCAAAAGTTTAACTGCCACTTTATAGCATACTCCGCATCTTACTCTGGGGATCCTGGGAGAAGTAAGAAATGACTTCTTGTTTCTTAGGTTTTTTGGGCAATGCTATTCATATAGCACAAGACTGCTAGATACCTTCTTTTATAAGAAGGATCTGTTCCATTTTTATTATCTGTGGGGGGCTTTTTGCTCCTTTTGGCCCACTCTCCTTTTTTAGCTACATTGTTTACTTTATAGCACTCTTCATTGGCCAGACCACTGCTTCATTGGTGGACATCATTTAGACATAAGTAACCAGTGAGAACCATTGAGAACTCCAGCCCTGTACAACACCGATTTTACTTTACACAAGACATCCTTAGTACACAGGCCAAGGTGGACATATAAAATAGGAATGTTTCTTAGATTTGAAACTGACATGGGTTGGCCCACGATGTATCCTATATAATAAAATGCAAGTGTGCGTACCTGTGTCCGTGTGTGTGGCTGCTCTGGAGTAAAAGAAGCAGCCAATCTACCTGATTGGCTGCTTCTTTTCAGCCAATCGGATCACAAGTTTGCATTAAGGGGCGGGACCACAGACCGGGACCTGAGAACTTACTGCATAGAAGCCAGAGAGAGAGGAGTGTGCGGCAACTTCCCTGTGATGTACAACAGCCTGAGCCACTTCCCCTCACTGGTACTGCTGGCTGCTCTGGGTGGGTTGATTTCTTAAGTTAACTCTTCACAGTGTGAAAATTCCTGTCCATGCTGCATTACTGGGTCTGACACCAATAAACTGTACCCACACCAGTTATGTTCTAAGATCTCTGGGTGGGGGACAGTGAGGCAGGGGTTAGCTGGTGGGGTGTGTGTGGTTGTCCTGGACCCCAATGATATTAATCATGTGTCTGTGGGGGGTTGTGAGGGAGAGGGTTGCACTAGAAATCAATGTCTGGGTGAGGGTGGGGGGAGTCAGAACTGCTCACTGACATGACACCATGCTAAATTAACCTCTATAACCAAAGGTGTCAGGGCTGGCTGTAAAGCAGAGTGACAGAGGGGGAGGGGATGGGACCTGGGTCTGGGACAGAGGGGGGGGGGCTGGGACAAAGGGGGGGGCCTGGGGCAGAGGAGGAGCTGTGGGTCTGGGACAGAGTGGGGGACCCTGGGTCTGGGATGGGGGGGGGGCTGGATCTGGGGACAGGGGGGGGGTCTGGGGACACAGAGGGAGGAGACTCTGGATCTGTGACAGAGTGGGGGGGCCTGGGTCTGGGACAGAGAGGGGACCCTGGGTCTGGGACAGAGGGGGGACCCTGGGTCTGGGACAGAGGGGGGACCCTGGGTCTGGGACACTAAGAGGGAACTGTGGCCTTGGGACATGGAGGATGGAGGCACTCTGGGCTTCTAGCGCCTGTTATTGTAACAGGCTTACTGTCTAGTGTTAAACATAAAGTAAGAAGTACAACGTACTAGCAATAAAGAGAAGTCGCTCACACACACACCAGACACAACACACACCCCAGTTCATTGTACTTGGCCCATGTTTGGGCTCCAATCAAAACCCACCCTATTTGCCCGGAAAAGATTTTCGTTTTGTTAATTCGTTAACCGAGAATTTATCCCCGAACCAAACCTTGGTCCTTCCCGTATAACACATATAGAATGCATCACCAGCAACCCCATATTTCAAGCGTCTGTTACCTGGAACCTTCGCTCTCTCCATCTTGCTAATCACTAAGCAAGATCTTCACACCCACAGCTTTACGAAAGGAATGATGGTCCGACGCGGGACATTCTGGGAAATGTAGTCAACAGAGTCATCAGTTCTGTTTTAATTGATTGGTCCTGGCTAAAATGATTGACATACAACTATGCACCCGGAAATGAGTAAGATAAAGCACGTTTCTTTATTGTAATATTTGCAGATACTGACTGGGGTTCAATGGGCTTGGTACAAAGGAAACTTCAACCACCCGAACAGTAAAATAAAACCAATACTAAGGGACCATTCAAGGGTAAGAAATACAGACATGGGTCTAGCACTAATGTATCTTGTTTACCTTACTTGTCCTTGGTTATAAATGTTTCTGTAGCCTAGTTCATTGCATCGTTGTGCTGCATGTAGAATATATTGCTTAATAATGCACAACACGCTGAGTTTACCCCCCAAAAGATTTTCTTTAATTTGTATATCACCCCCAAACCCCACTGTTACATTATTTGTAGCTTTGAAAAATGTTCCCAAAATGTTCCCTTGCCGTCCAGGTGCGCGTTTCGAGCAAAAACAGGAGCATGGGACTTCTACGCAGACAGCCGTCTTCCTTCCTGGTCGTGGCTGTCAGGCCTAACTGACAGCTGTTACCAGGAAGTGGAGTGGCTGTCAGCAGCAGAGGCAGTGTCGGAGCAGTGAGGGACCGGGACAGCAAGTTCAGGAGCATTTTTAAAAGCTACAAATAATGCAAAAGTGGGGTTTGGGGGGGTGATATGCAATTTAAAGGGTATGTCCACCCTTAAAACAAATTTTTGTTATATGATTCCCCGTCTCCCCAGCCCCAACCGCTCCATTTTTATTTTTAGAAAGTGCCCCAAACTCTACTTACCTCCCCTCTTTCCTCCGCCGCGCTGCCGGCCCTCTGCTTGCGAGAAAATGCAAGCAGAGTGGCGGGACCGGCAGTCGCGTCTGTGATTGGCTGAGCGGCAGCCAATCACGGACGTGGCTGCCGGTCATTCTTTGCGACGGAGGAAAGAGGGAAGGTAAGTAAAGTTTGGGAAGCTTTCTAAAAATAAAAATGGAGTGGTTGGGGCTGGGGGGACAGGGGGAAATCTATATTTAAAAGGTTTTACGCTAGGGGGAGGAATCCTGAGAGGGAGGGGGAGAAGGGCTGCAGTACGCATGCCAAACTTCTCCCGGAGGCCAGATAGGAGGCAGAGTCCTATATGGACTCTGCTATCCTCCTGGTGGGCAGTTTTTGGGACTTGGGGGGGGGGGGCTACAGGAGAACCTTATGGAGCTGGGCTGTGAGGTAAGGATTAAACTACACTACATGATGGGGCCAGTAGATGGGGGGATTATAGTTTTGGGGGTGGACATGCCCTTTAAAGCTAAGTTTTTTTTTTCAGTGGACATGCCCTTTATGGTGCCCATTCAACATTGCCGATATTCAGTAAATCCCAATGGGCTTGGATAGGTTGTGATGCCGCCGTGATGACCTAATGGGCTGAATGGAAAATTTCCATTAGATTGTTACCGGCTTCCTATTCTTTGTTCCTTTGTACTATACTACGTTCCTCTCAATGGCCGCATCAGCAAACTCATGATCTTATTCTGTCGGAATGTGGTTTTGAGCGCAGGTCGCATGTGTATGGGCACCTGAAGACTAGGTGCCCGTACACTATGTTCATTATATTCCAAGTATATCTGTTGTATTCAATTAGATCAACTGGACTTGAAATGTAGTTCTTGAAGACGTTTCGCTAGTCATCCGACTGGCTTTCTCAATTCAGAATGACTTGTACAAGAATCTGTGGCAATTATAGCGAAACGTCTTCAAGAACTACATTTCAAGTCCAGTTGATCTAATTGAATACAACAGATATACCATGACCTGGATGAATGAGAACCTTCACAAGCATTATATTCCAAGGTTCACGCAAAGTAAGACGATGTCCTGACTGCTTGACCTGATTATTTTTGTGATCAAGGACAAATAGCCAAAACATCTTATGAACCTTGGAAAGGAAAAACCACCAGTCTCTCCTGCCCTTTAATACGTTTAACAGACTCAACGTTCGAATGTTGAGGCTTCATTCACACTACAAGCTTAGAAACACTGCAGGAACATCACATTTGCAATGTTGTACGATGATCCCCTGCATTATCGCATAGCAGTGTCCATTGATTTCAAATGGCGGTGTCCATTGATTTTAAACGGCTGCATGCAGTGCGTTGTATGCAACGCAACACAACACAAGGCTGCTCATAGGTGTGAATACTACTGTTCACTCTTATGAGCACAGCATTTTGGTGCGATGTCTGCTTCACATCACACCAAAACTTCCCCTAGTGTGAAAGCCCTAAATGTAACAAACATTTTATTATTGTATGGTCAGCTTTAGAATGTTGCATGCAGTTTAGTGAGGCGTAGAGTCCAGCATTGGTCTAATTTTTCACACTTGCACCCGATACGCACCTGAAAAACATTGCATGCACCCAAACGCTTTACTGGTGAGTTCTGTAACTGCACCCAACCTGACCTACACCTGAAATTAAACATCGGAACCTATTCAAGCTTACTGCGGTTTACCAAAAACAAACCAGCAAATCAGGTATCCCGTGAACATCCAAGCTGATGCTGTACTCTACAGTGGCTAGCTGATTGGCTGTGGAGTCTCACAGGGCCTGGAAACAGAATCACCAGGGGACCTTTTAAAGGGGAGCAGAGCAGAAGTGGAGGCCCCTAATTCTCAGGGGCAGTAGCAAAGGCATCCTAAGTCTGGCATTATAGGTAGAGGCGTGACACACAACATGTGCGTGGGCAGATCTGATTTTGACTATTAATATCTGCAAGTCAATGGATCTGAAATTCCTACTGTTCCCCAGGTACAATGATAACTTCCAAGTAATGGAGAAAACTAAACACCATTAGCCAGCTCTCTACTACAGTTGTTAGTAGTCAGGCTTGCACACAAGTTGCTGGACTAACAGTAGCTAGATGCTGTAAAAGAAAAACTGCAACGCCCAGCATTCTCTGATTACCCTCTGCTTTTGTAGATCGCAGTCAATGTATAATGGGTGTTGTAGTTTCCCAACATCCGAAAGGCTACTGGTTGCTAACGAATACTATATTTAAAATGAAAATATGTCTGCAAAGAAAAAAAAACTAATGATCACACACAATCTTTACGTACGCTAACGTGCCATGCCCACACGATTGTCATAGGGACCGTAGAAAACTTAAACTACAATTCCCATATAACCATGCGCTCAGCTATCGCGATGGTTCAGAAAGGCAGTAGGAGTGGATGGGGCCTTGTTGTTGATGTCAGTGATGGCGGCTGCGGCGGTAGTAGCTCCGCAGGCTGAGGCCTCTGATTCCTGGTATCTGGCGCTGCTAGGTTTTGCGGAGCACTTTCGGACGTCCAGCCCGCCCAAGATCCGGTTGTGCGTGCACTGCTTACAGGCAGTCTTTCAGTTCAAACCCCCTCAGCGCATTGAGGCCCGGACTCACCTGCAACTGGGCTCGGTTCTCTATCACCATACCAAGAACAGTGAGCTTGCCCGACAGCACCTGGAAAAAGCGGTGAGGTTGCATGCAAAGGGTGGGAAGAGGTAGTGGCAGGTGGATAATGGAACCAGTACTGTTGGGTGCTATGTGAGAAGATGGGTGCAGGGAAATAGTGTTGTATTCATGGGGGTGGGGGGTAGAGTAAGGGGGGCATTTGTGTCAGGGACAGGATAGTTGGTTTTGGTGTTGTAAACAGAAGGTTCATTGTATTAGAACATTGCACTTCAAATTAAGTTCACTTATTGCATATATTTTAAATGCATGCTTGGTGACTTCATATGTTATATCCTTATAACGTTAGAGATGTTCTTGGAAATCACTGAGATCTTCGGAAAAGTTCATTTGCATTCAGTGCTGTAGGTGACCTTTTCCAACTATTCAACTAAAAATTTGTACCTGTTTGGCAAACACTGTAGTAAGTGGACACTCAGCTGTTTGAGTACCTGCTTGAAACTGCTACCCTGTAACTTAGAAATGTATTATCCATTTTGGAGAAACCATCAGGAAAAATTCTCGAATTTCTGACTCTTGTAGCCCTTCCTGCGGGTTAGCCAGCGGGTACTTGACAGCTCTGTCAAACTAGCTAGAGTAGTTTAATGTGGTTTAAAAACATACGCTATGTAAAAAAAAAAACTATAAACTTGCTGAAAAGATGCTTTTTCTAAAATGCTGCTTATTTTTCAAGGTGAGAGATACAGCTATTTTCTAGTTGGCAATTTTATAATTCAGGCAAGGTCATTTATTTAAGATTTTTTACAGTTCTGTAATGCTGCTATACAAACAAGCACCTATTAACGGATATCTAAATTTGAAAACAATGTGGAAATTCACGTTAATTTTTAAAAGTCGCAAGAACTTGTTTATGTATTTTAAATATATATATATATATATATATAGAAAATGTCATCTGCCAATAATCATAGACATTATATCAAAGTTGTGTTTACTAAAAACTTTTGTGCCTATATGCAACTTACGCAAATTTTCTTATTTCCCCTTGCAGTGGTTAATTTCCCAACAAGTATCCTTTTAAAATGTTGGAATCTGCTTCCTAGTGTTTGTTTATAAAACCTAACATTGATAATAATGCTGTTTTGTGGTGTTTTTTTTTTTTTTACTTTGCCAGTATCTATAAACTATTACTTTAGCTTGATTTTTTAAGCCTATTTTAACCTTTTCCTCCCAGTCTTTACTTAACTTGATAACTTCAGATTCCTCAATTTGAAGATGTAAAGTTTGAAGCTGCGAGCCTTCTGTCTGAGCTGTATTGTCAGGAGGTAAGAAAGTTTGATAGCACCAAAACGATACACCTCCAAGTAGAATCTGCTATATATTAACTGTAGATAATTTGAAATTACACTTCCAGTTATATTGTATCTTTTTACAATCTTTTTCAAAATGTATTCATTTTGTAACTGCCATTTGTCTCAAAACTAGTTCTTTGTGTTCAGATTTTTGTAGCTATCTAGCTTTTACAGTTTGATTCTCTACTTTGATTATTTATCATTCAAGTTGGCAAATACAAATGGCTTAATGTTGCTACATGCGGATTGCATTCATGGGTGCAATCATCAATCATTTAAGCCATTTTATCAGTTTCTATTTTTTACTTTTCCACCTATCTGCCACATTTTTTGTTAGAAGGAGAACTGTTTTATAAACTGTTCTCAAATGTAGAACAAATTGAAAAATTATTGTAGATTTCCTGTGAAATATATTTATTCAGAAAGCTTTTAAGCAGCGGAATCTGAGACGATATCGGCAAGCTTTTTGTTGGGACGTGACATTCTTAGTTTTAGGGAGATACTGCCCCACCTGTAATTGAGGTGACCATCCTGGGAAAGATATTCTGTAACTGCTTCCTGTACTTTTTTTTTTTTTTTACTTCATCTGGTCCCAGAACCTTTTGTACTTAACTCTTTGGAGTTTGAATTAAAATAGTTTGTACGATATATGCTCTCTAATTTTTAATAATGGTCTCAAAACATAGAGTAATGTTTTAATCCTTGGTTGGTTATTATTTACTTGAGGGTTCACATTACACATTGTCTATGGTGTTCTTTATTTGTTGCGTTTTACCTCTTATCATTCTATAGTTAGTATTTCTTTCTCTTGTTTGCAGAACTCAGTTGATGCTGCTAAACCTCTCCTACGGAAAGCTATTCAGATATCTCAACAAACTCCTTATTGGCACTGCAGGCTACTTTTTCAACTCGCTGTGAGGTTTTTTTTATTTTCTTTTTTCTCCCGTAAAATCTTAAAATACCACTACATTATAAACTTGTTTTTTCTTTTAAATGAGTTTATGAATTTATTTGAACTTAATAAAGCTTGTTTTTAATCCAAATTATTACATGTAGCAACTGCACACTCTAGAAAAGGACTTGGTGTCAGCCTGTGACTTGCTTGGAGTCGGAGCGGAGTATGCACGTGTTGTTGGCTCTGAATATACCAGGTAATAGATTTATACTGCACTAACTGTGCTTCAAACTAATCTCTTTTGTTTATGTACATGCAATATAAGTACATTTCCCAGTGGATCAACTATACCATTTTTTTTCTGTTTATATATGGTGTGGTATTTTTTGATACTAGGTTGATTCAATGTTCGATCATTTAATCAATCTAAAAGGAGGCGGCAACTTCTGCCAGTAAGTGAGAGAATTGAGGCAATACTTACCATTAAACATCTGGCTACAAATTTATGTAATAAAATGCTAAAAATAGCAGTCGGGGTTAGGGGCAAATAATTAAGGGTTTGGGTTTTTTTTTGTGTTTTTTTTTTAAGAATGAATATGCCTTGGACAGATGATTTATACAGTTTTCACTTCATTTTTACTTTCAAGCATACAGATCTCAAGATTCTTAATACAGATCTATTAGTGCAAAGCCTAAAAAAGGAATTGGAGCAGTCCTGCCTTTGCCCTGTGGTAAATAGTAATGAGCATGCCTGTATACATCATGTGTGCTAACTTGTATGCAGGTTATGCCGCCACTGGCTGCAGGAATACTTTTCAGATGAAAAGAGAAGGATGAGGCAAAACCTGAAATTGTTCTGTAATTTTTTTTAATTAATATTTAGTGGATTGTTTTTTGCTTAAGAATGTAAAGTACAGATATCTGAGTATAGTAGCAATAATGGTATAAAAGATTCAAGTGCACTTTGGAGGATATGGTACAGAAAGAACTAAATAAGGTTAAAGGAACTGTAAACTCCCCTAAACCCCAAAAAAGAACTCTGTGCCATCCGTTTCTATTATTCACAAGAAACAATGGCCTAGATAAAACTGAACTTAGCTCCCTAAGTACCTGAGGATGTATTTTATCTGGTCCAGGAGATTTATTAATATTAAAGGAACACTAAACCCCAAAAAAGAACTCTGTGCCATCGGTTTGTATTATTCACAGGGAGGTGAGAACGCTTATTCTCACCTCCCTGTGAATAATAGAACGGTCAGGAGACCTGCAACTTACCTTAGCCGCCGCTCCGCTCGCAGCCGCTCCTTCACTTAACAGCTGTTCTCTCCCGATCGCGCGCCCTATCTTTTGTATTGGCGCGCATGCGCCTAAGATAGGGCGCGTGGTCGGGACAGAGGGCTGCGAGTGGAGCGGCGGGTAAGGAAAGTTCCAGGTCTCCCGAGCGTCCTATTATTCACAGGGAGATGAGAATAAGCGTTCTCACTCCCTGTGAATAATAGAAATGGATGGCAGAGTTCTTTTTTGGAGTTTAGTGTTCCTTTAATATTAATAAATCTCCTGGACCAGATAAAATACATCCTCAGGTACTTAGGGAGCTAAGTTCAGTTTTATCTAGGCCATTGTTTCTTATTTTTGCAGATTCCCTCATGTACGGAGGTGTGCCTCTATGTTGGAAAAAGGCTGATGTTATTCCAATATTCAAAAAGGGTAGTCGTTCACAGCCGGGTAATTACAGGCCTATAAGTTTAACTTCAGTGGTGGGGAAGATCCTGGAAAGTTTAATAAGGGAACATGTTCTAGAGTATGTTTCAAGGACTGACATTATAAGTAGTAACCAGCATGGATTTTAGGAAGAATCGATATTGTCAAACTAACTGCTGGCTTCTATGAGGAAGTAAGAAGAAATTTAGACTCTGGCATAGCAGTAGATTGATTTACTTGGATTTTGCAAAGGCTTTTGATACAGTCCCCCATAGCGGACTAATGTATAAGCTAAGGTCTTGTTGGTCTGGGGAGTCACATTGTACAGGATAGAAAATTGGTTAATAAATAGGATGCAGAGTGTAGTTGTTAATGGGGCTTCATCATTATGGACTAAAGTGCTAAGTGGGGTGCTACAGGGTTCTGTGTTGGGGCCACTTCTATTTAATCTATTTATTAATGATTTGGAAGTGGGTATTGTCAGCAAGGTTTCTGTGTTTGACGACACAAAACTTTGTCGACCATTAAAAACTTCAGAGGATGTGCAGGGGGATCTAGATCGATTGTCACATTGGGCTGCTAAGTGGCAGATGAAATTCAATGTTGATAAATGTAAGGTGAGGCATTTTGGACTTAAATCCTTGTGCTGCTTATACTATAAATGGCTCTGTGTTAAGTGAATCTCTGTTGGAAAGGGATCTTTGAGTTTTGGTGGATAACAAACTTAAAGGAAGCAAGCAGTGCCAGGCGGCAACAGCTAGAGCCAGCATGGTATTGTATTGTATAAAGAGAGGTATGGATTCAAGGGAGGAAAATGTAATTCTCCCTCTTTACAAAGCAGTGGTAAGGCCTCATTTGGAATATGCAGTGCAATTTGGAATTCTGTGTACATAAAGGAACATTTTGAAATGGAAAGGGTTCAGAGAAGGGCAACTAAATTAAGGGGAGGGGGAGCTTGAATATGAAGAGACTGGAAAAGTTACAATTATGTACGCTGGAGAAAAGGCGCTTGCGTGGGGACACAGGGATATCCCTTAAGACTTATAGAAAAAAGGTTTAGGCTTCAAGTTCGGAAAGGGGTTTTCACTGTGAGAACGGTAAAGCTATGGAACTGTCTTCCAGTGGACGTTGTGGCAGGTTCATTGATCAGTTTCCAAAAAAACTGGATGAGTTTCTGCAAACTAGGAATGTTGCAAGTTACTGGAATTGATACATAAAGTAGAGTTGATCCAGGGAAATTTCCGATTGCCACTTGGCGTCGGGAAGGAATTTTTTTCCCCTTCATAAATTTGGTGGGTTTTTTTTTTGCCTTCCTCTGGATCAACGGTTAGGCAGGAAATGAGGATATTGCTAGATGGGTTGGACTGGATGGACATATATCTTTATTCAACCTCAAATTCTATACTATAGTAATGGGTACCTGGTCTCCATACAAGTTTTCTTCATTGAAAATAACTTTCATTCATTTCAAGTAAGCCTATGATAATGCATTTAACTTCTCAGGATCTCAAGTTGTATTATTACACTTCTTGGTCTTCCCTGTGTCTGTATTGGGCACATGATGAGCTGAGTAGAAATCCCAACCCTCCAAAAAAACAATATTTTCTGAAGCTAGTTGAAGACCTGCAACAATTCTTTGCCATTTCCTCTGCCTATGGACACCTTAGGAAGTGGAAAAACATTGTTTCTCAGGCTTTTGACTAGCTTTAAAAAGGATTTAGAAGTTTAGGGATAGGACTAATGATGTAGCTTATGATGCTGTATCCCAGTACTAGGACACAAGTGGAAATGTTAAAACCTGAGACTTGGGTGAAAAACAGTGGTGCTGGTGATGGCAACTATCTATTTCTTACCTAACTGAGGAAAATAACTTTCCAATTTTTTTTTCTTTTAGCTACTGTCCTTTAACATGCATAAATCACAACTTTTGAAATAAGTTGAAAACACAGGTTTTGAAAGTAAATCGTGTATCATAATAGAAATGTAACAATAGTATGTATGAAAATTGGTATGCATAATGACAAGGTTTGCATCTGCCTTATGGTTCAATTCCATCAATCTGTTTAGGCTCATGGGACCCTTTACACGTTGGACATTCACATTGAGACTATTGAAGCTATAATAACTGGTTTTCCACACGGATACAAATATTGAGCTCCTGAACAGAGGTGATCCTACCCTTTGTAACTCTTAACCTGTGAATGCAAGTTAAGAAAATAACTAACTAGGTCAATGGTTCACCATAAGATATATGCAATTTATGAAAATAGGGAGAATGCATTACATTTTCACTTAAAAATATATGCTTCAGAATGCAAAGCAGTAGTAGCAAGGCTAATATTTTTTTCTGTGCATTCTGAGAAACTGTCAAGTGTAAAAGACTGCTTACGGTTTTGTTTATTTTTTCGTCTTTAAGTCAAACATATACGACTATTTCTCAGAGCAGTGAGTAGAATATTCAGGCAGGTATCTCATCTACACTACTCTCAATATAACAACGACAAATTTCATATAGGAAAATATTATATTTTAGGAAAGAAATTCTGATTAGACTAAAAGTATAAAATCATCTTTTATGACTTATATGGTAGATTGGTATGCTGGTAGGCTTTTAGAAAGACAGCAGTTAAGTAGTCTAAATTTTTAACAGGAAAACTCATGAAAATCTTGCATTATGTGCACATTTGGAAGATTTAGGGGATTTTACATGTAGTAAAGGTTTAAAGGGACGCTATACTGGAAAAATGACTCTGCCTGATCTTAATCTATAATTGAATACATGTAAGTAGCACTTACTCTGATTTGTGTGTGTTGCTGCATGCCTTCAATCCAGCACACATTTTGTTTAGGAGCAGTATCGCCCTCCCTCTTTTAACCACTCCCACTTCCATCCGACCTGACTTTTTTCCCCATAAACCAACTGTCAAGCAAGCACAGAGCATTCAACAGTCAAAACGGTCACCATTCCAGCTACATTAGAACTACTCCCAGAAGAAAAGTTTGAGAACAAGGAACTTGATTGACAGCTTAAATATAAGAAGTTTTAGATTGGATATCTAAAGAAATAGGGGGCAGATCAACAAATAAATTATACAGTGGTGGTTGGGAAGAATTATTGTTTCCTGTTATGGTCAATTTAAAATAACCGATTTTTCAGTATAGATGCACATTAAGGCATAAGTGTCATCCTTCATATTTACACCTTTTCTTTGATTTTTTTTTTTTTTTCCTACGAATAGGAACATTTGCCCAAAATGTTTTTTTTCTAGCAAATAGATGATAAATATAGTGAAAAACAAGGATTAATTTTGTTATTTACACTGTTATATAGTCTTAAGTTTTTCTGTCCACATGTGTCTGATGAAAGGCAGCTCTCATCGGATCTGATCATAGAGGTTATTGGTACTGTTTGTACACATTTAGAAATACAATTACCTTAAATGGGAGGTTCAGTGGATTTTTTTTTAAATCTATATTGCACTACCAAGTAATATTTTCTTAAATTTTATTTCCTACTCTTTGCTGTGGTGTGGTCAGCAGTGAGCTTCCATTTTATGTTTATTAAATGGTCATTCTTCTACCAAGGTTGACCATTTTCTTGGAATTTTCCAAACCGTTAATTCTACTGATTGGCTGTTGGATGGATCAAACATGCTCTGATCTCTACTGAGCAGCTTAATCCGGAGACTGAGACTCTAATGTTTTGAACTTCTCCCTTTTAATCTAAGAAAGGACCTAGAGATATGTGTTTTAAAAGTGTTTTTTTTTTTTTTTTTATGGAGTTTCTGAAAGTGCTCAAGTTATGCATATTTTGATTGTGGATCTGGTTAAACATTGAAAAAACATCACTGAAACTATTGAAATGTTAAATGATTATCCTGTGTAAATCGATTGTTGACTGTCTTCGAGATTTGCCCTTAGTTCATTTAATACAGCAAAAGGTTTTCAGTGCATTTGTAAAATTTGTTTAGGATATCTTGAATTTTTACATTTGTTAGATTAACATAGAAACATTAAACAACTTACAGCTGTATGTTAACAAAGGGTACAGTTATAAAACCTTTTCTATGTTTTTATTTCAGGGCATTATTCCTGCTCAGCAAAGGAATGGTAAGTGACTTGCAAGTTTACATTTGTATTAGAGGAATTACATAGCTCCCTACAGAATTATTGCATCTGGCATATTATAGCAGTTAAGACTGTTTACATTTCATTTTTCATACATTCTGAAACATAAGCAACTAAACAGTGTGATGCACTGAGAGGAGCAACACTCCTAAACGGAGTTACTCACTATATTGTAGGAAGAACTGTCTTTTAACAAAGAACATTACCTTTTAAAAGTAACAGGAACATTTTCTTAAAGGCAAAGTGTTCATAATTCAGTCTTTTTTTTGTTTGTTTTAGCTCTTGCTGATGGAAAGAAAGCTACAAGAAGTGCATCCTCTTCTTACGCTTTGTGGACAAATTGTAGAGAATTGGCAGGGCAACCCCATACAAAAGGAATCCTTGCGTGTCTTCTTTCTCGTTCTGCAAGTCACACATTATTTAGATGCAGGGCAGGTAAGTTGATATTGGGTTAGAATGTGTCAATGATCATTCTTTCCCCCACCCCTTCCAGCACTGATATTGGCAATTCATAAGTAAACTAAGGAGTTGGAACATTGTTGCCTATCCTAGACTCCTGGTTCCTAAAAAAAGTCTCCAAATGCACCACTGTGACTTAACAGTTCAGCACACAGAGTTCCTCTTGGTCTTGTTTTTCAGGTGAAGAGTGTTAAGCCATGCCTTAAACAGTTGCAACAATGTATACAAACCATTTCAACTCTTCATGATGATGAGATTCTACCCAGTAATCCAGCTGATTTATTCCATTGGCTTCCCAAAGAACATATGTGTGTTCTAGTTTATTTGGTAAGTACATTTTTGTATTAATTGCACTTGAAGAACAGCTTTGTTGTCTATTTCCGTTTCGTTGAAAATATACAAACTACTAGTTTATGTACAGTCCAGTTCCCCTTGGTCCCAGGTCATTTAGTTGGTAAACTCAGAGGCAAGTTTCTAAAGAAAATAAAATGAATTCATTTTGGAATTTGCAAGACCTAAAAGTACTGGATTGCTGCCTTACCTTGTCTCCTCTACATTTATGCAGAGTAGGAAGATAAGGAAGTTACTGCAGGTATTACTGTAGTGAAAGATTTATTCTGAATTCACACAATGTATATTAATGTGAAGGGATCATTTTGAACAGCAGTTTTTGGGCTATTGGGAAATATTTACCTGTAGATGTTGATGTTTTTCACATATTGCCATATGATTATTGGCAAGCTTGTCTAAAACATGTCTGCTGTACGAAACTGCTCCACTTTGAGTGTGCTTTTTTATAGTGTTAATTTTTTTTTTATTTAAACATCCTTTGTGTCTTTAATTTTCTTGGTACAGGTAACGGTAATGCATTCTATGCAGGCTGGATATCTAGAAAAGGCACAAAAATATACTGATAAAGCTCTTATGCAGTTGGAAAAGCTTAAAAGTAAGTTGTTGTTTTTTTTGTAGCCTTACATGGTGCTTTTATAGTCTTTCCCAGAACTATGAGAAAAATCTCAATCAGTATTTGCTGCCCATGAAAGCTATTATCATCATGGGAAAACCTTTTTGTCTGTGAAATAATCTTAAAAGCCAACGTTTCTTCTTATTTTCAGGCCCATTAATGTTCCAGTAAATCATAATAATAATGGTTGTACTTTGTATTCTCGTAATCTTGAAACAAAATTAATTTTTGTTGCTATCCAACTTTTGTTTCTTGTCATATGTGAAAAAGGCTTTATGAAGAGATTTAGCTAATTTCTATTTTCCTGGGTGCCAGATTTAAGCTTTTGTTTTTTAATAGACATTTTTTAAGGGTAAATGTCTGTTTAATTTATGAGAGTAGAAAAATAGAAGAATTCTAGTGAGAAACCAAACCACATTGTGGCAAAATAGAAGTTGTTATTGTTATATTGTTACAATGCTGTATTGTTAAAAATTCCATGAAAGCTTGAGTAGTCTTTCTTAATGCTGGGAACACACCATACAGTGTTTCTGACCTACCAACAGTACCGTGTCGGTCGAAAATATTGTATGGTGGGGGTGGCCCTGACTGATCTTGGTCACCTGTTCCTCTGGATTGGGGCGTCGGGTATGTTGGTAAATCACAGGTGATCATGTGGATCCCTATAAGACCACACCAACAGTCGCGGCTACTTTTGCCACAACACAGTGATTTGTCCCAGCCGATGGGATGTTGCTTTCCAGTACCTTATGTGCTAGAGTTGACAGAGTGACGAGGTGCAAATGTTTGGTTGCTGCAAATAAATAGCACATTCAAACAGGTTTTTGCTTTGTTTACTGGGTTACTGCAGTTAGATAAGATCAGATTGGTTGCTGCAGAATAATAGCACACCTTATGGTGGCCATACACAGGCTTTATTATTTGCTGTCTGATTCTTTTAACAAATCAATCCAAAGACAATTTATTGCATTTGCTTAACCAAAATAAGTTTATTGCTGATATCCAAACATTTTGTTAATCGCATTTGCTGGGTTATAATGAATAAAACGTTTTGCAATTCTCATGTAGTAAATAACTGAACATGCAGCAATTAATGTCTAAACCACTGGCAACAAAAGTGGATACACTCCTGGCAAATTTCTTTACAGAAATTTAACGAAAGTCTTAAAGCTATGTGCGAGATTGTTCAAGTGCAGTGCTTAAAAGCCCTTCTTCAATTAGCACAAATTTGAAATTAAACTGGGAAAGATTTAAATCTACCACCTTACTAGAAGTCAACAGGCTGCTCTCTACTAAAATAATGGCAGCTACACATTATTTGTTTTAAGGTAACTTATTGTTTTTTAGAGTTGTGGCATGAATTCTGTTTTTAAGTTTTGAGTTTTAGAATTGATTTCAGTCTGTTGGAGATCTAGCGCTCTCTCAGCTTGGTGAAGATAGTAAAATGTAATTTTAATGTATCTAGTACTCTAGATTATTGTCCCAATCAATTCAATAAAAACACTGTAAAACCATATAAAAAAAAAGATATAAAAAGACTTGCGCCATCCAGTCTCAAGGTAGATCACAGCTTTATTGATGAAATCAGCTGACCACCTACAAATGATCCTTCCTACTAAACTCCTGAACACACCATAAGTGCAAAGGATCTAATGTTATTTAAACTTCTGAATATTGCTATGAATGGTAAATCATCCAACCTTGCATGTGTGACCCATTTTAGATACAGAGAATATACATACACAAAAAGTACTGATGGGAACCAGCTTGTGTTTTCAGTATTGTTTACCCTGTACCACCTCTGTAAATTTTCCTTCAATGTCAGTAATTGAAACTTATTTTCAATATCAACTCTGTGAACCTAGCCTAAAATATCACTATAATGTTGTGTTTAGGGAGTTTTTAAAATGTACTTTTTTTCTGGGCCAACTGACACCACATCAATATTTGTTATCCCTACTTGGTCAATAATACTCATACAGAGAGGGAGGTACACACATGCACAGGAACATGGCATTGTGCTTTTAATACAGCGGAAACCTTTGCAACATGGGCAACACAGTATAATTTGTGATATGTTTGGAGTCGTAATAGAAAATATCTGACACACTGAACACAAAAAATGTGAAACTTTTAATTAAGTTAAAAGTGGAGAGTCCAGAAATGTTTGATGTGATCTTAAATCTATGTTTTGCATTTTTCCAAAAAAAAAAAAATCAGTGCTTGACAGTAGCCCTATCCTGTCCTCATTCCAAGTCATTCTGTTGGAGCATATAATCATGTGTCGTCTTGTCACAGGGCACAAAGCTACAGCTTTACAAGAGGTTAGTTATTCTCTGTTCTCGGGTGCTGGGAAAAATGATTGCAGGCTACAGGATTTTATCATTGTCTTTAATATTTTTTTTTTTAATTTAGATATCCCAGGTATGTCAGCTTTGTCAGCAATCCCCTCGTCTCTTTTCTAACCATGCAGCACAGCTTCACACATTACTGGTGAGTTTGTACTTGAAAAAATAAATCTTTAGCTCTGCTATTATGGTTTTAGGTTTTCATCTTCAGCAAGAATAGCAATCATTAAAATGATAGTACTACCTCAACTCTTATACGCATTTAGAACAATCCCCATCCTCATACCCCATCAATACTTCAAAGAAATACAACAAATAACTAATCAATTCATATGGAACTCCAAAAAACCTAGAGTAGCAACAAACACATTAACCCAACCTAAAAATGAAGGAGGCAAGGCTCTACCAGATATAAAAGAATACTATAATGCAACAATATTAGAACAACTCAAAACATTGTGGACACACCTTGCAGAAAACAAATCTATTATTTTGGAAACACAAATATATAAATCGGAACAAAACAAAATCAAATCACTACCACAGCTAATAGGAGCAATCATGTTAGGATACAAACCCCCCAAATCAAACGACCCCATCATAGAATCAGCAATGGAGATACATCCTTACGCAAAACTTGGATATACTCTCTCTATAAATATATTGATATCACTGCCCTAGAACTTTTAATTCCAGATATCAGACTAGACAATTGGAAAAATTCAGGAATACTGAACCTATTCTACTTATACCACAACGGAATACCAATTCAATTTTCAGAATTACAAAATACACATCAAATCTCTAAAAACCGACTTTCACAAATACATCGCTACCTAAAAAAAAATAACTGATACATATCCAATCCATAGACAACAAGTTTACAACATATACTAATCTATAAATATCACATGGAATATCCATCCATACAAAATATTAACCTAAAAAGAAAAAAACAACAAATTTAGATTTATTAAGTCATGGAACAAAGATCTTAACGAATCAATCGAAGACTCCACCTGGAAACAAACCTTCGATATCCTATACAAACTCTCGAAGTGCACCTCCCACTGAGAAAACCGTCGCAAAATACTATATAGAATGTATATCACCCCAGAAATTGAAGCAAAATGGCACAATGAAACATCACCCCTATGTTGGAGGGAATGTAACCGAAAAGCAGATCTACTGCATGTATGGTGGACATGCCACAAAATAAAGAAAATATGGAATAAAGTAAACAACCTAATACAAAGCATTACACACATCAACATAAATTACCCCTTTACATATATAACCCCTACATTAGCCTTACTAAACATAGGACTCATAAATCTACCTTATAATGTACAAACTATTATATTTCATATACTCCCCATCACTATAATTTTAATTGCCAGAAGATGGAAATCCAAGAGAATCCCTAAAATAAAAGAAATAACATATATGTTAAATCAAAACATGCACTACGAAAAAACATTCTACATTTCACAGAATAAATTTGAATCCTTATACAGGAAATGGGAAATGTGGTACACAGAAATAAGATATGTTTACTTGTATATGTATGTATAACACTTAACAACTAATGCATTACTGTTAAATGTTTTACAAATTGCATTTGTTTTTTTATTTTATTATTCATACCTGTAATAATACAGACTTTGAAAATCAATAAAAAAAACCTCATGATTTAAAAAAAAAAAAAAATGTATCCCATTTATTTTTATAAGGCATGTCCACCTCCAAAACACAAAATTGTTAAGTAGACCGCTCCCCAAACCGTAAGAGACCGTAATTTGCGCACACCTTTTAAGCGCTTCTACATTATTCAGCCTGATATGTGCTGCCTCGGAAGTGGCTCTCGCATCTTTTCTGGTTAGATTCATCAGTGATGGTTGTGACAGATGACATTATGGCTAATGACTGGATGGTCTATCTGGGGATTCCTCCTCTGAGCATTCACAATGCTCAAACTATGTTTAGAGGGGTTGAACGGGGGGGGGGTTTGAAAAACTTCTTGTACAAGCAAGGAGGATTACAGTGCCTGGGTATGGTGTTCTCTACTTGGTGAATTCATTTTTTTGTCTTCTTCTGGATCAACTGTAAGGCAGGCTTAAAAAGGAGGGTGAAAAGGTTGAACTTGATGGACGTATGTTATTTTTATTTATATTTTTATTTTGTGGGTGGACATGGCCTTTTAAAATTTTCATCTGTAAATTGTCTTAACTAAAGATATTTTATTTATACTATAGGGCTTATATTGCATTTCTGTAAATTGCATGGATAATGCAGAAGCACAGTTCACAACAGCATTAAGGGTAAGTAGACATTTTTGGTTTAGCAAAAAAACCCCAAAACAGTCTACTTGTCGAATATATACTTTAAAGGGTTGTGTGGGCTCTGAATATGCAATTGTGCGAAAGTTTTATGCAACTGTTAAAAACAAAAAAACGCTTTTATATCTTTTTACGATTAATGGCATATACTTGCTTTTACTGCTGCTGACTCAAAAATTCCTTTTAATTAATATGAGCTATTGTATCTAACATGCATAGTTGCTATTCTTGTATTCAATAAAATAGTTCCATGTCCTTTTAAAATGGCATACATACATACGGGTAGAAGAGTTCCAGTCTTTAAAAAAAAAAAAAAAAATCAAACTTTTTTTTTTTTTCTCCTGTCAATGAAGAGAGATTAGTCTGTAATAACTAAAACTGAGAATACCTTGTGTTACAAGACAATGTGCAATAAATCACACTATGGCAGATAAAGGGCAAATGTATATAGCTGCAAACACTCACAGCCGCTTACTGTGTTGGCTGGGTAAATATTGAGTTGTCAACAGATGTACTTAGAACCTTATACAGGATGTCATTGTGGATAGGAATACAGACGGCTATGTTGAACTTTAAATCTTGTAGTGCTTGGGTAGATTTTGCAGAGATCGCTGGTTAAAAGTGACTGGAAAGGCATGGGTTAAACTTCTGACCTTGGTTTTACTAGCAGAGGTCAGAGCCAGCAATGGTCTCCCATAGAACAAAGTAACAAACTTGTATCTGCACCTGAGCAAGTGTCTGTCATTTGATTTCATTGGCCTTTGTAAATCCTTCTGGCCTTAATGATCTATGGGATGTGGATGATTCTAGTGATAATAATAATCTACCACTTGATGAGGTTCAGCTAGAACTACAGCAGGTATGTGAACCTCCAGATGATTGCCTTTTCAAACTCCCAAGCATTGTACAACAGCAGAGTGCAGACACTGAATGCTGGGAGTTGTAGTTTTCAAAACATAGCATAAATATCTACATCCATATAATGGTGTAGATATTTCACTACAGCACCATCTGCTCCCTACCCATAATCCTTTGTTATAGTACCTGCTAATTGTAACTTTTACTGTCTCCCATAATGCAAGTTTACACAGTGGGTGGAGATTAAAATGTATATTCAGCAGGACCTAGTTATAAAATCAGAGATAGGTAACCAGTATATATCCAGATGTTTTAAAACTATAACACTCAGCATTCCATGGCTATAGAGTGAATGCTGGGTGTTGTAGATTTTAAACCATCTGGATAACTACTGGTTACCTATCCCTGTCGCAGATCAACAAGAAAATAGTTGCAGATAAAGATTTAAAATGAGCTGAGGCCCGTGGGTAGGTAAAAGTTGGGGATAGCCCATGGGTAGGTAGTAGGGAACAGTAGAGGCCCATGGTAAGGTAGTTGGGGAGAGAAGGGATATATAATATAAAGTGTACATTGTACTCTTTACCAGGGATCTCCTACCTGTGGGCCTAAATTTGTTTGAAATATATTTGAAAAACTCCCAGCATTCCACTACACCACTCACAATATCAGAAGGCATCCAGGGAACAATGGGAGTTGTAGCTTACAAATATTTAGATGAAGACCCCTCCGTAGAGGACCGCATGATCAGCCATGGTTTTCGGATGTGTCCGTTCACCTGATTCAGGCGAAAAACTGGTTAGCCCAATTCAGCATCCAAAGTACACAGCTTCAGATGCATAAATGGCTTAAGATGGATACACAATGCCTATAGATGTGATGTGAAAAGTTGTCCAAAATTCCTCCACAATGGTGTGAGAGACTGATATAGCCAGCAGAGAACAACTAATATAAGTCATTGTTGCTAAAGGTTGTTCTGCAAGCTATTGAATCATTGGATGTACATTTTCTCTGCATTTTTGTCAATAAATGTGAGGTTTTTATGCCAGGAAAGCAAAGCATAAATTGTTTGTATACAAGATATACGCTAACTTTTTTAACCTTTTCAGGAATGGGATGAAACAAATTAAATAAACATTATTTTTAAAAGTTACATTTGCAAATCCCTATTTGCTTTTTTAAAAAAAAAATTGTCAGAAAATGCTTAATGCTTGTACTGTATGGATAGTTTTGTAATAGTGACCTATATCTATCTAATATCATCAGCTCACAACGCACCAGGAGTTGTGGACATTTATTGTGACAAATCTGGCAAGTGTTTACATCAGAGAGGGAAACCGACATCAGGAGGTAAGATATTTCCTTTTACCACACCCTTTTCCCAAAGAGTATTCAGTAACATCTAAACAGGCCTTACCCCAGCAGATAGCTTTAACCAAATGCATGTTTTTCCTGTTCAAATAAAAATATCTGCTGTTTAGAAGTTTTCTTTGTTCTTTTTACATAAATGGATGTTTCAAGTTGAATAGAAAAGATTTTTATGCACAGAACATTTATTCTATACTTTCTTTAGTTTAGAATGTTTTATAACAATCAACGCCAGTGGTTACAACTACATTTAACGGAAGTGCTACTGATCTGGTCAAACATTTATACAAACATAGAAAAGATGATCAATGCACATTCCTAGGCCCCATACAATATCATATTATTGGCATACTTTATAAACAAAGGGGTTTTAGTATACATTACTGTGATCACATGAATGAAAAGCCTTCCAACCATGTCAAGGTAACCCCAGTCTGTAAGGTCATAACTTCTAACCTTTTTTACCTGGTGCTACCAAAAAACACTATGCTCTTTAGAAAAAGTTCAGTGCACAGAAGGGACTTCTTCAATATCAACAGTGCTTTATTAAAACATTTGTGCAACACAAGCAACTTTTCGGTCCTATGCCAAGGACCTTTATCAAGCCAAACCCTGCAAGCTAATGATTGTTTCAGGGATTCTACATGTAATGAGGAACTTATCTGCTAATTTTTGAATGCTAATGCCTTAGAACTATTCCAATCATTGATACTCCCTTTTGTCATGTTTTTTTTGTTTGCTGCTGATGTAAACCCCATTCAAGCTTGTCGCTGGTGCCATTATATCTCTCACAGTGAGGTGTTGCTAGAAGCAGAGGAACTTGGTAAGAATAGGAGGAGCGGCACTTATGAACACAATAGTTTTTAGTCGACTATTTGCATTTCTAAATTTAAAAATATAGCAGTTTGAGTCCTCAATACACAAGGAATCGCCTGACCTTTAAGGGCAACTGTGGTCTCCAAACAAGTTTGTCATAAAAAAAAAAAAAAAACTGCCATTTTACTTTAAAATGAGCCCTGGATCACATCTCCGGCTGCAGCCTGTGAGAAATTATATTTTCTGAATGTTCAAGTTTCCTGCTCCCCCCCCCCCCCTCTCTGTGCTAGGGCCTCAACCCAGGGCTTAGCCTGCTTTGTCTGAATAAAAATGTAAATATTTGCTATGTGCAGCCATCTTACCACTTCCTGTTCTGTAAAGCGTCCTGATCAATAGGCTTCCTGCACAGCACATCTTCCTATTGGTGGTCCAGTGTTGGGCCAAATGGGGGGTGGATTGAGGCAGCTGCACAAAGCATAGTTCGACAGCTTCATTTGGATTAAGCAGGCTAAACTCAGGGGTAAGGCTTCTCTTTAAATGCTGGGGGGGGGGGGGAAATTATCTGCAGACATAAAAATAAGACCGTTAAGAAGGGGAGCCTATTAATGCAGACAGATGCTTGGCACATGGCTTAAAATGGGAAGTGTTCAAGAAGAAAGTAATATTGATGAACCCTTCAGCAACAACTTCTCACATTTTCTCTAGAGATGCGATTAGAGTTCATTTTGAGGGTACAACGGAAGGCTTTTTATACAACCCTAACTTGTTTGGAAAAATTGGAGACCACAATTACCCTTGGATTTATTATTAGACTTAAGAAACGCTAAAAAATAGGGCCATATTTATCCTAAATTTTAATTTTTTTCTTAAGCTTTATAGTTTACTAGAAAGAATAAACCCAGACCACAATTTCCCTGTAAGGTAAGAATCCTTTTATATTTTGTATATTACACACTGTAAAACTGTTATATTTGTTCTTATTGTAGGAAAATGACAGCATATCATTTAAACTTAAACACGTATATATATATACACACACATACACACACTCTCTCTCAGGAATAGTCAGCACTCCTCCAAAGCTCTTGGTCACGGTGCACGCATCTGAGTCCCTGCTGAGGAGTCTCTATCATGAAAAAATCCAATGGACACAGCACTCGTTGCTTAAGTTTATTATTTAAATTAAGGCACGAGTTGCTGTGTCCATTGGATTTTTTATATATATTCGCAAAAGTTTGTCCGTTGGTGCATGTATGTTTTGCTAGGTAATTATTTTTATTGAAAGCTTGGTGATACCAACACAAAGTGCACAAACATGCAAGTGATTCGGGATCTGTCTGCCTCTCCCTTATGCATATAGCTGTTAGGGGGAGGCTCAAATTGGATAAGTCTGAAAGTCCTAAGGCCATGTGTCTAGATGTAATTCATCATAATGGTATAGAGCAGGGGTGTTGAACCTGTGACCGTTCACATGTTTCAAAGCTACAAATCCGAGCATTCTGTTAGCAGTAAGTTTCTTCATGTCCATTTTCTAATGAATGTATTAAGATGCAATACAGTGTAATGATATAGAGCATGGAAGTTGAACTTTTCACATGTTAAAAAAACTACCAACATTCCCTGGCTGCACAGAATGCTGGAAATGTATTTTTTATGTATCCTGGAGTACAGCCCTTTTACTGACTTACAGACATTAAAAGCCGATGTTTTAGCGATTCCTACCCAAGGGTTTGAATATGCACATGTTTGAAAACTACAACTCCCAGCATTCTCTGTTAGCACTAAGGTTCTTCCGTATGTCCATTAGCTAATGAATGTATTAAGATGTAATACAGTGTAATGATATAGAGCATGGGTGTTGAACTTTTTACATTTTTTTTTACAAAACTACAACTCCCAGCATTCCCTGGCTACACAGGATGCTGGAAAATTTATTTTTCATACATGTGGAATAAAGCTCTTTTACTGAATTACAGACATTAAAAGACCTTGCTTTAGCGATTCCTAACCAAGGGTTTGAGCATGCAAGTGATTCACCTGCCCTTCCCTTACATCCATAGCAATTACACTATTGGTTTAGAGAAGGATTATTCAGGTCCCTTCAGGCAGTAGGAGTCGCACATCCAACCACCTATCTGACAGCTATAATCAGTGGAATAAACCTGCAGGTCTGAGAAAAGACCCAGGCAATTCTGTCACATTGTGCAGTTCAAACCAAACAGCACCACTGGGGAACCTGAGACCCCCCTATCATATATAGGTATCACTTACTGTACAGCAAACAGCAACTCTCCTTTTATTCTGTTGGGAGGGGTGGGGTGAGGTGAGAGACTGTCATATGTTTTACAAAGGAAGTGACATATAAGTCTTGCAACTTCCTACTAACAATTTTTTTGATTTGCTAACATTGCTGTCAATCTAATATTAAGCACACCATTAGATACAACACTAAAAGGGAAGTGATAAATATGTTACTTTTTAAGCTTACATTGCCTCCATGTAAAACTTCCTGGGGTGTAGCTAAACACTCCATTTTGAAGATTCCATTACAAAGCAGGAGTGGGGACTATGCAAGAATTTTTATTTATTTTATATATTTTTCCTTATTTACATTTCTATATATTTTAATGTCATTACTAAATATTTGTTAATATTGATACAACTATTTATTTAGTGCTTAAACAACACATAAACACTGTCCCTATGTATATTACTTTTACCCACCCCCACCAACATAGTACCTCCAAAAAACCCAATGTATTCCCCGTGAATTTATACATTTATATATTACAATTAATAGTCATACATTACATACAGGGTAATACACATTATACAAAGTTTTACATACGCAGGTAATACGTAAGTACACAGTTATGAGTCACTTGCAGCAATACTGTGATACAATAGGAAAGAGGACCCTGCCCAAAGAGCGTGTGTGTATTATTTTTTTTTTTTGCATATATACCCTTTACCATTTCATAATATAGTGATTTCTGTCTGTAAGAACACCCTTTATTACTATTGTGAATGGTTGTTATTTATGGAGGGGTTTATATACGGTTAAGAAATATAGTATAGAAACCCTACATTATTATATACATTGAGATTAAGGAAAACCCTTTATTTTTTCTATTACCTTACCAGACTTTGTAAAAAATTTTCTCTTGTTTAGTTCTCATTGTCTCCGTGCTGCTGCCTTTTACATTCGTGGGCTATTTTCTTTCTTCCAAGGCAGATATAATGAAGCAAAGTAAGTTGAAACATGTTTTTTGTTAAACAAGATGAAATTGTTATCCTTGTAGAAACTGTTCTCATCTATAGCTCAATTTGTTGTCTTCTTGCAGGCGATTTCTGCGTGAAACCTTAAAAATGTCAAATGCTGAGGATCTAAACCGACTTACTGCCTGCTCTTTAGTTCTCCTTGGCCACATCTTTTATGTTTTGGGCAACCACAGGGTATGTATTCACTGGTGCTGTCTTCATATTGATCTATCGTTCACTTGCTTTATGCTGTTGAAGATTAATGTTTTTGAGGGGTCTGTTGCATTAAAAATTGAGATTAAGATTAGTTGGTTTGACACATTAGTTGTGAACTTTCTATAAGAAAACATACGTTCTATTATGCACTACCATTAGTGGGTTTGATTGGGGATATTTGGTATTTGCATCGAAGAGATGAACTTGATGGACACTTGTGTTCAATCCTGAAATTAAGCTTGTTGTAAATATTAAAGGGCATGTCCAACCAAAAAAAACTTCACCACTCCCCAAATTCCAGGTTATGCTTTATCCATACATGCCAAAGATGCCCCTAATGTTGTTTATCTAACCCGGTCCCTCACCGCCTGGGCACTGCTCCTGTTTTAAGCAAAAACAGGAGCAGTGCTGCTCTGGGCTGGCAACTGCTCTATTACCTGGTCGCAGCTCTCCGGCAAGTAGTTGTGATGTCGCGTTGCGCCTTTAATGACTGCTGCAACCAGGAAGAAGCGCAGGCACAGCAGCTTAGTGATCGGGTTAGGTAAGTCACTTCGGGGCATCTTTGGCATGTGTGGCTAATTTAAATGTGGGTTTGGGGGGGTGGTGTACATTTCTATGAAAAGTTAATTTTGTGCTGGACATGCCTTTTAACCCTCTGGGTGAAAGAAACAGAAGAAGTGGCAGTTGTGTCATATGTGAATTCTACTAGAAGATTTCTTATTTTTTTAGACAATTGGCCCCATTTACCAAAAGCAGTGTATGGTGCTGTGATGCGTGCTACGTGTGGGGATTTAATATAGTGATCACGGCTCTAGATAAATCTTAGTTTTTCTCAAAAAAAGCTGTGGTTTATTAAAGTTTAACCCCAGCCCAGAAATAAAGTTTTTGGAAGCATTACCTCCAAAACCCCACTTTCGTTTGTACTGTACCTTTCTCCAACACTCCCACTCCAACTTACACACAGTCAATCCCTCACCACAACCTCCTCTTCTTCTTTGTAATGACTGTGATTCAAGGCCACAATTGTGATGCCACCGTTAATGGCTGGTCGGCCATTACAGTGTTTGTAACCAGCTCGCAACAGGCAAGATGAGGCAGACTTTCAGCAATGGATTTCTTTATCAGTAAGATCTGCAAAGGTTTTATTTAAAACAAAATATAGAAGCCGGCAAATATTTAATGTATATTGTATGCAACAGCTATGTAAGAAATATTTTAGTGACCCTGTATAACTAATTACAGACCTCCCTAATTTGCATCAACATATGTATCACATAAGCAGATTTCTGTGAAGTTATATTGTGAAACCAGGAATGTGGCGTTAAATAAGTCTTTGCAGGTCTGTGAAAGTGATTTCTTTATTATAATAAACTGGTTTGTTGATGACCTAACATGTATACTCTGTTACCAGGAGAGTAACAATATGGTAGTCCCTGCCATGCAATTGGCCAGCAAAATTCCAGATATGTCTGTACAGCTTTGGTCTTCTGCTCTACTGAGGGGTAAGGATGATATACTCCACTTAAAATATTCTATTTATGATTGGAATTAAAAAGTGTCTCTTTTTTAGTACAGAATTGTTGGGGTGAATAAATTGAACAGATACTGTTAGTCAATTCTGTGTATTACAGTTAAGAATATGATATGCAGCAGCGTATTTAAATGTTTTACCAATTTAGATGGAATGGGCTTTTGATCATAAGTTTGTGCATTGCATGTGTACTTAAAGGGACAGTTCAGTGGAAATGATCAATATTTGTTAAATTGTTAGTTTGTGTAATGCCTTCTTAGTTATTCTACATATTCTCTCCCATTTTGAAAAATCAGTTGATTTCATACCCTTTGCTGTTGACATTAGAGAGCTGCCATTTCAGGTTCTAACGGTCCTTCTTCTTCCCAGGATGCACAACTTCCTTGGAATGTTCCCAACAGTCATTTCTACTGATTGGCTGTTGGATGGGTCAAAGATTGCTCGCTCTTACTTGAGGCCCCAACGAATCATCCAGGTGCTGGGTCAAGGGCAAAACCATATCAGTCTCTATTAGGGGTCCTGTAAAAAGGAAGTCTGTATTTCAGTTGCATTTATTTATACACAGACACAATGCTGAATTGGCATATTGGGATGAAAAATACTGCTCTTTTTCTGAAAAGCATAGGTTATTGCACTGAACTTTCCCTTTAAGGCATATTGCAAACCCCCAAAAAAGCATTTTAGAAAAATTACACACTAGAATTGATGCCCTTAAATTAATTTGTTGTAAAATCGGTAATTTAGAAAATCCTCACACCTTTTTAAAATCTGATCTGCAAGGCTACTAGGGTGTCCACTGACTATTTCTGCAGTTTTTTACTTGGTTACATTTGCATGAAGTTTATTAAGATTTATAGTACATGCATTCTCTGTTAGGAAAAAAATATTACTAGTTGCAGAACAATAATTGATCTTTGTTCAACATACATGGGCTTAAGTTCTGACATATCTTTAGGGAATTTATCCAATATTTGCTTATCTTACTCCACATCACATTAGGGATCATTTTGTTTTGATCAATAAGAAAAAGTACCTTTTGTGGCTCCGGTCATCCTCCATCCCAATTAGCTGCCTGAGGGTGTGTGTGTGCATGCGAGGTCTGTGTTTGTTATACCTGTAGGTTCCCTTGTGCACAATGTTCCTGGCACCAACCATCTTCGCACAGCAAGATCTAAGGCAGGCGATTTTAAAGAAAAATCCCATAACTTTATTTATACATATTTAACCGAGAACTAAACCCAATTTTGTATACTCCAGAATCTGAAAACAACCCCCTAAAAACACCAATAAACTATAAAATGCCACTTTAGTAAACTCTGTTAAAGTAAATCAAAGCCTGTTAAGAACTGGATGAAGTGCAGTAACTGTGTGTATGTGCAGTGTTAGACCACAACCCTGACCTCAGTCACAGCTTCCTGCTTTATCTGTCCTGTAAAAGGATTGGCTAGAGATTATTAATGGGTGTGACCAACTGTAACAAGTTTGTGCCATAGCTAAGGACTGAGATGAGAGAACATAATGGGCGTTGACCAAACTGTGTGATATTAGAATGCTGAGAAGAAAGCACAAATCATATGTTATTTAGGTAAATTTCCACCGCGCCTGTATCAAAATGAGAGGTAAGACACAGATTACTGGTTTTATATCAAGGTGTTTGCCTTCTGGTTCAGTGTTGTTCTGTGGCTTTAGTTGCCCTTTAAATTAATTCCAAAAAAAACCACCAATGAAGGGTGAGCATATCTCAAAAAAGATTACAGTATATGTCTAACGCATTTCAGGCTGGTTAGCCCTTAAGCTGGGGTACACACAGGAAAGATTTTATTCTTAGAAGGGCCAGAGAGCAATAGTAGATTTAATTTCATTAGGCACTTAAAGATATAGTGTTTATATTAAAGATAGGTACATTTTTAATAACTCAAAAAATGTAAGATGTCCCAACTGGGATTTAACCCCTCTGGTACCTAGCGTGAAGTCCCCCCCCCACACACACACACACACACACACATTCAAACTTCTAAGCTAAAAGCAAACCTTACTTGATTTAAGCCTTATACAGCTGCCAGTGCTACTTACCTTCCCATAACAAAACAGTTTCACTTTTACATAACAACACTAGGGTGAGTGCTATTTAAAATCTATATCTGTTTTATTCAGTTTGATCAACTGGACTTGATCACTTAGTTCTTGAAGACGTTTCGCCAGTCATCTGACTGGCTTTCTCAATTCAGAATGACATGACAAAAGCTCTGTGCCGAAACATTGTGTGTTTTGCTGTGTCTGCACAATAAATGGAAATACTCTACATTGTACTGTAAAAGACTGGACAAGCCTCCATTCTTTTGTTTCATGACTTGTGCAAGAATCTGTTGGCAATTAAGTACCCTGGAAAGTCCCAATTAGCATATGACAGCCAGGTATTGGGAACCTTCTGATGCAAGGTGTGATTGCATTGTGGCTATGAGGTGTTATTGAAACTGCCGACGGTATGGTGTCAAAACAGCATTGTACATAACAGACAGTGTCGGAACCCCCTCCCCCCCTCCCCCTCTATTCAGGCTTGGTTTCTTTATTTTCACATAAATGGCCTCCTTGACACCTCTTGAACCAGTCATGTTCCTTTGTTGTCATTACAATCTTCAAAGGTATGTCCTTTTTCCTTAAAGGGCATGTTCACCCCCAAAACTATAATCCCCCCCAACTACTGGCTCCACCATGTAGTGTAGTTTAATCCTTACCTCACATCCCAGCTCATAGGGTTTCCTGTAGTCCCCCCCACAAGTCCCAAAAACTGCCCACCAGGAGGCTAGCAGAGTCTATATAGGACTCTGCCTCCTACCTGGCCTCCAGGAGAAGTTTGGCCTGCGTAATGCAGCCCTTCTCCCCCTCTCCCTCTCGGATCCCTCCCCCTAGCGTTAATCCCCTTTAATATGAATCCCCCTGGTCCCCCAGCCCAACTGCATGATTTTTATTTTTTGAAAGCTCCCCAAACTCATACTTACCTCTCCTCTTCCTCCGCCGAAGTGAGCTGCCGGCAGCCGCGTCCGTGATTGGCTGCCGCTCAGCCAATCACAGACGCAACTGCCGGTCCCGCCCCTCTGCTTGCATTTCCTCACAAGCAGAGGGCCGGGAGCACGGCGGAGGAAAGAGGGGAGGTAAGTAGAGTTTGGGGGGCTTTCTAAAAAAAAAATAATGCGGTTGGGGCTGGGGGACCAGGGGGGGAAGGCTATATTAAAAAATAGGTTCGGGTGGACATACCCTTTAAGATGCAGGTACACGGCCGAGTCCTGACCCTAGGAATTGGCTTTACATACAAATCTGAGTACACTTTGCCACCTTACCCTGGGCAGTTTTGATATCTTGGGTTTTGTACAACTGTGTAATAATTATACCAATAATAATTCAATCAATAACATGATATGCAAATCCATGGAAAGTGTCCCGTGCTTTGTGACCAATTAATTTTTAAAGTGTACAGTAACAATCAGCATGGAATACTTTAACAGTTGATGGATCAGAAAAGCACTGAACACCTTCTCCATGGATTTACTTTGATAGGTGTCCTGTGCTTTTAATAATTCTATCTTGGATTTGGATACATGATTAACTGGATCTCTAATAAGCACAGGACACTTTTTTCCAAGTTTTTATATACGTGTTTTTTATGATATTTTAAACCATTGTATCACATGATAATTATGCACTTAACACTTGACAAAGAACACCTGCGGGTCGAAACATGTAGTGTGGTGAGTTTGGCATGTTTAAATAAACACCGTTACCTGGGTTGTACCAAGTCCTGTTGTGAGGATAAATTTTCTTTTTATCTGCGTGTCTAAATATTCTCTCCTTGGTTAAAATGCTCTATGTACTGAGCGTGTTAGAATGCCTACATTTAAATGACAATTTTCTAACTGTAATCGGTAAAAAGCACACTTTAAAACTTTATACCTTTTTTTTTTTTTCTCTGTGCAGATCTAAATAAAGCTTGTGGAAATAATATTGATGCTCATGAGGCAGCACAGATGCACCAAAACTTTTCTCAGCAGCTTCTCCAGGATCACATTGAAGCCTGTAGTCTTCCAGAACACAACCTGATTACGGTATTTCTATAACAGTGCTTTTTATTTAAATAGTATTTGTGTTTGTCAGGAGCAAAAGATTGTTTGAGTTTAACACCCATGTAGTGTGCTACTTAAAGTTATTACTTTCCTAAATGTGTGAAATAGAGCCTTCGTAAAAGGTATATCACACACAGCCCCATGCCATAAAATTTGCATTGACCAAATCATTCCTTATTTCTTGGATTATTTCTCACTCCTCGCATTCCCAGAGAAATAAGCCTTTTTATCCTGTGGCTAATGCATGTTCCCAGAACCACTGGCATAATAACATGCAATACAGCCTAATGGTAAAGAGCCTTTCATCTGACTTGCAGATACAACATGTTTTTTATCTTGTCCGTGCAAGATACAGATTCATGGCTTCTTTGAGGTAGACTTTGGAGCACAATATACAAGTCAGTTATAACTTTTAAATCTAAGAAATGGATCCTATAACGAAGAAGACTGCCACTATATTGTTCAGTTCATAAAATCTTCCAACGGCCTTTAGAGCTTGTACACAAATTACTCTTATTGCCACTTTGTTTAGAA
The DNA here is from genome assembly GCA_019447015.1 of Hymenochirus boettgeri. Classification (NCBI taxonomy): domain Eukaryota; kingdom Metazoa; phylum Chordata; class Amphibia; order Anura; family Pipidae; genus Hymenochirus; species Hymenochirus boettgeri. The sequence goes on along the minus strand of CM033469.1, from coordinate 206,746,697 downwards.
AGCATTGCTCCATATTTTACACCCTCCTACTTTTTTCACTACTTTTTCACGGTTCAAAGGGATCAGTTTTATAACTATACACCAATCTGACCACAATGTTCTTCAGGACCCAAAATAGCACTTGTGTATATGTTGCGGTTATCCCAAATGTGCACAGTTTGTGGAAACTTTTAAAGTACTCTGCACTCAAGTCATAGTCTAGTCAGTACTGCTTAAAGGGCATGTCTATGATTAAAACAAAAAAAGTGGTCACGTGTTTACCTGCCCTCCAACCCCAACTGATATACTCGGCACATTATTAGATTTATAATTATTGCCTTCATTCTGGCAGAGTAAGCTGGCTCCATCCTTTAGGCTGCAACTGCTGACATCACAACCAATGTTTGACTGCTGTCTCCCTTGCAGACTCCACTGCTTATGCTCAAGCTTATAAAAAGCTCATTAAGCAGAGGGGGTGGGGGTAGATTGTGCCAAATGTATTTGCATTGTCTGGACCATTATAATTAAAGGAGAACTTGAGCATATAAAGGTTTTAAAAGGGTCAAAACCAAAAGTTTTTGGTTCGGCAAGGTTGCATTGGTAATTCCTACCTCCCAATATTGTTTCTGCCAGGCTTCAGTGTTATCTTTAATAGAGGAAAGCCCAGGACACCAACCTGGTATATGTAAACAGTATGTGCTGGCTCTCCTCAATGAAATGAATATTGGGAGGTAGCAAAAATTCTATCTCCCTGCCCCAGGTACTTTTTAATTTTGAATTAAACACAATGTGAAGATTGGTTGATAACCTTGATATTTGTCCCCACAAAACAGCCTGGTATTTAACTACACTATAACAGGATGTAATCTTTATAATTCTGCTGTCTGTGTTGCCATCTTAATTACTTTGTGATACTGTAGATTACTTTGTAAAGGGGGCTGTATGTTTTTAATAAATTGTTAACTTCCAGGCTAACATTCCTTCATTATGTTAAATTTTATTAATTAATTTAACAGAAATTTGTGCACATTGGGGATTACAGCGTAATATATTTGAGTGCTATTTTGGGGCCTGTAAACCCTTGAGGTCAAATTGGTATACCCCTGTCCTATCCACCATCCATCTCCTATTTTGACAGATACATTTCTCTACAGATGTTTCCACACCAACCTGGGTAAATAGCAGAAGATGTAAAAATTAAACTCAATACTTTTACTTTTACTCCCCTGAGCTACCAGAGATGATGCAACACAAGTTGTGCAAAGTGATTTTTTTTGCAGGTCTGTAACTTGTTTTAGAAAAGATCCATTTTTGGAGGGTGGGGCTTTCTACACAGCTCATCGTGTGCCTGTCACAGACTCAGTCGGGGCAGACCAGAAAGTGTAACTTTACAAGCCTAAACTTTTATAGGGGAACTGTGGTCCAAAAATGACTATAGGTAGATTATAGAATTGCTTCCCTGAGTACTTTTTGCAATTTACTGATTGGCCCCACCCACTCACGGGCCCCGTGGCCCCTCTCTGACCCATAACCCCCCCCCCCCACACACAAAACAGCGTTTACAGAAAGAGTCAGCAGTTTGTCTGATTCTGTATCTGCCTGTAAAGGTTGTTTTCACACAGTTTTCTGTAGGGGGGGTGCATGAGGTGAGTAGGGGCTGTAGACCTTGGTATCTTCACACAGAAGGGAGGGACTTCCTGTTACCTTCACATTGTGAAGTCATAGGCTGTGCTGAAGTGGAGGAGCAACCTTTGAAATGTCATCTGTCAACCTCCCACCCCTTAAATTTCTGATCAGAGATTTCTTCACATCTTTGGCTGTACAGCACGTAGAGAGGTAGTTGATTGTTCATTTGAAAGGTAGGAACCTGGCCTTTCATTTAAAATCACTTATCTGGAGACCACAGTTCCCCTTTAAGATACAAAGAAGCTAGAGTTTTCATCTTTGGCTTGTTAAAAAGTAACCGGGGGCTTCATAACAGTGTCGTATATTATAAAAGAGCTCACTCATACATTTTAAACATGCCAAAGTATGATTCTAACATTTCTGCTATAAATGGTGAAAGCATGCTTCCCCCCCACCATTTTATTAATGAAAGAATTGACAGCAAACAACTTACACATACTTTTCTTCCAGCCCCACACAATTGATTTTATTCATTCAGACTTGAGGTATTTGCGTAATACCCACTTTTTTTTTTTTTTCATGCCAATGCATAATAAATTTACTGCTCTCCCACCCAGTGTCTCTAGAGAGGACTTGGTTTAGGGAATGGAAAAATTGTGTACAGTAACGTGTACATAACTGTACTTGGCTTGCTTGTATGAACAAAAAAAACAGATCCCTTGACCTCATTCTCTGGTTATGCTTTGCTCACAACCCCTAATCATAATGGGTCTATTAAAAGTGGAATTACATAACATGGGTACTTATTATAACAATTGCTTTTATACTGGCACCATCACAATGGTGCAAGACAATTGCATAAATAACTGTATGTGAAACTGAGGACCCCTTGGGCAGAATTCATCATGTTTGTTGACTGCATTGTGGAACCTAGTAAGATTTAAATTCCTCACTACAGTTCGCTGCTTTGGGAAGGGACAGTGGGTGTGATGCTGATATTTGGAGGTGTGCAGTGATTAGTGTGTAATGCTGCATACATTTGTGTTAAATTGTCTGTACAATGTACAGCCCTGTTAATTGCCTGTATGTTGCACAATGAGTGTAGCTGTAGTGTGACATGTTCTGCAGAAATGCTAGAAGCCATAATTCCATGGGGTCATGTCACTTTCAGTTGCACTAAGCATTGATGCTATGGTAACATAAAGTTGCTGAGTGTATTGTACTTCACTTAAGTGAGCCCATCCATGCACCAATCCTGACTGTGTGGTATTTGTCCAGCAATCAAATTATATTGGAATATCTTGTGTATGACCGTTCAATGTTTTTCTTGTTGGACCCATTCATTTTTATCTGGCCATTAATGCTTTTATAATCTGTATTGGTGCACGTATGCATTTATAGAACCCAAAGGAGCTTATGTAATAAGCTGCTATTAATCTGCAGCAGAGGTTGGCGATTTCTGTCCAGGTGACTAAGATCCATTTTGGATGGCCACCTCCTGTGAATAAAGAAAAGCTCCTTAATTGCCAGATTGTTACATCATTTATCTGGTCATAGATACTTGTTAGGCACTCTTAATTTAAACACCCTTTACTCATAAAGGGTATGTCCACCTTAAAAATAAAGATTTTTGTAGTGTAGCTTCCCCCCTCCCAACCCTAACTGTAACTGTATTGTCTGTTTTAAAAAAAAAAAAAAGTCCCCAGAAGCTAACTTAACAGACTGGGTTCCCTCAGCTTTAGCCTCCAATGCAACTTCCGTAATGCAGTTGCATTAGGCTCTTGGCTGGCAGCTGCATCTTTAATTGGCTGAGATGCGATTTAGCCGAAGTATCCTGGAGCTGGTAAGTAAGTTTGTTCATGCTAAACTAAACACTGTAGTGTGATGGATCTGGATGGAGAGAGGCTGGGAATTGTCTCCACAGCACATGCCAGAGTCCTCAGGGAGAAGGCAGAAACCCTAATACACACAGGAAGGCTCATACAGTTTCTTGGACTTTGACTAGACACTGCAGGAAAACCAAAAGGAGCAGAGGAGTAAGGTAATGATTTTTAAACACTACACAATAGGGCCAGCATGGGGTTAAATTTTTGTGTTTTGGGTGGACATGCCCTTTATTATTTAGCTGAACTTAAGATAAATGTAAATGGGAAAGATTCATTTGTCGCAGGGATTTACTATCCGTAACCCTCCAATTGTTTTAGAACTAAAACTCCCATCAACCAACAGCAGAGGGTTGCCAGGGAATGCTGCCAGTGAAGTTTTTAAACATCTTGAGGGATAGTTGTTGCACATGGGCTGATAGTTCAGCTTGATATTTGGTCGATCTGGCTGACATATTGCCCTATATCTTAACAATAATTTATCATTAACAATCATTTCTATGCAGAAATGATGGTACCAAAGAGATATAGTAGACAGTATTGCCCCATGTGTAACAGCCCTTAGAGTTTACACTTAATGCTAATTTGCTGTGATAAATTAGTAGATGATAATTAAATATATATGCGGTATATATTTTTTTGTTCTGGTTTGACAATGTGTTTTTACTTAATATACGGTACTTATTTATCTTTCTTTAGAGTAATGCAGTACTGAAAATATGCAGTGACTTTACTTTCCTTTTTTTAGAAGTTATCTTACAATTATGTAGTCATATGTCCTACTCATACACACACAAAACATTGATTTTAGAATGAGATGAATTGTACAGTAAAAACATTGTTTTGCCTTATTTCAATCTGTAAATGTATACACTTATGCTGCTCCTATCCTGATATGTTTGTGTTGGTGCAATCCAGTACTTGTTTCCCTCAAGCTCAGTCCCCCTAGCCCCCTGCCAGACTGTCTGACTCTCTGTGAGGGCAAGCAAGCTTAATAATGCCTGTGAGGCAGCACTGGGAGCAGGAATAGTGCAGCCATTTTCCTAGATTCACTAAACTATGGGAACTTCATACCCTAGACTTTAAAGGAATAGTTCACTTCAAAAGTGAACTATTCCTTTAATGTATTGTACGGGAGGTAAGACATAGCTCCTTAATCCTCCTTCAATCAATATTTCAGCAGCCAGGGATGAAGATATAAACTTACTTTCATGCGATCCACCAGAGCAGCACTGAAAATTTCCAACCGCTTCCTGCTTCTAATTGAATAGCGGGTATTACTGCACATGCATGCTATAGTTGATTAGAACCAGGAAGTGGTCGGGACCTGTCCGTTCTGCTGCAGTGGATTGTTTTTTTTTAAATTTGTGGAATTTTTTTAATTTGCTTTAGAAAGGCCATTCCACCACCTCCCAAACCATATAATAATTTATAGAAACCATAAAGACCCCAAAGACTACAATACCTACCTGTTTCCTAGTTTAAATAAATTTCAGTTTTTACTTTAAAGGGACATTTATCTTCCACACACAATCATAAATTCTTAGAATCAGAAGGGTTTGTACAACCTTGTAGATAGCTTGTGAACAGTTCATAAACTTTTTTTTTTTTTTTACATTTTTTTCCCTAGTGGACTGATGGGTCGCCTCCTGTACAGTTTCAAGCTCAAAATGGGCCCACTACCAGCTTGGCCAGCCTTTTGTGAGAGTGGAAACCATGCTGAAAAACTTACACAATCCAGCATTTTCCTCCTCCGATTCCAGAGAGTTTGTATATCACCAAAAATCAAATATTCACACCACTGCTAAAGTTCAGCATGTCGGCTCTGGAATTGTATGGATTCTGAATTTAGCATACTCAATCTCATCAGGGTTTGGAAGAAACACCTGTCATTGGCAGAACTACCTGTTGGAACACACTCCAGTCTGCAAGAATTGCCAGATGAATCTCACTTGGTGTCCATGGTGCATTGAGAAGTGTATGTCTCTCCTACAGCACAAAAAGAAGCTAGAAGAAAATAGAGAGGAGGTGCACCAAACTGGCATCCTGTTAAATATCTGCCTTCACTTTCTTTCCCTCCTCCCTAACAGAATTAACAGAGAAGGGCATTTTTAGCTTGTTTTATATTCATAAATATATATATATTAAAATTATCATTAAGACTTTTCATCTTACAGAAATACGGTTTCGTGAAGGGCCAGGTTTTCCCTTCACTTCTTTTCTTTTCCCTTTTGGATCAATATGTAATATTCACATGGGATAGGATTTGTTATGGGACTTGAATATAGTTTTGTAGTTTGGGAAAAAAATGCCTTAGACGAGAGTCACTTCATATGTTGAGATCACTAAGCTTCATGATTATACAAAGCAAAGGAGCAGCCTGTGGTCTCAAAAGGGGTTTCAGAATGCTGTAAAAAGGACATTATCATTTTAGTAGAAACAAAAAACAGTGGTCTGGTCGAGGTCTGGCTTTTTAAATTATCAGGAAATACTTTTAACTTTTTTTTTTTTTTTATTTATCATAAAAATACCTGTAAGTATTGTAACCTTAAGATTTTTTAAAACAGTTCTTCCTATCCATTTTTGTCACAAATTACAAATCTGTGTATTTCCATCCCTTTTTATGGATTTACGGTACACCACTCTTGTAGTGTATTCTCTGCTTTTTTGTTTTACAGGCCATTGTTTTCATATTAACTTGTTCAACAGACAAATACACTAGAACGCTGGAGTTCTGAAATTCAAATTTAATTTTGTGTCTATTTTTCATACAACTTAGCATGTTTTGGCACTTTATCAATTTTGTTGCCAGTGTCCTACACTGGGACAAATCTGTTGCTCATCCCCCTTAAGGAGGTGATTGCTCGTTTGTTACTTTGTTGTTGGGTTTTTTGTGAAGGGGGTTGTTTTTAAAACTAAAATCTGGTTTACAGTATGAATAATAAACTTGTTTTAGAATTTTCCATGTAAGAATAGTAAAACATGCAAATATTGCATGAAATGTCTTGTAATGTTCTGAACATGAGTTACCAGGGAGCTTTCACCGTTTTGCCTTCTATATGTAGCGTTCCTGTATAAGCAAGTCATTTTTGACCTTTCTTTAAAGTCTTAAGCGGAGTACACTTAGGGTCGAAATAGGGTCTGTCACGTACGGAAATAACCACTAGTATGATGGATCTGCCAATTTTTGTTGTGGTTGTTAATAGGGCCAAAATATTGGACACTGAAGATTGTACTCAAATTTCCAAGCCTGCCTCATCGAATGTCCGTTCAATGTGGATAAATGTTCAGCTGACATCCCATTACAGATGAAAATTACCACTGGTACTTCAAACCTGATTGACAGAATTATTTTTGTTGCGGTGGTTGATCGGGTCAAAATATTGGGCCATGTGTACACAGGCTAAAGGTTCGTACACGTGCAATCGTGGGTCCCGACCCGTGACGCACGATGTGTACAAATGTTCGTTTCGGCCAAAACGGACGGTCGTTCATATGCATCCCGTGTTGGGACCCACGATAGCACGGGTGTACGAACCTTTAGCATTGATAAATGCATATTTGGCCTTTTAGGACAGATTTATCCAGCCGATTTCAATTGTTTCACACTTATTAAAACACACTTATTTCTAAGCGTGTGTGAAATTTCTATCTGTGAATGAATACATTTAAGCAACACTTAATCTGAAGTGTTTGTGTTGCTGCATGACTTAAATCCAGTACTTGTTTTGCTTAAAGGGACACTAAACAGATTTTATGTACTTTAGTTAAGTACATGAAATCTGTTTCAATTATTCACAGGGAGGTGAGAACGCTTATTCCCACCTCCCTGTAAAAAATAGAATGCCCGGGAACAGTGATACTTACCTTACCGGCGCTCCACTCGCGTCCCCTTGTCAGGGGACGCGAGTGCCAATACAAATAAGGACAGCGTGCCTGACAGCTGAGGAGGAGCTGCGAGTGGAGCTCCGGTAAGTGTATGCCTGTTCCTGGGTGTACTGATATTCACAGGAAGGTGGGAATACGCGTTCTTACCTCCCTGTGAATAATAAAAACAGATTTCATGTACTTAAGTTCTGCATCTTATTATTATTATTAGCCAGTGTCTAATCAATCTTTAAACAAAATGGTTGGTTTCTACTGGTCAACTGTTCAAATTACTTAAGATTCTAATTTATTAGGTTAAGGATCACTGAAGATAAAAACAAAACTGCTGTATACGGTGTCTTAGCAGATGCCATCCATGTGTTTTATATTTTTCACACCTGCCTAACAACATTTGCAAAGTAAGAATGCTTTTACAAACCTGGATTCTAATTGATTTTTCTTATTAATTTTCAAAGTGAGCGAACAGATGAAAAATTTTAAATCAATATTTGGTAGGACTACCTGTTGCATTAAAACCAGCTGTTTTTATGGGTTCACATGTACAAAAACATGGATTCTGTAGGATTATTGTCGGATATATGATTAACCAAGTATATTAAACATAGCCATTAACTGAAACAAAAACAGCTGTGCAGAAAAGCTTAAATCTGTGTGAGGTTATAGAAGATTCATGTCACTGGTAATACACCATAGCAATGCTGAACACCGCAAATACACACGAGGTAGTTATAAGTTATAATACACAAGCAAGGTCTCACCCAGGTAAAGATTTCAAAGCAGACGTGGGGTTCAATATGTATTCTTCAAGCTCTTTAAACCTGCAAAATTGAGGACCATAGACTTAGTTGTTGGCCAAGGAAATAAGGCACATAATTCAAATCTGAAGATGTCCAGCAGAGCAATCCACTTGTAACTGGCAGAAATCTGTGGGTCCCAGGTACTCACTTGCTGTCCAGAAAAGTGCTCCATGGCAGAATTGTAGCCAAAAAGCCATCCCAGAAATATTTGACTAACAGAAGCTTGTTTGCTAAAGGTCTGGAGAGCTGTAAAATAATAAGTTCTGCTTGCAACAGTGAAGCATGCTGGAGGTTCCTTGCAGGTTTGGGTCTGCATTTCTGCAAATGAAGTTTGGGATTTGGAAAGGTTGTTTCTCAAACACTGAAATAAAACCAGAAATGTATCCAGCATGCAGGAAGGCTTCTGATTGGTCCAAAACATTTTTTGCAGTGGGGAAATTATCAGTCGATGTAATTAAGAACTATCTTCATTAAATAAAACAGAAGGTCCTGGATGTGATGGTATAGCCTGCCTCTTTGTGTGATCCCAAAAAGTATCAATGAGTGAAGTATTTGAGGCCGTCTATATTTGAAGAAGATATGTGGTTAGTTCGTGAAGATGTTTGCTCTTTCCAATATGTTCCTTAAAAAATAATGTGCAAGTGTACCTAGTCTATAAAAGGTGATGCTGTTTTGATGGCAGAGGGTAGTCACATAAAATATTGATTTGATTTAGATTTCTCTGCTGTTTGTTCAATTGTAATTGTTTAACATCCCCCCCCCAACCCCAAGCATTCTTAGTTTACAGCTTTTTATTACACCTGACTAAAACAGTTGCACAGTATATTTTGTGCACAGAAAAGATACTCCCATTTTATATTGCATTTATATTGAGTGTTCACAATTCTTCCTACTTAATTAACTAATTAGCAAATTTCAGGAAACTGATAAGTTGCTTTAGTGTTAACATGGTTTTCTGCATCTGCTAAAATTAGCACCCTTTGTGTCAAGTGTGGACTTGGTAATCCATATACTGTGTTTAATAGGGAACTAAATGTGAACGCCAGATCTCCCTAAAGGGTATGTACACTGTAAATCCATCTTAATGTTGCTAGGCTTTGGATGTAAAGTGATTTTTTTTTTTCTCTTCTAGCACTTTTCCATACCCTACCTTTCCTCCTTCTGTCTCCTTGCTTTTTTAGCTCCGCCCCCACAACATGTGAAGATTTCTTTGCCAAGCCAATACTTAAAGGGCATGTCCACCCCCAAAACTAAAATTTAACCCCTTACTGGCCACATCAAGTAGTTTAAAACAATCCTTACCTAACATTCCTGCTCAAAATAGTTCCCCTGCTGTGCCCCTCCAAAGTCCAGGAAACTGCTGTGTAGGAGCAGTGTGTGACTCATGCTGTGCCTGAGACTTCCTCAACCTCATCAAGGTTGAGGCATGCTCAGTGCAGCCCTCCCTGCCTCTCAGCCAATCACGGACGCGGCTGCCGGTCCCGCCCCCTGCTTTCAATTCCAAGCAAGCAGAGGGCCTGAACACTGCAGCAGGGGAGAGAGGGCAGGTAAGTAAGAATCGGGGGACTTTCTAACAATTATATTAATGCGGTTGGGGCTGGGGGAGCATGCCCTACCACATATCAAAAGTTAAATTTTGGGGTGGACATGCCCTTTAATCCGGTCCCATAGCGCACGCCTGACGTCTGTGTGCACACACGTTTACGGTGATGTCGCTATGAGCATGTGCGGACGTGACATCACACCGTGACCAGGTACATCGCGGTGTGATAACATCACATGCTCACGGCGATGTAGCTGCAGTGTGCATGCTCTGCATTCTGAAAGGTTTTGCAAAGGGATTTTCACATCTTGTTGGGGCGGAGTTAACACGAGGAGACAGGAGGAGGAATACAGAAACTTTGAAGGAGGAAAGGTAGGGTATGGGAGGGGGCTAGAAGAAGAAAAAAATCACTTTACATCTAAAGCCTAAGCTCTTTAGTAACGTTAAGATGGATTTAAGTGTAACATAGTAATTAAGGTTGAATAAAGGCAGACGTCCATCAAGTCCAACCTATTCATTTTTTTAATTTTTTTTTAACCCTACCTAACAGTTGATCCAGAGGAAGGCAAAAAACCCCAGCTAAAAAGGGGGGAAAAATTCCTTCCTGACTCCAAATGGCAATCGGAAAGTATCCCTAGATCAACCAGACCTATATGCATACACTTAGTCAAATAGATAAAATAGCTCTAATGGCTAGGCCATACTGTTGAGTATTAACATGCAATGGAATTTTAAAAAGTACACAGATGCGCTGCCGTGCGTTGCTCTGTGATCTGGTAATCGGAGCACATTCAATCATTAATTTTTTGCGCAATTGTCTTGTACGGCAATGCTCTAGAAATAAGCATAAACATATGCATTTCTGGTATTCTAGGATGCAATGCAGTATAGCCTCGGCCTAAAACTGTAATTCTTAAGGAGTCTATACAGGCTACTATAATATTTGATAATTGTAATATGTATGGATTGTTATCAAACATGAGTGAGCTCTTTTATCTGAATATTATTTTTACAGTTAGTTGGTTGATAAAATTGCTATGTGTATGGTCTCCTTTAAACTGTACCGGTCCAGCCCCCTGCTTGCAGATTCATGCAAGCAGAGGGCTGGGACTGAACATCAGGGGAAACAGGCAATGTAAGTAGAGATCTGGAGAGTTTTGCTGCAAATAACTATGGCATTTGGAGTTGGGGAAGGGAGCCCTACACTACAGAAAAAGTTATAAAAACAGGTGGACATGCCTTTTAATTTTTTTAATTGCTTTTAAAAGAGTAAGGCTGAGGCCCCACTACAAAAACGCATGCGCTTGCATAAAAAAATGGTGCATGCAAAATGCATGCGCATCAAAAATCGCAGGGATTTTTGCGTTCCCGTGATTTCCAGATTGTCGAAAACCGTGAGCGCAAAAAACTCCCGTGCCCTAGTCCTAAAGGTATGCAGCACCCATACATTTTTCTGATTTGGAGACCCTCTCTCTCTTCAATAAGCCATGCTGTGAAGGGTAACAATTTTGTCTGCCTCTGTCATTCAAAGCTAGCAAGCGAAAAAATTAGTTTGATTATATAGGCTGTATCCTAGCAACAGGACATTTCAAGTTTGTTTGACTGGCAGTGGAGGAGGAGAGAGGTTGTGACAGACATTCTCACCAGCCAATGACAAGTGATATGTTAAAGGGACAGTTCAGTGGAAATTTTCAATATTTGTTAAATTGTTAGTTTGTGTAATGCATACTTAGTTATTCTGCATATTCTCTTCCATTTTGAAAAATCAGTTGCTTTCATACCCTTTGCTGTTCCCTGTTGTTGACATTAGGGAGCTGACATTTCAGGTTCTAGCGGTCCTTCTTCTTCCCAGGATGCATACTACCTTGGAATGTTCCTAACAGTCATTTCTACTGATTGGCTGTTGGATGGGTCAAAGATGCTCAGATCTCTACTGAGCAACTGAATCAACCCAGGTGCTGGGTCAAGGACAAGACCTTAACGGTCTCTACCAAACAGGAAGTCAGTATTTTGGTTGCATTTATTTATACACAGACAAAATGCTAAATTGGCAGATTAAGGTCATTGGGATAAATAGATACTGCTCTTTTTTCTGAAGAGTACATGTATTTGCACTGAAATTTCTCTTTAATCTGGGCCCTCTAGGAGGTGGGCTTTAACCACTCATCTTTGCTGTGTGATATCTAAGAGAGGGCAGCATGGATGTAAATGTGATTAAGCGATTTCAGCTGCTGGAAGTGTGGACATATAATGGGAGTGATTTTTTTTTTTTGATATTGTTGTCCTTTAAATCCATTTAATCCCTGTATGGTGATGTACCCAGGGTGGCTTTAAAGGAAATGTACATTGCAAAAATGTTTTCCTCATTTGAATCTATAAATGAATACATGTAAGCAGCACTAACTCTGATATGTTTGTGTTGTTGCATAACTTCAGTCCAGTACCGTATATACTCGAGTATAAACTGAGATTATCAGGCTTTAAAATTAACCTGAAAACCTAACCTCGGCTTATACTCTGGTCAAGCCCTAATTTAGATCCAAATGCTGCGGATAGTAACCTGTAGGTGGTGCTGTGTTAAAACAAAAATCTATCACCTGCATAGAAAGTTACAGGAGCTGATCTGCCTTTACACTCCTTCCTGCTTCCTGTAGTCTGGCTGCTGGACTCACTCAGCACTGTCGCTGCCCATCTGGATGCTGTTAATTTTATGGGTCTTCTTAGTTTGGGGCAAACAGCTGCTAGTTCAGTGCAAATTACAGCTTGAAACTAAAACTCTCAGGTGACATTTTTAACTATTGGGGTCAGAGTGCCCTTTACTATAGGGGGGCCAGAGTGCCCTGTACTATACGGGGGTCAGAGTGCCTTTACAATATGGGGGTCAGGAGAATTGTGATTGTAAGCTAAATTAAAAGTTTATTGAACCTTGCCACTCCACATGTTTAGAAACTACAACTCCAAGTCCCAGCATGCTTTGGTTGCTGGAAGTTTCCAAATATCTGGAGTGCCAAGGAATTGGGGGGTTACTGGTACTGGATTTTGGCTATTAATGTATGGGAATTCTGTCCATTTAAAGGGCAACTTAAGCTACAAAACAACACAATCAGAAGGCAGAAGTGGTCATAATTTCTACCCTCGGCTTATCTGTTGTATTCAATTAAGATATACCATGACCTGGATGAATGAGAACCTTCACAAGCATTTTTCAGGTAAAAATAGGTACCTCGGCTTATAATCGGATCGACATATACTCGAGTATATACGGTATTTGTTTTACTCAAGCTTAGCCCCCTGCCAGACTATCTGACTCTCTGTGAGGGCAAGCATGCTTAATAATGCCTGTGAGGCAGCACTTGGAGAGGGAATTTCCCACCATGCAGTTCGCATACTAACTGTACAACAGAAGAGTTTGATACTAATGCACTTGATTGACAGCTGAAATGTATGATGTTTCAGATTGGATAGCTAAAGAAATAGGGGCAATGGTACAGTGATAATTTGAATGAAGAGTTTACAGTAAGGGAACGGCCACACTGCATGTGCCAAGGCGTGTATGTTGTGGTCCGTGTTGGACCCACTAGGAGGAGTTTAGGGGCCCACCTTACATTTCAAATCATTATCACTTATTTTTATATCTAGCTTACTCCTACTGACATATTGTTTATTAAAATGCATTTCTTACTGACCCAGCGAATAGCTGGTGTAAGACTTGGAATGAGTTGCCCAATTCACAATGTACGGAGAGCCAAAATTGGCTCGGTAAATTGTATTACACAGGCAATATAGAGGGAGAGAGAAAAATGCAGAGGAAAAGATAAGAGTTTAGTCCATTGAGTAGAATTGGTACTCTTTTGATTGATATCATGGAGATCACAAATGTACAGTGGTTGGCAAAAGTATTCGCCCCCCTTGAAGTTTTCCACATTTTGTCACATTACTGCCACAAACATGAATCAATTTTATTGGAATTCCATGTGAAAGACCAATACAAAGTGGTGTACACATGAGAAGTGGAACGAAAATCATACATGCTTCCAAACATTTTTAACAAATCAATAACTGCAAAGTGGGGTGTGCGTAATTATTCAGCCCCTGAGTCAATACTTGTAGACCACCTTTTGCTGCAATTACAGCTGCCAGTCTTTTAGGGTATGTCTCTACCAGTTTGCACATCTAGAGACTGAAATCCTTGCCATTCTCTTTGCAAAACAGCTCCAGCTCAGTCAGATTAGATGGACAGCGTTTACGAGCAGCAGTTTTCAGATCTTGCCACAGATTCTTGATTGGATTTTGATTTGGACTTTGAGGGCCATTCTAACACATGGATATGTTTTGTTTTAAACTATTCCATTGTTGCCCTGGCTTTATGTTTAGGGTTGTTGTCCTGCTGGAAGGTGAACCTCCGCCCCAGTCGCAAGTCTTTTGCTGACTCCAAGAGGTTTTCTTCCAAGATTTCCCTGTATTTGGCTCCATCCATCCATCCTCCCATCAACTCTGACCAGCTTCCCTGTCCCTGCTGAAGAGAAGCATGCTGCCACCACATTTGACAGTGGGGATGGTGTGTTCTGAGTGATGTGTGGTGTTAGTTTTTCGCCACACATAGATTTTGCATTTTGGTCTTATCTGACCAGAGCACCGTCTTCCACATGTTTGCTGTGTCTCCCACATGGCTTGTGGGGGACACAGCAAACTTCTTATGCTTTTCTGTTAACAATGGCTTTCTTCTTGCCACTGTTCCACAAAGGGCAACTTTGTGCAGTGCATGACTAATAGTTGTCCTATGGACAGATTCCCCCACCTGAGCTGTAGATCTCTGCATCTCGTCCAGAGTCACCATGGGCCTCTTGATTGCATTTCTGATCAGCGCTCTCCTTGTTCGGCCTGTGAGTTTAGGTGGACGACCTTGTCTGGTAGGTTTACAGTTGTGCCATACTCCTTCCTTCTGAATGATCGCTTGAACAGTGTCCGTGGGATGTTCAAGGCTTTGGAAATCTTTTTATAGCCTAAGCCTGCTTTAAATTTCTCAATAACTTTATCCCTGACCTGTCTGGTGTGTTCTTTGGACTTCATGTTGTTGTTGCTCCCAAGATTCTCTTAGACAATGTAAAGGTTTCCCGGTACTATAGAGGAGAATTACCTGGGAGACAGGTGTTGTAGTCGGAGTAGAGGAGGAAGTAGGAGTCCAGGAGTCTTTACTGGAACAAACACAATGTGGAATGAATGGAACAAGAAGAGCTGAAGATAACAATGCAGTAGTGGAAATGAAGAGCTGAAGTGTAACATGCTGTAGGGGACTTACTAGTTCCGAGAGATATCTGGAATAAAGGATTTCCTGAACTTTTTCTTGTCAAATTCCTGTCTGTCAACAAAAACTGGAGGAGAAGGAGGATTGGAATTAGAGAATCGGTACCAATTATTTTAGAAATGGAGAAAGGTCCTATGAATTTGGGGCCCAGCTTGGGTGTAGGAATGTGTAGATGAAGATTCCGAGAGGATAACCAAGCCTTACGTCCAATAGTATATTGAGGAGCTGGTCTACGTCTTCTAACGGCTGCCTTCTTCTGAAGTAGGGAGGATTTGAGTAAGTTGTTTCTTGTGGAATCCCAGATAGCTGACATGTGAGAAACCATATAATCGGCAGAAGGATTATCGGAAAAAAGAAAGTCTTGAGGGAAACAGATTGGGTTTAGCCCAGAGTTGCAAAAAAAAAAAGAGAGGTACCAGAAGAATTTGTAGGCAAATTCTGCCCATGGTAGAAGTTTGGACCAGTCGTCTTGAGAGATAGAGACGTGACATCGGAGAAATTGTTCTAGAAATTGGTTAACCTGTTCAGCAGCACCATTAGACTGTGGATGGTATGCGGAGGAGAATTGAAGTTTGATATTTAAAGACTTGCAATGTGCTCTCCAGAACTTGGATACAAATTGTGTTCCTCCTATCGGAAACAATTTCAATGGGTAATCCACGCAGGCGAAAAATATGAGAAACAAAAAGATGAGCAAGTTCAAGGGCAGAGGGCAATTTAAGTAGAGGAACAAAATCTGCCATTGTACTAGAGAAGAGTCGATGAAGTTACCCGCGGCTCCAGAGTCTATGAAGGTTTTCAAGTTTAAGGATACAGGGACAAGAAAACGGTGAGAGAGATTCTGAGGAGAGGAATTGTTTTTGCCTAGGAGATGCTCTCCTCTGACCTCCTAGGCAAGAGAGTTTTCCAGTTTTACGGGGCAAACTTTGGCAAAGTGTCCGGAACCAGCACAGTATAAACAAAGTCCAGAAAATCGCCTGCGGAGTTTCTCTTCAGGAGATAAGGGGGTACCACCTATCTGCATGGGTTCTTCAGCAGGGAGGGTAGAAGATGAAGAAGAAAGCATTGGTTTAAGGGGGCAAGGACCTAAGAGGGGTGGCAACTGGCGGACTCGACTCTTTTCAGCCTGACGCTCCCGAAAACGTGTGTCAATGCGGATACAAAGACTAATAAGGTTTTCCAGTAGAGGAGGAATTTCCCTGGAAACAAGGTAATCTTTGATGCGATCCGAAAGGCCTTGTAAGAAGGCTGCTACAGGGGCCTCGTTATTCCAGGTGGTTTCAGCTGCAAGGGTTCGGAATTCAATGGCTTAGAGACCCACCGTGCGGTTCCCTTGTTGGAGTTGCAAAAGGCGGCTGGAGGCACAGGATTTGCGGCCAGGAGCATCAACACTTTGCAAACAGTTCAAGGAAATCTTCAATATTGGTAGTCACCAGATCGTCTTTTTCCAAAGTGGAGAGGCCCAGGCTAGGGCACCCCCTTCAAGTAAGGCTATAATGTAACCTACTTTAGCCCGGTCAGAAGGAAGTGGGAGGCTGTAATTAAAATTAATCTTGAATTGATTCAAAAATCCCCTACAGCCTTGAGGATTGCCGTCACAACGTGGAGGAGCAGGAATACAGGGTTCAGGACCACCCAGGGCTACAGGAACCGGTGAGGGTGGAGGAGGAGTGCTCACTGCAGGTAGCCGCATGGCTAGAGAGTCCATGAACTCTGCCATGTGATTCTGTTGATGTTCAAAGACATCCATCCGGGTAGAAAGAGCCAGGAGAGTCTTAGATAATTCCGATATCACTTCCTCGGAGGCCTCCAAGGTCCGATTGTACTGTAAAGATACTATAGAGGAGAATTACCTGGGAGACGGGTGTTGTATACGGGAGTAGGAGGAAGTATGAGTCCAGGAGTCTTTACTGGAACAAACACAATGCTGGAATGGAACTGGAACAATGAAGAGCTGAAGTGTAACAATGCAGTAGTGGAAATGAAGAGCTGAACTGTAACAATGCTGTAGTGGGACTGGAACAATGAAGAGCTGAACTGTAACAAAGCTGTAGTGGAACTGGAACAATGAAGGGCTGAATTGTAAGAATGCTGTAGACAAGAGCAAAGAAAACAAGATTCAAAAGGAGGGCTGAGGAACCTGCGAGCCCACGGACACCAAAAACAACTGACAATTGGGCATCTGTGGGAGGGAGCAGGGTTCATTTGAACTTTCATGCCGGGCGGCACAAGTACGTGGTGACGTCACCACACTGCTCGTGCGAACGTTCGTGTCACCAGTCCGGGAGCGCGCCCTGGCAGGCCGACGTTGGGCCGGGAGATCAGATAAGTTCCTTACAGAAAACCTCTGACGCCGACACAGAGCAGCTGTATTTGTACTGACATTAGATTACACACAGGTGCACTCTATTTAGTCATTAGCACTCATCAGGCAATGTCTATGGGCATCTAACTGCACTCAGAACAAAGGGGGCTGAATAATTACGCACACCCCACTTTGCAGTTATTGATTTTTAACAAATGTTTGGAATCATGTATGATTTTCTTTCCACTTCTCACGTGTACACCACTTTGTATTGGTCTTTCATGTGGAATTCCAATAAAATTGATTCATGTTTGTGGCAGTAATGTGACAAAATGTGGAAAACTTCAAGGGGGCCGAATACTTTTGCCAACCACTGTATGTGAAAGGTATAATAAATGATATATGGTGAGAAGTATAAGGGCTCGTTCACACTACATCAGTTTGTATCCGTTTTTTCAAACGCAGGTGCGTTTAAAAAAATGGACAGACAGTAATACCCCATAGGATTTCATATCATTCACACCTGCTGCGTTATGTTCCTTTCCAGTCCGTTTAAAAAACGCACTGCATGCAGCATTTCTGTCCGTTTTTTGTTGCATTTTCTATAAAAATCTATGGAATACACATTGTTAAAAAATGGATACAAATGTATGAAAAAAATGGATACAAACTGACAGAAACGCATGCTGTGCGTTACTGTCAGTTTCTAGTGTGAACGAGCCCTAATGGACAGCTAAACTGACAAGAATGCACACCCTATACACACAACTTTCCTAAATTATTAGACTTAAACTTAAAAAAAGTTAACTATTTGTTTGCTTAATCGAACTGTGATTCATCTTATATTGACCTCCCTTTGAATTCATCACTCAACGTAGCTTTCCCAAATGCATTGTGATCATGAGCAAAGCATTGCCTCTGGACAAACCTGTTTAAAGGGGAAGTTCAGTGCAAATACATATACTTTTAAGAAAAAATAGCAGCATTTTTTCATCCCAATGACCTTAATCTGCCAATTCAGCATTTTGTCTGTGTATAAATAAATGCAAATCCAAAATGCTGACTTCCTGTTTGCAGGATCCCTAGTAAAGAGCGTTGTGGTCTTTGCCCTTGACCCAGCGCCTGGGTTGATTCAGTTGCTCAGTAGAGATCTAAGCATCTTTGACCCACCCAACAGCCAATCAGTAGATATTACTGTCTTCCTGGGAAGAAGGAGCGTTAGAAACTGAAATGTCAGCTCACTAATGTCAACAGCAGGAAACAGCAAAGTGTTTAAATTCAACTGATTTTTCAAAATCGGAGAGAATATGTAGAATAACTAAGAAGGCATTACACAAACTAACAATTAAAGGGGAACTGTGGTCCAAAAATGACTGGCTCTCCTGAGAATTTTTGCAATCTATTGTCATTATTTATTTTGCATAGTTTTGAAGATATTTACATTTTTGTGTGTGATATGGCAGCAGCATCACCAGGTCCCCTGCACTTCCTGCTCGGAAACCATGTCAGTGGATGACAGTCAAACTGCCCTGTGTCTCCTCCTCCTCCTCCTGCCCTTGCAAGCCCCCCCACTCATGGACCCTATGGCCCCTCCATTTGCAGGCCCTCCTTGGCCCCTTCCCTTACAACCCCATGTGGCCCTGCCCACTCGTGGGTGATTTACCCCCGCCTACCCGTGGGTGTCCTAGCCCCGCCCACTCACAGGGAGGGGGTTTGCCATGGCCCTGCCCACTCACGGGTGCTGTGGGCCACTCATACCCCCCCACTCTACAGAAAACTGAAAACAGCCTTTTCAGGCAGAGTGAGAACGGCTGTTTTCCCATAGTGAGAGAAAAGGGCTGTAGGTTCCCTTACCTTCTCTGCAGCTGCAGGTCCTTCACACAGCAGGGAGGGGGAGGGACTTCCTGTCTCCCTCACACATTGAGGGAGTCTGAGGCTGTGTTCGCCGGTGGCGAGGTGGAGGAGCAGGAGGAGGAATGTCGCATGTCAGCCTCCCACCCATTAACTTTCTGGTCAATAATTTATTTATATCTTGGGCTGTGGAGCAGGTAGACAGGTGGTTGATGGCTCATTTTAAAGGTAGGAAACTGGCCTCAACTCAACTGTTTGGAGACCACAGTTCCCCTTTAAACAAATATTGATAATTTCCACTAAACTGTCCCTTTAAAGGGTATGTCCACCCTTAAACAAAATTTCTCACCAAAGGTTCCCCCTGTCCCCCCAGCCCTAACCGTTATGTTAGTATTATTAGAAAATGCCCCAAACTTTACTTACCTTCCCTCTTGCCTCTGCTGCGCTGCCAGGCCCTCTGGTTGCGAGTAAATGCAAGCAGAGGGGCGGGACCGGCAGTCGCGTCTGTGATTGGCTGAGCGGCAGCCAATCACGGATGCGGCTGCCGGGAGCTCAGTGCGGCGGAGGCAAGAGGGAAGGTAAGTAATGTTTCGGGCATTTTCTAATAATACTAACATAGCGGTTGGGGCTGGGGGGACAGGGCGAATCTTTGGTGAAAAGGGTTTTACACTAGGGGGAAGGGAATCCTAATCGGGAGGGAGAGGGAGAAGGGCTGCAGTACGCATGCCAAACTTCTCCCGGAGGCCAGGTAGGAGGCAGAGTCCTATATGGACTCTGCTATCCTCCTGGTGGGCAGTTTTTGGGACTTTGGGGGGGGACTACAGGAGAACCTTATGGAGCTGGGATGCGAGGTAAGGATTAAACTACACTACATGATGGGGCCAGTAGTGGGGGGGACATTCCATTTAAATCCTGGATTTATTGTAAATAATCCTTTTAAATTTTGTCTATTTAGCATTTCTGGAAGATTGTGGACCTGACACACACTCACACAGAGGTGTATACATAGTCATAGTCTTGGTATACACCAGCTATAATATCTACAGTACTTTTTTGCCTACCGGACATTCTTTTGTCCAAATCTGCAGAAAAATGTATCGCAGACATTTACGTGTCTGTTAATTTTGGCCAATCATGTGGTCTTTTATGCACCACTTAAGAGACCATCGGGGAGATTCAATAAAGTTCTTATTGTTTAAAATGGTGCTAATTTTGCCCCAACCAATCAGATCTTATTTAATATTTGAAATCTAACATCTGATTGGCTGGGGCACAATTAGCACCATTTTTAGCAATAAGAACTTTTATTGAATAACCCTGCATATGTTTTGGCAAAATTTTGGCAACACTCATGATATCTTGGGCCAGTTGATATTGAAGGACCTTAAAATCAACCCGTGTGTACCAAGTCTATCTATTGTTTAGCATTGCTTTCTCTCTGTAGGGAGAAATTTGCAAAATGTAAGTCACATAACTATCACGAAAATGCAACACAAAGTGTATTGCTCTATAACACTAGCAGTATTACTGTTTAGAGGATAACTACTTTTTAACAATGGAAAGTATTTGGGGCAGGGTGGTAGGATTGATTATTTCTTTGAGGTGCTACAGCATGTATGGATTTAATTTGCCAGGTAAGGAAATCCCCCCCCCCCTAAACGTTACATGGAACATCAGAATTACTGATCGTCAAGTTAATCACACACTGGCTTTTTCATATAATATCATTATTTTACAATGTTTTACAGTTCAACTATATGCCATATCAAATATAAGGTGATAGTTGGTATGTGTGAATTGCATAGTTCGTAATTCCCTGGCTCATAGTGATTACTGAGCATGCTTACCCTCACAGAATATACAGGATGGAAGACATGCAGCAACTCGCACTACGGTGTGCTACGGACATGTATAAATTTATAGATATATATAACGATGAGACAAAGTTTTTTTTTTTTTAGTTTACATACCCTTTCAGTTAACCAGTCTTTCCTACTTCCCACCTAATTGTAGTTTTCACAAAAAAATTTTAAATTTTCCGAACAGTTCAATCACTTTCTGCTTGATACACTGCCCAATATACCCAGACAATCTATTGAACAGACGGCCACACAGATTAATATTTTTGATCAATTTCAAAACACAAAAACTGGACTCAACATTACTACTCATACTCTAACCCCTTCCACATTTCAATCATTCATCTCTTTTAGGGCTCATTCACATGATGCCTGTTTTTGATGCATATAGTATGACATAATGTAGAGGCGTTCATTTTTCTATGCAAATCAAAGTGTCCTGTACCCTCCATTAATGATATTTCATCTCCCTGATAGAGATGAAGTTCAGTCCGATTTGAACCCGATTCCAAATTGGATTTGTCATTTCCAAAGTTCTTACATTTCAAACTTGGGGAACTCAAAATTTTCTGATTTTCGAAAAATGCAAAAATGATCGAATTTCGAAAACGATTCAACCACATGACCTAAAATCACCAACCGCAGCAGGGCCAACCCCCTGGGTATAAAATGCAGTGTTCTGGGCACCATTTTGTTAGTGTGTTATGAGTTATCGTCCATTTGCGCTGCAATCTGTGAAATTTCGCATAATCGCAAGCACTCCAAAATCATTCCAGCGCATTGCATGCAATGTGGACACCTACATTGACATGCCCTGCTCTGCGATTCTCATGTGGTAACAGATTGCAAGTGTGCCAGTGTGGCCTAGCATTTATGGTAGTCATAAATGCTACATTTGTGGCTGTTCAATCCCCGGATCATACGTCCGCAATCGTAGCACCTATGGACACAATTACAAGGGAATAAAACAAGAAACATCAAAAAAGATCTTAAACCCAGTTTTGATGCCGATTACAAGAACTGAATCTATTTGCACTGTGATCCGTGCAATTTTGCTTAATCGGAGTGCATGCGATTCGCAAAAAATATGCTGATCACATGCTCTCCGAAAATATATTGCAGTGCATGCAATGTGGCCACCCACATTGACATGCACTGCGTTGCCATTCTCACAAGCGATCGTTAGCATGTGAGAAAATGTGGCAATGTATTGTATAAACATACAATACATTGCCACATTGTACAAACGTATTTTGTTTCTTATATAGCGCTACATATTCCACAGCGCTTTACAATTATTTACTCAATTCACATCAGGCCCTGTCCCTAAGAGTATACAATCTAATTACTTTATGTAACACATACAATGTATGTCTTTATGATTGTGGGGGAAACCCACACAAGCACGGGAAGAACATACAAATTCCTTGCAGATGTGATGTTTTGCAAAAATCAGAACATTTTGTGTTCTATGAGATCCGAGAGTTCCAAATGTCATCAGGGAGATGAAATATCATTAATGGAGGGTACAGGACACACTACTACGGTTGCAGTTGTAAAATACGCGAATTGTATGATCGTTGGCCAGTGGGATACAACAGGGTATAGTAATCGAGATCCGAAATACAGTTATTAAGGAATCTATGAAACTTACAAATTCTTGAATCCTTGAATATTCATGCAGAACCTTAAAAATAGCTTGAACGTGAAGAAAGATAGTTTTGGTTATATGTACGTGTTCCCTATTTCTCAGGACCCTGAGGCATTTACACTAACATATAAAAATCTGAAAACAGAACCGAACTTGCCAGTTTCCAACATCCCTACTCCGATAGTCTTTGTTATATTTGCACTAATTGGCATTTTAGGGGCACTAACAATGTATAATGTTGGACAATGTATTCTTGTAATAGTTGTTAAAGTTTGAAGAAACAATGTCTTACTTTAATACACAGTACAAAAACGGTGCCCCACCATCCTCTGTGGCTCTGGCAAGGCAGCATTGCTGCTATAATTTTCTCAGCTATGCAAGCTTCTAACATCATTGCAGAAATTGCCAAGTCACCAAAGTCTCTCTTTACTCCAAAACCTGCTTCCTTTCTTTAAATGCTCTTAAAACGTGTGTCCCTGAGTGGAATTTTGTCCCTTTTTTGATCTTAGGCTGGTTATTCGCCCAGGACGAATATCTGTCAGTCACGGCCGAAAGTTCGACCGATTGGTCCCATAGGGAACCCACCGACATGAATGATCGCCCACGACCGACGGACATTTGTCCCTGCCAAGCGCTCGCTCGGGACAAATAGTCCATTTGTGTGTACCCAGCCTAAGATCAAAAAAGGGACAAAATTCCACACAGGGACACAATTTTTAGGGCCGAAACGATCTGCTAGTGTGTACCCAGCCTTAGTGTTTTTTTTGCTAGTGTTTGTGTACCTGTATGTTTGTCAAATGAGCACACAGCTTAGAAAGGAATGCAAATTGCCTTCTTAAGCTGGCCATACATTACATTCATACCTTCAGATGGTCTGACAACCCCCCTGCCCAATCATTTTCCAACCTACATGAGGCTGGGTACACATCAGCTGAGTTTTGTCCCGACCAAACATTAGTGTGACTGTGTGCCTGTGTGCATCCAATACGGACGAACAGGTAACTGAGCTCGGTCGACCGCCCCACACCATAAGAGATTTCCATTCGACCAACCGATACACGGCACTATCGGTCGGTCGGAAATATCTGCTGGTGTGTTCCCAACCTTACAGTGATAATGCCGACTACAGACCATGATCCATGGGAGAAGCGTCGCATGAACATTGTCATGTAAAACTGCAGCTTCGCCTGATGCTACAATTGATTTGTTATTCGTGTAGGATCGAATGTTGAAAGCTTTAGCCTTCCTGTTTTAAATGTTATTTCATCCTTTAAATGTGCTTTAAATTGTGTCTAACATAACATACCCCATCTCTTTTTTTTAAAAATGTTTTTTTATCACACCTAAAATATTGTTATACTGCCAAGTGATACATTTCATTTAACCATGACTTTACACATTACAGTTCCAATTAAAAGATATTAGGTCAAATTTTCCTGTTTTTCCAGATAGGCTTCTTGCATTTGCAAGCATTTATTGTCTTACTGATTTCACTTCCTCACAATTTATGCTACCCCATCTCCACCCCCATTTACCATAATTATGTAATTACAAATTATTAATGTTATCTACACTGGGTACATAACTATGGATCAGCCTCACCCCACCACCAAGACCCTTGTCAACAGTGTCAGTGGGAGGGTCCACAAGTTGCTGGTACATCTCTGGTACTTTTGCCGCTGCTTTATACCTTCCCATACAAAGTTTCAAATCTACAGTATAAGTTTGTTGAGTTCTCCAAAAAACCAAACCCTTCCTACACCCTCCATGTCCACGAGGCAGGTTCAATATCCTGCTCAGGGTGCAGCAAACCCTAAATCGATCCCGCAATTAGGGGAATGCCACAAAAGGGTAGTGGCACCAGAGGCATGCTGCTCACTAGCCTCTGAATTTACAGTGTGAAGCAATTATAGACAGATAGGGAGAGAATTATGCTTCGCAGCCACTTAAGTATATAGCTGCTTCACAGTGCAAATACAGAGGCCTACGCTACACTGATGATGGCTCAATAAAGCCAAAACCGGTCTATGGTTGGCTCTCTTTTTTTTTGCATTTAGCTTGTTGAATGCTGTAAAAACCTTTTATTGGGTGAAGCATTTTGTAAGGGCTACCATGGAAACATGGAAATTACCCGGAAGTCTCTATTCCTTATTTGCATAATCAGAGCTGTGATACAGTTCAGAAACACTCTAGCACACCGCTGTTGGCTTGCTGCCAGACAATAGATAGGTGCTATTCCTCGCTCTCTACTCCACGAGCTTTAATGTATACCAGAACAAAGATCCAAACGAGGGAGCACACTATAAGTGTAGAATCAATACTTTATTGTGAACAACACACGACGTTTCGGGACTGCAATGTCCCTTCCTCAGGTATCATACCTGAGGAAGGGACATTGCAGTCCCGAAACGTTGTGTGTTGTTCACAATAAAGTATTGATTCTACACTTATAGTGTGCTCCCTCGTTTGGATCTTTAATCAGAGCTGTGACATATTTATAAAAAGAAGAAAGAGGGTTACTGTGCACACCAGACTTTATATAAGTGTTTATTAAAGTAACGTAGTTAAGTAACGTTTTCGTGCGTGGCACCTTCGTCAGACAAATATGCATATTTATAAAGGTGCGGTATTGCACTATTTTTATGATGATGTAATTATACGAGTGCCTATACAATTCTATCGCAATACTCTATTACCGCATGGTATTGTATGGCCACATAGTTGCAAATATATGACCACAGCTAAAAGTACAGTCGCATACGCCCCAGAATTTGCTGAATAATGTGAATGTGTTGATAGGTCCTGAAGCTGACAAACGACCATTGTCGGTATGGTGACCTATCAGGCAAGATGGAAAATTTCCATTACTGACTCCCTTTACTACAGTAGATGGAGACAAATAATATCAGTCGGTTTAACTTCTTTGCCCCCAAGGACATGCTTCTTTACATCACGGACTGTGGAAGAGATCTGGAACACTGAGGGAAACTTAATGTAAGTACAACTTGGTAGGTAAAGTACCCAGAGTTGAAGACTTAGCGGTTTGGGTCCTCACGCTGGGTACTATGCAGCTATTATTATTATTATGGATTTATATAGCGCTAACATCTTCCGTAAAGCTTTACAATTACATGTATACATTTAAATCAGGCGCTGCCCAAAGAGCTTACAATCTAAGCAAATTTATTTGACAAAAACAACCTATCAGTATGTCTTTATTATTGTGGGGGAAAACTGAGTGCCCGGAGAAAACCCACGCAAATACAGGGAGAACATACGAAGTCCTTGCAGATCTGTCCAAGGGTGGAATCGAATTCAGGACTTCAGCGCTGCAAGGCATCAGTGCTAACCACTGAGCCACCGTGCAGCTATGGAAGAAGAGGAGCAAGGGGGAGTATAATTGCCCTTTATTTTTCCCTCTTCCTGCACACTGTATGAAAACCCAGTCTCAGAAATCCCCCCAGGCAACTGCAGGGTTAAGTTAATACAGTTTTCTATGCTGATGTCCATTACAGGGCAAACCGGATACTTTTCTGAAACATAAAAATGGTGTCAACACACAAAGGGGGCTGTGGGAGCACTCCTATGGCAAAATTACTATAAAATATAGTGGAATTGCTACTGATCAGTGCAAAACATTAGAACAAACAAGAAAAGAGATTATCAATGCAGTTTCCTGGGCCCCACATAATTTCACAATATCTGTGCTAGTGCAAACAGTAAAAACATGGGGTTTTAGTTACAATTTTATGCATAAAAGTGAAAAGTCTTCCAACCACATCAAGGTAACCCCAGTATGGATGGTTCTATATCTTGGGTCATTTATCCGACACTCTCTGCTTTTGTGTAATATATATATTTATTTATTTTCCCTGCACACACGGACCCGACCAATCCCCATACACTGTACAGAACAATATCGACCAACGAATATTTTCCATCTTTCCTGACCAACCGTACTGCGCCCAGTCGAGAGCAGCCCCTACACACTGACTACAATAGGCAAATCCTGTTGTTCCATAACAGGGTTTACCTATTTTCGTCGTGTGTATGGCGACCGTTAGTAAGTTAGTTAGTAGCCTTGTCTGTAGTCGTCTTAAAGGAAGTGTAAACTCAGTATTTGCAGTCTTTACCCTCCGTTTGTATTATTCACAGGGAGGTGAGAACGCTTATTCTCACCTCCCTGTGAATAATATTTTGCTCAGGGGACCTGGAACTTACCTTTGCTCCGCTCCACTCGCAGCCGCTTCTTCACTGCATAGCTGTTCTCTCCCGATCGCGCGCCCTATCTTTTGTATTGGCGCCCATGCGCCTAAGATAGGGTGCGCGGTCGGGACAGAGCGGCTGTAAGTGAAGGAGCGGCTGCGAGTGGAGCGAAGGTAAGTTTCCGGTCCCCTGAGCAAAATATTATTCACAGGGAGGTGAGAATAAGCGTTCTCACCTCCCTGTGAATAATACAAACGGAGGGCAAAGACTGCAAATATTTGATTATATGGGTTTACCGTTCCTTTAATTGCTAAAGTGTATGTCATACATGGGCAAATTTTTCTAATCAAATTTTCAATCATTCCGGCTGATGAAAAATTCCCACCTTACAGTGCCAATCTTTCACAGACTTCAGCGATCTTCACTTTTTCAATATAAACTGATTAATATTGTAGATTGATCAATCGAAAAATCTGAAAACTGGGGTCAATATTTTGTACACTTGGAATTCACCAAATCGGTCAAAATATGGATGCTGTGTATTAACCGCTTAGCAGTTGCTTTACCTTGGTAATAAAACATAACATTCATGTGACACATATGGCATTGCTAGACACCCTTTGACAAAACAGCACATCTAGAGATTATATATGCAATTTACCTTAACCAGCCTTATTACGCTACAATGTTCCATCTAACCATGACTAAAACATACCATGTTACAGTCAGTAGAATTCTGTGGCAGAATTAGTGTATAAATCAAATTTACCCCAAGGAAACCTAGGCACCTGACTAGGGCCCCAAAAAAACTTGCAGAAGCAGTAATATAGTCCATCATACTTAAATTTAACATTTTAAAGGATATGCCCACTGATTTTTTTTAACTAACTTTTCTTCTGTTTAAAAGAATAGTTCACTATAAAAGTGAACTTTAATGCACTGATTGAAGACCGGGAGGTTAAGGAGCTATTTGTTACTTTACTTCTTTAAAGGGTATCTCCACTCATATTTTCAAGGTAGTCTGACAGGTCTATGAACATAGAGGACAAGGTCTATCGGGACCTGTCAGACTAAGCGCCGGAGCAAGCGGGTAAGTTTCCTAACTTCTCACCAGTCTCCTGTTTGTTCTATTGAAGAACGGAAGGTAAGGCTTAGCACCTTTACCTCCCATTCTTCAATAGATCTGGATTCCTAAACCTTGAAAATATGAGTGGAGATACCCTTTAATCAATGCCTGTGGAGCCAGGAAGATAGAAGAAACTTACCTCTCACACAATCCTCCGCTTTTACACTGACAGGTCCCGACCACCTCCTGGTTCTGATTAACTATAGTGCGCATGCGTGATCATGCTCGAAATTGGCTAGACATGCGAACGAAAAGGGGATCATACTGTCAGATAAGAGAAGTGTAACAGCTTATAACTGTAAATATAAAAAATACATATGAACTTTACATGCTGTAAGGCTGAAACCTAGTTCATTAAAATGATTCTTACAGTGACCAGCCCTTTTAGGATGCTCATTTAAATGTAAACCTTCTAAAGCTGGCCATACATGGCAGATGTTAATCAAATTGGAAGAAACGTTTGAAGCCTCCCACCTTGAAGAGGGACTGAAGATGAGGTTGGCAGAAAAGTTCCCACCTGGCCTTGATCTTCGTTCTTCCTATTAGAAAACAGTTTTTCGTCATTTTATAAATTTATTAGGATTGCTCAAAATGTCGATCCTGTGTAAGGGAGGCTTAAAGCTAAAACTGGTGCTTTCTTAAAAGGCATGTTCTCCCCTCAAGATAAAAATTATACATAGGTAAATCTCCCCCCAACACCACAACCACAATAGCTAGAAAGACGATAGATGTAGGGCTAATTTGTTATACAAAAAAATCAAGGACTGTAGGCAAGCCTCCAACAGTGCAATCCGGATTGCACTGTTTGAGGCTCACCTACAGTCCTCGGTTTTTTTTGTTTATACCATGACCACAAGGGACGGAGTGAAGTAGACGATAATGGAGTAACGGCATATTGCTTGTGACTGCTAATTTGTTATACAGCAAAATTATGCTTGAGGAAAATTTTACAAGCTTTTACATGCTCAGAGGAGGCAGCTAGGGGAATATCATGCAGTGATTGGCTGAGATGTCATCTGTTACATTCATGAATGTCAACTGCTAAGTAGAAGAACCAGGAAGCATAAATAGAGATAACAAAACATCAGGTAGAATTTTCAGGTTAGTCTTACATCTCTCAGATTTCTAACAAGTGCAGTTCTGGGGTGTGATTTATCTACATACAAATTGTCATTTGATAGGTGAATGCAATGCCTTTTAGGTTTAATGGGCCCTGTGTATATAATATTGAGAATGTGATGTATGTTTAGGGTTAATGCAGTACTGTGGCTGCACTGACCTTGCCCACGTGGAAGGAGACATTTTACTTTCCACTAATGCTGGAATAAGAAAGCAGGAAGAAACCCTTGGGTACTTCATTTAAAACCGATCCTAGAACAATCACGCGCTTTTTCTCCTGAATGAACAAAATGCATTCGACAAGCCAGCTAGATCTGTTCATCAACGTTCACCAAAACAGTCAAAATGTCTGAGCGCTGGGCCCTGTTCATATCACAATAGCTCTTGTCATGTCATAAATTCCCTCGGGGTGCATTATGGGACAGCCTCCTACTTGCCATCTTCCCTCAGTTCTCTCTCCGCAGTCTTCTGTCTATTGAGGTGACGTCACCACGAAAGTTGTTTAGCCCTTTACTTTGTGACTGCCATCAATCCCTTTCCTTACCGCCTTCTGCTTTGAGAAAACCAATAAACTCCGCCTACTGGAGCTCATCATTGGGTTCTTTTGCCGGCAGGATTTTTTTTCTATTGGATGGGTCTTCTGTTAGAATCCTAGAGACCCGCCTCTAAATTAAATTCTACTGTCAGTGATTTGTCAATGCGTCCGTCAATCAGGCGGTAACGCGGAAGCATGTTGCCGATGGCGTAATCTGCCTAGCAACCGAGAAGCCGGCTTTAAAGCGGTAACTTCAGGTAAGGCCGGAGCCTGGGTTCCCGCTCTGTCGGTTTAGGTAATTCCAGACAATGTAATCAGTGGTAAACTGTAACAGAGAGGAGAAGGTCTTCGTTCTATAGGCTGCCACTCCAGACGGAAACCTCGGGTCTCAGCGCCGGCCAGTAGAGTCCAACCGGCCCGCTGAGGTGAGAACACAGGCCTATTAATGAGGGAGCGACCTACATGACTGACCATAGATGTGAGATGTGTAGAGCCAGCTTGTAATGAATACGTTGTCCGTTTTATATTTCTTTGTCGACATGGAAAGGTACAGACTGATACACGTGGCTTTTTAACCTATTTTCTCCCACGTAGCATTGCTACTTGTACTGAATTGTGTTTATTTCACACGATGTAATGGTCTCTGTCCCTGGAGTGAAATCCGTGTATTCCGTCCTCCTGCCCCCTGTTCTAGAACTCAGAGCCTCGCTGTGAATCCAGGAAGTTTGTACTAGTGTCCCACGTCTGTTTACCCATCTGTCCACTCGGTTTCCAAGTCCTCAAAACCCACAGTATGTGTATAGGGAGTCCATTGTGGAAGGGCCCTTACTGCACCAAGCATTCTCTAGTTTAGAATGTGATAGAAATGTGTATTATTGACTTGGAAACCGAGTGGTCATATCTTATAGGAGGATTATATTTACATCGTAACTTTGTGAACCAGTAATTCGTATTTTTAACTTATTGTTCGTTATTTCCTACACGTTTGTTGTTGGAATTACGATCACACTTCACAATACAAAAAAAAATTGTGGTTGATGTATTAATGTTTTCTTGAGCGTATTTGTAATATGGTTGTTTTAGTTTACTTCCGGTACTTTAATTCAAAAGATCTTGCTTAGAGGTTCACACGACCCTCATTTAAAGGGCTGAGCTCCTTTTAAATATAAAATGATTTGTTTAACGAATGTGCTTTATCTGCGAGTTCACTTCTTTAGGATAGGACACTGAAATATTTAGTTACTTTGTATTTGTTTTTCCTGCACATAATTGTAAATAGTTTATTGTACTCAAAATGTTTGGAGCACTATTGTTTGCGTAGGATGTGTGTGTGTGTGAATATATATATATATATATATTTATTTCCAGTTTTTACTTCTATGATGGTAATTTATGCCAAAAATCAGCACTAAGAAGTCTTCTCTTCTAATTCTGAGACACAAACATGTCATTTTTAGAGATTGGTGTCTCTCTGTTCAGTATTGGGGGAGGGTATAAGATGAAGTGCTGATATTCTGTTTGATATGTTCATAATTTAACAATTTACCTTTATTTTAAAGGCACAAATTAAACCTTAAGTCATCATGTTAACTAGTAGTTGAAACTTAAACATTTACATTGTTTAAACATGGATTTATGCACTTGCTTAGCTGCAGCAGATAAATGCTGGTTATGAAAAGGTTAAATGGTGTTAAACAATGCAGGATACTCACAAAATGGCCGCAGACAATGACGTCTATCAGAAGGGTTAATGTGCTTACAGTACAGCTAGGTGGCTTCTGCACAAATAGTCACAGAGGATGTTCCTAGCTAGCTGACTTTGCAAGGCAGAGTGGGAGAAGTACTTCCTGCAAGACCCAGCCATTCAGTGCTCCTTATTCTTTACTCACCACCTCTATTGCATGTTAACTCTTTATGCCATCAGTCAGATGTCAAATTAGTATGTACTTTTTTTAAACACAGCTCGAACATTTTTAAAATAACCATTATGCTATACACTTTTAAAAAAATTTTGCCAAAAGATACAAAAGAAAATTGGTCATCAGTGTATATTTAAGTTTAATTGGTTACGTACATTGCTGTGACTGATGCTGGAAGTAGTGGCTTGGGTTTTTTTTTTTAAATTTTACACATTCACCTGCTATACTGGCAACAACCACAAATGCATAACATCTGACAGCACTGAAACCATTTTAGTGTAGTATTTTCTGACCTCCAATGTAGCTGAAGGGAGCTGAACTGTTTTCATGTACCACTCATGTGGTGTTTACATTTTTTAAAAAACAATGTTTGCTGGTAATCTGTAAGTCACTGCAAAATATGTAGTGATATGCTATAAAAAAATTTAGTCCTCTTGGTAATTTCTGGTTTAGTTAATTTAGTAAAGGAAGATGGACAATGGCATTTTTTGGGCAGTTTCAAGTAATCCCGAGGCTGATAGTGAACATTCATATCGGCCCTTGGGTATGCTCGAAAATGGGGCACACAAATTGGAGCTGAAGGTCCAATCCTGTTTCTACCCAGCTTTGGTGCTTGGTAAAGTATTCAAACTAGTTAGTGGCTGACGTTCTCTGTGGATTAGCTGTGTTCCTCCGCTATTTCTTCATTCAGTCGTGTTTTCACATAATTTATAGTAAGCAGTGCCTGTTCTTTTGCATTTTTGAAATTTTTTCAATCGGTTGGATCAGCTCTGGGCTGGGTTCACTGCATCAGATTATTTGTCCCAGTCGGCCAGGACAAAGTGTGACCAATCATGCCATTTATAGGGGACTGCACGATCGGCAGCGATTCACCTCCATTCCCAATTTTCTCATTTTTCCTATCCGAATAAATGGTGCCCATTAATACACCTCCGATATTTCCGGCCAACTGACCGATACAAGGAAATATCGGTCGGTCAACCCAAAAAATCTTCTGGTGTGTACCATTAGAGAAGGACTAGTGAGGTAACCATTGTCTGTCTATACTATCCATCAACACCAATTGTCTTCTAAATTAATCCATCTAATCAATCTATTTTTGATTATAACATTTAAAACAGATTGTGTATTGATTATTAACTATACCACTTCAATTCACAATTAGGAGGAAAATATCCAAAATACATTTAGTTTTGACTTTTTTGTTCTTTAATGCTGGTGAGCATTCAGGTTTTTCTCGACTTGAAGGAAACTATTTCAGATGAGCTGGGTACACACTATACAGTATTTTGGACCGACTGACCCACCATCATTTCAGCGTATTGGCTGATCGCCCCGAAATATTGGATCTTTTTTTGGGGAGGGGGCAACGTTCGTTTGGTCTAACAGGTGATTGGACGGTTTGTAATAACCACGGTCAATCATGTGGTCTTCTGTGGTCCACACGCTTGGTCGTGACTAAATTTTGGATGCTGCTTCTGTTGCTGCAACTGACGGCCCTTCGTCCTGGCCGACCAGTCCTGGCTGACTGTTAAGAACGGTCAGCCAGGACGAAGGATCCTTTTGTGTGTACCTAGCCTAAAATCAATTGTCAAAAGTGGACAGCCATGTTTATGGGTTTTGTTAAAAAAAAAAAAAGTCACTGTTGAATTTTTTTCCCTCCGCTTTTAATGTTTTTTTTTGGGTGGTTTGTGTCTAGTGCTAGTATAGTTTTTATGCAACCTTAAAGGATAACTAGAATACCCTGACTTGTTCCAGATACCCCCCTCCCCCCCATAAAAACCTATACACTATAAAACCTGTTAAAGTGCATGTCCACCCCCCAAACTAAAATTTAACCCACTACTGGCCCCACTGTACATTAAAAAAAAAATCCTTACCTCACATCCCTGCTCCTTATGGTTCTCCTGAAGTTTAGGAGCTGTCTTCCTGTCAAAAATGTTGTTGCCTCTGTTGTGTCCTCTCAGTTGATGCCCTCCCACCCCCTACCGCTATATTGCCACTTTAAAAATCGGTCGCAAATTCTACTTACAGAACCTCGCTCCCGCAGCGTTCTGTATTACTTGCAGCCGAGGATATGATTGGCTGCCTCTCAGCCAATCACAGCAGCTGCTGTTGGTTAGGCCCCCTGCTTGTAGTTCCAGCAGGCAAGGGAGCCGGACCAGAACACCGCTGGATCGAGGAGCTTTAAGTAGAGTTTGCAAAAGATTTTTAAAGTGCCACTATAGCGGTTGGGGTGGGAGGGCATGCAGTGAAATATATAAAATGTTTTTGCTGAGGGTGGAGATGCCCTTTTAAGTTGCTTTTTTGTATTGCCTGTGATATATTTATTCCTTCTGAAGCCCGTGACATTACCTTTTGCACAGATCAGTGCAGATCTTTCTTGCTTTAGTCCCTGTTTTGTCAGATTCAACATGTGAATGCATTGTGGCAGGAAATGCAACATGTAATGTTAAAGTTAGGGCAAAGCTGACCTGCCACTGACAGCCCACATTGTTTGATTTAGTATGCAATTTGATTTAGTATGTTTGAATCTGTATGCAACTAGGATGCACAGCATGTCCATGGGGAACTCCTGTTGAAGGCTAGGTCATTGATTCAGAATCCTTTTCAGACTCCACTCCTGAACAGTACCCAGTGTGAGGAACTAAACCACTAGGTTCTCACTCCTGGGTTTGTTTTAGACCTGCAGAATGACTTATCTTAACTTCACTGCTCAGGTCCATGCTGCCTCTTCCAGTTCGATGTAATGAGGAAATTGACAAGATGCACTTTTCAAGGAGCGCATGTTCCTATTGGCCATATTGTGAAGCTGGAAGGACTAGAGCAGTAAAAGAAGTCCTTCTTTATGTCTGAAGTGAACAAAAGTGTAAAAGGACATAGTGGTTAGACTACTGATTGGTATAAATTATAAAACTAAATATACATACAAATACATTTCTTCCGATCCATACAGTTATCAAATTGATGTATAATTGGGCCTTTGTACAAGCCCTAACACATTTTAATTTTTCCTTTTAGACGACAATTGTAGTCACATCACCTCACATCATATTTTCTATTTGCGTTGTAACCAGGGGTGGACCTAAATCACTAGGTCCTCATCCCTGGGTTTTTCCAAGTTAAGCAGAATTACTTACCTAAACTTTCTTTGGCCTCACCACTGACTGATTGGATTTGGGAGAGAGGACTGGAGCAGTGAAGCAAACTAAAGGTATGTAATGCTACTTAACAAAGAAGAACCAAGTCTTAAATGATGCAAATGTACGATCCCCCATATACCATAGTGCAGGGTTGCCCAACCCATTTGACCTCAAGGGTCTCATGTGTGGCCCCATACCACCTTTGAGGGCCGCACAATAGATTTATGGACCTATATAAGTTATAAAAATTAGGAGCAGGCTTAGAAACTCTAGTTGTCAGGAATTACAGTACAAACTGTGACTCCCAATGAATGCAGGTAACTTGAATTAGTTTGCAATCAGACCAGTGCAGCCCTAAACACTAGGTGGTAAACTGGAGAACTAAATTTAACATGGGTTTGTGAACTGGAGGGCTGACTGACACCACAAACCTGGCTAATGGCTTGACTGATTTGCATTATGAGTCATTGACACTAGGTAGCTAAGCACAAGGGCCACTCATGATTGCGATCGGGCGGCCTGCGGGCCACGTGTTGGGTACCACTGCCATAGCGGTAGTTATATGGTTTGAGTAAATAGACATGGACCTAGTGTTTTAGGGCCTGATCCAGGGTCCAATGCTTGTGTGGAACAAGGTTTGGGTGAGTAGAGATATCGTTTTAATAAAAAAAGAAAGTTTCATAAAAAATAAAACATTTCTGCATATTCAGCACAAAGAGTTAAATGCTAATCTGTGAAGTTTAATTGCCCAATATAGATTATATTCAGGTTCTAGTACTGTATTATATTTGTTTTGTTGGTAAAACATGATAGTTTTCTAAATGAACAAGAACTGACTTGGCTCATTTTCAAATGCAGGTGGTGGTGTATGTGTGCTACTGGCTGCTGATAAAATCTGCACGGTATTAAACTTTTTGAAGGAGAGAGAACCCTTTTATAAATCTGGTAAAACCATCGTGTTAATCACTGTACATATTTGTTCTAAAAAAAACTATTAACATTATATTTTGTTAAATTGCCGATGACCTGGTGGTTTATTCTATGATAACTGCATGGACGTCACCTCATGCCATATTTTCTCAGTGAAACCGTAGTGTGTGCAGATGAGTGGTATTTTAGGGTATACTCCATTTCATTCCAGAATATGTGGAACAAACAGGGCCAGTCCTATAAATTACAATAGCAGTCATTTCCTACTGGGAACGCCTTGTCGGATTATTAACCCTGCGGATGCCATGCTGACTGAAAGCATCGCTCTGTAATGCCACACGCTCCCCCTTCCCAGTTTGAAGCGGAAGTGTAAAGGCGACAGTCATTAATGGAGATCTAGTTTGAAGGGCCGCTTCATCACGTGACCTCTTTGTAATTGCTCCAGCAAATGGTGTAACCCGTAGAATCAAACCGGAAAGCACGGGAAAATCCTTTCCCACAATTTTCTGTTGTTTAATAAAAGTGATCAATGGCAAAGAATGTACTACCGATCGTTACCGTATCTCTGTCCAGAAATGCTGAAAGCTTAAGTTTTAAACATTTTCGCTGTCAAAAGCCCCGTATGTCCTCTCCATTTCTTCTTGCGTACGATGAGAGCTAGTACTGGGAAATTGCAGCCTTAACACCCTAGTTTATTAGACCGTGTGGACCTGTTCCGGTTTGTGGGAGGGGTAAACTTGCCCTTGCAGTTCATTCTTCATCCACATGTTTATCCGGGTACATTATTCACTCTTACGCCGACTGCAGGTTCCTTTAAGACCCCTCTTCTCTTTCTTACTGGGGGGGGTAAACAGCGGATTAAAGGTCCGGGTGCGCATGCGCGACAGAGGCGGCCGGAGCCTACATGTGTAAGAGGCGCATTATTTGGCAACGTGAGCAGAGGCCAGGACTACCGGGGATCCGTGCGAGCAGGGACCCGGGAAAAGAGGCCTCCGCTCGAAGTGGTCCGAGCTGGCGAATCAGGAACGAGGTAATTCGGGGACAGGGATTTGGAGATCTGGGAAGTTTATTTGGAGTGAGACTTTACGTTCCGATGAAAAGTTCTACTATTATTTTATCTAATAGACGGAGGCCCCTCCTTTATAGATGGAGGAGTGAGGTGCGGACAAAGCACCCCAATAGTCTATCTGTACAGCTCGCTTCCTATACCGGTGACCCCGGGATTACATTCCTCTACTGTACCCCTCGTTTTTAGGACTTTTTTTTATCACTTGCGTTTTCACGTTTTTATTTCCTGTTTATAAAACGACATAAAAAGGTGGCAACATTTTTCACATCTGGTTCTGTTATTAATTATTTATAGTATTAGGATTCCTATAGTGTATTTATACGATTGAAAAGGTTGTGTGTGGGGTGCTGGGGGTACACATTAATTCGCAGCTCTAGCAGTAACGAAAGGGTTAATGTGGGTGGGAATTGAGATGCTGCTAACAGGGAGGGGGTGGTGGGGGCAGATGCCTCCAGGGGAGGTGGGAAGTGTCCCGGGAGTTTATAGGTTTCATGACTGATTTCCACCATCACCCCCTCCCTTTTGTATTAAACACAGCAGGAGTTTTAATAAGAGAGACTAGGTTGTAATGGCTGCTTTTTTAGACAGCTTTGTGTAGTTGATGGACTTTTGGGTAAACTGGTTATATGGATTTTAACTACTGTATTCACAGATGGTTAGAAAAACTGTCAGTGATTGTAATGAAGAAAGAGCTTACCTTGATTATTAGGGTGTATTTACGGTTTTCTCTTGAATTCGTTTTGGAAGAATATTTTTCTCTGTCGGCTAGTGTATTTCCTAACTATTTTTTTTGTATCTTTTTATAATATTTAGGATATGTAAGAATGTGTCTTGCATTTCCCATTTTGCAACTAAAAGGACCACTCCACCCACCCTCCTCATGTCCTCTTTTAGATACAATGGTCTCCTTAAAATTTTACATATCCTACCTTGACATCTGGAATCATTAGTGTAAGCTTGCTATGCTCCAATGTGCCACATGGAAATTAAGGGGTAGCGTGTGTTAATGGCTATATTTGTTTACGCCCCCTTCAGCTATTTAGTGTGCTGGTTATGAGCCGAGCATGCTCAGAGGAGACAGGGAATTCGTTTTCAAACATTGGCTGTGATAGCAATTGTCGGTCATGAATACGACAGTTGACAACTGGAAGAACAGGGGCAACAGGACATTGTGCAGCATTTCAGGTTTGTCTTATGTTTCAATTTATGACAATTTTTCAGTTTGAGCGTTTTTCGTTTTTGTTGTTGCTGCTCATTTTCCTTTAAAGGATAACTATCGAATGTGTAAAGTTTTTTTTTTTTTTTTTTTTTTTTTAAATACAGTTAAACTGAAAAGTACTTATATAGGACTGGTAATTCCTACCTCCCAATTTTGTTTCTGTGAGGAGCAACAGCCCAAAGAATACTGATTCTGTCCGTCTTCTCCCCGGATTCAGCACTATTTTTAATACTGGATTAGTCCAGGACTAACCTGGCAAATTGATATTGAACTGGCTGTAGCTCCAACAAAACAATATTGTGAGCTTGGAATAATCAATCCTACCACCCTGCATCAGGTACTGATTTAATCCTTTAATGTTTTAGAACTTCTAAAGTTCTTGCTTTTTTTTTTTTTTTTTTTTCTAAAGCTAGGGTGTAGAAAACTCCTTTAAAATAGTTCTTATGGAACATATTTTTCTTTCGGAGATGTCCTAATCAACATTAGAAACTGCATGTCTTGTTTGTTTTCTATTATTTGCATAGTTCTAAACTAAATTTTGCAATCTTATTCTTCTGCAACTCAATAACTGGACTAACCGTTCAAAAAGCATTTGTATGAAGGAACATTTTATGTTACTTGCTTTATGATCTGTTATATCTGTTGTATTCAATTAGATCAACTGGACTTGAAGTTTAGTTCTTGAAGACGTTTTGCTAGTCATCCGACTGGCTTTCTCAATTCAGAATGGCTTGTCTGATGACTAGCAAAACGTCTCCAAGAACTAAACTTCAAGTCCAGTTGATCTAATTGAATACAACCGATATACCATGACCTGGATGAATGAGAACCTTCACAAGTTTATGATCTTTTACTTCATCTTTCAAATGTAAGATATGTTGTGGGGCAGTGAGGGATTCAGCAAGGACAATTCACATTATAATCCAGCTAGAATTTTGTTACACCACTATTCAAAAGAAGATCAAAATGAAACAAGTAGTGGCAGAGAAGGTATACAAAACTTTTTTGTGGATCTCCCCACTCGTTATCTTTTTTTCCAGTAATCTACACATGTACAGTTGGAGTAGATAGTTGTGACCGCATACTCTGCGCCTAATGGGAAGTAACATACCAGCATCCAAATCACTGCTAAGGTCACACTAGGCTGTGTTTTGGTGCGATTTCCGGCAGTGAAATCGCACCAAAACGAATGTGCAATAGAAGTGAACGGCACCGCTCACACTGCACCGCTGCAATGTAGCACGTTGTAAAAAAAAAAACCACACCTGTTCCATTGAGAACAATAGGCGTCACTATGCGTTACCACTTCTGCTGCATTAAAAAAAAACTTAATCAAAAGCTGAGATTGAAAGGATTTATGATTGTAACCTGATGTTATGAATAAAGTCTTTTCCCTGTTTTACGTAGAGTGGACACTGGTCCTTTCAATCACTGTTTTTGATTAAACTAAACTATATGTAGTTGGACCTGTCTGTGGGATCTAAGTGTACCAGCACGCCGAGGACTTGCTACTTAACAGCTGATGGTGGAGGAAGGGATGCGCTCCCATATGCGAACCATGGGTATGTGTCACTAATTAAAAAAAACTTGAATTAAATTTTTATTTAGTTTAATCACGTTTTTTTATTGCACATTAGTCTGAAGTCCCAGTGTGTTGAACAGAAAACACTACATAAATTAATGCATTAATCACCTCGTAATTCATCCGGCCTGCTCAATCCAAACGCCCTGTATTGCATCACATACAAGGTACGTCTCACTGATTTTGCGTGTCATTGCTTCAAGAAGTGCCGCCCCATCCCACTTGTTTCCTATGCCGCGCAAAGCCTGGGAAATCGTAGCAGAAGTGTGCCTGTTATAGGTCATGTCAGGCAAAATGGCGGTCTGATGTATATACAAAAAGAGGCACTTGGCTCCTGCTAGGTCCATTAGTAAAATACACTGTTACCGAAGAAAATCCTTCAGTGTTAGTTCTGTAACCATATTTTGCCATCTCCGGATTGGTCATGCAGAGGAAAGAGGGCGGGGACAAATGGACTATGTTTCAAGAGAGATTTCATGTGCAGGAGCGGATAGCAAGCAACCAGGCTGCACCGGACCGTAAAAGGCACGGGAATGAAGTGACGTAGCCTTGCTTTCATTTCTGCAGGTTTACTCTTACTCTTGATTTAGATGCGAATTAATTTAGTTGTATCTCCCAAATAGAAATTTTGTATCTGAATGAGGTATGGCTAATTTTGAAGCTTATAGTTTTGCTGTCAACATATTAAAACATTGGGGGATGGACTTTCCTTTTAAATAACATGCTATCTGGACAGAAAAGAGTTTCTTTGATTTACATTATAAACTGAGTTTTATGGTCCAGTTTTACAAATGGTCCATATTCACATATTAAAAAAAGGCAGCAGTGAGGCCTAACACTTAGGATAGGTACATATTTATAGGCAATGCATTGGAAGCTTCTTGTCATTTGCTATAAAAATGGCTTTACACATTACTGATGGTCTTCCTATATGCTATAGGAAGCCCATAACGGATGCTGGCTACCCGAACAATCTTCCTATACAAAGTATAGAAATTTTCCGACGTGTGATTAGCATTACCGTATATACTCGAATATAAGTCGAGGAACCTATTTTTACCTAAAAAATTTGTAAAAACTGATTGACTCGAGTCGAGAGTAGAAATTATGACCACTACTGCCTTCTGATTCTGTAGTTTTGAGTGTTTAGTTGCCCTTTAAATGGACAGCAGCATTCCCATACAGCAATAGCCAAATCCAGTATGGCCATTACTATATGGGACTACAATATGGGAATTCTGTCCATTTAAAGGGCAACTAAAGCCTCAAAACTACAGAATCAGAAGGCCATCTTTTTAACAATAGGTACCATCTTCCTGATTAAGGATTATTTTCAGGCATTAGTTGCCCTTTAAGTTCTTGGCACTCCAGATGTTTGGAAACTACAACTCCCAGCATGCTTTAGTTGTTGGGATTTGTACTTTACAAACATCTGCAGTGGAACTGTACATACTGAACCAACTATCCTGTCCCTGACCCAAATGCCCCCCTCCCTGCACCCATCTTCTCATGCAGCCTTCTCCCATGCAGACTTACCTTCTCATGCAGCCGTCTACTATGCAGCCTTACCACTTTTTCCGGGTTCTGTGGCAGGTGAGTCTGGGCCAAATACCA
This sequence comes from Hymenochirus boettgeri, assembly GCA_019447015.1. NCBI lineage: Eukaryota > Metazoa > Chordata > Amphibia > Anura > Pipidae > Hymenochirus > Hymenochirus boettgeri. The sequence continues at coordinate 206,705,548 of CM033469.1, read as the reverse complement.
GGAATCGGAGACCAGCCGCCATCACTAACTTGATAAGAGGAATTCGACTGCTTCATGCACTGACCAGCGCATCCACTGACGTCAATACCCGGCGCCGAGTAGTGATGTCAGTGGATGCTACCATCAAAGGATGCGGAAGCCGGATTCCTCCTTTCAGGTTAGTGACTGACCCGAGTATAAGTCGAGGTTCGGATTTCAGGCTGTTTTTACAGCCTGAAAACCTCGACTTATACTCGAGTATATACGGTACATTTTCACTTATTGGAATATGTGCCCAGCTTTATGCTTCACTGACCACAAAAGCATGGTCCAATTGATCATTGTTGGGATCAGATAGTCTACAATATGTGTTGTGAAATGTAGTATGGTATGTGGTATTTTACATTTTTTGTCCGGTTATACACTGTATCCTCCTCCTGTTTTATATTGTACATAATTTATTTTGCATTAGATTTAAGTCAGACGGGTCTAACCTGGTGACACTTAGTGCCCATACACTAGTAAGTTATCTGCGAAAAGCCAGTCGGATGACTAGCGAAACATCTTCAAGAACTAAACTTTAAGTCCAGTTGATCTAACTGAATACAACAGATATACCTGCGGATCAGGTTTCCTGATCCACTTTGGGACTGATGTTACATCGATCATAAAGTCTAATCCAGCCAAGGTACATTGCTGGTAAGAACCACGGGACAGGAAGATTTTAAAGCCGATCAGATGTTTGTCTGAACCCGCATCTAATCGTCTTTCACATCTTAAAAATTTACCTTCCAACACTCAAGCAGTGTTCAACAACCTGGCCTGATCATGTTATGATCAATATAACTACCCTAAACATGATCTGGCCACGGGATGTTGGCAGGTTAAACTGCTTCTCCGTTCAGCATTTCAATCATATCAACTTTCATATCTGATTGAATGTCTAATCAGTGTAATGTTAAGGTAGTGTATGGTTCCTTTTTGGTAGTGTTTTAAAGGGAATCTGTGTTCTCCATACAAGTGGAGCACGTTCATACCCAGTGTCTCTAGCTTCTCTGGATCTTAAAAGAACACTAAACAAGTAAAAATAAGTATATGCCATCCGTTTCGATTTACAGGGAGGTGAGAACGCTTATTCTCACCTCCCTGTGAATAATAGAATGCCAGGGGGACACAGCTGAACTTACCTTACGGAGCGCTCCACTCGCAGTTCCTTCTGAACTGACATCCGCGATGTCCTGCTCTCCGTATCACGCGCCTATGTTTTGTATTGGCGTGCATGCGCCAAAGATAGGAGCGTGGTCGTTAGAGAGGGGCAATGCGGCTGTCAGTGGAGCACCCGGTAAGGTAAGTTCGGCTGTGTCCCTCTGGCATTCTATTATTCACAGGGAGGTGAGAATAAGCATTCTCACCTCCCTGTGAATAATAGAAACGGATGGCATATACTTATTTTTACTTGTTTAGTGTTCCTTTAAGTTATAGGCTTGTATAGTTGCCCTTCCCAGGCATGTGTTCTAAGCTGTGTCATAAGCACAATTCCCAAAAATAAATCTTTTTCTGAAGCTAGTTACAGACCTGCAACCATTCTCTCCTTCCCTCTACCCATGGACACCTTGGGGGGAGAAAAAAAAAAATAATTCAGGCTTGTTTTTTAGCTTTAAAAATGAATAAGAAATTTGGGAACAGGGCTTATGATGCAGCTGATGATGTTCTGTCCTGGCAAAGAAGCACCATTTTTAAGAGTATATTTTATACTGATTTTAAAAGTTATTGCGTATATTCCTATTGAAAATACACCTTGATACATATAGACCTGAATGCATACTTGGCATCCTAAGTCCTTAAACCCTGGTAGGAAAACAAACAGGTATAAGTTATTTTTACATGCAAGCTACACGATTTTTAGTCCATAGGAGACCATACGATCGGGTGAGGTTTACCAACATGCCTGGTTGTTCTTTTCATCCTGTTTGGTCAATGGGCATTGGTTGCCCACAGGTGGAAAATTAACTCAGATATTTAATATTGAACGAAATATGGAAATATCAGTCGCACAAAATGTTTGTATGTACCTGGCCTTACAGACCTTCATTCTAGACTACTACTGCAAAAGGATGGGGCTTTCTGTTCTGTCCCCAAAAACACATTGGCGTAGCTGCTCTTTTGCTCTGTCTGATTGGGGAAGAGCACATCACTGATCATGTGTGCTTAAGCAGGCAGTACGTGTACAATTGGCAATCGGAATTGGTCCAGTAAAAAAAAAAATTTGCTATCCCGATATGGCGCAAAATTGTTTGACGATTGGCCGGTCTTTCATTTTAGAAATGTATCCATCCCTCACTTGAAGCTATCCAATGATCTTGCCATTACCAATTGCCTGGAAAACGGTTCCCCAACTGTTTTGTTATGCCTAAATAAAAACTATTTACGTTCTGCATAGTTACTTTTTGACCGGGTATGGCAAATTTGCCAAATACAATTTTTGTGATTTGTAGAAAATCACAAAAGGTGTGTTTAAGGCCTGGTACACGCAGGACAATATTTCAGATAACCTGGCCGATGCAATAGCCATGTGTAGCAGGCCTAAGGGCTGGTAAACATTTTAACAGAAATTAATGGTGGTAGTTCAGTGAGATTGATCGTGCGGTCCATAGGAGGTTGCAGTTATGAGCAAAAGAAAATGACTGCAGATATTTTGAGTTGGCTGACCCGAAATACCTGCCAGTGTGTGCTTGGCCTAAAGGCTCATAAACACATGCAATCGCAGGGGCCACCCAGCGATGTATGTTGTGTATGCACGTTCATTTTGGCCGAGAATAGTTTTGTGTATGGGTGCTTTGTCTGCTGAAGTGGGCATTAAGTCAGGTCTCGATGGTCCAACTGTTGAATCGGACAATGATGCACACACGTGTGTATGAGCCTTAAAGGACATGTAAACTGCAACCATTTCCTACTAATCACACATTAATTAGGATTAATTATTAGCATCTTAAATCTGCATTTTTCTTTTCTGACCTATGCTTTTGTTTTTAACTTTTTAAAGGGGGTGGGGCACAGCTGGTTGGTAAAGAACTATCAATCTCCCAGCCACTCCCCCTGGCAAATTACATGTAGAAACTATCCATTCTATAAAAGCAAAGCTTATTTCTCTGTCGCTGCATGGATAATTGATTCGGCATTAAGATCAAGAAAAGGAGTAAGCATTATGTGTTGCTTTGTGCCCTTTCTGTGTGTACCGCTTACACCAGTGATTGTGAGCCTTTTAGAGACTGAGTGCCCAAACTGGAGCCCCAAACCCACTTTATTGCATAGTGCCAACACAATAGTTTATTATAGTTTATCGTGAATGCTGAGGTTTTACTTCAGAAACAACAACTACAAACAGATAGACAGGGACAGATACAGTAGATAGAATTAATTATAGATTAACACTGATACATTTTGATACGCTGATGTAGTATTCTCCTCTCACTTTGATTTGGGGTTGGATGGGGGTGTTTGGAGGATTGTACCTACTGATTATTGGCAATTTACCAGCCTTGGTGTACAAGAGTGAATCTATACTTGTTTTGATCTCTCTTGTTACCAGAAAGGCCATGTCTCTCTGCCTTTCTGATAACAAACTCTGGTGAATTCTGCTGTGCATGAGTGCCCACAGAAAGGTCTCTGAGTGCCACCTCTGGCACGTGTGCGATAGGTTCGCCACCACTGGCTCACACCCAATTCTGCAGTTAGCTCATGTTTGTTCTCTCTGTGTCCCAATGTAGCACTATACCTAAGAAATCAATTCTAAGCCCCCACACCTACAAACTCCTACAGATAAAAAATCTTACTTGATTCAAGCAGTTAATACAGCTCCCAGTGCTGCTTACTTTCCCATAGCAAAGCAGTTTTGCTTTCACTATAACACAAAATCACTGGGTGAATTCTATTGGCTGTATGAGGGCACAGATCATCTCCACTGCACATGCTCCACCCCCTATCTGAGCCTCTGTTTTGGGAGGGGGTGGACACAGAAAGAGAAGACATGCATAATAACTATGAGTAAGCTGAACAGGACATGAGGAGATTTAGTGACTGGGAACACTGACAGCAAAAAGGGATCAAGTGCCTGACAGCACTAAAAATATAAAAAATGATAAAGGCAAGTAATTTTTTTCACTTTAGTGTCCTTTTATGTCTAATCAATCCAATGTCTGCCTAGTGTACATCCACCTTTAGACATTTGTCTATAGACAGATGCCTAATCTATCTAAAGAACACATTTTACAAGAAAGAATCCCCATCTTGCCCATTAATTTTGTGATTGCAAGTTGATTGCATAAAAGAATGCGCTAGGCAGTTCATAAACAGATTAGACCTCGGTCTATAGACAAAGTTATAATTTATCTAAAGTTTCATACACATGTGCAATGTCATGGGCCGACCGGCAACGCACGGTATGTATAAGCATGTTTTTCCGGCAACATTTGTGTCGCTGTTTCTGCGACAGCCCCATAATAATCTCAAAAAGAATAGATCTAATGATTGATATACTAATTGGTAGTTGGCTTGTTGGAAGTTAAAGTGCTACAGCCAATCTCTCTTCCCAACCAATTGTGAGGCCTGTTTGAAGAATTTGTGATTCATAGACTTTTTTGATGGTTACTGCCTGGCCTGATCTAACCAAAATAGGTCAGTTGTTTGATCATAAAATACCGCCTAATTATTAAATTCAATTAAGATGGCCATAAATGTTCATATATTTTTGTAGGGTCTGGAATGACCAACCAAAAAGTTTGGTCCCCTCTTACTGGATTTAATGGACCTTCTTTCAATGAATCTTAGTGGTACATTGATTGGTACTTTGATAGCTACTTCCCAATCCTTTTTTTTTTTTTTTTTTTTTTTTCCCCTTTTTCTTTTTTACACCGATAGAGCTGCAGATGGATAGCTTTAGAAAGACTGTCGGGTGTGGCTAAATTATTTATTAATTCTATGCTTACATTTCCCACACCCCCAAAAGCACGGACCGAATCTGCATTCGAGTGCACATTCTCTGTGAAAACGTGGTGGAGAAATGTAAGTACTATTGGCTTCAGGGGCCGTGGGAAGTTAAGTAATCATAACAATCTACATTTTTTTTTTTTTTTTTGGGGTGCTGGGGGGTAAGTATAAATTTTCACTCTGGGGTGAACATGCCCTTAATTACACTTTCTTTTGTTGAAGCTAAATTTGTTGTAAAACTTCTTGTCATGGATTCCATTCATGTCAACAGGAAGCTAGTTGCAGCAATTTGGACGTTGCACTTTACCCTCATACAGTGTAAAATTCACTGACATTGCCTGGAAGAAATTTTTAAACATTTTCTGATATACTTTTTCTATTGATCATAAATTGCAAAATATATTTTATTACATTGTTCTCAACATTTTCTACCTCAAAAGCGTTTTGGAATTTTGCGCTACTATTTAACAGACTATTTTTTAAAAGAATAAAAGAGACTTACCTTTGGCACGATCCACTGCGGCCACGCTGACGTGATATTTAATGATAATTATTGTCCCCACTCTGGCCCCTCCCTCAATGCAATCAATCAAGGCTGTGACAACTGACATCTTAACGGATTGACTGTTTCACCTGTTGCCTCCTCTACACATGCTCAAGCTTATCAAAAGCTCATTGAGCAGAGGGAGGAGGCAGATACCTTTGCCAGGAAGGAATAAAATGTATCATTTAATATCTGGTTACTGATGCATGTCATGAAGTGGAAAAAATAGCAAATGGGGTTGTGGGCAGATGACTTACAAATCACCAGTTTTTTTGTTTTAGGGGAGACATGCCCTGTAAGCTGCTGGCCAGAGGACTTTTTTTTTTTTTTCCTCAAAAAAACTTTGCTGTTGTATGTGACAAATATGTGAGTCACAATCTGATGGTTGGATATAAAAAATAGGTTATATTAAATTGACCATAACTGGAAACTATTTCTTCCCAACCACCACTGTATATATTTTTTTGTTGATCTGCCCCCTATTTCTTTAGATATTCACTTTAAAACTTCTTAAATTTCATCTGTCAATCAAGTTCCTTGTTCTCAAAAACTATTCTTCTGTGAGTAGTGTTACTGTAGCTGGAATGGTGACAGAGTTTTGACTGCTGGAATGCTGTGTGCAGGCTTGACAGTTGGATTGTGGGGGAAAAGTCAGGTCGGATGGTAGTGGGAGTGGTTAAGAGGGAGGGGGGACAATGCTCCTAAACAAAATGTGTTCTGGATTGGAGGCATGCAACAACACACAAATCGGAGTAAGTGCTACTTACATGTATTCAATTATAGATTAGGATGAGGCAAAGTCATTTTTACAGTATAGTGTCCCATTAAGCCTACTTTCACTTGAAAGACTGTTTGTCGTTCATGTCATGTTGTCAGTGACAGTATCTCGTCATTGCCACTAGGAAAATGCTGCATGCAACATTTTCTTAGCTGCAAAAGCTTAGAACCACTAGAAAAACGTGTCACAAACGGGGAACAGTCGTTAGTGTGAAAGTAGCCCAGGGGTTAATACCTACATTTAACATGCAATATTTCACAGATAAATGATGCAGAAGTGGCTTATTTCTCCCTAGCATTTACAATAGCTGTTAAGGTGGGCACAATATAGTGTGCAAGGTATGTGCATTAAATGGGTATTTAAGCCAATGATTGCGCATGTGCAATTATTCTGCTTGTGTCGATTGTTTGGGCCGATGGACACTGAGTTCAGCCCAGTAAATTTGACAGATTGGCTGCATTTCATCTTAATGACTACTAAATCATTCATTGAACAGTAGGGCTGGGTATGCACATGCAGAATTTTTCAGTCTATCAACTGATCCTTCCATGTGTCGGTCAGGCTGAAAAGTCTATGCTGGTTTCGGCCACAACTGATGTCAATTGCCATTCAGATTGGGCGATCAAACACGTCGATAAATAAACTATTGCCGTAACGCTTATTTGTCTGAGCGCTTGGTTGCGACAAAGTCCCTGCATGTGTACCCAGCCTGTGTTTTTGCCCTACCAATCATGTAGCCTTTTGAAGACTGCATGATCAGCTGTGATTTACCAACATATTTACTTTGCAGTAAAAGTGTGTGTTACTTTTTGAAAAAACCTGGCTAAAATTATTTTAAACTCCTCTGATGACTAGTGGTTGAATTGCAACTTCATTGTCTGCCAAATAAAAAATGGTTTAAATTTGTTAGGCTGGGTACACACTGAGGGACGTGCGAGCGAGCGATCGGCCAGGACAAATGTCCATCAGCCGCGGGCGAAAATGCAAACGATCAATCGAGCGTTCCCATAGGGAACCGCATGATCGATCGTAATTTCCCGATCATTCGTGTGTGCATAGACGTGTGTGTGCGTGATGAGATTGACCTCGCACGCACACGGACGTCACATTATGTGCACGGCGGACGAGCCTTGCCTATTGAGGCTTACTAATCAGGAGGTAGATGATAATCTCGGAGGGGAGGACCTAAACATGCACCCAAGTACAAACAATATGTCAGCAACTTTGAATCTAAAAAGGTAATCTCTGGGGGGCTTAGGAAAAATAAATATGCCAAAAGCATTTTTTAAAGCTCCTGCTTCCAATTGATCATAACTTAATTTTCCAGGAACACAACATACAAGGCATTTCATGACTGCCTTAAAGGAGAACTAAACTTAATTTTATTGTTAAATCCTAAAATGAAAGCTTCTCTCTCCAGAACACCTATATATTGTAAGATTCTTCTCTAGGAAGTTGCATTTAGTACATGTATGTAATAGATTCTGTAACTAAGAAGGCTTCCATGTTGTTGCTAGTACAGCCCATGACCCCTGACCCCAGTATTCACTATCTCTAAGCACACGTTTTTTTCTATACAGATGTCTCCACACCAATATGGAAGTCCCTGAAAAGACTTTAAAAGCTGCTTGATACTTTGCAGTTTATTTACCAGTCAGCGCGAGTTGCTGGAAAATAAACTGCAGTGTAACTGCAGCTTCAAAGTCTTATCAGGGTCTTCCTTGTTGGTGTGAAGACCTCTTTATCACTTTTTTTCTGTTCCTAGCAAAATATAAAGCTTCTAAATGTACCAGGATGGCATTTGGTACATGGCACCATCTACAAAGTGCTAGCCGTACACTGGCCCCTGTGTTTTCAGATCGGTCTAATATCTGATTTCCAGCCATATAGCCCGATGAAGTTCCTGTGATATTCCATGAGTTCAAAATTTTATTTGTGATCAATATGACATTATAATATCGATTGCAAAAGGATCAGCCACTGTTGGGCTGTCTAAGTTAGTAGTCAACTAATATAGCTTTTCTTTTGGGAGAAACCTACATATTTCTGTAAAATAATTAGTGAACTTTTGGTGGGAGTGTAGACTTCCATTTAATTAGAACTATGTTCTCCATCAGAAGGATTTGAGGGGTTTCTAGTGTACAGAGCTACCTTGCTGACAACATTGGGATGCCTTGCCTTCATGACTGCTTGTCTTCTGAAATATTAGAGGTTTTCAATGGTTGAATATTTATGCAATTTGAATTGATCTAGTTTATTAAAAAAGGGATCGGGTTTAGCTTTTTACTGTATCCTTCCATTGGTGAGAAATTCCAAAGCTATGGAAAGAAGTTTAGATTGGTATATGTATCAAGAGCATAATTTGACACCCAGAAATCTACTGTTCAGCACAGACCAATCTGCATTATGTAGCATGAATCATACAAGCTGTTGTTGCCAGAGCAAACTTGTTGGTCACCTAGGCAACTGACATTTGTGCAAATCATTATTTTATAAAGATGTTCAAAATGTTATTTTTGTGCAATACTTTGGAAATATAACTGTTGCAGGCTGTTGGAACATGTGTAGGCCTCTATGTTCTATAAAGAGGCACATTTCATTTTTGATGTTCTGAGCTGTCTTTAGTCAGTTTTACTAGCCAAAAACACTCTTTGAAGGAAATATAAATTAGTACCATGAATTATATTCCTTCTAGCTAATACATATTAGCCGTCCTTCTTGCAGGTCTAGTGCCAGGAGGCAGTGCAAGTATGTGCTATATAGTATAGCACAACCTCCAAGACTCACTGGAGAGTCACAAGGCAAGGCAAAGGGGTCAAGCACATTATTATTAAAGGGCTAATTTCAGAATGAATGGTGTTGCCTTCCTCTGGATCAACTGTTAGGGTTTAAAAGGTGGGTGGAAAGGTTGGACTTGATGGATGTATTTCTTTATTCAACCTCAATTACTATGTTTACCCCCAAACAATTTTAAACTAACCAGCCACCTCATTACCCCCTGGCACTCCTAAAGCTAGGTACACACCTACCGATTTTTCCTCCTGAAAAAGCAGCCGCGTCCGATAGTTACCGCGACCGATCGTGTGGTCCATAGAGGACCGCACGATCGGACGAGGTTGTCCACCATGTCCGATCCGGACGAACGGTCGATCGGACATGGGCACATTTGGATGCGATAATTTCGGTCCGATGGACCGATACACTGAACTATCGGTTGATCGGACCGAAATATCTCATCGTGTGTACCCAGCTTAACTCCATATATCTTATCTTGAAGTCTGATGGTCCTTCACTGCACATTAACACTCTTGGTTGCATTGGTCAGTCAAGGTTATGATTATTACATCACAGCCAATGCCTTACAACGGCTGCAATATTGGATGCTTTATGGCTATGTGAGCTCACATAGAACTCCCAATGTTTTTAAGGAAATGGCAGTGACCAGTGGGCTTAAAGGTAAAATATCTGTTAAGTACGCTGTGGAGGAAGGAAATAAAGGGGTTTGTGATGTGTTAAATCTAAGTTAAAAATGTTGTTGCGGGGATAAAAAACACAAGTTTTTTTAAATTATTTTCCAGAAAATTTAAGTTTTGCCCCCCACAAAGTAAACCATGTTTGTGAAACTTGATAATCTCATTTATACTGACTTCTCAGACATTCAAGGGCATGTTCACCCCAAAATAAAATACATTTCCAAGCAGATGAAACCACAATAAATAAACCTCTTACCTTAAACATTTGCATAAGATACAACCAGATGTTTCTCATTTTGCTGTGCCCTCTTAATGCTGTAAGAGGGCTCCCTGTTTTTCGGCTCCCTGTTTTTCTCTGCTGTGATGTCCTCTGACATCAACAAAGTTGAAGCGGGAACATCTGGTTAAGGTAAGAGGTTTGTATGGCAAGTTGCATAAGTGCAGATATTTCGTCCCAGACGTCCATTTTGCATCCAATCAGCTTGTCTGAAACTTGCTGACATGTACAATCAAGCTCTCGGACAATCTATTAAAGAGTAACCAACATCAGTCGGCAGCAGCCGAGAGAGCCGCCAATATTTTTGCCCGATTAACTGAAGAAGTATCAGTCCATGTTTGCCCAGACTAAGAATTGCATGGGGAAGGGTCAAATCAACATAACCAACAGAAACAGTGCAGGGGTGCCCAATCTGGCCCATGCTTGGGGCCGCAGTAGTGCCACTCTATGCACTGACAAGGCAAAAGATCTCATCTGGACCGCGGGTCGGGCATCACTGATTAATCACTTTAGGAGACAAACCAGAACAGTTCCTCGGCTACAAAAAAAATACTGTCCTGTAACTTTTACCAGTTAATTTCTGCCCTGCATTTGGTTTATAATCGCACCAACCTGGAAAGAACTCCCTCCATTCACTGTCTGTAATCTGTATTCCCCTAAATCCCCCCCCCCCCCCCAACTACATTCAAGATCTCTGGGGTTTTTTTTTTTGCCAGTTGTGTTGTCCTTTCTTTGACGATCACTTGATTGTATTTACTTAATGTAAACTTGTAACCACTGTTAAAAAGTATGTAGAGGACTGGCATTACTACTCTTATTCATGTTACCGTCAGTTTGTGCTGTGATTTTGGCAATATTCTGTGGATGCCATCTGCACAATAAATGGTGATTTGCATGTGCTCCAAAAAGGGATTGCAGCACATCATGTAGATACCCACATTGGGATGCATTGAGAAACACGCCAATGTGGCTTAGCCTTAACAAACAATTTTAGGCTGAGGTCACACTGACTAACACTTTTCAAGCATATTACTGTTCGGTTGCGATGGAATCCACACAATTGGAGTGCATTAAAAAAGGTGCTCCGAAAATGGATTGCAGCGCATGCAATGCGACCACCAACATAGACGTGCTTTGCACTGTGATTCTTGCACGTTAATGGATTGCAAGTGTGAGAAAGGCCTATCCCTTAATCAAGACATTCCATATATACTTGAATATAAGTCGGTCTGAGTATAAGTCGAGGTACCTATTTTTACCTAGAAATTGAGTAAAACACGACTGACTCGTGTACAAGTCGAGGGTAGAAAATATGACCACTACTGCCTTTTGTTTCTGTATTGTTTTGAGGCTTTAGTTGCCCTTTAAATGGACAGCAGAATTCCCATACAGTAATAGCCATACTGGATTTGGCTATTACTGTATGGGACTTCTGCTGTCCATTTAAAGGGCAACTAAAGCCTCAAAACAATACAGAATTAGAAGGCATCTTTTTAACATTAGATACAATGCTCCTGGTTCTGTATTGTTTTAAGCCATAAGTTGCCCTTTAATGTCATACAGTAACCCCCATTCCTTGGCACTCCAGATGTTTGAAAAACTACAACTCCCAGCATGCTTCGTTTGCTGGGAGTTGTAGTTTCAGAACATCTTCAGTGGCAAGAATTGGGCTTACTTTATGGGACTACTGCCCCCACCCCCAGAGCGAAGGTACATGTGCAGAGGTACATGTCCATTGGATTAGTGTAGTATGGTGCAGTACCTCCTGTAAGCCAGCGTCACCCCACTCCACTGCTCTGGCACCTGACGTCACTACTCAGCGCCGGGTATTGACGTCGCCCATCTGAACAGTGGAGCGGAGCGTTGTGGATGCAGGCTTACTGGATAACATGTTAGTGACTCGAGCATAAGTCGAGGCTGGATTTTTAGGCTTTTTTTTAAAGCACAGTGTTCTCCCCAGAATTTTTTTCCAGCCGGGTGGCATGAAAAAGTAGCCGGGTGGGGTGGGACGGGGACATTTGGTGGTGGGCAAAAATGTGCACTGCATCATGCTCATTATATAGGACAGGGATGTCTAACTTTCTCCCACTAGATGTTTGAAAACTATGACTCCCGCATTCTGTGGTTGTAGAATGCCGGGAGTTGTAGTAGATGTTTGTCAACATCTGCAGGGATTTGTAGTTCCCTTTTGAAGGTAACCCATGTAACATGGCAGCACAAGCACAGTGCCACCCTTTTGTGGCCTTGGGGATCTTGGAAAAGCTAGTAAACATGTGCAAAATAATCTTACAAGTGTAAAAAACAGGTCTGGACTGGGCAGTATTGGTGGGAGTTTTTACTGACCTATTGGCACACCAATTAAACCTACATCTAAATTCTTTTATATCACTAGTGTTCTCTCAAGGAATTTTTTTCCAGCCGGGTGGCATGAAAAAGTAGCCGGGTGGGCCGCCCGGCTAAAAGACCCTAGGGAGAACACTGAAGCATATAGTATATACGGTACTGAAGGTACTCCTCACACCTTACACCTTCCTCAGGTGCAATAATTTACCTCGGGGTGAAAATTAAGTTATCCCAGACATCTTTTAGTTTTTTTGTAAAATGTATTTTTTTTTTTTTTTTTCTGACCTGTGCAACCACACTACTAGAGTACAGACAGCCAGAGAAACGTGTGCATTTATTTGATTGCTTAAGTTGGGCGTACACAAGGATTGATTCAAACACGGAATTATTTTGTGTGTGCTAGGCTTAAGCTGATAATTCAGCTCATTTTGACCAAAATATCGTCATTAATTTCTCAACCCAACCAATACTGACTTGATTGATTTTTCAATAGAATCTGTAAAATACCTAGGTATTTTTAATATAAATTTGAAATAAAATTCCACTAAGGGCTAGGTCCCACTACTGCGTATTGAAGCGTGATTTGCACTCCATTCACGCTTCCGGGTCGCATTGCCAGTGCAGTGTTACCGGGTAGTTCCCACTGTGTGTGCTGCAGTCCGGTCTTTTATTGTTTTGCATGCATGCACGACTTTTCATTTCGGATCGCATGCGTGCCAATAACATGATATGGCCTGGAACGTATCACGCACAGCGCTTTGTAAAAATCCTGCATGCGCCACTGTGCATGATAGTGCAACCTAGCCCTAACTTCCCATTTATGTCCTAATATTTATCAGTTATGATTGTTTCATTACTTAGGGCACTTCCTATTTAAATTATTGAAAAAACGTGTACCTAAATGTGCCATTAATACTGCTCTCCTGAAATCAAAGCAGTATAAAGTTTTCAAAACTCTGCGACTAAAACCCAATTCAGGCTTTCATTATTATTTAGTTTTATTTAAAGGGCATGTCCACCCCGAAAACTATAATTTCACCCACTACTGGCCCCACTGAGTAGTGCATAAAAATCCTTACCTTACATCCTAGCTCAAAATAGTTCTCCAGTAATGTCCCTCCAAAATCCAGAAAACTGGCCACCAGGAGCCTGGCAGGGAGGGAAATTGTTTCTGCCTCTGAGACATCTTCAGCAGAGGTTTTTGGCTTGCTCAGAGCAGCCCTCCCACCCGTTTTGCTCTCCCTCCCTGTAGCATAAAACCCCTTTGATAAATAGGTCTTCCTCCCCCAGCCCCAACCGCTATAATAGATTTTCCAGAAACTCCCCCGATCTTTACTTACCTTACCTCTCTCCCCCGGCGTTCTGTGCAGCCGCCTCTGTGATTGGCTACCTCTCAGCCAATCACAGCTGCCGGTCCGGTCCCCTTCTTGCAGTTTCATGCAAGCAGAGGGCCGGGACAGTGCGTCGGAGGAAAGAGGTAAGGCAAGTAATAATCAGGGAAGTTCCTTGAAAATCTATTCTAGCGGTTGGGGCTGAGGGAGGGAGACCTATTATATATCAATTTTTAAAGGGGTGGACATGCCCTTTAAAGAGTAGGTTTGTGTAATAAGTTAAATATTCCTGTTTATTGTACCTGAATAGCATCTTCTGTGGACTGTTTTTATTTTGTTTAATGCAGGCACAATTATCTCATTATAAAAGCTTTTCTTAACCCAGTGTGTGTTTATCATACAACCTTCTTCCAGCTGCCATTTATAGATGCTGTTCTAGATTCCTCTCCCTTCCCACCCCCCACACTATTTAATTGTTTAAAATAATTGCTAGAATGTTTTCTTTAAAGGTGCCAGAACTTAATTCTTTTATTAGGCTGGCTGTCCTCTTATTTTCAGAAGGTAAGAGTTAATAACTGCCATTTTCCTAAGTAACACCCTTAACGGACATATCAGCGAATGACACCAAAATGGCAGAGCTTAACCCCTTGTGCTTTGGCAGACTGCTGTAGGCTGGCCGATCCCCAGGAGGTACTTTGCTTGTAAGTGTGTCCCTCCTCCTCAAGCTGCTCTGACTGCTGTTTCACAGTGCAAATTCCTTAATATGCATGGATTTTGCAGCAGTACCTGTTACATTTCTATTTCACTTTTCTAAGTTTTTTTTTTTTTTTAATTTCTCCCTTTAATAAAGTTACTGCAGTCATATTGTTTGTTTATTGAAAGAGGAAATTTGAATGTGATGTGTTTGTATATATTGTCTTTTAGACTAAAAATTTAGTTGTTTCTACCTTTATAAATCTACCTTTATAAAATTAAAAATAACTAGTATGTATGTTCTATCCTAACCCCCCACCCAGTTTTGTTTTGTATGGCTCAACTGTTCTATTGTTTCGCAGTAGGTTCTTTATTGTGGGGGGAGGGTCTGAATGTGTTCACAGGCTGTTGTGATGATTAAAAAGGGACCTCTGTTACAACTGTGTACACACAGTCCAATATTTTGTTGATTACGCCAAAATATCAGTGAAAAGTTCCTTCACAACTGAGCAATTCTTTTGCCAGAATTGTACAAATAATGGTTTGGATGTGGGTGAAAATTTCACCCGAATCTGTGGGTCACACACTTCTCCCCCAGATATTTGCTAGCTGTAATCTAGTGAAAATGCATTAAATAGTGTTCTTGTCACCCAGGACACACAAATATTCTCCATCCTGTCAAATATTTGTGTTTTTCTAAGTAAAAGCTGTTTTTGAATTTAACTACCAGTAGAGTTTGCTATTAGTTTGAAATGGATGGACTTTTGGCCATACCAGGAACTGCCCTGGGATGCGAGGCAAAAGAGGAAACAGACACAGGTCAGTGTCTCTGAAAGGGGTAAATGCCTTTTACAGCTTGATATGTAGAACCAGTTCAGGCTGGATTTCCAGAAAGTTTTTTTTATTTTTTTTTATTCCTGTGATCACATGGACAATGTCTGATAACAAAATGTATCAATTTATAGGTACAATTTTACTTTAAATAGTATTTTCTAATTAAATTCCAAGAGCTGCATGTAAGCATTCACAATATTCCCTAAAATGTGTATGTGTGATCCTTTGTTCCTTTCTCCATCTTTGTTGCTGGTCAAGCAGATGCTTGGGCATATCACTTGTCTGTTTGCATGTATAAATAAAAGTATGGACAAATGTACAGCAAGACTTAACATGGATTTCCTGTATTGTTTTGGTAGATTGGCACAATGACTGATGAAGCTTGTCGGACCAGGAGTCAGAAACGGGCACTAGAACGAGAGGGGACACAGAACGATTTGGACAGTAAAAAGATTAGACTGGAGAAGGGAATGTTGGATATGAAGGGTGATGGTGACATGTTAATGAATACAGACTCTGGTAAAATACCGGGGTTGTTGAAGACTGGAGAGGTTAAAGCTACAATTAAAGTGGAATTACCAACTGGAGATGAACCAATGGATATGAGCACATCAAAAAGGTGACCGCATTTAAGCTTTTTACAGTGTGTTTATAGAAGGAAAAATCTTCTCACCGTATTGCTCTAACATGGGTGGGGGGTTCTATAGAAAATACTATGGTTGCCCTTTGTGAGTTGCCGTATTTGGGATGTCTTTAAAAAAAAAAAAAGTTATAACCCCAAGCACAAAGATATTTTTTCTTCTGCATTCTTATGCTGACCTTAAATTTACACTTTGAGATTTAATCATCAAATCTATCTAATGTCTTAACAGTCTTGCCTACCAGTGATTTTACTGCCCTACGTTACAAACCTGGCCCATTTGTTTTGGTATTAAATATCGACCGCAACATGATTGTGCAAGGCATTTATGAAGAGAAGATTTCTGATGTATGGCTAGCATTAAGCAAGCTATAGAGTGGGGGTTTAGGGCAACTATAGGTGCATCTATAATATCCAAAGTGTGTTTATTAGGCATGTTAAAAAGGTTCCATTTGGCCCTGCATGCTGAGTACTAGCAAAACCTTTTAAATGCTAATTACATGTCCTTAAAGGACAACTCCACCCTCATAAGAATATCTTTTAGAAAGGATGGCCTCTTTAAAATATGTTGATATATAATACTTTGTCCTATGAATTCATTACTTGTATGCCTGCTATGCTTCTGGATGCCTCATGGAAACTGAGCAGTTTAGAAACCTGTACTGAGCCTGGGCATGCTCAGAAGAGGCAGACAGGGGATTAACATTCAGTCATTGGCTGTGATGTCAACTGTCAAATCCATAACTGACAGTTGCTAACTGGAAGAACCAGGAAGCAGAAACGGGAAACTGGACATTGTGCAGGATTTCAGGTTAGACTTATATATTTTAGATTTCAAACTATTGCCGATTAGGGTTTTGGGGGGTTATTTACCTGAATGTAAGTTTTCATTTTGGGGCTGGACTTGCCCTTTAAGATGAAAAACCTGTATCTTTAACGAATTGCTTAATTAATGGCCCGTCTGCCCAATGAATCTGCCTGAGAGACTATTGTGCTGTGCTGACTGTTATTAAAAGAAAGAAAGACCTGTCACATACTGTCACTGTAATATATTGTGGTAACTAGGTACCACACATCTTTCCGTTTAGCACTTGTCCTTTTGTGTTTCTGTGTGCATTATGATGGATATTTTAAAAAAAATTTTTTTATATAATTTGGTGAGCTTGTACTATATACTATTAAGATGCCCATACACACAATCAATAGCGATTTGGACTGAATTGGCCCAATAATAAAAAAAAAGTATGATCGGCCGATTCTGTATGACCAGAGATTGTATTGTATCGTGTATGAGCCCCTTTTAAAGTGCGTTTTGCTTTTGTTAAAAATTTTACTTAAAAAAGGTCTTAAAGTCCCAAAAAAAATGTTGGCACCCTCGTTTGGTCTGATAAAGTTGTGCACCGTTTTCAATTTGTTAGGTAAAAATATTTACAACAGGTAAATCACAGCAAATTGTAAGGTCTTCGATGGGCTGCTTGATCAGTCTGGTCGTAATATTAATGCTTGAGTTTTAATTACTTACAGACTTCACTACCGAATAGTTTATCGATCAGTAGTTCTGTTGGCAGAAGTATTATACCATAGTCAACACGTGTACTAGTCCTTAATAAACGTGCCCATACATCATCTGACCTTTTACATGATTTGAAATCTGCGTAGCCTGGCCTTTTTGTGATTGATATTACAATTGTAATACTGATAGCAAACAATAATCAGGTCAGGAAGAGTCATGGGATTGTCGGCAGATGGAACTACTGCATGGGTCATTACGGTTGTTATGTCTGATTGAATGTCAAATCGTTCAAACATAGATTATGGCTAGGATTAATCAATGTATGCAGTTGATATTTCCCGATTTTGTTTACCACTTAATTTCACTTGTAGGTAGGTCTTATCTAATCCATTAGAAGTTTAGCAACCTATACATGGGCCAATTTTATCTTTTTTCCAACCAAATTTGGTTGAAATAATCCCACATTGTCTCGTCATTCTTCTGCAAGATGGGAACCTGCTAAATATGTTCAAATAGACACCTCGTATGCCATGCTTTCACAAATATGCTCAACAAGACCTGTCCCGTTGAGCACATTTTCATGCTTTAGTGTTGTGGTATGAAAACACATAAAAATCGGTGTTTGATAAGTGGTTATTTTTGATCCGATACCTGGACACAGCTGTTAATCAAATTGCAAGTTTTTTTTCTTATTTTCCTTTTTACCTTTAAATACAAAGTCAGATGACTTTCACAGAAGAACTGTAACTGAAAACCAACACAAATTTGAATGCATAATGGCAATTGCATGAAACAAATTCAGTCCGCTACGCATCTTCTTTTTTCAAACTAAATACATTTTTACAACCTTTACACATTCTGCTACCAAATGGTGCCTGTTTCAATGTCAGAAAATCATATCTTAAAGGGCATGTCCACCCCTTTCACTAACTTTTTTCCAAATGGTTTACCTTCCCCCAGCCGCAACCGCTATAAATGATTTGTTAAAAAGTGCCCCGATAGTTACTTCCCTTCCCTCTATCCTCCGCCGCACAGTCCCGGCCCTCTGCTTGCATAGAACTGCAAGCAGGGGGCGGGACCGGCAGCTGCGTCTGTGATTGGCTGAAAGTCAGCCAATCACGGACGCATCTGCCGGCTGCACAGAATGCCGGAGGTTAGAGGGAAGGTAAGTAACTATTGGGGCACTCTCTAACAAATCATTTATAGCGGTTGGGGCTGAGGGAAGGAAAACAATTATTTGCCAAAGGGAAATTACACTAGGGGGAGGGATCGCAAACGGGAGGGAAAGGGGGGGGGGGGAGGAGATGGCTGCAGTGCGCATGCCAAACTTCTCCTGGAGGGGAGGCAGAGTCCTATATGGACTCTACTATCCTCCTGGTGGGCAGTTTTTGGGGGGAGGGGGGGTTACTGGAGAACCATTTGGAGCTGGGATGTAAGGTAAGGATTTTTATTCACTACAGAGTGGGGCCAGTAGTGGGGGCAATTATAGGTTTTGGGGTGGACATGCCCTTTAACTCCCATGACAAGTTAAAAAAAAAACACTAAATATCAATATCCCAAGTGTCGTAAATCAAACAGTTCATGCTTGGTGGGTGTACACCAACACATGGCAACCATGGTTGCCTTAAAGGGGCAATTACGCCAAATGAATTTGGTCAGCTCTGCATTTTTTTTTATACCCCTCAATCTTAAAAATACCCTCCACCCAAGCTATTTACAAAATTATTCTTTCATACATGAATGTGAAAAAATGATTCAAAGTTAGGAAATTATACCTAAACCTCCATGACAAAAAAAACCCCACTAAAAATCACAATCTTCTAAATGTCCTGAATCAAACGGTATGCCACGTGTGGTAGTACACAGACATGGCCATCCATTAGCACTAAAGTGAAACAATGTTCTGCGAAGCTGCTAGAGAAACACTGCATGTAGTGTTCCTCAAGTGGCAAACATTGGGAACCGCTAAGTTTTTTAGTGCTAGTCTGAAAATATCCCAACTTGGAACTAGTTCAGGGATGTCAAACATGCTCCACATGTTTTAAAGCTACAACTGCCAGCATTCACCCACCTTTGGTGAAATTTTGGGTCCTGACCCAATGTGTCGTTCGTCCTCCACTCCATGGGAAATTTTAAGGGAAAATGTCTGTTTCCCAACAAACATGGTGTTAAAACCAAAAAAAAACCCCAAAAAACCCAAAAGCCACTCTTGAGTAGAGATGGACACAAAACCGAACTCCAACTAGTTCGATTCTCCAGGATTATTTTCGAAAAATCCTTGAGCGTTCAAGAATTCTCGAATGTATGAGGATTTATGAACGTTCGGCACACCTTGAACGGCCAGAGCTTTCCCGAAAACGGCCACTCTCGGATTGCAGAATGGCAGACAATCCCACAGCCGGACATTCGGGGTCCCGTAGCTTGAAACTGGGACCCCTCCCGGGTCCTAACAAGCCCTTTGGGGCTTAAGGGGTCCGGCAGCTCGAACCGGGACCCCCCTCTCCGGCACTTATAAGTGCCTTTGTGGGGGGGGTCCTGCAGCTCAATACTAGGACTGTGTGTGTATGTTGGTCCTGTAAAGGACCTTTTCAGGTCTCGGCATCTTCTTGTCAGCGACACCAACTCCACTGATTTCACTGCGGCCCCCAGTGGCACCACCGGCGCTGGCTAAGTCAACATCGCCGGTGTTGCAGACCCCTTGATTCGATGCCTTCTGGCCAGCGACACTAACTCTGCTCATGTCGCCGACACTGGCGATGTCACTGCGGCAGCCAGTGACACCACCGACGCTGGCAACATCAACGTCCCGGTGTTGCCGACCTCTTGATCCGAAGTCTTTTCCTTCTTTCTTCTGCCATCAGCTGCAATGACTTCTGAGCTCCACGGAGGTTTGCAGCTCTTTATATAGGTTAACAAAAGGACCAAATCCAATTGTGATAGGTTAATGTGTGGTCATATGATTGCAAGCATTGAAATCTTAACCAATCATATTGGAATAAAAGTTTTAAATATGATTTGGTTAATGTATGATCATTTGATTTCAAGAATTGAACTCTTAACTAATCACAATTTGATTTGGTCCTGCTGCAAACCTCCGGAGCTCAGAAGTCATCGCAGCTGATGGCAGAAGAAAGAAGACTTTGTCGGCAACACTGACAATGGTGTCACTGGCGGCTGCAGTGACATCGCCCGGCGTTGGCGAAATCAGCAGAGTTGGTGTCGCTGACAAGACAGACCTGAAAAGGTCCTTTTTAGGACCATGGGGGGGGGGGGCCCGGGTTGCGAGGCGCCCCCCCCCCCCCATAAAGGCACTTCTCAATGCCACAAGGGCACTGATAAGTGCCTAGGGGGGGGTCCCAGTTTCAAGCTGCCGGACCTCCGAATGTCCGGCCGCTGGATTGTCGCCCGTTGGGCAATCCGAGCGTCTGGTTTCGGGAATCTCTATCCGTTCGGGGATTACCAGAAGCGGCCGTTCGAGTATTACCGAAAGCGGTGCATGGAAACTGGAAGTACCGTGCGTGTGCGCTACGTCCATGTGTTTTTTGTTTTGTTTTTTTTGCTGTTACCCACGCACAGACGTGTTTCTCAGACCATCTCCCAGGTCCCAGACTTGACTTTAATGGGTCCATTTTCGAACTTTTTTAGAAATTCAAAAATGAACCACCCAAGTGGCGCTATGTAAATAAACATATACATAATTTATGAATTTCGCCCATCTCTCTACTTTTGAGATGTCAACACATGAAAAGCTAACCAGGAGACTTGGGTGCCATCTATTGTCTGTTTTAGTAAACTGATTAAATGTTAGAGTACCATGGTTTGTGTTTAATGATGGGATAAGATGTCTTGTTTTTAAATCTCAGTAGTACTTTTTAAAATTTAAAACAAGGGACAGTTCAATGTTGATACATAATGCCTTGATATAATGAATTGATTTATAAAACCATATTTTACCTATATTTTTTTTTTTTTTTAAATCAATTGTTTGCTCTGCTTAATATCAAGATATCCCACAACTATACAACAAGAAATGATCATTAATGCACTTTCCAAGGCTCCATATAATGAGTGTCTGTGCTAGTACATATAGTAAAACCTATGTGATAAACGAGCAGGCTTTGACGGACAGTTATGTATAGGGAGAAACCAGGGTTGGTTTAGATCCTAAATCTGTGTGCGAGGGTAGTTTTTATGTAATTGTCCTTTACGCCTGTTGTCTTGTGTAATGCTCCTGTTTATATAAACAGCTGTCCTGTTAATATAATTTCTTATACCCGATATCGACTGGTTTTTGGCCCATGTATGGTGTCCATAGACTAAATCTAGGTTTCGTTTTTGAACAGTCTCATGCTATTGATACTCATCTGTATTGCCGTTAGTCTGTAATATTCCAATGTCCATTTTACTCGGTTATAGTTGCTGATGTGATCATCTGATTGGTTCCAGCAGGTTTTGCACCTTTATTGCATCAGCCCCCAAGTTTTTCTACAATTTCAAAACTGTAGAAGCAGGCTATCTGAGGGTGCTTTATTGACTCCTGTTT
Source organism: Hymenochirus boettgeri (assembly GCA_019447015.1). Taxonomy (NCBI): domain Eukaryota; kingdom Metazoa; phylum Chordata; class Amphibia; order Anura; family Pipidae; genus Hymenochirus; species Hymenochirus boettgeri. The sequence continues at coordinate 206,683,614 of CM033469.1, read as the reverse complement.
CAATATCTGTAAATTATTGGAGGTGGGGCTGATAGTCTCCTGTTCTGATTGGGTTTTCATTGCAATATACCTTGTTCTGATTGGGTTCACACCTGCCTTTGCAATGTGGTTTAATCACTGGGAAAAATTAACCTGTGTGGGGCTTCTATTTGATAAACTAGCCACTGATGGAATCCACTCAAGATAGATGACATAAAGTGGTTTAGGATTGATCGGCTACACCAAAAGGTGTGTTGCTTAAGTATATATGAGACACTCTGGCTCATATACTCTAGACAGTAAACACTGAGCAAAATAATTTTTTTAAGCCCATGGCCATGTTTTACCTGCATAACATTATCTAGATATTTACGAAAGATTGTGAAATGTGCAAATAAATGTAATTGGCATTTTTTGGCCATGGTCTGGATATATTAGTCCATTGTATATTTACAATTGTATATTTACACTTAAAATAGCTATATATTTTTTTGGTAATTATGTATGGATGATTTATTCAATTGAAGTGCTCTTGTGTTTTATACCTGGCTTTGGGTAGATGTTTTCTATCTGATTTTTCTATTTTTAACACTGTCCGTAAGAGCCTGCAGATTGAAATGTTTGTTTATTGACAAACAATCTAACATGTTTTCAGGCCTGAAGAGAGAACTTGCAAGAGAGAAATGGCCCTTTTGAAGGGCCTTCTCAAATTCCATGGCTTCTACATCAATAAAAAATTTAGCAGCAAAAATGAATGGTGATGTATGCAAGTCTATGATGGTAATGTTTATATTCCACCGTTAAATTATTTTCTTTGATTTTTCCAGTGATATTAAGAGGGAAAAGAGAGTCCCCTCTCCAGATGTCATTGTTTTGTCAGATAATGAGCCTTCTAGTCCTCGGATGAATGGATTAACAAAAGTTTTAAAAGAGCCCAGCTCTGAGACTTTCCTGGTAAGTAGAGTAAAGAAAAAGATTGCACACATTGCTGGGAATAATCATTCTTTAACATACGTGAACAGATCACTTTACAAAAGCTACTTTTATATTCTTTGTTTATGTATAGCGTAATCTATATGGTTGTACTAGATTGTAGCTACTATTGAGCTTACGGCTATTTATCTAGTACACATGGGCCAATAATTCCGTCTGATCACCTGGTCTGTTGTGTTTTTTTTTTGGGTCAGATTCCATAGGTGGTAGAATTTCAATTCTGACAACTAATAATTTCTTTTTTTTTTTTCTGCAATAATTGATCAGACATGTCTGTAAATCATGGATGATTGTGTGCACTTCAAGAGGCTAAGAATTTTATAAAGGTCCTGCACTACTTCCCTTTACTTTAACATTTTTAAAAGTTAAGGTGCCTATACAAATGTGATTATGATTGCATGTGTTCTGGTAGATCCCATTGGTATCTTGTCAGTATACATGCAGCAGTAACTGCATACACAGGAGAGATCGGCCGTGAGGCCACACGTGTCTGACCATATCTGCTCCTTCTACCGTAGCAGAGGAAGCCTATACCTGCCGCAAAAAAAAATTCCATTTGGAACTAACATCAATGAGGTGGACGCTTTCTGACGTTTTCGTCCCACACCTTGACAATTGGCAAATCCTGTCAGATCCAAAGGGATTTGTCTGGTATCAGCAAGGTGTATGGGCACCTTAAGTCTTGTAAATTAATTGCTACAATGCTCACCGGTATATTAAATATAACACCACGCAGTCTTAGGTATAAGATGTTTATGGCACAGAGATAAAATTTGACTGGCTAATTAAAGGATAAGTGCATGGTAAAATCAAGTTATGTTCGTTTGGAAGCTGTAGCTTTAAAAATACCGTTGCTATATTTATCTTTTACCTATGCCCCTCCAGAGCCTAGCTTTGTGCCTTGGAAGTTGCTGACATCTTGTTACTAGTTTGCTTAATGTTAAGCTCCGCCCCTCTGAGATTTCCTCTGCTTTCTCCTGCTTGAGCCTCAAACAGTAATGCTTGTGAGTTCCGTAGTTTTAAGGGGAAACCCGAACAACTCAAGGGTTTCAACGTAAGTGCCCAAAAATCGACTTGGCCTCTGCCTCTAGTGCTCTTCTGTTCCCGGAAGAAGCAGTAGGGGCCAAACTAGCAGCCGTGTCTGTGATTGGCTGAGAGTCAGCCAATCGCAGCCTCGGCTATTGGGAGGGAATTAAGGTGGGTGGGTCTATTTTTGGCCATTTCTTAATGTTAAAACCCTAGCATTTAGGGTAGGAGAAGGGTCCCCTACACTGGTCTACTTGTTTACTTCAGCATGGAGGCATCCGTAGGGAGGGGGAGGGCTCCCGTGCACATGCCAGAGTCCTCAAAAAGGATAAGGAAGCAGCAGGCACCGAATGACACACAGCTCCTACTCTTCACTTTTTTGGACTTTCAGAAGGCAGGACAACCATAAGGAGCTGAGGAGAAGGGTAACTATTTTTAACACTGCACAGCGGGGCAAATTTTAGTTGGGGGGGCGTAGACATGCCTTTTAAGATGTCCTTGATATATACCTGTATACTATAGGAATAGTCAATCCCAAAATGTTTGGATTCTTTTGTTATAGTTACAGAGGGATGAATAGGTATGCCTGGATGTAGATGTCTAAATCATGGCAGAATAGCGATAGATTTAGACTGATTTATATACTGAAAGTGGCCATTAAATGTATGGTCAATTTTCATTTTGTCTTGTCATAGATTTTTTTTCTTTTTATCAGCTATTGCAGAAAAGTAGCCCAGAGGAAAGGGAAAGGATAATAAAGCAGCTGAAAGAAGAGTTACGGTTAGAAGAAGCTAAACTTGTGCTCTTAAAAAAGCTTCGGCAGAGTCAGATCCAGAAGGAGACTGCTCCCCAAAAGGTATTGGGAAATGTTTTGTTGATAATTCCTTACATTTTTACTTCATAAATAATTGTAATTAAGAGCTAACTTTTAAAAAAAATTATTATAATTCCAGGTGACGTCACGAATTTCAGGCACAGTTATTCCTCCTCCCTTGGTGCGAGGTGGACAGCAGGCCCCATCCAAACAATCTACACAAATAGTAATGCCTCCTCTTGTTAGGGGTGCCCAAGTGAGTATTTTTTGGTTGCAGCTTTTTATGTTGCTTTCTTGACTACAATTAATTGCACTTTGCATGATACCTTGTATTTTAGTAGAATTGGGTTTTTTTGTATATAAAGAACTGTTGTAGTGTTACAGTGGGAGTTCTATTTGCTTTGTTTACTGGGAACCCCAAATATGCATTCCGTGATTCACTTAAACATATTTATTGGGTTAATTTATAACCTATTTATACATTGGGTCTTTGTCATTCCTGACATCTTAAGCCAAGTAGGCAAAGAAAAAAACATTTTCACGACAGTACTTGAAATAGGATTTAAAGGGGAACTGCGGTCCCTATACAAATATCCTCTATTAAAAAGATCAAATTTCCACCAATAGTGACACCAGGATCATGCTTCCAGCTGCAGTCTTTTCAAACTTTCAGCAGTATAAAAGGTGGTGCTTCCTGCCTACACAGTGAGCTGTAACATCAAAAGTATTGATCATTCCCATTTGTATCTTACTGTTTGAACAGAGCATCACCAACAGGCTCATAAGCCCCCCCCCCACCTTTTATTTTTAAAGCTAACCTCAAGTCAGTCTCTCTCTCACACATTGTTACGGTAGACATATACATTATAAATACCCGACAAATCCCCTTGGATCTGATTCCAATGGAATTTGATTTCATGATTCCAGATTTCATGGATTTCAATTGGATTCCAGATTCCAACTGAAACTGCCAGTGCATGGGTGATTGTAATTGCAATAGATAGATTTGGGTTTTATGTCAAAGGTCAGGTGATGTCACTCAACTAACTGGAAGCAGGAAATTAGAAAATTTACCCAATATAATTTCTCACAGGCTCCTGCCAAAAATGTGATTGTTAGCTAATTTTAAAGGAAATACTGCAGGCTTTTCATTTAACCCTAACTGGTTTGGAGGCTACGGTAGCCCTTTTTACATTTTTATTGTCTACTACAGTTGGTTTGCTTTGAAGTTAAATCTATTTGGTTGCTTCAAATTAACATCACAGACACATTTTTGCACCTCTTATTAAATGAGCCTGTTAATGTTTTTAGCTTTCACCATGGGGTTGAAAGACATGTTTGGTTTTATTAGCCATTTTAATATTCCTTTTTTTCACTGTTCTTCCTGTACTTCTCCCCACCCTCCCTTTTTTCGACAGCCCATATCTGTGTCTCCTCAGCAGATTCATAACATCAGACAACATCCAAGTACAGGTCCACCTCCATTGCTCATGGCCCCTCGTGCATCAGTACCCAACATTCAGATGCCAGGTCAGAGGATCATCCAGCAAGGCTTGATGCGTGTGGGCAATGTGGCAAATGTGGGGAACACAAGTCTACTAGTCAACATTTCACAGGTGGGTTGCTGAATGCAGTTATATTTTTAAGGTGTGATTGAGGCTCTACCAATCAAGATCTTTGTTCAATTCTAAAGGAAACAAAATATTTTACAGGGTATCTATACTGAAAAAAAGTTATTTTAAATTGACCATTACTGGAAACTATTATTCTTCCCAACAACCACTGTTGATCTTCATCCTATTTCTTAATATATCCAATCTAAAACATACTACATTTATGCTATCAAGTGCCTTGCTGTCAAACTTTGATTTCAGCAGTTTTGTTGCTGCTGAAATGTTGACAGAGTTTTGACAGTTGAAATGCTGTATACTGTGTACAGTTTTGACAGTTGGTTTGGGGGGGGGGGGGGGGGAGAAAAGTCAGGTCAATGGAAGTGGGAGTGGTTAAAAGAGGGAGGGGGAATACTGCTCCTAAGCAAAACATGTGCTGGATTAAAGGCATGCAGCAACACACACAACCTCAGAGTAAGTGCTACTTTATATTTTAAAAAATGACTTTTCTTCATCATTTATTTACAGATTATGTCCCTTTAAAAATGAACTGTGGATAACTTATATACCATATTACAACTAAGCTTGTCATTTCTTTAATATATTAGAAATATATTAAAAGCAAGCTAGGTGTCTAAATAGTTGATATTGGTATGTTAATTTGAGAGGCTCTTGATCCCTTTAATTCTTTCTTGTATAGTGTATAGAACTTTTCTTACATAATCCTATTGGTGTTTTGTCACTTTGTTGTAAACATGTAAAAAAATATGGTGAACTTTTGAGACTGAGAGAGCTGTGCCTTTCAAAACATTGCATAATGTGTGGGCAGACCATTTATTAATGTGATTAAGGGCACGGCCACACTGCAACGCAATCACATGGAATCGCATGCGATTTTGTTGCGTTTGCGCATGTGGTTTTTTCATTAAGTATTGGAAACAGCATGCAACTGTTGCATCTCACCCGAAAACGCACGTTTTCGGTCGTTGCTGCGATTCCAATATTTGGAAAAAAACGCATGCAGAAAAATTGCAGCAGTGTGGCCTAACCCTTAAAGCTCTTTATCTGCATTGAATTTGGTTTGTGGCTCATCATTTGTTCCTGTTATCTAGTATGGGTATATATCTATCTACTATCTTTATATTGTGAAAAATCTGTTGAGCATTCCTGGGGTCTGGATAAGAAACTATTTATTTATTGTGTTACAAACCGCATAATCAACATGCTTCAGCCAATTTATGTGTGGCCGTCATAGAACAAAAAACATAGGCTACTTTACAACTTTTAGAAACCACCCCACTAATTTTTAGGGTTGCACTGACTGCAATCTGATTGAAATAAACTGCCTTTATTGAGACTCCCAATGAATGCAGTTAATTGGTCAGTTTGCACTTGGTAATTGTCTGCTGCACGTTTTTAAAGGGTTTTTCCACTGAAAAAATAGTTTTGCCCATTTAATTTTATTGAAGAACCGGAGGTTCCCGACGGACTCTGTATTCTATGTGCATCGCACAGGTCAATTATAACCAATTGGTCTATCGAAAAACAAAGATTGGGCAAAGTGAAAAATTTCTGCCGACCCCCCCATCTTCCAGAACCTATATTCCATAGTTTTTAAGCTGAAATCTAATGAAGATCTGTTCTTCTGATCAGAATTTCTATTGTTTTGGCCATTCATAAACAATTGGCCCGTGTATGGCTTGCTTTACTTTAAAATTTACTGTAGACTAAAATTTATTTAAATAACCCTTTATCTATCTTACTGTAAAGTAAACCAATCTTATGATTAACCAGTAAGTAAGAGAAAAATTCAACCATCTTACTGAAATTGTATGTTAATGTGGAATGTCCGCCATGGTAGAAAACATTTTATGTTGTGACTTGTGAATAATTTTAGAAAATATTTGTGGACTGCCAACAAAGCTGGTTTAACTTCTTCCTCCATAGCTGCATAGTACCCAGGGTGAGGACCTAAATCGCTAAGTCCACACCTCTGGGTACTTAACCAAACTCCTGCAATGCTTACTCGGTCACCCTCATCCCACTGCTCTTCCCCTGTAAGTGACAGATAGCTATGCAGCCAATAGGAAGAGAATAGGGACAAAGCAGAGCACCAAGGGAGACTTTGATCAAGTATTGCAGGAGTTAGGTTAAGTACCCAGAGGTGAGGTCTTGGAAATTTAGGTCCCCACCCTGGGTGCTATGCAACTGTGATATGGGAAAATTTGTGGTTGGTACAATTTTCCTTTAAAGGGTATGTCCACTCTTAAATCTAATTTTTAATATAGCCTTCCCCCTGGTCCCCCAGCCCCAACCGCATCATTATTATCTTTAGAAAGTGCCTCAAACTTTCACTTACCTCCCCTCTTTCCTCCGCCGCGCTCCCGGCCCTCTGCTTGCGAGAAAATGCAAGCAGAGGGGCGGGACCGGCAGTCGCGTCTGTGATTGGCTGAGCGGCAGCCAATCACGGACGCGGCTGACGGTCATTCAGTGCAGCGGAGGAAAGAGGGGAGGTAAGTAAGAGTTTGGGGAGCTTTCTAAAAATAAAAATTATGCAGTTGGGGCTGGGGGACCAGGGGGAAGGCTATATTAAAGGGGATAAATGCTAGGGGGAGGGAATCCAGAGGGAGGGGGAGAAGGGCTGCAGTATGCATGCCAAACTTCTCCCGGAGGCAGGTAGGAGGCAGAGTCTATATGGACTCTGCTATCCTCCTGGTGGGGTTTTTAGGACTTGGGGGGGGGGGGGGGGGGGGGGGGGACTACAGGAGAACCCTATGGAGCTGGGATGTTAGGTAAGGATTAAACTACATACAGGTGGGGCCAGTAGTTGGGGGGATTATAGTTTTGGGGGTGGACATGCCCTTTAAGACAACTGTAGGACTACAGGCCTTTTCGGCAGAGAAACATTTAAATATTATTATTATGGATTTATATAGTTTCATTATACGTTTAATGTATGGTCGGACCTCAATAATGATCTGCGCCCATACATTCATGGTAGAGACTACCATTAGTCCTACAGCCCTTTACTGCGGGTAATTCCCCCAATAACACATGTGAATGGAGCTTTAGTTTAAGGGAAATCGTTAAAGACAGAAAAAAGTATGTTAAATCTGCTTATTAAATGTTTTTTTCATCATTTTGTAAAGGCATCACCAAATTCCTTAAAAGGCTCATCAGGAACGAGCAGTGCCTCCGGAATATCCAGCACCTCTGACTCTCCAGCCAGTCGCCAAGCAGCTGCCAAACTGGCCCTCCGCAAACAGCTGGAGAAGACTTTACTAGAAATCCCTCCCCCCAAGCCCCCTGCACCAGAGTTAAACTTTCTGCCTAGTGCTGCTAATAATGAATTTATCTACCTAGTCGGACTAGAGGAGGTTGTACAGAACTTACTGGAAAGTCAAGGTAAGGAGTTAATAAAGTATTACACTATTAAATATCTGTGAAGGTAACCATTCTGTTTTTACATAATTATGGAAATATGTTTTTTGCCTCCTATGGTGCTCTTGGCAATGACACTGTAAATTGTCCTCACACAAATTGTTATCCATATATATTTCACACATATATTTAGAAGTAAGAATTCTAAAATTATACCTTTTTTTAAAAAAAAAATCCCCCATTAGGGCTAGGCCACAATTGCGCTTTTTTAGCAATTGTGCTATATATAATCTATAGCAAAGAACAGGTAGCACTCTCAGGACTTGTGCAGCAAGCAAAGTGGTTTATTCACACATAATGTATTGACAACACGTTTCCGCCCATTAGCGGGCCGTCTTCTGAAGACTGAGGGCTGTGTAGAAAAGGGAACATCCCTGTCCTCTGAGGCCACACTGCAACGCACAGGAATCGCAAGCGTTATCGCACGCGATTGTGTGCGCGTTTTGCGCATGCATTTTTGCAGTTTTGTTATAGAAACGCATGCATTAACGCAACAAAAATGGTGAATGCATGCGTTACCAAAACCCGAACAGACGCGCATTGAAAAGATTTCCATTTTAGCAAAAAGCGTGAGCGCGAAATGCGGGCAAAAGTGTGGCCTCCAGGGTTTTTTCAGAGCGAACCATAGATCTCCCCAATTTCTAACCTAGAGTCATGCCTCTTCTATAATAAATAAGGGGAGGTTCAGAAAACTCAAGTATACCTGGTAGGCACTCCTTAAGACATGTCAATTATTTTTTAGCACACGACCTGTGTGGTTGCTACCAAAGCCACACTCCCATCGGATCACCAAAGGGATCCGATGAACACTGTCTTTTGTCCCTCTGATGTTGGATGGTGCCCTAGATAAAACTAAGGGTACCCAATATTTGTTTAGGGTAATCTTTCTCCAAAACTATACATGGAACCCCATCTGGCATATTTTAAGGGGGATTTTTTTAGCTATAATTTTTTTTTTCTTTTTTTAGATTTTGGTGTGTAATAAACATATACATTTTGTCGCTATTAAATTTGGTGGTCTTTTAGCTTTGCTCAGCTTCCTCCTTTTTAGTTATCTTTTAATTCTTGAATTTAAATTAATTGATTCAGAGAATAAGCATTTGTGTGTGGATGTTTTTTTAGGTTTCTAGAGAAAGCCTTTTTTTTTTTTTTTTTTTTTTTTAATCTGGGGTAGGAGGACTCCTCAGAGGTTACCCTGAATCGCAGTGATTCTATCAATGTTTGCTGCAATAAAATAAGAGACATATTTTATACATATTGCCTCTGTAAATTGTCCTTGATGTTTAAATGAGAGGAATTCCACTCTAAGTGTTAGGCCACACTGGTGCGTCTGTGTGAGACTCGCTTGGCAGTGCATCACAATGTAGGTATGCACACTGTGCACCTGCGCTCTGAGTGACAGTTGGTGGCAGACAGAATTGTTACGCTTTACAGCAGGGATAATTGAAGGCAGAGAGAGTCTCGGAATCAGGAAAAGTATGTTTTTAAAGTAATTTTTTTTTGATGCAATACAGTTATCCTTTAATGTGGAAATAATGGTGTGTACCTTATCACATAAAGGGCATGTCCCAGAGTAGGAAGCCTCTTTGTAATCTGTACCTGTCTGCTCATCGGACATGATGCTTTTTTAGTTTAAAATTCCTTGTGCTGCTTACCTATATAATTGAGTATAAACAGAGGAACCTATTTTTACCTGAAAAAATGATTAAAAGTGATTTGACTCGAGTAGGAAATATGAACACTACTGTATGGAAATTTTGCTGTCCTTTTAAAGGGCAACTAAAGCCTCAAAACAATACAGAATCAGAAAGCAACAATAGACACCATCCTCTTTTTGTTTCTGTATTGTTTTGAGGCTTTAGTTTCCCATTAAATGGACAGCAGAATTCCCATACAGTAGTCCCGAAACTGTAATAGCCATACTGGTTTGGCTATTACTGTATGAGAATTCTTCTGTCTATTAAAAGGCAACTAAAGCCTCATTCCTTGACACTCCAGATGTTTGTAAACTACAACTCCCTGGCTCCTATAGCATGCTGGGAGTTGTAGTTTCCAAACATCTGCGGTGGCAAGCACCCCCCCAGTTCAGTGGACAAGAGGACTTGCTGGTAAGTGGGTATTCCATCCATTTTACCTGTACTTGTAATCCAGCAATTCAGTCACTCACTCTGCAAATCCGGCTGCTGCCTGTACTGATCTGCTGGCTGGCATCACCCCCCTCCACGATCAGCTGTTTTTAAACAGCTGATGGCATGTATGAATGAAGCATATGCATGATCAACTATTTAAAAGACTGGATCTGAACTTCTGGTTTGTTTCCGGAAGTTCGGATCCGGGCTTTTAAACAACTGATTGCTCGTATGTTTCATTTATACGCACGATCAGCTGTTTTTAAACAGGTGGTGGGCCCTCCCTGGGTCGTATCAGGCATGTCCACCTCCACTAAGAGTGTACCTATTTCAGAGTGGGTTATAGACAAAATATATAGATGCAAGTCTTCTGTGTTCTTGTCCTTGACACAGCTGTCTAGTAAATATTAGATGACCTGTTTGTAAGTTATAAAAGTAGTTATTCAGTGGGATGGAGAGCCAAAGAATTGGGGGAAAATACAGAAGTCTGCAAAATTACATCTGCAAATATGAATTATAGAAACCATTCCTCCTTTAGAATTTAGCTATAGTTCTTCTTTAAGGCTGGTTCTATATAATTGTCCATTTATTTGTATGCCCTTAAAGTACTGTATTGCTTTTGTGAAAATGTGTTGATTGTAGCTTGTGGATATGTTGAGGGCACGGCCACACTGCAATGCAATTGCATGCAATTTCATTTGCGATTTCGATAAAAATGCGGAACACAAATCGCAACGCACCCAAAAACGTGCGTTTTCGGTGCGTTGCCGCGTTTGTGGCCTAGCCCTTAAAACAGATTCCATGCATTAAATAATGATGCCTTAGAATAATTCTGTTAACTAATAAACTGCACCTGAACTAATTCTGGTTTTATGCTGCCATTTAGCAGCATTCTAAAAGCTATATACCAGAAATATATATTGCACTGGTAAGAAACTGCGCACACCATGTTTTGGAAGACCTAAAACACCAACAGGGAGATTCAATAAAAGTTCTTATTGTTTGAAATGGTGCTAATTTTGCCCCAACCAATCAGATCTTATTTAACATTTGAAAGCTAACATCTGATTGGTTGGGTCAAAATTAGCACCATTTTAAACGATAAGAACTTTGAATTACCCTGCAAATTTTATAACTATGACCTCATAGAGGGCAGTATATAGCATATTAGAATTGTTTTGCAGGCACAAGAACCTTTAGGTTTCTAAAAAAAATAAAAATGTCCCAGAAACATACTTACAAATCTTCTTCCCCCTGGCACTCTGCTGCTTCCTGCTAGCAGAGGGGTGGGACTGGCAGCTGCATCTGAGATTGGCTAGTCGGTAGCTAATAACGGACACAGCTGCTGGCTATGCTCACAGCCAAGGGAACAAAGTTCTGTAAGGGCTAGGCCACACTAGCGCGTTTTTCACGCGTTTCGCGCTCGCGTTTGCGCCCGCGATTTTCGCTAAAATGGAAATCGCGGGAACGCAAAAATTCCCGCGATTTCCGATGCGCATGCGATTGCGTGTCCGTTCGCGTTATGGTAACGCATGCGTTCACCATTTTTGGTGCGTTAACGCATGCGTGTCCATAACGTGAAAAGGCGAAAACGCTTGTGCAGAACGCGAGCGCGAAACGCGCGAGAATCGCGCACACAATCGCGTGCGATAACGCTCGCGATTTTGTGCGCGATTCCTGTGCGTTGCAGTGTGGCCTCACCCTTAGTATGTTTCTGTGGCTTTTTTAGAACTCTAAATCAAGGGGTAGGCTGGGGTGCCCAGAAAATAGCTTTTAGTGGTAAGGCACAAAGCAGCAATAATGGACCGGGGGGAAGTTCCCCTCCGCATGTCAGAAATATCTCAAATGGGAAAGGTAAGAGGCAGAAACCTTTTGGAGCCTCTCAGCCTCCTACTGCTTTCTGGCCATCCTAGAAAACTACAAGCACTACAGCAAAAAAAGGAGCGTTCTTCTACACAGGGGGAAGGGGCTTATGTATGGTGGATTTACAGTTTTGGGGTGGACATTACCTTTTAAAGTTGTCTTTTCATTTTTAGGTAAGACTGTGCCAGCCCCCTCGTCTCATGAACCTTACAGCTGTGCCCAATGCAAGACTGACTTTACTAGTCGCTGGAGACAGGAGAAGAATGGTACCATCATGTGTGAAACGTGTATGTCCTCCAACCAAAAGAAAGCTCTGAAAGCTGAGCACACAAACCGACTCAAGGCTGCTTTTGTTAAGGCACTGCAGCAGGAGCAAGAGATTGAACAGAGGATATTACAACAAAGCTCCTCCCCTGCGCAGACTAAGGTAGAACATTCTGTGCAGCACCACTCTTTAAAACAGGTGTGTAGACTTTATATATATTATTGTCATTGAACAAGCAATGTACAAGTCAAAGAAATGTATCTTTATCATAAGTTTGATTTGAGTTTTAATGTAATGTTTGATTTGAGTTTTAATGTAAATTGTTAAATTTACATTAAAACTCAAATCAAACTTGTGTATACTCCTAAAATGTAAAATGTTCCACTATTTCAACATCATTTCCCAGTGGGGGGGGAATAATATACCTCAAATGATGTGATGTGTGCATAGGAAATTTAAACAATGATAGACTGGTTATTTAACTGTCATAAAGACATAGGAACATATAGAGATTCTATAATTTTCAAGATTTTTCAATTTTATTCTATAGTGAAGTGTTGCGGTATGAAAACCCACAAAAGACAGGGATTATTATATATCCTTTTCCCCCCGGCACAAATGGTACCAATATATAACAATGTAACCGATCTTTGTAATTTTTTTTAGAAAATTGACTGACTTTGGGTTAAAAATGGTAACATTTGCTAATTTAAACTTTTTGCCATTTTTATTGGGTAAAATTAAACCTTTTTATGTTTACATACAAAAATCTTGTTTCTAAAAGGTCTAATTCTTCATAGAACAACAGTACCAGACAGATATATAGATACCCCACTTTGAAGAATTTTACACACAATTTTAAAGTACACCACTTTTCAAAACCATATGGTTATACATTTCAGGCAGACTGCAGATACCTGGACACAGCTATTTTAATTTTTTCATTCAAATACAAAGTCAAATGTGAATTTCACAGAAGAACTGTAGCGGAAAGTTCAAACTAACACAAATATGAAAGCCAAATTCCTTCTGAATAAATTGGTAGCAAAGACTTTGAAAAAAGTCTATTTGTAAATGAATCACATTGATTCCTTCACAAATACTATATAGCAAGCAGGCTGTCAGTGCCCGCTTGCTATAGCCCAGTAGTAAACTGTGTTAAGGACCCAAACATGGTTTGCTACTGACTAAAGTACCAGGTAGAAACTGGGGGAAGACTAAAGGGAAGCTCCGGACATCCTATGGTGTCACAGGGATTCTTTTCTGCTGCTGCTCTGCTTTAAATTCAGGTACCGTGTTCGGGGGGGGGGGGGGATGGGTGGTATCCCTATACGATCAGCACTGGTTAAAGGCTATGTCCACCCACAAAATAAAAATTTATATCATGCTCCCCCATGTCCCCAGCCCAACGCTTGTTTAGTTTTTTTAAAAAGCCCCCCAAACTCTTACTTACCTCCCCTCGATCCTCCGCCGCACTGCCGGCCCTCTGCTTGCGAGAATGCAAGCAGAGGGGCGGGACCGGCAGTCGCGGCTGTGATTGGTGAGCGGCAGCCAATCACGGACGCGGCTGCCGGTCAGTCAGTGCAGCGGGAGGAAAGCAGAGAGGTAAGTAAGAGTTTGGGGAGCTTTTTAAAAAAAAAAAACATGCGGTTGGGCGGGGGGGACATGGGGGAGCATGATATTAAGGGGGATTTGTGCTGGGGGAGGGATAGGAACGGGAGGGAGGGGAGGGAGGGGGGAGAAGGCTGCAGCACGCATGGCGGAATCTCCGGGAGGCCAGGTAGCAGGCAGTGTCATATGGACCGCTGGCCTCCTGGTGGGCAGTTTTTGGAACTTTGGGGGGGGACTACAGGAGAACCAGATGGAGTTGGGATGTGAGGTAAGGATTAAAATACACTACATGGTGGGGCCAGTAGTTGGGGGGATTATAGTTTTGGGGGTGGACATGCCCTTTAATATATCTGAATGAAACTGATGGGGGATCAAGGCGAGAGGAATGGCACTTAGAATGTGCCCTCATGTAGATGTCTCCAATGTTTTTTTTTGTTTTTTTTTTGAAGGAGAAATGCCAAGCATGTGGAGCATACGTACCTGGCCACATAACTCTAGGTAGCCTGGCATGGAAAGGGTCAACAAAAAATTTATTTGAAAGTGCTTATTTTACAATAATTGAATACATGGTTTCCAGAACATCAGGACTCATTCCTAGAAAACAAATAAAATGGTAGAAGCACATTTAATAGCAATAATATACACAGAATATTCACTAAGTGCTCATATAGAGCACTTAGTGAATAAAGAGTTGTATTATATTGGCACATACTGTTGAATACATGGAATTTTTACTCTTAAGTGTGTTTCTTCCATTTTATTTGTCTTCATTAAATGCTGTCGTGTGGTAAAGGATTCTAGAATACTCTTGGTAACATTGCTGATAGTTTCTTTGCTAGAAACCCTTCGGATGTATCTTTTGTGATAAAAATATCCCCTTGGCTGGTTAACGCAGGTTCAATTTAATTGATCAAATAGGCTAAAACCGACTCATGGCATCTATTGATACACACAATAGAATGACTGTGGGAGCACTCCTTAGGCTAATGGTTCGTACACATGTGCAATCGCGGGTGCTGACACACGATGTCAGCACCCGGCTGTTTCGGCAGATAATTGTGCTGTGTATGGGCACTTTATTGGTGCCCGGCCGGGCGGATCTTCAAATGAGCACCTGTTTTGGCTGATAAAGTGCACATATAACGGCACAATTATCGGCCGTATCGGCACCCATGATCGCACGTGTGTACGAACCTTTAGTAACTCTTCCATTTTTTGTGGAAGTGCTACAGATCTGGTCAATTGTTTATATAAACATAGAAAATACATATAAATTCCTGGGCTCCATACAATATTGTCAGCACACTGGCACACATTGTAAACAAAAGGTTTTTTTTGTATATATTTACAGTGTTCACGTGAATGAAAAGCCTTCCAACCAAGTCTTTTCATATACTTTTTTTATTTTTATTTTACTTGTTTACTTACTCCTGCTTTAAAAACTTTAGTGGGTTTTTCGACAGTATTTTGTTTTTTGTGTTTATTTAACTGAATGTTAATATCCTGCTATAACTTTTTTTAATAGAGCCCAACACCAATACAGCGTGGACTGTCTGGGACCACACGAAGCATCCTGCATGTGTTCCCCCCTACAACCAAGCTGACCAGTGCAGCACCTCTTGCAAACCGGCCTGGGAATCCAGGAGAACGTTCTTTAAACAAGGGTAACATGTCAACAGGAAACTGGAAGAAGACTTCAATCAATGCAGGTGAGTGTTAAATCAGGGTCAAGTTAGTAGTACCATAAATGCTTTTCTGTTGTGGTACGTTGCTGTCATAACCCATGTATATCCTATTGTATGTCTTTAGCCTTCATAGATTCTTACTTGCATTTAACAACACAAGGTACAGTTGTGGCTTTAAGAAATAACAAAATCTATTAGCCATTCTTTTAAAGGCTTGTAAGTACATTTTTTGTCTCACTCGAAGATTAGGGAAACTTAACAAATGAGGACTAATATTGAATTTAAGCTTCAAAAAGGTGAGATTTCAGAAAAAAACATGGCATTTTCAGTACTGAAAATTGCCAATAAGTTAGAATTTTAAAGTGCTAATTTCACAATAAATGTATTTCCAAAAACGTTATTTCTTTGCAAACACCAATATCCAGTTGTGCAAGCTTAATTTAAATTGACTAATAAAGCTGTTTTCACTCTTATTTATGTGAATGTACTACATTTTGGCCCATAATGCTGCTTTGTGATGCAGCCTCCTGCAGTCACATCTATATTTCATTTATTTTAAAGGTCATATAGCAAGGCACTAATTCTATGCTTTTGGGCATATTAATATAAATTATTAATAATGAACTTATATGTAAAATCATGTTTCTTTGCCGGACATGCCGTTAACTAATCTGCAAAATCCTTTGTGCCTTGGCTTTATTCAAATAGGGTTTCAACAAACACATCCTGTTAGACAAGGAGAACACCTTTCTCGGTTGTTCTGACCAGTTAGCTGGACAGATTATACAGTAGCTTGCAAAAATATTCACTCGCCTTGGCATTTTTTCCAACCTGGAATTAAAATGGATTGTTTAAGAGTTTTCACCATTTTATTTACAGAATTACCCTACAACTTTGAAGACTTTTTATTATTGTGAAGCAAACAATAAATAGGACAAAATAACTAAAAACTTAAGGATGCATAACTGTTCACCCCCTACAGTCAGTACTTTGTAGAGCCACCTTTTGCAGCAATAACACTCTATGAGCTTTTTTTGCCCATTTGTTGAGGCAAAATTGCTCTAGCGCCTGTTTTTGCTGCGATCCACGCAATAGTCGGTAATTGGAGCGCATGCGATCCACAAAAAATGGTTATCGCATTTGCTCTGAAAATGTAATGCAGTGCAGTAATTCTCAATGGGATCATTGGCGTGTGAGAGTGGTTTTAAGGGCCATGCCACAATAACACCAGTTTTGTAGATAAAATTTCACATTTAATTATTAGGGTGTTAAAGGCTTAATAGGGGTGATTTTGTCAGAGATTAATCTGAATTTAGGATTAGAAAGGAATTGACACTGCTAAACTTATTTTGTATTTTTTATTTAAGGAGGAACTTTAACTTTTGTGAACCCTGGCCTCACTGTGCACAAGTCAGGAGCTGTGGACCGTCAACGGGAATACCTCCTAGACATGATTCCATCTCGATCGATCACTCAGTCCTCTACATGGAAATAATAAATAAAACTCCTTACATTAACCGGAATACCAGACAAATGAATAAAGTACTCAAACCTAGAGAACATGCGAGATAAAAAAGAGGGCTGTTCCCTACACTGTCCTCCCCTTCCAGTTTTTTTTTTTTCCAGAAGGATGAACATGTCCTGCAAATCCTTCCATGCCCCCTGCTAGGTTTGTAACACTCAATCTTCTGTAGATGGCACCCTGGATACCATTTTTTCTCTGAGGCAGTGCCTCAGCACAAGATTCGCAGCAGATGACCATGTAGGAAGATTGTCAAGAATATACTTTGTTTCCTAGGTCTAAAAAGGACTGGCCAACAACTCAAAGTCCACCATATTATCTTGATATATATAGAAGTTTTTGTTTTATCTTTTCTTTCTTTATTTTTCAATTTTGCAGTTCCTCCCAAATTAAAAAGTCTAAACAAAAAAAAGTGCTTTATAACGTTGATACACAGAACTCTTTTCCCTGTGTGGTGTTCAAGGTGTAACTGGTGTTTTTGTTTTTTTTAATTGACGCATGGTTAAATGATCAGGTCCATTTCCAATTCTGGAGCAATCAGTCCAGACAGAACTAAAGCATTTGTTGATGACCAACAAATATAGATACGTAAAAAAAAAAAAAATATATATATATATATATATATATATAAATATATGTATGAAGTTTATAACCTACAATACCCCTTCAAAGAACTTTGCATTGAAATAGATTGATACAGTTGTAGAAGGATGTTATTGTCACAAAAGGCCATAATCTTGATTTCCTCACTCTTAGCTTGCTTTTTTTTTTTTTTTTTTTTTTTTTATATAAAGGACTCAAGTTTGTAAAGGGCTAGAGGATGTAGTGATGGTTGAATAGAGGTTGGTACCCTCTAAAAATGCTGCATTATTCCAGATTTGGGTTTTCAGTCTCATATCCTGTATACAATATTCTAATCTCATTTGTACTGGCTGTGTGCAACAATACAATAACCTTCCCCTAAAAGAAGAGGCAGATAGTCTTATTATTCTCTCCTCCATCCAGGTTATCATTGTACTCCTCTCTTGCTGAAAAAACAAAAAAAAAGTGTATTTTACAAAATCATGTTGCTATTAAACGCTGCAGGAGGTGGAGGATTGGAACAAAAAACCACACACACACACACACACATATATATATATATATAAAAATGTATAAAAACATCCTTTTTGCTTAAAATGTTCATTTTAATCTTTCTGTTGTGTGAATATACATGTTTAGATAATTTTTGATATATATGCAGTTGCTTAGGGTTTAGTGGTCCCCCCCTCTCTCCTTATTTGCTAGGGGGAGGCAGGGTTTATTTTCGTTGTATTAAAAAAAATGAAAAACTAGAGTTTAAACTTGACTTTGTGTGTATAATAAATTAGAAGGGATGAAAATATTATATATTTTTTTCCATTCCATAATGGAGGACTATTTCTGGGGTAAATTGTAAATGGCTGGAATAAGCGTTTTTTTTGTTTGTTTTTAATGCTAGGGGTAGTGTAAAAAATCACTAGCTTTGTCATGTGTCCCTAGATTTTCCCCAATAAGGCACCAAGGAATCTTAAAATATGACAAATACCATTACATAATTTTGACCTTATAGAATGCCTTATTGAAATATATTTACAATTTAGGTTTTCTTATATATGCATTAACAAGTGCATTGCTAGCAATATGAGGTTTTCCCTTATTCTTTATTTTCATAAGTATTTATGCCCTAAAATTTCATAACAAAATGGTCAAATTGACCAAAGGAGAGCTTCCTAGTAACCAAAGCCTAATGTCTTTTCTGGTCCATGAAATGATACAGGCTGTCATTTTTCTTTTCCTGGCCTCACATTTAAAACACTGGTGTATTCCATGATGAAGTTCAATTATCTTTTACCCTTTTGCTAAAGAGCACATTTCAGAGTTTATTTTTGATTGAAATTTTAGCTTTGGGGATGAAGGTATTTTGACTTCTTTTGGGAACTAGTGTGTGTCTCTTTGAATGTGTGGCAGGCTCAGATGCCCCATCCCTAATAAAACTAGCAGTTTCAATTTATTCACTCTGGCCAGAAAAAGCATCTCTGAATAATTATTAATAAATAACTAAGCCTATTTAAATCGTCTGGTTTTGTTTATTTTTACTACTGTACAAAATGATAAAAATGGCAAGTCAGTTCAATGCACAGGTTAAAATGTGTGCACAAAAATATGTCCACTGCAGTATAATTTTTTTAAATTGTTTATTTGACTCATGAAACAAGCAAATGGGTTATAACATGATGAAATATAAGCACTGGTATGTAGAACAGGGCTGGATAAATTTATTTGACTTCTGGAGCAATTTAGGCAATTCTAGGAGTTGATCTACTTAGGCTTCCTTGTGCCTTGTACATCTGTTCTCCATACCAATCACCATGTGCATCCCTGTGCGTCGAATACTCCCCTGCACCCCAATATCAAATAATGTGCTTCTTTGTCACACACCATCCTACATCCCATTTCAAACGTGCTTTTTTTTAAAAAAAAAAATACTAATGCATGTTTACGTGCACACACTTGTGCACCTTCATACTAAACAGCTGGGCATAGTATTGCAATATCGCACACTTATCAACATTGTAAAATACTGATCAGTCATAGATTATAGTTGCTGTTGTTACTGCAACTGCAGCCATAAACTACATATATCGTCTGGTAATTTACAGCCGCAATGTGAAATACAGACACGGCCATAATGAACTTGCAGTATCTGTAATAATCCTGGGTTTATGCCTTGTACATTTCTGCACCTTTATACCAAACTTTTTTTCCCCTGTGCCTTGCACTCCTGCATACCGAACATGCCTGTGCCTCATACATGCGAAACATCTTCCAAGTGAACAAAGCTGCAAATGCATGCTAAACGATATGTGCTTCCCTGTGCCTTAAGGTGGGTACACACCATACAATTCTCCCTCCTGGCAGACAGATCAAGTCTTCCAACTGGTCGTCCAAAAGGAAGGACGAAACAAAAGCAGCTGCGTCCAACAGTTAGTCATGGCCGATTGTGCAGCCCATAGAAGACTGCACGATCGGTCATGGTTTTCTGACCCATCCGATCGTGCTTTTGTCTGATTTGGAAGAAGGAAAGGTTGGAGACGCCATACAATAATTTGGCCTGACCAAAACACTGAAATGTCAGTTGGGCCGAATTATTGTATGGTGTGTACCCAGCTTTACACTTCTCTGCATTCCCATATCAAACAGCTATCAAAGGTATAGCTACCCACACGGTCAATCCTTTGGTTGCTATGTCTGTTCCAAGACAGTGACCATAAAGTAGAATATAAGTTGTTGGAGCCACTCAGAAAAACTGCAACCACTACGGAATTAGCAAAAACATGTATTTTTTTGTGCCAACGCAACATGTTTAGGACAACTAGGTCTTTTCTTAAGTAGACAATTAATATTCCCATACCAGACATAATGCAATTTTTTTTGACAAATCACATTTCTGCACTTCCATATACTTTGTTGTTAATTACATGGTCCTGTGCTTACATAACATGTGCCTCACAGACTTCTACACCCCCATACCAAATACCAGGGATAAGCAACCAGTAGTCCTCCAGATGTTTGAAAACTACAGTTCTTGGCATTCCCTGGTTGCCTATTCCTGCCATATACATCCTATGTGCCTGACACTAGCATTAAGATGTCGGAATGATGAGGAACTGTTTCAAATGCTCCATTTAAACTACTCTTCACTTTAGTAATATTGGTAGCAGGATTTACCAGGGCTTGTTTGTATAAGGGATAATTAGCTACTTACATATATAATATAAGGGATAATACGCTACCTACAGTGTAATATAAGGGGATTATGCCACCGAGGAGTTCCCCAACCATATAAAAACATGAGGCCGTTAGGCCGAGTGTTTTTATAAAGGTCAGGGAACTCCAAGGTGAAGTAATATCCTTATATTATTCTGTAGGTAGCATATTATTCCATATAATACATAAGGTCAAAAAAAGAAAAATCCAGCACAGGCTCTGTATCTCCCCTCCCTCCCTGTATTAGTAATGTAGATAACAAGCCCATTTTTGTGCATACAAGTAGTTACAGTAACTGCCGTTTCTATCTCAAACTAAAAGACGACAATAAACATTGCTCTCTCCCGGTGCAGTTCCGGTTCGTTACACTGACTGACTGAATTACTGTGCTGATAATGAGTGAGCGCATTCCTGTAAGTCATAATTGACTCGGCCACTCACTCCTCCTTATCATCTCAGTAATTCAGTTAGAGGGGCAGTGGAATACAGGAAATCACTCTGTGACATCACTTAGTTACTGATTATATAGATTCTCGCCACTGCACCTTCCAATTGAAATGCCAGAGCCTAATGTATTATAAGGATATTCTGCCCCAAAATTGTTCTGTGAAAAAGCATGAGGCAGAGTTATTTTATACAGGTCAAGGTGACTTGTCCTAATAATACTTAAAGGACATGTACATTGTAAAAACAACTTTATCTTACTGCAGGGGTGCCCAATCCATTTTACCTCAAGAGCCTCATGTGCGGTCCCTGACCACCTTTGAGGGCTGCATACACCTCACACACACACACACAGGCACATGCAGACACACATACAGGCAAACAGACACAAAGACTGGTTAAGACAGACCGGCAAATGCACACAGCCTGTCTTTCTGTGTTTGCCTGTCTAAGACAGGCAAACACACAGGCTGTCTGTGTTTACCTGTCTAAGACATTCAGGCAAACACACACACAGCCTGTCTTTCTGTGTTTGCCTGTGAGTGTCTGTGTTAACCCGTCTCTTAGACCAGCAGGCACTCATGCAGACAGGCTAAGATAGAAAGGCAGACACTCAAACACACAGATTGCAGGGGCTTGACAGGGTCCAGGACAGGAGAAGGAAGTACGCTGTCACCACCCACGTTTTTTTTTCTGGTCTTACCTGAGGCAGTGCAAAGGGAAGCAGCAAGTACGGTCTGGGAACCGAGGAAGGGGGGTCTCCTCCAGCTTTCCCCCTGTAGCAGCGGAGACAGCCTAGCTCCCCTTCCTCCTTTAACACCAGGAACAGCAAGGGGACCACTTCTTATTACCTTTGGCCCGCAGGTTGGGCACCACTGTCTTACTGGATAGCTGTGGCTTTAAATATAAAGGTGTTTTTTTTTTGTCCTATTACCCTACCTTTAATACTTGAATGTTGCTGTCTTCCTCCTCCACTGTAATGTCGTTTTTAGTTCTGGATTAACACAGGTTAGGCTTCAATTCTCTCTCCTCCTGGACTGTGTTTTGTATTGAGGTAGCAACATTGTCCATGTGCCGATATACAGTATCAGTCCAGGGATGGTTGTTGTGTCACTATTTTTTTCTTATGCAATAAAATTAAAGATATCCAAAAAGTGCAAATTGAACATAATCAAGAATAACAAACTAGTGCATGAATATAAATCACCCTGTTTCGGGGTGTAGGACGAGCAGCCAGTGCACCTCCCTACATCTCCAAGCCTTTTGCAATCAACAGCAGATATTCAGACGTCCGACGCCATCCATAGCTAGTTAATTTCTAGTTTACTAGTTGCGTGTCTCTTGGGACAATCTCTGTGAGAGGGGTCCAGCAAGTGGATCTGAGGTTGGCCTGTGTAAGCAATCTAGGGCCCCCAGATCACTCTATTGACTAAATTAGCACAATTTTTAACAAATATGAACTTTTATTGAATCCATTTTTTTTACAGAGACTTTCAGATCACCTCAATCCTTTGTCAAGCCAACAAGAACAGCATGTGTTTCCTTTTATCAATTTACATGTATTGCCATCTAGTGGGTGAAACATTGTAACAGATAAAAGGGTATGTCCACCTATAACATAATATTTTTTTTGTTAACCCCTAACCACATGGGTTATGTCCACCCTAAAATAAAACTTTCTCCGTAATGTAGGAACCCCCCCCTCCCAAACCTAACCGCCATATTTATACTGTAAAAAAGTCTTGACATGTAAGTCTAAGGGCTAAGATGTAAGGTAAGGATTTTAACACTACGCAGTGGGTTAAATAATAGTTTTGGGGGTGGACCTGCCCTTTAACCCTTTCACTGCCACAGATCGTATATTCACGATCTGTGCAGTGAATACTCAAACTGCCACAGATCGTGAATATAAGATCTGTGGCTTTCAGTCCCCCCCAAAAAATTGCCCCCTGCTACGGGCGATCGGGGGGCAGCATTCAAGTGCCCCCCTAGCCCCCTCGATCCCCCCTCGGTTTCGTCCAAATCCAAGGGGGGGTCAGAAGATATCCCTACCTGTAGCCGGGTCCCGCATGTAGAAGCCGGTCCCACGTGGAGTCTTCGGAGGAAGCGGAAAGAGAGACCCCGGTGACGTCACGGAGCTTCATCCTTCACCGGGGTCTTCCCTTGAAGTGGTAGGAGGCTGCCCCTGGTGGTCTAGTGGAGGTACTGCAGTGCGATCTCCATTCAGATCACTCTGCAGTACCTGTATAGTACAAGCTGTCATGCTGACAGCTTTACTATACATTTTGTGAATGGAACTCAAAGTTGATTTTTCCGATCGGATTTCGAATTGGAAAACGGGCCCGTATTCCAAGTTCAGTATCATTCTCTAAGATGATTTGATGATCATCTTTGGGAATGATCCAAAAAAAGGGGGGAAATGCACACAAAAAAGAATCTTAAAGTAATACACACTTTTTTTTTTTTACCTAAAAACTATAAATTAGCACAAAACTTTGTCTTCTCCAAGCTTCCCAATGTCCCCGGTGATATCGGTAAAGTAAACGAGGATCATTATTTGTTCGATTTAAAGGGAAACTAAGCCTATTTTAGTAGGGAATTTTGCAGAGGTACCAAAAAAAGGCGGGATTGAATTTTTAGGATCAGTAAAAGTGTGCAAAAACTTGTGTGACTCTCCGTACTAACTGGTTTTCACTAAAATACCACTAAAAGGGGGAGTGGGGATAGGTGTGGGGGGTGGGTTGTGGCGTTTTTTGTATTTTTTCTTGTAATTGCAATTGCGCATGGATCCCATTTGAGCTAGTCGGTGGCCCCGTCTCTGTTTGCACCCACCCATATGGCATACCGTTTGATTTAGGACATGTGGGAGATTGCCATTTAGTGGGTTTATGTAGGATTTCAACCATTGAGTCCTCTTATTATATTTTTTCACAAAATCTCCTAAAAGCACGGAGTTCTATGAATAACAGCGTCTGGAATTCTTAATGTATATACGAAAGCATGATACCATCACGTAGCTGAAGGTGTGTAGCTTCCAAAAATATATAGTTTGTGGGGGGTATTTCCAAGTTGATTAGGCTGTTCAAATTACAGAACACTTTGATTTTTTTCTTGTAATTGGACTTGTGCATGCGTCCCATTTGAGCTAGTTGGTGGCCACGTCTCTGTGTGCACCGACACATATGGCATACCGTTTGATGCAGGATATGTGGGAGATTGACATTTAGTGGGTTTTTTTGCTTGTCAAAAGGGTTTAGGTAGCATTTCAACCCTTGAATCATCTTATTTTATTTTTCACAAAACCTCCTAAAAACACGGAGTTCTTTGAATCACTGGGTCTGGAATTCTTCATATATGAAAGCATGGCATCATAACGTAGCTGAAGGTGTGTAGATTCTAAAAATATATAGTTTGTGGGGGGAATTTCCATGTTTCGGGACTGTTTCCTTAGAAAAAGTGTAGGCTGTTCAAATTACAGAGCACTTTGATTTTTTCTTGTAATTGCATTTATGCATGCGTCCCATTTGAGCTAGTTGGTGGCCACGTCTGTGTGCATCCACGCATATGGCATAACGTTTGATTCAGAACATGTGGGAGACTGATATTTAGTGGGGGGGTTTATTTGTGGGGGGCATTTCTAAGTTTTGGGGCTGTTTGACATTAAAGAGCACTTTGATTTTTTCTTGTAATTACTTGTGCATGTGTCCCATTTGAGTTAGTTGGTGGCCACGTCTCTGTGTGCACCCACACATATGGCATACCATTTGATGCAGGATATGTGGGAATTGACATTTAGTGGGTGTTTTTGCTTGTCAAGTGGGTTAGTAGGATTTCAATCCTTGAATCATCTTATTTTATTTTTCACAAAACTTCCTAAAAACACAGAGTAGATTCCAAAAATATATAGTTTGTCGGGGGGAATTTCCATGTTTCGGGACTGTTTCCTTAGAAAAAGGGTAGGCTGTTCAAATTACAGAGCACTTTGATTTTTTCTTGTAATTGCATTTGTGCATGTGTCCCATTTGAGCTAGTTGGTGGCCACGTCTCTGTGTGCATCCACACATAGGGCATACAGTTTGATTCAGGGCATCTGGAAGATTGATAATTGACAAGTTTTTTTTTAAATAACATGGAAATTTGCCATGATTTTTAACTTTGAATTGTATTTTTATAAATTTTTCCTGATAATCTGTTAAAAAAGCAAAATTTTACATGAAACTGCGCCCACACCATTGGTGGTATGCATAAAGGAATCACTCCATTGTGTAGATGAAGGTTTGTAGATTCCAAAAATATATAGTTTGTGGGGGGAATTTCCATGTTTTGGGACTGTTTCCTTAGAAAAGGGGTAGGCTGTTCAAATTACAGAGCACTTTGATTTTTTCTTGTAATTGCATTTGTGCATGCGTCCCATTTGAGATAGTTGGTGGCCACGTCTCTGTGTGCATCCACGCATATGGCATTTAGTGGGTTTTTTTGCTTGTCAAGTGGGTTTAGGTAGGATTTCAACCCTTGAATCATCTTACTTTATTTTTCACAAAACCTCCTAAAAACACGGAGTTCTTTGGATTACTGGGTCTGGAATTCTTCATGTATGTATGAAAGCATGGCACCGTAACATAGCTGAAGGTGTGTAGATTCCAAGAATACATAGTTTTGGGGGGTATTTCTAATATAGAGGGGTGTTTAGTCTGACAAATCTGAAAAGTTGCTGTAATTGGGCCATTGTTCATTGGCTCACTTTGTGGCTAGTTGATTCCACGTTTGCGTGTGTAACCATACATAGGGCATACCTTTTGATTCAGGACATTTAGGAGATTGATATTTGGTAACTTTTTTTTACATTACTTGGGATTTTGGCATGATTTATACCTTTGAGTGTTTTTTTTCAAATTTTTTAGAAAATCTGCTAAAACTGTGAACTTCTACGAAGAAACTCTCTGCGGCCCACACCATTGATGGTAACGAATGAACACAAACTGCAGAATTTGGTAGATAAAGGTGTGTGGATTCGAGAATATAGGTTTGTGGGGGTTGTTTTGTGGGGGAAAATTGCAGACTGTTCAATTCAGATTTGACTGATTTTTTTTTGCTGTTTCTGAGCCATTGTGCATTGTTTCACTTGTGTCTTTTGGCTTCCACGTCCGCGTGTGTAACCACACATATGGGATACCGTTTGATTCAGGACATTTGGGAGATTGATATTTAGTAACTTTTTTTTACATTCCATCAGGTTTTGGCATGATTTCTACCTTTTGAAGTTGTTTTTTGTTCATTTTTTCAGACAAATGCGAACTTCTACGAAGAACTGCGCCCACACCATTGATGGTATGAATGAACAAACTACAGCGTTACATAGCTGAAGGTGTGTAGATTTCAGGAATATATAGTTTGTGGGGTTTATTTCTAAATTACAGGGGTGTCTTGTGGAAAAAACTGCAGACTGTCCAAATTCGGAGTTGGCTAAATATTTTCGCTGTTTCTGAGCCATCGTGCATTGTCTCACTTTGTGGCTTTTCGCTTCCATGTCTGCGTGTGTAACCACACATATGGCATACCGTTTGATTCAGGACATTTGGGAGATTGATATTTGTTAACTTTTTTTTACATTCCATGGGGTTTTGGCATGATTTCTACCTTTCTGAATGTTGTTTGATGTTCCTTTTTTTTTTGAAAATCTGGTAAAAGTGCTAACTTCTACGAAGAACTGCGCCCACACCATTGATGGTATGAATGAACGAACTACAGCGTTACATAGCTAAAGGTGTGATTTCAGGAATATATAGTTTGTGGGGGGTATTTCTGAGTTGGGGGGTGTTTTGTGGAAAAACTGCAGACTGTTCAAATACAAAACTGGCTAATTTTTTTTTTCTGCTACTGACATTTGGCACTGGTCACGCTCTGGGTTAGTTGGTAGCCATGTCTCTGGGTACACCCATGAATGTGGCATACCGTTTTATTTGGGAGGGGTTAGGCTTTCATATTTGAGATGCGTTTGAACTTTCCTCTACAGTTTTTAGCTGAAATTGCATTTGATTTTGTCTGATTTTACAGTTGAGGAAAAAAAGGAAAATGTGAGAAAATAACTTGCAATTGGATGAAGAGCTGCGTCCGGGTATCTGCATTTTGATCGAAACTAATCTCACTCGTAAAATCCTGCGGGTGTGTAGTTTCTAAAAATATCTCACTTGTGGGGATATTTCAGTTAATTTGGTAGATATTCTATGTTAACTGTCAGTAGTGGTTATACATTTTAATTTGGTGTAATATTCTAGAAGGTGTAGTTTTAGTTTGGGGGGGTCTCCTGTACAGGAAAAGTCGGGTACCTACATATATCTGGTATCGTTGTACTCGGGAGTATCTGAGCTTTTAGAAACAGTAAGATTTTTGTGTGTAACCTTAAGATAACTATAAGTAAAAATGGAAAAAATCCATGAAAATTTGCACATTTTTCATTTTTTTTAACATATTTTACCCATAATTCCAGTAAAATTTCCAGAAAAGTTAAAAAATTTTGTTACCATGTTAAAGTACACTTTGTGCTGAAAAAAAACAATGTATAATATTCCTGATTTACTGCAAGGTTTCCTACTGTAAAATTAGTCTAAAGCGATTAAGGGCAAAATCCTGAAAATTCTTCTGGCAGTTAACGCAAAAAAAAAATGAAATTCTTCTGGCAGTGAAAGGGTTAAAGTGTTCACCCAAACAAACATTCAATTGCCTAGATGTTTGTCCAACATAAATTTTACCACACAGGCACTTTAGTATGTATACAACATGTGTAGTCAGTCATACATGTGAGGTATCATTTTCTGTATTTGGTAACTTTTGTAGGGTGATATCACATCACCTTTAATACAATTATTACTATATGAACAAGATAGGCAAGGTAAAGTTCCTTCTTTTTGTTGACCAGTGTCAATTGTTAACTTTCTTTATTCAAGCCTGGATCCGCTTTCACCATTTTATCTCTTAGGCAAAGGCCACACTAGCACGTAAGAGCGTACACAACCATGTATGTAGGCACGTTGCCGTGTGCTGAGATTGTGCAAAAAATTGCTGATTGCATGCGCTACAATTAACGGATCACAGTGCACATAATGTGGCCATTCCAACTGGCCAACAATAGTGTGCACTTTTTAACATGCTATCAGATTGTGTTAAAATGGGCTGGTGCGGCCCAGCCCCTAGGCTGAGGCCACACTACAATGCACCAAATCGCACGCACAATCGCGTGCGTGAATGTGTCTTAGCTATTATATAAAATAACGACCGTTATTTTCCGATAACGACCGTTATTTTACGATAACGCCCTGTATTTTCCGATAACGACCGGTATTTCCCGATATCGGAAAATACCGGTCGTTATCAGAAAATAACGGTCGTTATTTTACGATAGCGATCGTTATTTTTTCGATAACGATAATGATCTTTTATAAATAGGGCCCATTGTTTCTTATTTTTGTAGATTTCCTCATGGCCGGAGGTGTGCCTCTGGACTGGAAAAAGGCTGTTGATATTCCAATATTCAAAAAGGGTAGTCATTCACAGCCGGGTAATTACAGGTCTGTAATTTTAACTTCAGTGGTGGGGAAGATACTGGAATGTTTGATAAGGGAACATATTCTAGAGTATGTTTCAAGGACTTACATTACAAGTAGTAACCAGCATGGATTTAGGAGAAATAGATCTTGTCAAACTAACTTGCTTGACTTTTATAAGGAAGTGAGTAGAAATTTAGACTCTGGCATAGCAGTAGATGTAGTTTACTTGGATTTTGCAAAGGCTTTTGATACAGTCCCCCATAGAAGACTAATGTATAAGCTAAGGTCTGTTGGACTGGGGAGGCACATTTGTACATGGATAGAAAAGTGGTTAATTAATAGGATGCAGAGAGTAGTTGTTAATGGGGCTTCATCATTATGGACTAAAGTGCTAAGTGGGGTGCCACAGGGTTCTGTGTTGGGGCCACTTCTATTTAATCTATTTATTAATGATTTGGAAGTGGGTATTGTCAGCAAGGTTTCTGTGTTTGCTTATGACACAAAACTTTGTCGACCATTAAAAACTTCAGAGGATGTGCAATCGTTGCAGAGGATCTAGATAGATTGTCACATTGGGCTGCTAAGTGGCAGATGAGATTCAATGTTGATAAATGTAAGTTGATGCATTTTGGACTTGTGCTGCTTATACTATAAACGGCTCTGTGTTCAGTGAATCCGTTGGAAAGGGATCTTGGAGTTTTGGTGGATAACAAACTTAAAGGTAGCAAGCAGTGCCAGGCGGAAATGGCCAGAGCCAGCACGGTATTGTCTTGTATAAAGAGAGATATGGATTCAAGGGAGGAAAATGTTATTCTCCCTCTTTACAAAGCATTAGTAAGGCCTCATTTGAAATATGCAGTGCAATGTTGGAATCCTGTGTATAAAAAGGACATCTTTGAAATGGAAAGGGTTGAGAGAAGGGCAACTAAATTAATAAGGGAATTGGGGGAGATTAAATAAGAAGAGAGACTGTTGCAAGTTACTTGTATTAACACATAAAGTAGAGTTGATTCAGGGAAATTTCCGATTGCCACTTGGAGTCAGGAAGGAATATTTTTTCCCTTCATAAATTTGGTGGGAGTTTTTTTGCCTTCCTCTGGATCAACAGGAAATGAGGATTGCTAGATGGGTTGGACTGGATGGACGTATATCTTTATTCAACCTCAAATACTATACTATACTGTGCCTTTATTATTTGAAATATATACTTACTGCTGGTTTCTTTTAAATAAAAATTACATATTTAGGAGAAACCAGCAGTACAAATGTCAAATAATAAAGGCACAAAGTACAACCTTATTTTACAATACTGTGTAAAATAACCTGTGTTAAATAACATGAAGAAGAAAAGACATCGCATGACTTGACTGTTGCATTGGTGGGTGTAGTGGTAAAATAAACATTGCACAGACATCCCACTCTGCTGAACCTGGCTTCCAGGCAGGGTGGGGAGAAGGAGGCGTGACCGACTGACATGACGTCACTAAAGGGACGGGTGGGGGCGGAGTCAGGGGAGGGACAAGTTACACCCCCTAGCCACGCCTCTAACGTGTTGTAAATTACGTCACGTTAGATGCGTGGCTAGGGGCCTAACTGGCCCGTGTGATGTAATTTACGTCACATAGGAAGCATGGCCAGAAGAAGGCGTTCCGGAGGAGGACTCTCAGGTAGGTTCGGGTCACGGGAGCTTGGGGTGGTCTCGCGGGTGTGCGGGAGGCCACCCCAAAATCCAGGAGACTCCAGCAACTCCCGGGAGGGGTGGGATGCCTGCATTGCATGACTGGATGGTTGCATTGTTGTTTGGAGGAGAAGAAAAGACAGCATGCCTTGACAGTTGAATTGGTGGGTGCAGTAGCAGAATAAACATTGCATGACTGGATAGTTTCATTGTTTAAAGTAGAAAACACATAGCATGACTTGACAGGTTCAGTGGCAGAATAAACATTGCATGACAGGATGGTTGCATTGTTGTTTGAATAAGAAAAGACACATCATGACTTGACAGTTGCATTGGTGGAATTCACATTGCAAAATTTTAAAGTTTATTTTTAGGGGGGTAAAGGGTAAAAAGAAGATAAAGTTGGCAGGGCTTGCCCGCTCTGAATATTCCTCTAGCTGACAGAGGATATGGTACGGAAACAATTAGACAAAGTTAATATCAAATAACAGGACCGGATGGAATACATCGTCTGATCTTAAAGGACAATTATACTCACCTTCCCTCCGCTCCTCTTCTTTGGTCAGTACCTTTTACCCAGGGTGAGGACCGAAACGCTAGGTCTCACACACTGGGTTCGCGTAACTTGAAGCACAGCGTTACTGAAACGCTGCTCTGGTAGGCTCCGCCCCTCCTCTCCTTGCGCGACGAGGACAATAGGAAGGCATGCTTGTTGCAGAACGTGCCTTCCTATTGGCCTCGTCGCTGACGGGAGGAGGGGGCAGAGCCTACCAGAGCAGCGTTTCAGTAACGCTGTGCTTCAAGTTACGCGAACCCAGGGGTGAGGACCTAGCGGTTCAGGTCCTCACCCTGGGTAAAAGGTGTAAAAGGGTAAAAGAAGATAAAGTGGCAGGGCTTGCCCACTCTAAATATTCCTCTAGCTGACAGAGGATATGGTATGGAAACAATTAGACAAAGATAATATATCAAATAACAGGACGGACGAATACATGCGATCTTAAAGGACAATCGCTAGGTCCTCACCCCTGGGTTCGCGTAACTTGAAGCACAGCGTTATTGAAAAGCTGCTCTGGTAGGCTCCGCCCCCTCCTCTCCTTGCGTGACGAGGCCAATAGGAAGACACGCTCGTTGCAGAGAGTGCCTTCCTATTGGCCTTGTCGCTGACAGGAGGAGGGGGCGGAGCCTACCAGAGCAGCGTTTCAGTAACGCTGTGCTTCAAGTTACACGAACCCAGGGGTGAGGACCTAGCAGTTCAGGTCCTCATCCTGGGTAAAAGGTACTGACCAAAGAAGAGGAGCGGAGGGAAGGTGAGTATAATTGTCCTTTAAGAGAGCTTAGTCCAGTTTTATCTAGACCACTGTTTCTTATCTTTTCAGATTCACTTTTGTCTGGTGATGTGCCGCTGGATTGGAAAAAAGCCAATGTAATACCAGTATTCAAAAAAGGTAGTTGTTCCCAACCTAGTAACTATAGACCTGTAAGCCTAACATCAGTGGTAGGGAAAGTGCTAGAAACTTTGCTACGGGATCATATCCTTGACTTTGTCTCCAGAACTGATATTATTAGTAGTAGTCAGCATGGATTTATGAGAAATAGATCATGCCAGACAAATTTACTTTTTTTATGAAGAAGTGAGTAAGAATTTAGATTCTGCAGAAGATGTAATATGCTTTTGATACTGTGCTATATAGGTGACTAATGTATAAACTGAGGACTGTTTGCCTAGAAAAAACATTTCTACATGGATAGAGAATTGTTTTTTAGATCGCAAAAAGGGAGTGGTGGTCAATAGAGCTACATCTATGTAGGAATACCTCAGGATTCTGTACTGGGGCCACTTCTTTTTAATCTGTTTATAAATAAATGACTTAGAAGGGGACATTGAGAGCAATGTCTGTCTTTACTGATGACACTAAACTATGCCGAGCTTTGGAAACTTCAAATGATGTGCAATTGCTGCAAGCTGACCTAGATATATTATCAAAATGGGCAGCAGAATGACAGATGAGATTCAATGTTGATAAATGTAAGGTGATGCATTTGGGGTTTAACAATCCTTGTGCCACGCACATCATAAATAACTCTGTGAATCTGAAGTGGAAAAAGATTTGGGGGTTCTGGTAGATAACAGACTTAGCTGTAGCAAACAGTGCCAGACGGCAACGGCTAGAGCTAGCAAAACATTGTCTTGTATAAAGAGGGGAATAGATTCAAGAGAAAAAAATATTATTTTCCCTCTTCACAAGGCACTGGTAAGGCCTAATTTGGAATATGTGGTGCAGGTTTGGAATCCCATATACAAAAGGGACATCTTGGAAATGGAAGCAGTTCAGAGAAGGGCAACTAAAATAATAAAGGGAATGGAGGGGCTTGACTATGCAGGCAGATTAAACAAGTTAGGGCTGTTTACATTAGAGAAGCAACGTTTATGTGGGGACATGATCACTTTATACAAATATATTAATGGGCCACACAGTAAACTCTCTGATGCATTGTTTACTAATCGGTCACATCAGATGACTCGTGGACATCCTATAAGATTGGAAGAAAAGTTTCATCTTCAGTTTAGGAAAGGTTTCTTTACAGTGAGAACAGTGAAACTGTCTTCCAGCAGATGTGGTAATGGCAAGTTCATTGAATAGCTTTAAAAGTGGGCTAGATAAGTTGTTAAAACTAAAAAATATTGAGGAAAAACTGGTATTAATACATATATTGCAGTTCTGGTTGATCCAGGAATACTTTCCGATTGCCATTTGGAGTGAGTAAGGAATCCCCCCCCCCTTTTTAGCTGTTTTTTTTTTTTACTTCCTCTAGATCAACTGTTAGGTAGGGTTAAAAAGGAGGGTGAAAAGGTGGGACTTGATGGACATACAGTGGTGTGAAAAACTATTTGCCCCCTTCCTGATTTCTTATTCTTTTGCATGTTTGTCACACTTAAATGTTTCTGCTCATCAAAAAACGTTAAATATTAGTCAAAGATAACATAATTGAACACAAAATGCAGTTTTAAATGATGGTTTTTATTATTTAGTGAGAAAAAAAACTCCAAATTTTCATGGCCCTGTGTGAAAAAGTGATTGCCCCCCTTAAAAAATAAGTTAAAAAATAACTTAATTGAGATCTATCAGTCTCGTAAAGGTTATAAAGCCATTTCTAAAGCTTTGGGACTCCAGCGAACCACAGTGAGAGCCATTATCCACAAATGGCAAAAACATGGAACAGTGATGAACCTTCCCAGGAGTGGCCGGCCGACCAAAATTACCCCAAGAGCGCAGAGAAAACTCATCCGAGAGGCCACAAAAGACCCCAGGACAACATCTAAAGAACTGCAGGCCTCACTTGCCTCAATTAAGGTCAGTGTTCACGACTCCACCATAAGAAAGAGACTGGGCAAAAACGGCCTGCATGGCAGATATCCAAGGCGCAAACCACTTTTAAGCAGAAAGAACATTATGGCTCATCTCAGTTTTGCTAAAAAAACATCTCAATGATTGCCAAGACTTTTGGGAAAATACCTTGTGGACCGATGAGACAAAAGTTGAACTTTTTGGAAGGTGCATGTCCCTTTACATCTGGCGTAGAAGTAACACAGCATTTCAGCAAAAGAACATCATACCAACAGTAAAATATGGTGGTGGTGGTAGTGTGATGGTCTGGGGTTGTTTTGCTGCTTCAGGACCTGGAAGGCTTGCTGTGATAGATGGAACCATGAATTCTCTTGTCTACCAAAAAATCCTGAAGGAGAATTTCCGGCCATCTGTTCGTCAACTCAAGCTGAAGCGATCTTTGGTGCTGCAGCAGGACAATGACCCAAAACACACCAGCAAATCCACCTCTGAATGGCTGAAGAAAAACAAAATGAAGACTTTGGAGTGGCCTAGTCCAAGTCCCGACCTGAATCCTATTGAGATGTTGTGGCATGACCTTAAAAAGGCGGTTCATGCTAGAAAACCCTCAAATAAAGCTGAATTACAACAATTCTGCAAAGATGAGTGGGCCAAAATTCCTCCAGAGTGCTGTAAAAGACTCGTTGCAAATTATCGCAAATGCCTGATTGCAGTTATTGCTGCTATGGGTGGCCCAACCAGTTATTAGGTTCAGGGGGCAATTTCTTTTTCACACAGGGCCATGTAGGTTTGGAGTTTTTTTTCTCACTAAATAATAAAAACCATCATTTAAAACTGCATTTTGTGTTCAATTATGTTATCTTTGACTAATAGTTAACGGTTTTTGATGAGCAGAAACATTTAAGTGTGACAAACATGCAAAAGAATAAGAAATCAGGAAGGGGGCAAATAGTTTTTCACATCACTGTATATCTTTATTCAACCACAATTACTATGTTACAATGTAACTATAATTTAACCCACTACTGTCTCCACTGTGTTAAAAAATCCTTACCTTACATCTCTGCTCCAAATGGTTCTCCTGCAGTATCTGTGCAAATTTAGGAAAACTGAAGAGTAGGAGCTGTCAGTGAGTCATCAGGATGCCTGTTATTTCCTTGTCCTTATTGAGGATTCGGCATAAAAAATATCAAACTTTACGGTATCGCTCCTGAGCCAATTTAATAAATAATATAATCTTCATTTGGGGTAACATGCTATACCAGTAACACAAACAAAATTAGAATATGTTATGGCTCCAGTAACACAAAAATAAGAAATGTGTTGTTATATCTCCTCGGTATAACAAAAATGTTTTCTTGGTATTGCTCCAGTACCATTTATATAAACATGAAAAAAGGCATTCAGGATGCAGTCACTTAAAGGCCTGTGTTGTCCACTTTGGACGGTGCTAGGGTAACATTTTAGAACACATAAATAAATTGGGGAAGAAACCCCCTGAACACTTAAAGCACTCACACACAGTCTAAGTAAGCAAAATGCTTTTATTTATACAGAGAAGGACCTCAAAGGGCATGTTCACCCCCAAAACTAAAATTTAACTCACTACTGGCCCAACTGTGAAGTGTTCAAAAATCCTTACTTTAGTCCTCTGCTCCTTATGGTTCTCCTGCAGTGCTTGTTGAAAGTTTCAGAAAGTGAAGGGTAGGAGCTGTCTGTGAGTCATCCGGACCCTGCTGCTTCCTTGTCCTCTTGAGAAGTTTCTGGCATGCACAGGGGAGCCCTACCATCTATAGGTGCCCTATCTATAAAACCTTGTTTGGTAAAAAAGCAGCAGAAATGTACTTACATTGCTTTGTTCCCCTGGCGCTCAGCATTGCTGGCAGCCACGTGTGATTGGCTGCCTCTCGGCTAATCACAGACGCGGCTGCCGGTCCTGGTCCCACCCCTGCTTGCAGTTCCGGAAAACAGAGGGCCAGGAACAGATCGCTGGTGGAACAAAGGATTAACGGGGAGATCCAATACTCCATGCCGCGTTACTTACCTTAGCCCGATCCCGCAATACAATAACTGACAATAACTGACGTAAACAATAACTGACGTAAACGTAAGTTAAGGAGCGCGACCTTAACGCTCCCCAACCTTTACCGGTAAGTTAACGGCAGGGGTTTTGGATCGTTAGCACAGCGATATTTCCAAAAACATTTGGAAATGGCGCTATGCTCTAAATTCCGTCTAAAGCCCACGTTAACCCGAATTTTTTTCGGGTTAACGTGGGTTTTAGACGGAAAAGGGCCATATTGTATCTCCCCCTTAGTATATTACTGCTGCTTTTTTTACCAAACAAACTTAGCGGTGGGCTAAGTAGAAAAGTGCAAGCAATAGATAAAGTGCAATAGTGTTAATACAATAAAACCCAAAAATGGGTGCAGACTGGTTGTCCCCAGTATCAGTAAGATACAAGTAAGATTGCCACAGAGATGCTGGCTAAAAATCTAAATCCAGTGAGCTTCAGATATTAAATTCAAAATATACAAAGTCCACCCAAATAGTGCACTTTTTATGGGGTAGAAATATCCAAGAAGCCCAACCGAAGGTAGCCTGATCCACCCACACCCTGCAATATCAAGAGAATCCTGTAACTGGCTCCTCTTTCACCCGGAGCTCTGCCGAACAATAGAGGGACACAGCAACATATACGTATCGGAACGGATAAGTCGAACTTAAACAAACACCGGGTCCCTCAGGGCCCACTCAAATCTCACCGGGCTTACAGCGGGGGGGAAAGACCTCCCAAATTTCTCTCACTCTGTGGCACGGGACCAAACAGACCGACGCGTGTTTCACTTGTACTGTTAGTATGTTCCAGGCTTCATCAGGGTCTCATGATGATTTGTGCATGACCTGTTTTATGCGGTCTCTTAAAGGGCCATGCTGTCATTATCATAGCTGATACACATAAAATTTAATCTCATACACATAAAATTACATGTTCAGCTCTACAAAGTTTTCTATACATATTATATTAGTATTAAATTGCAAAGGGAAGGCATGTCTCAGAAGAGTTTACAAGGTAATCCAATAATAGAGTGATTACAATTTACACCCATATGTATTTACAAAAAGCAGGCTTAATTTAGGTCATTAAGACCTTTTGGATACAGAGTCCCCACAGTAAAAATCCGATGGCTTTCTGCCTGGAGGAGGCGTTTTTCAATGTTACCCTCTTTTTGTCCCAAATGGATTTTTTGTATACCCATAAATGTGAATATAACTTTATTTTCCTCATGTACTTCCCAAATATGCTCTACCATTTAGCTCTTTTCCAAATGTATGTTTTTAATGGCTCTAATGTGTTCCTGTATGCATGTCGACATGGGTCTTTTAGTTTGCCTTATATTTTGTCTAACATGTACACCATTTGGCAAGATTGGCAGTTAATGAGAGTTTTAACTGTATATTACGGTATTTATTTTCCTTAGATTTAAATTAGTCTGTTTGTTCTGAGCTAAAATGACTTGGGGAAAATGACTTAGGTCACACATTTTTTTCCTCTTCTTGCGGTTAGTGAGGGTTTTTCTCCCATCTTACCATTCATTGTTGTAGGACGTAATGAACTTATTGAATTAAAATGAATTTATTCTTGGTTTCCCATACAATAGCTCAGCTCTAGACCTATTTTTTGCTCTTATATATCCCCTCATTATATCCTTTTGTTGGTGGCCCTTGGCAGAAAAAAATTCTACCAAGATCTGCTGCTTGTGCCTCAAAGGCTTCATCCGCTAAGCAGTTTCTCCTCATACGGAGAGACTATCCAATAGGTATGCCTCTAGTGAGATTATGGGATGATGGCTGTCTGCTTGAAGTAGGGAGTTAACCGACATGGGTTTTCAAAAATTTTCAGTCACCAAGTGTAAGGCTTCGGTCCTTACCTGTGGCCGCGTCCCTGCGCTGCCGCGCGGGCATGCGTGCCGCGTGTGCAATCCATGCACGCGCGCGCGCGTCCGTAGTGACACGCAGGGTGCGTGGAGTCCGGATCAGGCTTCTGCAGCCTCTCTTCCCAGGCGCGTTCGCACAGACGCGCACGCTCCGACGCATGATGACGACATGGGGGGTCCTTCATAAGCCTCCCCACGTGGTGACTTCTTGATGCCAGTTCAGAGTAGTTTGTTCTGTTCTTCAGCTCATTCTTTGTGTGATTTGTCTGCCCAGTTTGTTCCTGATTCTTGGCCTCAGTTTCAGTGCATATCATTCCAGCCAGCACCTATTTCCAGTTCAGCTTCTGGTATCCATATTATTCCAGCCAGCACCTATTTCCAGTTCAACCTCTGGTATCCATATCATTCCAGCCAGCACCTATTTCCAGTTCAGCCTCTGGTATCGCTATCATTCCAGCCAGCACCTATTTCCAGTTCAGCCTCTGGTATCCATATCATTCCAGCCAGCACCTGTTTCCAGTTCAGCCTCTGGTATCCATATCATTCCAACCAGCACCTGTTTCCAGTTCAGCCTCTGGTATCCATATCATTCCAGCCAGCACCTGTTTCCAGTTCAGCCTCTGGTATCCATATCATTTCAACTAGCACCTGTTTCCAGTTCAGCCTCTGGGATCCTTATCATTCAGTCAGTACCTGTTTCCAGTTCAGCTTCTGGTATCCTTACTACTCAGTTGGTGTTAACCTCCAGTGCTCCTGCCTGCACTTCTTCCTGTTCTCTTTTACCAACTGCCTCTCTACACTGCGGGTTGGTTTCTGTGGACCTTGATCTGGAACCGCAACCTGGTGTCTGTCTTGCCGCACAACATCCTCACCATCAGAGGCTCTGGAGAAGACCAACAGACACTTAGACTCTGCGTCCAGTGAGAGGTTTGCAGGGGCTCTCCCTGAAGCTTCTTAACACTAAGAGACCCAGGGGCACTTCTAGGTTTTTTGCTGCCTGATCTAAACTTTTTATTTCAGCCCTTTCGCGCACCGCCGCCACGTTAAAGTGGCCGTGGCTTTGTGGATGGACGTGTTGCTCAAATAAACTTATTTTTATATCCTGTGCTATACACGTTGGTACAACTGTTACAGTAAATTTGAAATTCCATACTTTCTGTGGTATAAAAGATTTTGGCCAAAAGATTTGTAAGCCTGCCACCACATCAAGGTAGACTCTTTCAGCAGTGCCCTAACTAACCTAACTAGTCTAACATAGCCTCACAAACTAACTAAAGCTAAACTAAGCACTGTTGCCTAATGGTAGATGTGGCCCTGAAGAGACCATCTCTCTTTATTATCATGAGGTCAAGGAAGCTGACGGTGTCCCGACTCCAATCAAATGTAAGTTTTATATTGTGATTATTCACATTCAGTCGGTCAAGGAACAGCGCCCGCTCCCGTTCAGAACTTTTCCACAGTAAGAGCACATCATCCACATAGAGAGCTCACATCAGCATTTTACTCTCTACCTCCAATACTTGAATAGCATCAGCAAAATCTCTCTGTTCCCACATGCCTAGGTGTAAACAGGCATAGGTAGGGGCACAAGTGGCCCCCATTGCTGTACATCTCTGCTGATGCTACCACTTACCATAAAACAGAAATGTTGTTTTCTAATATGAATTGGAAAAGTTCTAGAACAAACGAGGAGTGTGGACCATATTTTTACCCACAAGACTGCAAAAATAATTCACATGCCACCATTCCCATTCTGTGGAGAATGGGTAAGTAGAGACTCTCTATAGCGAGAGTAACCAATAAGACCTCATCCAACGATAGTCCATCCAATTTCCTCAGCATTTCTCCAGTGTCTAATACATATGAGCTTAGACCATGTAAAAAGGATTGTAAAATCTGGTCCACATATACGCTTATGTGTTTTGTGGGCCCCCAATTCCAAAGACAACTGGTCTTCCAGGGGGGTGGTTTTTATTTTTGTGAATCTTGGGTATTACGTAAAAGGTGGGGATCACTGGGTCTTTTACTATCAAAACCTTTTTCTTTTTTACTCAGTTTACAGTCAAAGGCCCATTAAGTAATACATTTAAACTTTTTTGTATGCTCCATATTGAATTCTTTCCCAACACTTTGTATTGCTCCTGATCATTAAGTTGGCAGAGCACCTCTTTTCTGTATTGTGTTTTCTGCATAACTACCACATTTCCTCCCTTATCTGCCATTTTTATAGATAAATGGGTGTGCTGGGCACTAAATGCTAGACTATTATATAGTAAAAAATAGCACAAATTTGGTGCACCCCCACTATAAATATAAACATAGACAGTTTAGTAGTGGGTACACATGAGCAACACAAATTAATGTGCAGAAAAACAGTCTTATACTTTATTATAATCGGTACAGATTCAGTGCAATTCAAACAAAGTGCTTCCGGAAAAAACGCTTACTATTAAAGTGATACTCAATATATTTAAAAATCCGTTATTACTATCATTGTTTTGTAACGGATCAAAAAATAGACACTTATTTCTTTATTGTGTACCACAAAGAGCATATTTATATGTATAATCCTTGATAATACCTGCATAGATTGTGACTCATGTGCTTTGTGTCTTTTATTATGGATAGTGTATCCCTTACCATTGGATATGTTGTCAATTTTCTGTGCATCACCAGTAAACCACTCCTAATCTTGCCATATTTTTGAGTTCTGTCTTTTTGAATATACTTTAAAGCCTGACAAGCAGTTGTATAAATTCATATAACTTTTAAGGTTGAGGTTTGGTATAGGTGCCGTTAAGACACACTTTGGTAAGTCATGTATGACGCCTGGTGCGTTCCACCTGATATGCGCTTCATCCTTAAGACACATGGTGCGTTCCATTTGACATACGCCTCACCCTTAAGACGCTGGAACTCTGTGCATGACGCCAGTTGTGTTCCACTTGTATTGCGTCTGATTCGGGTACTTTCCTACTGCCCGATTAGCCACGCCTTCATGACGGTGACGCCATTGGGCTGTTTTGGCGCAAATCTCAGCACAATGTTGCCTCTGGATGACGTTTCTCCCATAGGCATGGGCACTTAATAAGACAGATGGATCAGGGTAAGTGCTTTGTCCTTGCCATCAAGGAAGTCTTTTTACCGAAACATGTCTGGCGTTTTGGTCACCTTTTTAAATTGCTCCCCTAGAGCCCCATCCTATGACTTATTTAGCTCTGCTTATTTAGGAGTGGTCTGCCAGTCTAGATTGGGATACCAATATTGCAAGTTAAGATATTTTTGTACTGACTGCATTGTTTGTTTTGCACTTAATCTATTGTGACAATGTGATATAGGGTTTAAGGTAGAGTAATTATTTGCCCCTCCTGTTCCCATCTATATACCGGTATATACATTTATATTATGGTTGTGATGATGTTATCTCTACTTCAAGGGGATGTGTTTGAATTGCACTGAATCTGTACCGATTATTATAAAGTATAAGACTGTTTTCTGCACATTCATTTGTGTTGCCCATGTGTACCCACTACTTCCTCTCTTTGACGGTCTTTTGTCTATGTTTATCTGCCACTTTTATAAGATCCTTTTTTTTTAAAGCAGATTCAATGCTTTTCTTTCTTTAATGGGCAAATTAACACAGGGAGGTAATGTGCTAGGAAGTTTTTCTGTTTTCGAGGTCCCCATCCTCACAAATGACGCTACATTTTAAACTCCTCAGATAGGTGGAAAAAATTGTGCCTTAAGGTGGCCATACACTCTAACGATAATGGCTAAATCCTGTTGGCGGGAAGTCGGCATTATGGTCAGTCGTGAACGACAGAAAATTTCAGTCGGTCAGAATTGCCCTATACCGCATATGGGGATCGGTTGGGTCCGTGTGTGCGGTCCCCCAGTATGAGTGCCGACAGATACCAATGTGATCTATTGGCACACATGCTGTGGAAATCGTATGTATATGGCCACCTTTATTGTGTAAACCTGATAGATTTAAGGGTATTGAGGAGGATTCACAAACAATTTCATTAAACAATGCTTCTAGATTGCTTAGTTTTTTTATCTTAACTGGATAACAACAGGTTAGTTTCCTGAAAGAATTTAGTCAATACCAATCTTCTCGCAAAAAGGTTAAGATATGTAACAACCTCAAACTTGTTAATCCTATTAGAGGGTGAAAAGGAGAGGCCAGTCGACAGGTATCTTCATCCAAAGCTACTCCTGAAATATTAAAAATTTCCAGATCCCCTCCTGTCGTGGCTTATTTACTCACTTCCTTTGTTCTCCCTTCCTGCGTGTTCTCACCCTCGTTTTCCTTTAAGACCACCTCTTTTTTGTTTCCTGGTTTTCCTTCTCCTGGGTATAAATTGAAACGGTTATTTTCATCATCTGATTCCAATACAATAGAGATGGCCGAACTTCCTGAAGTCTGGGGAACATGTCCATATCACCAAAACTCCTTTAAACATTACCTTCCCCTACGATCTGGCAATTGTCAGGTTTCCGCATGCTACATTTGAGGGTTATCACCAAGTCAAGCGTTGCCGATATCAAAAAATACATTTGAGGGTTACCAAAATGAACAATACATTCGAGGGTTACCGAATGATATGTTCAAGGTTATCGCCAATACTGAACATTCGAAGGATATCGCTGAAACGCCACATTAGAGGGTTATCGCTGAAATGGTCATGACGCACAAGTTGGCACACAAATATTAGTAAATGGTTGTCAGATTGGCAGTTGTAAATAGTTGGTATTTTGCTAGTGTCAGTTTGGAAGCATTTTACCAGTGTCTGTGTGCCAGGCATTTTACTAGTGTCGGTTTGCCAAGCATTTTACCAGTGTCGTCATGGCAATCCTATTACAGGTGTGTGTACGCCAAGCATTTTACCAATGTCAGTGTGTAATCCTTTTTCCAGTGTCTGTGTGCCAATACATTTGAGGGTTACCAAAATGAACAATACATTCGAGGGTTACCGAATGATCTGTTCAAGGTTATCGCCAATACTGAACATTCGAAGGATATCGCCGAAACGCCACATTAGAGGGTTATCGCTGAAATGGTCATGACGCACAAGTTGGCACACAAATATTAGTAAATGGTTGTCAGATTGGCAGTTGTAAATAGTATTTTGCTAGTGTCAGTTGGAAGCAGTTTTACCAGTGTCGTGTGCCAGGCCATTTTACTAGTGTCGGTTTGCCAAGCATTTTACCAGTGTCAGCATGGCAATCCTATTACAGGTGTGTGTACGCCAAGCATTTTACCAATGTCAGTGTGTAATCCTTTTTCCAGTGTCTGTGTGCCAACCATTTACCAGTGCCATTTTTCTAAGCAATTTATCAGTGTCTGTGTGCCAAGCATTTTACCAGTGGCCCGTGTACTAAGCATTTTTACCAATGTCCATGTGCCAAGAATTTTGCTAGTCTGTGTGCCAAACATTTTAACAGTGTCTGTTTGCCAAGCATTTTACCAGTGTCTGTGTGCCAAGCATTTTAACAGTGTCTGCGTGGCAAGCATTTTACCAGTGTGAGTTAAAACTGTTTACCAGTGCCAGTTTTCTAACCAATTTATCAGTGTTTGTGTGCCAAGAACTTTTACAGTCTGTGTGCCAACCATTTTACCCGCAATCTGTGTACACAGCATTTTTATCAATGTCTGTGTGCCAAGTATTTAACCAATGTCTATGTGCTAAGCATTTTATCAGTGCCACTTTTCTAAACAATTTACTAGTGTCTGCGTGCT
This sequence comes from Hymenochirus boettgeri, assembly GCA_019447015.1. Lineage (NCBI taxonomy): Eukaryota > Metazoa > Chordata > Amphibia > Anura > Pipidae > Hymenochirus > Hymenochirus boettgeri. Next base: position 206,640,193 of record CM033469.1, on the reverse strand, counting down.
AAGCATTTTACCAGTGTCTGTGTGCAAAGCATTTTACCAGTGGTCCATGTATTAAGCATTTTCCAATATCTGTGTGCCAAGCATTTAAAGGGTATGTACACTGTAATTACAACTTAGTATTACTAAGTAGCTTAGGCTTTAAGTGTAAAGTGCATTTCTTTTTTGTTCTAGGTCCCTCCTATACCTTTTACCTTTAGTCTTTAAATGTTTCTGTCTTCCTCCGTCATGTCCCGTGTTTAGCTCCGCCCCCACAAGATTGGCCAATCCCTTTGCCAGGGAAAGAGTGTTACCGTTAGCAGAGTGCGCGCCTGATGTCACTGTGCTTACGACATGACATCAGTGCGCATGCACGGTTGCGGCGATATCTCCGGGAGTGTGTGCAGTGACATCAGGCTTTCCACTTTATTATAAAGCAAATCAGTATCTAACAGTAATAAAGCCTAGAGCCATATAGTCCTATAAATAACATATTTGCACAAAAAAGCATGTAACAGACCACATATTATGGGCTTACAATACACTATAGGCCAAAAACAGCACAAGGACAAGAACCAATGGTAAAGGGTAAAGAGATACTGTCGACGAAATGTGTCTTGTCGGTGCTTTCCTCCATGGTGTGCTGTAGCGATAACAGGCTTTACTCCTTGTATATTGCAGACAGTGGACTTCGCAACACTATTACGGTATCTGTTTACTCTTTACCATTTTTTTTGTCCTTGTGCTGTTTTTGACCTATAGTGTATTATAAGCCAGTTGTATCTTGTATTAAGTGGTCTGTTACATGCTTTTTGTGCAAATATGTTATTTATAGGACTATATGGCTCTAGGCTTTATTACTGTTAGATACTGATTTGCTCTGCTCTTTTTCATCATGGTATGTGTATGTCATTTTAGATGTTTTTAATTGGCCTTTCCATTATAATAAAGGAATTTTATTTTTTCAGATTAGTGTGTACTCTATCCTTTTTTCTTTCTGTTTAGCCTAAGCTTTCTAGTAACACTAAGTTGTATTTACAGTGTACATACCCTTTAACCAGTGTCTATGTGCCAAGCATTTTAAAGTATTAGTTTACTGGGAAATAAAACAGCATTAAGTGTAGATCATGAGGTAAATGACCTATGTCTTACCTCCCATTCTTCACTTAAAGGGCATGTCCACCCTTGTAATAAACTTTTTATATAATGTACTGCTCCTTCCCCCAGCCCCAACCGCATAACTTTTATTTACAGAAAGTGCCCCAATCTTTACTTACCATGCCTCTATCCTTCGCCGCACTGCCCAGCCCTCTGCTTGCACGGAAATGCAAGCAGGGGGCGGGACCGGCAGCCGCGTCCGTGATTAGCTGAGAGGCAGCCAATCACGGACGCGGCTGCCGGGAGTTCAGACCGGCAAAGGAGAGAGGCATGGTAATAAAGATCAGGGCACTTTCTGTAATAAAAGTTATGCGGTTGGGCTAGGGGAAGAGCAGTACATAATATAAAAGGATTTTACACTAAGGGGAGGGAGAAAATCGGGAGGGGGGAGGGAGGGGGAGAATGGCTGCAGTGCGGATGCCAAACTTCTCCTGGAGGGGAGACAGGAGGCAGAGTCCTATATGGACTCTGCTAACCTCCTACTGGCCAGTTTTTGGACTTTGGGGGGACTACGAGAACCATATGGAGCTGGGATGTGAGGTAAGGATTTTTACACACTACATAGTGGGGCCAGTAGTGGGTTAAATATAGTTTGGGGGGTGGACATGCCCTTTAACGTACCAGAAGAGTATATCTGTTGTATTCAATTAGATCAACTGGACTTGAGGTTAAGTTCTTGAAGACATTTCGCTAGTTATCCGACTGGCTTTCTCAATTCAGAATGACTTGTACAACAATCTGTGGCAATTATGTACCCTGGAAAATCCCAATTAGCATATCACAGCCAGGTGTTAAGGGCGGGATTGCATGGTGGCAAGAGGCAAGAGGTATTATAAGAACGCCCAAGGTAAGGTGTCAAAACAGCATTGTACATGGCAGACAGTTGGTGTTAAATCCCCCCACCTCTATTTAGGCTTGGTTTCTTTATTTTCACATAAATGGCCTCCTTGACACCTCTCTTGAACCAGTCACGTTCCTTTGCCAATATGTTAACATTACAATCTTCAAAGGTATATCCTTTAGCCTTAAGATGCAGGTACACGGCTGAGTCCTGACCCCAAAAAATTGGCTCCTCTGTGCTGGGCCATACGTTGATGCAGTTGCTGTTTGGTCTCTCCCACATACAAATCAGAGCATTCTTCACTGCACTGCACTGCTTATATGATGTCACTTTTCTTGTGTTTCGGGTCTTTCAGATGTACCAATTGCTGCCTCAGTGTGTTGTTCAGTTTAAAGCAGACAGGGATACGGTGTTTTTTGAAAATTCTTCTTAATTTCTCGGAGACCCCTGCTACATATGGGATGACCATGTTCTTCCTCCTGTCTTGCTTTCCCTATTCACTGTTGGTATTTATTTTATTTTCTTTCCTTCTACTTCTTTTGACAAAAGCCCAGTCTGGATAACCACAAGTTTTAAGGGATCTTCTGAGATGTTTCATTTCTTTAGCCTTCGTCTCTGTGCTAATGGGGATTTTCTCTGCTCTGTGTTGCAGGGTTCTGATGACACCCAGCTTGTGATCTAAAGGGTGGTGGGAGTCAAACATGAAATACTGATCTGTGTGTGTTGGTTGTAAACCTCTGTAAACCTCTACGTCCAGTTTACCATTTTCCTTGACTTCTACCAAGCAGTCCAAGAAAGCCAGTTTGTTGTTTTGTACCTCTTCCCTTGTAAATTTGATGTTTTGGTCTACCGCATTAATGTGTTCTGTGAAAGCTTGTACTTCCTAATGGTGGATTTTAACCCAGGTGTCATCCACATATCTGAACCAGTTGCTGGGTGCTATGCCCTTAAATGTATTAAGAAACTGGCAGTGACATGCTAATTGGGATTTTCCAGGGTACATAATTGCCACAGATTCTTGTACAAGTCATTCTGAATTGAGAAAGCCAGTCGGATGGCTAGCGAAACGTCTTCAAGAACTAAACTTTAAGTCCAGTTGATCTAATTGAATACAACAGATATACCATGACCTGGATGAATGAGAACCTTCACAAGCGTACCAGAAGAGGCTAGCGAACTTGCACTTCAGCATGATCCTCCGCTAGCTCTTGAAAGGTCCCAACCGCTTCCAGCTGTAAGTAAGCTATAGCGCACGCATATACATTACTTACAGCCGGAAGCAGATGTTACCTGTCAGAGGTTCCATCTGTGGAACGCGCTGTGGGTACGTGGATCGAGCTGTGGGTACGTTTTCTCCTCTCTCCTGGTATAATTAGTGAAGAATGGGAGGTAAGACACAGCTAGTTTACCTCCCGTTCTTCACTTTATGCTGTTAGAATGCTAATTTGCCAGGGACTGTGAAATCGCAAGCACAACGCAAAGCACGCCAAAATTGCACTAGTATGGCCTAGCCTAGCCCTTAGGATGAGGCCACACTAAAGTGCTCACCAGTGAGCTAAAAACGGTCACGCAAGCATTAGTGGTGTGCTTGTGCAATATTGCGCAATCAGAGCGCATGCGACTGTACAAAAAATGCAGATCACATGCTCTCCGATCAAAGGATCAAACGCGCAGCGCACTAGTGGGGCCACATCAATTAGCCACAGTAGTGTCCGATTTAAAAACACGATTGTATAGCACTTTAACCCTTTGACTGCCACAGATCGTATATTCACGATCTGTGCAGAGAATGCTTTAACTGCCACAGATCGTGAATATACGATCTGTGCTTTCCCCTTTAAAAAAAAAAATATCTGCCTGCACTAGGGGCCATCAGGGGGCAGAATTCAACTACCCCCCTAGCCCCCTTGATCCCCCATAAGTTTTGTCCAAAACCGATGTGGGGATCGGGAGATAACTTACCTTTCTTACAGGAGCCAGGAGCAGCAGCTGGCAGCAGGAGGAAGAGCAGGTCCATGCGATAAGAGAAACCCCGGTGAGATCACATGATTTCCTGCTTCACCGGGGTCTTCCCTTAGGCTTCCCCTGGTCTCCTCCTGGTGGTCTAGTTGAGGTACTGCACTGTGATCTCCAGATCATGCTGCAGTACCTAGTATAGCACATGCTGACAGCTTTTACTATACATTTTGTGAATGGAACTCAAAGTTCCATTCACAAATAGGATTTTTTCTAAGTCTTTGCTACTAAGCGAAGACTTTGCTTTCTAAGCGAAGACTTAGAAAAAAAATGGGGACAGAGATCAAAATTTGGTGATCACTTCTGATCACCAAATTATTGATCTTTGCCAATGAATGAAAAATCACTTCCTGTAAAATGATTTCCAGGAAGTGATTTTTCCGATCGGATTTCAAATTGGAAAACGGGCCTAAAAAAATCTTAAAGTGATACACACACTTTTTTTTTTTTTACCTAAAACTATAAATTAGCAAAAAGCTTTGTCTTCTCCAAGCTTCCCAATGTCCCCGGTTATATCGGTAAAGTAAACGCAGATACTTATTTCTATAATTTCACGGGAAACTAAGCCTATTTTATAAGGAAATTTTGCAGAGGTACCAAAAAAAGACCGGACTAAATTTTTAGGATCAGTAAAGTGTGTAAAAACATGTGTGACTCTCCATACTAACCGGTTTTCACTAAAATACCACTAAAAGGGGGAGAGTGTGTGTGTGTGGGGTGGGTTGTGGTGTTTTTTCTTGTAACTGCACTTCTACATGCGTCCCATTTGAGCTAGTTGGTGGCCTCGTCTCTATTTGCACCCATGCAAATGGCACACCGTTTGATTCAGGAGATGTGGGAGATTGCTATTTAGTGGGTTTTTTTGCTTGTCAAGTGGGTTTAGGTAGGATTTCAACCTTTGAATCATCTTATTTTATTTTTCACAAAACCTCCTAAAAACACGGAGTTCTTTGGATCACTGGGTCTGGAATTCTTCAAGTATGTATGAAAGCATGGCACCGTAACGTAGCTGAAGGTGTGTAGATTCCAAAAATATATAGTTTGTGGGGGGAATTTCCAAGTTTTGGGGCTGTTTCCTTAGAAGTAGGGTAGGCTGTTCAAATTACAGAGCACTTTGATTTTTTCTTGTAATTGCATTTGTCTGGTCCCATTTGAGCTAGTTGGTGGCCACGTCTCTGTGTGCATCCACGCATATGGCATACCGTTTGATTCAGGACATGTGGGAGATTGATATTTAGTGGGGGGCTTTATTTGTGGGGGGCATTTCCAAGTTTTGGGGCTGTTTGAAATTACAGAGCACTTTGATTTTTTTCTTGTAATTACACTTATGCATGCTTCCCATTTGAGTTAGTTGGTGGCCACGTCTCTGTGTGCACCCACACATATAGCATACCGTTTGATGCAGGATATGTGGGAGATTGCTATTTAGTGGGTTTTTTGCTTGTCAAGTGGGTTTAGGTAGGATTTCAACCTTTGAATCATCTTATTTTATTTTTCACAAAACCTCCTAAGAACACGGAGTTCTTTGGATCACTGGGTCTGGAATTCTTCATGTATTTATGAAAGCATGGTACCGTAACGTAGCTCAAGGTGCATAAATTCCAAAAATATATAGTTTGTGGGGGGTATTTCCAAGTTTAGGGCTGTTTCCTTAGAAGTAGGGTAGGCTGTTCAAATTACAGAGCACTTTGATTTTTTCTTGTAATTGCATTTGTGCATGTGTCCCATTTGAGCTAGTTGGTGGCCACGTCTCTGTGTGCATCCCCCATATGGCATACCGTTTGATTCAGGACATGTGGGAGATTGATATTTAGTGGGGGGCTTTATTTGTGGGGGGCATTCCAAGTTTTGGGGCTGTTTGAAATTACAGAGCACTTTGATTTTTTTCTTGTAATTACACTTATGCATGCTTCCCATTTGAGTTAGTTGGTGGCCACGTCTCTGTGTGCACCCACACTATAGCATACCGTTTGATGCGGATATGTGGGAGATTGCTATTTAGTGGGTTTTTTTTGCTGTCAAGTGGGTTTAGGTAGGATTTCAACCTTGGAATCATCTTATTTTATTTTTCACAAAACCTCCTAAGAACACGGAGTTCTTTGGATCACTGGGTCTGGAATTCTTCATGTATTTATGAAAGCATGGTACCGTAACGTAGCTCAAGGTGCATAAATTCCAAAAATATATAGTTTGTGGGGGGTATTTCCAAGTTTAGGGCTGTTTCCTTGAAAAGGGTAGGCTGTTCAAAAACAGAGCACTTTTGATTTTTTCTTGTAATTGCATTTGTGCATGTGTCCCATTTGAGCTAGTTGGTGGCCCCGTCTCTGTGTGCACCCACACATATAGCATACCGTTTGATGCAGGATATGTGGAAGAGTGCTATTTAGTGGGTTTTTTTTGCTTGTCAGTGGGTTTAGGTAGGATTTCAACCTTTGAATCATCTTATTTTATTTTTTACAAAAACCTCCTAAAACACAGAGTTCTGTGATCACGGGGTCTGGAATTCTTCATGTATGTATGAAAGCATGGTACCGTAACGTAGCGACAGGTATGCTAATTCCAAAAATATATAGTTTGTGGGGGAATTTCCAAGTTTGGGGCGTGTTTCCTAGAATAGGGTAGGCTGTTCAAATTAACAGAGCACTTTTGATTTTTTCTTGTAATTTGCATTTGTGCAGTGTCCCATTTGAGCTAGTTTGGTGGCCCGTCTCTGTGTGCACTCACATATGGCATACCGTTTGATTCAGACATGTGGGAGATTGATATTTAGTGGGGGTTTTATTTGCAGGGGGCATTTCCAATTTTGGGCTGTTTGAAATTACAGAGCACTTTGATTTTTTTTTCTTCGTTAATTACACTTGTGCATCGTCCATTTGAGTAGTTGGTGGCCACGTCTCTGTGTCACCCACCTATGGCATATTACCGTTTGATTCAGGGCATTTGGAATTGATAATTACAAGTTTTTTTTACATGACATGGATTTTTATACATTTTTTTCCTGAAAATCTGGTAAGAAGCAAAATTGTACCGGAGCTTCGGCCACACCATTGGTGGTATGCATAAAAAATCACCATTGTGTAGCTGAAGGTGTGTAAGATCCAAGAATATTAAATAAGTTTGGGGGGTATTTCTATTAGAGGGGTGTTTAGTTTGACAAATCTGAAAAGTTGCTGTAATTGGGCCACTGTTCATTGGCTCACTTGTGGGCTAGTTGATTTCCACGTCTGCGGTGTGTAACCAACATAGGCATACCATTTTGATTCAGAACATTTGGGAAGATTGATATTTGGTAAACTTTTTTTACATTACTTGGGATTTTGGCATGCTTTCCTTCCTTTTGATAGTGTTTTTTTTCTTATTTTTTAGAAAATCTGCTAAAACTATGAACTTCTACGAAGAACTGCGCCCACACCATTGATGGTACGAATGAACAAACTACAGAATTACGTAGATAAAGTGTGTTAGATTCGAGAAATATATGGTTTGGGGGGGTTTGTTTTGTAAAAACTGCAGACTGTTCAAATTCAGATTTGGCTGAAAATTTTTGCTGTTTCAAAGACAAAGCGAAACTTCTACGAAGAACTGCGCCCACACCATTGATGGTATGATAAACAAACTACAGTGTTACATAGCTGAAGGTGTGTAATTTCAGGAATTACCGTTTGATTCAGGCCTTTGGGAGATTGATATTTAGCAACTTTTTTTTACATTCCATGAGGTTTTGACATGATTTCTACCTTTTGAAGTTGTTTTTTTGTTCATTTTTTCAGACAAATGACACTTCTTACGAAGAACTGCGCCCACACCATTGATGGTATGAATGAACAAACTAACGTGTTACATAGCTGAAGGTGTGTAGATTTCAGGAATATATAGTTTTTGTGGGGGTTTTCTAATTTACGGGGGGGGGTTTGTGGAAAAAACTGCAGACTGTCCAAATTCGGAATTGGCTAAATATTTTCGTGGTCTCTGAGCCATCGTGCATTGTCTCACTTTGTGGCTTTTCGCTTCCACGTCCGCGTGTGTAACCACACATATGGCATACCGTTTGATTCAGGACATTTGGAAGATTGATATTTAGTAACTTTTTTTAGATTCCATGAGGTTTTGGCATGATTTCTACCTTTTGAAGTTGTTTTTTGTTCATTTTTTCAGACAAATGCGAACTTCCTACGAAACTGCGCCCACACCATTGATGGTATGAATGAATAAACTACAGCGTTACATAGCTGAGGGGTGTTAATTTCAGGAATATATAGTTTGTGGGGGTTATTTCTAAGTTACGGGGGGTGTTTTGTTGTGAAAAACTGCAGCCTGTCAAAATTCGGAGTTGGCTAAATATTTTTGCCGTTTCTGAGCCATCGTGCATTGTCTCTCTTTGTGGCTTTTCGCTTCCACGTCCGTGTTTGTAATCACACATATGGCATACCGTTTGATTCAGACATTTGGGAGATTGATATTTGGTAACTTTTTTTTACATTCCATGGGGTTTTGGCATGATTTCTACCTTTTTGAATGTTTTTTTGATGTTAATTTTTTTGGAAAATCTGGTAAAAGTGCAAACTTCTACGAAGAACTACACCCACACCATTGATGGTATGAATGAACAAACTACAGCGTTACATAGCTGAAGGTGTGTAGATTTCAGGAATATATAGTTTGTGGGGGGTATTTCTGAGTTGGGGGGGCGTTTTGTGGAAAAACTGCAGACTGTTCAAATACAAAACTGGCAAATTTTTTTTTGCTGCTACTGACATTTGCACTGGTCACGCTCTGGGTTAGTTGGTAGCCGTGTCTCTGGGTACACCTATGAATGTGGCATACGGTTTTTTTCGGGAGGGGTTAGGCTTTCATATTTGAGATGCGTTTGAACTTTCCTCCACAGTTTTTAGCTGAAATTCGCATTTGATTTTGTCTCTGATTTTACAGTTGAGAAAAAAAAGGAAAATGTGAGAAAATAACTTACAATTGGACTTAGAGCTGCGTCCGGTACTGCATTTGATCGAAACTAACCTCACTCGTAAAATCCTGCGAGTGTGTAGTTTCTAAAAATATCTCACTTGTGGGGATATTTTAGTTAATTTGGAAGATATTCTATGTTAACTGTCAGTAGTGGTTATACACTACTTTTAGAAACGTAAGATTTTGTGTGTACCCTTAAGATAACTATAAGTAAAATGGGAAATCCATGAAAATTTGCAAATTTTTCATTTTTTAAAAATATTTTACCCATAATTCCAGTAAAATTTCCAGAAAAGTTACAAAATTCTGTTACCATGTTAAAGTAGACTTTGTGCTGAAAAAAATAATGTATAATATTCCTGATTTACTGCAAGGTTTCCTACTGTAAAATTAGTCTAAAGCGATTAAGGGCAAAATCCTGAAAATTCTTCTGGCAGTTAACGCAAAAAAAAATGAAAATCTCCTGGCAGTGAAAGAGTTAAAGCCCATTAGCGTGGCCTACCATTAATGTTTAAAATCACTGTATAACTGTACTGCTTTGTGGTGCCTTACTAAGTGTCATGGTCATTTCCTCACTGGCTTTACATAGAGTGTCTAGGGGGGCTATGGGCTAGAGATGCTCCTTTATCTTAACAGGGAACAGTTCAATTGTCAAGAAATATTTAAAGATTTTCTTCACTTACTAGTCATCACTGTACAATGCTTAAGTACCGTTGTTAATCCAAGCCACAAGTAAGAGGGTCGTCGTGTTCGTACGGGGCTGGTCACTTTGAGTACCCGGCCTAGTAACACGGCGGAAAGCTGTCGATGGAAAAGATGCGGCGTCCAAGTTGAAGCAGGACATGCCTCCTCCTGGGGTTACGGCCCAGTGGATTACAAGAGGAATTACCCCGTCGTGGGTTGAGTGGTGAGATATTTAGATTTGTCAGTATTTGCTCTTCTGATTATAATAGGGCCAAACAGGTGTGCAAATGATTGGTTTTATATAAACAATATTACACTATTGATACTTGCAATCAGGTTCATTATGGAGGGTATATGGAGAAAGATATGCTCCTTGCATTTATAGCACCTGATAAAGGGGGCATGTACTCCTTAAACGTGTTTTTTGACTGGTTTTAAATAAGTTCACATTCACTTTGGAGTACGACTGCTTTTTGTTTCCAAGTTATAAGGTATATGGGAGGGTATATGGAAATATGGAAGGAAGGTATATATAAGGTATATGGAGGGGTGTATCTGGTGTATTCAGTTAGATCAACTGGACCTTAGTTAGCCTCAATGTATGTATAGTTTATTTATAAAGTGACACTTGGGGACGCAGCGCTGTACAGTAATAAAATAAATAACGTCATACTAAGGGGTTAAATACATAGATGGTTCTTTACAAAATATGTAAATTACATAAATAGAAGTGCTAGACTTTGCCACAAGAAAAGGAGGTCCCTGCCCTGTAGAGCTTACAATCTAGTTAGGTGGGAAACATACAGATAGAATGGAGTGGGTATAAATGCATCCATACCTTGCATTCAGATGGTCCCTCACACCTGGCTGCCATATGCTAATTGAGACTGTCCAGGGTACTTATATTGCCACAATTCTTGTACAAGTCATTCTGAATTGAGAAAGCCAGTCGGATGACTAGCGAAACATCTTCAAGAACTAAACTTAAAGTCCAGTTGATCTAACTGAATACAACAGATAATTCATGAATTGGATGAATAGAACTTTCACAAGTATATATGGAAGGTAAATGCAAGGTAGGTAAGAGTAGTTGCTGATACTCATTTTCTGTGCTGCTTGTTATTTATCATTAATGGCAAATAATATAGACCTATCATTACAAACCATAACCATAAATCCTCCTTTATTCGTGCATATAACAAGCCAACCTTTTGGTTGGTTTTTGTATACATGAATAAAGAGGTTATTACCCGTTTGCAAGTATCGGACTGGTTAGCTCCCCTGTATATTTTTTTAGTTGCTTTTTACCTTGTAAGTAAGCCAGCGGCTGCTCGCTCCCCATACTCTCCGCTTCTGGATGATGTCACTGCTCGCAACGAGTTGTGACATCCGGAAGTGCTGAGGATGCGGAGTGAGCGGCCACCGGATTACTCAAGGCAAGTGGTTGACTCGAGTGTAAACCGAGGTTTGGTTTTAGGCTGTTTTTATACCCTAAAAACCTGTACATACGGTATTAAATTTTTATTTTTAGTCCAGTATTCGTGCTTATTGCCCTTTTATATTAAAATTTGATTTCAGCTAAGCAATGCAACTTATAAACGGCAGTCTAACCTACAGACTTATTTGACTTCATGCAGGATACTCTATGTTTTGCACTGGGTATGGGAGTCATGGCTTTTGGATATTGGAAGATATTCAAATGGAACAGAGAAAGAAGGTAATATTTGCAAACACGGCACTTCATCTTACATTTCACTGTGCTAAGTTAAGCCCAAAAAAATGCTTAGAAGACGATTAAGTTTTAGATTATTTTTGCCTGATTGCATAAACTTATGTTTTTGCCTTACATTTATTATCCCTATCATTTTTCTCCTTGGGAGAAGTCTTTCTTTTGTTTAGATATCCGACTCTTACCTTCAGTCTTTTTTCTAACTTCTGCCTTGGTCTTCCAGCGTGATAAAGTACTTTGGGGAGTTGCAATGTCAGGTGCTAGCATGATTATGTGATCACTGATAGCCTCTCTCATTTTAAACTGTTCCTGTGGGAAGAACTTACCCTAGGTCTTTAAAATTATAGACTCAGTAGTGGTAAGTACATTGAGTGGGGTTTATTCACATCCTCATGCTAACAGTGTTTAGTTCTGTCTTATTCTCAACACTACAGAATCCTATTGGCCTATCCATGGAAAATCCATGAATTTATCACCATAAATATGTCATGTCCATTAAATATGTAGCAATGTACTTTTCTAAAACCTGGGGCCTGTCAATTTTCGGTTATCATTTTTAGAAAATGTTGCTGCTGCTTTTTTCTTGAACTGTTAGATTCAGCGCCTCTCTTGTGGGGGTTCTTTAATTGATATTAATACCTGTAATGCTACAGGGGGACAAAATTTGGTAATGAAATTCACGAAGTTTGCACATTTTAGTGCTTATTCAGCAGAAGCAGTGTCTCTGACAGATAGAGAAGTTTTTTGTACTGATCCAATCACAGACCTAAGTTGCCCACATTAGAACTAACCTGCCGACCTATCCAGCGGCATTTATTCAATTCTTCTGGAACTGCCTTTCCTGTTTCTCACGACTGGCATATGATAGCGAGGTCTCGCATGCCCATTCATTTTGCAATTGTGTGTCGCAAAGAATAAACAGAAAGGCAGTTCTGGAACAATTGATTATATGTCGGTGGATTGGTCGCCAGTTAAGTTCTAATATATAGGCACCTTTACTGAATCACCAATGTCAGAATGGGGAAAACTGTTGGGACAATATATAGTTTGTGGGGGGTATTTCCAAGTTTAGGGCTGTTTCCTTAGAAGTAGGGTAGGCTGTTCAAATTACAGAGCACTTTGATTTTTTTTTTGAATTAACTTATCATGCTCTCCATTTGAGTTAGTTGGTGCCACGTCTCTGTGTCACCCACATATAGCATACCGTTTGATGCAGGATATGTGGGAGATTGCTATTTGTGGGTTTTTTTGCTTGTCAAGTGGGTTTAGGTAGGATTTCAACCTTTGAATCATCTTATTTTTTTTTTCACAAAACCTCCTAAGAACACGAGTTCTTTGGATCACTGGGTCGGGAATTCTTCATGTATTTATGAAAGCATGGTACCGTAACGAGCTCAAGGTGCATAAATTCCAAAAATTATAGTTTGTGGGGGGTATTTCCAAGTTTAGGGCTGTTTCCTTTGAAAAGGGGTAGGCTGTTCAAAAAACAGAGCACTTTTGATTTTTTCTTGTAATTGCATTTGTGCATGTGTCCCATTTGAGCTAGTTGGTGGCCCCGTCTCTGTGTGCACCCACACATATAGCATACCGTTTGATGCAGGATATGTGGAAGAGTGCTATTTAGTGGGGTTTTTTGCTTGTCAAGTGGGTTTAGGTAGGATTTCAACCTTTGAATCATCTTATTTTATTTTTTACAAAACCTCCTAAAAACACAGAGTTCTTTGGATCACTGGGTCTGGAATTCTTCATGTATGTATGAAAGCATGGCACCGTAACGTAGCTGAAGGTATGTAGATTCCAAAAATATATAGTTTGTGGGGGAAATTTCCAAGTTTCGGGGCGGGTTCCTTAGAATTAGGGTAGGCTGTTCAAATTACAGAGCACTTTGATTTTTTCTTGTAATTGCATTGTGCATGTGTCCCATTTGAGCTAGTTGGTGGCCCCGTCTCTGTGTGCACCCACACATATAGCATACCGTTTGATGCAGGATATGTGGAAGAGTGCTATTTAGTGGGTTTTTTTGCTTGTCAGTGGGTTTTAGGTAGGATTTCAACCTTTGAATCATCTTATTTTATTTTTACAAAAACCTCCTAAAACACAGAGTTCTGTGATCACGGGGTCTGGAATTCTTCATGTATGTATGAAAGCATGGCACCGTAACGTAGCGAAGGTATGTAGATTCCAAAAATATATAGTTTGGGGGGAAATTTCCAAGTTTCGGGGCGGTTTCCTAGAATTAGGGTAGGCTGTTCAAATTACAGAGCACTTTGATTTTTTCTTGTAATTTCATTTGTGCATGTGTCCCATTTGAGTAGTTTGTGCCACGTCTCTGTGTCATCTCACATATGGCATACCGTTTGATTCAGAACATGTGGGAGATTGATATTTAGTGGGGGGTTTTATTTGCAGGGGGCATTTCCAAGTTTTTGGGCTGTTTGAAATTACAGAGCACTTTGATTTTTTTTCTGTGTAATTACACTTGTGCATGCGTCCCATTTGAGCTAGTTGGTGGCCACGTCTCTGTGTGCACCCACACATATGGCATACCGTTTGATTCAGGGCATTTGGAAGATTGATAATTGACAATTTTTTTTACATGACATGGATTTTTATACATTTTTCCTGAAAATCTGGTAAGAAAGCAAAATTGTACACGAGCTCGCCCACACCATTGGTGGTATGCATAAAAAATCACACCATTGTGTAGCTGAAGGTGTGTAAGTCCAAGAATATTAAATAAGTTTTGGGGGGTATTTCTATATAGAGGGGTGTTTAGTTTGACAAATCTGAAAAGTTGCTGTAATTGGGCCACTGTTCATTGGCTCACTTGTGGCTAGTTGATTCCACGTCTGCGGTGTGTAACCAAACATAGGGCATACCATTTGATTCAGAACATTTGGGAGATTGATATTTGGTAACTTTTTTTACATTACTTGGGATTTTGGCATGCTTTCTTCCTTTTGATAGTGTTTTTTTCTTATTTTTTAGAAAATCTGCTAAAACTATGAACTTCTACGAAGAACTGCGCCCACACCATTGATGGTACGAATGAACAAACTACAGAATTACGTAGATAAAGGTGTTAGATTCGAGAAATATATGGTTTGGGGGGTTGTTTTGTAAAAACTGCAGACTGTTCAAATTCAGATTTGGCTGAAAATTTTTGCTGTTTCAAAAGACAAATGCGAAACTTCTACGAAGAACTGCGCCCACACCATTGATGGTATGAATGAACAAACTACAGTGTTACATAGCTGAAGGTGTGTAAATTTCAGGAATTACCGTTTGATTCAGGACTTTGGGAGATTGATTTTAGCAACTTTTTTTTACATTCCATAGGTTTTGACATGATTTCTACCTTTTGAAGTTGTTTTTTGTTCATTTTTTCAGAAAATGACAACTTCTACGAAGAACTGCGCCCACACCATTGATGGTATGAATGAACAAACTAACGTGTTACATAGCTGAAGGTGTGTAGATTTCAGGAATATATATTTTGTGGGGGTTATTTCTAATTACGGGGGGGGGTTTGTGGAAAAAACTGCAGACTGTCCAAATTCGGAATTGGCTAAATATTTTCGTGGTCTGAGCCATCGTGCATTGTCTCACTTTGTGGCTTTTCGCTTCCACGTCCGCGTGTGTAACCACACATATGGCATACCGTTTGATTCAGGACATTTGGAAGATTGATATTTAGTAACTTTTTTTAGATTCCATGAGGTTTTGGCATGATTTCTACCTTTTGAAGTTGTTTTTTGTTCATTTTTTCAGACAAATGCGAACTTCCAATCGAAACTGCGCCCACACCATTGATGGTATGAATGAAATAAACTACAGCGTTACATAGCTGAGGTGGTGTTAATTTCAGGAATATATAGTTTGTGGGGGTTATTTCTAAGTTACGGGGGGGGTTTTGTTGAAAAACTGCAGACTGTCAAAATTCGAGTTGGCTAAATATTTTTGCCGTTTCTGAGCCATCGTGCATTGTCTCTCTTTGTGGCTTTTCGCTTCCACGTCCGTGTTGTAATCACACATATGGCATACCGTTTGATTCAGGACATTTGGGAGATTGATATTTGGTAACTTTTTTTACATTCCATGGGGTTTTGGCATGATTTCTACCTTTTTGAATGTTTTTTTTGATGTTAATTTTTTTGGAAAATCTGGTAAAAGTGCAAACTTCTACGAAGAACTACACCCACACCATTGATGGTATGAATGAACAAACTACAGCGTTACATAGCTGAAGGTGTGTAGATTTCAGGAATATATAGTTTGTGGGGGGTATTTCTGAGTTGGGGGGGCGTTTTGTGGAAAAACTGCAGACTGTTCAAATACAAAACTGGCAAATTTTTTTTTGCTGCTACTGACATTTGCACTGGTCACGCTCTGGGTTAGTTGGTAGCCGTGTCTCTGGGTACACCTATGAATGTGGCATACGTTTTTATTCGGGAGGGGTTAGGCTTTCATATTTGAGATGCGTTTGAACTTTCCTCCACAGTTTTTAGCTGAAATTCGCATTTGATTTTGTCTCTGATTTTACAGTTGATGAAAAAAAAGGAAAATGTGAGAAAATAACTTACAATTGGACTTAGAGCTGCGTCCGGGTATCTGCATTTTGATCGAAACTAACCTCACTCGTAAAATCCTGCGAGTGTGTAGTTTCTAAAAATATCTCACTTGTGGGGATATTTTAGTTAATTTGGAAGATATTCTATGTTAACTGTCAGTAGTGGTTATACACTACTTTTAGAAACAGTAAGATTTTTGTGTGTAACCTTAAGATAACTATAAGTAAAAATGGGAAAAATCCATGAAAATTTGCAAATTTTTCATTTTTTAAAAATATTTTACCCATAATTCCAGTAAAATTTCCAGAAAAGTTACAAAATTCTGTTACCATGTTAAAGTACACTTTGTGCTGAAAAAAATAATGTATAATATTCCTGATTTACTGCAAGGTTTCCTACTGTAAAATTAGTCTAAAGCGATTAAGGGCAAAATCCTGAAAATTCTTCTGGCAGTTAACGCAAAAAAAATGAAAATCTCCTGGCAGTGAAAGAGTTAAAGCCCATTAGCGTGGCCTAGCCATTAATGTTTAAAATCAGCTGTGATAACTGTACTGCTTTGTGGTGCCTTACTAAGTGTCATGGTCTATATTCCTCACTGGCTTTACATAGAGTGTCTAGGGGGGCTATGGGCTAGAGATGCTCCTTTATCTTAACAGGGAACAGTTCAATTGTCAAGAAATATTTAAGATTTTCTTCACTTACTAGTCATCACTGTACAATGCTTAAGTACCGCTTGTTAATCCAAGCCACAAGTAAGATGGCGTCGTGGTTCGTACGGGGCGTGGTCACTTTTGAGTACCCGGCCTAGTACAGCGGCGGAAAGCTGTCTAGTGGAAAAGATGGCGGCGTCCAAGGTGAAGCAGGACATGCCTCCTCCTGGGGGTTACGGCCCAGTGGATTACAAGAGGAATTTACCCCGTCGTGGGTTGAGTGGTGAGATATTTAGATTTGTCAGTATTATGCTCTTCTGAATTATAATAGGGCCAAACAGGTGTGCAAATGATTGTGTTTACTAGTAAACAATATGTACACTATTGATACGTGCAATCAGGTTCATTATGGAGGGTATATGGAGAAAGATATGCTCCTTGCATTTATAGCACCTGATAAAGGGGGCATGTACTCCTTAAACGTGTTTTTGACTGGTTTTAAATAAAGTTCAGCATTCACTTTGGAGTACGACTGCTTTTTGTTTCCAGAGGTATAAGGTATATGGAGGGTATATGGAAATATGGAAGGTGGAAGGTATATATAAGGTATATGGAGGGGTGTATCTGGTGTATTCAGTTAGATCAACTGGACCTTAGTTAGCCTCAATGTATGTATAGTTTATTTATAAAGTGACACTTGGGGACGCAGCGCTGTACAGTAATAAAATACAATAACGTCATACTAAGGGGGTTAAATACATAGATGGTTCTTTACAAAATATGTAAATTACATAAATAGAAGTGCTAGAGCTTTGCCACAAGAGAAAAGGAGGTCCCTGCCCTGTAGAGCTTACAATCTAGTTAGGTGGGAAACATACAGATAGAATGGAGTGGGTATAAATGCATCCATACCTTGCATTCAGATGGTCCCTCACACCTGGCTGCCATATGCTAATTGAGACTGTCCAGGGTACTTATATTGCCAACAGATTCTTGTACAAGTCATTCTGAATTGAGAAAGCCAGTCGGATGACTAGCGAAACATCTTCAAGAACTAAACTTAAAGTCCAGTTGATCTAACTGAATACAACAGATAAACCATGAACTGGATGAATGAGAACTTTCACAAGTATATATGGAAGGTAAATGCAAGGTAGGTAAGAGGTAGTTGCTGATACTCATTTTCTGTGCTGCTTGTTATTTATCATTAAATGGCAAATAATATAGACCTATCATATACAAACCATAACCATAAATCCTCCTTTATTCGTGCATATAACAAGCCAACCTTTTTGGTTGGTTTGTTGTATACATGAATAAAGGAGGTTATTACCCCTGTTTGCAAGTATCGGGGACTGGTTAGCTCCCCTGTATATTTTTTTTAGTTGCTTTTTACCTTGTAAGTAAGCCAGCGGCTGCTCGCTCCCCATACTCTCCGCTTCTGGATGATGTCACTGCTCGGCAACGAGTTGTGACATCCGGAAGTGCTGAGGATGCGGAGTGAGCGGCCACCGGATTACTTACAAGGCAAGTGGTTGACTCGAGTGTAAACCGAGGTTTGGTTTTTAGGCTGTTTTTATACCCTAAAAACCTGTACATACGGTATTAAATTTTTATTATTTAGTCCAGTATTACGTGCTTATTGCCCTTTATTATATTAAAATTTGATTTCAGCTAAGCAATGCAACTTATAAACGGCAGTCTAACCTACATGACTTATTTGGACTTCATGCAGGATACTCTATGTTTGCACTGGGTATTGGAGTCATGGCTTTTGGATATTGGAAGATATTCAAATGGAACAGAGAAAGAAGGTAATATTTGCAAACACTGCACTTCATCTTACATTTCACTGTGCTAAGTTAAGCCCCAAAAAATGCTTAGAAGACGATTAAGTTTTAGATTATTTTTGCCTGATTGCATCTAACTTATGTTTTTGCCTTACATTTATTATCCCTATCATTTTTCTCCTTGGGAGAAGTCTTTCTTTTGTTTAGATATCCGACTCTTACCTTCAGTCTTTTTTCTAACATTCTGCCTTGGTCTTCCAGGCTGGATAAAGTACTTTGGGGAGTTGCAATGTCAGGTGCTAGCATGATTATGTGATCACTGATAGCCTCTCTCATTTTAAACTGTTCCTTGTGGGAAGAACTTACCCTAGGTCTTTTAAAATTATAGACTCAGTAGTGGTAAGTACATTGAGTGGGGTTTATTCACATCCTCATGCTAACAGTGTTTAGTTCTGTCTTATTCTCAACACTACAGAATCCTATTGGCCTATCCCATGGAAAATCCATGAATTTATCACCATAAAATATGCATGTCCATTAAAATATGTAGCAATGTACTTTTCTAAAACCTGGTGCCTGTCAATTTTCTGGTTATCATTTTTAGAAAATGTTGCTGCTGCTTTTTTTCTTGAACTGGTAGATTCAAGGCCTTCTCTTGTGGGGGTTCTTTAATTGATATTAATACCTGTAATGCTACAGGGGGACAAAATTTGGTAATGAAATTCACGAAGTTTGCACATTTTAGTGCTTATTCAGCAGAAGCAGTGTCTCTGACAGATAGAGAAGTTTTTGTACTGATCCAATCACAGACCTAAGTTGCCCACATTAGAACTAACCTGCCGACCTATCCAGCGGCATTTATTCAATTCTTCTGGAACTGCCTTTCCTGTTCTTCACGACTGGCATATGATAGCGAGGTCTCGCATGGCCCATTCATTTTGCAATTGTGTGTCGCAAAGAATAAACAGAAAGGCAGTTCTGGAACAATTGATTATATGTCGGTGGATTGGTCGCCAGTTAAGTTCTAATATATAGGCACCTTTACTGAATCACCAATTTCAGAATGGGGAAAACTGTTGGGACATTCCCCAACATCAGATTTAAGGGCTAGGCCACACTGCTGCGCTTTTTTTGCACTTGCGTTTTTTTCATATCATTGAAAACGCGGCAATGCACTGAAAATGCCCGTTTTTGGGTGCGTTGTGATTTGCATTCCGCATTTTAAATCGCAATCGCATGCGTTTTTCAATACTTAATGAAAAAACGCATGCGCAAATGCAACGAAATCACCCATGAAATCGCATTGCAGTGTGGCCGTGCCCTAACTCAGATGTCGCAGGGATTCCCTTTTAGTGCAGCATCGTAAATTTGTGCCTGCACTCGTATACGGTTACAGAAACTTGGGCGTCATAACCCATAATTCCTACATCTGTTTTTAATTCAACCTGACTGGTGGATTGAGGGGATCACTTGAAATGTGCCTCCTGATCACATCCAGGCCGCTTCCTTTTTCCTTCCAAGAGTGAAAAATAACTGGAAATCGTGCAGTATGATCTTCCAGCCCATCTAGTATGTTGTTTTCTAATACAACTTAGTGACTTGGTAATGCAATTAATAATTTAAGATGTCTACATATTTAATCTGCTTGTATCCCCCGCCTTTCTATAAAATGTATTACTAAACAGAGATGTTCCTATATAAATCCAAGACCCTCAGTCACTTCTTGTAAAGTTAAATACACAATGAACTAATCTTTAACACAGTTGTATTATTTTGCAGGCGATTTCAGATTGAAGATTTTGAGACTCGTGTTGCCCTTTTGCCTCTCTTCCAGGCTGAGTCTGACCGAAGGTAAATTACTGACATTTCTTTTGACACCATTTGGTAATGCATAAATCCAGTTTGCTTTGTTAATATATTTAATAAAAACTAAAATTAGTTCAAACTACATCATATTTTTCCCTAGTATACAGTTAAAAAACTACAGATTAAAGTGGTTATTAGGAAAAAGTGTGTTTTAGCCTAAACTTCTGGTTTAGGCTGAAGCCACATTACAGCCTTGTAATGTAAGAAACTACTCTTCTAGAAGTCGTATAAATTCTAGGAATATCAAATGGGTTGTATAAACTTAAGTCTTTAAAAAAGAGCAGCATCAACTCCTCCTACAATCCCTCTAAGGACAGCCTCAGACTTAAGATGGGTTATAATCAAGCAGGAATTTAGCTGTTGGGACGTGTTTAAGCTAAGAAAATAAGTCTTTACACTTAAAAATGTGCATTATTGTATTAGTGATTCCTAACAACTAAATCTTACTGGATTTTAACTGACATGCCGATAATGAGTATTTACAGAATTGTCAGCTGATCGTCTGATGCTTGTGATAAGTGGATGGGCTACTTAAGCAGTCTGGAAGTTTTAAGTTGTTAATATATCTGTTGTATTCAATTAGATCAACTGGACTTGAAGTTTAGTTCTTGAAGACGTTTCGCTAGTCATCCGACTGGCTTTCTCAATTCAGAATGACTTGTACAAGAATCTGTGGCAATTATGTACCCTGAAAAATCCCAATTAGCATATCACAGCCAGGGGTTAAGGGCGTGATTAGATAGTGGCTAAGAGGTGTTATAGGAAGGCCCAGAGTAAGGTATCAAAACAGCATTGTACATGGCAGACAGATGGTGTCGAACCCCCCCATCTCTATTTAGGCTTGGTTTCTTTATTTTCACATAAATGGCCTCCTTAACACCTCTCTTGAACCAGTCACGTTCCTTAGCCAATATGTTAACATTACAATCTTCAAAGGTATGTCCTTTATCCTTAAGATGCAGGTACACGACTGAGTCCTGACCCGAGGAATTGGCTCTTCTGTGCTGGGCCATACGTTGATGTAGTTGCTGTTTGGTCTCCCCCACATACAAATCAGAGCATTCTTCACTGCACTGCACTGCATATATGATGTCGCTTTTCTTGTGTTTTGGTATTGGGTCTTTCGGATGTACCAATTGCTGCCTCAGTGTGTTGTTTGGTTTAAAGCAGACAGGGATACGATGTTTTTAGAAAATTCTTCTTAATTTTTCAGAGACCCCTGCTACATATGGGATGACCATGTTCTTCCTCCTGTCTTGCTTTTCCCCTTCACTGTTGGTATTCGTGTTCTTTTCTTTCCTTCTACTTCTTTTGACAAAGGCCCAGTCTGGATATCCACAAGTTTTAAGGGCTCCTCTGAGATGTTTCATTTCTTTAGCCTTCGCCTCTGTGCTAGTGGGGATGTTCTCGGCTCTGTGTTGCAGGGTTCTGATGACCCCCAGCTTGTGATCTAAAGGGTGGTGGGAGTCAAACATCAAATACTGATCTGTGTGTGTTGGTTTTCTGTAAACCTTTACTTCCAGTTTACCATTTTCCTTAACTTCTACCAAGCAGTCCAAGATTACCCTGGAAAATTCTAATTAGCATATCACAGCCAGGTGTTAAGGGCGTGATTGCATATTGGAACGCCCATGGTTAGGTGTTAAACAGCATTGTACATAGCAGACAGTTGGTGTTGAACCCCCCACCTGTATTTAAAACTTGGTTTCTTTATTTTCACATACTGTAAATGGCCTCCTTGACACCTCTCTGAACCAGTCACGTTCCTTGCCAATATGTTAACATTACAGTCTTCAAAGGTATGTCCATCTTAAGGATAAAAGGACTACCTTTGAAGACTGTAATGTTAACATATGGCAAAGGAAAGTGACTGGGTTCAAGAGAGGTGTCAAGGAAGCCATTTATGTGAAAATAAAGAAATCAAGCTTAATAGTGGTGGGGGGTTTCGACACCAACTGTATGCCATGTACAATGCTGTTTTGACAACCAACCTGGGCATTCCTATAACACCTCTTAGCCATATGCAATCACGCCCGTAACACCTGGTGTGATATGCTAATTGGGATTTTACAGGCTACCTAATTGCCACAGATTCCTGTACAAGTCATTCTGAATTGAGAAAGCCAGTCGGATGACTAGTGAAACCTTCAGAAACTAAACTTCAAGTCCAGTTGATCTAATTGAATACAACAGATCTACAGAACAACCTAAATAATGCAGGTTATTTGCTGTAATGAAAACCACATGGCAGATGCCTCAAGTTTTTCCTATATAGAAATTCATGGTTCACTAAGATACTGCTGCATATATTTGTACTTTATTTTAAGTAATCTAATACAGTGTAATTGGAGCTGTCCTCCGTTTCTTTGCAGATAAATCAATCTTCATAAAACACTCTGATTACCTCCACCATCTTGCACTTGAAGTTATTTGGCATATGTGCAACACATTTGGTGGCCCAACGTGGGGTTGTATGAATAGAATAAAGGGTATCAGAGGAAATCTTTGAGGTGAAGGATAGCTGCTTTATTACCAGATGGAGGGCTTGCAAGAAGAAATCAGTAGATCTCTAACACGGCTGACAGTGAGGATCTGACTAAGAGCTGCTTTAGAGGAACCAAACTGGAACACACCATTAGGCAAGCATCCTATCCCATATGCTAAAAAGACAGCTGTAAAGCTGTAAATATGCACAGTGATGGACCCATCTGTGTACACCTGTGATGTCTAACTGCTACCCACAGGTGGGTTCAGGGAGGAGGGTCGGGGTGCGTGCATCCGCGAGGGGGATGCGTGTGTGCATGCAGGGGGTGTGCGCGCTCAGGGTTTGCTAGTTTACTTGCTGTGATCATTTATATTTTTCAACACAAATGAACTACAGTATATAAGAATTACAGATGAGATAAAATGTTGTTTATACTGCAAATGATTCTATGTCACTCATTATAATGTAGTTGAACACAATAATTCTGAAATTGCAGTCTGGGAGATTACAATTTTAAAAACAGCTGGTTTCTTTGTATGATCACAAGCCCTGTGAACCAATATCTCTTTTTAATAGTACTACTGTATATTTGCAATATTGGGAAATATAATTTTTAAACATAGCATACCAATCAATATTTAACAATTCTAATAACATATTCAGGCTAGTTTCCTTCAAGAAGAAACAGTAAATTACTTATTTAAAAAAAATAATATTACAGAAGCAATTTAAGATTTATTTTTTTTCACATAGTAGATTATAATATGTAATAAGCAATGAAATAACGTAACGGCTTTAATCTGTTTTTAATGATTTTAATCACATATTTGAAAAAAAAAAAAGAATTAAAGTATTTACTGTTGAGCAACAATTTAAAAACACAGAGAACAGAATGGGCCTTTAGGAACTATAAAATATTAACAAGGATTGTAAAGAGAGTAATAAAGCTAGCTAAAATAATAAATAAAGTTGGATAGCTGAACAAAGCAAGACTAACCGTAAGCATTTTAAGCATTGTATTAGTAAGAAGCAAATTAGTTTTTTTTTCTCTGTGTACACTATAGCAAAGGTGCACAACCTGAGCCACATGGGGAGACGCACTAGGAGCCCTCATGCAGTGAGCAGGCTGCAGGCGTTAGCCCCAACCTTATCCACCTTATCCCCTCCCCAGAATGCCAAATCTCTGCCCCTTGCTCACCCCACCTGTGGCCATAAAAAAAGTGGGATCGGAGTGTGGTTTGGGCATCACTGCACTAAAGCACTATCTGCAAGTGGCGATGAGATTTAATGTTGATAAATGTAAGATTTTTGGGCTTAAAAATTCTTGTTCTGCTTATACTATAAATTAATCTGTGTTAAGTAAATCCCTGTTGTAAACGGATCTTGGAATTTTGGTGGATAATAAACTAATTAAAATAGAAAGCAGTGCCAGGCAGCAACAGCTAAAGCCAGCAAGATATTGTCTTGTAAAAGAGGAGAAGTATTCAAGGGAGAAAAATATTCTTCTCCATTTTGCACAACACTGGTAAGCGTCATTTGGAAAATACAGTGCAGTACTGGAGTCCTATGTATGGAAAATGGACGTCTTGAAATGAAAAGTGTTTAGAAAAGTTCAACTAAAACTAATAAGGGGATTGGGGGGGCTTCAAAATGAAGACAGATTCGATAAGTCAACATTTATGCACACTAGAGAAAAGGTGCTCACGTGGGTTAATGATCACTGTGTATAAATACATTAAATATGTCGGTTCACCAAAAGAAATTGTCACAGGACAAGCAGACATCCCTTAAGACTGGTATTTATAAATAAAGTTGGAGTTGATACAGGAAATATTTATGATTAACACTTGAAGTCAGGAAATAATCCCCCCTCCTTTTATACTGTTTTTTTCTGCCCTCTCTGGATCAACTGTAATGCAAGAAGTGTGGGGTATGCTGAGTAGGTTGGCTAGAGTAGATAAACGTGTGTCTTTATTCAATCTCAAATAATATACTATTAAATTAGAATGCAACCTTTAGCCATATCAGATATGCATAACACTGCTCTACTTTTAAATGTCACCCATTGTTGAACTACTAAATTAAATATGGAAATTAACAAAGGATTTGCTTAAGAAAAGGAGATTACAATTCTACAGTATCTGTAACAGTATCAACATTACAGGTAGCTAAAAAAAAAACAAAATTTGACAGAATGGAGATGTATAAAAAATGTTTAAACCTTTTTATGCACTTTTTGAATTTTACAGATTTACAGGAATTTACCTTGACTTGATTTTTAAAGCAATTATTGACTGATAGGTGAAATCCACAGACAGGACAACAAATAGGAAGTTTTGATAGATCAGGACTATGACAATAAAGAAGTATAATTTCCATTATGACAGATGCATATATATTGTTTATTTTATTTATGCACATTTGTCTGTGTCTTTATATGACACAAAGGTGGTCATTGAAAGAAAAATCAAAAATAAACAATATAGTTTCAAAATGAATAAATGTCACTATCATTACAATAATGTGTTCTGGCTTTTATTTATGCATTTTTTGTTTCTAATTAGGCATTGGAAATGTTTAAAATACATGTGTTTGCTGTGTTAAAATAAATATATCCATGGATTCTAATGTATTGATTGAAGACCGGAAGCTTAAGGAGCTAGGCCTTACCTTCCATTCTTCAATTGACCAGGATCTACGGATAAAAATAGAAGATATTTACCTTACAAGCGATCCTCCGCAGCAGCACTGACAAGGTCCGGATTGCCTCATGGTTAGATTTACTATAGCAGCATGCGTGTAAGGTAAAATATCTTCATCGGGAAAGGCTGCTACACACACTACCGATAGAGCCCCAATACTGTCTTTAGATGCTTAGCAAAACAATGCACACAGTAAAGATATTTCCTTGCTTCAATCTTGAGTTAAACTTTACTAAATTACTTACATGAGCAGGTTAATGTAAATGTTTTGGATTCTTAAATTTACCACACCAAATTGTCCTTAAATTAAAATGACTTCTTAGTTATCTAACTGTTATTTTCACAAAGTTTTTTACACTCTCAAATGAATGCCTTATAATAGTTATGGAAACAATGGCTGTTGTACTAATAGAATAGGAAAGCGCCTCTGGGTTAGCCTGACAATACACAAACCCAAACATCCTCTATCTTTACTTAAAACAAAAACCTGTAGAGAGGTACTGATATACTATTCATTAAAAAGAAATCAAATGTCAAAGAGACAGATGCCTAAAGTGGAAAAGTCTAACATATACTTTATATCTTGCCATAGCGAGATGTTCTCAGTTTTCAATCCAAAGTATTCAACTGGCAAATAAACCTGTATGAAGAGATTATTTATATATCCATACTTTGAACTCCAAAGTTGATTTTGCTTATTCTGAATGTCATGTTGCATTATTTTTATGGAGAATGTTCATGATAGTGTAAAATTTTAATCTTATTTCAGCTTATTCAAATGTTCAGCTACTGTTTGAGCTACAGTACTTTAACCCTTTGCTAAAAAAAAAAAAGCCTGATGGCTGAGGAATTTCTATTTGTAGGTGATAACAGATGGAAACTATTTGGCAGAGGTTTGTTAATTATCAGACATCTTGTCATCATTTTTTAAAAAAAAAAGGTTTACTCACAATGAAATATTTTTAGGCTATTGAATGAGTGAAAAAAGGTTAACACTGTGTTCTGTCATTGCAGCTTTCCTTTTTTAAAGAGAATATTTCCTTTTTTAAAATATTGAACAAACATTTCCTCTCATATTTTCATTTATTGTTTGTTTCACAGCTCTCCCTTAAGAAATAGTTGTCATTTAAGATAGGTTTAGTTAATTGCTGGATTCTTGAGTGGGCAATATTGGCAGGAAAACAAGAAAGTGAGCGGATTCCCTGCAGCTACAATTTATACTTCTAAATGAAATTACAAGTCAGCAGTCCAGAAACTTCCATTAGCTAAAACTTGGCCATGTCTCCCGATGATCACCCTCCAGCACCAACATAAAATAGCATTTGATTCATTTTCAACCACAAAACAAATTCATATATAAAGGCAGAAGCAATCTTTCCTGACATAAAGCATTACCAGCTTTATCAGGCAAACCATATTCTAATCTAACAACATGATAGTCTATATCCAACATGTGATGAGCAGAGCCTATACTAGTACTAACTTAAATCTGTTTTTATCTCTTGAAATAAAGGGTCAGTAATATTTACAAAAGTTTCTCTGATCTGGAAGGTAATGTAATTTTCAGAGACACATAAAAGTTTTGTATTCTAGTGTTAATGATGATAAAAAAATGAGTTAAAGGATTTACAGACAATAGCAGCACAGAGCATAACAGAATAACAGAAACCAGAACAGCAGGGCCTTTTATCAGTAAGGTAAAAGCAAAGAGATATCCAATACTGTTTGGCTAATATAAGTATGTAAGATGTTTCAACCAACTCTTAGGTTGATGTTACTAGCACCTCCTAAAATACCACAACTTGCATAATTAATTGCCTGGACAATATTTTTGACCGAACAGACAGAGAATCAGATATGATTTTCTTTTGTCCAACCAATATTTCACAAATGGATTTTAAATGATTGAATATGTTGCTAAATATTGATGATTACATTTGAGTTTTAGATGATCAATTGACATATTGAACATAACAATGGTCTTTTAAAAAATTAGCTCTGAATCTTTTTGTGTGTACCAGGCCTTAAATTAAAGGAAAAGTTCACTACCACCTTTTATTCACTATTCCTTAAAAGGCATTGATTGAAGTCTGGGATGATAAAGAGATAACCTACCTCCTGTTCATCAATCAAGCAAATGGAGCCAGGAATGAAATTGAGCAAACTTGCCTGTTAAGCGATCCTCCGCAGCAGTACTGACAGGTCACTGACCACTTCCAGATCCTGTGTAGCTATAGCGCGCATGCACGAGTATGCGCGCTTATTAAAAAAGAACCCGGAAGCGGTTGAGAATTTCAGTGCTGCTGTGGAGGATCGGTAACAGGTAAGTTTGCTCTAAGTTCATTCCTGGTTCCACTTGCATTGATTGAAGAATGGGAGGTAAAGCATAGCACCTTATCCTCCCAGTCTTTCAATCAATACATTAAAGGAATCGTTCACTTGTGTAGTGAACTATACTTTCATACACTGCATTTCATATGGAAATATGTCTTCTGAACAGATTTTGGTATCAGAGAAATTTTACAGAAACAGTATCTCTGTCTGCAACAGACGATACAGCAGCTGCACCTATGGCCCAGCACAGAAGAGCCAATCTCTTGGTTTGAGACTCAGCCATATACATGCATCTTAAGGAACAAGGACATTTATTAAGATTGTAAACATGTAACATCTCTGCATAGAACAAGAATGGTCAAGTAGACTATTTATGACAAATAAAGAAAACCAATCCTGAATACAGTGGGAGGGGTGTCAACATTTGTCTGCAAAACAGTTTTGATAACATAACCTTTAAGTTAGAATGAAATTAACAACTTGCATTCAGGAGGTTCCTAACTGGTTATATGCTAATGGAGACACATTCAAGGTATTTATTGCCAACAGATCTTGTACAAGTCATTCGAATTGAGAAAGCTAGTTGAATGACTAGCAACATGTTTAAAGAGTAAACTTCAAGCCAGTTGATTTAAACTGGAGACCACAAGATATACCATTTCTAAAGATGGCCCAAACGTACTAGTTTCGCCATTTTCGGATCTCTGGAAAATCCCGAAGATCCGAAAATTCAGAAACGGAACGAATTTTCCAGGATTTTCAAACTGTTAAGCTGTTCTCGATCATTTTCAAAATAGCCTCGAACGTTCAAAAAATCCTTGAAAATACGATTGGAGACCATTTTCGAGTTTCCGGTTATATTTTGAGGATTTTCAAAAGTTCGAGGCTATTTTGGAAAAATGATCGAAAATAGCACCTGAACATTCGAAAATCCTCGAAAATGGGATCTGAAGTCCCGAAATCCAGACAATCCTCCTGGATTCGGACGGATCATTTGAATTCGGAATCAAGGGGTTCGTGTCAGACCTGGATCCCATCTCTAACCGTGACCATGAATTGAACCTTCACAAAGCAGCTATTGGTATCAATTATAAAATTATAGTTGGTCCTGATATAGCCAATAGAAGTAGGATGGACAATTACTGTTCATGTAGGAAAATGATTTAGAATCAGTTTATGTTTTTTTGGGGCGACAGGCTACCAAATTTATCATTATTGTTTGACTTAAATATAGTCATTTTTGTTGATGATCAGTTGATAAATCTTATAGATACAATTTTTCTTGTATGAAGGTGATTGATTACAGATTTATATACCTAAAAACAAAGTTTCCCTTTTATATTATATTGATATTCTTGATTTGATACTGATAAACAACCTTAACGCATAAATGCTGTAGCTTTAGAGTATCCTATAAGAATCATATGGAAACAACTGATTTGAGATTACAATGGGTAACTGTTTTTAGAACATGTAAATAATGGGACAGTTCAGTGGAAATGATCAATATTTGTTAAATTGTTAGTTTGTGTAATGCCTTCTAGTTATTCTACATAATCTCTCCCATTTTGAAAAATCAGTTGATTTAATACCCTTGCTGTTCCCTGCTGTTGACATTAGTGAGCTGACATTTGAGGCTAACGGTCCTTTTCTTCCCAGGATGCACCACATCCTTGGAATGTTCCTAACAGTTATTTCTACTGATTGGCTGTTGGATGAGTCAAAGCTGATCATATCTCTACTGAGCAACTTGAATCAACCCAGGTGCTGAGTCAAGGGCAAGACCATAACATCTACTAGGGGTTCTGCAAACAGGAAGTAAACAGGAAGTCAGTATTTTGGTTGCATTTATTTATACAATTTATTTAGACACAATGCTGAATTGGCAGATTAAGGTCATGGAATGAAAAAATACTGCTCTTTTTCTGAAAAGCATTGTATTTACACTGAACTTCCCTTTTAAAGAAAGATGAACAATACTGAACAAGAATAAGTGACATTTTATTTATTTGTCCTTATAAACCACAGAAGTAATTCGTATTATAATGTTATTACTATGTTTTTTGATTATAGTGCCGTATGTAGTTATTATTTAAGTAATATGGACTTCACTTAAGCAAGCAGCAAATATCTTGGTGGCTTTCTGGGTTGACAGCCAACACTTGCTTATACTTTAGTAACTCATCATTAACCAACTGTGTGCAGACATGAAAGACATGAACTCATGTTCAAAATGATTTGTTTCCCACATGGTTTTATTTCCTGGGGAAGCAAAGACTTTAATAGAATTGAAATGCCTGAAGCACTGCTAATGCTTGAAGCTTGAAGCCAGAGTTAACAGTACCACAGACTAAATTTCAAGATTCAGCTCAGGCAGTTGACATTATGGAGCATGAAAATAACCATATTGGGAATAATAAAGATTAAAGCCAAAAGTCCAAATGCAAACCATCTGTTTAGGATGCAGGCTATTGCGAATCACTAAGGAAAGATCAGAAAGAATAACACTGTGAATCTTAATAAGTCCCATCCGACAGAAATGCAGTTTCAGCATATGTCTTCTTATTGCAACCATTTTGGTGGGGAAAAATCTATATACTGCATTAAACAAGTCTTATAATATACCTATAAGTTCTAGTTAAAGGGCATCTATTCTATACCGAAAAATAGGATATTTTAAATTGACCATAACTGGAAACTATTATTCTTCCCAACCACCACTCTATCATTTGTTGATCTGCCTCCTATTTCTTTAGATATCCAATCTAAAACTTCTTTATTTCAGCTGTTAATCAGTTCCTTGCTCTCAAAAATTATTCTCTGTGAGTAGTTTTACTGTATCGTGAATGGCGATGTTGTGTGCAGGCTGACAGTTGGTTTGTGGGAAAAAAGTCAAGTCAGATGGAAGTGGGAGTGTCTAAAAGAGGGGGGGGGGATACTGCTGCTAAACAAAATGTGTGCTGGATTGAAGGCATGCAGCAACAAACACAAATCAGGGTGGATTGAATACATGTAAGTGCTACTTACATGTATTCAATTATAGATTAAGATGAGGCAAAGTAAAGTATAGAGTCCCTTTAATATTTATAAAACAAGGCCGTGTTACGTAAGGGTTATGCCGGCTACACACTATACTTTACTTTCTGATGTTCCCAAGGCATCCCCAGAGTTTTTTCAACCTCAGAAGCAAATATGCTAAAATAAACCCGCCGGCCTGTAAAAACGTTAATGCTGATAGAGTTGACAATCTAGCAAACATCTACTTTTCACAAGTGGAATATACCAAGACTATATATTTACCTGTGATGAACAATAACAAGTGATCCTTATTATTAGTAAATAATATAACCTTTAAATAGTATATTATAGTCTAGTATAGTACAGGGATTCTCAAACTGGGTGCCTCAGATGTTTTGAAAACTACAACTCCCATCATTCCCTGATTTCCCTCTGTATTTGAGGAATGCTGGTAGTTTCCTAAACAGGGGAGGAACACTTTTTGAAAATTTCTGGGATTGTATATAGTGTATTATAATCTTCTATCTATTTGCACAAGCATTTCAAGTACACAATTTTGATATTATAAAATTGCAAAAATGAAGCAGAAAACTCTTGCATTCAGTTTAAAATATTTGTCTTGAATATATCATAATCCCTTCAGGCCAGGTATAGGTTGGCATCTGGAACAGGATTCCTCTGTGCTCATGGCTTACATACACACTGTGTTCAAACGTAATAAACCATGGTATTGTGTGCACCCATTTGCAATAAATTTTATGGTCTTTGTAAATCAGCTATATTATTATAATTTCTTCATTATTAATAATCAGCAAGATCCATTTTTTCACAGAGTGGTGTACAAGCCTGCAGTATGAGTTAATTCTTTTGGTATGCTAATATATGAGTTGCAAGAATTGAACATCATGGTTACCCTATGGCATATATAAAACCTTGCATTTTTCCAGTTTTTTGGAGTGCTGTCATTGACCCCCGACAGCCTAGACTATGGATATCGAAATATTTTTTTTGTTACTTATCTTTCTCAAACTGTGCCTCCAGATGTTTGAAAACTACAACTCCTATCATTCCCTGATTTCACCCTGTAGTTAAGGAATGCTGTGGTAGTTGTAGTTTCCTAAAAATCTGGAGGCACACTGTTTGAAAATCCTGGTATAGTATATACTATATCTATGTACAAGCATTTCAATGTACAAAATTTGGATATTATAAAATGCTAAAAGTAAGCAGAAAACTTCTTTGCATTACATTTTAAATTGCCATTCAACCTCTCCTATATTGTTTCATTTAATAAGCTACTGCCGGTTGCTGTGGGATTTAAATCAGGGAGGGTGCTTAACCAGGGACAGACAGAATGCCACAAACATGTTACTTTGGGCAGATACCAAGCCCTTGATTAGCCCCGCCACGACCTGCCCAGGACACACCCCCAGAAAGTCAATAATTATTCCCACCTGCCGGGTCTTGTGAGCCACATCTTTTTTTGAATAGACCATGGATTGGGTTGAGCATCCAGGCTGGGGATTATAAAAAAATTACATATTGATAAAAGCACAACACTTTTTTACTTAATTTAATAACTTATTCTAAGCATTTTCCTGCATATGCATTTAACAAGATTGACTATTTTTTTTATTAAAACAAATGTTAAAAATACTTTTCACCTGCATACATGGATATTTAAAGGGCAGAACATGCCAAATTAGGATAAGTAAGGTTTATTCATACAGTACATACAGAAAAAGGATAGTCTTTAATCTGTGCCCTTATTCAAAACTATTAAGGGTGGACTTCTGCTCAATACATGTCACATGTTTCTGTTTTATACTTATATAGAGAAATAAAGTTCTTTCTGTAATCAGAATTGTGATGTGGCATTCATTTCTGGTGTTTAAAGTGATATTGGTGTCTGTTAAACGGTTATTATACTCACACCAAACAACTTTACATTATTGAAACTACAAGTTGAGATTAGAAAATGGTGGTACACATAGTTATCTGTGCCTGCTTTGTCAGTAAATATTAATGTTTAGTGAGTGATCCTAATTGCCCCAACCTCCCTTACTGCTTCTTGTAGGGTCTGCAACACTTATAGTTTGCACAGTCTCACCATAGACACTGCTCTGCTTACACATCTCCCCCTCCCTCCCCCTTCTTTCTTTTTCTGCTAATTCTTTTAATTGTTGCAGAAAGTCTGTGCCAGGCAGCCATAGATCCTAGTAAGAGATCAGGAAGGGGAATGTTATAATTCTGCTTCTGGAGTGGAGTGACGGTCGTTGTAAATAGAGATTCCAAACAAAACGGGCTGGAAGCAGGCTGCTCGCGGTTAATGATTAAAAACATCACTTATTGTAGAAAAAAACATAAAAGACACACGTAGTGCTGGGTACAAATACATAGGCATACTCGAAAAGGACACAGGTGATGCCTGACGCGTTTCGTGACGTCCGTCACTTCATCAGAGGCAGCAACCAATGAAAGTAAGTCTCATTTAAGGATGAAACATGGAGGGGCCACTAATGATGAAACATGTGTGGCCAATAGACATTATTAAAAACATCAAAAACTATATGTTACCAATGGTAAACATATAGTTGGTAACATATAGTTTTTGATGTTTTTAATAATGTCTATTGGCCACACATGTTCATCATTAGTGGCCCCTCCTGTTTCATCCTTAAATAGGGACTTACTTTCATGGTGGTCTGCCTCTGATGAGTGACGGACGTCACGAAACGCGTCAGGCATCACCTGTGTCCTTTTCGAGTATGCCTATGTATTTGTACCCAGCACTACGTGTGTCTTTTATGGTTTTCTACAATAAAGTGATGTTTTTAAATCATTAACCGCGAGCAGCCTGCTTCCAGCCCGTTTGTTTGGAATCTTCTGTTAAGGATACTACATACCACTATGGCCAAGTGGTTCTTGGAAGCGTGGAGCGCGGCACACAGCCCAGGGGGAGAGCACCTGTAAGTACTTACCAATTAAGACCCGATACTTTGTTTTCAGCTGCTTGGAAATGAAATGATTCAAACAATGAATTCTTAGGATCTACAGAACAGAAAATTCTGAAAAATATTTGGATTAAAATGCTGCATCTAAAGGTGACATTTAAAATGTGATTTTTTGAATGACCCTTAAGGTTTTGCCCCTTGCCTTATAACATTGTATTCAGGGGCATAACTACAGGGGAGCAACCACAGGGAGGCCCAGGAGCAAGGGTCCCCCATCTTCTTATGTTTTGTAGACAGATATAGCCTCCTACCAGAAAACCACTGTAGATGAAGCATGGATAGGGGCCCCATCAATAGTTTTGCTGGGGGGCAGTGATTCTTAGTACGCCATGAGTTTATTTGTGAGTTATTTTCCAGTAACCATTCTCTAAGTGAGAATTTAACATTAGGGGGTGATAATGGAAATACATTGCATTTTGGAACAGTCCTTCAATTAACATCCTGTCAATTCTGTATAATTTCTAGCTTGTTGGAATCATAGTACTATTAACAAGCAACACATACATTTCCTACAGTTTTACAGTGAACAAGACATATTCAAACAAAAGTCTAAGCTAATTAGCAGGATTTTTAGAATGTGAAAAATGTACAGTTTACATAAAAAAAGCACGTTTTATTTGTTGCTATCTTATGGTTTCAACGTGACAAAGACAAAGGCTAAATAATGTGATAGCAGATATTGCTAATTAAATCCTGAATTAACAAATCACTTTTCTTGTTAACAATTTCTAAAGATATTTTTAGCATTCCTAAAAAAAACAAAACACACACACATATGAATTAAATGTGGTTGTGTTCTTGCTGCAGTACTTTGAAATTGAATAGCATCTGGTTGTGTTATTAAAATAATTTGTATTTTTGTTTAAGAAAATAGCCCGAGGGTCTTCATGATTTGTATGCAAATTTTTCAAAACCCTGTACAAGTTTTGTAAAGTTAGAAAATGAACTTGTTGTGGAAGATGTGAGTGAATGAAGCAACATCAGAAAGACTGATGACAACTATTTGTATGTAATGGGAAAAAAACTATTGGGGGGGAAAAACACATTTTCTTTAGCTTGATACTTTTTTTGACATATATAAATGTTCAAAAAAGTAATTTGGGCTTCTACATAAACATACATTTAGATGAAAAATAGATAATATGGGAGAATTATAAGAATGTGGAGGATTGCTGTTACCTTTGTCTCTTAGGAAGGCTAATGGGGGCTATATATTGGATATTCAGTCTTTTACATGCTGGTAAATCCTACAATTGCTTGAATAATGTTCTGCAGTACATCATATCTGGATGACAAAGGTTACCATTTTTATCCCCAATTAGTTCACATATGTAAAGCCTCCTGAACATCTGGTATTATTATATTTATGCATAAATTAAACCTATTTAAGGCATTAGGCTGGCATATATACTGTTCAGTATGTTCACTGCTCCTATAGAGGCCAAATCTGTTTTTTTAATGTTTAATCTTTTTATCTATTTTATCCAAACCCCTACCCCCACAGCCCCTAAGAAAATGCCCCCTTTCACTTCTCAATATTTTTAACATAGGCACATTCTCTAACATAGGCCTGTGTTAGAATGAAGCAGAGCATAATTTTTAAAATTATGGAGTCCCTGACAACCCCCCCCCCCCCCACCCCCTCTCCTGTTATAGTTGCCTATGGTGATTCCTCACCATCTGGGTGTTACCTTATTGCGCAAACAATCACTCCAAAATCGACTTCTGAAAGCTGGCTGTGAACCGCCCTCTCTACCTCCCGGTATTGAACCAATGGGAAGGCACACTCTGCAAGTAGCGTGTTTCCCAGGCCAGTCCTGCCATAATCCCAGACTCTGAAAGTGGCTTCACAAAGCCCGACTTTTATGGGCTTGTTTTATAGTTTCAGCAGAGGGTAGAAGAAAAACATTGCAATGCTGGAGAAAAAAGTGTACTGTTCTACACAAAATTATTCCCATAATTTTCCCATCCAGTGAAAAGAAGAAATAACTGTAATAGGAACATTTTAGAAGAAGTGAGCATCCTGAGAGCAAGAGAAAGACCGCTGCAGAACTTGAAATGGCAGCTCACTGTTGACTACAGAAAGCATAGCAAAATATGTTGACTACCCAGGTATGTGTTATATAGATAATAAATAGCATCATTTTTTCCACTGAATCTCCCCTTTTAAAAGGCAGAAATGAAACTAAAATGTATCGCTTCTATGTATGTCAGGGAATATGTGTTTTAGGGTGAGTTCTTAGCAACTGAATTACATAAAATGTGGTAAGTATTGTGAGTATTTGTTATATCAGTATAATGATCTATATTATTTTGAATGCTTTTTAACATTTTCTATCCACCTCTGCACATTCAATTCCTGGGCTTGCTCAAAAACTATTCCAAGTTGGTCTGTTATGTATTATTTAAACAGGACCTTTTCTTTAAAAAAACAAAACAAAACATGAACTGGGTTGTCCTAACTTTGTTAATATTAAATTATAAAATATTTTCTTATGTAAAGTAAATATTCCAGGCAATAGGGACTGGTGTAAAAATTAGATTAATGCAATTCTGAAAATATCCACCAGATGGCAAAACTTTACTTGGTTAAATCTTTTGATGTTCTGACATGGCAGATCGGTAGCATCCAATAAATGCATTAACAGAACATTCTACTATTATGCATGTCCAAATTCATTATATAATTAAATAAATTTTCCAGTTTACAAACCATGGCCTCCTCCATCTAATCACATAATTTATAAAGTCTGGGTGGTATTGCATTCTTGGTAATAAAATCTTATTGTAAATATCCCTTCTTACCATCCACAAAACTCATATTGTTTTATGCCTTTACCAAACATATTATGTGTTTTTGTAAAATAACTGCATCTATCATGAATTTTGTATATCCTGTTATGTACACTTTTACACAAGTATAGCTTTAACAATTCCATATCATTACATGGACAATAGTCCATAGTGTTATGTAAATTGTGACCATAGTTACAATTTGTGTTTTGTTTCGGACGGATCATTTGGATTTTGGAACCGAGGGGTTTCATGTCAGATCCGGGTCCAAGTCGGACCGGATCCCATCTCCGTAAATTAATAAAACATGTTGCTCCAAGTATTTTCCTCTTGGATAATTTAAAAAATAATTTAATATTTTTCATTTTAAGTCAATGTGTTACAACTAGAATGTACGAAATGGCCAATGTCTGGTCCAACTTAGTAAAAACATGAAAATTTAAAATCCGAAAATGGACCATTAGAATTCAATGGGAGTTGTTGTAAAAATTTAAGGCATAAATACTGTAGCAAAAGTAACTTAAATGTCTTAGGGACCTGAGAATATTTGCGGAACACGTACATATAACCAAAACTTCTAAAAAAAACCCAAAAACTTTCTTTCACGTGAGATATCAAATTTCAAAACCGCCTTGTATATTTGTAATTTCTCCCATATGCAGAATCGAGGGTTCACATATTCGATATTTCTTGAATCCACCCTGTATATATATTCACCCTAATATATATTCTCTAAAAACGATAATTCTTTAAATTCAAAAATTTAATATCAGATTCAATTATTCGAAAATTCAAATATTTAATAAGGATCAAAAAATCTGGAAAAAGTTCTGCGATCCAAAAAATCCAAGTGTATTATTGAATAAAGTTCAAAATCCATACATTTTGGGATTAAATATACAGTACAGTATTTCCTTAAAATAAGTATTTTGATGCTTCTTATTCAAGCTTTTCATCTGTTAGCTGAGTAAACTAGCAAAAACAATCTGCAAACAGTAAGATCTGCATATTTTACTTGTTCACAGAGCAACATTATACAGCAAAATATTTGTATTGTCTTTGATCTACTTTAACAACAGGAATTATTTTGTAGCTTTACAATAAAGTGTTTTATAATAGATGGTGTGTTCCTGCCTGTGTTGGACCAAAATAAAACAAAGGTCCTGTTTGGTTACATATTAATGGAGAAGAAAAGTAAACACTTTAAAAAGCTAGCTATAATATAATCAGATTCAAGTTGGTTTAGTCCATCTTTAGTTTCATTGGGTTCCACCTATACAGTATTTTGGCTACTTATATAACGCATTCTCTGAGATTTCCCTGTCTTTGCTGTTCTGAAACTTCACCTTAGAAATGCCATTTAAGGGAAGGGGGTATAGATGTTGAAGGATATCTGAATGGTAAACATCTTGCCTGGTATTTTTTTGTGACTCAACTTCAAGGGCATGTCCACCCCCAAAATATAATCCCCCCAACTAACTGGCCCCATCATGTAGTGTAGTGTAATCGTTACCTCACATCCCAGCTCCATATGGTTCTCCTGTAGTCCCCCCAAAGTCCCACAAAAACTGCCCACCAGGAGGATAGCAGAGTCCATATAGGACTCTGCCTCCTACCTGGCCTCCGGGAGAAGTTTGGCATGCGTACTGCAGCCCTTCTCCCCTCCCTCCCCCTCTCTCTCCGGATTCCTCCCCCTAGTGTAAAACCCTTAATATATAGTATTGCCTGTCCCCCAGCCCCAACCGTATATTTATATGTTTAGAAAGCTCCCCAAACTTTACTTACCTCTCCTCTTTCCTCCGCCGAAATGAGCTCCCGGCAGCCGCGTCCATGATTGGCTGCCGCTCAGCCAATCACAGACGCGACTGCCGGTCCCGCCCCTCTGCTTGCATTTTTCCTCAGCGCGGCGGAGGAAAGAGGGGAGGTAAGTAGAGTTTGGGGAGCTTTCTAAACATAAAAATAGCGGTTGGGGCTGGGCTGGCAGGGGGAATCTTATATTAAAAAATTATTTTTAGGGTGGACATACCCTTTAACTACATAAAGATTACCCTGGTGGAAACAGCCTCAGAAACATAAAGGGCTGGGGTTTGTGTATTTTAACCAGGACCTAGGGACTATGTGTTTTTCGTATAGGATTATATCATTGTTAGGCACAGGAGCATGAAAAACAAAGTCTTTCTTGACAAGTCTAAGCTCATATGTCATAGACACAGGGGACATGCTTAAGAAGCTTTGGCATCATGGTTGATCAAGATGTTCTTGGTCACCCTAGACATTGAGAGTTATACTGGTTAATCCTCGTCAATCCCCATGCAGTGTGCCCATTATCTAGAAACGAGAGGGCAGAGGTATAAGTAACACACTGAGGTGTCCTGGATTTGCTACGTTTATCTAAAAAACACGTTTTCCTCTTTGATGGAAAATTATCGCCAGGTGAGGGGCAATGCTATGGGGGCGATGTGTGTCCCTACAATGCATGCATCCACCTAGGTCTGTGGGAACAGGATGATGTGGCAGAGGCCATCCAAGATTTGGGGTTTGACTCAAGGTAGAGTTGTGGGTGAGATATGCCGATGATGTGTTCATGCTGTGAAAAGGTTCTGAACGTAACTTAATGAGGTTTCTTGATATATTGTACATAACACAAAAAATACACACTGACTTTGGAATGGAGCAATAGTTCAATCAGTTTCTTAGACCTCAAAATCACCAAAATAGGTGGAACATGACTGAGACATATCATAAACCCACAGGCTGTGAACTCCCTTTGGTGGCCTCTAGCCACCATCCCCACAGTCTGATTAGAGGAATCCCGGTAGGGCAGTTCCTGCAGGTACGGTTGTTTGGCTGAGGCCCATGCAAGGGTAGCATTATTGTTCTGTATTGGGATGCCTCTTAATTCTCAATGGGATTATTTATGGACTCCTAGCTGTTTTGCTTTATCTTTGGACTCCACACTGTATAATGGGGACGCCCAGTGTGTTTTATGAGGTTTTTTGGACACTTACTTTTTATGGTAGTAGGGTGAGATATGGTGCTTATAGGTATTATTGGTATTTATTATGACAATTAAGAGAGTATTATTTGATTAAGGTTTTCTTTAGGGGTGTCTACTTTAGCACCCCTGTTTTTTGGGTTATGACTATGGGGGTGCATAATACTATGGGGCAGTGCTATTTAATACTATGGGGAAGTACTATTTTATACATGGGGGTGCTTTTTTATACTATGGGGAGTGCTATTTTATACTATGGGAAATGCTATTTTATACTATGGGGGAGTGCTATTTTAGCTATGGGGGAGTGCTATTTTATACTTATGGGGTGCAATTTTATATTATATGGGGTGTATTTTATACTATGGGGAAGTGCTATTTTATACTATGGAGGTGCTATTTTATACTACGAGGGGTGCTATTTTATACTATTGTGGATGTGTATATATTGAGTGGAAATATTTACTTTCAGACTTTGAATGTCCTTAAAGTTTATCTCTGTTAATATATTATTGTCAGCACTGGGTCCGTTTTTAATTTTTCGGACCACATCCTTAATACAGTAGTACAATGGACTTGAAGTTTAGTTCTTGAAGACGTTCAAGTCCAGTTGAACTGTCTAACGGAATACCACAGATACAACTTGATATCACATGTCGCATGATAACACATGCCTGATGTGTCTGTGCATTTGTACCTTTTAATTTTATTCTGGTTTTTTTTAAATGTTTAGTATTGCAGAAATTATTGTGCAGAAGCAAGTCCCCTGCAAACAATGCATTGGAGATTTAAATTGACATTAAAGTGCATGTCCACCCCCAAAACTGAAATTTTACCCCATACTGGCCACATTCTGTAGTTTAATAAATCCTTACCTTACATCTGCTCCAAATGGTTCTCCTGCTGTGACTTTTCTAAGTCCAGGAACTGCAGTGTAGCACCTAGCATGAAATCCGCTTCAGGTAAGGTAAGTAACAGCTCCCCAACCCTAACTGCCATTATATAAACTTACAGAGCCTTCCCTCCTGCGGCATCTTCGATGACGTCAGCCGCGTCTGTGATTGGCCGCATCTTAGACACAGATGGCGGACCAGCCCCTGCTTGCAACTTCCTGGATAGGAGAGGCCATGGGGAGAAGGGCTGTAAGTAAACATCAGGGCATATTT
This sequence comes from Hymenochirus boettgeri, assembly GCA_019447015.1. Taxonomy (NCBI): domain Eukaryota; kingdom Metazoa; phylum Chordata; class Amphibia; order Anura; family Pipidae; genus Hymenochirus; species Hymenochirus boettgeri. Next base: position 206,599,443 of record CM033469.1, on the reverse strand, counting down.
TAAAAATATATTATTGCGGTTGGCGGCGGCAGCTGCTACCTACCATATAATAAAAAGTTAAAGGGACCCACATAAACCGTTTTTAAGTATTTGCCATCCGTTTCTATTATTCAATAATAGTACACTGAGCGTACTATTAATCACAGGGAGGTGGGAATAAGTGTTCTAATCTCCCTGTGAATATAGAAATGGATGGCAAATACTTAAAAAACTGGATTTAGTGTCCTTTAAATTTAGGGTGGACATGCCCTTTAATTTTATTTATTAAATGGGAATCATGGTACGGTGATAACAGATCATGCAATGACTCTCTGATAAAAATTGTTATTAAATCTTTACAAAAGTCAAATTGAGATAATGATTAGAAATGATAACTTACCTGTTCAAGAGACAACATATATTCATGTATTTATATTGTCATATCTATACTAATAAAGGCAAAGCACCACTCATCAACTAATTCTCCAATGCCGTGGAGGCAGATGGCTTAAATGGCAGGCTCATTCATTGCACCTACTTACAAAAGTTAAGCAGGTTTCTTTCGAAAAGGCAAAGCCCTCACTACTCACTCACTCACTCATCAATAACTCATCACTAATTCTCCAATTGCCGTGGAGGCAGACGGCTTAATTTGGCAGGCTCATTCATGCACCTTATTACAAAAGTTAAGCAGGTTTGTTCGAAAAGGCAAAGCCTCACTCACTCACTCACTCACTCATCACTAACTCATCACTAATTCTCCAACTTGCCGTGGAAGCAGACGGCTAAATTTGGCAGGCTCATTCATTGCACTTACTTACAAAAGTTAAGCAGGTTTCGTTTCGAAAAGGCAAAGCCCACTCACTCACTCACTCACTCATCAATAACTATACACTAATTCTCCAACTGCCGTGGAGCAGAAGGCTTAAATTTGGCAGGCTCATTCATTGCACCTTACTTACAAAAGCTAAGCAGGTTTCGTTTCGAAAGACAAAGCCCTCACTCACTCACTCCACTCATCACTAACTCATCACAATTCTCAACTTGCCATGGAGGCAGACGGCTCTTAAATTGGGCAGCTCATTCATTGCACCTTACTTACAAAAGTTAAGCAGGTTTCGTTTCAAAAAGGCAAAGCCCTCACTCACTCACTCACTCATCACTAATTCTCCAACTTGCCGTGGAGGCAGACAGCTTAAATTTGGCAGGCTCATTCATTGCACCTTACTTACAAATGTTAAGCAGGTTTTGTTTCAAAAAGGCAAAGCCCTCACTCACTCACCACTAATTCTCCAACTTGCCGTGGAGGCAAAAGACGGCTTTAAATTTGGCAGGCTCATTATTGCACCTTACTTACAAAAGTTAAGCAGGTTTCGTTTCGAAAGGCAAAGCCCTCACTCACTCCTCACTCATCACTAACTCATCACTAATTCTCCAACTTGCCGTGGAGGCAGACGCTTAAATTTGGCAGGCTCATTCATTGCACCTTACTTACAAAAGTTAAGCAGTTTCGTTTCGAAAAGGCAAAGCCCTCACTCACTCACTCACTCACTCATCACTAACTCATCACTAATCTCCAACTTGCAGTGGAGGCAGAGGCTTAAATTTGGCAGGCTCATTCATTGCACCTTACTTACAAAATTTAGGCAGGTTTCGTTTCGAAAGGCAAAGCCACTCACTCACTCACTCAGCATCATCACTAATTCTCCAACTTGCCGTGGAGGCAGACGGCTTAAATTTGGCAGGCTCATTCATTGCACCTTACTTACAAAAGTTAAGCAGGTTTCGTTTTGTTACTAATACAAGGCAAAGCCCTCACTCACTCACTCACCACTAATTCTCCAACTTGCCGTGGAGGCAGACGGGTAATTCAATTAGATCAACTGGACTTGAAATGTAGTTCTTGAAGACGTTTCGCTAGTCATCCGACTGGCTTCTCAATTCAGAATGACTTGTACAAGAATCTGTGGCAATTATGTACCCTGGAAAATCCCAATTAGCATATCACAGCCAGGTGTTAAGGGTGTGATTAGATAGTGGCTAAGAGGTGTTATAGGAACGCCCAGAGTAAGGTGTCAAAACAGCATTGTACTATATAGATATAGTACTCGGTGCAGAAGAAACTATGGTGTCCTATGATGTGACATCTCTCTTCACTTGTATACCCACCAAGGAGGCTGTTGACATGGTGAGAAAACGGCTGTGCCAAGACAGCACTCTTACCAGCAGAACTGATCTCAGCCCAGAACAGGTGTGTTCCTTGTTGGACTTGTGCCTGAATACCACCTATTTCAAATACAGGATAAGTTCTATAAGCAAAACATGGATGTCTATGGGATCTCCAGTTTCACCTATTGTGGCCAACCTTTACGGAGGAGGGTAGAAACACAGGCGCTTAATACCTTTAAGGGCATAGCACCCAGCCACTGGTTCAGATATGTTGATGACACCTGGTTAAAATCCACCAGAAGGAAGTACAAGCTTTCACAGAACACATTAATGCGGTGGACCAAAACATTAAATTCACAAGGGAAGAGGTACAAAACAACAAACTGGCTTTCTTGGACTGCTTGGTAGAAGTTAAGGAAAATGGTAAACTGGAAGTAAAGGTTTACAGAAAACCAACACACACAGATCAGTATTTGATGTTTGACTCCCACCACCCTTTAGATCCAAGCTGGGGCATCAGAACCCTGCAACACAGAGCCGAGAACATCCCGACTAGCACAGAGGCGAAGGCTAAAGAAATGAAACATCTCAGAAGCCCTTAAAACTTGTGGATATCCAGACTGGGCCTTTGTCAAAAGAAGTAGAAGGAAAGAAAAGAACACAATACCAACATGAAGGGGAAAAGCAAGACAGGAGGAAGAACATGGTCATCCCATATGTAGCAGGGGTCTCTGAAAAATTAAGAGAATTTTCTAAAAACATCGTATCCCTGTCTGCTTTAAACCAAACAACCCACTGAGGCAGCAATTGGTACATCCGAAAGACCCAATACCAAACACAAGAAAAGCGACTCATATATGCAGTGCAGGTGCAGTGAAGAATGCTCTGATTTGTATGTGGGGAGACCAAACAGCAACTGCATCAACGTATGGCCCAGCACAGAAGAGCCAATTCCTCGGGTCAGGACTCAGCCGTGTATCTGCATCTTAAGGATAAAGGACATACCTTTGAAATTGTAATGTTAACATACTGGCGAAGGAACGTGACTGGTTCAAGAGAGGTGTTAAGGAGGCCATTTATGTGAAAATAAAGAAACCAAGCCTAAATAGAGGTGGGGGGGTTCGCACACCACTGTCTGCCATGTACAATGCTTTTTTTTGACACTTACTCTGGGCGTTCCTATAACACCTCTTAGCCACTATCTAATCACACCCTTAACACCTGGCTGTGATATGCTAATTGGGATTTTCCAGGGTACATAATTGCCACAGATTCTTGTACAAGTCATTCTGAATTGAAGACGCAGTCGGATGACTAGCGAACGTCTTCAAGAACTACATTTCAAGTCCAGTTGATCTAATTGAAAACAGATAATCCGATGTGTTGTGTATAGACACAAATGTTAGAATTGTGTAGATGTTCCAATATCTATGGACCTTACTGTACCTTGCTGGAATAGTGGTAAGGTGAAGGAGGGTAAGTAGAATGAAATAAGGGGGGAAAGACTTAAATAAGGAAGATCAGAGCAAAGAGGAAATAGTGACAATAGCACAATAATCTTTCTGAAGCGCCTTTTGAAAATGAAATATATGTGTGTATGTAAAGGGTAACTTTAGTTTCTATACAAGTGGCCTTTATTTAAAAGAACACACCTACCTTTTCAAAATACTTCAGGATCATGCTTTTAGCTGAACTCTATCCAAAGTTTAATTAGATTGTAAGCTCAATGGGGCAGGCACTTCCTTTCGGCTTGTGGTAAAACTCTAGTACTTATATATTGAACTTTTATGTATTTGTTCCCCTTGTATGACTTTATTGTATTTTGTTATTGTACAGCACCCCAAAGTGGCGCTATATAAATAAACTATACAGACATACAAAATTACAGCAAGGAGTGTTCCTGTTAGCACTGTGACATTACCAGCATCACTGTTTTGCTCCCATGTTTAAGGTTGGACATGCCTACTGCTGTAACTGCATCAGCTGCACCACCAGCCACAAGCCTGAAAAGAAAAAACAAACCTCTTCCCCTAAGGTGTCCATGTGTAGAGGAAGGACAGATAATGGTAGCAAGTCTTAAACTAGCTTCAGAAAAGATTGATTTTTGGGGGGGGCTTAGGGCACAGCCAATCACAGAGACAGTGCATCTGGGAAGTGTAACTTAACAAGCCTATAACTTAAGATATGGAGAAGATCATCCTAGGCTTGTATCAAAGGTAACAGCCTTTTCATTAGCACTTGTATGGAGAAAACAGTTAACCACATCTTCTCAAGTTACAGCATACTCGTCTATTTCCACGAACTATAAAATAGGTGGTCTCTAAATTTTGTTTATAGAGCCATCTCTATCTACATAAACTTAGCATATATCCAGTATTATGCGTATAGTAACTGTCCAGTCTATCAAACATGTCTAACAAATTATAACTAACACATTCTTCTGTATCCACTGGGAAGAAACGTTGAATGCCCATTTGGCAAGCTCTCTTCTTACCTGGATTTTCACTGTTTCTTCATAAAGCAATAATAGAGGAATTGCTATAACATAGGTACACATTAGTGAAAGGTCATACTGGGTATCCAGTTGTCAGCTCAGTGGGAGCAAGGAATTTAAAATATACAAGCAGATACCTGGAATGATGCTAGCAAAGTGTAATACCTTATATGTTACTGTTATAGACACAATGATTAATATCCAATCTCCTGACAAAAGTCTGATTAATAAAAATTAGAGACTGTTCAAAGTTAAGCATGGTACACACCATGCAATATACTATATTATCCGATAGTTCAGTGTTTTGATCGATAAGGCTGAAATAATTGCATGGCATTTCGGACGCGGCGACCATTCGGTCGGCCAAACACATGACCGACATGTTCGAAAACCACGGGCAATCGCGTGGACCTTTACGGATCACACGCTTGTTCGCTGCAAACTGCCGTCTGCAGCCACTATTGCCACGACCCGACAGTCCCTTCCTCCTTGCTGACTGGTTGGAAAGCCGAAAGGTTGGTCAGGAGGAAATATTGCATGCATGTACCATGCTTCACTTTCAGGAGTTTCCAAGTAACTTTCTGAAGTATATGGGTGAATTCAGGGCCTTTTTTGTGTAAAGTTTTGGTGGTTTTATTGTGATCAAATACATTATTGGGGGGTTGTAATTTTAAAGGGCAACTAAAGCCACAGAACAACACTGAACCAGAAGGCAGAACACCTTGATTATAACCAGTAATCTGTGTCTTACCTCTCATTTTGATACAGGAGCTGGGAAATTTACCTAAATAACATATGGTTTGTGCTTTACTTCTCAGCTTCTAATATCAAGCCAGTTTGGTCAATGACCATTATGTTCTGCACATGCTCAGTCCTTAGCTATGGCACAAACTTGTTACAGTTATTCACACCATTAATAATCTCTAGCCAATCCTTTTACAGGACAGATAAGCAAGGAAGCATGTGACTGAGGACAGGAGGTGTGGTCTGACACTGCATATACACACAAATACTTCATCCAGTTCTTAACAGGCTTTGTGATTTACTTTAACAGAGTTTACTAAAGTGGCATTTTATAGTTTATTGGTGTTTTTAGGGGGTTGTTTTCAGATTCTGGAGTATATAAAATTGGGTTTAGTTCTCCTTTAAATCAAACTATGTAACCTCTTTGCAATAGTTTTCTACATTGTGGCGCGTACTTCATGTGGGTTCTTTTGAGTGTTTTTTCCATATTCCTGGGCAAGGGGCAAGGCTGGATTTAAATCTCTGAAGCTATTGCCACAAAAAAGCCTGGTGCCCACAAGGGAAGAGATTAAAGAGCTGCCCCTGCAACCACAGGCACTTGTCTTCTGTGCCTAAAGGTAAATCATACTATTTTTCCCCCTCAGTGATGTTCACTGAGCACCACATTACTGTTGTAGTGCCCATGACCTTTTAGGTTTTAGATTAGGGGAATTTTCAAAATGAGAGGAATATTGTAAATAACTAAGTATGTATAATATAAACTAAAATGTTAAAAAATAATGATATTTTCCACTGAACTTTCCCTTTAAATTTTCAACAAATAACCCTCCCAACTGAATATATTGGTTCATACATATATGAAATGGAGGCAAACAAGTTGTAAAATTATTTTATTTAAGTTAAACAAGTATATTGCAAAGGACTGAACATATTACACATACCATTGGAAACCATATTGTATTTTTATGCGTTCTTCTCTGGCCTAAGGTTAAATAGCTCATTAAGTGTGGAGTCACCCACCGATCTGTGTGGAAAGTAGATTCTCCAATCTAGCAAGAGATGGTGGAAAAAAGACTTTTTAAAAAGTAATAATGCCCTGTGCCCCTATCACACACAGACTTTGGGTTGGGGATTACATTTCAATTTTAGTTTTTAAATGTGATTAGGACAGATCAACTTGTTATATCACATTATACAATATTACATATATATATTAACAATTAATATGTCGAAATTTTTTTTGGACCAATTGTTGTATGAATGTCCACACATTTTTTCTACAATATTATCCCATCATTAGGTAAATGATGGATAATATCAGGGACCCACTGCGGTTGCTCCCCTGGGAGTTACACCCCCTGTCACACTCAATCCCTTTTAAAAATATTCATACAAAAATGATCTTAAAAAAAAATCACACATTGAACTCCTTACCTTCCAGCCAGGGACATCTTTCTTAGAACAGCCTCCTCTTCTAGATTTTGTCGCATCAGTCTTAATGTTCTGTGTAGGACAAAAAGTATTGAGAGGATTTACTAAGAAGCAATTTTATATTTCTTTTATTGTGTGTTTAATTTATTATTTCCATTTCCCAATAATATAATATGAATTAAAAACTACCAAGAAATTATATTTCTAAATATCACAAAAAGGATAGGTTTAAAATGTTCTTCCAGAAACTCCCAAAATGCCCAGCAACACATTTTTGTAAAATTACATTTTATTAAAAATACTAGCAAAATACCCGCGCTTTCGCAGCGGAGATGTATTGAAATAAAGTTTTTAGTAAGAAAGCAATATGTCAAGATTGCTGTATATCACTCGGCACTTGATAATTAAAGAAAGACAATTCAATAAGCTTTACGATACAACCTCATAACTTTAATTTAATATATTTTTTATTCAACATGAATTTTGGTGTGAAAATACCCCCACCACCCCTCCCCGTCGCCCCTAATACCCCACTATTCCTCTCTGTCCACCCTCCAACACTTCTCCTTACCTCAGCCAGTCCCCGCACACACCCTGAATTTTTGTAAAAATTGGTCCAGCCGTTAGTGTGGCAGGATTTTCAAAATTCTATTCCCCCCCCCCCCATTCACCCCCACCCTAAAAAAATTTTTGTTAATCTTTTACTGGTAAAGGTATATGCATACCAAATTGGTTGAAAATTGGACCAACCAGTCTGTGCAATGTCAGATACTCACCGTTACAGGTGCAATGTCAGATACTCACCGTTACAGGTGGAATTTCGAAACAAAACCTGCTTAACTTTTGTAAGTAAGGTGCAATGAATGAGCCTCGTGCCAATTTAAGCCGTGTGCCTCCACGGCAAGTTGGAAAATTAGTGATGATTTAGTGATGAGTGAGTGAGTTGAGTGAGGGCTTTGCCTTTTCGAAACAAACCTGCTTAACTTTTGAAATAAGGTACAATGAATGACCTCCAAATTTAAGCCGTCTGCCTCCACGCAAGTTGGAGAATTAGTGATGAGTGAGTGAGTGAGGGCTTTTGCCTTTTCGAAACGAACCTGCTTAACTTTTGTAAGAAGGTGCAATGAATGAGCCTGCCAAATTTAAGCCGTCTGCCTCCAGGGCAAGTTGGAGAATTAGTGGTGAGTGAGTGAGTGAGGGCTTTGCCTTGTATTAGTATCGAAACGAAACCTGCTTAACTTTTGTAAGTAGGTGCAATGAATGAGCCTGCCAAATTTAAGCCGTCTGCCTCCACGGCAAGTTGGAGAATTAGTGGTGAAGTGATGGGCTTGCCTTTTCGAAACACAAACATGCTTAACTTTTGTAGTAAGGTGCAATGAATGAGCCTTGCCAAATTAAGCCGTCTGCCTCCAGGCAAGTTGGAAATTAGTGGTGAGTGAGTGAGTGAGGGCTTTGCCTTGTTTTATCGAAACGAAACTGCTTAACTTTTGTTAAGTAGTGTGCAATGAATAGCCTGCCAAATTTAAGCCGTCTGCCTCCAAGTGCAATTTGGAGAATTAGTGATGAGTGAGAGTGAGTGATGGGCTTTGGCCTTTTCGAAACAAAACATGCTTAACTTTGTAAGTAAGTGCAATGAATGAGCCTGCCAAATCTAGAAGCCGTCTGCCTCCACTGCAAGTTGAGATGAGTGATGAGTGAGGCAAGTTTGGAGAATTAGTGATGAGTGAGCAAGTTGGAGAATTGGATGAGTGAGTGGAGTGAGTGAGTGAGTGAGTGGTGAGGGCTTTGCCTTTTCAAAAACGAAACCTGCTTTACCTTTGGTAAGTAGGTGGCAATGAAGAGCCCTGCCAAATTTAAGCCGTCTGCCTCCACGGCAAGTTGGAGAATAGTGATTGAGTGAGTGAAGTGGAGGGCTTGCCTTTTTCGAAACGAAACCTGCTTAACTTTTTGTAAGTAAGGTTCAATGATGAGCCTGCCAATTTAAGAAAGAAGCCGTCTGCCTCCAGGGCAGTTGGAGAATTAGTGGTGAGTGAGTGAGTGAGGGCTTTGCCTTGTATTAGTATCGAAAACAAACTCTTTAACTTTTGTAAGTAAGGTGTCAATGAATGAGCCTGCCAAATTTAAGCCGTCTGCCTCCACGGCAAGTTGGAGAATTAGTGGTAAGTGAGTGGGCTTTGCCTTTTCGAAACAAACATGCTTAAACTTTTGTAAGTAAGGTTGCAATGAATAGCCCGCCAAATTTAAGCCGTCGCCTTCACGGCAAGTTTGGCGAATTAGTGATGAGTGAGTGAGTGAGGGCTTTGCCTTTTCGAAACAAAACATGCTTAACTTTTGTAAGTAAGGTGCCAATGAATGAGCCTGCCAATCTAAGCCGTCTGGCCTCCACGGCAAGTTGGAGAATGAGTGATGAGTGAGCAAGTTGGAGATTAGTGATGAGTGAGGCAAGTTGGAGAATTTAGTGATGAGTGAGGCCAAGTTGGAGAATTAGTGATGAGTGAGTGAGTGAGTGAGGGCTTTGCCTTTTCGAACAAAACATGCTTAACTTTGTAGTAAGGTGGCATGAATGAGCCTGCCAATTTAAGCCGCTGCCTCCACGGCACGTTGGAGAATTGGTGATGAGTTAGTGATGAGTGAGTGAGTGAGTGAGGGCTTTTGCCTTTTCAAAACGAAACCATGCTTTACCTTTGTAAGTAATGTGCAATGAATAATGCCTGCAATTTAACCGTCTGCCTCCCACTGCCTCCGCACGGCAAGTTGGGAGATTAGTGATGTACGTGAGGCAAGTTGGAGAATTAGTGATGAGTGAGTGAGTGAGGGCTTTGCTTTTCGAACAAAACCTGCTTAACCTTTGTAAGTAAGGTGCAATAAATGTGCCTGCCCAAATTAAGCCGTCTGTCCCTACGCACGGTTGGAGAATTAGTGATGAGTTAGTTGATGAGTGAGTGAGTAAGTGAGGGCTTTGCCTTTTCGAAACGAAACTGCTTAACTTTTGTAAGTAGGGTGCAATGAAGACCTGCCAAATTTAAGACCGTCTGCCTCCACGGCAATTGGAGAATTAGTGATGAGTTAGTGATGAGTGAGTGAGTGAGTGAGGGCTTTGCCTTTTAGAAACGAAACCTGCTTAACTTTTGTAAGTAAGGTGCAATGAATGCGCCTGCGAAATTTAAGCCGTCTGCCTCCCCGGCAAATTGGAGAATTAGTGATGAGTGAGGCAAGTTGAAGAATTAGTGATGAGTGAGGACTTTGCCTTTTCGAAACGAAACCTGCTTAACTTTTGTAAGTAAGGTGCAATGAAGATGTCTGGCGAAATTTAAGACCGTCCTGCCTCCCCGGCAAGTTGGAGAATTTAGTGATGAGTGAGGCAAGTTTAAGAATTAGTGATAGTGAGGCAAGTTGAAGAATTAGTGATGATGAGGACTTGCCTTTTCGAAACGAAACCTGCTTAACTTTTGTAAGTACGGTGCAATGAATGAGCCTGCCAATTTAGCCGGCCTCGCCTCACGGCAAGTTGGAGAATGAGTGAGCAAGTTTGGAGAATTTAGTGATGATTGGAGTGAATGGGGGGCTAAAAGTTGAGAATTAGTGATGAGTGGTGAGTGAGTGAGGGCTTTGCCTTTTCGAACGAAACCATGCTTCAACTTTTGTAAGAGTAAGGTGCAATGAATCAGCCTGCCAATTTAAACTGTCTGCCTCCACGGCAAGTTTGGAGAATTATATGAGTGCTGGATGAGTGAGGGCTTTTGCCTTTTTGAAACGAAACCTGCTTAACTTTTGTAGTAAGGTGAAATGAATGAGCCTGCCCAACTTTAAGCCGTCTGCCTCACCGCAAGTTGGAGAATAGTGATGCATGAGGCAAGTTGAGAATTAGTGAGGAGTGCGTGAGTGAGGGGTGGCAATTGGATAATTAGTGATGAGTGAGTGAGTGAGTGCGTGGTGAGGGCTTTGCCTTTTCTAAATGAAACATGCTCAACTTTTGTTAAGTAAGGTGGCAATGAAAGCAGCCTTCCAAATTTAAGCTGTCTGCTCCACGGCAAGTTGAGATAGTGATGAGTGAGTGAGTGAGTGAGTGGGACTTTGCCTTTCGAAACGAAACCCCGGCTTACTTTGTAAGAGGTGCAATGATGAGTCTGCAATTTAAGCCGTCTGCCTCCACGGCCGTTGAGAATTAGTGAGGTAGTTAGTGATGAGTGAAGAGTGAGTGAGTAGTGAGGGCTTTGTCCTTTTCGACACGAAACTGATTAACTTTTGTAAGTAAGGTGCAATGAATGAAGCCTGCCCAAATTTAAGCCCGTCTGCCTCCCGGAAGTTGGAGAATAGTGAGGCAAGTTGAGAATTAGTGATGAGTGGAGTGATGAGGGCCGGCAAGTTGGAGATTAGTGGCCGCGTGAATGAGTGAGTGAGTGAGGCTTTTCCTTTTTCTTCGAAACGAACTTGCTTAACTTTTGTAAGTAAGGTGCAATTAATCAGCCTACAATTTAAGCTGTCTGCCTCCACACGGCAAGTTGGAGAATAGTGATGAAGTGAGTGAGTGAGGGCTTTGCTTTTCGAAACGACACCTGCTTAACTTTTGTAAGTACAGTGCAATAATGAGCCTGCCAATTTAAGCCGTCTGCCTCCACGTCAATGGCGAATGCGTTATTAGTGAGGCAAGTTGGAGAATATTGATAGTGAGGAAGTGAGTGAGGGCGGCAAGTTGGAAAATTAGTGATGAGTGAAATGAGTGAGTGCTTGCCTTTTTTTCGAACGAAACTGTTGCTTAAACTTTTGGGTAATAGTAAGGTGCAATTAAATCCCCTGCCCAAATTTAAGCTGTCTGCCTCCACGGCAAGTGGAGATTAGTGATGATGAGTGGTGAGTGGAGTGAGGCCTTTGCCTTTTTTCGAACGAACCTGCTTAACTTTGTCAGTTAAGGAAGGTGCATGAATGAGCCTGCCAAAGTTAAGCCGTGTGCCTCCACGGCACGTTGGACATTATGATGAGTGTAGTGATGAGTGAGTAGTTAGTGAGGGCTTTGCCTTTTCGAAACAAACCTGCTTAACTTTTGAAAGTAAGGTACATGAATGAGCCCTGTGCCAACTTTAAGCAATTAAGAAGCCGTCTGCCTCCACGGCAAGTTGGAGAATTTAGTGATGAGTGAGTGAGTGAGGGCTTTGCCTTTTCGAAACGAACCCTGCTTAACTTTTGTAAGTAGGTGCACTGAAGAGCCTGCCAAATTTAGCCGGCTGCCTCCAGTGCAAGTTGGGAGAATTAAGTGGTGAGTGAGTGAGTGAGGGGCTTTGCCTTGTATTAGTATCGAAACGAAACCTGCTTAACTTTTGTAAGTAAGGTGCAAATGAATGAGCGCCAATTTAAGCCGTCTGCCTCCACGGCCAGTTGGAGAATAGTGGTAAGTGAGTGAGGCTTAGCCTTTTTGAAACAAACATGCTTAACTTTTGTAAGTAAGTGCAATGAATGAGCCTGCCAATCTAAAGCCTTCTTCCTCCACGGCATTGGAGAATGATTGATGATGAGGCAAGTTGGAGAATTAGTGATGAGGAGGCAAGTTGGAGACTTAGTGATGAGTGAGGCAAGTTGGAGAATTGTGAGAGTGAGGCAGTTGGAGATTAGTGATGAGTGAGTCAAGTTGGAGAATTAGTGATGATTGAGGCAAGTGAGAATTAGTGATGAGTTGAAGTGAGTGAGTGAGGGCTTTGCCTTTTCGAACAAAACATGGCTTAACTTTGTAAGTAAGGTGCAATGAATTAGCCTGCAAATTTAAGTTAAGCCGTCTCCTCCACGGCAAGTGGAGAATTGGGTGATGAGTTAGTGATTGGACAGTGATGAGGGCTTTCCCTTTTCAAAAACGAAACCTGCTTTACCTTTAAGTAAGGTGCAATGAATGAGCCTGCCCAATTTAAGCCTCTGCCTCCGGCACGTGGAGAATTAGTGATGAGTGAGGCAAGTTGGGAATTAGTGATGAGTGAAGTGATTGAGGGCTTGCCCTTTCGAACCAAACCTGCTTAAAACCTTTGTAATAAGGTGCCAAATAATGATCTGCCAACTTTAAGCCGTCTGCCTCCACGGCAAGTTGAGAATTAGTGATGAGTGAGGCAAGTTGAAGAATAGTGATGAGTGAGGAACTTGCCCTTTTTCGAACGCACTGCTTAACTTTTTTAAGTGAGGTGCACTGAATGAGTCCTGTGCGAAATTTAAGCCGTCTGCCTCCCGGCAATTTGGAGAAATGAGTGATGAGTGAGGCAAGTTGAAGAATTATGATGAGTGAGCAATTTGAAGAATTAGTGATGAGTGAGGACTTTTGCCTTTTCTCGCAACGAAACCTGCTTAACTTTTGTAAAGTAGGTGCAATGAATGAGCCTGCCAAATTTAGCCGTCTGCCTCCACGGCAAGTTGGGGAATATTTGAGGCATTGGAGAATTAGTGAGAGTGAGTGAGTGAGGGGCGGCAAGTTGGAGAATTAGTGATGAGTGAGTGGTGAGTGGGCTTTTGCTTTTCTAAACGAAACAGGCTCAACTTTTGTAATGTAAGGTGGCAATGAAATCACCTGCCAAATTTTAAACTGTCCCTGCCTCCACTGCAAGTTGGAGAATTAGTGATGGAGTGGAGTGAGTGAGTGAGTGATGAGGGCTTTGCCTTTTTGAAACGAACCTTGCTTAACTTTTGTCAGTAAGGTGGCCAATGAATGAGCCTGCCAAATTTAAGCCGTCTGCCTCCAACTCCTACAACAGATATACCATGACCTGGATGAATGAGAACCTTCACAAGCACACAATGGATTACTTTTGCTCCCTTAACAATTGGGAGGCACATATGCAAACTCTTGTATTTCCTAAACTGCTCAGTAAAGACTTAATGCTGGTGAAATCAGGAAGTACCTGGGAAAAAAATTGACAGTTGAGAAGCCTATTAGGGGAGCCTGCAGGCAGGCTGGTCACATGACTACAAGCTGGTCACATGGATGATAACAGGAAGTGTTCAAACAGGAAGTAATATTGCTGAACCTTTCCAGCAATAACTTCTCACACATTTTATCTAGAGATGTGATTTAGGTTTTATTTTGAAAGTACGATGGAAAGCTTTTTATATAATTCTTACTAGTTTGGAAGACTTGGAGACTACAGTTACCCTTTAAATTTTCTCCCGGCTCCTGCAGGTTTTATTGAAGAACAGGGAGGTAAGATACAGCTAATAAAACTAAATGCCCACACTTTTTTTCCCCAGTGGAGATACCCTTTAAAGTGTATGTATACTGAAAAATTAACCGAGTCATCTTAATCTATAAATAAATACATGTAAATAGCATTTACTCTGAGGTGTGTGTGTTGCTGCATGCATTAGATACAATACTTGTTTTACTCAGGCTCTGACCACTGACCTGACTATTTTCCCACATACCAACTGTCAAACCATTCCAGCTACAACAGCAAAACTGCTTACAGAAATGCTAAAAGGTAAGATGTTTCGTATTGGATATCTTATGAAATAGGAGGCAGATCAACATAAAGGTAGAAGGTCCTACTACCACACAATATTTCTAAATGAAAAAACTACATCCAGTAGTAAAAATGAAAACATGAATGACACTTTTATCAGAGAGATCAACAAAAAAATGGTACAGTGATAGTTGGGATGAATTATAGTTTCCACTAATGGGCAATTAAAAAAAAAAAAAAATTTCCAGTGTACATACCCTTTAAGGTAAGTAATCAGGGGTGTAACTACTGGGGGAGCAACCGCAGGGGGGCCCTGGAGCCAAGGGGACCCCATCTTATTTTTCCTATGACCGGTATTGCCTCCCAGAAAGAAAAATACACTGGATTAAAAACAGATAGAGGCCCTATCATAGTTTTGCTGGGGGCCCAGTGATTCCTAGTTACGCCACTGTAAGTAATGAGATGGTATAGTGTGGTACCTCCCAATGCATAGTATCGTATCTGAGGTTGAAAGACCATCTAGTCCAACAAAAGTGCTTTACAATTTGATTATCCGTCCCTGCTCCAATGAACTTACACAACCAACTTCTGAGTATGTCTGTTGTATGATGGTAACTTGTATGTATAAAAGCACAGGAGTAACGAAATATTAGATAACCCAAATAGTCCTTAGGCTGGGTACACATGGAGGGACTTTTCAGCGAGCAAGCGAGTGCTCGGTCGTGGAAAATTTGTCCGCGGACGAATTTGCAAACGATCAAGTGTTCCCATAGGGAACCGCACGATCGATCGTCATTTTCCGACATGTCCGATCATTCGTTCGTCCGATCCGGATGAACAAACGATCGATGTCAGTAGCGCCCGCCCACCCCACACCAGCCGATATTTTCGCCCGATCGACTGAAAGTGCCGTGAATTGGTTGGCCGAAAATATTGGCTGGTGTGTACCCAGCCTTATGCACACAAACCAGCGTGGTGCTGACTTCAAGTGATGTTTCCCACTTCCAAGGGAAGTAAAGATACCCGTAATAACAGCATATGAAGTCAAACTCCATAATAAAATAGTATTTCATTTCCAACCAATCATCAAAGACAATTCGGGGGAAAGTGTCCGCTTCCTCAGATGATCACCTCAGGAAGGAATAACAAAAACACCTTTGTCACTATATATGATTATATATTACATCATACAGTACAAATTGTTTCTCAAGTACGGGCATTGACTAAAGAGACACATAGAATAAAGAGAAACATTAATTGATTTTGGATCTTTAAAAGAAAATTATAGATGATAAAGATCTGTATAGATTATTCATTGCATTACTCATTTTTATTAAAGCTATTTCTTTGTTAAGTTTTTTGCAATGATTTTCCTTGACAGAGATAAAATAGCTTCTAGAAGCACACATAGCAGATAATGCATACATAATTTGATATACAATAACTTACACACATGCACACACCTACGCAGTTTTGACACAAGCCCATACCATCCCATACCATCCCGCTTGTAATCTGTCATAAACTCAAAAATAATCATATTAACTGTTTATTGGGCCCTTGTTTCTATACCCTTACATAGAAGAACATTTGTGCCATACTTTATTAGAATGTTTAGAAACTAGATATAGTCAAAAGAATGTTTTGTTTGTACCAAACCAGCTAACCAAAATCACATGTTTAATGGCCTGTGATGACGGAGCCATAAAGTACTGATTAACATAAGTACTTTTTGTCAGGTCTTGGCCTCAGTTGTATTTATTCAAGATTACACACGTACAGTACCGCTGTGTTATGAAAGGGTCACTATACTCAACTTTATATTTCTTTATTTATATTTACTCAAATACAATTTGAGAGAAGTGAAATGACCCCACAACAATGCACTAAATCGCTCACGCAATTGTGATTTCTGTGCGTTGTTGATCGATGTGCATGCGTTTTTGTAATTTAATATTATAAAAATGCATGCGTTTGCGCATTGGAAATTGTGGGAATTTTAACCAAAAACTCATGCTCAATCATGCGCAAACACGTTAGTGTGACCTAGCCCTTATTCACTGCCTTCTTGTAGTGTCTGCAACACTTATAAGCTCTGCACAGCCTAAGCATAGACACTGCTCTGTTTACACATCTCCCCCTCCCTACCCTTGCCTTCTTATCTCTGCTGATTCTCTTACTTGTTGCCGAAAGTGTGCTGACAGGTAGCCAAAGATCCTAGTAAGAGGTCAGGAATAGGGAACATATTATAATTTCTGCAGCTGGAGTGACATGTCTTTCCCTGTAAATGCTGCGACTTTAAATGACAATTTCTCAGAATCTACAGCTCAGATTTGAAATCCGAAAAAGTTTTGAAGTAGTGGGATCTTGCTGTTTCTAAATGTACAATTTTTGAAAATTATAGTAGTATAGATACCCTTTAATGGCTCTGACGGTATTGTATGGGACATGCTGGGCTATAGTAGAATACCATGTGGTATCGGTATTTTACAACATGGTCGCTATTGTACACCACTGTTGTAAAATACAGACAAGCTTGTAAAATACTTTAGATCTTTAAATTTTAAAGGAAAGCTTTAAATGTTGAAGGAATTGCTATATAGCAATGCTACACCTTTATAAACATGGCTTAAAAAAATAAACTCCACTACCTCCAAATATGACTGAAGGGCTAACAATACTGGCTAATAAATTGAAGGGCTGACGACACTGGCTAAGGATCTGAAGGGCTGGCAATATTAGCTAATGAACTGGAGGGCTGGGAATACTGGCTAATAACCTGGAGGGCTGGCAATACTGACTAATGAACTGGAGGGCTGGCAATACTGGCTAATGAACTGGAGGGCTGACAATACTGGTTAATGATCATGAAGGCTGATAACACTTGCTAATGAATTGGAGGGCTGATGACACTGGATAATGAACTGGAGGGAGGACTAACACTGCTAATGGACTTTTGGGCTGTCTGTTAAATGAACTAAAGGATGAGGAGTTTCCTGTTCCTTGCCCATGTTAGCGCTAGAGGTGTGCATTGTGCTTCCTTTTAAGCACGTAACTTACTAATAGCTTCTGTGGCAACCCAAATTTTCCATTGGAGACCAGCCCGGGGGGCATTTGCCCCTCAGCCTACTGGGCCAGACCTCCCCTGCTTGTAAGGTGTGCGAGCACAGTACCTTTCAAAGCAGTGCACAGAAGATTTGGAGGTCCGGAATCCATGATTTTTTTTCACAAGCAGCAGCCAGAATCCAATCAGAAGTGGCCGGGACTGGGAGCCGCATCATGTGATGTGATCATGTGACCTCACGTATATGTGTCCCCCTTCTGCTAGGTGGCGCTGTGGTGCACAAGCCCTATAAATCATCTAAACATTCTCTCCTTTTTGATCTGATTCATGGCAATGACACTTGTCTTGCAGCGCAGGGGAGGGAAGTTGGAGCATGATGCAGGTAATTGCTCAGCCATACCATTATATACACTTGGGGGGTGGGAGACTGGGGGTGTCTGCTACCATTATATACACTTGGGGGGTGGGAGACAGGGGGTATCTGCTACAATTATATACACTTGGGGGGTGGGGGACTGGGGGTGTCTGCTACCATTATATACCCTTGGGGGGTGGGAGACTGGGGGAGTCTGCTACCATTATATACACTTGTGGGGTGGATGACTGGTGGTGTCTGCTACCATTATATACACTTGGGGGGTTGGAGACTGGGGGTGTCTGTTACCATTATATACACTTGGGGGGTGGATGACTGGTGGTGTCTGCTACCATTATATACACTTGGGGGGTGGGAAACTGGGGGTGTCTGTTACCATTATATACACTTGGGGGACTGGGGGTGTCTGCTACCATTATATACACTTGGGGGTTGCTGAAAGTTTACAGGTCAGTTTTATATTGGGGGGAGAAATCATTTTATACTGGGGGGTGAGGAGAATGAAGTTTAAACTGGGGTGTGGGAGATAAGATTTAATTTTATACCGGGGGAGAGGAGAATTAATTTTATACTGGGGGAGAGGAGAATCAATTTTATACTGGGGATGAGGAATAATTCATTTTATACTGGGGGTGAGGATAATTAATTAATTTTATACTGGGGGGTGTGAGGATAATTAATTTTATACTGGGGGTGAGCGAGGATAATTAATTTTATACTGGGGGGGTAGAGTGAGGATAATTTTATGCTGGGAGGTTACGTTAATTCATTTTAAATTGGGGGTGAGCAAGGATAATTAATTTTATACTGGGGGTAGAGTGAGGATAATTTTATACTGGGGGTGAGGATAATTAATTTTATACTGGGGGGTGAGTATTATAATTCTTTTTTAGTCTTTGAATGTCAATATAATGTATATATAGACATTCTTGTATACTGTGTGGCTTTCTATAATGTATTATAAAGCTCGCTCATAACTTTGCTCCTCTATTATGTAGCGCACAAAATTTCATTTCACTTGAAAAATTTTGCACACAGGAAATTTTACTGCGCACTCAGGGTATTAAAAATTAGAGGAAACATTGCCCAACAGGCCATACTGGGACTTCCTATATTGAAAATTTCAAGCCCTGTTATGTCTCTATGTAATCATATTCTCATTGAAGCCACGTGCCTGATATTCTTTTGGAAACACCAAGACCCTATCAGAGAATGAGTAGTATTTTTACTTGAAAAATGAGTAAAAGTAATTAACTCGAGTATAAACCGAGGGTAGAAAATGTGACCACTATTGCCTTCTGATTCTGTATTGTTTTGAGGATTTAGTTGCCATTTAAATGGACAGCAGAATTCCTATACAGTAGTCCTATACAGTAATACTCAAATCTGAGCGCTACTATCGGCATTTAACGTGGCCTCTCGGTGCATCGCCCTTGATCTGCAATCAAGGGAAAACTAACTATATAATAAAAACACTAACAACCAATAAGGTTTTGCAGTAAGAGGTGCAAAAGTTTGCCTGTGCTATTAAAGGACAACAATATAAAAAAAAATAACATCACCCCCATTACATGTCCACACTTTCAGCAGCTAAAATCTCTTACTCACACAACCGTGCTGCCCTCCTTTAGATATCACACAACAAAGATGAGTGCTCAAAGCCCGCCTCCTAGACGGCCCAGGGCTATGGTTAACATATCACTTGTCAGTGGCTGGTGGGAATGTCTGTTACAACCTCTCTCCTCCTCCTCTGCCAGTCAAACAAACTTGAAAAGTCCTGTTGCTAGGATACAGCCTACACAATCAAGCAGATCAAGGATGGGTGGAGGAGTGTTTTCTCGCATACTAGCTTTGATTGACAGTTAGAGGCAGACAGAATCATTACACTCCCTTCACAGAGGCTCGAAATCAGTGGGAAAAATGTATGGGGAGGGCTGCATACCTTTACTCTTCCTAAAGCAATTGTTTAAAAAAGATGCATCGAGGCAATATAATTATTATTTAAAGGGACAGTTCAGTGGAAATTATCAATATTTGTTTAATTGTTAGTTTGTGTAATGCCTTCTTAATTATTCTACATATTCTCTTCCATTTTGAAAAATCAGTTGATTTCATACCCTTTGCTGTTCCCTGCTGTTGACATTAGTGAGCTGCTATTTCAGGTTCTTCTTCCCAGAATGCACCACTTCCTTGGAATGTTCCTAACAGTAATTTCTACTGATTGGCTGTTGGATGGGTCAAAGATGCTCAGATCTCTACTGAGCAACTGAACCAACCCAGGCGCTGGGTCAAGGGCAAGACCATAACGGTCTCTACTAGGGGACCTGCAACAAGGAAGTCAGTATTTCGGTTGCATTTATTTATACACAGATTAAGGTCATTGGGATGATAAAATACTGCTCTTTTTTCTGAAAAAAATTTATTTGCACTGAACTTCCCCTTTAATCTGCTGCAACCATTTAAATGTTAACTTTTTACTGGGAAACTGAAGTTACATAACATCTGAATGTCTGCTAAACATCAACATTTTTTACCTCGTATTGCACAAACCCTAAAGTGCAATAGACCTGTGCTCTGTCTGTTCTGTTTGTTTTATTAAAGGGCATGTCCACCCCCAAAACTATAATCCCCCCCCAACTACTGGCCCCACCATGTAGTGTAGTTTAATCCTTACCTCACATCCCAGCTCTATAGGGTTCTCCTGTAAACCCCCCCAAAGTCTCAAAAAAACCACCAGGAGGATAGCAGGTCTCTGCCTGCTATCTAGCCTCCGGTAGATATTTGCATGCGCACTGCAGCCCTTCTCCCCCCTCCCTCCCCCTCCCTCTCCTCCCTTCCCTCCTCTCCCTCCGTTCTACTACCCTCCCCCTAGCGTTTAAACCCTTATATGCTGCTCCCCCATGTCCCCCAGCCCCAACCGCATGTTTTTTTTTCCAAAAGCTCCCAAACTCTTACTTACCTCTCCGCTTTCCTCCGCTGCCACTGAAGGGACCGGCAGCCGCGTCCGTGATTGGCTGCCGCTCAGCCAATCACAGACGTGACTGCCGGTCCCGCCCCTCTGCTTGCATTCTCGCAAGCAGAGGGGCGGCAGTGCGGCGGAGGATCGAGGGGAGGTAAGTAAGAGTTTGGGGAGCTTTTTGAAAAAAACAAACATGCGGTTGGGGCTGGGGGACATGGGGGAGCAGAATATTAAAAGTGTATTTTAGGGGTGGACATACCCTTTAAGTTGGTAATGCACTACAAACTTACCTCCCAACATTTGTTTGATTTTCCGACAACAGCCTTCCCTGATGATTTTATGATTGTAATTATGATCATAAACACGATCCAGCCAGGAAATGTCAGCAGGTAAAACCACTGCTGTACTGGACATGGCAACTGATTCCACATTCATCTTAGATGAAAATCTAATTGGTGCAATGTCGAGGTAGTGTACCGTATATCCAAACCTGTGTGCTGCGAATCACGAGGGTATAAACATAAACAACTTAAAAAGGCATTTTTAAGAGCATTTACAGGGAGATGTAATAAAACTTCTTATCGTCAAAAATGGTGCTAATTTTGCCCTAACCAATCAGATGTTAGCTTTCAAATGGAAAATAACATCTAATTAGTTAGGCCAATTTAGCCCCAATTTTAACAATAAAATTTTTTATTACATCTCCCTGTTAGACTTCAGAGAAGCGACTTGTTAGTAGAATGATATGGCACCAAAACCAAAGTATAATAGTCAAGAACCAGTAATATTCACTACAGAATTTAGCAATCAGTATTCAGAAGTTGTGAAACTACTACATAAATAAATGCATCCCGATACTCCATGCAGATGAGGATATATCTTGTGTGTTATGTGAGAATGGGTATTAGTGTGTCCCTAAATGAGCACCTACCCATTTGAAACATTTGTAACCTAGCCTCTTTATAAGTAACGATTACAATGATAAATCTGCATGGTTACGATTTAAGGGTATATATAGATGCAGCAGTAATAGATGCATTACATGCAGGTATGTTAAAGGGGAACGGTGGTCTCCATACAAGTTGAGTTTAAATTAAATGTTTTCACAGTTTTCTGTAGGTAGGCGGGGTTGTGTCTGAGTGGGCCATGGCACACGCGAGTGGGCGGGGCCACAGCACCCATGAGTGGGCAGGGCTAAGGCATCCATGAGTGGGTGGAGCCACATGGGGCTGTAAGGGAAGGGGCCAAGGGTGGCCTGCAAATGGAGGGGATGTGGGATCCTTGAGTGAGAGGGACCAGGGGGGCTGCAAGTGGAGAAGGAGACACAGGGCAGATTGACTGACATCCACTGACATGGTTTCAGAGCAGGAAGCAGGAAGTGCAGGGGACCTGGTGATGCTGCTGCCATATCACACACAAAAATGTAAATATCTTCAAAACTATGCAAAATAAACAATGAAAATACATTGCAAAAATTCTGAGGAGACCAATTCCTATCAGATTACCTAAAGTCATTTTTGGACCACAGTTCCCCTTTAAACCAGGGGCTGTTTTTATTTCATCGGTTACATACAAAACGTATGACATCCAGGAATACATAAATTGTAATTCTAAATATATATAGTGTATTTACTTACATGTGGCTTTTGCTTTATACAGTATGTTGGGTGCACTATCAGAAATGTGAAGGCCAAATACAGTGCAAATACATATGCTTTTAAGAAAAAAGAGCAGTATTTTAATATCCCGATGACCTTACCCTGCCCATTCAGCAATTTGTCTATTGCCTATTGTAATTCATGAATTTAGAAAATACAATTAATATAGTTTAACATCCACTTATTTATATATTATATATATAAATATATATAATACATAAGTGTGATATTTTATAATGGGAGGTGCAGTGGTATATATCCTTATAAAAATCACTCAGCTATGTCACTAAGTGACTCATTTCTTATATTTCTTATATCCCACTACTCCGCCCATTCCAGTGTTCATGCCTGAACAATGATTTTTTGCTGTGTTTAACTTCACTAACAGAACCTGCTGGAGCTGCTTCCTGTCACTTCATAACCAATGTCTCTCTCCTCCACCACAAAGATTTGTTTAACCGCATAGATGCTGGGCTGGGATGTTCCTTTCTACTGGGTTTAAGTTACAGAAGGCTAGAACATAAATTTCAATGGGGTGAAGGAATCCGATACTTATGTATTATAAGAAATAATGTGCCCTTCACATTATAATATAAGGACATTACACCACCTCGGAGTTACCTGACCTGTATAAAAGCACTCGGCCTACGGCCTTGTGCTTCTATATGGTCAGGGAACTCCTTGGTGGGGTAATATCCTTATATTACACTGTAAGGGGCGCATTATCCCTTATATAATATTTTTTAATTATAATAAATTGAACTGAATTTTTTGGAATTAGGTTGGATGCATTCTAATAAGTATATTAAACATACTAAATTTCCATTATCAAAGGCTTAGGATACAAACAGGGAGATTCAATAAAAGTTCTTATTGTTTAAAATTATGCAAATTTTGCCCCAACCAATCCGATCTTATTTAACATTTGAAAGCTAACATCTGATTGGTTGGGGCAAAATTAGCACCATTTTAAACAATAAGAACGTTTATTGAATAACCCCGAAAGAGTATAAAGATTTTAATGTTTTTAGTTTGTGTTATTACCTGTTACTTTGTTTCTTTCTTTGGTGTGACATTGTACTTTTAAGGGGTGGTTTTGGCGAATTGTATTTTGGGTATATAACAGACGTTGTTCACTAATTGAATTTGAGCCTATGATTAAGTACTGTGTTTCAGTACAAAATGTGTCAGGCGTTCTTTTTATCTGCCGATATGGAACAAAAGTTTTATTGAAATCTGGAGGTGTCCGATGTTGATTCTCTTTTGAGGGACGCGGTCGCACGCTTTCTGTTTATATGTCCAAACCTGTGGCATTGTTAATCTATCAGATCAAACTGGCAGCACAGATCCAGTTTGTAAAGTAGAATATAAGTTATTGGAGCCACTCAAAAAAACACAACCACTGTAGAATTGCCAAAAACATTAGTGCATTTGTTGTTTTAATACAACATGTTTCAGATGTATAAGTCCTTTCTCAAGTTTGAACTACTTTGTGTCATCCAGGGTTTCCTATGTATGATATACACAGCTCTGAAAGTGTGCTCATTCAAATATGATTAGACAGGACCATTTATAATAAGTAGAATTAAAAATCTGATAACAGATTAGATTGTTTGCCACATCAGAGATGAATTTTTATTATTAAAGTGTATGTCCACCCTAATATACATATCTTTCTGTATTGTAGCCTCCCCCATCCCAGCCCCAACCGCATTGTCCATTTTTTTTAAAAAAAGCAGATTACTAACTTACCAGCCTTCGTTCCCGCGGCCTTTGCCAATAATGTTAATTCTGCGAAGTATTGGGAACGCCACTGGAACAAAGTTCTCTGCTAAATTTTTAAATGGACAATGCGGTTGGGGCAAGGAGGAGGGAGGCTACACTGCAAAAAAAGGGGGGAAATCGGCTCCACAGCGCATGACAGCATACCTCCGGAGGCAACAGAAGAGCAAGAAACCTTTGGACAGTAAGACAGCTCTTGCCCTTCCTTTTTTCTGGACTTCGGAAAAGCACGGCATAGGAACCATAAGGAGCAGATATATAAGGTAAGGATCTATTAATACTACACAGTAGGGCCAGCATGGGTTTGAATTTTAGTTTTGGGGGTGAACATGCCCTTTGAAGTTAATTTATAATGTTGACAATACACTAGTTTGTCTGAATCCATCCACAGTGGACAGTGTGTTTGATGAGCTTTAGCATTTTATGAATGTGCAAATAGTATTAGATCTGGATTATCCTCAAAGGTACCTAGGTTCCTGCCTAGGGCCCCTGAAAACTTTTGAGGCCTGGTTATGGTTGCAGGAGTTATATATGATCTACCTCTGGAAACCGTGTTCCATATTATTATTATTGTGGATTTTTATAGTGCCAACATCTTCTGTAAAGCCCTTTACAGTTACATGTAAACATTCACATTAGGCCCTGAGCTTACAATCTAAGCACATTTATTTGACACATACAACCTATCAGTATGTTTTTATGATTGTGCGGGAAACCTGAGTGCCTGGAGGAAACCCACGCAAGCACAGGAATAACATTCAAACTCCTTTCAGATAAGTCCAATGGTGGATTTTTTGAACACAGGACTTTACAAAGGATCGCTATCAGTAACAATGAACAAAATAGAATATAAAGTATGGCACTAGTTGACCCCTAGAAAATATTTAAATGTAAAAGGGGGAGGTGCTGAATAGATAGAGATCAAATATATAAAAGGCCAAAAAGAGAAAAGAAAATCTGCAGCACTCAATTAATTAGTGTGAAAGTATTTACATTCCTTTATTATAGTATGTGTACACATACAAATCTGGGACTGGTCATGTGCAATAAATGTATTAAAAACATTAAAACATGAAGACATGATATATACAAACCATGTTGTATATATCATATTTTAATGTTTTAATACGTTTATTGCACATGACCAGTCCCAGATTTGTATGTGTACACATACTATAATAAAGGAATGTAAATACTTTCACACTAATTAATTGAGTGCTGCAGATTTTCTTTTCTCTTTTTGCCCTTTCGCTATCGGTAACAATGGCATCCATATTCTGCACATAACGGGGACAGTGCAAAATACCTGTATAGGGGCATATTTATAAAGGCATCTAACGATCATGCAATTACGATTGTGCATGTAAAATTATGACCATGGTCATACAATTACAATTGCAAATGTACGATTGACTATTTAATACTACTGCGGTAATCTAGCACCTCATGGTATTGTAAGGCCGCATGGTTGTAAATGTACGACCCTGCCCGTACTATTAGGCTAACCCGTGGGATTAGAGGTTTCCGATACTGCGGGTTACTCAATATGCCCCATAGCATGGTATTTTATAACTGAACAATATCGGCCCTAGGATACTACAGCATCTTTAACGGGCACAACAGTATTTTACAGGCGCAATTGTAAATTTGCAATTACTGTATAATGACACAGCAAAAAACTATAGATAAAGATCTTAAAGGGACACTATACTGAAAAAATTACTTTGCCTCATCTTAATCTATGATTGAATACATGTACTGTAAATAAAACTTACTCTGAATTGTGTGTATTGCTGCATGCCTTCAATCCCGCACACATTTTGTTCAGGAGAAGTACCCCCCTCCCTTTTTTAACCATTCCCACTTAAATCTGACCTGACTTTTTCCCCACAAACCAACTGTCAAGCCTGCACACAGCATACACCATTCCAACTACAGTAAAACTACTCACAGAAGAATAGTTTTTGAGAGCAAGGAACTTGATTGACAGCTGAAATATAAAAAAATTTAGATTGGATATCTAAAGAAATAGGGGACAGATCAACAAAAAAATGATACAGTGGTGGTTGGGAAGAATTATAGTTTCCAGCTATGGTCAATTTAAAATAACCTATTTTTTGGTAAAGATGCCCTTTAATCTTAATGTATGCATTGTTAACTACCATTTTAAACCAACGGTATAAATTTTTTTAATGCCGCAGGTTTATAAATATGCCCCTCTTCTCCAATCTCTAATGGTTCCTTAAGAGTTGCAGGTTGCAGGTTTATAACTATGACCCTTTAATTTTTTAGTGGTTGTGTGCACAGATGTTTCAATCCACATTTTGTGTACTACATACCACATTACCTACATTCACAAATATTTTTGTGTGTGTGATGTCTGATGTATCAATCGTTTGTCAGTTGGCAGAAGAAAAAACTTGCAAACAAATGTGATGAATCTTTACTTACATGTCCAATCCCTGGAAGTGACATAAATCCAAATATTGTACAATTGTTTTTGGGCAGATAAAATTCCTCCAGCATTTACGATATAGAAAAAAGAATCATTTCAATTCCCCATACAAAATCTGATCAAATACGATCTTTGCATGTTTCAGCACACAAGTACATGGGAAAAGATTTTCATATTTCTAGTCTTGACATGGTCCGGATACAATAAAATGGAAACGTGTGTTGCGTTATAACTTATGTCTAAGCAGCTGCCATTTGAACATTGTGCTGTTGAAGCCATTATTGATTTTCATCCTATGTACTGTAAAATGAGTTCATCCTTTCCCTGTCGATGTTCCTATTACTCTGTAACCATTATTACATTATTGCATCAACAGGCATTTTCTGCCCTCTGTAGTATTAAATGGGGACTAATTGCCATGAACTCAGTTTGGTGACGTGCCCTGCATTTAACACCATAACCTTTTGTGTGGTCTGATCATAAAGACTGATTACCCAGATAGCAACGATACATTAAAACAATGTTGATTTAATATCATGCATTACAATGAAAACAACGTTGAATATCAATGTTGTTTTAGCATCGATCTTGCTCGTTGGTAATGCCATTTATTCAGCGTTGATTGACTACATTGATTCAATACCGATTCAATAATAACTCATATAGCAAAGCCCCATTGAAAGAATGTTAATTAATTATCTGATATTATTGAAATAATATTGATCTTTAATGTTGTTTAAGCATCGATCTTGCTCGTTGGTAAGGCCATCTATTCAATGCTGATTGAATACATTGATTCAATCATTAAATATCTATTAAAGTACTGTACATAATAATACTATTGTGTGGATTGTATTGCAAGTGATGTAAATGTATAATGCTAAACCAGTTAGCAGACAGATCTTACCTACTTAAAATGGCATCTTTCTCTAACCTCCTTTATAACATGCAGCACTCTTTTACAGCATAATGATGCTACCAGACATCATAGGGCCTTTACTAAATTTCTGGGGGGTGGATGAAAGTCTAGAATAGCTTTAGCCAAACTATACCTCTCTAAAGAGCTTGGAAGTACAGTATAGCAGTTCCAAATGTAAGCAGCTATGAATAGACATGTTTGAAATCGGCTCTTCAATACCAATTATTTTTGCAATACCCAACTGGAACAGCCTTTAGGTGCTATTTTTAAACAAGCAAAATATAGTTTTAGATTTTCAATATTCTGTTTATTTTCTGCCATTTTTTCCCACCAAGTTCACATTAACAAAATTTATAAAATGGTGAAAAATCACAGGTAAAAGGGATATTGCTGCAAATCTAACAAACTAAAAAGGGTTGAGCTAAAATCTAGCGCTCTTTTACATATATTTAAACTTAGTCTCACCACGGTCAATAAAAGCCATTCTATATTGTAACCCAAAAGTTCTACCACGTAAACTCAAAACCGATAGCTTGAATATGGACACTATAACACATAGCAAAGCCCATCTTTTCCTTAAAGCTTAAAGGGCATGTCCACCCCCAAAACTATAATCCCCCCCACTAATGGCCCCATCATGAAGTGTAGTTTAAGCTACATCCCAGCTCCATAAGGTTCTCCTGTAGTCCCCCCCCAAAGTCCCAAAAACTGCCCACCAGGAGGATAGCAGAGTCCATATAGGACTCTGCCTCCTACCTGGCCTCCGGGAGAAGTTTGGCATGCGTACTGCAGCCCTTCTCCCCCTCCCTCCCCCTCCCTCTCCCTCCCTCTCCCTCCCGTTTTGCTATCCCTCCCATAAAAACCCCTTGGCCATTTAATTGTATAGGTTCCCCCAGCCCCAACCGCAAAAAAAATATTTTAAGAAAGCCCCCAGAAATGTACCTTCCCTCTCTCCCCCGGCATTCTGAGAAGCCGGCAGCTGCGTCTGTGATTGGCTGCCTCTCAGCCATTCACGGACGCGGCTGCCGGTCCCGCCCCCTGCTTGCAGTGTTTTGCATGCAGAAGGCCAGGCCGGGCATCGGAGGAGAGAGGGAAGGTAAGTAAAGAACTGGGGACTTTCTTAAATTAATTTTATAGCGGTTGGGGCTGGGGGAGGGT
Organism: Hymenochirus boettgeri; assembly: GCA_019447015.1. NCBI lineage: Eukaryota > Metazoa > Chordata > Amphibia > Anura > Pipidae > Hymenochirus > Hymenochirus boettgeri. Next base: position 206,570,825 of record CM033469.1, on the reverse strand, counting down.
ATTCTATCATAGGGCAAAAGTTGTTATTAAGGGTGGACATGCCCTTTAAGGTGTTCCATATTTGGTATCAGAATTGAATATGTTATATGGAAGATGTGATATTCCTTGATGAGAAACGATAGTAAACATCTCCAAAAATTTAGAGAGTGTATAACATTCTCCAATGCCACTTTCTGCAATACTGTATATTAATTAGCTTTTGGGAAAGCAGAACATCTAAACTGAACACTATATCCAATTGATGCTTTCCCTTATATCCAATTGATGCTTTCCCTTTTCACATGTTAAGGCTGGTTCTAAGCTCAACATATGACAACTGATTTTAATATTCAGGACATAGTACCCACAATTTTATTGTCTCAAAAACATTAAACAGATTACTATCAAAGAATGGTGGCGAGAAACCCAATGCAAGTTTATCCACATAACCTATTATGCTTTTAATCACCCCATTTGATCCCAAAAGAGCAGAAGGAACCTAGAAATATCTGCCATAAATGCAAACAACCAACTGCTAATCTATCTCAAAATCTTTGGTTTTACCCAAGGCTCCCACATATTATACACTTTTAAGACATTTGAAAGTTTTGGTGTTTGATCATCAACACTATCAAAAGTCTTAGTAGAGCAGAAGGAACGGTCTGTTTTACAGTCCCATTAAATGTTTTCCACTCTGGCCCACTTATTTTAAATCAAACCTCAAAAGCTAAAATTATCAGGCCATTGTATGAGCATTGGTCTAACATCATGGGAATGTCAAGAGGTAAGTACGTGTATGGGCACCTAAATGGCCAGCATTAAGCTGGGTACACACTTTTGCAAATTCTTCGTCCTGACCGACCGTTCAGCACTCTACGGTCAGCCAGGACAAAAGACCATCACCCCTGTTTTTCAGGCAAGTCCAATTGCCCGTTCGTCTGATTCGGCTCAATCGACCGATAACTGAACTATCGGTCGATTGGCCCGAAATATTGCATGTGTGTAAACAGCCTAAGAACCAATTCTCCTCTTGATAGTGCAGAATTAGAGACATTGCCACAAAGAAATTAAACACTGAAGATTCTTAAAGAAAAACGCATAAGATTTTTTTCACAAATGAGGCAATTTATTGATAAAATTTTACCAAAAGATTTATTAATTTTTTAGTTTGATAACTATGTTTTTACTGTTAGCCCATCAAACTATTAATTGCTTTGTTCCAAAAAATGTTTTTGTTTTTTCATTCATGTTTTTTTGAACACAATACTCAGTGCACAGGCCTTTATTCTTATCTTTGCAACAATGGGAATTAACTAAACTTATATAAGCATATACTCGGGAAGGGATCAGATTCCTGTGTCACTGTTTCCTTGGAGTTCACTTATCCTTGATGATTCTGAGACTTTTTTCTCATTTCCTAGGACAATTTAACAGAAATGGTTAAAACTTGCATTAAAGGGTGCATCCACCCCCCAAACAAACTTTAGGATTAGTCTAATTGCCCCACAAAACCTTGACTTTGCTAGGTTCTTAGTGTTCCAAAACCTCGACTTTGCTAGTTTCATACAGGGTTATTCAATAAAAGTTCTTATCATTTAAAATGGTACTAATTTTGCCCTAAACCAATCAGATCTTATTTAACATTTGAAAGCTTACATCTGATTGGTTGGGGCAAAATTAGCACCATTTTAAACTATAAGAGCTGTTATTGAATAACCCTGTTAGTGTTTAAAGGTGCTGCAAAATCTGCTTACCAGCCCTTGTTCCCCTGTTGGCTGTCTTCTGCTTAGCTTCCTTGCACGGAATGTGCGAATGTGATTGGCTGACACTATGATGGTTTGAGTTGCTTTTATTCTTTTCTTTGTACGGTCAGATATATTTAGAAGGTATAAAAAAATAAGTTATAAAAAGCTAAACCAATTACTGTTGAAAAGCCGAATATAAATTAAAACAAATAGTAAAATATTCATGCATGTTTATTATAAATAAAATTTCCAAACATTGTAAAAAAGACTACATACATCTTAATTTTTGAAATCAGTATAATGTATAATTGTTCAAAAACCATCCTTTAAAGGGGAACTGTGGTCTATATCCAAGTAGATTCCATATAAAAGGAAAGCTTTCTACCTTAGCATGAGTCCATAACCACCATTCTATGTACAGTGTTTTTCTGCTTCCAAAATGCATCACAGGAAATCAGAGACTGAATGACCTCCCAAATTCCAATTATTCCTATGCTCCTCCCCACGCCATTGCAAACACACACTCTACATACTACTTTCTTGCAGAGGACCGGAACTCCCTCATTTACTTAGCACGTCATGCTCTATGATGCCAGGAACCCAGGAACAAGTTGCTTGTGGCAACTTGTTTGGATGCACTAGTTGCTGCCTCGGTGTATTGTTTGGTTTAAAACAGACATGGACATGATGTTTGTTGTAAATTGTTTATAATATCTTGGAGACCCCTGCTACATATATGATGACAATGTTCTTTTTCCTGTCTTCCTTTCCCCACGCACTGTTGGTATTTGTGTTCTTTTCTTTCCTTCTACCTCTTTTAACAAAGGCCCAGTCCGGATATCCACAAGTTTTAAGGGCTCCTCTGAGATGTTTCATTTCTTTAGCCTTCGCCTCTGTGCTAGTGGGGATGTTCTCTGCTCTGTGTTGCAGGGTTCTGATGACACCCAGCTTGTGATCTAAAGGGTTGTTAGAGTAAAATATTAAATACTGGTCAATGTGGGTTGGTTTTCTGTAAACCTTCAGTTTACCATTCTCCCTAACTTCTACCAAGCAGTCCAAAGCTAGCGTGTTGTTTTGTACCTCTTCCCTTGTAAATTTTTTGCTCTACGGCATTGATGTGTTCTTTCAAGATTTGTACTTCCTTCTGGTGGATTTTAACCCAAGTGTCATCCAAGTATCTGAACCAGTGGCTGGGTGCAATGTTCCTGAAGAGCCTGTTTTTCCACTTCCTCCACATTTGCCACCATGGGGGAAACTGGAGATCCCATATCACATCCATGGTTTTGCTTATAGAACTTATCCTTATATTTGAAATATGTGATATTCAAGCATAAGTCCACACTGAGAGCAGGCGACTATAGGGTTACAACCTGTTGTCTATTGACATGACAGAAAGCCCAACGTTTCGTGGTGCATTAAGCCCCCGTCCTGGTCTGAGGCCTGGTTTGCCCATGCTTCAGGTATGTGGGGATTTGGGACCCTGGGAGCCCCCCAGGCTGGATGGTTGAGCCCCCACTGTGGAATGTTGTCCTGGGTAGGCCTGGTGTGTGCCTCCAGAGGGCTGCATCATCTATATCTGGGCCTGGATAGAGAAGGATTCAGATGTGCTGGTAGGTGGGAGCAATGAGGTCTAGGCCCAGGGTAGAGTGCGAAAGTCTGTTATACTCTAGACACGCTTAGGTATATTGTCAACTGTTTACCCCTGCACATTTTGAACCATATTTCCAATGCCAGGGCTGTCTGACAATATAGTGTGGGGAAATAAGCACAGGAAGGCACATTTTTTTGTAGCAAGGGTCAGTCATCTTCCATCACCCCTGCCCCCCACCCCACCCCCTTGCCCTCCTTACTTTCTCTGAGGCAGGCTTTCTCTGTCCTGAGACTTCTGACTAACCTGGGGATGAACTTCCGATTGCAGCTAGAGGCATTTTAGATCCTTGCGCAAAACCGCTGCGGCTGCTCCATGTTCCAGTATCCAGTCAGTGATAATTCTTCTGCGAGCACCAGTCCTGTGCACGGGCATACCACCCATATTTCCTGTAGAAGGCGTGCATGCGCAAGTGGCGGACACAGCTAGCAGAAATCAGCAAATCGCAACAATTGGTTGTATGTGCACTGTGAAAACAAGTTCATCTTACTGGATAGCTGTAGCTTAAAATATAAAGATGGTGTTTTTTTGCCCTATTACCCTTTCATAAACTACTTTAATGCTTGACTCTTGATGGCTTCCTCCTCCACTGCAATCAAATTTTTAGCACTGCCCCCATGAGATTTCCAACTCTCCACCATCCACTTCTTGATTTCTGCTCTGTGGTCCGCCACTGCGCATGCACGCCTTCTACAGGAAATATGGGGTGTATGCCCGTGCACAGGACTGGTGCTCGCAGAGAATTATCACTGACTGGATACTGGAACATGGAGCAGCCGCAGCGGTTTTGCGCAGGATCAAAATGCCTCTAGCTCAATCGGAAGTTCATCCCCAGGTTAGTCAGAAGTCTCAGGACGAGAAAGCCTGCCTCAGAGAAAGTAAGGAGGGCAGGGGGTGGGGTGGGGGCAGGGGTGATGGAAGATGACTGACCCTTGCTACAAAAAAGGTGCCTTCCTGTGCTTATTCCCCACACTATTTGTCAGACAGCCCTGGCATTGGAAATATGGTTCAAAATGTGCAGGGGTAAACATTTGACAATATACCTAAGCGTGTCTAGAGTATAACAGACTTTCGCACTCTACCCTGGGCCTAGACCTCATTGCTCCCACCTACCAGCACATCTGAATCCTTCTCTATCCAGGCCCAGATATAGATGATGCAGCCCTCTGGAGGCACACACCAGGCCTACCCAGGACAACATTCCACAGTGGGGCTCAACCATCCAGCCTGGGGGGCTCCCAGGGTCCCAAATCCCCACATACCTGAAGCATGGCAAACCAGGCCTCAGACCAGGACGGGGGCTTAATGCACCACGAAACGTTGGGCTTTCTGTCATGTCAATAGACAACAGGTTGTAACCCATAGTCGCCTGCTCTCAGTGTGGACTTAGGCTTGAATATCACATATTTCAAATAAAGGATATTTCTATAAGCAAAACCATGGATGTGATATGGGATCTCCAGTTTCCCCCATGGTGGCAAATGTGGAGGAAGTGGAAAACAGGCTCTTCAGGAACATTGCACCCAGCCACTGGTTCAGATACTTGGATGACACTTGGGTTAAAACCACCAGAAGGAAGTACAAATCTTGAAAGAACACATCAATGCCGTAGAGCAAAAATTTACAAGGGAAGAGGTACAAAACAACACGCTGCTTTGGACTGCTTGGTAGAAGTTAGGGAGAATGGTAAACTGAAGGTTTAACAGAAAACCAACCCACATTGACCAGTATTTAATATTTTACTCTAACAACCCTTTAGATCACAAGCTGGGTGTCATCAGAACCCTGCAACACAGAGCAGAGAACATCCCCACTAGCACAGAGGCGAAGGCTAAAGAAATGAAACATCTCAGAGGAGCCCTTAAAACTTGTGGATATCCGGACTGGGCCTTTGTTAAAAGAGGTAGAAGAGAAAGAAGAACACAAATACCAACAGTGCTGTGGGAAAGGAAGACAGAAAAAAGACATTGTCATCATATATGTAGCAGGTCTCCAAGATATTATAAACAATTTACAACAACATCATGTCCATGTCTGTTTTAAACCAAACAATACACCGAGGCAGCAACATTGCATCCAAACAGTTGCCACAGCCTTGTTCCTGGGTTCCTGGCATCATAGAGCATGACGTGCTAGTAAATGAGGAGTTCCGGTCCTCTGCAAGAAAGTAGTATGTAGAGTGTGTGTTTGCATTGGCGTGGGGAGGAGCATAGGAATAATTGGAATTTGGGAGTCATTCAGTCTCTTGATTTCCTGTGATGCATTTTGGAAGCAGAATAAACACTGTAACATAGAATGGTGGTTATGGACTCATGCTAAGGTAGAAAGCTTTCCTTTTATATGGAATCTACTTGGATATAGACCACAGTTCCCCTTTAAAGGATGGTTTTTGAACATATTATACATTATACTGATTTCAAAAATTTAAGATGTATGTAGTCTTTTTTACAATGTTTGGATTTTTATTTATTATAAACATGCATGAATTTTTACTATTTTTTTTAATTTATATTCGGCTTTTCAACAGTAATTGGTTTAGCTTTTTATAACTTATTTTTTATACCTTCAATAAAATCTGACCGTACAAAGAAAAGAATAAAAGCACTCAAACCATCATAGTGTCAGCCAATCACATTCGCACATTCCGTGCAAGGAAGAAGCAGAAGACAGCCAACAGGGGAACAAGGGCTGGTAAGCAGATTTTGCAGCACCTTTAACCACTAACAGGGTTATTCAATAACAGCTCTTATAGTTTAAAATGGTGCTATTTGCCCCAACCAATCAGATGTACCTTTCAAATGTTAAATAAGATCTGATTGGTTTAGGGCAAATTAGTACCATTTAAATGATAAGAACTTTTATTGAAAACCCTGTATGAAACTAGCAAAGTCGAGGTTTTGGAACACTAAGAACCTAGCAAAGTCAAGGTTTTGTGGGGCAATTAGACTAATCCTAAAAGTTTGTTTGGGGGTGGATGCACCCTTTAATGCAAGTTTTAACCATTTCTGTTAAATTGTCCTAGGAAATGAGAAAAAAAGTCTCAGAATCATCAAGGATAAGTGAACTCCAAGGAAACAGTGACACAGGAATCTGATCCCCTTCCAGAGTATATGCTTATATCAAGTTTAGTTAATTCCCATTGTTGCAAAGATACAGAATAAAGGCCTGTGCACTGAGTATTGTGTTCCAAAAAAACATGAATGAAAAAACAAAAACATTTTTGGAACAAAGCAATTAATGTTTGATGGGCTAACAGTAAAAACATAGTTATCAAACTAAAAAATTAATAAAATCTTTGGTAAAATTTTATCAATAAATTGCCTCCATTTGTGAAAAAATCTTATGCGTTTTTTCTTTAAAAATCTTTCAGTGTTTAATTTCTTTGTGCAATGTCTCTAATCTGCACTATCAAGAGGAGAATTGTTTCTTAGGCTGTTTAACACTCTATCAATATTTCGGCCAATCGACCGATAGTTCAGTTTCGGTCGATTGAGCCGAATCAGACGAACGGGCAATTGGACTTGCCTGAAAACCGAGGGTGATGGTCTTTTGTCCTGGCTGACCGGTCAGAAGTGCTGAACGGTCGGTCAGGACGAAGAATTGCAAAGTGTGTACCCAGCTTAATGCTGGCCATTTAGGTGCCCATACACGTACTTACCTCTTGACATTCCCATGATGTTAGACCAATGCTCATACAATGGCCTGATAATTTTAGCTTTGAGGTTTGATTTAAAATAAGTGGGCCAGAGTGGAAAACATTTAATGGGACTGTAAACACCGTTCCTCTGCTCTACTAAGACTTTTGATAGTGTTGATGATCAAACACCAAAACTTTCAAATGTCTTAAAAGTGTATAATATGTGGGAGCCTTGGGTAAAACCAAAGATTTTGAGATAGATTAGCAGTTGGTTGTTTGCATTTATGGCAGATATTTCTAGGTTCCTTCTGCTCTTTTGGGATCAAATGGGGTGATTAAAAGCATAATAGGTTATGTGTAAACTTGCATTGGGTTTCTCGCCACCATTCTTTGATAGTAATCTGTTTAATGTTTTTGAGACAATAAAATTGTGGGTACTATGTCCTGAATATTAAAATCAGTTGTCATATGTTGAGCTTAGAACCAGCCTTAACATGTGAAAAGGGAAAGCATCAATTGGATATAAGGGAAAGCATCAATTGGATATAGTGTTCATTTTAGATGTTCTGCTTTCCCAAAAGCTAATTAATATACAGTTATTGCAGAAAGTGGCATTGGAGAATGTTATACACTCTCTAAATTTTTGGAGATGTTTACTATCGTTTCTCATCAAGAATATCACATCTTCCATATAACATATTCAATTCTGATACCAAATATGGAACACCTTAAAGGGCAGGTCCACCCTTAATAACAACTTTTGCCCTATGATGAATACCCTCCCCCAGCCCAACCGCTATAAAATAATTATAAGAAAGTCCCCAGTTCTTTACTTACCTTCCCTCTCTCCTCCGATGCCCGGCCCGCCTTCTGCATGCAAAACACTGCAAGCAGGGGGCGGGACCGGCAGCCGCGCGTCCTGAATGGCTGAGAGGCAGCCAATCACGGACGCAGCTGCCGGCTTCTCAGAATGCCGGGGGAGAGAGGGAAGGTAAGTACAGTTCTGGGGGCTTTCTTAAAATATTTTTTTTTGCGGTTGGGGCTGGGGGACCTATACAATTAAATGGCCAAGGGGTTTTATGGTAGGGGGAGGGATAGCAAAACGGGAGGGGAGGGGAGGAGAGGGAGGGGGAGGGAGGGAGAAGGGCTGCAGTACGCATGCCAAACTTCTCCCGGAGGCCAGGTAGAGGCAGAGTCCTATATGGACTCTGCTATCCTCCGGGTGGGCAGTTTTTGGGACTTGGGGGGATACAGAGAACCTTGGAGCTGGATGTAGCTTAAACTACACTTCATATGGGGCCATTAGTGGGGGGGGGATTATAGTTTTGGGGGTGGACATGCCCTTTAAGCTTAAGGAAAAGATGGGCTTTGCTATGTGTTTAAGTGTCCATATTCAAGCTCATCGGTTTTGAGTTTACGTGGTAGAACTTTGGGTTACAATATAGAATGCTTTTATTGACCGTGGTGAGACTAAGTTTAAATATATGTAAAAGAGCGCTAGATTTTAGCTCAACCCTTTTTAGTTTGTAGATTTGCAGCAATATCCCTTTTACCTGTGATTTTTCACCATTTTATAAATTTTGTTAATGTGAACTTGGTGGGAAAAAATGGCAGAAAATAAACAGAATATTGAAAATCTAAAACTATATTTTGCTTGTTTAAAAATAGCACCTAAAGGCTGTTCCAGTTGGGTATTGCAAAAATAATTGGTATTGAAGAGCCTATTCAAACATGTCTATTCATAGCTGCTTACTTTGGAACTGCTATACTGTACTTCCAAGCCTTTAGAGAGGTATAGTTTGGCTAAAGCTATTCTAGACTTTCATCCACCCCCCGAAATTTAGTAAAGGCCCTATGATGTCTGGTAGCATCATATGCTGTAAAAGAGTGCTGCATTTATATAAGGAGGTTAGAGAAAGATGCCATTTTAAGTAGGTAAATCTGTCTGCTAACTGGTTTATGCATTATACATTTACATCACTTGCAATACAATCCACACAATAGTATTATTAGGTACAGTACTTTAATAGATATTTAATGATTGAATCATGTATTCAATCAGCATTGAATAGATGGCCTTACCAACGAGCAAGATCAATGCTAAACAACATTAAAGATCAATATTATTTCAATAATATCAGATAATTAATTACATTCTTTCAATGGGGCTTTGCTATGAGTTATTATTGATCGGTATTGAATCAATGTAGTCAATCAACGCTGAATAAATGCATTACCACGAGCAATCGATGCTAAACAACATTGTTTTCAACGTTGTTTCATTGTAATGCATGATATTAAATCAACATTGTTTAATGTATCGTTGCTATCTGGTAATCATCTTTATGATCAGACCACACAAAAGGTTATGGGTTAATGCAGGGCACGTCACCAAACTGAGTTCATGGCAATTAGTCCCCATTAATACTACAGAGGGCAGAAAATGCCTGTTGATGCAATAATGTAATATGGTTACAGAGTAATAGGAACATCGACAGGGAAATGAACTCATTTTACAGTACATAGGATGAAAATCAATAATGGCTTCAACAGCACAATGTTCAAATGGCAGCTGCTTAGACATAAGTTATAACGCAAACACACTTTCCATTTTATTGTATCCGGACCATGTCAAGACTAGAAATATGAAAATCTTTTCCCATGTACTTGTGGTCTGAAACATGCAAAGATCGTATTTGATCAGATTTTGTATGGGGAATTGAAATGATTCTTTTTTCTATATCGTAAATGCTGGAGGAATTTATCTGCCCAAAAACAATGTACAATATTTGGATTTATGTCACTTCCAGGGATTGGACATGTAAGTAAAGATTCATCACATTTGTTTGCAAGTTTTTTTCTTCTGCCAACTGACAAACGATTGATACATCAGACATCACACACACAAAAATATTTGTGAATGTAGGTAATGTGGTATGTAGTACACAAAATGTGGATTGAACATCTGTGCACACAACCACTAAAAAATTAAAGGGTCATAGTTATAAACGGCAACCTGCAACTCTTAAGGAACCATTAAGATTGGAGAAGAGGGCATATTTATAAACCTGCGGCATTAAAAAAATTATACCGTTGGTTTAAAATGGTAGTTAACAATGCATACATTAGATTAAAGGGCATCTTTACCAAAAAATAGGTTATTTTAAATTGACCATAGCTGGAAACTATAATTCTTCCCAACCACCACTGTATCATTTTTTTGTTGATCTGTCCCTATTTCTTTAGATATCCAATCTAAATTTTTTATATTTCAGCTGTCAATCAAGTTCCTTGCTCCAAAAACTATTCTTCTGTGAGTAGTTTTACTGTAGTTGGAATGGTGTATGCTGTGTGCAGGCTGACGTTGGTTTGTGGGGAAAAAGTCAGGTCAGATTAAGTGGGAAATGGTTAAAAAAAGGGAGGGTACTTCTCCTGAACAAAATGTGTGCGGGATTGAAGGCATGCAGCAATACACACAATTCAGAGTAAGTTTTATTACAGTACATGTATTCAATCATAGATTAAGATGAGGCAAAGTAATTTTTTCAGTATAGTGTCCCTTTAAGATCTTTATCTTAGTTTTTTGCTGTGTCATTATACAGTAATTGCAAATTTACAATTGCGCCTGTAAAATACTGTTGTGCCCGTTAAAGATGCTGTAGTATCCTAGGGCCGATATTGTTCAGTTATAAAATACCATGCTATGGGGCATATGGAGTAACCCGCAGTATCGGAAACCTCTAATCCCACGGGTTAGCCTAATAGTACGGCAGGGCGTACATTTACAACCATGCGGCCTTACAATACCATGAGGTGCTAGATTACCGCAGTAGTATTAAATAGTCAATCGTACATTGCAATTGTAATTGTATGACCATGGTCAATTTTACATGCACAATCGTATTGCTGATCGTTAGATGCCTTTATAAAATGCCCCTATACAGGTATTTTGCACTGTCCCCGTTATGTGCAGAATATGGATGCCATTGTTACCGATAGCGAAAGGGCAAAAAGAGAAAAGAAATCTGCAGCACATCATTAATAGTGTGAAAGTATTTACATTCCTTTATAATAGTATGTGTACACATACAAATCTGGGACTGGTCATGTGCATAAACGTATTACATTAAAATATGATATATACAACATGGTTTGTATATATCATGTCTTCATGTTTAATGTTTTTAATACATTATTGCACATGACCAGTCCCAGATTTGTATGTGTACACATACTATAATAAGGAATGTAAATACTTTCACACTAATTAATTGAGTGCTGCAGATTTTCTTTTCTCTTTTGGCCTTTTATATATTTGATCTCTATTATTCAGCACCTCCCCCTTTTACATTTAAATATTTTCTAGGGGTCAATAGTGCCAACTTTATCTTCTATTTTGTTCATTGTTACTGATAGCGATCCTTTGTAAAGTCCTGTGTTCAAAAAATCCACCATTGGACTTATCTGAAAGGAGTTTGAATGTTATTCCTGTGCTTGCGTGGGTTTCCTCCAGGCACTCAGGTTTCCCGCACAATCTAAAAAACATACTATAGGTTGTATGTGTCAAATTTTGCTTTAGATTGTAAGCTCAGGGCCTAATGTGAATGTTTACATGTAACTGTAAGGGCTTTACAGAAGATGTTGGCACTATAAAAACCACAATATAAATATATGGAACACGGTTTCCAGAGGTAGATCATATTAACTCCTGCAACCATAACCAGGCCTCAAAAGTTTTCAGGGGCCCTAGGCAGGAACCTAGGTACCTTGAGGATAATCCAGTCTAATACTATTGCACATTCATAAAATGCTAAAGCTCATCAAACACACTGTCCACTGTGGATGGATTCAGACAAACTAGTATTGTCAACATTATAAATAAACTTCAAAGGGCATGTTCACCCCCAAACTAAAATTCAAACCCATGCTGGCCCTCCTGTGTAGTATTATAGATCCTTACCTTAATATCTGCTCCTATGGTTCCTATGCCGTGCTTTTCCGAAGTCCAGAAAAAAGGAAGGGCAGAGCTGTCTTACTGTCCAAGTTTTCTTGCTCTTCTGTTGCCTCCGGAGGATGCGTCATGCGCGTGTGAGCCGATTTCCCCCCTTTTTTGCAGTTGTAGCCTCCCTCCTCCTTGCCCCAACCGCATTGTCCTTTAAAAATTTAGCAGAGAACTTTGTTCCAGTGGCGTTCCCAATACTTCGCAGAATTAACATTATTGGCAAAGGCCGCGGGAACGAAGGCTGGTAAGTTAGTAATCTGCTTTTTTAAAAAAAATGACAATGCGGTTGGGGCTGGGATGGGGGAGGCTACAATACAGAAGATATGTATTAGGGTGGACATACACTTTAATAAATAATTCATCTCTGATGTGGCAAACAATCTAATCTGTTATCAGATTTTTAATTCTACTTTTATAATGGTCCTGTCTAATCATATTTGATGAGCACACTTTCAGACTGTGTATATCATACATAGGAAACCCTGGATGACACAAAGTAGTTCAAACTTGAGAAAGGACTTATACATCTGAAACATGTGGTATTAAACAACAAATGCACTAATGTTTTTGGCAATTCTACAGTGGTTGTGTTTTTTTGAGTGGCTCCAATAACTTATATCTACTTTACAAACTGGATCGTTGCTGCCAGTTTGATCTGATAGATTACAATGCCACAGGTTTGGACATATAAACAGAAAGCGTGCGACCGCGTCCCTCAAAAGAGAATCAACATCGGACACCTCCAGATTTCATAAAACTTTGTTCCATCGGCAGATAAAAGAACGCCGACACATTTTGTACTGAAACACAGTACTTAATCATAGGCTCAAATTCAATTAGTGAACAACGTCTGTTTTATACCCAAATACAATTCGCCAAAACCACCCCTAAAAGTACAATGTCACACCAAAGAAAAGAACAAAGTAACAGGTAATAACACAAACTAAAAACATTAAATCTTTATACTCTTTCGGGGTTATTCAATAACGTTCTTATTGTTTAAAATGGTGCTAATTTTGCCCCAACCAATCATATTTAGCTTTCAAATGTTAAATAGATCGGATTGGTTTGGGCAAAATTTGCATAATTTAAACAATAAGAACTTTTATTGAATCTCCCTGTTTGTATCCTAAGCCTTTGATAATGGAAATTTAGTATGTTTAATATACTTATTAGAATCATCAACCTAATTCCAAAAATTCAGTTCAATTTATTAATTAAAAAATATTATATAAGGGATAATGCGCCCCTTACAGTGTAATATAAGGATATTACCCCACCAAGGAGTTCCCTGACCCATATAGAAGCACAGGCCGTAGGCCGAGTGCTTTTATACAGGTCGGTAACTCCGAGGTGGTGTTAATGTCCTTATATTATAATGTGAAGGGCACATTATTTCTTATAATACATAAGTATCGGATTCCTTCACCCCATTGAAATTTATGTTCTAGCCTTCTGTAACTTAAACACCCGTAGAAAGGAGACCATCCCAGCCCAGCATCTATGCGGTTAAACAAATCTTTGTGTGTGGAGGAGAGAGACATTGTTATAAGACAGGAACAGCTCCACAGGTTCGTTAGTGAAGTTAAACACACAGCAAAAAATCATTGTTCAGGCATGAACACTGGATGGGCGGAGTAGTGGGATATAAGAAATATAAGAAATGAGTCACTTAGTGACATAGCTGAGTGATTTTTATAAGGATTATACCACTGCACCTCCCATTATAAAATATCACACTTATGTATTATATATTTATATATATATATATAAGTGGATGTTAACTATATTAATTGTATTTTCTAAATTCATGAATTACAATAGGCAATAGACAAATTGCTGAATGGGCAGGGTAAGGTCATCGGATATTAAATACTGCTCTTTTTTCTTAAAAGCATATGTATTTGCACTGTATTTGGCCTTCAAATTTCTGATAGTGCACCCAACATACTGTATAGAGAAAAGCCACATGTAAGTAAATACACTAATATATTTAGAATTACATTTATGTATTCCTGGATGTCATACGTTTTGTATGTAACCGATGAAATAAAAACAGCCCCTGGTTTAAAGGGGAACTGTGGTCCAAAAATGACTTTAGGTAATCTGATAGGAATTGGTCTCCTCAGAATTTTTGCAATGTATTTTCATTGTTTATTTTGCATAGTTTTGAAGATATTTACATTTTTGTGTGTGATATGGCAGCACATCACCAGGTCCCCTGCACTTCCTGCTTCCGCTCTGAAACCATGTCAGTGGATGTCAGTCAATCTGCCCTGTGTCTCCTTCTCCACTTGCAGCCCCCCTGGTCCCTCTCACTCAAGGATCCCACATCCCCTCCTTATTGCAGGCCACCCTTGGCCCCTTCCCTTACAGCCCCATGTGGCTCCACCCACTCATGGATGCCTTACCCTGCCCACTCATGGGTGCTGTGGCCCCGCCCACTCGCGTGTGCCATGGCCCCCAGACACAACCCCGCCTACCTACAGAAAACTGTGAAACATTTAATTTAAACTCAACTTGTAGGAGACCACCGTCCCTTAACATACCTGCATGTAATGCATCTATTACTGCTGCATCTATATATACCCTTAAATCGTAACCATGCAGATTATCATTGTAATCGTTACTTATAAAGAGGCTAGGTTCAAATGTTTCAAATGGGTAGGTGCTCATTTAGGGACACACTAATACCCATTCTCACATCACACAAGATATATCCTCATCTGCATGGAGTATCGGGATGCATTTATTTATGTAGTAGTTCAACACTTCTGAATACTGATTGCTAAATTCTGTGTGAATTTACTGGTTCTTGACTATTATACTTTGGTTTTGGTGCCATATCATTCTACTAACAAGTCGCTTCTCTGAAGTCTACAGGGAGATGTAATAAAAAAATTTTATTGTTAAAATTGGGGCTAATTGGCCTAACTAATTAGATGTTTTTTCCATTTGAAAGCTAACATCTGATTGGTTAGGGCAAAATTAGCACCATTTTTGACGATAAGAAGTTTTATTACATCTCCCTGTAAATGCTCTTAAAAATGCCTTTTTAAGTTGTTTATGTTTATACCCTCGTGATTCGCAGCACACAGGTTTGGATATACGGTACACTACCTCGACATTGCACCAATTAGATTTTCATCTAAGATGAATGTGGAATCATTGCCATGTCCAGTACGCAGTGGTTTTACCTGCTGACATTTCCTGCTGGATCTGTGTTATGATCTAATTACAATCATAAAATCATCAGGAAGGCTTTGTCGGAAAATCAAACAATGTTGGGAGGTAAGTTTGTAGTGCATTACCAACTTAAAGGGTATGTCCACCCCTAAAATACACTTTTAATATTCTGCTCCCCCATGTCCCCCAGCCCCAACCGCATGTTTGTTTTTTCAAAAAGCTCCCAAAACTCTTACTTACCTCCCCTCGATCCTCCCCCGCACTGCCGCCCCTCTGCTTGCGAGAATGCAAGCAGAGGGGCGGGACCGGCAGTCACGTCTGTGATTGGCTGAGCGGCAGCCAATCACGGACGCGGCTGCCGGTCATTCAGTGCAGCGGAGGAAGCGGAGAGGTAAGTAGAGTTTGGGGAGCTTTTTGGAAAAAAAAAACATGCGGTTGGGGCTGGGGGACATGGGGGAGCAGCATATTAAGGGGGTTTAACGCTAGGGGGAGATAGTAGAACGGGAGGGAGGAGGGAGGGAGAGGAAGGGAGAGGGAGGGGAGGGAGGGGGGAGAAGGGCTGCAGTGCGCATGGCAAATATCTACCGGAGGCTAGATAGCAGGCAGAGACCTGCTATCCTCCTGGTGGTTAGTTTTGAGACTTTGGGGGGGGGGGTTTACAGGAGAACCCTATAGAGCTGGGATGTGAAGGTAAGGATAAACTACACTACATGGTGGGGCCAGTAGTGGGGGGATTATAGTTTTGGGGGTGGACATGCCCTTTAATAAAACAAACAGAACAGACAGAGCACAGGTTCTATTGCACTTAGGGTTTGTGCAATAACGAGGTAAAAAATGTTGATGTTTAGCAGACATTCAGATGTTATGTAACTTCAGTTTCCCAGTAAAAGTTAACATTTAAATGGTTGCAGCAGATTAAGGGGAAGTTCAGTGCAAATAAATTTTTTCAGAAAAAAGAGCAGTATTTTATCATCCCAAGACCTTATCTGTGTATAATAAATGCAACCGAAATACTGACTTCCTTGTTGCAGGTCCCCTAGTAGAACCGTTATGGTCTTGCCCTTGACCCAGCGCCTGGGTTGGTTCAGTTGCTCAGTAGAGATCTGAGCATCTTTGACCCATCCAACAGCCAATCAGTAGAAATTACTGTTAGGAACATTCCAAGGAAGTGGTGCATTCTGGGAAGAAGAACCTGAAATAGCAGCTCACTAATGTCAACAGCAGGGAACAGCAAAGGGTATGAAATCAACTGATTTTTCAAAATGGAAGAGAATATGTAGAATAATTAGAAGGCATTACACAAACTAACAATTAAACAAATATTGATAATTCCACTGAACTGTCCCTTTAAATAATAATTAATTGCCTCGATGCATCTTTTTTAAACAATTGCTTTAGGAAGAGTAAAGGTATGCAGCCCTCCCCATACATTTTTTCCCACTGATTTGATGCCTCTGTGAAGGGAGTGTAAGATCGTCTGCCCAACGTCAATCAAAGCTAGAGGCGAGAAAAACACCCCCACCCCCTGGATCGCGAGGGTGAGGCTGTATCTCTAGCAACAGGACTTTTCAAGTTTGTTTGATGGCAGAGGAGGAGGAGAGAGGTTTGTAACAGACATTCCACCAGCCACTGACAAGTGATATGTTAACCATAGCCCTGGGCCGTCTAGGAGGCGGGCTTTGAGACACTCATCTTTGTTGTTGGATATCTAAAGGAGGCAGCACGGTTGTGTGAGTAAGAGATTTTAGCTGCTGAAAGTGTGGACATGTAATGGGGGTGATGTTATTTTTTTTTTATTTGTTGTCCTTTAATAGCACAGGCAACTTTTGCACCTCTTATTGCAAAACCTTATTGGTTGTTAGTGTTTTTATATATAGTTAGTTTTCCCTTGATTGCAGATCAAGGGCGATGCACCGAGACCACGTTAAATGCCGATAGTAGCGCCTCAGATTTGAGTATTACTGTATAGGAACTACTGTATAGGAATTCTGCTGTCCATTAAATGGCAACTAAATCCTCAAAACAATACAGAATCAGAAGGCAATAGTGGTCACATTTTCTACCCTCGTTTATCTCGAGTTAATTACTTTTACTTTTACTCATTTTTCAAGTAAAAATACTACTCATTCTCTGATAGGGTCTTGTGTTTTCCAAAAGAATATCAGGCACGTGGCTTCAATGGAAATATGATTACATAGAGACATAACAGGGCTTGAAATTTTCATATAGGAAGTCCCAGTATGGCCTGTTGGGCAATGTTTCCTCTAATTTTTAATACCCTGAGTGCGCAGTAAAATTTCCTGTGTGCAAAATTTTCAAGTGAAATGAAATTTTTGTGCGTACATAATAGAGAAAAGGTTATGGAGCGATTTATAATACATATAGAAAGCCACACAGTATACAAGAATGTCTATATATACATTATATTGACATTCAAAGACTAAAAAAGAATTATAATACTCACCACCCCCCAGTAAAAATTAATTATCCTCACCCCAGTATAAAATTATCCTCACTCACCCCCATATAAAATAATTATCCTGCTCACCCCCAATTTAAAATGAATTAAGTAACCTCCCAGCATAAAATTATCCACTTACTCTACCCCCCAGTATAAAATTAATTATCCTCGCTCACCCCCAGTATAAAATTAATTATCCTCAACCCCCCAGTATAAAATTAATTAATTATCCTCACCCCCAGTTATAAAATGAATTATTCCTCATCCCCAGTATAAAATTGATTCTCTCTCCCCCGTATAAAATTAATTCTCCTCTCCCTCCCCGGTATAAATTAAATCTTATCTCCCACACCCCAGTTTAATCATTCTCCTCACCCCCAGTATAAATGATTCTCCCCCCAATATAAACTGACCTGTAACTTCAGCAACCCCAATTGTATAAATGGTAGCAGACACCCCCAGTCCCCCAAGTGTATATAATGGTAACAGCACCACCCCAGTCTCCCACCCCCCCAAGTGTATATAATGTCAGCAGTCACCACCAGTCCCCCACCCCCCAAGTGTATATAATGGTAACAGACACACCCCCACAGTTTCCCCACCCCCAAGTGTATATAATGGCAGCAGACACCACCAGTCCCCCACCCCACAAGTGTATATAATGGTAGCAGACTCCCCCGTCTCCCACCCCCCAAGTGTATATTATGGTAGCAGTCACCCCCAGTCCCCCACCCCCCAAGTGTATATAATTGTAGCAGATACCCCTGTCTCCCACCCCCCAAGTGTATATAATGGCAGCAGTCACCTCCAGTCCCCCACCCCCCAAGTGTATAATGTATGCTGAGCAATTACCTGCATCATGCTCCAACTTCCCTCCCCTGCGCTGCAAACAAGTGTCATTGCCATGAATCAGATCAAAAAGGAGAGAATGTTTAGATGATTTATAGGGCTTGTGCACCACAGCGCCACCTAGCAGAAGGGGGACACTATACGTGAGGTCACATGATCACATCACATGATGCGGCTCCCAGTCCCGGCCACTTCTGATGGATTCTGGCTGCTGCTTGTGAAAAAAAATCATGGATTCCGGACCTCCAAATCTCTGTGCACTGCTTTGAAAGGTACTGTGCTCGCACACCTTACAAGCAGGGGAGGTCTGGCCCAGTAGGCTGAGGGGCAAATGCCCCCCGGGCTGGTCTCCAATGGAAAATTTGGGTTGCCACAGAAGCTATTAGTAAGTTACGTGCTTAAAAGGAAGCACAATGCACACCTCTAGCGCTAACATGGGCAAGGAACAGGAAACTCCTCATCCTTTAGTTCATTTAACAGACAGCCCAAAAGTCCATTAGCATGTTAGTCCTCCCTCCATTCTTATCCAGTGGTCATCAGCCCTCCAATTCATTAGCAAGTGTTAATCAGCCCTTCATGATCATTACCAGTATGTCAGCCCCTCAGTTCATTAGCCAGTATTGCCAGCCCTCCAGTTCATAGTCAGTATTGCCAGCCCTCCAGGTTATTAGCCAGTATTCCCAGCCCTCCAGTTCATTAGCTAATATTGCCAGCCCTTCAGATCCTTAGCCAGTGTCGTCAGCCTTCAATTTATAGCCAATTGTTAGCCCTTCAGTCATATTTGGAGGTAGTGGAGTTTTATTTTTTTAAGCCATGTTTATAAAGGTGTAGCATGCTATATAGCAATTCTTCAACATTTAAAGCTTCCTTTAAAATTTAAAGATCTAAAGTATTTTACAAGCTTGTCTGTATTTTACAACAGTGGTGTACAATAGCGACCATGTTGTAAAATACCGATACCACATGGTATTCTACTATAGCCCAGCATGTCCCATACAATACGTCAGAGCCATTAAAGGGTATCTATACTACTATAATTTTCAAAAATTGTACATTTAGAAACGCAAGATCCCACTACTTCAAAACTTTTTCGGATTTCAAATCTGAGCTGTAGATTCTGAGAAATTGTCATTTAAAGTCGCAGCATTTACAGGGAAAGACATGTCACTCCAGCTGCAGAAATTATAATAGTTTCCCTATTCCTGACCTCTACTAGGATCTTTGGCTACCTGTCAGCACACTTCGGCAACAATAAGAGAATCAGCAGAGATAAGAAGGCAAGGGTAGGGAGGGAGTGTGTAAACAGAGCAGTGTCATGCTTAGGCTGTGCAGAGCTTATAAGTGTTGCAGACACTACAAGAAGGCAGTGAATAAGGGCTAGGTCACACTACGTGTTTGCGCATGATTGACATGGTTTTTGGTTAAAATTCCACACATTTCATGCGCCGTGCTTTTAATATATTCACATAAAACGCCTGCACCGCCCACGAGATCACAATTGCGTGAGCGATTTAGTGCATTGTTGTGGGGTCATTTCACTTCTCTCAAATTGTATTTGTATTTAGAAATATGTTGGTTGTGACCCTTTCTACACACGGTACTGTCGTGTGTAATCTGAATAAATACACTGAGGCCAAGACCTGACAAAAGTACTTATGTTAATCAGTACTTTATGGCTCCGTCATCACAGGCCATTAAACATGTGATTTTGGTTAGCTGGTTTGGTACAACAAAACATTCTTTTGACTATATCTAGTTCTAAACATTCTAATAAAGTATGGCACAAATGCTTCTATGTAAGGGTATAGAAACAAGGGCCCAATAACAGTTAATATGATTATTTGAGTTTATGACAGATTACAAGCGGGATGGTATGGGATGGTATGGGCTTGTGTCAAAACTGCGTAGGTGTGTGCATGTGTGTAAGTTTTGTATATCAAATTATGTAGGCATTATCTGCTATGTGTGCTTCTAGAAGCTATTTTATCTCTGTCAAGGAAATCTTGCAAAAAACTTAACAAAGAAATAGCTTTAAAAAATGAGTAATCAATGAATAATCTATACAGATCTTTATCATCTATAATTTTCTTTTAAAGATCCAAAATCAATTAATGTTTCTCTTTATTCTATGTTTCTTTAGTCAATGCCCGTACTTGAGAAACAATTTGTACTGTATGATGTAATATATAATCATATATAGTGACAAAGGTTTTTTGTTATTCCTTCTGAGGTGATCATCTGAGGAAACGGACACTTTCCCCCGAAACATTGTCTTGATGATTGGTTGGAAATGAATACTATTTTATTATGGAGTTTGACTTTTAATGCTCAAATCGCAATAATTGGTTGCCTGTGGCCGGGCCCCCAAGGTACACGGGCCCGGTCACAAGTGTGACCGTGGCGGCCCCCGTACTTACGCCACTGCTATAAAGTCTGCAGCAGCTTTTACCTGGCATTTTAGAACTGTTCTCCTCAGTACTATTAGCTGAGCTCATCCTCCCCCCTCCTTCCTTCACCTTCAGTTCATTTGTAACATTGTATTCAAGTAGAGGGAGCTGAGTTCAGGGTCTCTACTCACTACAGTTTTGCACATTACAGCAGAACAAGGAGAACAGATCTAACGCAGCAAGTAAAATCCGACAGGGAGATGGTAGAGAGAACACTGGGCACCCTGGTTTAACATAGGCGCCCTAGCACTTTGTCTAGGTGGCTTATGTCTAACAATGGCCCTGCCCCTGTGTACAGACAGACATGGACACTCTCCCCTGTCTACATTGTAATGTTCAGTATTTGGTATTAAATATAAATTTACCCCTTGTCTGTCTGGGATGTCTCCTACCTGACAGATAAACTTCTGTGTCAGTCTGAACCTTTGAAGCTTGAGGCTGGACACACAGATTGGCTGAAAAAATAGACGATGCGATACCATTAACCAAGGAGGTGCCAAGGAGCTAATAGCAACCGATTAAAGATGAGCAGCCAATCAGATTGAAGCTAAGAGGCCACACTACAACGCACCAAATCACGCACAAAATGGAGAGTGTTATCACATGCGACTGCGTGTGCGTTGTTAAGCGTTTGTGCATGCATTTTTGTAATTTAACATTACAAAAACACATGCATTTGTGTAAAAAAATGGTGCACACAAACGCATGCGCATTCACATGCGCATGCGCATTGGAAATCGCTGGAATTTTCGCCTTCCTGAAATTTAAATTTTAACCAAAATCTCATGCGCAATCACATGAGCAAAACGTGTTCACAAACGAGCAAAAAACATGTTAGTGTGGTCTAGCCATTACCGTAACTTTAAAGGCTAGGCCACACTAACGCGTTTTTCTCGTGATCTTGCTTGCGATTGCTCATGTGATTTTGGTTAGAATGGAAATGCAAAAGTACACGCGATTTTCGATGTGCATCTGTTTCCGTTTTGCGAGCAGCATTTTTTTAAACGTAAACGCATGTGTTTCTATAATGTTAAATAGTAAAATCAGATGCACAAACACGGAACAACGTGCAACAATGCACCAGAATCGCACACACAATCACGTGCAAAAAGCGAAATGTTTAATTTGATTTAAAAATGAGAATTTTCATGTTGCAGCTCTTGATAAATACAGTAGCTCTGTGTATACAAACTAATTCAGTATTAAACCAACACTAAACCATTATAGTGTAGTATAGTATTTGAGGTTAAATAAAGTACGTCCATCCAGTACAATCTACTCAGCAATACCCACATTTCCTGCCTAACAGCTGATCCAGAGAACGGCAGAAATTATGAAGGGGAAAAATTCCTTCCTGACTCCAAGTAGCAATTGAAAATATCCCTGGATCAACTCTACTTTATGTACCAGTAACCTGCAACATTCCTTATTTTCAGAAACTCATCCAGCTTTTTTTTGAAACTATGCAATGAACCTGCCGTCACCATGTCCAATGCAAGACAGTTACATAATTTTACTGTTTTTACACCCTTTCCGAACTTCTGAGTCTTAAAGGGTATGTGCACTGTGAAAACAAGTTCATCTTACTGAATAGCTGTAGCTTAAAATAAAAAGATGGTGTTTTTTTGCCCTATTACCCTTTCATAAACTACCTTTAGTGCTTGACTCTTGATGGCTTCCTCCTCCACTGCAATCACATTTTTAGCACTGCCCCCATGAGATTTCCAACTCTCCACCATCCACTTGGTCACTGAACAGCGTGGCTGTTTCGCACGTGCGCACATCCCATGCGGTGACGTTAGTGTGCATGCCCCAGTGATGTCATCATGAGCGGCAGATATAACAGTCAAATCCTGCAAGATTTGGCTGTGTTATATCTGCCACACGCATTGACATCACCTGCGTGTCAAACAGCCACACTATTCTTTGACCATGTTGGAGATTTGAAAATCTCGTGGGGGTAGTGATAAAATATGATTACAGTGGAGGAGGAAGCCAGCAAGATTCAAGCATTAAAGGCAGGGTATGGGATGGTAATAGCGAGGTAATAGCGAGGGTCATGCTCTGTTGATGAACAATGCCCCAGATAGTTTAATGTATGACCCGTTAATTTACTTATACACAGTAATACATATCCCCAGGCAAGCACCTTTTCTCTTTTTTTTTCTCTTCTCGACTTTAACATTAAAGGTAATTATTGCACCCATACTGGCAGAAAAGGAGAAGTGGGGGGCAATATTTAGCATTAAAGGGAAAGTTCAATGTAAACTATCAATTTTATATTATTGGTTTGTATTATGTGTAAGAATAATATATCCTATACTAATCCAATCTGGAAACTGATGCCTAGTCTAGAACATTGAAAAATCCTCCGCAGCTGCGGGAGACAGAATTGAGCCACACACTGAATGTACTGAATTCTATCTCAGTTTATTTAGTTCATACATTGGCATATATCAAACAAAGAAAAAAAACTTTGCAAGACAAAAGGGGCTTTACCAGACTTTATGTCTGCAAATAATATAATAAAACATGTCTTGGAATGTGAAGATAGAGTCAAGTTGACACATAATGTAGGAGGCAGAAGACCTTGAGATAACATATTATCTATGTGCCATGAGAACAGCTTGGTACATTTCTAGAAAAACAGACTAAGTAATATGGACACAAAATGGCGTCAAAGAACAAAAAAACAAAAAAATTATTATAAGTGATTATAGAGAATATATAAAAACCTAACATTATGCATACCTACTATTCTACATATTCGCTCCCGTTTTGAAAAATCAGTTGATTTCATACCCTTGCTGTTCCCTGCTGTTGACATTAGTGAGCTGACATTTCAGGTTCTAATGGTCCTTCTTCCCAGGATGCACCACTTCCTTTGAATGTTCTTAACAGTAATTTCTACTGAGTGGCTGTTGGATGGGTCAAACATGCTCAGATCTCTACTGAGCAACTGAATCAACCCAGGTGCTGGGTCAAGGGCAAGACCATAACGGTCTCTACTAGGGGTCCTGAAAACAGGAAGTCAGTATTTCAGTTGCATTTCTTTTTACACAGACAAAATATTGGATGGGCAGGTTAAGCTCATTAGGATTGAAAATTACTGCTCTTAAAAGCATATGTATTTGCACTGAACTTCCCCTTTAAATATCTAGTTAGAAATGTATGTAATGAAGTGCTAGGGTTGAGGCAATTAAAAAACAAGTGACCATTTAAAAAAAAAAGACACAGTATGTGCCACAGCAGTTAAATGTTGAGATTTTTCCTAATATCAATGTTGGCTCAACATATTGTTTTCAATGTTGAAAAAACTCACCATTTATTGATGTTGAATCAATGTTATTTAACAATCAGATTCTCAATGTTGATAATCTAACCAAAATTCAATACTGGTTCAATGTTCAATCATCAACACTGACCATTCTGACTATATCTCAACGTTTAATCAATAGCTCTTGGCTATCTGGGTAACTATCTAATGGGTGTGAGGAACTGATTCACTTGATTAAAATGTGTGTAAAGCTGAACCTGCGCTGATTATCAGTAATTGTTTCTACTTTCTATACACGCTCAATACCTTTCACCAACACTGCTTTGTACTGTGATTATATCATGCTAACACTCTGCCTTCCCATTATGTTCCAACACAATAGTGAGATCATAGCACCGATTCTATCTCTTTTATATGATCAATTGGAACACATTCTAATTCCAGATATACTGTGTCCTTCACAGTTTTGGCCTGTATCTTTATTTTAAGGAAATTAAACTCTTTTTAACACCATTGACAACAATGGTTCCATCACCATGTGAACCCTAATTACTATGTTTATAATTCTAAAAAAGCAGAGCTTAAAGGACATCTATACTCAAAAATCAACTTTAAAGGAACAGTAAACCACTTCATGCTGCAGCTTTCTCTGCACGTGATTTGAGCTGCCTCGCTGACAGGCAAATATAATCAGGTAAAGAATATGTCATTGCCTAGCCTATTGTTTGGTATGTTTCAAGGAGAGTGGGTACAGCTGGATTAATAAATAATGACCAAAAAAGAAGAGCTCTAGAATAATAATACCAAGGGGTGTATCTGGGGAAAAAAAAAAGACTCTCCCTAGCATATTAATGTTTAGGCTTCACTATGCACACCACTTACCTACTTTGTGCTAATGAATGTTCAATGAAGCAGATGACACTCAATATGTGCAATGAAATAAGAGAAAATCATACTTATTGATAAGTCCAAATCTAATTCACAAATGCATATTTATTAAATATAAAGTGCAAACTCTTCGTGGGCAGGGAACCTCCTTTCCTTTTGTGGCAAGGCTCTAGTACTTACTTAGTACTTATTTATAGAATTTCTAATTCATATATTTAAGTGCTGAACTATTTATATATTTATCCCCCCCTTGTATGGCTTTCTTTTATTTTAATATTGTACAGCGCTGCATCCCCAAGTGGCACTATATCTAACAATGTTACAACTCTTTATATATAAACCTTGAATAAAACAATATCAATCTATGTATTGTATCTTAGTATCAGTACAGTCCTACTGTAAAATGATCTGTACAAATCACAGCTCCATAGTGAATTCACTGGGTGTTATACAGTAGCTCCAAAACAGACATCTAAAACGCCATAGTTAAAGGGCATGTCCACCCTTTTTTTAATAAAATTGTTTTATATAATATTCTCTCTGTCCCCCCAGCCCCAACCACTATAGTTTTAAGTTCAAAAAGTGCCCCAAATATTACTTATCTTCCCTCTTTCCTCTGCCGAACTGCCAGGCCCTCTGCTTGGCGCTGGAGCTGGGATGTAAGGTAAGGATTAAACTACTCTATACAATGGGGCCAGTAGTGGGGGGGATTATAGTTTTTGGGGTGGACATGCCCTTTAATTATAAATAGCTTAGCTAATCTTCTCTCACTATAAGCTGTCCCTTTAAATTAACCCTGTTCTGCCACAAATGGGATTCCAGCAGAAAGCAAAAGGACAAATAAAAGTTGCAACTTGGAGCTAGGCCACACTGCACTGGTTTAAAGTGAGATCTGATGGCAATTGCGAAACCCGAATTCATGTTAAAAAGCACACACTAGTGTTGGCCAATTGGTCTGACCACCCTTGGTATGCACCTCTGCTTTGCGCTGCAATCACTAATCAAAGTGCATGCATTCTGCATTTTTGTGCAATCGCATGCAATCCAATTGCACAACATTGTGCACGGCAACCCCCTAAAAACGCACATGCAAACGCAATCTGTTTCCGGTCCGCTACTACATGTAGTTAGGCATCGGCCTTGCAAACTTTTGCTGCACATACTGACTGTCTCTACTGTCTCCACTGCTTTACTTCACCTGGTTCCAGCTGTGGCGGCTACCCGATATTACCAGTCATCTGGCTGAGCTAGCACCAGCCACAACAGCTATACCCCCCAGAGTCGGACTGGAATGTTGGGGCCCACTGGACGTGTTTAGGGGCCCACCTAACATTTCACATCTCTATATCTGTTGTATTCAATTAGATCAACTGGACTTGAAGTTTAGTTCTTGAAGACATTTCGCTAGTCATCCGACTGGCTTTCTCAATTCAGAATGACTTGTACAAGAATCTGTGGCAAATAATTGTACCCTGGAAAATCCCAATTAGCATATCACAGCCAGGTGTTAAGGGTGTCATTGCATAGTGGCTAAGAGGTGTTATAGGAACACCCAGGGTAAGGTGTCAAAACAGCATTGTACATGGCAGACAGACAGTTGGTGTCGACCCCCCCCCACCTCTATTTAGGCTTGGTTTCTTTATTTTCACATACTGTAAATGGCCTCCTTGAACCAGTCCTGTTTCTTTGAAAGAATGTTGACATTACAATCTTCAAAGGTGTGTCCTTTTCCCTTAAGATGCAGGTACACGGCTGAGTCCTGACCCGAGGAATTGGCTCCTCTGTGCTGGACCATATGTTGATGCAGTTGCTGTTTGGTCTCCCCCACATACAAATCAGAGCATTCTTCACTGCACTACGTATATGATGTCGCTTTTCTTGTGTTTCGGTATTGGGTCTTTCGGATGTACCAATTGCTCCCTTGGTGTGTTATTTGGTTTAAAACAGACAGGGATACGGTGTTTATTGAAAATTCTTCTTAATTTCTCCTTTCATACCATATAATTTTCAAAGGTACGGTATGTCCTTTTTCCTTAAGATGCAGGTACATCTGACCCGAGGAATTGGCTCTTCTGTGCTGGGCCATACGTTGATGCAGTTGCTGTTTGGTCTCCCCCACATATAAATCAGAGCAGTCTTCACTGCACTACACTGCGTATATGATGTCGCTTTTCTTGTGTTTTTCGGTATTGGGTCTTTCAGATGTACCAATTTATGCCTCAGTGTGTTGTTCGGTTTAAAGCAGACAGGGATACGGTGTTTTTTGGAAATTCTTCTTAATTTCTCGGAGACCCCTGCTACATATGGGATGACCATGTTCTTTCTCCTGTCTTGCTTTTCCCCTTCACTGTTGGTATTTGTGCTCTTTTCTTTCCTTCTACTTCTTTTGACAAAGGCCCAGTCTGGATATCTATAAGTTTTAAGGGCTCCTCTGAGATGTTTCATTTCTTTAGACTTCACCTCTGTGCTAGTGGGGATGTTCTCAGCTCTGTGTTGCAGGGTTCTGATGACACCCAGCTTGTGATCTAAAGGGTGGTGGGAGTCAAACATCAAATACTGATCTGTGTGGGTTGATTTTCTATAAACCTCTACTTCCAGTTTACCATTCTCCCTGACTTTTACCAAGAAGTCCAAGAAAGCCAGTGTGTTGTTTTGTACCTCTTCCCTTGTAAATTTGATGTTCAGGTCTACAGCATTGATGTGTTCTGTAAAGGCTTGTACTTCCTTCTGGCAGATTTTAACTCAGATGTCATCCACATATCTGAAACAGTGGCTGGGTGCTATGCCCTTAAATGTTTTAAGCGCCTGTGTTTACACTTCCTCCATGTAAAGGTTTTCAACAATGGGTGAAACTGGAGCTCCCTTAGCACATCCATGTTTTTACGTATAGAAACTATCCCTGTATTTGAAATAGGTAGGTATTCAGGCACACACCTGTTCTGGGTTAAGATCTGTTCTGCTGGTAAGGGTGCTGTCTTGGCCTAGCCATTTTCTCACCATATCAACAGCCTCCTTGGTTATTATACAGGTGAAGAGAAATGTCACATCAGAGGACACCATCATTTCTTCTGCACTGAGTACTATATCTTCAAATTGGTTGGTGAAATCCTGGGAGTTCTGGATGTGATGCTTTGAACTTCCAACCAATAGCCCTAAGATGTTGGCTAGGTATTTTGCCACCTTGTATCTTACAGAGTCTGCCTGTCTGCCATGTACAATGCTGATTTGACACCTTACCCTGGGCGTTCCTATTACACCTCTTAGACACAATGCAATCACGCCTTGCATTCATAATGTCCTTAACACCTGGCTGTGATATGCTAATTGGGACTTTCCAGGGTACTTATATTGCCAACAGATTCTTGTACAAGTCATTCTGAATTGAGAAAGCCAGTCGGATGAATAGTGAAACGTCTTCAAGAACTAAACTTCAAGTTTAGTTGATCTAACTGAATACAACAGATATACCATGACCTGGATGAATGGGAACCTGCACAAGCATTTCACATCTCTATTATAATTTACATATCTATATTACTCCCACTGACTCCTATTGTTTAGTAAAATGCACTTCTTACTGTCCCTTTGGTTCTGTATTCAAATTTTAGCAATTTTCTCTGTTTTCTTGGGTGAATGTGCTGAGGAATTCCCCTATAATCCTGTCGTCCAGTCTGACACTCTATACCCCGAATGGACATCAATGCATTTGGCCCGAAAGAAATTAAACTCAATATGTTTACTCAGCTTGCAGAGATGCCAAGGCTTTACCTACCTTATTAATGTTTAGATGATGTCCTTAAATTTTCAGATGATCTACATGAGCTATCCATCTATATTCTAGTTCAGGGGTGTCAAACATGGGGCCGTCTACAACTATAGAAAAGATAATCAATGCACATTCCTAGGCTCCATACAATATCATATTATTAAATTGCTGATTAGTGGAAATTATAATTCATCCCAACTATCACTGTACCGTTGTTTTGTTGATAGGCCCCCTATTTTATTAGATATCCAACCTGAAACATCTTACATTTTAGCATTTCTGTAAGCAGTTTTGCTGTAGCTGGAATGGTTTGACAGTTGGTGTGCTGTATACTGTATGCAGTATTGACAGTTGGTATGTGGGAAAATGGTCAGGTCAGAGCCCGAGCAAAACAAGTATTGTATTGAAGGCATGCAGCAACACACACATCTCAGAGTAAGTGCTACTTACATGTATTTATTTATAGATTAAGACGACGAAAACTCATTTTTTCAGTATACATACACTTTAAAGAAAAGTCTAGACGGCTTTGTGGCTTTAAAAAAAATGCATACAAAGTCCAATTTAAAGGGAAACTGTGGTCTCCAATTCTTCCAAACTTGTAAGAATTATATAAAAAGCCTTCCATCATACCTTCAAAATAAAACCGAAATCACATCTCTAGATAAAATTTGTCAGAAGTTATTGCTGGAAAGGTTCAGCAATATTACTTCCTGCTGTTTTCAGCCATGTGAGAAGCTTGAAGTCATGTGACCAGCCTGTCTGCATTAATAGGATCCCCTTCACAACTGTCAATTTTCCCCCCAGGTACTTCTTGTTTTCCCCAGCATTAAGTCTTTACTGAGCATGCTTCTCCCCTGGGGCAGAGGGGCTAGCAGAGGAAAGGTGATGTCACTCAACCTACTGGAAGCAGGAAGTTTGAACATTCACCTCTATATCATTTCTCAAAGGGTGAAGCCCACAGAGATGTGATTGTCGGCTCATTATAAAGAAAATACTACAGGCTTTCATTTAACCCTAACTTGTTTGGAGACCATAGTTGCCCTTTAAACAACTTCCGCCTTAAATTTGCATTTGAGTTAATTTAGCCAAACTATGAGGCAATTAAAGAAATGGATAATATAGAATGGTTAAAAATATGAAATGTAACGTACCTGTGTAAGTAGAATAACTGTAAACGCAACAAGCAAACAAGTTAAATTGACAAACCTGACAATTAATGGATGTGTATTTATTCTGAATAGAGAAATTAAATATATTGGTATTTGGAATATATATATAGTATACAAATAAGCAGCATTTGACTTTTCTAAAAAGGCCTAGAAAGGCAGAAAATGTAAGGATTTATTTTCAGGAATGTTTGTCGTCTCATTCCTTGTTTCTGTTGAGGGGTTAAATAAATGAGTGCAATAGGTACCTGCTAGTAGGATCCAATCCGGTGGAATTCAGATACTGCTGCTGTCTGTTTATTGGCTGCTGCTTCCCCCTGTATCTCATCACAAAGCCATACAGAGACAGTCAGCTGTGTACAGCCAGTTAAAGAGACACATCAAGAATACAGGAATACGGGAAAATGAGCAACTCTGAGATCCGTAACAAGGACAATACAGAACCTGTAAAGTATCTAAGGTAAGAAACTAATCACTGCCTGTTTTGCTGTTTCTTTCACATATGAATGAATGCAAATATGCTGCAATGGACTGCTAACTGGGTATGTAGCCAGCATTCCATTCTATCAAATCAGTCATTTTATTTTGTAAGCCAAAGGCGAATTTACAGTATGTAAAGCATTTTCCACTCATCCTTAACTTACAGTTATCTGCACTGTCAAGCAAGTTCATTGTTAAAATGTCTATACTATAGGCCAAACTAGCACTAACATTCTGTTTTGTGACATAGATCTCATTTTGTAAGGAAGTAGAAACCATACAGTTGTATTATATATATATATCACTTCCCTGACAGTTTTTAATGACAGTAGAAGACACATTTATACAGCTGCTGCATACTCTAGTGGAATTTTATATTCACCAAATTGTTTACCAAAATGAAAATCTTCTTGATTGCTGTGAATATAGAGAGAAACGTGGCCCACCTAAAGTGGTGATAACATACTGTCTTACATTTAATTCAAATTTCTAAGTATAAATCTAAACCTAAACACATCTATTTAATTTCCTAGGTGCCGTCTGGCCAATCTTTTCCTTACACGAGGCTATAAAGTCTTTTATCTTCTGTGTCACTTTTAGATGTATGTATGTATGTATGTATGTATGTGTAGTTTATTTATAAAGCGCCACTTGGGGACGCAGCGCTGTACAGTAACGAAATACAATAATGTCATACAAGGGGAACAAATACATAGATAGTTCAGTACATGAATATATAAATTATAAGTGCTAGAGTTTCATATTATTTGTTGTTTTTTTTGTTGTTGCAGTTTTGTAAATGTCCTGGGAGTAGTTATCACACTTTACAGAGACAGCAGCTACTGTGGATGGCGATTAGAAAGAGGGGAATTGTTTATTGCTTTTTAAGGATTTTCTTCTGGTTCAATAAATCTGTATTTCCTACAACCTGTTATATAATGTAAATATAATATAAAGATGCCAGACACAATGGTTTTCAAATGCAGAAAACATGATGTTTCTTTAAAAAGTGAAACGTTAACAATGGCATTGAAATCCCAGGACACTAAAAAAAATCCCATGAACCTAGTGTGAGCTTGTCAAAATGGTTGAGCCATTTCTAGTATCATTTATATAATAGGGAAAAGGCACATCCAAAAAATGGATATTACTTCATAAGATGTAGGAACAAGTAAAGAGGGGCAGTAAAAGTGACACTTATTGTAAAACCTTTGATGGGAATAACAAACCAATTCCTGGTGGGAAACGTACAATATTTTATCCTACAGTAATGTTCTCGCCTGGCAACATGTAAAGTGGTGAGGTGAGAGGGTAACTGTTGAATAATAGACATTTTTAAAAGATCCATATGCAATCCATACGCCTTTAATGAATAGGGCCCCTTAAGTCTTAATTGGAAGGGGGGTAATATTATATCTGCATGCTCTTTATGAGTATTAAGAGGGTTGGCTTCATTAATTTTGGTAGATCCTTAGCATGGCAATAGTAACTGAAAAGCTGGCATCATAAAATCCCCTGCTATAACATTATAACGAACAATAATCAAGCTCTATGTATAATTTAAGTACAGGCAGCTATTGCCAAAAACCTGCTGGACATTTCCCATAATAAATAATTATAGGGAAAGAGACTCATCATAATCTCTTGGAGCAACCCTGACTGCTGATTAACCTAGAAATAGTATTAGAATCAAATTCTGGAACTGCTCCAGAGATAGACAGTAACATATAATTGAATTTAACACATACACACACTCAGACTCTCTCTCTCTCTCTCTCTCTCTCTCTCTCTCTCTCACACACACAACCATGTGTACATTTGGCCAATAATATTGTCAGTTTACCACTTTAAACACAGCATGTCCAATATTCGTCTGTATATGATCTTGGGTGGGGGCATTAATTCATTTCTTATCTATATAGCACCACTTGGATATGCAGTACTGTACATTTTAACAATACAAACAATTGAAAATTGGATAAGATGAAATCAATAACTACACCATTGAAACAGTAAATAAGGAAACAGGCAGTGAATAAATGTTGTGCATGCTGTATATGTAAAAAGGGTTTATAAATTATAAGTGCTGGATTTCGAAACATGAGCTTCCAATCACATTGAGCTTCCTATACAAACATAGCAGGTACCTAGCAGTAAGCATGCATTTGGCCTTACAAGTCAAGGTTTTCAGGGTAACGTCCATCTTAATAACGTGAATTTACTTTCACCAACATACAATGTAATTTGTTAACATGCTGATTCAATGAAAACACATATTTAGTATAACATTTATAACAATGATATTCTCATCATTACCAAATATTCAGTAAATGAGCCAAGAATGTGAAGGTTCTTATATAATCAATATTTCTTATTGGCTGGGTAAGAGTAATGGGAATTGTAGTTCTACATCATCTGGAACATAGAAGCTGAATATGTCTGTTATAAATAGGGGGGTCTGAGCAAACTGATTTATTACAAAGGGAAATAAATAGTGCGTTTGCAGTTACAACATGACTGCTAGAGAAAAAGGATTTATACGAAGCTTACACAATGATAATGTCAGACCTTACAGTAACCTATGTAACCTTCAGCTATTGCTAACATCTTAATCTGATATATAGACACCTGAGCATGATGGGAATTGTAGTCCAGTAACAGTGACATATGTTCCCTGTAGGGAGCAACTGGCAATTCCAGGATCCTGTGGCAGCTGGGTGATATTTCCTAATTCCCTGGTCTATTTACTGGAAGTGCTTATTAAGGAAATCAGTTAATACGCAGATAGGTGTAAGCACATGTCCTTTATTTGAACAGATTACTGAATTTACCATAGAGGGAATTTGAATTTGTTAAAGGTGTTGTCCTTTCCCAGGGGTGTGTGTAACTAGAAATTCATTATAATGGGCACCCTCCTTTCTTCTGGCCCTGGGTCCCCTGGTGGTTAATCTTCTGTCCTTACCACCCCCTTTCATTAATGGAGTTGTTTTACTCTATTTGTTAAGTATAGTGATGCTCATCACACAGCGGGGGAGGGTAAGAAAATGAACGCATATGGAATGGCACATTCATAGAATGATTTCTCAGCAGTGTTGGCATTACATATTATATTGCATTGTTTTAATTTGTATAGGGCTTGGCATATGATTGGAATGCATGTATAAATATAAGCACTGTAATGGCTTTATGTTTTCTCTGTCTCTCACGTGCATTTTGTTAACCCTTACCTAGCTGATATAAAAAGCAATGGGCTATTAATGGCAGAAGAGGGCACAAGCTTTGATTACCAGGTCAGGCTAAATATAAGAGACCTGTCGAAAGATTGCCATGGTAACGGAAAGAGCCACATTTGAAACAGAAATAAAGGGACAAGCTACTTGCAGTTTTGCTCTCAGTATCCCCAGTATTAGAAATGCTTAACAAGCAATGATATAATCTGACGTTGTAACAATCCTACTGAAAATATTCATGGCAATAATATTTTTCCCCATGTCCAATAACAAAAGAAACTGACACATGATAAAATTATTGGGTGATACTGAGTAACCCACTATGACATCATAGCATGTATGGCTTAACTTACATTTTCAAATGTAAAGACTTAACATTCTATTAACATTCTAAAATAGTTGGCTGAAGCAACTGACAATTAGTTCAGCCAGCTACTGCATAAAGTGCATGTTCACCTCCCTGACAAACTTTTTAGCACAAAAAACAGGTCCCCTCAAAACCACTTCTTCACATTTCATACCTTACTCTTTATTGTTCCTGAAATTTATTGTCGCTATTGCTGGCCCTTCCCTTGGTTCAGTCAATTAAGGCTGTGACAACTGACATAACAGCCAATGATTGACTGCTGTTTAACCTGCTGCCCCCTCTGCACATGCTCAGTCATCCCACCCTGCCCTTTCAGACTTCCGGGCAGGGTGGGGAAGGGGGCATGGTGAGTGGGGCATGACGTCACATGGAGGTGGGCCACCATTCTAGGGGTGGTGGGAGGCGGGGTTAGGGAGGAGTTAGGGGCATTCCCAGGGTGTTCCTGCGGTGTGGCCACTGAAAGGAGGGTGTGACTTGGGAGGAGACTCAAGTCTCCTTGTCAGGAACCCTCTGGGCTGCGACGCCTATCCACATATCAGCTACTGGAAAACACACTCCAAGCAACCGACAGGCGGATAAAACAGAACGGACCCGGTGGGGTTAGTGGACAAATGATATACTACATAATTAATATTACTTAATAACAATATCCTTGCTGCCACCACATTCCGAGAAAACAGCGAAATGACCTGTCACATATATCTATGGGGTTCTTCGCACCCCTAATTATAACAACCTGTAAGAAAATTGGCTTTTCACCCCTAATATTCTATACACAGTTATATATATATCTACCTAAACAATACTTCTCTATAGTATACTTCTCTGTAGTAGCATAACTTCAGAGACACAGATTCGTTTTGGGAATGTACTCAGAATAGGACAATAAGCCTATAAATGATTTTATATCATTTATTAAAAGTTGACAAAAAATAGTGCATAAAAAATATAAAGAAAAACTAAATTAATTTACTGAACATAAAAATGGTAACACACTGGTGAGGGTAAGAAATTGATAAAAGAATGAATATCTGTTGTATTCAATTAGATCAACTGGACTTGAAGTTTAGTTCTTGAGACTTTCGCTAGTCATGACTGGCTTTCTCAATTCAGAAGACTTGTACAAGAATCTGTTGGCAATTATGTACCCTGGAAAATCCCAATTAGCATATCACAGCCAGTTGTTAAGGGCGTGATTGGATATTGGCTAAGAGGTGTTATAGGAACGCAGGTAAGGTGTCAAACAGCATTGTACATGGCAGACAGATGGTGTCGAACCCCCCACCTCTATTTAGGCTTGGTTTCTTTATTTTCACAAATGGCCTCCTTAACACCTCTCTTGAACCGTTCCTTTGCCAATATGTTAACATTACAATCTTCAAAGGTATGTCCTTTATCCTTAAGATGCAGGTACACGGCTGAGTCTGACCCGAGGAATTGGCTCTTCTGTGTTGGGCCATACTTGATGCAGTTGTTGTTTGGTCTCCCCCACATACAAATCAGAGCATCTTCACTGCACTGCACTGCGTATATGATGTCGTTTTCTTGGTTTTTGGTATTGGGTCTTTCGGATGTACCAATTGCTGCCTCAGCATGTTGCTCGGGTAAAGCAGACAGGGATATGGTGTCTTTGAAAATCTTCTTAGTTTCTCGGAGACCCCTACTAATATGGGATGACGATGTTCTTCCTCCTATTCTTGCTTTTCCCCTTCACTGTTGGTATTCGTGTTCTTTTCTTTCCTTCTGCTTCTTTTGACAAAGGCCCAGTCTGGATATCCACAAGTTTTAAGTCTGAGATGTTTCATTTCTTTAACCTTCGCCTCTGTGCTAGTGGGGATGTTCTCAGCTCTGTGTTGCAGGGTTCTGATGACACCCAGCCTGTGATCTAAAGGGTGGTGGGAGTCTGTCTGCCATGTACAATGCTGTTTTGACACCTTACTCTGGGCGTTCCTATAACACCTCTTAGCCACTATCCAATCACGCCCTTAACACCTGGCTGTGATATGCTAATTGGGATTTTCCAGGGTACATAATTGCCACAGATTCTTGTACAAGTCATTCTGAATTGAGAAAGCCAGTCGGATGACTAGCGAAACGTCTTCAAGAACTAAACTTCAAGTCCAGTTGATCTAATTGAATACAACAGATATACCTGGATGAATGAGAACCTTCACAAGCAAAAGAATGAATACTTAAAGATAATTGGCATCTGAAAACTCCATGAGCTGAGTCCAGAACTTGTTAATCCAGATATGGGAAAAGTCAAAATAATATTTCCTGCTGTAAGCTAATATGGTCCGTCCTGTTGGCTAAA
This sequence comes from Hymenochirus boettgeri, assembly GCA_019447015.1. NCBI lineage: Eukaryota > Metazoa > Chordata > Amphibia > Anura > Pipidae > Hymenochirus > Hymenochirus boettgeri. The sequence continues at coordinate 206,534,380 of CM033469.1, read as the reverse complement.
TGTTATTGAAGATCTTATGACGAACACCCCTCTGACACAGGGTGGTACCCAGTCTTCCTTAGCCAATCACCTAAAAGTGTAGGTTGGGCTCAGGGTATGTCCAAAACTTTATTATCCTCAGTATGGGCCACTCAAAAAACTAACAATGTTGTCAGTACCCATACCTTGGGAAATAAACAACTTACATTTTTAGAGGCGAATAATGTATAAGCTAAGGTCTGTTGGACTGAGGCACATTTGTATATGGATAGAAAATTGGTTAATGAATAGGATGCAGAGAGTAGTTGTTAATGGGGCTTCATCAATATGGACTAAAGTGCTAAGTGGGGTGCCACAGTGTTATGTGTTGGGGCCACTTCTATTTTACCTGTTTATTAATGATTTGGAAGTAGGTATTGTCAGTAAGCTTTCTGTGTTTGTTGACCATTAAAAACTTCAGAGGATGTGCAATCGTTGCAGGGGGGGCTAGATTGTCACATTGGCCTGTTAAGTGGCAGATGAGATTCAATGTTGATAAAGGTGATGCATTTTGGACTTAAAATCCTTGTGCTGCTAATACTATAAATGGCTCTGTGTTAAGTGAATCCCTGTTGGAAAGGGGTCTTGGGGTTTTGGTGGATAACAAACTTAAAGGTAGCAAGCAGTGCCTGGCGGCAACAGCCAGAGCCAGCATGGTATTGTCTTGTATAAAGAGAGGTATGGATTCAAGGGAGGAAAATGTTATTCTCCCTCTTTACAAAGCTTTGGTAAGCCCTCATTTGGAATATGCAGTGCGATTTTGTAATCCTGTTTACAAAAAGGATATCTTTAAAATGGACTGGATAAGTTACAATTATGTATGCTGGAGAAGAGGCATTTGCGTGGGGATATGATTACTGTGTACAGGGGCTAATGGGCCAAGAAAAAAGGTTTAGGAAAGGGTTTTTCACTGTGAGAACGGTAAAGCTATGGAACTGTCTTTCAGTGGACATTGTTATGGCAGGTTCATTGGTCAGTTTCAAAAAAAAGCTGGATGAGTTTCTGTAAACAAGGAATGTTGGAAGTTACTGGTATTGATACATAAAGTAGAGTTGATCCAGGGAAATTTCCGATTGCCACTTGGAGTCAGGAAGGAATTTTTTTCCACTTCATACATTTGGTGTTTTTTTTTTTGCCTTCCTCTGGATCAACAGTTAGGCAGGAAATGAGGATATTGCTAGTATCAACCTCAAATGCTATACTATACTAACTTTTTTTTGATTGTTTGAAACAATACAGCTATTGCATGCACACCTCTAGGTTAAGGGGCCTACACAGGTTGCAGGGCCTGACCAGCCCTGCGTGATTGCGCAGGAACGGCTGTTTTGGGCGAGTATCGCTAAGTGTTATGGGCGCTAGGCTGGGAATCGATCAATGATGCCCGACCAAATGTCCTTTTTGGTCGACTGATTGCCCATACACTTACTGATAATCAGGTGAAATGGCAATTCCTACGCCATCGTGTGATGCTAGTCGGGCCCCATGACCGAACCTGTCTACACCCATTAACTTATATGTATGCATGCAATAGCTGGATTGTTTCAAACAATCAAAAAAATCAAGTTGAAAAAAAAGTTATCTTCTAAGCCCTTTAAATACAAGGCAACCCAAAAGGCCAAGGTTAAACAAACAGCTGTAGCAAAAAGCCTTAGGGAGAATTCCCACTGCATATCTATTACCTGCATGAGTGTATGTAGTAATTACATGGTTGCTGTGGAAACACCATCTTTGGTACCCAAAGTTCGCTAGAGCATCTTATCAAACACAAAGGTTAGCAGGAAAGAATATTTGTGGTTTTGTGGTATAAAGTGTATAGTAGAGAAAGGAAAGATTAGTGAACTATATGAACGGGGCAGTTAAGGAATAGCATTTCATTATATTTTACTACAATTACTGAATAGTTTTGAAGAAACCGAAACAATAGAATGTATTTAATGATTTACAGCAAAGTGTATACTGTAAACAGATGGCTGTTACTAAGATTGGCATTGTAGGTTATTTAGAATTTTGTTGGTATATATTGCAAAACTGACAAATTCCTAAATCTAGAAAACATAGCAGTAGCGACCTATTAAGTTTGAATAAAGTAGTGAAGTTTGAATAAAGGCATATATATACATAGATCCATCTATGCACAACATTTTCAGTCAATATATCCAGGACACACACAGTGTAAATAAATGATATGTAAATATTTTGGAACTGTTAGGCTGAGGCCACACAACAATGCACCAAATCACGCATGCAATCTCGAGTGTTATCTTGTGCGTGTACGACTTCTGTGTGTTTTTGCGTGTTGTTTTGCGTTTACGCATGCTTTTTCGCTATTTTCAAAGAGAAAACACATGCGATAGCGCAAAAAAATGCTTGAATGCCAAAGGGAAATGGACGAGCAATCACATACGTAACAGAAATCGCAGGAATGTTTGCGTTCCTGTGATCTCCATGTTAGCAAAAATCGGGGGCACAATCGCAAGCGAAAACTCGTGTGCAAACGTGCAAAAAACATGCTAGTGTGGCCTAGCCCTTACTCTGTATCAAATCTCCTCTGGTTTAGACGCAAATGGTCCTGTTTGGTGATTGTAATGAAACTGTGAATTGAATAGTGCTCAATTTGTTCATCTCTAATGAAGTTCACAGTTGACCAACCATATCATGCCATTTATAGCCAGAGGACATTGTAATTCTGCATCAGCTGAACTGTCCTCACTGGGTATGCTCTCTTTTATGCACTGAACAGTCATTGCCAACCCATATGCAATACACTATTTTGAGATTAATGTTACTCAGCTGATTTTGTGCTTATTGCAGCTCAGCACATCATTTGTGTACATATTAAGGCTTGTTCACACGGGGTGGGGATAGTTGGGGAATGCTGCTTTTTTTTTTTACAACACACGTTTTGAAACAAGTAGTAACACTGGTTTTGCATAGAGAACTTAAATAGTGTTTCCACTTACAGTATGTGATCTGTTGGCATTCTACTGCACTTCTGCATACAATCCACTATCTGGTAACATATGTGTTTCTGTTGCTGCTAGTGTGAAAGAGCTCTAATGCATTTTATTTCTCTGTGCTGAAGTCAAGCCTCCCCCCCCCCTACCACCACTATTGCATACATGCCAAGCTCTGTTTCTCACTGGAGATGGATGAAAATAACCCCCCCACATCATCATCATTCCTTAAACTGTATGTATAATTAACATCTTATTGCTTTTCCTGCACACGCTTTGTTAGTGACATTATCAGCTCGTTTGCATCTGCTTTCTGAAGGTAATAATCAAGAAAATAATTTGTTGGGAGGGTCAAAAAATATTATGACCTTTTGCCTATCTCACAGTGGATACCAAAACACCAGACCAACACAAAGCACACAATAGAGAATTTATTCAAAATAGCCTAATTATACCTGTTTATGCCTTTCTGTGTCTCAAACACACACACACACACACACACAATTGGAGATTTCTACTCTTTATATTATACACAGTTATGAGTTTAAAAAAACGGCTCTCCCTTGTTAATGTTCAGTCTGGGTAGTCACACAGGCTCATTTACCCAGAGCCGCTATCGCTGTGGGTAAAAGTCCTGTTGGCGATTCAATATCGCATTTGAGAATGTGGGTAAATCCCACTGCGGGATTTTAATGCCAGCTATTTGCTGGTGTTAAAATCCTGTGCTAAAACTAGCGCATATACTATATTAAATTGTGAGCGTCGGAAATGTGGGTGATTTTGGTGTAACCCACGTATCCAACGCTAATATGGAGGTAAAGTCGCACTAACCAGTAGTGAACCTCCATATATTTGCCCAGCGAGTCTGGGTAAATGAGGCCCACAGAGTCTGTGATGCACTAAACTAAGCTTTTCTAATAAGATGCATGTTTACCCCCCTGACAAACTTTCTAGAGCATGACCAAGACCTCTATTTTCGCAATATGTAGCTTTCCACTCAGCCAATCACTTAGCGTCTGCCGGTCCAGCTTTGCGATCAAAATAAGCAGCAGAAGGCCTGCGATGGAATGAGGGATATGGTAAGTAATTTAGAGTTCGATTTTTCACACATTAACCTAGCGAGATCTAGGTCATTGGTAATTGCTAGTAAAATATTATTTTTTGTGGGGGCGGGGGAGGGGATGGAGATGCGCTTTTTTAAAAAAAAAAAAAGATCGACCAATGCCAAAATGGCTGCCATAAGGGTGACAGTTTATTTCGACAGCCTTAAAGAGCAACACGTTCAGTGCTTTTGTCTGGTCCTAGTCCACTCATTATTTCCATATTTTGTTACAACTATTGTTTTATTCACTGCAGAGCTATTAAAAATATTAGTGAAGTTGGAACATTATATATTGCGACAGTCTATAATTTTATTTATAAAGAATTTTATAATTCTTTCTTGTGAAAACCTTTCCTCTAGTGAGAATGCTTTCAGTGGATGGTTGATAGGAAGACAAAAGGCAATAATTCAGAATAACTTCCCCTGCTGCTAGACCAATCAGGGGGAGAACATTTTTCTTGACCTGTAGCTTAGACCCTAAAACCTGCACTTAAGGGAAAAAAAGGTAACTAGAGGAATTGTTGAAGTGAAACATTTTACTGATTTTTTACAGCTAAATGCAGTAATGTTAGTAATACACAGTTTATAGGCTCTAAATCAGAATAAAATCTGTTTAGGTTCTTATTGTTTTAATCTGCTTGTCTGTATACACAGGGAGATATAATAAACATTCTTATCGTTAAAAATGGTGCTAATTTTGTCCCAACCAATCAGATGTTATTTAAAGGATATGTACACCTTAAATAAAACAATAGTTTAGTTTTCTAAAACTTAAGTTTCCTAAAACATTTTCTTCTATTCCCCCCCAGAGCTTACCATTATTGCTTCAAACTTGCTGGCTTCCTCCTCCTTAATAATAGCATCTGCAGCTTCGCCCCGACAAGATCTCCTGGCTCATCCTGCTTCCTTGGCCTCCAAATGTAAGTTCCGATTGCACCACGCATGTGTGATGCCGCCGCGGCGTGTTTGGTTGTGGCACGATGACATCACACACGCACGGTGCAACCAGAACATACATTTGGAGGCCAAGGAAGCAGGATGAACCAGGAGATCTTGTCGGGGCGAAGTTGCAGATGCCATTATTCAGGAGGAGGAAACCAGCAAGTTTGAAACAATAAAGGTAAGCTCCCTGACTGCGTATATGCTATAATGTATGTCTCCATGATAAATCCCGCCAATAAAATTTCTTAACCACTTCCATTTCTTTCTAACACAATATATCTGTAAACAACGCTTGCGTCTGGGGGATATGAGCAGAGACATGATTAAAAAAATATAACCAATTTCTGCGAAAGTCTCCTAGGGCAGTTAAATAATTGGCTAAAATCGAGTTAATGTGTGTGGGCAGTAATGCGATTAAAAGCTTATTCTAGAGACATAGTGACACTAACGTAGATATATGGTTAGCTGTAAGGTATTTGTTTAACTATTTGGCTCCTTTCCTTTCAAAATTTGCTTTAAAACCCTCTCCTAGTCAGGTTTAAATTAAAACACATTTTCAAAATTCCACATATTTTATTCAATTTTCCTTTTCTGTGTGTCGAGACCATTATTGAATTTCATGACCATGCTTGTTACGCAACATTATTTAGACTGTATCTCCCGGTAAACGGTGTTAAGCTGCAAACAATTCTTTGATTAGCAACATAAAAAATATATTTACTGGAAAGGAAACCAGTGCTAACATCATTAGTTATGAAATGGCCATTCAGGTTATTCTCTGTGTAACCACTGGGTGGGTGTAGGAGACTGGAAAAGTGCTCTGTTCATTTTTTATTATTAATAGAAAAGCAAGTCAATTATAGGAGAAGAGGAAAAACTAGAAATACTGGAAAGCTTCTGTTATGAGGCAAAGTAGCTAATGTCTGCGTGCAAAGTCTCAGGCAAGCCAATCAATACCTACTTGTGTCTGATGGAAAGGAAACCCCAAATTACAAGTGCTTCCATGGAATGTGTATAATTTTAACCCCCCCCCCACACACACACACACCTAAAAGCAGCAGGGATTTGCATGTATATTGTATAGAGATGTAAATATACAGTATATGTAATCTATGTAATCAGGGGTGTTAACCAGAATTTGCAGCCACAACTGAACTTATACAAATGGAGGATACTAGCAGTTAAAAATGGCAGTAAATCAGAAATAGGTACAGTAGGAGAAAAGGTATGCTAATATTATATTACATATGCATATACAATGTATCTGTGCATGGATGCCATCTGTTTACAGCATGCGAAATAATGCCCAATGGTGTGGGCAGATGGGGATCTGGATATATATGGGGCTGTCTACCATAGACCAATTTTTTATAGTAGAGTTTTCTGAAGAATGAACATTAGGACTACATACATTAAAATAACGGTAAGTCCGATCTGTTGTCAAATATTAAGAAATAGTAACTTATGACAAGAAATTTATTGGATGGTTTCCTGGAATTTATTATATGGTTTTCTGAAAACCTTTTTTTTTAAAATGGCTTACCAACTCATTTTTATTTTTTTTTAAAGATGGCTGACCAACTAATTTTCCAACCGTTGCTGTCCTCTTGGCAGTCACTGTTGGTTGACAATCATATAATACCTTTTCATGGTGCTGGCCAGCATGTCTGTGGGTAATGTAACAAATAAGTAGTTCACGCTTAACTTTACCCTCCAATTGCCTAGCATGTAAGAACAGATGGTTAAAAAATAAAGCAATAGATAATTCCTAAAGTACACATTAAACATAACATTCAACTTGGTGTACGTGTGTTAAAAACAGTATTACTGGATAAAGCTGCATTGTAAGGGAAAAGTGAGATTATATGTGATCACATTCCTACAATTACAAAACGGAAAACCTCCTATTCTCTCCAGATTCTTCTGTCCCATCTTGGCATTAATATTCAGTATGTGTGTCTATTGAAAATGGATTTTGTATACACCTGTTCATTTTATGAAATAGCTTTTGTCAGCAAGTTTGAGTCAGAAGGAAAATTTGCACATGGAGAAATTTTTATCACAAAAAAAACTTTAAAACTCTGCCCCCGTCTGAAAATAGTAGTTAGATAGTTAGATATTCAATAAAGGGATGTCGTTTACTAATCTTACCATATATCTGTGGTATTCAGTTAGATTAACAGGACTTGTAGCTTAGTTCTTGAAAAGGTTTTGCTAGTCATCTGACTGGCTTTCTCAATTCAAAAACTTGTACAAGAATCTGTTGGGGTGATAACAACCTTTGCTTATAGTATTTTTTCAATAGGGGATATTAAAGGGGAACTGTGGTCCATAAATGACTTTAGGTAAATTGAAATTGATAGAAATAATCCCTGAAAATTTTTGCAATTTATTCCATTGTTTATTTTGCATAGTTTTGAAGATATTTACATTTTTATGTGTGATATGGCAGCAGCATCACCAGGTCCCCTGCATTTCCTGCTTCTTGCTCTGAAACTTTCAGTCAATCCTGTGTCTCCTCCTCCCCTTTGCATCCCCCCTGGTCCCTCCCACTCATGGACCCCATGGTCCCTCCAGTTGCAGGCCCCCCATGGCCCATTATCTTACAGCCCCATGAGGCCCCGCCCACTCGCAGGTGCTGTGGCCCTGCCCATTTGCAGGTGCCGTGGCCCCGCCCACTCCCGAGTGTCTAAGCCTCGCCCACTCATAAGTGTCTAAGCCCTGCCCACTCATGGGTGTCGTGGGTTACTCAGACCTCCCCCTACAGAAAACTCTGTGGAATCAGCCTTTTCAGGCAGAGTGAGAACACAGTGAAAAGAGAAGGGCTGTAGATTCCCTTACCTTCTCTGTCAGGACTTCACACAGCAGAGGAGGAGGGACTTCCTGTCTGAGGCTGTGCCGCGGCGGCACTGTGCAGGAGAAGCCAGGAGTCACAAGTCATCCTCCCACCCATTACCTTCTGGTCAGTCATTTCTGTAATCTTGGGCTGTGGAGCACGTAGAGAGGTGGTTGATGGTTCGTTTTAAAGGTAGGAAACTGGCCTTTCAACTTGGAGACAGTTCCCCTTTAAATTACTGGTATTAATACACATTTGTTGATCCAGGCATACTTTGCGATTGCTATTTTGAGTCAGGAAGGCACCCCCCCTGTTGTTTTTTGACTTCTTCTGGATCAACTGTTAGGAAGGGTTAAAGAGGAGGGTATAAAGGTTGGACTAAATGGATGTAGGTCTTTATTCAACCTCAATTACTATAGGACTATGTAAAAGAATATCCCCACATGCTCAATGAAAGACCTTTGGATAAACTGAAATTTTGGTTGATCAGGCCAAGATATCGGACCATCTGTACGCAGCCTATGGCTCAATCAGAGCCATTTTTATTTAATTCCGAGCCTTTTAAATAAGCAGCAGTAAGTGCTTAATCTTACTAATATATCTTGTTATCATGCCTTTGTAAACATGTTTTTGTGAACTGTTACCTGCAGGTTGCTGTGCTTTATGCCTTATGCATTCCCCTTACATTCACTCCACTAGACTATGACAATAGCTCCATGGTGCCCGCCAAAGAAATCAGGCCAATAAAACCGATTTCGGTATTGGGATGGGCGGAACTAGATTTAGTCTACCTTACTATGTGTTAGACCTTGACAGGTGAACTATTGCAACAGACTGGGTAGGGACACCATCAGGGGGGAAAGGGGGTACTTCTGTAGGGGGCCTGGACTTGCCAGGGGCCCAGAGAGTGAGGAAAAGGGAATTAAAAAAAATCCTGCAATACTGCATTCATACATATACTGCATACACAACACAGGGCCTCCATTCTTAGATGGACAAGAGAAAGGGGGCTGTGCTTCCTGGATTTCCTTGTGTCTGCTGCATGGCCCCATGACTCAGTCAGTAAGTGGCTTTACTGACTATGGGGCTCCGCTCCCTCCCACCCCTTGCCTGAACTTGGACCTCTACTGTGCTGTGATCCTACATAGCAGACTGCAGGAGGGAGTAAGGGCTAGGCCACACTGCTGCGTTTTTTATGCGTTTGCGCTTGTATTTGTGATTTTTTTCCCCCAGATCATTGAAAATGCGGCAACGCACCGAAAATGCGTATTTTTGGGTACATTGCGATTGTGATTTGCGTTCCGCATGTGATTTCGTGTGCAATTGTGTTTGAGGCGCAGTGTGGCCGTGCCCTAATTGTAAGTTGTACTGAGAGTTGTACTCTGCTTGTGAGAGTCATTGGGGGGAGGCATTTTTACCCTCTGTCTCACTGTTGTGTACAGGTAATGACAGTGACTGCTAAACTTCTTCTTGGGGGGCTTCTGGTGCCAGTACCTATATAGCAATGATGGCAAACCTTGTAATTTTAGATGTTAACAAGATACAACTCCCAGCATGCCTTGGTTTGGCTGCATTCTGCAACAGTCACTGCCAGTGTGTTTAAAAGCATGTGTGTGTGCTAAGTTCATTAGTCAATGTAGTCGGCCCACTGGCTCATTACCATTTGGCCAGCCATCCAGTTCATTAGCCAGTGTAGTCAGCCCTCCGGTTTATTAGCCTGTGTAGTCAGCCCTCCAGTTCATTAGCCAGTGTTAGTCAGCCCTCCAGTTCATTAGCCTCTATGGGGCTGTGTATGGGGCTCTCCTCGGTGCTAATAGCTGAGCTCACCATTCCCCCTCCTTCCTTTACCTCCAGTTAATTTGCAACATTTAGTAGAGGTAGCTGAGTTTAGGCTCTCTGGGTGCCCTGGTTTAACATAGGAGCCGTAGCTCTTTGCCAAGGTGGCCTATGCCTAAATGGTCCTGTGCAGAACTATCTATGGGAGAAAGTTAACCCTTGGTTTATATTCAAGTAAATCAGTTTTCCTGGTTTATCAGTTAAAAGTAAGTACCTCTGTTTATATTTGGGCCAGTTTATAATCGAGTATGTACGCTAACATGATTATCTCATTGCTATGGGTATTTTAATATAACCCTTTTATCTAGATTTAAAATAATACAGTAGAACTTATCTGATTATCAATACATTTTGTCCCCAGTAAAGAGGAAGCTGAAATTCTTGAAGCAGATTTACTTGAGGATTATCGATTTGGAAAGCAACAGCTTCTGGAAATCCTTGGACATAGCTGTGCAATGGCAATCACAAAGGTAAGTGTCTTCATACTTTTCATCTTATTATTATATAGCAGTTATATGATGGACCTAGCCCGTGCTCCTTGAAAATGAGGATTATGTATTATAGATGAATAATGTGTAGTGATGGATTTCAGGGCTATGGAACTTTGTAAGTAGATTCACTGGTAGGTAAATGTATGGAAGAAACCTTCCAAAACCACATGCGTGCAGTTTCCATAGTTTATGTGTGTCATGTGTGAGAGCCATTCGTTATATTTATGAAAACCAGCTTGAAGGATTTACTCTAGCGGAAGGACATGGTTCTATGACTATTGCTAACAATTAGTTAATCTGTTAATGCATGAATAACAGTCAAAATGTCCATGTATGTAATCACAGCGCAGATTTCTGGTCTCTGGAGTAAACTGTGAAAAGCCTGTCACACACATTGATAGTCCACAGCTGACATCCAATATTTTAAATATTTATAGCACACTTAGATTTTTTCTCAAGCCAGCCTTATATCTTATGATACAGGTATGATTTTAATTGATTCCATTGTTCCATGAATTTTGCAGACCCAATAAAGGCCTGATCCAGATCCATCCATATATATAACAAGGTTATATATTGTGGTCAGCTAAAGTACAAACAGCAGCTGCCGAGTTCCTGGTGTAACACAGCCCATAGATTAAAATGCAATCTATTTCGAATAGACTAAAAAGGTCAATTAAATTAGACAGAATATTTCAAATAAATCTCCCAATGCAAAAAACCCTCAAACTTAAATTCCTTTATCAACCATATTATGTTTCATAGTTATACAAAGTTACAAAATTGTCAAGGGAGAAAACAGACCTACATCCATCAACTTTTACCCTACCCATGATGCCTTAAAGGAAAACTCCAGTCTTAACTTCATCCTACGCTCCCACTGTGATTTACAGTATTAGGATTTACAGAACAATGATCCCTCACTGATCTTCTCTCCTCTTTCTGGTAATGACTGTCAGAAAGTGACTAAAAAAACTGCCCCCCCCAGCATACGTAGATATAACGTAGCTTATTGGAGTATACCTGTTTCTGTGGGTAAGGGGATGAAACAGCCTTTATGGTCTTTGAACTATACAATACAGTCACTCAACTCAGTAACGGGAACACTTTGTTATGTATTTATTTATTTTTAAGAAAGGGTAAACAACTCTATTTTTTTACTAAATTTGCTTTGTTTCTCTCTTTGCTTCTTTGTTTTGTTTTACAAAATGTTTTTTTCTAGCAGAACATACGTGAGATTATAGGTTTCTTTATATTTTATTATGATTTACTCCAAAATGTAATGTTGGTAATGGATGCACTTTGGTAGGATTTCCTTAACTGCATAAGTGTTGTGTTTAATGCACATTTATAAATGGCTATAAATATGTATCTATTCCATGTATTCTTATCTGATGTCAACACTACACAATTCACACTTGCTCTTACTAAAATTAGTGAATATTGAAGATAAAAGAATTTGATGCTGCTACTATATAAAGGTAGATATACCATTAATTAAACAGTGTATAGAAGGTCAGCAGCACTCATCCTATTTTAAACATATATATATCCACATGTGCCTCCAGCCCACACAGTTCCTTTTTACTGTGTCTGTATTCCACAGAAAAATTCAATTAATTCCCAGGCACACTGCATTTAAATTATATCAATTTTATTTTCAACGTTTCAATGTCACACAGCACCTGATGAAGATGTCCTGCATGATGTTGAAACGTTGAAAATAAAATTGATATTATTTAAATGCAGTGTGCCTGGGAATTGATTGAATTTATCCATTAATTAAACAGTAAAGTGAGATAAGGATTTGAACAGACACAATTATCCTGTGTATGCACACAATATATATGGGGCCACAATTAAATTCACACACACCCCTCACTCCTTTCCCCCCTACCTATTAATAGTATCCAGGATGAGGACTTAAACTGCTAAATCCTCAACTTTGGGTATTTTACTAATTAGCTGTTATACTTACATGAAGTTTCCCTTGCTGCTCTGGTCCTCTTCCGGCTTGTCTCTGCACTCTTTGATGTAGCCAATAGGGAGAAACTGTGAAAATAAGTGTGTCTTACCATTGGCTATATGAAGGACTGTCACAGTGGCAAAGGGGCACAGTGGAGCAGTATTCAATCCATAAAGTGCCCAGGGGTGAGGACATAGCTGTTTAGATCCTCACCCTGGTCAGTGGAGTAGCTACAGACCTATGGGCCCTTATGCAAAATTTGGACATGACCCCCCCCTCCCCAAACCACCGCCGCAAACAGAAATCAGTGCCGCAAACCAAATAATGATTCCCATTAAAAACATCCAAATTCATCATTCATCACATACTTTACCCATAACCATCACATACTTTACCCATAACCTAGCAAAACTATTAAATCCGATTTCAACAGTATTTCTAAACTTAGATCCTCAAACTTTACACTTCTAAAATAACTAACAAACTGACACAACTAAATTGCTTGTCACACAGACACTGGTAAAATGCTTAGCACATAGATGCTGGTAAAATGCTTGGCACACATACTGGAAGTTTTGGAAACAGCACAAAATGGGGCCCACTTCTTGGCCAAGGGCCCTGGTTTGGTCACATCCCCCTGCACCCCTGGTAGCTACGCCCCATACCCTGGTTGCAATTCCAGTGTAGAGCATGGAAAGATGAGTATAATTTCCCTTTAAGGTATTATTAAGCCTCTGTTTTTAATTTTTATCTAAGTGACTACTGGAGTAGAAGTGGCCAGATTTCAGAGAATTTAGATTTCAGCGAATTGCTTCCCCACACTCTTTGATAAAAGAAGTAAAGGCTTTGTTCCCACATTCAAATTAAAGGAATAGTTCACTTGAAAAGTGAACTATTCCTTTAATGCATTGATTGAATCCTGGGAGGTTAAGTTGCTATGCCTTATGTTCTTGAATCAATATCTCAGGAGCCAGGGACGAGTATATTTACCTTTTGCGCAATCCTCTGCTGCAGAACTTAAAATTCCTGACCACTTTCTGCGCTATAGTGGATTAGAACCAGGAAGCAGTCGGGACCAGTCATTTCTGTAGTGGTGGATCGTGCAAAAGGTAAATATATTTATCTTCGTCCCTGGCTCTGAGATATTGATTGAAGAACGGGAGGTAAGGCATAGCTCCTCCTGAGTTTCAATCAATACATTAAAGGAAAAGTTAAACTTTTGCAGTGAACTATTCCTTTAGGGTTAGGTCTCACTATGCGTGTTGCATTTCATTTTCCGTGTGTTTTGTGAATCACAATATAATTTAAAATATAATGGAAATCGCGAGAATCAGTTCCCACTGTATAATTTGTGTTTCCCGAATCAATGTGGTCCATTTTTGTATCTGCATGCGAGCACGGCTATTGGTCCGTGTGTGTCAGAATTAAAGAAGAACTAAACCCAATTTTTTATACTCCAGAATCTGAAAACAACCCCCCTAAAAACACCAATAAGCTATAAAATACCACTTCAGTAAATTGTATTAAAGTAAATGTAAGCCTGTTAAGAACTGGATGAAGTATCCTTGTGTATGTGCAGTGACAGACCACACCTCCTGACCTCAGTCACATGCTTCCTTGCTTTATCTGTCTTGTAAAAGGATTGGCTAGAGATTATTAATGGGTGTGACCAACTGTAACAAGTTTCTGCCATAGCTAAGGACTGAGCATGTGCAGAACATAATGGTTGTTGACCAAACTGTGTGATACTAGAAAGTAAAGCACAAACCATATGTTATTTAGGTAATTTCCCAGCGCCTGTATCAAAATGAGAGGTAAGACACAGATTACTGGTTTTATATCAAGGTGATCTGCCTTCTGGTTCAGTGTTGTTATGTGGCTTTAGTTGTCCTTTAAACTTTAATAATAGTCTATGGAACCGCGGACACATGCAGACAAGATTATATTTTTACATTTTTTTTTCCAGTATCTCCTGTTGATTTTCCAACAACTGCACATGCAAGCAAATGGGCTGAAAACACAGACACGCAGACAAATGCATAAAAAAATGCATGTTTGCTAACCTGCAAATGGACTGGAATGTGGACAAAATTCATTGTCCTAAACGCACTCAAAACGGACAGCACAGCGCAACGCACATTTCAGAAACTTGTGTGTTTCAGATATGAATGCGTGCAGAAGTACATTTGGAAAACACACTGTACTACACTGCAAACAGAACATTATAATGCATTCTCTGTGTTGCTAAATGTGTGTTGCTGCCTTTCAAAATGAGCCCTGACAGATAGCTGAATCTGTCACCTCTGAAATTAGAAACATTTTGGAATAACATCATTTTAATTCTGCATGTTGCTGGGTTTTACATAGTGGGTCCTTGACCTAGATAAATATTGCACATGATCAATGAATTCTCTATTTTCCCTCTGGTTAGAGCTGTCAAGTACTGGCTGACTTTCCCTGACCTCTTTAAACGATCAGTAAACCACTTGTTACTCACTGTAGCTGATGTCAGAGGTAAGAGTTGCAGCTAGTTAGAAAAGAATGAATTCAAGATTTTTACAATTTAGCTATTGCACCACAGGAAAAACTTAAAAATTAGAGATGGGCCAAACATTTTGCCAGTTTTGTTAATGCTAAAATGTTGTGCTTGGTAAGTACACACCAATCAGCAGGCTATATTATTGTGTACCAGCTCACTTTCTGTAAAAATGTATATTATTATTTGTCAGTGTATTGGAATCAGGGTTGCCAGATGTCCCTATTTGTACAGGATTGTCTTGACTGTAGGGACAAAATACATAAGTCCCACAGTCAAGGCTGAAGTTATGCATCCTTGCATCCCTGTCCCATCCACTCCCTGCTCCATTCCGCCATAACTCTCCTCCTGTTGCAACCCTGCCCACTCTCCCCCTCTGCTCCTGCCATGTCTCTTGTGATATCACCACCACCACACCCCTCCTGCTCCTGCTTGTTTCCCAAGATAGTAAATGGGTATTTAAAAAAACGTAACCACTGGTAATTGTGCTTGTGAAGGTTCTCATTCATCCAGGTCATGGTATATCTGTTGTATTCAATTAGATCAACTGGACTTGAAATGTAGTTCTTGAAGACGTTTCGCTAGTCATCTGACTGTCTTTCTCAATTCAGAATGACTTGTACAAGAATCTGTGGCATGTGATACAACACCTGGCTGTGATATGCTAATTGGGATTTTCCAGGGTACATAATTGCCACAGATTCTTGTACAAGTCATTCTGAATTGAGAAAGCCAGTCGGATGACTAGCGAAACGTCTTCAAGAACTAAACTTCAAGTCCAGTTGATCTAATTGAATACAACAGATACACTGGTAATTGTACTCTCAGCTTTCTATGCAATTTTTTTTATATACATTTAATATTGCCACAAGTCAGGTTAATTGTGAGATGTCATTGCCTTATTGCCACAGAATTTCGATTTTTTGGAACAACATAAATTTTAAAGGACATCTCCACCCTCTTAAATAAACTTTACACATACAGGTTAAGGACTCCCCCAAATTCACTTTTCTTTATACTTACCTTCTCCGAAGATGCTTCTTAACCCAATCACAATCTAAACCCAATCCCTCATCATCTGCAGGTATATACCTCCTCTGCTGCTGCAGCAGCAAAAGAGGCAGCCTTGTTAATGGCCATTAGCCATGGGGTCAGTGTCACAGCTTTGACTGGCGGCGATACTTGGAAGCTGCAGAAGAAAAGGAGAAGGAAACGAGGGATCAGGTTGTATATTTAGAAGCATTTTTGGAAAAGGTAAGTATCACAAAAATAAATTTTGGGGGGTCCTTAATGTGTCTGTAAAGTTTAGTTAAGAGGGTGGAGATGTCCATTAATGAAACCACCATTGAAATGAAACTGAGCGTTTTTTGTCTATTTTTACTTGGATGATTAAAAGGAAACAAGGTTTAAGCACATCAGGTGCCAAGTTCTAGCAGAAAGATAGAAGCAATAGATCTGTGTTCACTGTTCAAAAATGTAGTTAGTCAGACACAGTAAATAATAAACTATAGCAATTCTAAATCAGCCAATACATACAGCTTACAATCTCCAATGACTCTTATCCTTTGTTAAAAATACATAAAAATCTGTTAGAAAAGCAAAATAATACTAATTTCACCATTAATGACAAACACATCAAAACCCACCCTTTCAATGGGCAAAATGGCCGGCATAAATCTTACACAGTCAACAAAACTTTCAATGGGAGCTTTAAAAAAAATACCGAAAACAATGGCACTCTACCATGCTTGTTATGAATAGGACACTGATGGGAATAGAAAAGGAAGGATAATTCAGTGTGCTGAAGGTTTTCACTGAGGAGAGAGACATGCGAAAAACTGATTATTTTTTTAAGTGCCCTTCAATCCTAGTGCCTTGAGAATTTCCTCTGATCATCTAAAAAAACCTTAAAGTCGATTATTCTGTAATGGATTTGAGGAAACAGCCGCCCACTGGATGATTCTATTTCTTTATTATCACAGACACAATGTACTCATGAAACACCATAAATGCCTAAGTACTGTGCTGTAACCAAATTTAGCAATAGTCAAGCTATCCTGAACTCATGCACTAAAAGTCAGACTTGCTTGCATTCCCACAGATATATTACTATACCAATGATGTCAACCCAATATCTGCTTTCACTATTTCTTCAAAGATAAACATTTTCTGCACTTCTCTTCCCGAGTTAGACCTTTTTGGATCTTATCAAAGGAGCACACAACCGTTTAAACTAAACACACTTATACATAATTGCCATGAATATATATGGTAATCCCTACAAATATATGCATATGGTCTAAGCACGATGGTGCTGTTTGTATGATCTACTATGGTACCTTTACTGGCATATCTTCAAAATGAAATCATAGCTCATCTTAAATTCTACAAGAACTAAATTCTTAAATTAATTGATATGAGGACTGAGCACAACCAATACTTAGAAGCTAAGTATTCTTGTTGTGGCTGTGTAGGAGACTTGTGTGCCAAAAGCACAGCACACAAGTCAAAATTTGGTCTGTACTGCTCTAAGGTATCACTTATATGACCATTAGACCTGGCCTTAGATATGAGGTCTTTATCAATTTAAAAAAATAGGGATATTTTGCTTGGTGTTGTCTGAAAAATCTAGAAGGTCCCACAAACTATACATGGTGGAATCATTGCTGTAATGGGCTTTTCCAGGATCATGTGTAAGAAGTACCTATATACTCGAAAATAAGTCGATCCAAGTATAAGCCAAGGTACCTCGTTTTACCTGAAAAATTAGTAAAAACATATTGACTCAAGTATAAGTCGAGGGTAGGAATTAAAAAGAAATTAGTTGCCCTTTAAATGGGAGGTAAGTGACTGACCCGAGTATAAGCCAACATACCAACTTGACTGGGGTTTATAGCAATCACCCCTGACAACCTTAGTGCACAGTTCATTGCATTGCTGCACATTAGCAGTGTAGACCAGCCTTACTACAGCAGAAAAAATAGCAGAAAGTTTTGTGCCCAGAAATCTAGAGATGTAACCTGTTCCTCTACCCTGCCAGTACAGTACATGGCTGGTAATGGTACAAGTGAGTGATCTTCACCCTCACCCACCAACAATTATGGCAAGGGAAATAGCAATAGAGCCAAACACTGGTAAGAAATATTGTTCACCTAGTGACAGAATGTTCACAATGGAAATCCCATTCATTTAATAATAACTCTGTGTCACAAGCGACTGCTGTAAATTTCACAGAGAAAGCTGCACGCAGAGAGAGATGCAATTACCCATAACTGTCCCACACTCATCAACCAAATCCTAGACAGGAGCAAATTAATAGGATCAATGATAAACATGTGACAAACGATCCCAAACCCCAGTGGTATAACATGGTCTTCACACGGGGAGGGGACTCCGCATCTAACGGTTCCCTGTTGCAGTATGGAATATGTCACATGCACCTGGGTCTCGCTGTGTCTTTCAATCACCGCTTGGTTCAGGGGCTGTTAAATAGAACCCGTTCTGCGATCCAGCGCATTCACAACATACCCTGGTACCGCTCTGCACAGTCCGAGCACCAATTCCAGCGTGGGCACAACTTACTCCGGTACCGCTCTGCACAGTCCGAGCACCAATTCTAGTCTGGGACCTGGCAAACACAGAGCCAGGACACAGATTTGTGACTGACCTGAGTATAACCCGAGGTTAGGTTTTCAGGCTAATGACAAAACCTGAAAACCTTGGCTTATACTCAAGTGTATACGGTATGTCACCTTAACTGGTTTCTCTCTTATCATAGGTTTACCCTTTGAGGACACTGCCCAGAAAACAGCCCACTGTCCTGGTTATCTGTGGGCCTGACCAAAATGGTGCTATTGGCTTGGTTTGTGCCAGAAATCTGCGGTCTTACGTAAGTAACCTCAAAATGAACGATTTTCTTGGGCTTAAATTTTTTTTTCCAGTTCCTACCACATTAAGCCAATAGTCTAGGTTCTAATCCTACACATACCTTGAGTCGTCATAGTTGTAATGTGAGATACCTTAATTAAGTGTTAACCGCAGGGAGATTGCTTGTTGGTTGCAAGAACAGAGCTAAATAAATGTCTAAAGCAGGCAGCTGAAGAAACTGATTTTTTTATACATCAAGAAATGTATTTTTACCTTGTATTAATATTTTTCTTGATAGCTTTTGTTTATTTATTACATTTTATTCATTCTTTCTTCTTTTACCGAAATGCGCCCCTCTCATATCCCATTTCTTTATCTCTTCTACTTTTTCTTGTTTTTTATTTCTTTTCTTGCGTCATCTCCCAGTAACAAGACGTGTGACCAGAGGGTCCTGATCATGTTGTTTACTGTAACATCCTTGCCTACATGAACAAGTCTCGATTTTCTGGGCTGTTTTTCACTGTTTTGGAGTCGTAAAACTTTAGACAACTACATCATTTGCTTTGTATGGGCACTGGGGGCTAGGGCTCAATGTCAAGGAATGACACACGGGTTCAATCATATTTGGGCACATGTGGTTTTGTGGCCCTTTCTGGTTGCTTTTATTGTTTCTGGATACGCCTATTAAAATGGATGGTTATTATGTTTTTATTAAATTGGTCTTAAAATGTTGTTTCTACATTCACATGTTTCTATTGGCAGTGGTGCTCTATTTTTCATTAAACAAATAAAAAGATATTGTGAATCCTTATGACTCTTACAAAGTATCTACCCTTTTTGTCTGTTTGTGAATGTGTGTAGGGAAATCTGGCACAATGTGTCACACATCATTGCTCATAAATATGGAAAGCTGGGGCGCAGATGTAAGTTCCATAGGAACTCAGCAGGGGAATGCGGTTACAGCTGCTATATGATCTAGCCCAAGGAGGTCTATATATATCAGCTCTTGTTAATCTCATACTCTCAGAATTATATCCTGGGATAGTTTAGAGCTTTGTTAAGGAACAAATAAAAAGCCTGGTGACAGAACACTCCTGTCCTAACCTAAAATAATACCCTAATAATTAGCAATATGTCTAAAAAGTCTGTGTCCAAGGAGAGGGGAGTAATTTCGGAGACTTATGTAAAGGACACTGTAAGTGACATTTTAAATTCACAGTAGAAGTCTATAATCTTTTCCTGTTCCCTGCGGTGCAACAGTGCTTAAATTGTTTACTCTTTATAAATAAAAAATTGCAATAATACAGGAGCACTTTATACATTCAAGTTTAAATTATTCCTAGAAATATTGAAAAACAGCTTATTGTTCAAGGAGCGTGTTGTCATTTAACAGCTTAATGTTTGCAAAAAGCGTTGTCACTCTAAATGTGTTTACATGTTTCCACCTCCCTCGGAACAGTGTTGTTAAGGTTTTATATTGGAATTTATGCGATTTCTCTGTAAAGAAAAGTCCTTCTTTATGATTTGTGAACTAACTGGCAATCTTTTTTGTCATCGCTTTTTCGCTGCTACTGCATTTCCCTCTTTGTGAGTTATTTTTATTTTTTTTTCCATGTTGGAAAATGATAGGAAGAACAGGCTCTCCGCCTTGCGGATGTGTCCGTAGAGAGAACATTCCTATGTCCTCTGTCATGCAGACAGTGTCTGGAATTTTTCTAACAAATGAATACAAAAAACGAGATTTGCTGTCTGACTAACAGAAGTCTTAACCTTGTAAAATACTAAACTAATTTGAAAATACTGCTCCTAAAGGAAGCCAATCATATTGAAGGAACAACAAGATAGAGAACTTAATGTTCTTTTTTTTTAATGATCACTTTTGAAGATATATGGAAATTATGAATAAAAATATTACACATAGAAAACAGGACAGACAATCTGCCAAGAATGTTTTTGTGTTTTACTTTTGCGGAAAATATGAAAACTTACACCTCCCCAATGTTAGGACACAGGAGTCCCTTAATGAACACTGCAGCCCATAAACATCAGCCAAACATTTTCAGGGAGATTCAATAAAAGTTCTTATCATTTAAAATAGTGCTAATTTTGCTCCAACCAATCAGATCTTATTTAACATTTGAAAGCTAACATCTGATTGGTTGGGGCAAAGTTAGCCCCATTTTAAACGATGAGAACTTATATTGAATAACCCTGTTTATTGTTTAAGAGATTAATGCTGGCCATACCCTTGCTCAAAATGACATTGATAAAACATTTTATTCAACATAAATGTTTAATTGATCATAATATTGGCCATAGCAGTGGTTTTACCTTCCGTCATTCCCACAATGTTTACCAGCCAGATCATGGTTTCTAAATTGATATTACAATTATAAAATAATAGAATGCCTAATGTAGTATGTATTAACAATCTACCTCTAAGGCTAGGTACACGCAAGGCAATATTTTAAAGTTGCCAATTGACCGGGTCAAAATTTGGTAGACAAAAATAGACACCCACGATAGTCGATAGAAGACCACACCATTGGATGAAATTTACCGACATGTCATGACATGTCCGCATGAACCTCTGTCCAATTTGGACGAAGGTTTTTCTGACATTGGTCCATTGTGGCCAAAAAGTACCATCAATATTTCAACTGGATCAACTGGAACTAGATTTTACCACTTTTCTTCATGGGTGAATGGTCTGTGTACCCACCAGAGGTTTTCCCTGTATTCTGGTGGACCAGTTAGACCCTGCATACAAGGCGATATTTAGGCCCAACCGTCTGGCTGCCATGATATTTATTTACACTAGCAAAAGTGTGCCCATTGGTGCACAGTGGAAATTATGTGTGTGTATGTTTTGCTATGTGTGGATACAGTGGATATAGACTCTTTACACAGGTATATTTTAAACTGTTACCCAGACAGTAAACAGCATCCACGGGAACCAAATAGGATAATCCTGCAGGTCTGAGAATAGACCCAGGCAATCCTGCCACACTGTGTGGTTCAAACTAAACATGCTATGTTCATACTTATTAGTATTCACCATGGCAAGTTCCACATTTATAGCTGGTTATGTTACAACTTGGAAGCACAGTATACTGATTAGCTTTATAGATTAAGTTGAGGTGGGGTTAAAGGTGCTAAACACTCCCGACAGTATAAAATGAAATAGAGCCTTCTTTTAACAGAAGGTACCTCACAGCCTCATGTTATTATAATAGCATTGCCCTAATAATCTAACATATAAACAAATATTTCTCATTCCTTAGAAATGGGTGGGAACATGCAAATTAGCATCCTTTATATACTCTTTCATGCAGATCTAATTGAAAAACTTGCTTCAGAGCACTTTTTAATAACTGATAACTGCTTATTATTTCAGTATTAAATCCTTGGTATACCTACCTGGCTTTACCACTAAGCAAAAGGCAAAAGGACTTGCAAGCGAGCACCTTCATCCCAACCATTAATAGTGGCTGCCATTTCAAATTGTTATAGCCAATCAGTCTACTTCCTAGTTACCCCATCAAATGGATCAGGTTTAAAAATAGGTTTGTCAATTGGGCCTGGTAGACCTACTAAGTCTAATTGGGGCATTTCATTTGCAGCAGGGACGTAACTACATGGGAGCAGGGGGAGCGACCGCTGGGGAGCCCAGGAGCCAAGGGGATGAAGGTTGTTTTTTTTTCTTATTTTCTTCTTATTTTTCCTAAGGCAGATATATCCTCCTCCCCTCAGAAAACCACTGTTGATAAAGCATGGATAGGGGCCCCATCATAGTTTTGCTGGGGGCCCAGTGACTCCTAGTTATGTCACTGATCTGCAGGTACAAGGACAATACTTTCAGTATATGTCCATTACAATACACATCACGTCCTGTGTAGACTACATAAACTTTTTTTGGATTGGCTATAACTGCCACATGTGCTAAACAGCACATCACTGGATATTATACTGACATTCCCACTTCCTTCCAGTATTCACATGGAGACCCCTTAGCAGTCACAAGGGTGTGTGGTTTAAGCTCCCATTTTGATTATCCCATATTAAAACAGGAACTCAGCTCTGTAAGTAAGTATATATTTTTTGAATATTTTGTCTTACCTAATATAAGTTAGTATATAATTATCGATGGTCATTTAAGTGGTAATAGTAAGATAGTACACATATACACCTTTTCTATATGTAATATATTATACCCCCAGCTCAATCTAAAAATTCAATGTAAAATCTCCTATGAAGATATAAAGAAATTTATATAATAAAGGAAAAGGAAATAAAGGAAAAAGATACATATGAACATATGCCTTCAGCTGGTGAACTGCTCTTAGATTCAGGGTGTGCTGTCCCCTCTCTCTTTCATAACCCCCTGCCCCCCAGATCCACAGAGGAAACGGTTAGGACTTTGGGGTCACAAACGTTTTTTTTTTTGCTCTTCTATTGCAAATTGGATGTCAGAAATGGTGAGTAGAATAAAAGTGTGGAACCTGGTTTATGTGTGTGTTTATTCAACCTTGACTGTCATGCTAGTACTTTGTGCTGCATTTCTATAAGATTCTTTCCTCATTTCTATAAGATTCTTTCCTCACTTCTTATTCCTATAGGATTATGAACCTACGATATTCTACCCTAAAAGATCAATGGATGCGCTTTACAAAGACTTAACCATTCAATGTGAGAAGATGGACATTCCTTTTTTATCTTACCTTCCAACAGAAGTAAGATTTTCATGGATAAATAGGGGCCTATTTCTAAAAGATCCAAGTCTAAAAGCCATAATTCCCTCACTGAAATAGAAAATGGATGATAGGGCACTGACTAAGTATAAGCCTAAATAGGGAGGTGCAGGACTAGAAATACATATATATCTAGCAAATAGGAGAGAAAAAAGAACCTAGTTCGCAGAACTCTAACTGACAGAATACAGTAGAATATAAAAAATCCTTTATAGCTGACAGGGATACAGTGAGGTTAAAAACTTTCAAAAATCTCCCAACATTCCCCTTAGTAGTATACAAAAATGTGCAAATCACACCTGTGCAAAAAGTCAGTAAACAGTAGTCAATAGTCATAATTTGCTATGTCAATATGCATCATGGGGGTTACCCTACTTACGACCTTACTATGAAGACACAGTGCGATGAGAGGGAATCTGGGTTAAAATTGAGTCCATATCCATGTGGTAGGATGCGTTTCGCTCCGCTCTAGTCACATCAGAGCTTTCTCAGCTGAGATAGCTCCGATGTAACTAAAGCGGAGCGAAAGAATGGGAGGTAAGACATATCTCATTTACCTCTTGATCTTCAGTTAAATAGTAGGAATGTTAAAAAAAAAATTGCTGGACATACCCTTTAATGTTTATACAAAGGAATAATCAAAGGCACATCACCCTCATGAGAAAATATTTTAAAGGTTTTTTTTGTAACTTTTTTATTAAAGGGCATGTCCACCCCCAAAACTATAATTTCCCCCACTACTGGCCCCACTCTGTAGTGTATAAAAATCCTTACCTTACATCCCTGCTCCAAATGGTTCTCCTGTAAAGTCCCTCCAAAGTCCAGAAAACTGACCACCAGGAGCCTGGCCACCAGGGAAACCAGAGGTTTTGGCTTGCTCAGAGCAGCCCATCACTCCCTTCCCCCCTTCCTCCTCCCTCCCGTTTTGTTCTCCCCCTAGTGTAAAACCCCTTAGGCAGATAGTACGGCTAGTTCCCCCAGCCCCAACCGCTATATTATATTTTCCAGAAACTCCCCCGCACTCTACTTACCTTCCTTCTCTCCCCTGGCATTCTGTGCAGCCGGCAGCCGCATCCGTGATTGGCTGCCTCTCAGCCAATCATGGACATGGCTGCTGGTCCGGCACCCTGCTTGCAGTTTCATGCAAGCAGAAGGCCGGGTAATGCGGATAGAGGAAAGGTAAGTAATGATCGGGGGAGTTTCTGGAAAATATATCATAGTGGTTGGGGATGGGGGAACTAGCCCTACTATGTGGCACAAATTACTAAAAGGGGTGGACATGCCCTTTAACAGAAATATTTTACAGCTTTATAAGAATGCAAATAATGTATTGTCAAAACCTACTGAAGATGGTGACCAATTATGAGCAAACAGTGCTTTTTTACAGAGCGTTCAATAGCCTTTATTTTGCAAGGGTCTTATTTAATAAGAGGTGCAAACTTTTCCTGTGCTCTAAATTAGCACTCACCAATTAGATGTTTTCTAAGTAGACCAGTACAAAGATTACATCTGATTGGTGGCTGCAAATTAACAGCAATTTTTTTGCATCTTATATTAAATAAGGCTGAAAGTATAAACCACTAACTGATCTTCTTGCCTTTCAGGTGCAGTTAATTAATGATGCCTATAATATGGTGGTTGATGCAGTGATTGGAATAGAATCAGACTTTGGAGAGGTAAAAGAGCCCTGTGCCAATATTTTGGCAACAATGAAACAGATAAAGATTCCGATTATCAGTATTGATGTTCCTTCAGGTGAGTAGGATGTTAAAGGGATGTTGTTGTCTCTGTCCTCTTTTTAGATGACTGAATAAATAGCTTATTACATGCAACAACACTTCTTATTGTTAGTTTGGGATTTAAACACAAAACTGGTGAGTAGCATGTCAACTGATGTCCTAGACAAGCTTGACTGCTACTACATGGTTTTATTAGATGTTAATGACATGGACACACAATAGGATGGAAAATGATAATTAAAAGTAAAAAAGGGAGGGAAATCAAAAAGAAAACCAACAAAAAGAACAATTGCCAATGTTGCAAATGTACCGTAAACCTTTCATTCAAGGCATTAAAGGGCATGTCCACCCCCAAAACTATAATTTAACCCACTACTGGCCCTTACATCCTTTTTTTTTTAATAAACATAATTTTTCCTTACATCCTTACTTACCTTACATCCCAGCTCCAAATGGCTGCCCTGCTATGCCCCTCCAAAGTCCCAAAAACTGGCCACTTGGAGCCTGGCAGAGTCCATATAGGACTCCTGACTCCAAACGGCAATCGGAATGTATCCCTGGATCAACCAGATCTATATGCATTAATACCAGTAATTCTCAATATTTTTTAGTTTTAGAAACTTATCCAGGCCTTTTTTAAAGCTATTCAATGAACTTGCCATTACCACATCTGCCGGAAGACAGTTCCACAATTTCACCGTTCTCACTGTAAAGAAACCTTTCCTAACCTGAAGATGAAACTTCTTTTCTTCCAACCTTAAAGGATGTCCACGAGTCCTCTGATATGACGTATTAGTGAACAATGCACCAGAGAGTTCATTGTATGGCCCATTAATATATTTGTATAAGGTAATCATATCCCCACGCAAACATCGCTTCTCCAGTGTAAACAGCCCTAACTTGTCTAATCTGCCTGCATATTCGAGCCCCTCCATTCCCCTTATTAATTTAGTTGCCCTTCTCTGAACTGCCTCAATTTCCAAGATGTCCCTTTTGTATATGGGATTCCAAAACTGCACTGCATATTCCAAATGAGGCCTTACCAGTTCCTTGTAAAGAGGGAGAATAATATTTTTCTCTCTTGAATCTATTCCCCCTTTTATACAAGACAATATCTTGCTAGCTCTAGCCATTGCTACCTGGCATTGTTTGCTATGGCTAAGTCTGTTATCTACCAGAACCCCCAAATCTTTTTCCATTACAGATGCACTTAACACAGAGTTATTTATGGTGTAGGTGGCACAGGGATTATTAAATCCCAAATGCATCACCTTACATTTATCAACATTGAATCTCATCTGCCATTCCACTGCCCATTGTGATAATCTATCTAGGTCTGCTTGCAGCACTTGCACATCATTGGAAGTTTCCAAAGCTCTGCATAGTTTAGTGTCATCTGCAAATACTGAGACCTTGCTCTCAGTGCCCTCTTCTAAGTCATTTATAAACAGATTAAACAGAAGCGGCCCCAGTACAGAACCCTGAGGCACTCCGCTTAGAACTTTAGCCCACATAGATGTAGCTCCATTAACCACCACTCTCTGTTTGTGGTCCAATAACCAGTTCTCTATCCATGAACAAATGTTTTCTTCAAGGCCAACAGTCCTCAGTTTATACATTAGTCGCTTATGTGGCACAGTATCAAAAGCTTTTGCAAAATCCAAATATACCACATCCACTGCTGTGCCTGAATCTAACTTCTTACTCACTTCTTCATAAAAACCAATTAAATTTGTCTGGCATGATCTATTTCTCATAAATCCATGCTGACTACTACTAATAAGATGATCCCTGGAAACAAAGTCAAGGATATGATCCCTTAACAAGGTTTCCATCACCTTCCCTACCACTGATGTTAGGCTTACAGGTCTATAGTTTCCAGGCTGTGAACGACTACCTTTTTTGAATATTGGTATTACATTGACTTTTTTCCAATCCAGCGGCACATCCACAGACAAAAGCGAATCTGAAAAGATGAGAAACAGTGGTCTAGATAGAACTGAACTAAGCTCCTTTAAAATCCGAGGATGCAATCCATCTGGTCCTGGGGCTTTATTGATATTAACTTTGTCTAATTGTTTCCGTACCATATCCTCTGTTATCCAATGTGAATACTCTTCATTTCTTCCCTGCGCATTATTACCATCCCTGCTGTAAGGACAAGGATTCTCAACAGTAAAAACCGATGTAAAAAAACAGTTTAGCAGATTAGCCTTTTCGGCGTCCTCTACTACTCTCCTCCGGGAGAATTTTGCTATGCGCACTCAAGCCCTCTCTCCCCTCCCTCTCCCTCCCTCCCTCTTCTGTTTTGCTCTCCCTCCCCCTAGTGTAAATTCCTTTTGGGGTCTAGTAGGTCTTCCTCCCCCAGCCCCAACTGCTATAATAGTTTTTACAGAAACTTCCCCGAACTCTACTAACCTTACCTCTCTCCCCCGGCGTTCTCCACTGCTGGCTGCCATTCCGGCCCCCTGCTTGCAGTTTTATGCAAGCAGAGGGCCGGGACAGTATGCCGGAGGAAAGAGGTAAGGTAAGTAATGATCGGGGGGAAGTTTCTGTAAAAACTATTATAGCGGTCGGTGCTGGGGGAGGGAGACCTACTATACCCCAAAAGTTTTTAAAAGGGGTGGACATGCCCTTTAAGGTAACAATAAAGTACATATGTGCAATTCTGAATCCTCTGTGAGAGTTCATAGGTGGTCTCTCTGATCTCTCTGATCGACACATTAGCTTTAATGCTTATGGAACCACAGAGCTGTAGATCTCCAGGTGTTCTCTGTAGACAGTCAGGTACCCATATAAACAACAGTAACTAAAGATGAAATTACTGCTTGACCACTGCAGAAAAAAAATACATAAAAACATATACAACACAGTTGGGAGTCAGGGTTCGGAGTGTTGAAATATGTTTGCAAACATACCACATTGAAACACCTTTTCTATGTCTGAGAGAGGCAGGATCTCCAAGCTGTAACATGATTGGCTTTCAGCTTCCTGTGGCAGGACAGTCTGCAGCTTCCTTGTTTTGATCTGATTTGCACCAGAGAGTGCACATCATCCAGCAGCTACATCAAAGGGAGGGGTTAGAGCTTGTTTTATCTTTGCAGATGGGCTCTTGTCTATTGAGACAAGGTTATTTGGTAATTTTAGTTTCTCTTTAAATGACATTGTTTTGCTATTGTAATTTAATCAAATAGATGTGATTTTGCCGTGCTTTTGTTTATGCCATCTTAAAATCTCAGTTTTGCTCCACGGAGGCAGGGCCATCATCATAGGAGGAAAGGGGGTACTCCTGTATGGGGTCTAGACTTGCCACGGACCCGAAGAATGAGAAAAAAAACTCCCTGCAATACTGCATTCAGCGAACAACATAGGAGCTCTGTTCCTAGATATTCTTGTGTCTGTTGCATGGCCCCATGACTCAGTCAGTAAATGGCTTTACTGTCTATGGGTCTCCGCCCCCTCCTGTCCCTTGTCTGAACCTGGAGCTTTTCTGTGCTATGATCTTCCATAGTAGAGCAGGAGGGAGTAACTGTAAAGTTATATTGAACCCATTTCTGCTTGTGAGCAGTGAAGCCATCCCTCCAGTTCATTAGCCAGTGTTAGTCAGAACTCCAGTTCATTAGCCAGTGTTAGTCAGCCCTCCAGTTCATTAGCCAATGTTAGTCAGCCCTCCAGTTCATTAGCCAGTGTTGTCAGCCCTCCAGTTTATTAGTCTGTTACTGTAATCTTAAATGATAGGTAAAGGAACAGGTGGTAATGGAGCTATGTCTTACATCCCGTTCTTAAATTAATGTAACAGGAGCCAGTGGTGGCACAGCAACAGAGGTTGTACCTCCTCCACTTTCTCACACTGTGTCAGCGATAGCATGGGACAAGATACATTTGATTGTTTGTGTACCACTGCAGATGTTTAGAAACTACAACTTCTACTAAAGAATGCTGGGAGTTGTAGTTTCCAAACATCTGGAGTTCCCATACAGTATTCCCATATAGTAAGTATACTATTGGATTTGGCTATTACTATATGGGGTTACTGTATGGGAATTCTGCTGTCCATTTGAAGGGCAACTAAAGCCTCAAAAGAATACAGAATCAAGAGGATGGTATCGTTACAAATATTGCCTTCTGATTCTGTATTGTTTTGAGGCTTTTGTTGGCCTTTAAATGGACAGCAGAATTCCCATACAGTAATAGCCAAATTCAGTATGGCTATTACTGTATGGGACTACTGTATGGGAATTCTGCTGTCCATTTAAAGGGCAACTAAAGCCTCAGAATAATACTGAATCAGAAGGCAGTAGTGGTCATAATATCTACCCTCGGCTTATACTTGAGTCAATCAGTTTTACTCATTTTTTTACTTATACTGGGATCTACTTATATTCGAGCATAAACAGTAAGTTTTCTATTTGGTTCCTGGCTCCCGTTACATTAATGGTATAAATATTACCCAGAATTTCACACTTTTGAGTAGGGATTACATAGATCACCTCATGGGTCGAAGCTGATTAGAATAGTGGGATTATGTCCATTGTTCAGTATTGTCTCTTTGTTCAGTCAAAATTATCAAAGCTTTCTGAACTGCACTGAGGCACATTTTACACTGAACATAATAAATATATTTATTATAATGATGGTATTAATATGGAAGTGCTACTATTCTAACCAAGACATTAATTAAAACAAAAGGTGTTGTTTGTCAAAGGAAACCTGTTTGAAATGTAACTATTTCATCTATTACATATTTTATGGTGCTCGCATTATCTGCACCCTTTATATGACCTGTGATGTCTTGGCATACAACAATATATATATTTAATTACATCAATTTCACTATTATATTCCAGAAGAGATGTAGGTTTTAATCTTTCAACTGCTTTTGAGGAATGAGGTATTCCCCAGATAAATATTATTTAGAAATAGTTATAAATTTAAGTATTTTAAAGCCTGGTTAGAAAAATCTCTGAATTGTTTTGTCTGAGTAGAAACTGTGTTCCTTTGTTCTAACAGCTTTATTATCTGGGCACAGGACTCAGAAACACTAGTTCTGTGCATTTTTAAGGGCTACCATAGCCCCAAAAAACTTTGGCAGGTAAGAAGCGCTGCCGATACATATTACGTCACCCTGTTCATATGTTTAAAGTCTCTTTCCCAATGAGGTAGGAGATCCTATTCCTACCTCCCTGGGTGGCCACAAGTGGACAGTTGTGAACTCAGAGCACCAACAATTTTTAAACTAATTTAAAGTCCACTACTATTTTAAAATGACCTTCATTATATTTTTCTTGCCCCTAGACTTTTTGCTGAATAAATAATTTTTCAACTTATGATAAAATATAATTTATAGTTCCATAACAATATAAGTGTATATGGCAAAGGGGTGTATATAGTATCTAACAGTGGCCCAACTAGGAATCACTGGGCCCCCTTTAAAACTATAATGGGGCCACCCTCCCTGCTTTTCTGGGGGGAGTAGA
Source organism: Hymenochirus boettgeri (assembly GCA_019447015.1). Taxonomy (NCBI): domain Eukaryota; kingdom Metazoa; phylum Chordata; class Amphibia; order Anura; family Pipidae; genus Hymenochirus; species Hymenochirus boettgeri. Next base: position 206,503,865 of record CM033469.1, on the reverse strand, counting down.
GATGAAGTTCGGGTCTGATTCGAACCCGGTTCTGAATCGGATCTGACAAATCCGGAGTTCCGATGGAACTTTTGGATCTCCTGGAACTCAACATTTTCGGATTTATGAAAATGTTCTAAATTAAAAGTCAACCAGGAAACCTGAAAAATAATGATTTTGTAAACCCTTGAAATGGGACAGTTTTAGGTAAAATAGGTCCCTGGGCAGAAGTTCAATTCCATAATTATAGTCTCACACAGATACTCTGTCAAGAAGACACACTCTCAGTCCACCCAGACACACTTGCAGACACGCTCAGTCACGCAGACACTATCAGCAGCCCACCTCTCCCTGAAGTTCAGGGAGTCTCCCTGATTTTAATGGCAGCTCCCTGATTCCCTGAAATAATATACAATCTCCCTGAAATTGTTTTGAATTAGCTGATTAATTGAGTGAGGGAGCACAATGATGTCAGAGTCTTTTAGCGGTTAACAAGTGACAAAAACACTTAATAGTGATATGACTTGTTGTATGCATGTGTGTCTGTTGAGATGCATGTGTTTGTGTGCAAGAGTGGTTGACTGTATACATGTGTGTGCCTGTATGCATGGATTATGTGTTAATCTTGGGGTGGGGCTTTAGGCGGTGGGGCTTTAGGGGGTGGGAACCCTCCCGGGTGGGGAACCCCTGAAATGAGTTTTGGCAGGGTGGGATGTTTGCTCTCAGCCACGCAGACACTCAGCCACGCAGACACTCAGCCACGCAGACACTCAGTCACGCAGACACTCAGTCATGCAGACAGCTTGTTGTATGTTTGTGAATTTTGCTCTTTCGATTTGTACAATGTTGTTTGGAGTTTCCCTTTTAAGTAAATACTGCAAACTGCTATTTAAATGGACACTGCAAACATTAAGCTCAAGCAAACAGTGTATTACCTGCCTTTACATCTTTGCATCTGCATCCTGAAAAATACACTGAAAAATATGTAAAATCTAGTGGAAAGAGCTGCTGACATCTTTCATTTATTGCTTTATATTAAAGACACAAGTCCTCTAATTATAATAAAACTGGGTCGGGGCTACTACCATGTTAAAGATTGACCTATCTTCCGTTAGGAAGATTGTTCAAGGCCCATTAGTTAGCACTGTGGGCAGCAGCCACAGTATACCAAAGGTAATTGATATGAGACTTTGGAGTGCAGTTCATGCTAATACTGGTAGCTGGACATTTAGCATGAATATGAAGTTTGCATCTGTATTAATGCCTCTGTCTCTGTGATCAGTTTCACACCTGTCCTCAATTAAAGGACAAATCTTTGATCTGACCAATGGAAACACCTACTTGCAGAGTGTGCCTTCACATTGGCTACAATGCAGATTGTAGAGACAAGCTGGAAGAGGACCAGAATTGTGAGGGAAACTTTGTGTCAGTATAACAGATGATCATTTAAGTACCCAGGCATGAGGGCCTATAAGTAGAGATGGCCAAACTATATAAAATTCGGTCCGCTTTTGAACTTTCGAACTTCGGAGTTCGAATTCCCACCCATTCAAGTCTATGGGGAAGTGATAGTTCGAAAAGTCCGAGGGATTTACAGCTAAACTAACAGTGGTAACTTACTGTAAACTAGTAAATGGTCTGGGGAACATGTCACCAAAACTTCTTAAAACACTTCCTGAAGTCAGGCGAGCAATTGTCGGGTTTTGGGCAATCTACATTCAACGATACATTCGGCAATTATCGAACGAACGAACGATCCTTCCTGTTAGCGAATGGTACATTTGAGGGTTGGATAGTGTACTGGTTAAAGGCACTGCCTTTGTCATAGGAGACCAGGGTTCAAATCCTGGCTAGGGGCAGCTATACAAATGTTTGGATTTAGGTTATCATATGGTTATTATATTACTAGGTTATTATATGGTTATTATATTACTAGGTTATTATATAACTATTAGGTTATTAGCGAACAGTACATTTGAGTGTTGGATAGTGTACTGGTTAAAGGCACCGCCTTTGACATGGGAGACCAGGGTTCAAATCCTGGCTAGGGGCAGCTATACAAATGTTTGGGTTATTATAATACCCTAGTAATATAATAACCATATAATAACCTAGTAATATAATAACCATATAATACCCTATATTATAACCATATAATAACCTAGTAATATAATACCATATAATACCCTAGTAATATAATAACAATATAATAACCATATCATAACCTAGTAATATAATAACAATGTAATGTAGTGGTTAAAGGCCCCTAGCCAGGATTCGAACCCTTGTCTCCCGTGTCAAAGACAGTGCCTTTAACCAGTACACTATCCAGAACATTTGATAATTATCGAATTTACGATCGAAAGCCCGGAATCAACGAAAGTCCGAGAAATCCAGGTCAGGGATAGTTTGAGAAGTCCAAGTCCGTTCGAACTCATAAATTCGGCTCGAACTCGGGCTTTAGTTTGAGTTCTAGTCCACCCCTACCAATAAGTTTAGGTCCTCACCATGGGTACTATTCAGATGTGGAGCATGGGAGAGATGAGTATAATTGTCCTTACTTTTCATGTCTGAATCTTGGCTCCCATTGTTTATCTCCTGACACCCCTTTACCTGATGACTTGTGTGCAGCAATAATCATTTTCTCCTTTAGGGCAAGTCAGTGGAATTGTTAAGTGAACCCTTTTTATTTTTTTTCATGTGCAATGAAAGATCTTTCTTCTTGCACCCATGACATACAGTAATGCTGGCCAAAGTGGCCCTACACTGGCTCAACATTTCATCGCTTAATAATGTCAGAATGGTGGTATAACCTGCTGATGTTCCCAGGCCACTTCATTATTAGCGACTGACTTTAAGAGCATGCTGTTAATTGCAAAATGATTGGTCCAAGTAGGAGGTGCATTGCATAATGTATGGCTAGCATATGGGTTCAAAAATTACAACAATCCTTTATCTTTAACTATCCATACCATGTTCGAATAACTTGAAATAAACCAAGCAAGGTATTATGTCATTTGTGTTTGCTAGAAAAAAAGAGCATTCAATAACAGAAAACTTAATTCCCCCCAGTTATAAAGCTAATTCCTCGGTTCTTGACTTGGGCTCAGAATGAATAGAATTTTGATTAAAAGCACTTGGCCCACACAGATTGTTTGATGTCTTTTGTAAAAAGAAAAAAAAGGGTTGTAATTTGCTGCTGACTTGCAGTCAACATTCTTGACTGGTTAACGAAAACCTCAAATAATCCAGTGAAGTTTACAATCTATTATTATTTGGTTATGTAATGCTGTGTGTGCAAAAGTGTAATATGTACTATCCACTGTATTATAGGAGTTTGTGGTTTTGGTGGTTGGCAGGTTTTTGTGTGTCTGTTTATCAACTTGACGGCCTCTTTTTCTTTCTTTTTACTTTTAATCTACCTGTGCCATTTGTTCTTTTTATCTATCTGTCTTAATTGATATACATATTAGTGTAGTTAGTTTGTGCATATGTACTGTGTATACTATTTATTTTCATATATATTTCAAGAGCAACTGCAGTGTCATAATCAGAATTGTTGAACCTTTACCTTAAAAGTATAATAGAATGGGAATTGGGAGTCAGTATTACTATCCCCCAATATTATTTCTAAGCAGAGCAGCAGTGGGTAGAAGAAAGCTTATCTTCATACTCCCATGGAATGCCCTGTCCATGTGCAGGAAAGGGAAGAAGATGAAAAACTGACCTTCCATCTGAGAACATCCATCTGAGAATGAGAACCTGCTACCTCTCTGCTTTGGAAAATATTGGGAAGTAGGGCAAAAGTTTTTAAAATGTTTCTAGCACCATAGAAGTATTCAATAGTTTTTAGTAAACAATCATTTTCTTGATATGGAGCGGTCTGAAAGAAGTAGACTATAAAATACCTTTTTTAGAAGAGCGCACAACCTAAAAAACAGTTAACGGCAAAACCAATTGCATAAGTTTTGTCTTTGTTTCTGTTAGTTTATGATAGCACATTACTGCCACATAAAGACTTCAGTCTTCCAAGTGGTCATTATGCTCTGGTTTCAGACCTCCTTTTGTGGCCTATATGAAGGAATTTCGCTGGTCTCCCTTCATCACATGAGAGGCCCAGGAATAAGAGGTCTGAGATGAGAAACAGCAGACATGATGTCATCTAAAAACATGAAACGGGTCTGTTTCGCCACATCTGGAAATCCACTTTAGAGAAGGAAAGAAAGGATGGATTGAGAGCTGATCAACACAATTCTGCAGAAAATAGGGGGTTTACTAATTCCTTCAGTTTGCTCATATAGACTGAAATCCAAAATGCCACATAACTTTCTAAACAGAAGCTTGAAAAAACAGACACTTTGTGAGCTATGTATGAAAAACCCTGTATTGACTATTTCCGCCTTAAAGTCACACTAAAGTTTCATACACACAAGCAACTGCAGGTGCCGACCGTGTATGGGCATTTTATTGGGCGAAACAGCCATTCAGTCGGGGATTGTTGCCCGATTGGCCTGGCAGATCTCCAATATTTCAGCCGATAAAGTGTCCATACACGGCACAATTATCGCCCGAAACGGCCGTTCATACACATCGTGTGTCGCAGGTCGGCACCCGTGATCACATGTGTGTACAATCCTTAACTCCTTTGCGGTGATTTAGCAAGGGTTAAAGTGACTTTAAGAGGTGACATGTGGCAGTTCACAACCGCTGCAAGCAATGTCGGGAGGCAATTGTGTAATTTTTGTCTTACTTTTCTAATGCCAGCAAATAAGTCAGGCAACAGATACAGAATTATGCAGAATGCATTAACAGCTTGTATCACAATAGTGCATTCCAAAACATGCACAATACCAACCATACTGGCTTTTTGTTCATAGGACCATATTTATAAAGGCGCAATATCACTTTTTAGCGCCTTTATTGAACATTGCATGAGCATAGATTTCCAAAAGCCCATTAAATACTATTGCGGTATTTTACTACTGCATGGTATTCTATGACTGAACGTTCGTACTCTTGCGCCATACTTTTACGTCCGCGAACATACATGGTCAATAAATGCGGCCCGCAGTCCTGTTTATGTTATAGGTGTTTTGTTGGTATATGATTTTGTATACCAATCATGCGCAGTCATAGAATAAAGGGAGTTTCTCATTCATTTGCTTTTTATTCCAATCAGCAGTTAATGTTTACAAATATTTTGCAGTTCAAACTCTGATTTGGTAAACTAGGTAAACATTGCCCAAATTTGTATTTTAGCCCAAGAGAGTTTTTATAGGTTCATAACAAAAACTTTTAAGCAAACAACTACAAATATTTTGCTCCATTTTGTATTTCTTGCTTTTTACACTATACCAACTATACCAACACTATACCAAATACTCGCATCTATTTACACAATGCATTTGTTTTTTTTAATGCATTTTTATGCTTTGTCATAAGAAATAAAATAATATATAATAAATGATTTGTTGACCATTTTAATGGGTATATTTTTTTCTAGGCTGGGAAGCAGAGGTTGAGAATCCAGAAGGGATCTGTCCAGAAACACTTATCTCATTAGTAGCACCTAAGAAGTTTGCTATGCAGTTTTCTGGAAAGCATCACTTTGTGGCAGGAAGGTTCCTACCTTATGATGTGCAGAAAAAATTTGAACTGAATTTGCCGGCTTACCCTGGGACAGAAAGTGTGGTGGAAATTAAAGAGGGAAAACCTACTTTCTAAATTAACATCGCTTAATAAATATTTACATTTTCTGTATACTATGTGATATTCCAGCTGTCTTATTTCTGGGAAATTCTCATCTCTGCAAGACTCTTTTCTTAAAGAGAAAGTTGGTATGTCATGTTCGAATTTGGAAACTATAAATGGAGGAGACATATGTGGATAGCATATGATGCGTTGTTTTTGTGAACGTAAGAGCATATACACTCCTAAGGGCTTAGCAATTTCACAGTCTGAGAGCCTTGTTAAAAAATGAAAGGTTACGTCAATCATTGAGGAATGAGTGAGGCATTATGGAAGCTTTTCTGCATAAAAGGATTCCATAAAAGGTTGCTAAGGGTTCCACAAGAGTAGTATGGATCCATAGTTAGTAGGGTAGCGACCCATCCGGTTTTCACCCGGAAAGTCCGGGAATCAGCCCCCCGTCTGGTTTTCGGGCTTCTTCCCTGCTGTCTGGGTTTGCACTGACCAATTTTATAAAAAAATAATTTCTGCAAAAAAAATAATAATAATAATAACATGCCCCCTACCGTACATCCCCAGTATTCCACTGTTTTCCGCAAGGAGGAGGGGTGGTGGAAGTTATGACCAATCTAATAAAAAAGGAGCAGTACTCTGCTAGTGACACACGCAAACAAAATACCCAACATTATCTCTGAACAATATATTTAATATAAAATATCCTAAATATCACATATATAAAAACGGAAACAATCCCTACATATGTAAATATATGGCTGGCCAGCCGCAACAAGTATCATATACATAAATAGTAAAAATAAAATTTTTTATAGATGTCCCACATAAAAATGCACTAATATAGAGCTGAGAATATATCGTAGCCATGTGTGGAGATCCCCTAAATCAACTAAGTATATATAAAATGACTTAATCCAATGGAAATTCACTCCTAGCAGCGAGTGAAGATGTACCAAGTCCCGTGAGTGTGCGCACACTGGTTCAATAAATATATATTTAGGACAGGTGGAGCTGGAAATGTGAACAGTTCATACTACACCATCAATCTAGTAGTAGTTGGAGGGTGGACAGTCCTTCCTCGCTGGTCCCCCGGACTAAGCAGGTCCGTGGCTCCCTGAGCAACTTGGGATCCAGTAACATATGCTGGTAAGTGGATCAGTCCAGCAGCGTCCCTCCAATTCCGCTTTGAGGTGTTTAGAGGTGACGAGGTGATGAAGCTAGAGATAGCGAAACACGTAGCGGAAGTGACGTGTTGTTCCGGGATTTGGTGAGAGCTGGATAGGAGGCGTGCTTGCCTGAAAGACCGGTTCAGACCGAAGAGAATTCTAAACACCTCAAAGCGGAATTGGAGGGACGCTCCTGTCCTTTTATGAGATATATTATTTGCCATCTGTGCCAACCATGATACCACTGCCAGGATGCCAAGCATAGTATCAATGTCTGAGCCAACCATGCTATCAGTGTCTGCCATCCATGTTACCATTGCCAGGATGCCAAGCATAGTACCAATGTCTATTCCAACCATGTTATCAGTGTATATGCCAACCATTTTTCCAGTGTCAGGATGCCATGCATAGTACCAGTATCTGCATGCTAAGCACTTTACAAATTCCAGGTTACTAAGCATAGTATCAATGCCTGTGCCAACCATGTAACCTGTGCCTATGCCAACCATGTTATCAGTGTCTGTGCCAACCATTTTCTCAATGGAAATATTGAGGCCATATTTGCCCTTTAATGTTTGTATGTGTGTGTCTGTTAAACTGTATCAGGCTCATTTTCCCAGAGCCGCTATCGCTCTGGGTAAATGTCCCAATTGCGATTCAATATCGCATTTGCAAAAGTGGGTAAATCCTGAAAGGGATTTACTCACTGCGGGATTTTAATGCCAGCTTTTAGCTGGTGTCAAAATCCAGAGCTAAAACTAGCGCAAACGCAATATTGAATCGCGAGCGTTGGATGCGCGGGTTATCCGCCGCTAATATGGAGTTACACTAACCGGTAGCGAACCGGTTACCGCAACTTTAAAGGATAACTGTATTGCCTCAATGCATTTTTTTAAAAAAACTGCTTTAAAAAGAGTAAAGGTATGCAGCCCTCCCTATACATTTTTTTCCTGATTTCGAGCCTCTCTCTGCCTTCAATTAGCCTTCAATTAGCCATGCTGTGAAGGGGGCGTAACAATTCTGTCTGCCTATAACTGTCACTCAGAGCTAGCATGCAAGAAACCCTCCTGCACCCACCCTTCATTAGCTGGATTATGTAGGCTGTATTCTAGCAACCGAACAGTTCAAGTTTGTTTGACAGGTAGAGAAGGAGGAGAGAGGTTGTAACAGACATTTCTACCGGCCAATGACAAGTGATATGTTAATGATGGCCCTGGGCCGTCTAGGAGGCAGGCTGTTGGCATTCATCTTTGCTGTGTGATATCTAAGGGAGGGCAGCAGAGTCGTAAATGAGAGTAAGTGATTTCAGCTGCTGGAAGTGTGGGCATGTAATGGGGGAGATGTTGTTTTTTTGGTTATTGTTGTCCTTTAACTCTATAAATTTGCCCAGGTAAATTGGCCCCTATGTATTTAAATGTCTGTATTAGTGGGTTATAGGGGGGCCAGTAATTTTAAGTTTATTAATTTTAAGTTTGCTTATATTTTATTAAATACATTAATAATGCTTGATATAATAGTAATATAGACTGCTTTATATGCCTTGCTTTTATATGTAGTATTCTTAAGATATTGAATAAAATATAAGTGAAAAAATAAACTTACAGTGCGACACGTTAAACTCATGTTTACAGATGTTATACCAGTCTAGGTGCATACATTTATATACACCCACACTCACTTTAAAGGGGAAGTTCAATGTAAATACATATGCTTTTCAGAAAAAAGAGCAGTATTTTTTTGACCTTAATCTGTCCATTCAGCATTTTGTCTGTATATAAATAAATGCAACCGAAATACTAACTTCCTGTTTGTAGGACCCCTAATAGAGACCGTTATGGTCTTGCTCTTGACCAAGCGCCTGGGTTTATTCAGTTGCTCAGTAGAGATCTGAGCATCTTGACCCATCCAACAGCCAATCAGTAGAAATTACTGTTAGGAACATTCCAAAGATGTGGTGCATCCTGGGAAGAAGAAGGACCGTTAGAACCTAAAATGTTAGCTCTCTAATATCAACAGCAGGGAACAGCAAAGGGTATGAAATCAACTGATTTTTCAAAATGGGAGAGAATATGTAGAATAACTAAGAAGACATTACACAAACTAACAATTCAACAAATATTTTAATATTGATAATTTCCACTGAACTGTCCCTTTAAGCCACTGCCATATCAAGCCACACCCACTTGTTTAGCCATGATTCACGCTGCTAATAACTCCTCCCACATGTTTTCAGTTGTGTAAAAAAAAGTGACAACCCTACATAGTATCAATGTGTTTTTTTCTAAATATATGTTTATTGATTGATGTATTTAGAGGAATTGAGTATTTTGAATGATTGATAAGAAAGAAGGGTTGCCCTGAGGTATGAGAATTGTTTCATTGATTCCCCAAAGATAAAAAGGTTGAGAAACACTCAATTATGGGCTGCATGATCTTTAGTAACAACCTAAATATTAAATGGTGACTTATTATGAAGATCATAAACATACATAGGGACATTCTGGATAATTCTGTTTCAAACCCCAATAAGCACAAAGGGTTAAAGAGTATGTCCACCCTGAAATAAAATTTTTAATATGTTCTTCCTCCTGGGCTCCCAGCCCCAACCGCATTATTTATTTTTTTAGAAAGCCCCCCAAACTCTACTTACCTCCCCTCTTTCCTGCGCCGCGCTCCCGGCCCTCTGCTTGCGAGGAAATGCAAGCAGAGGGGCGGGACCGGCAGCCGCGTCTGTGATTGGCTGAGCGGCAGCCAATCACGGACGCGGCTGCCGGCAGCTCACTTCCGCGTAGGAAAGCGGAGAGGTAAGTAAAAGATTGGGGAGCTTTCTAAAAATAAAATTTATGCGGTTGGGGCTGGGGGACATGGGGGAAGGCTGCCATGAAGGGGTTTGTATGTTATGGGGAGGGATAGCAGAACGGGAGGGAGAGGGAGGGAGAGGGAGGGGGAGGGAGGGAGGGAAGGGCTGCAGTACGCATGGCGTGATCTCGGGAGGCCAGGTAGCAGGCAGTGTCCTATATGGACCTGCTAGCCTCTGGTGGGCAGTTTTTGGGACTTTGGGGGGGGACTACAGGAGAACCTATGGAGCTGGGATGTGAGGGAAGGATTAAACTACACTACATGATGGGGCCAGTAGTTGGGGGGATTATAGTTTTGGGGGTGGACATGCCCTTTAAGGGAAACAGATTCCTGAAACGTGTTAGAAATAACTGGTAGGAAATCAACACTGTACTTCCTGTATCAGCTAACCATTTTAACATTGGCAACGAGACTTTAAAAACAGGTGGGAACGGGTGACTCAGCAAAGGAGCATGCTCACGGGTTTTACAATCTTCATTCCAGGCTCTGTTACATAAATTGAAGAACTGGAGAAAACACAGCTCTTTAATCTCCCATTCTTCAATTAATGCAAAATAGGATAGGTTAACTTTTTGAGTGAACCCATCCTTTAAGCTGAATGCCTTTACATTGCATCTGCAACTTGAAAAATACACTAAAAATATGTGGAATATAGTGGAAAGAGCTGCTGACATCTTCTATTCATTGTTTTATATTAAAGGCATACAACCTCTAATTAAAAAAAGCTATGCTGGGGTTGCTACCATGTGGAAGCTTGACCTATATTCCTACTAAACTACATGCAATGGAAACACTCAAAATTACAATTAAAGGGCAACTGTAGTCTCCAAACAAGTTATGGTTAAATAAAAACCCGTAGTCTTTCCTTTAAAATGAGCCCTGGATCACATATGTGGCTGCATTGTGTAAGAAATTATATTGCGGTGAATGTATAACGACTGGTTAGCGCAACTTTAATCCTTTATGTGCAGCAGCTGCGCAAGAACCGGAAGAGATTCCTGCCCGGCCTTCACAAGCTAATTTACCAGAGGCTGTGCGTCTGTTTCACGTAAGTATTTAATGACAGCTTATAGCTCCAATGGCCCTGCTATGCAATAACACAGCAAACTGCTGCAGGCATTGTGTTGTACGCAACACACCACATTGCAGCTCATAAGTGTGAATGGTTCTATTCACTCCCATGAGCACAAGATTTATGTGCAACTATACATTAAGCCCGCTACAATAACGGGCGCTAGAAGCACAGAGTGCTCCTCCATGTCCCAAGACCAGAGTACCCTCTTAGTGTCCCAAGGCCAGAGTCCCCCCTCTGTCCAAGGCCAGGGATCCCCTCTGTCCCAAATCCAGAGGCCCCCTCTGTCCCAAATCCAGACCCCCCTCTATCCCAAATCCAGGGCTCCCCCTCTGTACCAAAGCCAGAGGCCCCCCTCTGTCCCAAATCCACCCCCCTTCTGTCTCAAATCCAGGGTCCCCTCTGTTCCAAATCCAAGGCCACTCTTCTGTCCAAAATCCAGGGGGGCCCCTCTGTCCCGAATCCAGCCCCCCCCGTGTCCCGAATCCAGGGCCCCATCTGTCCCAAAATACAGGCCCCCCTTCTGTCCCAAATCCAGGGGCCCCTGTCCCAAGCAAACTTACCTGCAGTCTGTTTAATTGCTGTTCTCCCTCTGTGTGTTTCCTGTGTTTCTCCCTCTAGTGGTGAGTCATTAAGGAACTGCAGACACTCTCCCTCTAGTGGTGAGTCAATAGGAAATGCAGAGACTCTCCCTCTAGTGGTGAGTCAATAGGAACTGCAGAGACTCTCCCTCTAGTGGTGAGTCAATAGGAAGTGCAGAGACTATCCCTCTAGTGGTGAGTCAATAGGAACTGCAGATACTCTCCCTCTAGTGGTGAGTCCATAGGAACTGCAGTGACACACACACACGGACACAGGGACACACACGTAGGGTTTTATTATATTATATATGATGATGTCAATGCTTGTCCCCTAGTGTGAACGAACCCTCAAACAGGATTGTTTTTTCTTTCTTTTTTTTTTATGACTATTTCTATGTTTGTATGCGTATTTATACCGAATCTAGTTACAAATAGTATATTAGGACATTTTCTAATGCTGGCCTTATAATGTCCATTCATCCAATATTTGCAATAAGAAATGTTTCTATTAGTAACAACTTATTCCCATCAAAGTTTTTCACCATCAAAGTACAATAAACTGCAATGTTCTAGGCATAGACTCTACCCTTACCCCTCAGAATGCGCAGTGTGTTGATGTTTGTTGTTCTCATTGGGTCTAGTAACAAAAAATATCAGGAAATCTGCAAGGCTGTTATGAACTGGCTGTTCATTCTAACCAACTGTACAGAGGTGCTACTCCCACAGAAAAAGCCAACCCCAAATAATCATTGTAAGTGATGCAGGAAAGGGACCCCCTAATGCATTATAGTTTTCTGGGTGGGCCACTGGTGTCAAGTTACTCCCCTGAAACTACTACAATATACTTTTTATGTATTTTTATGCTAGCAAGAAGGCCAAGCTACTGCTCACTTGTCTAAATTAGTATGACACCTTATTTTGGTTTCATACGCTGAATTGTGATAGTCGTTTTCATTTTCCTGCTTGGAAAGAGTTTTGTCTTTTCCTATAAGAATGAGCCTTTCATATTGGAATGTAACAAGTGTGGCATGACCCATTCCAAACTTAAGTCTGTATGTAAATATCTGTATAATTGATTAGTATTTTTCTAATTGGGGAGATGTGACAAGAATCTTAAAAAGAGATTCTAATTATTTTTTTTAGGGGGGTTTGGGATGATGACTGTATTCCTTAGTCATTGGGGTCATGTTAAATATTTAACCACAGGTATGTGCAAGATTCAGCCACATACAGTAATAGTTACACTTGCTAGGGCTTTAGACTGTATAATCTATAGAATTTCTTAAGCAGCAAATTAGTGAGATGCATATAATGAACACACATCCATCGTAGCCCGAAGAAATTGTTCAGACCATTGGACATCCTTCAATTTTTGAAGGAAACGCGTACACATGTAAGATGTTAAACTTTTAGCAATGAGTTGTAACATATAGTCAACCTAATCCGATAAGCCTTCCCCAAAAGAGCCTATACTTGCCACTATGGGCCTTCCTTCTGGGTTAACTAGAGACTTGTGGACCTTCAGAATGGCAATATCGTTATTTAAAAAATCCAAGCCATCAGAAATTAGGCACACAAGTTCCTCTTGAAACTTCTTCAAGGGGTTATCAGTATTTGATATACCATATCATCATTCAACCTCAGCAGTATAATCATTAGAGTTAAGAATGACCACACTGCCCCCTTAATCAGCGCTACGAATCACAATGTTACTGTTCTCCCTCATTTGTTCAAGTGCATCCTACTCCCTCCCACTAAAGCTGGGTACACACATGCCAGATTTTTGAAAGATGACAGACAGGATCTGCACAATCCTGTCTGTCATTTTTCAAAAATCATGATACACACAGTACTGAGCATTCTCCCTATGCAGAGAATAGGGAGAATGCTCTGGACTGTATGTTTTCCTCTGCCACGGGCAACTCCCCTATAGGGAGACTATCACTGCCTCAGGAAATTTTCTGTATTTCCCGAACGACCGTTTGGCCAACTCGAATGTTTGGCTGTCGTGTGCTCATTTGGGAATACTAGGTACATACAGTACTGATAAAGTCCCGGTACTGTTGGATTCGACGGTATCGAGGCTTTATCAGTATTGTGTGTACCTAGCTTAAGATTTCTATGACACTGAGAAGGCAATTCTGATAACATTTTAAGTTCTTTTTCGATCCTATCCTGAAAGATATCCATAACAGGACTTCTAGAATTTACAGGATATAAACTAGAGACACTTTGCTTATATATACATTCAGACTCTGTATCATCCCCCCTTGGGCATAACTCTTGCAAAGTATTAAGATAAAGTAAATCTAGACAATTAATAACTGCATCTCTCTCCTCATTCGAACTAAATCTATATTCAAGATTTTCATCTTTATTATTATCACAATTCTGGAAATGTTTCTTTAAGGTAATTTTCCTCATAAACTTGTTTACGTCCATCAAGGTTTCAAACATATTAAAATGTCTAGTGGGAGAAACTTTTGCATTTCTCATAGTTGTGCACTGGATCCATATAACAGGCTTTCTCACTTCCCCCCAGCCCTTTGGCTTTTTAAAATAAGGTAAGAGGCCAGTGCACAACAATGAGAAATGCAAAAGTTTGCTAATGGTAATTGAAGTAAAAAAGGTTAGACGTTAGGACCTTCCAGACTGGGGTTACCTTGACGTGGTTGGAAGGCTTTTCATTCATGTGATCACAGTAATGTATACTAAAACCCCTTTGTTTATAAAGTATGCCAGTGTGCAGATAATATGATATTGTATGGGGCTTAGGAATGTGCATTGATTATCTTTTCTATGTTTGTATAAATGTTTGACCAGATCAGTAGCACTTCTGCTAAATGTAGTTATAAATTAGCCTAATTGGAGTGCTTCCACAATCCTTGTACAGTAGAGTATAACATAAATTGATTGACGTTTCAGGTGTAGAAAGTGAACACCCATAAATAAATACACACAGGGTGTGACCTCATCTCTCTCTCGCCTCTAAACCTCCCATGGGTGCAAACATCTATTAACCCAACAACTGTTGCTACCCATTATACCACCAAGTACAAGCAAATGTATATAAAAGTGAAATGAATACATTTAAAACACCTTAATATGATATATAACAGTGATATAATCCCATACAGTATATTAAAATGATCATATACAACCTACACACTAAAGTGCAACCTGGATAAAATAGGCAATTAAAAACAATAAATAAATGACATACTTTAAAGTGCAGATATAATAAATAATTCTGAAATACTATATGTGCAAACTGCATACCTTAAAGTGCATACTGTATATAATGGAAACAGTAGGTTAGAATTAAAATGTAATCAGTTAGAAAACACGCAAAAGATAGATATGTATTAGGGCCTTTGGGATGTAAGGCTTGTAATGTATAAATTCAATAGGTCTCCCTGCGCAACAATAATGTTTCCCTGTTCCCTCTTCTTTCTGGCTTCATCCATGACCATCCATGACCAAACAAGTGTATTAGTGTTAATATAAATTATACTCAAAAATGGAAAAATAATCATCTACAGCAACCAATCAGAAGTTATTAATTGTTTTCTAACTGTAGTAGACCAGTTAAAAGGAGTCATCTGATTGGTTAAGGCAAATGAACTGCTCAGGTAAAATTTTGCATCTCTTATTGAATAAGCCCAAAAGTATCTGGGTAAAGGCAACAAGAGCTACATCATTTCTACAACCTACAACAGTATTTATCCATAGCCACCAATCTGCAAATATTCTTTGGCTTGGCTAATGAAAGCAAAGCTCTGATTGGTTGCGATTAGTTAAAAAAAGTAAAAATATATACCAGTTGTTTATTCCCATTAAATTATTAGTTTGAAAACAATCAGCCTATGGTCCAAATCAATACTGCACATAACCAATTCTGTAATAGACTATGGATAGGATTCATTGCACTAATGTCAGTATACAAGTATTCAAAGGTAGAACTGATGTCTGCCTAACTCCCAAAATGAAATTGTATAATGGCAGTATACAAGTATTCAAAAGGTAGAACTGATCTCTGCCTACCTCCCAAAACGATATTGTATACTTGATACACCTACTGCCATCCTACTAAAATCTCTTGGGATTCTAAAGAAAACAAAAAGTGGTTCTCCCTGCCCAGTTCATAGAACATCAAAATTAAAGTATCCACAAGAAAATCCTCAGTGCTGGAACTATAAGTTCCAGAATCCCTAAAAAGGAATGGTGCCAATGCCCTGGACTTAAGGGCCCAACAATTGAAGATCTTAAGCACTGAGCTCCTTCTCTGTAATGCCAGCACCATAAATAACAAAATTGTAGTAATACATGACCTATAGAATCCTTTGACCTGGCTTGAATAACTGAAACTTGGCTTGATGGAAATGCAGGACCCATGCTGGCCAACTACTCTGTTTTTCACTGCAATTTTCACTGTCATTCTAATGCTTGGCTGCACTACTTTCAGCTGAGAAAAATATAAATATACTACTAATCTACTAACCCCCCGGAGATGGTTAATTTTTTTCTCAAGGAAATAACTGAATTCCTGTCTAATTGCACTATGCAGTACCACCATAAGTGGATCATTTTGAGTGTCTTTAATACATGGGTAGATGCCTGCACCTCTCACCTGGGGAAGGAGTTAATTCTCACCATGAAGAACTGAGCTACTCTGAAGCTGTGAGCTCTGCCACTCACAAGAAAGACCATACTCTATGCCACACACGACTGGCAATCTCCACTCTAAAATCAAACCAAGTTGTGTTATCTGATTATCACACCATCCATTTCTTGTTCACAATACCAACTGTCAAACACCAAGTCAAAGAACTGGTAAAATGCAACATCACTCCCGTATATGAAACATCATAAGACACAATAGACACAATTATGAAGCTATATAAAGAAGGTGCTTGTGAAGGTTCTCATTCATCCAGGTCATGGTATATCTGTTGTATTCAATTAGATCAACTGGACTTGAAATGTAGTTCTTGAAGACGTTTCGCTAGTCATCCGACTGGCTTTCTCAATTCAGAATGACTTGTACAAGAATCTGTGGCAATTATGTACCCTGGAAAATCCCAATTAGCATATCACAGCCAGGTGTTAAGGGTGTGATTAGATAGTGGCTAAGAGGTGTTATAGGAACGCCCAGAGTAAGGTGTTAAAACAGCATGCGGTGCAGTGCAGTGAAGAATGCTCTGATTTGTATGTGGGGGAGACCAAACAGCAACTGCATCAACGTATGGCCCAGCACAGAAGAGCCAATTCCTCGGGTCAGGACTCAGCCGTGTATCTGCATCTTAAGGATAAAGGACATACTTTGAAGATTGTAATGTTAACATACTGGCGAAGGAACGTGACTGGTTCAAGAGAGGTGTTAAGGAGGCCATTTATGTGAAAATAAAGAAACCAAGCCTAAATAGAGGTGGGGGGGTTCGACACCAACTGTCTGCCATGTACAATGCTGTTTAAACCTTACTCTGGGCGTTCCCTATAACACCTCTTAGCCACTTATACTCAACCTTAACACCTGGCTGTGATATGCTAATTGGGATTTTCCAGGGTACATAATTGCCACAGATTCTTGTACAAGTCATTCTGAATTGAGAAAGCCAGTCGGATGACTAGCGAAACGTCTTCAAGAACTACATTTCAAGTCCAGTTGATCTAATTGAATACAACAGATATATAAAGAAGGACACAGGTTTAAATGACAATGGCGCAAATCCCAGTGCTTGGAAGACATACACTCCTTAGCTTACCACCTAAAAGAGAGAGATTGCAAATGCAGCAAACAAACCAGCCCTACTTTTACATACAGTTAAAGATCTCTGCAACCCCTCTTTCCAAAAAAACCAACACCCCATGATCAAAGACCCTATGTGAAAAGGAGAGAGCCCAAAGTCTCCTTCATCCGATCTGACATTTAAATATCAGCATCCAAGCCTAATGTAGATTTACACAATAAAAATGAGAACAACCAAACACCCTGTTATTGAATCTCCCTATGTATGTTTTAAAACTATTAAAAAAGTACCTGGGGCAGGGAAGTAGGATTGATAATTCCTACCTCCCAATACCCTTTCTGTGAGAAGCTGCAGAATGAAGAAATCTGCTTCTGCCATGCTTCCTCATTGCTTGAGTAGTATATTTTATCCAGAAAAGTCAAGGACACTCTGGCACTCCTTAAGGATAATTGATCCTATCTCCATGCCCTAGGTACTTTTGTGTTTGTGATTGTATGCTAATTTGTTTTTTAATAATTGGGATTTCCATCCGGGTACATAAGAACAGATTCTTGTACAAGTCATTCTGAATTTAGAAAGCCAGTCGGATGACTAGCGAAACGTCTTCAAGAAAACTATTTCAAGTCCAGTTGATCTAATGAATACAACAGATATATAAAGAGGACACAGGTTTAAATGACAATGGCGCAAATTCCAGTGCTTGGAAGACATACACTCCTAGCTTACCACCTAAAAGAGAGAGATTGCAAATGCAGACAAACCAGCCCTACTTTTACATACAGTTAAAGATCTCTGCAACCCCTCTTTCCAAAAAAACCAAACCACCCAGATCAAAGACCCTATGTGAAAAGAGAGAGAGCCCAAAGTCTTTCATCCGATCTGACATTTAAATATCAGCACAAGCCTAATGTAGATTTACACAATAAAAATGAGAACAACCAAACACCCTGGTCTGAATTGTCCACCCCCCACAAATTAAAATTTTCTCCACTGATGCCACTCTGTGTTAAAAACTTTAACTGTCTTTTGCAGGGCCAGATGAAAGTCTAGGAAACTGAGTAGTAGGAGCCTGTCTGTGTGTAATCCGTACCTGCCACTTTCTGTTCCTCTGAGATGATTCTGCACATGGGGACATATGTCTTGATTCAATCTTAATTACTGAATTCTGAATGAGCCTGTAATAGTTAATATTTTGCACAGCTTTTCAAATCAGTGGCTCCACCCCCACTTATCTGGGTAAGCGATTGTTGCAGTTGTTAAGAAAGCATTAAAACCAATATAGTAGCACAATATAATTAAAGGACAACTACAAAAAAAATGTAACTTTTAAAAATGAAAAGACCTAGGGGGCAGGGAAGTAGGATTGATAATTCCTACCTCCCATACCCTTTCTGTGAGAAGCTGCAGAATGAAGAAATCTGCTTCTGCCATGCTTCCTCATTGCTTGAGTAGTATATTTTATCCAGAAAAGTCAAGGACACTCTGGCACTCCTTAAGGATAATTGATCCTATCCCATGCCCTAGGTACTTTTCATTTTTAAAAGTTACATTTTTTTTGTAGTTGTCCTTTAATTATATTGTGCTACTATATTGGTTTTAATGCTTTCTTAACAACTGCAACAATCGCTTACCCAGATAAGTGGGGGTGGAGCCACTGATTTGAAAAGCTGTGCAAAATATTAACTATTACAGGCTCATTCAGAATTCAGTAATTAAGATTGAATCAAGACATATGTCCCCATGTGCAGAATCATCTCAGAGGAACAGAAAGTGGCAGGTACGGATTACACACAGACAGGCTCCTACTACTCAGTTTCCTAGACTTTCATCTGGCCCTGCAAAAGACAGTTAAAGTTTTTAACACAGAGTGGCCATCAGTGGAGAAAATTTTAATTTGTGGGGGGTGGACAATTCAGACCAGGGTGTTTGGTTGTTCTCATTTTTATTGTGTAAATCTACATTAGGCTTGTGCTGATATTTAAATGTCAGATCGGATGAAAGACTTTGGGCTCTCTCTCTTTTCACATAGGGTCTTTGATCTGGGTGGTTTGGTTTTTTTGGAAAGAGGGGTTGCAGAGATCTTTAACTGTATGTAAAAGTAGGGCTGGTTTGTCTGCATTTGCAATCTCTCTCTTTTAGGTGGTAAGCTAGGAGTGTATGTCTTCCAAGCACTGGAATTTGCGCCATTGTCATTTAAACCTGTGTCCTCTTTATATATCTGTTGTATTCATTAGATCAACTGGACTTGAAATAGTTTTCTTGAAGACGTTTCGCTAGTCATCCGACTGGCTTTCTAATTCAGAATGACTTGTACAAGAATCTGTTCATTATGTCCCGAATGGAAATCCCAATTATTAAAAAACAAATTAGCATACAATCACAAACACAGGTACTTTTTTAATAGTTTTAAAACATACATAGGGAGATTCAATAAAAGTTCTTATAATTAAAAATGTTGCTACTTTTGCCACAACCAATCAGATCCTATTTAACATTTTAAAGCTAACATCCGATTGGTTGGGGCAAAATAAGCACCATTTTTTCCGCTAAGAACTTTTATTGAATCTCCCTGTATACACTATAATCCTCAAATAGTAGTTACTACAGTTCTTAAATACAGTATGAGAATCATAAAACTGAAAATATGATAATAGATGGTTCTAACTGCATTATCACAAAAGTGGGAACCCATCACAACAAGAAATATGAGTGTGAATGTAGACTTTCAAATTGTACAATTCCTTGAAAGACACTGTGTATATAGAACCACTAGGTAAATTGTCCAGACAAATTATGTTTGGTCTTGAGAGATAATCAAATGTGCATAAAAATAACATATGAAAGAAGCTTTTACTGTATTTAATAATGGAGGTTCACAATCATTCAACTACAATAATTACTTTATGCATTCTCTGAGTGTCTAATACTCTTCGTAAGCCATACTGTGCACTGTATATTATGCCTTGATGATATCAGTTTGTTTTATGAAGGAATATGATGGATTTTACTGAACTTTTGACTTTATCTGTTGCTTTTAAACTAATTGTTCTTGTCATCTCTTTTAACCGAAGTAGAATATAACACATACTGTAACGACATTCTCAAAATCAGTTCAACGCTGGTATAATTCTGCTGTAGATAAGGATTCAAGAACCAGCTCCTATCAATCAACTACAGTAAAAAGAAAGAAAGAATAAACAGTAAAAAATGGTTTTTATTATTGTGGGAGGAGATCGAGTCCAAAAAAAGAGGAAGAACAAAAGGGAAGAAGAAATAGAAAGAAATGACTCTTTATAGCTAAATTAACTATTTGCACTTCTGTTCATGCACACATCACAGTTTGATGGTTCAAACATTATTTCAATTTTTGCACATAAATAATTAGGAAGGCTGTACAAAATAATAGAAACAAGTGGTAGTATAAAACCAATTTTATGATTAATTGTTAGCTACAGAATACATTAGAAGGGGCTTTAAGAAAAACTCAAGTAACAACCATTGAGTAACTTGTTACTGTTTGACTCCTTGTGATCAGCACTTTTCTTCCTCATAGTGCTTCCTCTTGCCCATCTCAGTATTACTTCAAAATGGATGAAGGTCAAGAAAGTGGACTTAAAGTGTATATCCACCCTCTATATATATTTTTTAATATAATGTAGGACAACCCTGTCCACCACAAAGGCTATATAGATTTCTAATAAAAGAAATGACTGTATTTACATCCCCTCTGATACCGAACAGAAGTGTACTGCTTTTATAGGGGCAATAAACAATCATATCTAAATGTATACGTTTAGGGAACAAATGTAAAAAAAGTGCAAGACAGCTTTTATACTTTATGTAGGCCTGTTCTGTTTCCTCTGATTTCAAATTTTTAACAGCCATTATCTTTCATTCCATTTTCCTTTTTTCCCTGAGCATTAAGCCATGCAGGTGTGGACCTATTTTTTAAAATTTTTTTTTACATTTGCTATTTATAACAATATAAAAACATTTTTTTACAGCTGGGTAACTATAGACCTGTAAGTCTAACTTTAGGAAGACACTGGAAACTTTGTTACGGGATCATATTCTGAACTTTGGGGCATATTTATAAAGAAACGATGTTAGCGCAAAAAAATTACCGCCGCACATCGCGGCCGCGAAAATAGCGCTATCGCCGTATTTATAACGGCGAGCGCTATTCCCGCGATACCTATCGCGGCCGCGATGTGCTGCGGTAATTTTAAGTCCTCGCGGCGATACTGTATGTATCGCCGCGAAGGGACTTAAAATCCCTTCCTGACGCCGGTCCTAAGGGGGCGGGGCATACGCCCACCCCGCCACACCCCCCGCGGCGGCAGCGGCGACCACCCGCCGCGCCGCTTCCCAGCAGCCCCTCCCAACCCGTTCCCCGTTCGCGGCAATCTCGACGGGAGGCAGGAGGGGCTGCCGGGAAGGGCCGCAGCAGTGGTCGCGACACGGTGCCCTCCCGGCACCTCAGCCCGGCGTGGGGGGACGGAGGGAGCCGCTGGGGGGTGGAGGCTCCCTCCAGCGGGCCCTGAGAAGGGCCTTTTGGGGCTTAGGGGGTCCCGCAGCTCAACCGGGACCCCCCTCCCCGGCCCTTATAAGGGCCCTTGTGGCACTGACAAGTGGCTTTGGGGGGGTCCCGCAGCTGAAACCGGGACCCCCAGTGCGGCTCTTAAAAGAGCCCTTGGGCGACGTCTTCTTCTTCCAGTCCGCAACACCAGCTCCGCCAGGCCGCCGACCCCCGAGAGGTACCCCTGCGCCGCCAGGGGTACCCCCGGCGGGCGCCGGCGACTCAACGAGGCCGATGTTGCCGGGTCTTGATCCGATGCGACGTCTTCGGGCTGGCACACCAACCCCACTCAGGTCGCCGATGCCAGCAGACTCACTGCGGCCGCCAGTGAGCTTGCTGGCACCGCCGGCCTCAGTGGAGCCGATGTTGCCAGCCGCTTCTTCTTCAGCCATCTACTGCGATGGCATCTGAGTTGCGGCAGAAAGCTCCTCTTTATATAGGTTTGCAGAAATCCATAATCCGTTTCTGATTGGTCAATTTTTTAATACTTGCTTTACATTAACCAATAGATTTCTGGAAAGTTCTGAAATCTGATTGGTTAATGTAAAGCAAGTATTAAAAATTGACCAATCAGAAACGGATTATGGATTTCTGCAAACCTATATAAAGAGGAGCTTTCGCCGCGGAACTCAGATGCCATCGCAGTAGATGGCTGAAGAAAGAAGCGGCTGGCAACATCGGCTCCGCTGAGGCCGGCGGTGCCAGCAGGCTCACTGGCGGCCGCAGGGAGTCTGCCTGGCATGGCGACCTGAGTGGGGTTGGTGTCGCCAGCCCAAGACGTCGCCCAAGGGCTCTTTTAAGAGCCGCACTGGGGGTCCCGGTTCGAGCTGCGGGACCCCCGCCAAAGGCACTTATCAGTGCCGCAAGGGCCCTTACAAGGGCCGGGGAGGGGGTCCTGTTTCGAGCTGCGGGACCCCTAAGCCCCAAGGGCTCTTGTTAGAGCCGCAAGGGCACTTGTAAGTGCGCAAAGGCCCTGATAGGGCCGGGGAGGGGGGTCCCGGTTCGAGCTGCGGGACCCCTTAAGCCCCAAAAGGCTCTTGTCAGAGCCGCAGGCACTTGTAAGGCCGCAAAGGCCCTGATAGGGCCGGGGGGGGGTCCCGGTTCGAGCTGCGGGACCCCCTAAGCCCCAAAAGGCCCTTCTCAGGGCCCGCTGGAGGGGCCTCCACCCCCCCAGCGGCTCCTCCCGTCCCCTCCCCGGGAGCGGCCGGGGCGGGGGGCTTGGAGGGGTTGCCGGGGAGGGTGTGCGCGGCGGGTGGTCGCGACCACCTGCTGGCCTTCCCGGCAGCCCCTCCTAGCCTCCGCTTCCGAGATTGCCGCGAACGGGGAACGGGTTGGGAGGGGCGCTGGGAAGCGCGGCGGCGGGTGGTCGCCGCTGCGCCGCGGGGGGGTGTGGGGGTGGGCGTGTCTCCCGGGCGGGTGGGTGCGACCACCCGCCGGGGTTGCCTGCCATCCCCGCCGCGGGAGGTTAGTTATCACGCCGCGGGAGGTTAGTATCGGCTGACTTCGCCACCTTCAAGGTGGCGAAGTAAAACAGCCGATACTAGCCGAGCGAAACCAGTAAGCCGTTATAGAACGCGGTAACAGGTAAGTATCGCCGCGAAAGGTTACGCTCGTTAACTTTTCGCGGCCGTTTTCGGACTTTTAAATCGCGGTAAACGCGATTTATGCGTTAAGTCCGCGAAAACGGCCGCGAAAGTTAACGAACCTTTATAAATATGCCCCTTTGTCTTCAGAACTGATCTTATAAAGTAGTGTGCATGATTTATGAGAATAGATTATGTCAGTCTAACTCGCTGGTTTATACAGAAGTTAGTAAGAAGTTAGATTCAGGCACAGCAGTGGATGTGGTATACTTGGAGTTTGTGAAAGCTTTTGATACTGTGTCACACAGGTAACTATGTATAAACTCATGTCTGTTGGCCTAGAAAAAAACATTTGTACATGGATTGGGAATTGGTTGTTGGCTTGAGTACAGAGAGTCGTGGTCAATGGAGCCTAATCTATGTGTGCTAAAGTTCTAACAGGGTTATTCAATAAAAGTTCTTATCATTAAAAATGGTGCTAATTTTGCCCGAACCAATCAGATGTTTTCAAATGGTAAATAACATCTGATTGGTTGGGACAAAATTAGCTCCATTTTTAATGATAGTAACTTTTATTTAATCTCTCTGTAAGTGTTTCAGGGCAGCAGAATGATGAGATTCAATTGCCCCTTCTACACCATAAATGGATCTGTGCTAATTGAATCTCTATTGGAATAAGATTTGGGGGTTCTAGTAGATAACTGACTTTGCTGTATCCAGGGGAAAACTGGCCCAGTAGTCTCAGGGGCAAATGCCCCCGGTCTGGTCTGCCACAGAAGATAGTAATAAGTCACATGCTTGAAATGCACAGTGCATGCCTCTAGCTCTAACATGGACAAGGTACAGTAAACTCCTCCTCCAGACCATTTATCAGTCAGCCCTCCAGTTCATTAGCAGTGTTAGTCAGCCCTCCAGTTTATTAGTGAGTCGTCAGCCCTCTATTTCATTAGCCTATGTTGTTAGCCTTTCAGATATTAAGCCAATGTAAGTCATCCCTCCAGTCAGTGCTGTAATTACCGCCCCTGCCACCCCACGACTGCGGGGGAGCCCGGGTGGTAGAAGGCCCCATCACCATCACAAGCCCGGATCTATGCAGTAGATCAGTATCTGTACAAGTCTGCCAAGATCTCCTAAGCCGCAACCAGCCGTTTTTTTTAAACAGCTGATCGCGTGTATGCAGGAAACGCCCCTGCCTCCAGTTCATTAGCTTGTGTTAGTCAGCCCTCCAATCCATTAGGAACAAAGGAAACTTTGGGTAAGTATAACTTGGCTTAGAGAGTGTACCCAGGGGTGAGGACTTAGTGATTCAGGTCCTCACCCCAGGTACTTGTAAGGGGAAGAGGGAAGATTTTAGTACAATTGTCCTTTAACCAACACCATACACTTGAAAATATAAAATGGGAGTAGTAGTCTTAAAAATGGGTGTAACTTAAACAAAGTGTGGGACCTTAGCAAAGTGGGTGTGGTCAAAAATGTTGCAGTGTACTGTGAAAGGGCCATTTGGTTGTATTTTTACCCCAGGCCAAAAGGTCCCTGTCCTCTCCTGGCTGTATCAAGCATTGCCAGCAATGGCTAGAGCTAACAAGATATTGTCTTGTATAAAGAGGGGAATAGATTCAAGGGAGTAAAATACTATTCGCATTATACTCCTTTACAGAGCACTGGTAAGGCCTCATTTGGAATATATGGTGTAGTTTTGGAATCTTATATACAAAAGGGACATCTTGGAAATGGAAGGAGAGCGGAACGGGAGAGAAGGGCGGCTAAAATTATAAAGGGAATGGAGGGGCTTGACTAAGCAGGCAGTTAAAGGGTGATGTATAGGGATGGCCAGTTCGTGGATCCGAACCCAGATCCGCCGCGGATTTATCCCGTTCGCGAACGGCGGATTTTTCCGGATTTTCCTGAACTCCGAACCCGGGATTTCGTGTTTTCTAAAATTTTCGAAATTACGAATTTCTTGTATTTTCTAAAATTTTCGAAATTACGAGGATTTCTCGTATTTTCTAAAATTTTCGAAATTACGAGGATTTCTCATATTTTCGAGGATATTTTTTATTTTAATGGATCCTCGCGGATCCTCGAGCGGTCCGGATTTTGCGAAGTTCGGACATCTCTAGTGATGTATAGAGAGTCGCCATCTCTCCTGTTTGTCCCCGTAATCCAATGTTCCGAGGTGAAAGCACTTCTCTATCGATTGGGAATGGGTTTAACCCAGTTAAGGAGCTGATATTGGTTTAGTGCATTGGTTGCAGCAAGTGTGTGATCCTCTTTTTGAACTCTGCCGCAACTGCCGTTAAGCTGCTCCTAAAGCCCCATAGTCCTCTGTACATCGCCACAAAGGGGTTAACATGGCTTTAAGAATAAAAAAGCAGATAGCGTCTCTTTGTACATCTTCTAGATAGTAATCTTATCTTGTAGAGGAACAGCAAGGAAAACACATATAAAGAACTATTACACTATTAATTTTATTGCAAATATTGCATGGAATAGAGAAAAGATATAATACACTTGACTCTGGAAATATACATTGGCACATTTCTTTAGGCCCATATTTAAAAACAAGTTTGCAGTTGATGTAGGATTACATTTATGACCGAACGTTTGGAAATCTATGAATGTAAAAGTAATGTAGTATTTAATGGGCCTTCGCGAATCTATGATCACTGTCGTGATCATAAATTTACAATCACAATCTTAGATTTACGATTGTTGATTTATGTCCGCAAACGTAAATATACAATCATGGTAACAAATGTTAAAGGTGCAGTATTGATAAAGTAATACCAAGCCTTTATAACTATGGCCCTAAATTTCATTCAAAAACAGGCTTATAAAGATTGTAGTCTTGCCCTTTTTGTGAATTGACTGGCTACTTCTGTGACTTATCAACTAACTGAATTATTAGGATTGGTACAGTTGCAGAGTAGAATATATTCCTGGTTTAAATAGGGTATAAATTGATGAAGAGGTTTGAAGCTGTGAAGGGTCAGTAGGTCTGATTTTAGAACAAGCATAAAAAAGGCGAAGTGGTCATTTTCACAGTGGATTAATAATTTTTTTAAAGGGCGACTACACAGAAAAAAATGTAATTTTTAAAAATGAAAAGGGCCGGGGCAGGGAGGTAGAATTAATTATTCCTATCTCCCAATATCACTTTGTCACGGAGCACCAGCATGTACAGTTTCCATTTGCCAGATTAGTGTCCCAGACTTTTCCTTAATAAAGATAGCGCTGAAGGACCTCTGGGAATCCAGGATGTCGGTATAATTCAGTAGCATTCGGTTTTCATTAAGCTTGGTTTGACCTGAGATGGAATCTCTATTTGGTTAAACTTTAATTATGTGTTTGTTGCATAACCCAATTATACATACAGGTGATGGGACCTTTCCTTAAGCTAGGTACACACGATGAGATATTTCGGTCCGATCGACCGATAGTTCAGTGTATCGGTCGATCAGACCGAAATTATCGCACCTGAATGCGCCCATGTCCGACCGACCGTTTGTCCGAATCGGACGATCGGGCATGGTGGAAAACCTCGTCCGGCTTTTCTGATAAGAACTTAAGAGGGTTATTTACACAGCCTTGCTCTTAAATAGCATTGTCCAACAAATCACTGTAATAAGGAACATGTCTTTAACATACAGAATTGTATGTCCCTGTGGCCAATGCATGTGTCAAATTGACCATGATTTTTTTCTTTGGAAAAAAAGCAATTGTTATAATACTGTCATGTTGCCATGTCACACTTTATATTTTGTTGTTTGATGTATTTTTTTAATGTATGTTACGCTGTTTTGGGTACAAATTCTCGCCATTACATGTTCCACCACAAAGACAAAAGTAAAGAAATCAAAAGATTTCCGTCCTTTCTAAATATGGCCCTAAATGTATAGGACCGTTAATCCAACTTGCAGGCAGGACATATCTTAGTATGGCACGATACAGGAAACACTGGACTAGGTTTGGCTTTAGAACACAGGACACCAAATAACTATAAGGTATTGGTGAGATGGAATTATAAGAGATAAAAAGATCTCGACACAGTTCAGTATCTTTTATAATGGGGTTTTAGATCCTGTGGCCATCTGCACTCTATTATGTCTTTATTGTACAGTTGGAATTATGTCTGTTTATTACCAGACGTAACCTTTTTTGTTTAAAAAGTTACACTTTCAATTAACCTGTCATTTGAAAATTATTTCAAAGAGCACATGTGTGTTTTCTGCTAATGTAAAAAAAAATCGTGTTGTTCCTCTTGGATAGCTCTGTTTTCTACCCTGCTACTTTCCCTCAGTATTTTCCTTACTGTTGCTTGGATCTTCTTTTCCTAGTTGTGTTGTCCTTTCACCCTTAAAATATGTCACCCTTTGTAAATAGCCCTGCTAATTTCCCTTCAAATGGGTATCATTAAAATGAACCTAGTCAGTTATTGAGCTGATCTGGTCTTTTTACACATGATGCCTACCGTGCATTTCTAACAATTACTTCAGAGAAAGACAAATAACCCTGTCCAAAGGGCCACCCAATTTTATGGGCTTTTTTATATTTACATTCCACCTGCCTGCAGTTTTGTAGTTTTAGTTGCTTTGCCTCAAACATCACCATAGTTCTCCGATCCACAATGTCTCCTTGCGTGTAGACATGAATGTTCAAGAAAGACAATTATGTCATCTGCATATAAACCTATGGTTTTGGTAAGTGTATTAGGATCTGGCGTAGATCATATTGTAAAAGCAATGCCTCCAATGCCAGGGGGAAAAGGTGTGGTGACAGGGGACAGGGAAACTTGGACTTTATGAATTGAGACTAGTAATGCTGAATTTTATTAGATTCTAAAAAAAATAGCTATCCAGTCCGTTTATAACTATTCAACAAATCCACCAGTACAAACTCTTCTAGACTAGAACACAGTTACACAATTTCCCATACAATCTCTGACCCTTACCTAACCATATTAAATACCTTGGGGCTTATTTGAGAGGTGCAAAATGTTGCCTGTGCTGTTAATCTACAGCAACCAATCAGATGTTATCAAATATTTTTTAACTGTAGCATACACTGGTAGAAAAAGGTAAAATCTGTTTGGTTGAGACAAATTAACAGCCTGGACACATTTTTTTACCTTTTATTAAATAAGCCTCTGTTTTTAAAAAAATTATAATATTAAACAAGGGTACAAATACAGTAGTAGACTAGACTCATCTACATATTTTTCGAGGTGATCCTATCCCCCTATTACACAAAAAAAGATATCAATGTGTCTAAATAAAACTGTTACCCAAATGGGAGTTATTCCTTATTTATGTTGTGCACTTAAAAAAACATTTATATGTAAATGAATACATGTAAGCAGCACTTACTGATGTGTTGGTGTTGAAGTTTGCTAAAGCTCCAGTCCGTTAGTCCCCTAAGGGACTGAGACTACATGACTCTCTGTGAGGGCAAGCATGCTCAGTAATCCCAATGAGGCTGCATTAAGCTAGGTACACACAGTACCGACAAAGCCACAATACCGTTGGAACCGACGGTACCAGGTTTTTATCGCCATTGTGTGTGGTCGCTTTCCTAAATGAGCGCACGCCTGCTAAACGTTCGGGTCGGCCGAGAGATTGTTTGCAAAAGACCTTCAGCCAAGGTAGTCTCCCCTAAAGGGAGACTGCTGCGGTCGAGGGAAAAATGACAGACAGGATCTGTGTGTAGCTTTAGACATTTCCCACCATGCATCATGTAACAACTGTCACCATTCCAGCTACAGAAAAACTATACATAACAGATGACTTTATGATACTAAGGCACTTGATTGACAGCTGAAATGTAAGATGTTCCAAATTTGATATCTAGGGGACAGATCAACAAAAAATTGGTACAGTGATAGTTGGAAAGAATTATAGTTTCCTGTAACGGGCAATTAAAAAAAAAAGAAATTTCCCAATGTACATATCCTTTAAAGACTGATCTCCAGTTTTAGGTGGTGCTTGTAGAAATCTCTGCTGATAAATGCTGCACAATTGGTTATTATATTTAATGTTTAATATGTGTGGTTGATGAGATTAACCCTAAAACAACAAGTGCTGAATATAAATTTAGTAACATTAACCACTCAATTAACTGTGCTTTATGTTGTATTCTAGAGACCTTACTCTGGGCGTTCCTATAACACCTCTTAGCCACTATCCAATCACGCCCTTAACACTTGGCTGTGATATGCTAATTGGGATTTTCCAGGGTACATAATTGCCACAGATTCTTGTACAAGTCATTCTGAATTGAGAAAGCCAGTCGGATGACTAGCGAAACGTCTTCAAGAACTAAACTTTAAGTCCAGTTGATCTAACTGAATACAACAGATATATTCTAGTGTGTTTTTCTGCAGCTGGATTCTCTTTATTACATCATCCAATTGTATTCATTTAATTTTGAGGCTGGTCCCTGGGGACAGAAGAGGGTGTCCACATTGCAGTAGATAAGCAGGGGAATAATCCACCATCAGAATGATATAGTGGATAAGTATACATTTTTAACATTCGAAAACTCGGCTACAGTTGTTTTTAGCACTGAATGGTCTTTTTAAAGAATCAAACAATAAGTGGTGCCTTTTTCTTTTTACCTTTGTCTAACAGAAGAGGCAGTGCAGTCCACTAATTATTCTTTTTACAAGATTTGGATTATTATTAGTATATTTTACAGTAGTTAAATTTACAGTAGAAAGATGTGTTCTATCTAAACAAGATAAAAAAATACTAAATAATTTTTATAGCTTCTGCACCTTTAGTAAACAAAGATTAAGATGGTGTCTGCAGTACACGGGGAAAGGTGGGGATTTTTTTTAATGACAGCTGAGACAGAGGCAATGTACTATGGGAAGATATTGATTTGTTTGTTGCTAGTTTTGGGGGGCAATGAAATGCAATCACAGCCTTTGGTACATTCCCTTAAATATGTCACCTCTGTGACAAAAGGGATGAAGGGAAAGAGACGTCAATATTCCAAAAGAAAAGAAACTGCAGCAGTGACTTGTTTCAGCAACTATAAATAAACCTGTATTCTGCACTTCTAATACTGAATCTAAAAGATTACTTTTGCCAATGGGTTTAACAAGAGTTTAACTTAAAAAAATAGCGAATTTCCCAACCTGTACTTCATTCAACCTGGACACAAGTCTGGAATAAGTGAAACAGCATAGAACATAGATGTAGAAAATACATTAAAAAGATTGCAGAGAAAGATGTACCGTAACTGACAGACAGACACAAGGACAGTGACAGACAGCAGGTTAGAATATATAGACATTCTTTTCTGGATTTTGTTACATCCTGAGTTGCATCCAGCAACACTCACACCCTCCTTGGGCTCCAATTTCGCCTGCAAACAGATCCCTCATTTGGTGCTCGAGGAGGCTTTATATTCAGCATCCTGTAGGTCTGTTCATTACCTGACTGCTCAGCTACACAGAACAAGACAGAGTAAAGCCTGTGTGACTCACAGCTATGAGAGCAATCCTGCCTACCTTTCTTATCTATTGCCTAGGGGAAATAGCTGGCACCATTGGTAAGTACAGGTTAAAAGTTACATGATATTTTACATAGGGTTTTAATTGGTAAACTTATATAGGATTACACTGTTCAATAAATGTTTATATTTAATACTTTTAGTATTAGTACTTAGGACAACCAGTCTGTTACTTTTCAGCTCTTGTTGAAATACAATTTTCTGCATCAAACAGATTCTGGGGATAATTCTAAATGGAAATACCTTTTAAAGGATGGGCATCCTTTGGAAGTCTTTGCCACTCTGTGTTACCCAGAATGCTTTGTTCTCAAACCCCAGATTTAGTATGCACTTTTAATACAATGGATGATCATTTATAAGATTTCACTATTTTCACCAGCACGGAATTATATTATCACAGGCGATTTACAGGCTTATTTAATAAGCAAGGAAAAATTTGCCTGTCCGGGCTGATAATTTGCAGCAACCAATCAGATGTTCCTTTTTTACTGGTCTAGTACAATTAGAAAACATTTGAGTCCTGATTGGTCACTGCAGATTAACAGCACAGGTAAAATTTTGCGTCTCTAGCTGAATAAGCCCCTTAGTGATTTAAACAAATTGCCTGCCGTGGGCTTATGGTGTTTATACCTAAACCCACACTTAATGGCATTAATACATTATATATATATATATGTATATCTGCCGTATCTATCTATATATTTATAAATTGGTTATATATGTTTGGGAGCTGCCACACTGTTTCCCTCAGAAACTATTTTTAAAAAACTTTTGCCCATTAGTACATTTTCCCTGTGCCATTTGTTATTGGCATGGCAATTAACCTTTTAAATACTCCATGTTGTGTGAAATTTTTAATTTTTTTAATTTTTATTTTTCTACTTCTTGGAAGTATGAACAGATGATTGAATGCTCTTTGCAAGAATCAAAATAATAACACATTTTGCCGAAAGAAAACACAAGAATTGCAATAGGCTATAACATCTGTGGTATAATCATCCATACTGCTGTTGGCTTTACTACACTCCTGATGCTGCCAAGATTTTCAGTGACTATATGCAACAGAGAAGCCTATATCTATAATTACCCATCAGGGACTTGTGTCATTGTTGAAAACAAATCTATTGGCTGGGTTATAATCTCAAACAGCGATAAGGATGCAATTAAGTATTTTTTACATTTTAGGTTTTTTTTTTTAATACAAGATTGCATATTGTTAATGCTGGGACTCACTGTTAAAAGGGGAAGGTATTTACAGATGGGCTTATTACTTCCTGATATGTTTTAGTGCAGAAGCTTTCAAATGTTAAAAAAAATTGTCAACAAACCAGTGGAATAGAAGGTTTATAGTTCTGGAAACAGTTAATTTTAAAAATTTTTTTGGGATTAATCAATGTATAAACTCTGTATTCACTACATTCAGTAGTGATATACCCAGACTGGCATACCTTATATATCACATCAGGCAAACATTTACATAAAATTATTTGCATCACTACCATGGTTGTGATTTCTTTAAAATATAAATAAAAAGGGCCTCTCCGTAATGTTTATGTATCTATAAATGCAGGACACAGCAAGGTAGACAGCCTAAAACTAGCCACAGATGAAGGTATGTTTGTTCAATAAATTCAATCAACTGTCATTTCAAAATCCAAACTAAACTATGAACTGAATCAGATTTAGATTTTTTTCTCCGGCAGCAAGTTGCATAATTAATTAATGAAACAGGTATCAACGAAAATGTCTAAAAACCCTTCGCCAATCCAGGTTGATCACTACTACACTCGATATCAACATCTCAATGCAATTCAATCAAAAAAACCAAATGATGTATGTATAGCTAGTCCAACAACATCAATCCATTCCCCCAGAAAGTGACATGTTAGGAAATAGTATTTTGATATAACCTGCCCTGCAGCACTTTCTGTTCTTAATGCTTAATATTGTGTCTGGATAGATTAGATGACTGGGTCTAGAAATAGCTTTCAGCATAGCAGCATACAGTATGTAACAATGTTTTATTAAGCTCGGAAAACACTTCTTAAATATTCTAAATTTTGCCAGGTGCTTGTGGGTAAACAGGGTATGCAGCACTGTAATTCTTCTCTGTGCCCAGCAGGTGGACAAGTGGTAAAGCTGTCAAAGGCAGCACATGACACATGCCTTAGGCTAAAAAACAGTATTATTGTCTCCTACCCCCTTGGGAACTTTTTATTGAGCTGGAAGTGCCCTTTAAAACAACACTGTGCCCTTTTGTGGGTTTACTTTACCTTTAATGTCTACATCCATCAACCACAAGAATATACTCCCTTATATGAGTTCAGTCACTATTGCACGCATCTTCTGATAATAATTACCTTACCCATTAACACTGCTAAAAGATCATTTTTTTTACTTAATTATAATTTGTTGTTTTTGGAAGTAAAAAACAGTAAAAAATAAAAGCTGTATGAAGCAGGAAGAATTTCAGAATATAGAAAAATATAAAACACATTTTGAAAGTAGATATAAAACATTTTTCTAGAATAGAAAACCCTGGGCCACATTTATAATTCAACAAAAAGTGAGAAAGGAGCAGTGGTGGTATATAACATATACTAATCCGATAAGTGTATAAAATGGACGGTGTGAAGGAGGAGAGGAAGAAACATTCCACCTGGATTAAGCAGTGGTCTGAGTGCACATGCCTTTAACCCATTGCTGAATACTGCAATTCCAAAACCTTCAGTAAATGAAGATAATCCAATTGCTTTGGCTCCAGTTCAACAACCAAAATTACATATACATAAAAGGGTGTACTTAATCATAGGTACCTATGAAGACTTAATATGTTACTTTGTATGTTACTATGTTACCATTATTTAGGTAGGGGTATTTTTAATTTGGCTTGATAAAGCCAAATTCCTGTTGCTTCTTTTTCTTCTTCTTCCGTTTTCTTCTTCTGCTTTTTTGGACAGTATCTCCTCCCACAGTTTTTGAGCTAGAGACATGAAATTCGGTACAGACGTGTGGGGCATATAAAAGAAGTGTGCTATATTCTAGCTATGTAATCCGCAGAAGTGTTACTGCGTTATCGACAAATTTCGGGACTTCTTTTCCGATAGACTATAATGGTAACAATCCTCAAATGTGGATATTTCTAAACAGTTTGTTTCATGGTCATAAATACAAACGGTGATACCCCCAACCCCCCACACAGACACAGATACACCCACCTATTGATCTACCTTTCCATTAACATGGAAGCCATACTTAAAGGGTAACTATAGTCAAAAAACTAATTTTGATAAATCATCAATAAAAGTTAGTTCTATGGTCATACATGCAAAAATATATACCCCCCACCTAACATGGGTACACACACCTACTGACCTACCCTTTATTCCTTTGGCAGCCATACTTAAAGGATAAATTAAGTCAAAAAAACTAATTTTGATATATCCTCACTAAAAGTTATTTTTATGATTGTAAAATAATCACCCACCTATTGACCTACCTTTCCATTCCCATGGAAGCCATATTTAAAGGGTAACTATAGTCAAAAAACTAATTTTGATCAATCATCAATAAAAGTTAGTTATATGGTCATACATGCAAAAAAACATACCCCAACCTCACATACGTGCACACACCTACTGACCTACCCTTCCATTCCTGTGGCAGCCTTACTTAAAGGTAGAGATGGACTAGAAGTCGAACAGACTCAGACTTTTCAAACTGTCCCTGACCCGGATTTCTCGGACTTTCAATAATTTTCGGACTTTCGATAATTATCAAAAGTTCAAATGTTCGAGGCGCTAATATGCAAGGAAAATGTCTATTATACCAATACATGAGTAAATATTGAATTACCAAATATGTAAGTAAAATGTCTATATAGCAATACCCAAGTAAATATCGAATTATCAAATTTGCAAGTAAAATGACTATTATACCAATACGCGAGTATATATCGCTTATGGGATAATTATCAAATGTTCGAACGCGAGAGCTCAAAAGTAGAATATGAAGTATGGTAGTTGAGGATCCTGCACACCTAAACCATAAAATATCACGTGTTCAAATGCTGGGTGCTCCGGCGTCTGTGCTCGAAATTAGGCGTGTGAGAGTAAAATCGATTTTTCGAAAGTCCTGGAATATTTAAACGTGTTCCCCAGACCATTTCCCAGGTCCAACAGCCATTTACATTAAGTTACCACTGATATTTTAATTGTATTTAATTCAAATTTTTCGAACTATTTGACCCCCATTGACTTTTATGGAAATTCGAACTTTCCATATAGTTTGAAAGTTCGAAAACGGACCGAACTTTTGAATGTTCGGCCATCTCTACTTAAAGGGTAACTAAAGTAAAAAAAAGACAAATTTTTCCTCAATAAAAGATAGTTTTTGGTTGTAAACACAAAAATAGACATACCCCCTAAACCAGACCCAGGTACACACACCTACCAATCTACTTATCCATTAATGTGGCAGCCATACTTAAAGGGTAACTAAAGTAAAAAAAAATAATTTAGATTTATCCTCAATAAAAGATAGTTTTATGGTTGTAAACACAAAAAAAGACACTACCCCTCAACCAGACCCAGGTACACACACATACTGATCTACTTATCCATTACTGTGGCAGCCATACTTAAAGGGTAATGTCAATAAAACAAATTTTGATTAATAATCAAAAAAGCTGTTTTTTTTAACCCCCAACGTGATATAGGTAAACATACATACTGGCCTACCTTTCCATTACTGTTGCAGCCATACTTAAAGGGTAACTAAAGTTGAAAAAACTAATTTTGACCGATCATCAAAAAACTTTAAACTTCCAACCTGATCCAGGCACACACGCCTATTTTCCTTCCTTTCCATTTTCATGGCAGCCATATTTAAAGGGTAACAATAGTCAAAAAAACAATTTTGACTAATCATCAACAAAGGTTTTGTTTTTTTTTAACCCCCAACCTTACCCAGGTACACACTACGACCTACCTTTCCATTACTGTGGCAGACATACTTAAAAGGTAATTAAAGTCAGAAAAATTAATTTTGACCAATCATCAAAAATGTTGTTTTTTAACCTGCAACCCGAGACAGGTACACATACCTACTGCCTACTCTTCCATTTCTGTGGCAGACATACTTAAAGGGTAACAAGATCATTAATCAAAAAACGTTTGTTTTTAACTTTCAACTTGTATGGGTACAATACACCAACTGAGCCTCCCATTCATTCATGTGGCAATCAATTTAAAGGGTAAGTATAATAAATAACACATTTTGACCATCATCAAAAAAGTTATCCCCCAACCTGACATGAGTACACACACCAACTGACTTGCCTTTAATTCATGTGACAGCCATATTTAAAGCGTAAAGCTGGGTACACACGATGAGATATTTCGGTCCGATTGACCGATAGTTCAGTGTATCGGTCGATCGGACCGAAATTATCGCATCCGAAAGTGCCCATGTCCGATCGACCGTTCGTCCGAATCGGACGAAAGGACGATCGGACAGGGTGGAAAACCTCGTCCGATCGTGCGGTCTTCTATGGACCGCACGATCGGTCGCGGTGACTATCGGACGCGGCTGCTTTTGCCGCGACCGACAGTCCTTCCTCCTGGCCGACCGTTCGAAAGTATCGAACGGTCGGTCAGGAGGAAAAATCGATAGGTGTGTACCCAGCTTAAGTAAACAACAATGTCCTCATTGGCATTATTGAGTTTTACAATCTGCAGCACAAACGCACACATTCCCTTCCAAATGCCTTTCAAGCCAAATTCATAGTTTATACTTAAACTTTCCCTTTCTAGTTACTTAATGATATTCTTGTTTAAAGATCAATATTTTGGTATCATTATTTAGGTATTAGTAGTGTTGTTTACCAAATGGTGGCCTTATATAAAACAGACCTCTTTAAAAATCAATAAAATCTTTCACTACAGAAAGGCCTCTAGGTATTGTCAACACCCCCCCCCCCCTTTAGCACAGGGAGATAAAAAGTGATTGAATAATTCTTCTGTTTCGGGGTGAATCACACTGAGCATGTCTGGGGTCACTCAGCTAGGATAGGAGGCAGTGCAAGGCTTTCTGCACTGAAATAGTTTGCTGCATATCATTTTAGAGCATAGAAAATCAAGTGATACAGTATGTTGTTTTAAACAGCAACCATAGTGCTTAGAAATGGTTCACTTCCAGCCCAATAAAGTGCATTTAACCAAGGAGGTATTGTTTTCCAGTCTAAAGCCTTGTAAAAATGTCCAACTGTCCGACTCCCAAGTGTATGCGTTCGTTGTTTGTCAATCCACCACAGCGGATCAAGGGACGACGCCAGAGCAAATGCATACACACTCATTACTATTGACTGAAACAGGCATTATTTGAGCATGTATCTTGCGTGTGTCGGGTGTCTTATTGAATCTGTGTACGGACCTTAAGGCTTGCCATGTGCTGCGTTTGACAGATTTACTTCTTGCTCTCCTGCTGCCCCCTCTTTCTAACAGAGAACACATATTAAAAAGGGAAGGGATATTATTTAATTCTGCTCCTCCTCCCCTTAACTCCAATGCAACAACCAAACTATGCAACAACCGACTACTTCTGCTAACGGTTTAAGTTCCACAGGTGTATGCTTAAGCCCAGTAAGTCTGTCAGAGACAAATGTATACTTTGGAAAGTATAAGACCTTGGTAATCACCTTATTATGGCTGATCAACTTTCAAATCAGTTTTTATATCTCTTCAGCCCAGTCTATTATTCTTTCTTTGGAGCATTTTTAAAGAAATAAAAAAGGAACTATTATAAAAAGTGGACACTGTTAAAATAAAACAGTATGCAAATCTCACATTGTAAATACTGAGTATTGAAACAAATGAAATACGTTGCTCACAGAATCCTTCTTTTAAGGACACATCTCACTGAAGCCTAAAGCCCCCCGCATACCCCCTTTCTGTAGTTCTGTAGATAAGAATGTAACTGTTAATTATGAGATTTTAGATTGCAAGCCCTAGATTAGAGTAAAGCTGAGATACCTTTTATTGGCTAACTAAATACAAAAATTAAGCAAGCTTTCGGGAGTCCTAAGCCACCTTCATCAGGCTGGATGTTACAAGCACTAGATTGACATTTCTCTATTCCCTAATTATACCGGTCTTTAATAATTAAGCAATATAGGGTAAAGTCTCTCCAGTGCTTATTTCGCTACATAAAACACATTATGTAATGTACACAAGAATCCAACGTTAAGACTATCAGGGTTATTCAATAAAAGTTCTTATCGTTTAAAATGGTGCTAATTTTGCCCCAACCAATCAGATCTAATTTAACATTTAAAAGCTAACATCTGATTGGTTGGGGCAAAATTAGCACCATTTTAAACGATAAGACCTTTTATTGAATCTCCCTGTTAGTCTTTGAAACAGAAATTAAGCAGGTAATCATCCATATACTCGAGTTTGCAGGTAATGGAAAATTATTCCCACCATCTGTACAGCAGATGGTTTGCACCAATTCATGTTCTCTCTCTGTCAGCCTTAATCTTACTAATCTTATAGATATGTAAATATTGTAATCTAATACTAATCAAATTCCCAAGGAAAAAAAACATAGAAATCTAAGGAATGTCTAATAATTTAAAGAACATCTTCTGTAAATCTCACCCAGTTCTGGTTATTGGTTACCCAGTCCAGTGCATTTTTAATGTCGCTACCAAGGATTTAAGAAAAATATATCCAATCATTAGTTTACTTTTAAGACTAAAATGCCTTATTATGTTTGATCCCTAGTAAAGCACATGATACTTCCGTCACATATTTACAGCAGATTCCATTGGAGTCTGATATTGACTTTGCAGGTTTTATATATACACATGAAGAATCATTCCTTATTTTCTTTTTATATAAGGATGGTTCACGACAATGACACACTGTTTTATGTTTTCCTGTTGTAAAGTTAGCCAATAAAGATCCAACAGGAATTTTCCATCTAGATTTTTCATCTAGTTTCCGATTGCTATTTGGAGTCAGGAAGGAATTTCTCCCCCATTTTTTTAGCTGAGGTTTTTGCCTTCCTCTGGATCAACTGGTAGGTAGGGTTAAAAAAGGAGGGTGAAAAGGTTGGACTTAATGAATGTCTTTATTCAAACTCAATTACTATGATGCAGATGACAGTAGTTAGTTGGCATTAGGATCTATCTATACACCTTATAATCTAACGAGATTTGAAGAATATCTGCCATGTGTATGGCTATCTTAATTTCTGCCCTCCCACCCAATTAAATATAGGCAATATTTATATGATTGGTCTTAGCCAATCACTGAGCGGCTGCTGGTCCGTACCAGGATCGCAAGAAGGAGGGTGATGGAACTATGGCAAGTATATTTAGAATCCGAATTTGCACTTTTTAACCTAGCAAGGTCTAGGTTTGGGGACATTTTTTTAGCAAGATCCTCATTTTCGTGTGGGGGTGAAGATGGCCTTTAAGCAGAGACATTTCTTTACATAATTACTGGCAAGTAGCTATTACTATTACCAGCCTGTATCACATATACCAAGAGGAGCAACATAAAAATACAATTCCTTGAAGCATCATTATCATTGTGGGTACGCATAAAAATTCTTCCAACCATGTCAGCATAAACCGAGTTTGGTAGGTAAAAACTAGTTATTTGAGCCATTTCTGTAAGCCAGAACATGCTTGGTCACTCCCTTTTTATTATGAGATCAAATTAATGTTGAGCAGATCTGAGTTCAATCTATTGGTCTGGCCCTCCATGACAGTCCCAGTTTCTAATTTGGCCCCCTGGAAAGTAAAATTTCCACCCCTGTCATAGAGCATGGGAAGGAGGTTGAGTATTGCATCTATTCAGGTATAAATGTAGTGGTTGGGGGTTGGTAACTAACAAGTAGCTGGGTTTTTGTGTTAAAGGGAAAGTCCAGCCCTAAAATGAAAATTTACATACAGGTAAATCGCCCCCCAAACCCCTAAACGGTAATAATTTGAAATGTGAAATATATAAGTCTAACCAGAAATCCTGCACAATGTCCTGTTTCCCCTGTTTCTGCTTCCTGGTTCTTCCAGTTAGCAACTGTCAGTCATGGATTTGACAGGTGACATCACAGCCAATGACTGAATGGCAATCCCCTTTCTGCCTCTTCTGAGCATGCCCAGACTCAGTACAGGCTCAGTACAGGTTTCTAAATTTCTCAGTTTTCATGAGGCCTCCAGAAGCATAGCAGGTATACAGTAATGATTTCATAGGACAAACTATGATATATCAACATATTATAAAGAGGCCATTCTTTCTAAAAGATGTTCTTATGAGGGTGGAGTTGTCCTTAAAGTGTGGACATGTCCTTTACAGTAGTTTTGGTGTTTGAAATCAACCTTAACATAAATATGGGGTGAATAATTCAATTTGGTTTGGAATTTGGAATTTAGTGATGCAAATGTATAACTCTATAATACATTGCCTTCTTTGCACATTCTACAGGTGTTTCCCAATGGACCTCCTGGTTTAATGTTGATCACCCTGAGGGCGACGGAGATTATGAAACAGTGGAGGCTGTTCGTTTCTACTACAAAGATCGTTTGTGTGCTAAACCTGTAGCATTGGAAGCCAGGACAACTGACTGGATTGCTCCAGAGGATACAAAAGAAGTAGTGCACTCCAGCCCAGAGAAAGGTTTTTGGTGCATAAATAAGGAGCAGAAGGAAGGCATAGTTTGTTCCAATTACCATGTCAGATTTCTGTGCCCTCCTGGTATGTAGCAGTTTATGGAAACATATATAGCTATATTAAGCAAAATTAATGAAACTACATTACATTACTCTAATTTGGGTGGATTGTTCAATTCATCTCTTGGGTACTTCATTCAATGTCCCCCTTTTCCATTTGAGAGAGAGTATTTCTGTGTTTATTACTATTTTCCATTTAGTTCCAGCTTATGTGTAGTGATTGTTTTTTTTATACATTTGTTCTAGCAATCAATTTCCTGTCTATGCAGATGGTGTTTATCATAATAGTCATTCATTAATTCATAGGCCGTTTGGATGCTACGATTGTTTATTATTGTCAACACCCTTCTTCACTCTGCTAAGATAGTTTGCTTTCTGTGGCAGAACATTACAATTTTCATGCAGCAAAAGAGATACAATTCTGTATTGGTAGATAACAGATAATTTTGGAAAATGCTTGTGGAGGTTCTCATTCATCCAGGTCATGGTATATCTGTTGTATTCAATTAGATCAACTGGACTTGAAATGTAGTTCTTGAAGACGTTTCGCTAGTCATCCGACTGGCTTTCTCAATTCAGAATGACTTGTACAAGAATCTGTGGCAATTATGTACCCTGGAAAATCCCAATTAGCATATCACAGCCAGGTGTTAAGGGCGTGATTGGATAGTGGCTAAGAGGTGTTATAGGAACGCCCAGAGTAAGGTGTTAAAACAGCATTGTACATGGCAGACAGATGGTGTCGAACCCCCCCACCTCTATTTAGGCTTGGTTTCTTTATTTTCACATAAATGGCCTCCTTAACACCTCTCTTGAACCAGTCACGTTCCTTTACCAATATGTTAACATTAAAATCTTCAAAGGTATGTCCTTTATCTTTAAGATGCAGGTACACGGCTGAGTCCTGACCTGATAGCACTGATCTCAACCCAGAATAGGTGTGTTCCTTACTGGACTTGTGCCTGAATACCACCTATTTCAAATACAGGGATAAGTTCATGGATGCAACATGAATGTGCTATAGGATCTCCAGTTTCACCCATTGTGGCCAACCTTTACATGGAGGAGGTAGAAAAACAGGCACCTAATACCTTTAAGGGCATAGCACCCAGCCACTGGTTCAGATATGTGGATGACACCAGGGTTAAAATCCACCAGAAGGATGTACAAGCTTTCACAGAACACATTAATGTGGTAGACCAAAACATAAAATTTACAAGGGAAGAGGTACAAAACAACAAACTGGCTTGGACTGCTTGGTAGAAGTTAAGGAAAATGGTAAACTGGAAGTAGAGGTTTACAGAAAACCAACACACACAGATCAGTATTTGATGTTTGACTCCCACCACCCTTTAGATCACAATCTGGATGTCATCAGAACCCTGCAACACAGAGTTTAGAACATCCCCACTAGCACAGAGGCGAAGGCTAAAGAAATGAAACATCTCAGAGGAGCCCTTAAAACTTGTGGATATCCAGACTGGCCTTTGTCAAAAGAAGTAGAAGGAAAGAAAAGAACACATATACCAAAAGTGAAGGAGAAAAGCAACACAGGAGAAAGAACATGGTCATCCCATATGTAGCAGGGGTCTCCGAGAAATTAAGAAGAATTTTCAAAAAACACCGTATCCCTGTCTGCTTTAAACCGAACAACACACTGAGGCAGCAATTGGTACATCCGAAAGACCCAATACCGAAACACAAGAAAAGCGACATCATATATGCAGTGCAGTGCAGTGAAGAATGCCCTGATTTGTATGTGGGGGAGACCAAACAGCAACTGCATCAAGGACCAGCCACAGAGAAGAGCCAATCCTCGGGTCAGGATCAGCCGTGTACCTGCATTTTAAGGATAAAGGACTACCTTTGAAGGTTGTAATGTTAACATATTGGCAAAGGAAGTGACTGGTTTAGAGAGGGTGTCATTTATGTGAAAATAAAGAAACCAAGCCTAAATAGAGGTGGGGGGGGGTTCGACACCAACCTTCTGCCATGTACAATGCTGTTTTGACACCTTACTCTGGGCGTTCCTATAACACCTCTTAGCCACTATCCAATCATGCCCTTAACACCTGGCTGTGATATGCTAATTGTGATTTTCCAGGGTACATAATTGCCACAGATTCTTGTATAAGTCATTCCGAATTGAGGAAGCCAGTCGGATGACTAGCGAAACATCTTCAAGATAAACTCCAGTGAACTAAGTCCAGTTGATCTAATTGAATACAACAGATATAATTTTGGAAAGTTCTTTCCTTCCCCTTAAGATGTCTCATTTTAAAGCAAGGTTTTTTTAAAAAAAAAAAAGAAATAGTAGCCCATGCCTTACAGTTTTTTATTACTGTGATCAAGGATAATCAAGTTAGGTTTAAAGAACACAATGCAATGTTAAGGGAAACATTTTAAAACACAACTGGGAATGTTCATCCACACAAGTAGAACTTTGTTCGCTGAAGTTTCCCTGGATGTGAGAGGGTGAACATAAACTATGGTGTCTATAAAAATATGTTAATATGGTAAGAATCTTTCAGGGTTATTCAATAAAAGTTTTATGGTTAAAAATGGTGCTATTTTTGCCACAACATTAGATGTTAGCTTTCAAATATTAAATAAGATCTGATTGGTTGAGGCAAAATGTGCACCATTTTAAATGATAAGAACTTTTATTGAATCTCCCTGTTTATTTTTGCAATTTGAACTAGAGAGTAGGCGCACTGCAGTTTGCTAGCATTGTTGAGAAGTCAGGCAGGCTTGGCCCCTCTCGACATACCCCCCACCACATTGGCTTCTCTTCCCCACAATTTGCATCATGTAGTGGAAAGTGGGCAAAAAGGGTTGGGATCGTTTATATAAATTTGATAAAATCCTCAAAAATTTTAAAATCCTCAAAAATTAGAAAAATCCCCAAGAGTTTGAAAAGTCCAAAAAGTGTGGACGTGGAAAATCCAATTCGAACTCAAGTTCAAGTTTGAGTTCAAGTCCATTTTTAGTTATCAGAATTTTAAAGGAAAAATGATGGTATATTTACAAATTAGATATAATTACCCATAATTATAAAAATCCGCCAACATTTTTTTAGTGTGTACAGGAACTTTGTAAATGTAAATGCTGAGCTGGACAACTAGAATCCATTTAATCTTGATATAATGACTTGTTTTGGTAAACAGAAGGAATCTGGTCATCTTGGGGAGCATGGACTCCCTGCACAAGAACATGCGGTGGTGGTAGAAGAATTAGACGCCGGCTGTGCATCAGCAAAAAGATTCCATGTGTTGGGCCGATTTACCAACATACCAAATGTGGAAAAATACCGTGCAAAGGTAGGAATGGTTTATCAGCTGATTTTTCAGTATCTATTTTTTTCTAAAGCTTTCTGCTTTTATAATCATAAAGCATTTCCAGTAGATTCTGATGGTTCTTTAGATCAAGATACTGAAAAATAGTATAATAAATAATAATAAGGAACTTCTCTAGTAAAGGTACAATATAATGCACAATCAGTAAGATGGTGGCTGTGAAATAGCCAATCAAATTGCTGATGCCATTGACATCTGGGGTTACAATGCAATATTACTTTCTGCTGATCTGTGTAAACAGAAGCTAGATGAAGCTTTACTACATTGCAAAGTAAAATAATTCTTGTAGAGTTTGTTTATAAAGAAACATTTTCCCTGCATGTATGTCCTGAACCAGATCACACACAGAAGTAATAATGATTAATTGTATTTAACTCTTACTTTTGGATTAATATTGTTTTTAGGATAAGATTTCCCAAACTCACTAAGCTTGTGTAATATATATTTTATAAACTGGTAACACCTATAAATAATAAGATGGAGATGCATAACAAATTACTTAATAATAAAATTATTCTATCTTTATTTTCTTTAAGCATGTCATCTGTCTTGTGCAATGGGACAGGCAAATGCAGCTTGCAGAAGATGCATCTGTACCAGCCACTTATTAGTGGGAAATGTCCAGACAAGTAAAGGTTCTGCCCTTCATAATGCTAGAGTGTTCCTGAATGAAGAACGTC
The DNA here is from genome assembly GCA_019447015.1 of Hymenochirus boettgeri. Classification (NCBI taxonomy): domain Eukaryota; kingdom Metazoa; phylum Chordata; class Amphibia; order Anura; family Pipidae; genus Hymenochirus; species Hymenochirus boettgeri. Next base: position 206,459,306 of record CM033469.1, on the reverse strand, counting down.
TGGCCACCTCAGATCTACATGGTCACTTCCAAGCCCCTGGAATATGCTCTCAAGATAATGTTAATATCACTGTGACTTTGGATGGCTTTTCTTCTGTAACCTTGCAGAATGTAAAAAATGGATCCAATATCTCTTACGTTTCAGCAGTGTTGAGAAAAGAAGGTGAGACACAATCTCTTGTGAAATCTGCTGGAAATGAAAAATATTAGACCCTAGAGACATTTTTAGGCCTTTGAACAGGAAAACGTTTGGGGCTTTTGTATTGCTGCCTCACAAAACCTTTGGTAACAATAGATTCATGATGTAAACTAGTGGCTTTCGATAAATCTCTTCCTCTCAGTCCCCAAACTAGAAGCTGTCATTATACAAATGGGTGAAGCTTGTGGGCTTTGGAATAATCAGAGGTTAACTACAGGTTGAAAAGTATATATTCTTCCCAAATTCTTCTCTTTCTGCCATCCCTATACATACTATAGTTTTCTGTTAACTGTAGCTACAAATTTAAGTTGCTAGAGGCCACCAAGTCCCACCATTTCTATCCACTGGAAAGATAATTTTATCACTTTCCTATGTTTTGAAATTCTAGAGATAACCTTTTGTACCTACAGAAGAGCTGTGGCCCCTTAGTACAGGCACATGTGCGTTATGGTTCAGCTGATATTTCTTGAAAGATAAGAAGGGAAATGGAGGGTAGTTTTAAGGTATTTAGTCATTTTTTAAAAAGTAGCTCTACTTTAATATACTGCTGATGGAGAAGTTTTGTAGTATTTGTTTAACAACACAATAGTGACACAATCCCATCAATAATCTAGTACCTTTAACCCAATGTACATTTTACAATCCCACACTTTATGGTGTAAAGCCATCCAATACAATAATTTGTGTGGTACACACCATCCAATAATTCGGACCGAGATTTCAGTGTATTGGTCGGTTGGGCCAAAATATGTGAGGGTTCAATTGGCCGCGAGCCCATACAGATGCGTCCGAATACCACGGCTGCGGCTACTTCTACCGCAACCAACAGTCCTTTGTCCTGGCTTACCAGTCAAAAATGCCAAACGGTCAGCCAGGACAATGGATCTATTTGTCTGTGCCCAGCTTTGCAGTCACATGCAACAAACATCCGTTTTGTAAAGTTGTCCTACTTTACTTAAAACACAAAGGGGCTTATTTACCCAGAGCCGCTATCGTTCTGGGTAAACGCACCTTCCGCGACTCAATATCGCGCTTGCGAATGTGGGTAAATCCCGTTAAGGGATTTACCCACTGCAGGATTTTAACGCCAGCTATTTGGGCAAATGCGATATTGAATCGCGAGCGTCAGATGCGCGGGTGATTTTTGCATAACCCGCGCATCTGGCGCTAATATGGCGTTAAAGTCGCGCTTACTGGTAACTCCATATATTTACCCAGCGAGTCTGGGTAAATGAGCCGGAAAATAGTTTATTTAATGAGAGGTGCAAGATTTTGCCTGTGCTCTTAATCTCTAGCAAACAAATGACATGTTTTCTAACTGTAGCAGACCAGTAAAATGTGAAATCTGATTGGGGCAAATTAACAGCATGCCTCTTCTAAAAAGTGTATGTCCACCCTAAATAAAAACTTTTAGTATAATGTAGGCTAACCCTGCCCATCTCCAACTGCTATGACAGATTACTAAAAAAAGAATTTGAACTTTACTTACAGCCCCTCGCTCCTTCTGTGCTCTGATACGGCTCCCTGCTTGCTGGAACTAGCAAACAGGCCGGACTGGCAGCCACATCTGTGATTGGCCGAGAGGCAGCCAATCACAGGCGTGGCTGCCGGCAATGCAGAGCACTGTAAGTAGAGTTCCGATTCTTTTTTAGTAATCTGTCATAGTGTTTGGGGGTGAGCAGGGGTAGCCTACACTACAGAAAAAAGTTTTAATGTTAGGTGGAAGGGGAGCCAGGGAGGGATCCAGAGGGTGGGAGGGGGAGGAAGGGCTCCCTGCTCCCCTACGCATTCCACTATCCTCATATATACATAATATATCATACAGTAATACAGTTGTGACTGTTTTTTTTTATAAATCATAATTTTCCTAGGATAATATTTCCAGGATGTCTTAAAAGCAGAAGGTAGTTTGTATTTTGGTACAGGAATTGCTAATGATAAGGAAAGATTACCAAAAAATTATATTTAACAGTCTCTATCAGATTAGTTCAGTTGCTTTCCCATAAAATAACATGTCAAAAACATTTGTTTGAATAGCACAATATGTAAGCAAATATTCTGTTGAGGTGAACTCCTTACATTGTATTGTACCATAACCACAGTAAGGGGCATATTCAATAACACATGGAATCGGAAACCTCCGATACCAGGGATATCGTAAATGTATGGCTACGGTTGTACAATTACCAACACTCTGTATAATACAATGCCGTAGTAAACTACTGCAATGGCATCGTGTGGGCAATTATACAATTACATTCACAATCAAAAATGTGCAATTGTGGACATAAAATTGACAATCATTAAAGGCCTTTATAAATAGGATCCTATGGTGCATCTATATAGTATATTATAAGTAGAAAATATCAGCACACCACCATCTATGGCAACTCACCGGTGCAGTGTAAGGGATAACTGGATAATCCCAATTTATAGCTTGGCAAGACACAGCACTCGGATTCTGCTTTTATAAGATTTATTGAGTCATCTGCATTCCAATATATACATTTATATGACGTTTCGGGGATACATGGTCCCCTTCCTCAGGCCACAATTGGATACAGTACGGTGTGTTATAACACCAGTATCTGTATCCAAGTGTGGCCTGAGGAAGGGACCATGTATCCCCGAAACGTCAATAAAATGTATATATTGGAATGCAGATGACTCAATAAATCGTATAAAAGCAGAATCCGAGTGCTGTGTCTGTGCCAGATGTATATGATATAATTTTTTTAAATTACTATTTTTTTTTTGTGCCAAACTTCACCACAATGTTTTCAACTTTTTATTCTTTTTATTTACTTTTCAACATTTTTCTAAAGAGTGAAACGTAGCGCTAATAATGCTGCAAAGTCCAGTTATCACAGTGGATTAGACTAGGGAAATAGAAAAGTTTAGTCTCTTTATTAATCAATTCATCAAAAAATCATCCAAAACTACAAAAAAAATATAAATATTACTAACGCAAAATAAGCATTTGGGGGCTTTTTTAGCCTAAAATAACATTAGATAACTGAAAACTTACCGTTGCTTGTCCCTTATTAATATAAAATGATTGCTGAACATTTGCTATGGAGGTGTTAGACTCTTTAGTATAAGTACAGAAATATCTCCTGACATTCATTTTAATCACTTTGAAACACGTCCTGCTATGGTACCCATTGGCATTGATTGCCACAATTTGGTTTGTTTGTCCATTTTCTCACTTTTCCCCCCTCACAAATCTTTGTTTATGGATCACTGTTTATTTCCATTAATCCTTTTTCAGCTTAACAAAAAATATGTGGAGCTGGAAAGTTAACATCACCCAGTCCTGTCCCTTCAACCTGTCTGGCAAATCAGAACTAAGAATGGAACCTCCAACAGGGTCATGGTCCTTCAGTAACTTGAGCTATTGGATTCCTTCCTGCAAACATTTGACATTTTTCTCTTTTATTTTCATTTAAACTTTCCAGGTTTAATGTTACTGTTTACCTATATATGAATGTATTTACTTTCAGAACATCCATTTATGATAGAACATCCACACTCTAAGGTCCGAAGAGAAGGCCAGAAAGTGACACTTTGCTGTGAGGCTACTGGTAACCCTTCACCCACTAAATATTACTGGTGAGATGCAAAGTATATTAGAATTTAGCAATCAGATTTCAAATGGGGATTACATATAAACAAGTAATAATAAAAGAAAATAACAGTCAATTAAAAGGTAAAGGAGCTCAGGTAAGTTGACACTCTGATGGGCTTTTATTAAAGGAATAGTTCACTGCAAAAATGAAATAATCCTTTAATGCATTGATTGAAGACCTGAAGGTTTAATAGCTGTGCCTTACCTCGCGTTCTTCTATAAAATTTTGTGGAGCCAGGAATGAAAATAGAACAAACTTACCTTTTGCGCAATCCACCTTAGCAGCACTGAAAGAGGAACGAAGAGGAAAAGCTTTAAGCCAAGGGAGCTAGCTCACATTGGATTAAAGTTGTAGCAAACACACCTTTACCTCCCTTGGAATTATGCAATTAAAGTGGACTGTAAATTATACATTATTTTATTGAAGTTTTTAAAGTTACAACACATCAAAAAAACAAATAAACCCTCCCAGCAAAAACAAAGAAAAATAAATCCAAAATCATCCAAGTTCTCTATGTTCGCAGTAATAGTTGAGCAATAGAAGTTTGTGATGATTAAAAAGAAAATAGTGATGTCCCCTTCTCTTATTCATTCTATAAATGGTGATGATGGTATAAAAATTATCCATATTTACATATTATTTTAAATAAATGTGTTTTATAAAAGAGCCAGCGAGTTGGAACTACTTACCATCAGTGTTCTTTTGGTATTCCAACACCTTTAAAAAAAAAAAAAAAAAAAAACCCTGCTACTAGAGATGGCCAAACTTTCGAAAGTCCGGTCCGTGTTCGAACTTTCGAATTATATGGAACCCTACACTGGGCGTTCATATAACACCTCTTAGCCACTATGCATTCACACCCTTAACACCTGGATGTGATATGCTAATTGGGACTTTCCAGGGTACATAATTGGCACAGATTCTTGTACAAGTCATTCTGAATTGAGAAAGCCAGTCGGATGACTAGCGAAACGTCTTCAAGAATTAAACTTCAAGTCCAGTTGATCTAATTGAATACAACAGATAGAATGCTAAGGATGTAGCCGTAAAGTACAGTACCGCATGGTATTGTTAAATTGCACTATTTTATATTTACAGTAGAAATAGAATTAATCCATTGCAAAATACCGATACAGTGCCCTTAACGCCATTGTAAAACCCCTTATAAATATGGCCCTAAACATTTGGCATGGTGCAGGACTCTTATTAACCCAATAAATAAAATTCCTTGTAACCTGCCTTGGTGATAGCTGTAACATGTAATAGAATGTGTTTTTTGCCTGCTGACATCATTGCTAGAAAGCGAATTTGGTTCCTGGTTATTGTTCTCCTTTTTTGCAGGTATCATAATGGCACATTACTGGACAAACAGAAAATGAAATATGACAATAGACTTACTCTTCGTAAGTTCCAGGCAGCTCAAGCAGGACTGTACCAATGCAAAGCAGTAATGGACTAGGAGTTATCAAATCATCTGTTGCCCATTTAACCATTATTGGTAAGTATAGGGATTGAATGAATCTTTGCAAACACAATAGGGAGTTGTAGACAAACACAGTGGTGAACAAAGAATAAGATGTAGTTGCACTGGCAACTTCACAAAATTCAGGCTGATGTCAACAGTTAATATGTTATGTTTAACTGCAGTGCCAGTAAGTGATAGTAAAAGAAAAAGTAACAGTCAGGTCAGTAATACTGGAATTTTACCTGGAATTGTCTTTTATTTACTACAAATACTATTACTAAAATATGCAGCTTGTAAGTGCCAACATAGAGAGTTGGAATTGTCAACCAGTCCTGTTTGCCCATTGGCAGTGCCTCTGTTCCCTAGTTGACAGTCAGCTGGGGAGCTGGAGTCATCACAAGGCCATCAGCTTTCTCGTCTGTTATTATGCTAAAGACACATCTCTGGGAAATGGATAACTAGACAGAAATAAAGCTGGGTAAACACAGTACAGATCAGTGAAATGACAGACAGGACCTGCAAGATCCTGTCTGTCATCTTTCAAAGATCTGCATACACACATCATAGAGAGAAGCTCGGGACTGTGTGTTTCCATCGGTCGCGCTAGACTCCTCTATAGGGAGTCTAGCACGGCGTGAAAATTTTCGGTCTTTCCTGAACGAGCGTTCGACCAACCCGAACGTTCGGCGGCCGCGCTTGTTGGAAACTAAGGACACACAGTAACGATAAAGCCCCGTATCCTTGTTCCAACGGTATGGGCTTTTCGTTACTGTGTGTACCCAGCTTTAGACAGATCCAGGTGCTGAATCACTGATTTCTAATCTTTTGTATTATTTTTGTTTCAATCCTTTTTATTGAAAAAAACATCCATCATGGTATGATTTCCATTTGTTGCAACAAGATTCCAAGACCTATGCACGTATTCAGATTAATTTTGTTTTTAAACCCGATCGTTGGATGGGTTCGTCTACACCAGAGACTGGTGACTCTCAAAATACTTGTCAACGTGTTGCTGATCAGCATCGTGATCAGCAGAATACTCAGAAATTCCCAAACTCAGCGAAAAATGAAAAAATCAAATATTGCATTAAAAATTAGAAATTCAAAAAGTCGAATTCTATTGTTTGGCTTTTCGGTAAGTTCTGCTGAACTGTTGACGGATCATCACTTTCGTTCATCGCTATATACATAGTCAATCTGACAGGATTTATTGATTATTGATTATGTGTCTGGCTGCCTTAAGGGAGGCCATTTAAGATAAGAATAGGACTAATAGTAACGAAAAAAGCACATGCGCAACGCAACGAAATCGCATGCGATTCTGTGTGCGATTGCAGTTGCAGTGTGGCCTAGCCTTTAGTAATTTTTTAATTAGTTTACCAATAAACATGTATTAAAGGATAAGTTCACTGCAATAGTGAGCATCCCTTTTCTACATTGATTGAAGCCCGGAGGTTAAGGAGCTATGTCTTACCTCCTGTTCTTCAATCAATGTTGGAACGAACTTCAGAAAATCTTACTTTCACGCGATCCAGCAGGGCCGCTCTGAAATTCCCACTGCTTCCTGCTTTGTTACACTATAACGCGCATTATCGGGCATGCGCTGTCAAGCGGCCCTGCTGGATCGCGTGAAAGGTAAGATTTTAGAAGTTGTTCCTGTATCTAAACATTGATTGAAGAACGAGGTAAGACATAGCTCCTTAACCTCCCTGCTATAATCAATGTAGAAAAGTAATAGTTCACTATTGCAGTGAACTATTCCTTTAAACAAATTCTTCCATTTCCTATAATGTGTTATCACTATTGTTACCTTTTATGGCTGTTAGTTTGCCTGTCTGAAGATACAGCATATATTATATTAAATGAAATTATATTATAATATAATTAGACACTGACTAAATGGACACCGACTACAAAGACATAACTTAATTCAGTGTCAATTAAACAAACTAGTACCTGCCATGAAGCTGATCCTAAATGCTAAAATTACATGGTTTGGACAAATGAATCTGCAGTTTCAAAGGAGATATAAACTGGAAATTACTTTTTTTCTCTGTATGTTGCCCATTTTTTACCTGAATCAAACAAATGGGAAGATTTATTCAGATCCACAGTGTTTCGTGCTTTATGCAATTCAATATCACATTTATGGCTCTGGTAATCCCGAACCCGATTCACCCATTAGAGTGACTCTAATGCCAGCTATAACCTGGTGTTATAAAGTCACATGTTGAATTGCTTTCGGTGACTGAATTTTGTGAAACCAACACAGCCACCATGTTCCTTCTTAAAGTCACTCCTTTTCACTAAAGGATTGAAAGGAATGAGTGCTGGTAGCAATTAGGAAATGTCCCCAAATGTATCCATGCTTTATGTTTTATCTGATTCCTGAGATATTGCCTGTCAAAGTCAAAAAAATTGTCTACTAAACCCCTTATTTGGCAGTCAGTGTCAATTTTATCATAGGGCAAACCGGGCAATAGCCCAGGGCCCGCAGCTCATAATAGCCCTCCCAATCTATAGGCTTTGGATGGTGAATGTTTTGGGGGATCCTTAACACCATGTTTGCCCAGGGGCTTCCAAGTCTTACTTCTGCTTCTTGTAGACTTTTTTTGAAGCAGAAGAGCCAATAATATTGTGTCTGTTCTTCAATGTAATTTCTTTATAGTTATCAGAAACCAATATAGTTACATATACATAGACACAAATTAGTATCTAGAGGAAAGCACAAGCAAAATAATTTTTTACCCAGAAAGGTAACAATGTATTCCAACTTCTGTATGACAATTGGAGCAATCCATCTACTAGTCTATTTAAATTATTACCATTAACGCTGAGTTTTTTATAGAAGTTTCCGCCCTTAAAACCCAGAAAACTTTATTTAACGAGAATAAATGTTCTGCACCTAACAACAAAACCATTTTGCTGATCTATAGAGATCAATTGTTTTGGACCTGTAAAATATTTTTAAGCCATAGGACATACTGTAGGTGTTTTCTCTGTTTCTCTTTCTCTGCTTTTATTTCCAATTTCATAGAGAGCTAGTAATCTTTCTTAATAAGAATTGATATGTTTCTTCTTAAACTAGGAAATGATGTTTTTGTAATATACCTGTGTTTAAAGGGAAATGTATACTAGTTTACACAGATTTAATAATTTGCTTAATTGTCACTTCTAGGTAAAGGAGAAAATGGCTGTAACATTCACCCCCAAGAACATCTTGTTAATTACCAGTCGACTGCTTTCAAACTAAAACCCAATCCTTCAATTACAATGTGGGAAAATGTTCCAATGCCCAATGTGTTGGACCACTTGGATCTGAACTTCTTTGCAGATAAGGTAGAACATTGCTGTGGGTAAGCGAATGATTACAGAGGTTAAATGCAAAGGTTACACGTTACCAATCATGGTGTCACAGAATGTGGCTGCACACAGTGTGTACAGCCTAAGGTACTGGTTCGTGGAAGAGTGACTGCATATGACAGCGGGGAGCCGCTGCGTTTTGGCCAAATATTTGTGGTGGAGAAAACATGGGCTTTACTGGGTACAAGGAGCTTTACCCTTGAAGTACCTACTGGAACCAAAAGGCTAGTTGTTAACCTTTGTTGATCGTGAAGATAAGTTTGTGGATTCCATCAAAGTCTTTCCATTTGATCCAAATGGTAATACTGTGTACCAAAATGTGAAGATGATGCGGAAAAGTGAACCAAAGATCTTGATCCTGGAACCACAAATATAATACAACTGGGGACAGTACAGGGAGAAGACCCAATGGGAGAGTTAGTGATACCTCCATACCCTTTTCCAGACTAAATGGAGAACCATATAATGGTACTGTTAAGGCCAGTGTAACTTTTCTTGACCCTAGAAATATTAGCACTGCTTCTGCTGCTTCAAGCGATCTCAATTTTATAATAGGGATGGTGAGATCTCTCCACTAAGGACCTATGGAATGTTTGCAGTGGATTTTGAGAAAAAGACACAAATGCTTTCCTGCAAACGGAAGTGTGGACTTCGACTTAATACAGAACAAGTTAAGATGCCACAGCATTGAAAGAATGAAACTCTGGTCTCTAAACCAAGAGACTGGAATGTGGGAGGAGAAAGCCCTTTCCAAATTGCAAATGAAAGCCAGAAAAAAAAGAGAAAAAAGAACATTTCTGATTGGAACTAGAAATAAGAGAGAGGCGACTCTTCAACTTGGATGTGCCAAAACACAGAGGTGCTTTGTAAAAGTCCGAGCTTACATGAATGAAAAGTTCATACCTATGACAGTTAGAAGGAGTAGTGATAAGTCTTATTAATCTAGAACCTATGCCAGGATTCTCATCTAATCCACGAGCCTGGGGTAGATTTGATAGTGTGGTCACAGGAAAAAATGTGCTTGTCTACCTGCTTTTTGCGATGCTCTGCAGCCAGATGCATACACTGCCTATGTCACTGCTATAATGGGAGGTGAAGGCTAGAGCTGCACCATCTTCACCTAAACTAAATCCCAATGTAATAGGAGTGTCTCAGCCCTACCTATCTAAGTTAGGTTTATAAAAGATCTGACCATGAAGATTCGACTGGAAAAAACTGCCTTCAAACTCAATCTTGCCAAGCCAAACCCAAACAATATTGATGAAACCAGTGGACCTATTTATGCTTATCGCAATCTACATGGGTGTGAAAAAGCACCAATTTTTGACAACCACTTTCGTTTTTACAGGGTTGAAGAAGATAATATGAGTACAATGTTGCCCAATTGATGAAACGATTTGACCTCATGGATTGGTGGATATCTGTCATGGTGGCCGAATCCTCAAGAATTTCGATTATTCTCCTTTTTTGCAGGTATCATAATGGCACATTACTGGACAAACAGAAAATGAAATATGACAATAGACTTACTCTTCGTAATGTCCAGGCAGCTCAAGCAGGACTGTACCAATGCAAAGCAAGTAATGGACTAGGAGTTATCAAATCATCTGTTGCCCATTTAACCATTATTGGTAAGTATAGGGATTGAATGAATCTTTGCAAACACAAATAGGGAGTTGTAGACAAACACAGTGGTGAACAAAGAATAAGATGTAGTTAGCACTGGCAAGCTTCACAAAATGTCAGGCTGATGTCAACAGTTAATATGTTATGTTTAACTGCAGTGCCAGTAAGTGATAGTAAAAGAAAAAGTAACAGTCAGGGTCAGTAATACTGGAATGTTACCTGGAATTGTCTTTTATTTACTACAAATACTATTACTAAAATATGCAGCTTGTAAAAGTGCCAACATAGAGGAGTTGGAATTGTCAACCAGTCCTGTTTGCCCATTGGCAGTGGCTCTGTTCCCTAGTTGACAGTCAGCTGGGGAGCTGGAGTCATCACAAGGCCATCAGCTTTCTCGTCTGTTATTATGCTAAAGACACATCTCTGGGAAATGGATAACTAGACAGAAATAAAGCTGGGTACACACAGTACAGATCAGTGAAAGATGACAGACAGGACCTGCAAGATCCTGTCTGTCATCTTTCAAAGATCTGCATACACACATCATAGAGAGAATGCTCGGGACTGTGTGTTTCCATCGGTCGCGCTAGACTCCTCTATAGGGAGTCTAGCACGGGCGATGAAAATTTTCGGTCTTTCCTGAACGAGCGTTCGACCAACCCGAACGTTCGGCGGCCGCGCGCTTGTTTGGAAAACTAAGGCACACACAGTAACGATAAAGCCCCGATACCGTTGTTCCAACGGTATTGGGGCTTTTCGTTACTGTGTGTACCCAGCTTTAGACAGATCCAGGTGCTGAATCACTGATTTCTAATCTTTTGTATTATTTTTGTTTCAATCCTTTTTATTGAAAAAAACATCCATCATGGTATGATTTCCATTTGTTGCAACAAGATTCCAAGACCTATGCACGTATTCAGATTAATTTTGTTTTTAAACCCGATCGTTGGATGGGTTCGTCTACACCAGAGACTGGTGACTCTCAAAATACTTGTCAACGTGTTGCTGATCAGCATCGTGATCAGCAGAATACTCAGAAATTCCCAAACTCAGGAAAAATGAAAAAATCAAATATTGCATTAAATTAGAAATTCAAAAGTCGAATTTATTGTGTTGGCTTTTCGGTAAGTTTCTGCTGAATGTGACGGATAATCACTTTCGTTCATCGCTATTTACATAGTCAATCTGACAGGATTTATTGATTATTGATTATGTGTCTGGCTGCTTTAAGGGGGGCCTTTTAAGATAAGAATAGGACTAATAGTAACGAAAAAAGCACATGCGCAACGCAACGAAATCGCATGCGATTCTGTGTGCGATTGCAGCTTGCAGTGTGGCCTAGCCTTTAGTAATTTTTTAATTAGTTTACCAATAAACATGTATTAAAGGATAAGTTCACTGCAATAGTGAGCATCCCTTTTCTACATTGATTGAAGCCCGGGAGGTTAAGGAGCTATGTCTTACCTCCTGTTCTTCAATCAATGGTTAGGAACGAACTTCAGAAAATCTTACCTTTCACGCGATCCAGCAGGGCCGCTCTGAAATTCCCGACTGCTTCCTGCTTTTGTTACACTATAACGCGCATTATCGGGCATGCGCTGTCAGAGCGGCCCTGCTGGATCGCGTGAAAGGTTAGATTTTTAGAAGTTCGTTCCTGGCTATCTAAACATTGATTGAAGAACAGGAGGTAAGACATAGCTCCTTAACCTCCCTGGCTATAATCAATGTAGAAAAGTAATAGTTCACTATTGCAGTGAACTATTCCTTTAAACAAATTCTTCCATTTCCTATAATGTGTTATCACTATTGTTACCTTTATGGCTGTGTAGTTTGCCTGTCTGAAGATACAGCATATATTATATTAAATGAAATTATATTATAATATTAAATTAGACACTGACTAAATGGACAACCGACTACAAAGACATAACTTAATTCAGTGTCAAATGAAACAAACTAGTACCTGCCATGAAGCTGATCCTAAATGCTAAAATTACATTGTTTGGACAAATGAATCTGCAGTTCAAAGGAGATATAAAACTGGAAATTACTTTTTTTCTCTGTATGTTGCCCATTTTTTATCTGAATTAAACAAATGGGAAGATTTATTCAGATCCACAGTGTTCTGCTTTATGCAATTCAATATCACATTTATGGCTCTGGGTAATCCCGAACCCGATTCACCCATTAGAGTGACTCTAATGCCAGCTATAACCTGGTGTTATAAAGTCACATGTTGAATTGCTTTCGGTGACTGAATTTTGTGAAACCAACACAGCCACCAATGTTCCCTTCTTAAAGTCACTCCTTTTCACTAAAGGATTAGGAAAGGAATTGAGTGCTGGTAGCAATTATGAAATGTCCCCAAATGTATCACATGCCTTTATGTTTTATCTGATTCCTGAGATATTGCCTGTCAAAGTCAAAAAAATTGTCTACTAAAACCCCTTATTATTGCAGTCAGTGTCAATTTTATCATAGGGCAAACCGGGCAATAGCCCAGGGCCCGCAGCTCATAATAGCCCTCCCAATCTATAGGCTTTGGATGGTGAAAAGTTTTGGGGGATCCTTAACACCATGTTTTGCCCAGGGGCTTCCAAGTCTTACTTCTGCTTCTTGTAGACTTTTTTTGAAGCAGAAGAGCCAATAATATGTGTCTGTTCTTCAATGTAATTTCTTTATAGTTATCAGAAACTCAATATAGTTACATATACATAGACACAAATTAGTATCTAGAGGAAAGCACAAAAGCAAAATAATTTTTTACCCAGAAAGGTAACAATGTATTCCAACTTCTGTATGACAATTGGAGCAATCCATCTACTAGTCTATTTAAATTATTACCAGTAACGCTGAGTTTCTTATAGAAGTTTCCAGCCCTTCAAACCCATAAAACTTTATTTAACGAGAATAAATGTTCTGCACTTAACAACAAAACCATTTTGCTGATCTATAGAGATCAATTGTTTTAGACCTGTGAGGGCCCCACCTACTCTGCAAAGAGAATAAACCAAGCGTAGTTCTCTTTTATCTGCAGAACACAAAAAAAATGAAATATTTTTAAGCCATAGGACATACTGTAGGTGTTCTCTCTGTTTCTCTTTCTCTGCTTTTATTTCCAATTTCATAGAGAGCTAGTAATCTTTCTTAATATAGAATTGATATGATTTCTTCTTAAACTAGGAAATGTATGTTTTGTAATATACCTGTGTTTAAAGGGAAATGTATACTAGTTTTACAGATTTAATAATTTGCTTAATTGTCACTTCTAGGTAAAGGAGAAAATGGCTGTAACAATTCACCCCAAGAACATCTTGTTAAATTACCAGTCGACTGCTTTCAAACTAAAACCCAATCCTTCAATTACAATGTGGGAAAATGTTCCAATGCCCAATGTGTTGGACCACTTGGATCTGAACTTCTTTGCAAGGATAAGGTAGAACATTGCTGTGGGGTTAAGCGAATGAAGTTACAAGAGGTTAAATGCAAAGGTTACACGTTACCAATCATGGTGGTCACAGAATGTGGCTGCACACAGTGTGTACAGCCTAAGGTACTGGTTCGTGGAAGAGTGACTGCATATGACAGCGGGGAGCCGCTGCGTTTTGGACAAATATTTGTGAGTGGAGAAAACATGGGCTTTACTGGGTACAAAGGAGACTTTACCCTTGAAGTACCTACTGGAACCAAAAGGCTAGTTGTAACCTTTGTTGATCGTGAAGATAAGTTTGTGGATTCCATCAAAGTCTTTCCATTTGATCCAAATGGTAATACTGTGTACCAAAATGTGAAGATGATGCGGAAAAGTGAACCAAAGAATCTTGATCCTGGAACCACAAATATAATACAACTGGGGACAGTACAGGGAGAAGACCCAATGGGAGAGTTAGTGATACCTCCATACTCCTTTTCCAGACTAAATGGAGAACCATATAATGGTACTGTTAAGGCCAGTGTAACTTTTCTTGACCCTAGAAATATTAGCACTGCTTCTGCTGCTTCAAGCGATCTCAATTTTATTAATAGGGATGGTGAGATCTCTCCACTAAGGACCTATGGAATGTTTGCAGTGGATTTTAGAGAAGAAGACACAAATGCTTTTCTGCAAACTGGAAGCGTGGACGTTCGACTTAATACAGAACAAGTTAAGATGCCACAGCACTTGAAAGAAATGAAACTCTGGTCACTAAACCAAGAGACTGGAATGTGGGAGGAGGAAAGCCCTTTCCAAATTGCAAATGAAAGCCAGAGAAAAAAAAGAGAAGAAAGAACATTTCTGATTGGAAAACTAGAAATAAGAGAGAGGCGACTCTTCAACTTGGATGTGCCAGAACACAGGAGGTGCTTTGTAAAAGTCCGAGCTTACATGAATGAAAAGTTCATACCTAATGAACAGTTAGAAGGAGTAGTGATAAGTCTTATTAATCTAGAACCTATGCCAGGATTCTCATCTAATCCACGAGCCTGGGGTAGATTTGATAGTGTGGTCACAGGAAAAAATGGTGCTTGTCTACCTGCATTTTGCGATGCTCTGCAGCCAGATGCATACACTGCCTATGTCACTGCTATAATGGGAGGTGAAGAGCTAGAAGCTGCACCATCTTCACCTAAACTAAATCCCAATGTAATAGGAGTGTCTCAGCCCTACCTATCTAAGTTAGGTTATAAAAGATCTGACCATGAAGATTCGACTGGAAAAAAAACTGCCTTCAAACTCAATCTTGCCAAGCCAAACCCAAACAATATTGATGAAACCAGTGGACCTATTTATGCTTATCGCAATCTACATGGGTGTGAAAAAGCACCAATTTTTGACAACCACTTTCGTTTTTACAGGGTTGAAGAAGATAAATATGAGTACAATGTTGTCCCAATTGATGAAACAGATTTGACCTCATGGATTGGTGGATATCTGTCATGGTGGCCGAATCCTCAAGAATTTCGAGCCTGCTACATCAAAGTAAGGATTCAAGGACCACAAGAATATATGGTCCGGTCGAGAAATATTGGAGGTAGCCATCCAAGAACTGTTGGTCAGCTGTATGGGCTGAGGGATATCAGAAGTGTTAGGGATTTGGATGTGGGCAGCAGTTCGGCCGCCTGTGTCGAATTTAAGTGCAGTGGGATGCTCTATGACCAAAGTATTGTTGATCGAACCCATGTTACAGTGACTCCTCAAGGAAGCTGCCGTGTAATGGATATCAACAAGCTTCTAAAAGAATATCTTGCACGACATCCTCCAATCCTTTTAGGAAATGACACTGGGTCATTTAATATGCTGGCCCCTGTGGATCCCCTAGGACACAATTATGGAATTTACACAGTCACTGATCAGAATCCAAAGTTGGCAAAAGAAATTGCTATTGGGCGCTGTTTTGATGGTACCTCAGATGGCTTCTCAAGAGCAATGAAATCTACTGCTGGTGTGGCACTAACTTTCCGTTGTCAAGAAAAACCAATCACACATGAGAGTTTCTTCCAGCGCCTGCTTAATAACCCTAGAGGAACACTTAGTGAAATCCGTGGGGATATGCTGGAAGCTGAACAGAGTCAATCTCAAGTTGTGGCTTATCCTTTGACTGGACGCACCACCAGTAGAACCAGGAGACCCACACCCAGTCAAAGAAGAGCAGGGCAATCAAGAAAGAACTGATACATCAAACACTTGAAATTGTTCGACAGATGATTATGATAGGGGAATACTTTAGAGATCTCAGGCTATCATCCCATGAAAAATAAACCACCATACTTTATAAAAATTAATAATGTCTATAGGAAAAAAACCTGTTATTTCACAATAACAATGCAATAACAATGTGCATAAAACAGAAATGTTTTGGGACAATTTATTTAAGTGGACAAAATTTAAAAGACATTACAGATTAGGAGTAATAGAAATTAGAATTACAACAAGAAATAATAAAGTTGATTTGCAATTTTGGACTGTATTTATAAACCGCAGTATTGGTAAGGTCCAATACTTCAGATTTATTTCTAGCAGTAACATAAATTTACCTCAACTATAGGACAGCTGCGGTATTGCACTGCCGATACCACGCTTTTGCAGTATTTTACAATAAAAGTGCAGTATCACAAAATACCGAAACACTGCCTTTATAAATATTGCCTTTTATACCACAAAAAATATGAATAGAGGGAACATAGTGAAATGTCTGTTTGGGTGTTTCCAGACTAGCAGCAAATCCACTGTGTGCTACAGAAAGTTACATTGCCTGCACTAGCCAGTCATAAATATTGGTGCAGGCTGGCATGGTTAGTGCCCAAATGGGAAGAAGTGCTATGCGAATGCTGTAAGTATCCTGCTTATGTAAGTATTCTGCTCGTATCAAGGTTGGTATCACAGAAGTTTTACCCAATGGCTGATACACACACAATAAGGATGTTATTTAGCTTTGTCTTAAACAAAACTATCTGTTTATGACTGGCAAAATCAAAATGCAGAGTTTCAGTTTTACTGAATAAAGCCTGACACCGTATCTCATTTTTGGAGAACCCACTGGCAGAATAAAACACAGTGGGTTCAGGGGCGTAGGGATCACCATAGCAACCATAGCCATTGCTATGGCCGGAGCCAAAGGGGGCCCTACCAGGTCGCCTGCAGACATGTCCACCCTCCTTTTTCTTAGTAGGGTGGACATTCCCTTTAAAAAACCTGCCCAGGTCGGGTTGAACTGCACCGAACAGTTGGGTTGAGGAGCCCCATCTAAAATCTTGCTATGGGGCCCTGCGATTTCTAGCTACACCACTGAGTGGGTTCATTTACCCCAGCCACACATTAAAATGGAACTATGTTTATTAATGCTGAATTTCTTTATAGATGCTTTAAATTTAAATACCCAGAAAAAAAGTTATATCATTTAATGGATGATTGGATTATGCAGTAAAAGGGTGGACCAGCTTTCATAGGATTCTCTATTATATAAACCAAAAGGTATAAAAATAACATTTATTAGCCTCAGGGACAGAAAAAATTGTGAGCGTGTGGTATCCACCTTCCCAACAAACTACCACTGATGCTTACTGGGCTACAGACAGGTGCTTAGGTGGCAGTTGCGTAACTAGGAATCACTGGGCCCCCCAGAAAAACTATCATGGGACCCCAAACAGATGATAAATATAATAAAAATAAAAAAATGACTGAATATGTTTATCTTTTAATTTTTACAGATTTTCAATGATAATCTTAAACACCAGCTACTCAAAAGCCTTGTATTACCTATATACTGTTTATCATTTATTAAAGTATCTCCATTTGGATAGATTTGACAACAATACACACAAAATGATGTATTGAAAAACCAACAGGTATCTGTACTTTTCAACTGCACCGTAAATTTCCCATTATCGGTAATAGTGTCCTTTATAAATAAACTCTTGTGTACGCCAGTTAGTGAGTAATCAGTGGCGTAACTAGGAATCACTGGGCCCCCCAGCAAATCTATGATGGGGCCCCTATCCGTGCTTCATCCACAGTGGTTTTCTCGGAGAAGGCTATATCTGTCATAGAAAAAAAAAAAGAAAATGGGGTCCCCTTGGCATCTTGATACACATAGTGTGAATATATAAGAATTTGTGAAAGCAAAAGGCTTTTATTGAGGCTTTTATTGTGTGTATATACAGAACAGTGGCCTAACTACCGCCCCCGCCACCTCTGCAACCATGGGGGGGGGCACGGACGGTGGTAGGGCCTACCACAATCCCATACTCTGCAGCGACCAGCCATTTTTAAACAGATGATTGTGCATGTTTTAAAACGACTGGTTGCTGCAGAGATTGTGGGGGCTGCAGAGATCGTGGAGGCAGGAGGGTTGTCAGGGGCCCGGCCTCCAATCTTGCGGGGGGGCCCCGGGCCCCTGCAGGTATGTCCCTAGTACAGAGTGTTTGAGTGTATAAGTTTGCCCCTTATTCTTTCTATTTAAAGGTCATGTCTACCCCTTCTACAAAAATTGAGTATGTAAAGGAGCACCCTCCAAAACCCCAGTTACTCTCACTGTCATACTCTCATATTTTAATAATGCTCCCAGGCTGATTAATTACACTTACCAGCTCAACGATCAACCTCTGTGGCTCCTTTCTATTACAGCCATGACAGTGACATCACAGCCAATGGTTGACAGCTATTCCTGATCGAGCCTCCACTGCTGCTGCTCGTAAACGTTAAGTGCATGTTGCAGCAGCAAGGGAAGCATAGTAATTGGTGGAGGATCGTGGAGCTGGTAAGTGTAATTCTTCAGCCTGGGAAAATTATTACAGCAAGTGAGCACAGCGCAAATGGGGTTTTGGGGGGTGCTACTTATCATTCTCAATTTTGTAGAAGGAGTGGACATGCCCTTTAAAGTATGTTGACAAGTACGTTGCTTTACTACAGTTGGGTGCTATAGAAATAATTGATTTGATTTTTATATCCTGAACAAATGTTTCTGTTTCACTTGTGTCTCCCACTGTTTGTTGTTCACCTGTTATTAGGGGCTGAATGTTGAAATGTGATAAAAAAACACTTCATAGCTAAATTTCTGCCAGCCAATCACAGGGGCTCATTAAATTAAATTTTGTGTAATTGCATACAAAAAAATGTTCTGTGTACACCGTGACCTATGTCTTTATTCTTTACTGTATATTTAAAGAAAAAAATAAATGTACGATAACAAGCATGTATTTGTATTTTATTCTTTAATGTAAGAAAGTGAGTACACTTTACAGCTGTTTCCTTGGTCATCATGGGGACATAAAAATGTATGAGACAAAAAATCCATCTTGTACCGTTTAAGGCAGTAATATTTAAAGAAAGAAAGAAATATACAAAATAATGTGGTGGTTCATACTGAGGTATTAAAAACTGGTAATATTAAAATGGTAAATGGTAATATATTCTTATCAGGTTGTAGGCACAAAAAGCCAACCACTGTGCTTAATGGTAAATCTGGGCTTGAACCAATTATATTATTTATAATATCCCTTGAAATTATATATCTCTTATATATTATGCCAGTTTATATCTGGTCAAGGGAGACAATGTTCATACTTGCAAGATGAGCAATTTCAAGTTATCACAGAATGGTGCTTATGCACTAGAACGTATGGGAGAAAGCTTATAGATCAGCTCATGTAGAACAATTATTAAGACTAAATGAATGCACTAACTGAATGCTCTGAAGCCCACCTTTTTATTATCCATTTACAGGGATCACATGTGAAACTTTGCAGTATTTACTGTTATTAAATCGTTTTTAATGCTTTCAATAGTTACAGCTTTACAAAAGTCGTTCGGGTTTCCGCTTGCCAGTTTCTAATGCATTTCTATGTTATTATTATTGTTATTATTATTGATTTATATAGTGCCAACATCTTCCATGGCGCTTTACAATTACATAATCATACATTACACACAGCATACAGGGTAATACATATTATACAAAGTCATACTTATTACATATACAGGTTATACACAATATAAGTAAACAGAGTGAGGAGATTCTTACAGCAATACCGTGATATAATAGGAACTAGCTTACAGAGCTTACAGACTAGCTTACAGAGCTTACAGACTAGAGGATATGGGGTGAGACATAAGGTGACGGGAATCGGTAGGCTGTAGGTAGATTGGGAGTGGAGTGTGAAAGGCGGGTTGGATCATATTGGGTAGTAAGAGGGTAATGTTTAGGCTTGGTTATAATGCTAGCCTAAAGAGGTGGGTTTTAAGGTTTACGTTTGAAGGTGTTAAGGGATGGTGAGTGATGGACAGACGGAGGAAGGGAGTTCCAGAGCCCTGAATATGGGCATGGGAAGAGGTGACCAGGGTGGATGAGAGGAGGGTATCGTTTGCGGAGCGGAGGTTATCGCTGGATCAGCTCTGAGATATATGGAGGGGCTGTGTTGGATAGTGCTTTATAGGATAAGGTACGCAGTTTGAATTGGATCCTTTGCGTGATGGGCAACCAGTGGAGGGACTGACAGAGAAGAAAGGCATTAGATAAGCGAGAAGATAAATGAGTCGGGCAGCTTCATTCGAGAGGAAGGGTCGAATGCAGGAGATGTTTTTGAGTTGGAGCTGACAGGAGTTGGCAAGCAAATTGACATGAGGTTTGAAGGAAAGATCGGAATATAGCATTATGTTGATGAAAAGTATAAAATAGTTTATGCAGATAATTTGAATATTAGAGATAACTATCCGAGGGCAATTTCTTCTATGTCCTTGGTGATGCGGTGGTTAATTTTACAAAGTTTATGAACTTTTCATATCCTGTACTCTAACATCTGGCTGCTAAAACATCCTCCCATTTTACCACTTGTCTCCTCTAGACATCAGGAAATATAATGGGACAGGTTAAGTGGTTAAATTCTGAAATCTTAACTCCCAATAGAGAATAAGTACAGGCATCCAAGGTCTTTGCCAGTCTTGGCATTATGTAATGAATTATGTACTACAGAAACTATGCATGCCTTAAACGTAAGCAAAATCTTCCAAAGGAAGTTTTTCTTGTTCAAGTAATATTATCTAACACTATGAGTAATACACCCAAGTGTTTTCTCTTTAATTTGGCATTCAATTCATTTTGAACTTTTTCAATATTGACAACATTCCATTTAAGTGTTTTAATAAAAGGTTTTAGTTTACAACAGATTACCATGTGAAGGAAAGGGCATTGCCCTTGATAGGGAACACAATATAAATAAGCCAAAGACTGACATTAAGAACTAAAGTAAATATTTACAGGTCATGTCCAACCTCAAAATAATATTTAGTATCCTTATTGGGGGAGAAACCCTGAAATCATTATAATCACACTGCCCAGAAGTGCACATTAAAGGGTATCTCCACTCGTATTTTCAAGATTTGGTAATCCAGTTCTATTGAAGAACGGGTAAAGGAGCTGTGCCTTACCTTCCTTTCTTCAATAGAACAAACAGGACCCAGGAAGAAGGTAAGAAACTTACCCGTTCGCTCCCTCCCCCGCGTGTAGTCTGACAGGTCCACACGGACCTTGTCTTCTATGCGCATAGATCGCGCATGCACATAGAAGACAAGGTCCGTCGGGACCTGTCAGACTACACGCCGGGGGAGCGAGCGAGCGGGTAAGTTTCTTACCTTCTCTCCTGGCTCCTGTTTGTTCTATTGAAGAACGGAAGGTAAGGCACCGCTCCTTTACCTCCCGTTCTTCAATAGAACTGGATTCCCAAATCTTGAAATTACGAGTGGAGATACCCTTTAATTTAATTTATAGACAGAAGGGCAGGCTTTTTAAGTCGCAATACAATGGTAAAGTAAAATATAAGCAAATTATTTGGAGGTGCACTAGGCTTCTATTTTTTGTATGTATTGAATTAATTTGGTCTCTAGTTGCACTCTGCGTGGATGTATACTATCCCATTTCTATATATATATTGCTTGTTGCATTGGGGGTTTGACCAAGCCTCTGGGAAATGTTTACTCCACCAACAGTGGGTCATGTCTTCAAGTACTGAAAGCTGGAGAGTTAGTCCCAAGAAAGCAACCGAAAGAGCAGCAGGGACTTTCATCTCATAAAAGGCAGGAATTGTTATAAAGACAAAGTTTGAGAATTACGTCTCCTAAGTAGGTGAAAAGTTACTTAAAGGACAACTCCACCCACATAATAACATCTTTTAGAAAGAATGGCCTATTTAAAATATGTTGATATATCATACTTTGTTCTTTGAACTGATTACTGTATGCCTGCTATGCTTCTGGATGCCTCATGGAAACTGAGCAATTTAGAAACCTGTACTGAGCCTGGGCATGCTCAGAAGAGGCAGACAGGGGATTAACATTCAGTCATTGGCTGTGATGTCAACTGTCAAATCCATAACTGACAGTTGCTAACTGGAAGAACCAGGAATCAGAAACAGGGGAAACAGAACATTATGCAGGATTTCAGGTTAAACTTATATATTTCAGATTTCAAACTAGTACCGTTTAGGGTTTTAGGGGGTGATTTACCTGTATGTAAGTTTTTATTTGCGGACTGGACTTTCCATTTAAGTAAAAAAGGTTAAAAGATAGGACCCAGCAGAATAAAGCAAACCGTGAAGTGGTTGCTGGGCTTAAAATAAATTGGCCAAGTTATTGAACTAATTGCATTAGGCAGGCTTTTTAAGTCCCAATACAATGGTAAAGTAAAATATAAGAAAATTAATTGGAGCTGTACTAGTCTTCTATTTTTTGTATGCACATGAACTAATGCATACATAGTAACATAGTAACATAGTAATTGAGGTTGAATAAAGACATCCATTCATCAAGTTCAACCTATTCACCCTCCTTTTTGTAACCCTACCTAACAGTTGAGGAAGGGGAAAAAAAACAGCTAATAAAGGGGGGGGAAATTCCTTCCTGACTCCAAATGGCAATTGGAAAGTATCCCTGGATCAATCAGAACTACAGTATATATCTTAATACCAGTAATTCTCAATATTTTTTAGTTTTAGAAACTTATCCAGGCCATTCTTAAAGCTATTCAATGAACTTGCCATTACCACATCTGCTGGAAGACAGTTCCACAATTTCCCCTCTCTCACTGTAAAGAAACCTTTCCTAACCTGAAGATGAAACTTTTCTTCTTCCAACCTTAAATGATGTCCATAAATCCTCTGATATGACCTATTAGTGAACAATTCACCAAGGACTTTTTTATTGTATGTCCTATTAATATATTTGAATAATGTTATCATATCCCCACACAAATGTCGCTTCTCCAATGTAAACAGCCCCAACTTATCTAATCTGCCTGTATATTCAAGCCCCTCCATTCCCCTTATTGAGACCTTGCTCTCAATGCCCCCTTCTAAGTCATTTACAAACAGATTAAAAAGAAGCGGCCCCAGTGCAGAACCTTGAGGCACTTTACCCTGAGGCCATTTAGCTCACATACCGTATATACTTGATCCGAGTATAAGTCGAGGTACCTATTTTTACCTGAAAAATTTGTAAAAACTGATTGACTCAAATATAAGTCGAGGGTAGATATTATCACCACTACTGCCTTCTGATTCTGTGTTATTTTTAGGCTTTAGTTGCCCTTTAAATGGACAGCAAAATGCCCATCACATGCATCCCATACAGTAATAGCCAAATCCAGTACCAGCAACCTCCAACTCCAGATGTTTGGAAACTTCAACTCCCAGCATGCTTTGTTGCTGGGAGTTTCAGTTTCTAAACATGTGGAGTAGCAAGGTTCAGTAAACTTTTAATTAGGTTTACCATCCTTTACAATTCTCCTGAACCCCATATTGTAAAGGGCACTCTGGCCCCCATATAGTAAAGGACTCTCTGACCCCAATAGTTAAAAATGTGACCTGAGATTTGTAGTTTCAAGCTGTCATTTGCACTGTACTAGCAGCAGTTTTTTGCCCCAAACTGAGGAGACCCTTCAGATTTACAGCTTCCAGATGTGCAGTGACAGTGCTGAGTGAGTCCAGCAGCTAGACTACAGGAAGCAGGAAGTATAAAGGCAGATCAGCTCCTGTAACTTTCTATGCTGGTTAACACAGCGCCACCTACTGGTTACTATCTGCAATTGCAGAATTTGGATCTAAATTAGGACTTGACCCGAGTATAAGTCGAGGTTAGGTTTTCAGGCTAATTTTAAAGCCTGAAAAATTCGACTTATACTCAAGTATATATGATAGATATAGCTTCATTTACCACTACTCTCTGTTTGCGATCTAATAACCAATTCTCTATCCACAAACAAATGTTTTCTTCTAGGCCAACAGTCCTCAGTTTACACATTAGTCCCACATTTGGCACAGTATCAAAAGCTTTTGCAAAATCCAAGTATACCACATCCACTGCTTTGCCTGAATCTAAATTCTTACTCGCTTCTTCATAAAAACCAATTAAATTTGTCTGGCATGATCTATTTCTCATAAATCCATGCTGACTACTACTAATAGATCAGTTCATGAGCAAAGGGCGATATTTATAAAACCTCGCTATCGTTATCGAAAAAATAACGATCGTTATCGGTAAATACCGATCGTTATCGGAAAATAACGATCGGCATTTTCCGATAACGCGCGGTATTAACGGCTAACGATTGGTATTTTACGATAGTGATCTGTATTTTCCGATATCGCAAAATACCGGTCGCTATCGTAAAATACCGATCGTTATCGCTAAATACCGATCGTTATCAGTAAATACCGAGCGTTATCAGAAAATGCCGATCGTTATTTTACGATAACGATCGGTATTTACCGATAACGATCGTTATTTTTGCGATAACGATAGCGAGGTTTTATAATATCGCCCAAAGTCAAGGATATGATCCCGTAACAAAGTTTCCAGCACGTTCCCTACCTCTGATGTTAGGCTTACAGGTCTATAGTTACCAGGCTGTGACCGACTACCTTTTTTGAATATTGGTATTACATTGGCTTTTTTCTAATCCAGCGGCACATCCCCAGACCAAAGTGAATCTGAAAAGATGAGAAATAGTGGTCTAGATAGAATTGAACTAAGCTCTTTTAAAATCCAAAGATGTAATCCATCTGGTCCTGGGGTTTTAATGTTAACTTTGTCTAATTGTTTCTGTACCATATCCTCCGTCAGCCAATATGAATACTCCTTATTTCTACCATGCATACTATTATAGTCCCTGCTGTAAGGACTAGGATTCTCAATAGTGAAAACCGATGTTTTCAGATTTAGCAGATTAGCCTTTTTGGCATCCTCTACAACCATCTCAGCCCCATTATTTAATGGCCCCACATTCTCAGTCCTCATCTTTTTACTATTGATATACTTAAAAAAAATTTGGGGGTTGGACTTGCTTTGTTCGGCTATCCATATTTCATTTTCTATTTTAGCTAGTTTAATTGCTTTCTTGCACTCTTTATTACAGCTTTTATACTGCCTGTAAGACTGTTCTGTTCCCTCTGATTTCAATAACTTTTTCTTTTTTTTCCCATTTCCCTTCTTACCTGAACATTAAGCCATGCAGGAGTGGACCTAATATTTTTACACATGTTCCCTAATAATTAAGACCCATCCCACAAGGCAATCTACGGGCTTCACTGAGAGTAGGGAAAGCCCACAGACCTTTCATGCATGCTCAGCTTAGCTTTCAACTACACTCTATGGACAAGCCTCCAGGTGGACTCTTTAGTCATTGGCTGTGGCATCATCTATCACTGTCCAGACTGCTCGTAAACCAGGAAGAGAATGGAGAATGGTTATTTGGTGCAGGGATCAAACTGAATTACTAGCTTCGTCTGCAGTTATGGGCAGCTTAGGTTTTTGTAGGCTTCTCCATCAGGACTATATATGTAATTTTGGGGGGAACAATTATTTATCAGGCGGTGTAAGTAAAAAAAAAAAAAACATGGCTTCCCAATCAAGGACAAATAATCCACAGGAACATTTCTAAATTTGTGCTCAAATAGAATAGAATTTATTGCAAATTAAACTCACAGAATAATCAGCTTATTCTAGTATGGTAAGAACTGTTCTCTTTTTCCTACCCCTTAGGGTGCAGTTTATAAAGGGACACGTTACACATTTCGAAATATTGAGGTAGGTCAAGATTACGTATGATTACATGATTGGATTATACATTCTTGCATAGCAAACTTCTCATTACATTTCATTACATATTAATTATCATTATATGTCACATATTTCTCAAGTTACTGTACTAGAAAATGAGTGTGTAGAACCCCGAGTAAATGTAGAGACAAGAGCTACTTGTTTGGAACTATCGGGTTTGCAAAACTAATCAAGGTTTCCACAATTAGCAGGATCACCAAATATAGCAACATTTGTC
This sequence comes from Hymenochirus boettgeri, assembly GCA_019447015.1. Classification (NCBI taxonomy): domain Eukaryota; kingdom Metazoa; phylum Chordata; class Amphibia; order Anura; family Pipidae; genus Hymenochirus; species Hymenochirus boettgeri. Next base: position 206,433,222 of record CM033469.1, on the reverse strand, counting down.
AAATTGGTATCAAAAGAGACAGAGGAGATACCAGACACCAGACCACGTTGCCCTAACCTGACGGCTAAAGAAAGGAAATTTCTAAAATTGAGTGAGAGAGATGACTTAATTATAAAGGTAAGGGGGGGATAAGGGGGGCAACGTGGTGGTGATGTCTAGAATACAATAAAAAAAAGGGGTGTTAAGACAATTAAACAATCCGGACCAGTATATGTTGCTACAAAGTAGGGATTCAGAGGGAAATCTGGCAAATTGTGGATCGGGGGTTTAAAGAGAAATTAACTGGATCAAAACAAAAAGATTTTTTTGTGGTATAGGATCCGTTTATGCACAATTTTTATATAATCCCCAAGATTCATAAAAATTGAAAACACCCCCCGGGAGGCCTATTGTATCGGAGATAGGGGGTCCAACGGAAAACTTAAGCAGATATGTAGATACCATACTTCGCCCAATTTTGGTTAATCTAAGCCCTTATGTCTTATACACGGGAGACATGTTAAAAAAACCTGATGGTATCACGGTTGACCAAGAAACATTGTTGGTCACTTTTGACATTGAGAGCCTCTACTCTTCAATGCCCCATGAGATTGGCCTTAGAGCCTGTCAATACTATCTAGAAACTAGGGGGAGAAATATGCTGAGTTAGTGTTGGAAATGTTACGATTTGTTTTGGAGAATAACATCTTACTATTTAACCAAAAATATTATCGCCAGGTGAGAGGCACTGCTATAGGGGCGACTTGTGCCCCCACCTACACATGCCTCCACCTGGGGTTATGGGAGCAGGAGGATGTGTCTGAGGTAATGATAGAACTGAAGGTGGAACAGAGGATACTGTTGTGGGTAAGATATGTTGATGATGTGTTTATGCTGTGGAAGGGCTCAGAAAGTGAACTGACGGGTTTTCTGGATAGAATCAATGAGAATAAGAAAAACATCAAATTAACATCAGAATAGAGTAGAGATTCCGTCAGTTTCCTTGACCTCAAAATTAGAAAGAGGGGAGACCTCCTGGCAACTGAGACTTTCAGAAAACCCAAATCAGTTAATTCTCTTTTGGAAGTGTCCAGCCACCATCCTCAGAATCTGATCAGAGGCATCCCAGTTGGACAGTTCACAGGAACTGCTCAACTGATGTAGCATTTTAAGTGCAGGCTGAAGAACTTGGTCAGAGATTTTAAAAAAGGAGTAACCCCAGACAAAGCGTAATCAGAGGTTACAACATAGCACAGCAAAAGGTCCCATAAGAATAAGAGGGGGGACCAAAAGTTGTGCTACATAACAACTTACCATGATGAATGGTGGCGTGTTTAACAGATTTTACAAAATTGGTTTCTCCTATTGGAGGATAAAGATTTGGTGAGTGATATAGGTATACGACCCTCAATGACAGCAAAATGAGGGAGAAATCTAAAAGAATGGTTATCTCCAAGCCACTTTAGATCGGAACACAGATCAGTCCAAGTGTGGTTAGGGGTGAATAAAATAACTGGAAATCGCCAGTGCAGGAAGTGCATTATGTGCAAATATATGAAGCAAGTACAGGATTTCAGTGACAGAGGAAACAGAGGAAAAGTGTTTAAAGTGTTGTCTCTGATAACCTGTCAATCGAATCAGATTATGTATTTGTTGGAATGCAAATGTGGTATGAAATATATTGGACAGACGAAAAGGCCCCTCTCAATGCGTATAAAGGAACATGTAAGGGCAACAAAAAATATGGAAGTTGAGAAAAGCAAAATGGTGCAACATATGTGCAAAGCGCACCATACTAATAAGGTGTTATTTACATTTATGGGTCTACAACAAGAGTCTACAACAAGTGAGGCTAGGCCAAAGAGGGGGCAATATTGAGAAAAAGCTCCCACAGGCTGATAGCTATTTTGACTATTACATACCGAGGTCCGGAAGTTTGGTATACTTTCGGACTTATGGTGGTGCACGATGTCTCTGTTCTCCGGATCATCTCACATAATACTTGGGTTTCAGATGCACGTTGACTGGGGATGCCCCCTCTACTGTCTTGTGTTTTTATAACAGTATTTGATGTTAATAGCGGGAGTAGGGTTACCTTCCCCTTTTTATCTTGAGGGTATACTAGGTTGGTTTATGTGACAATAAAGTAATATTGGTATAATTTGGCCCATGTATGTGAGTGCTGTATATAAGGTTTCTTGGGAGACTGTCTCCCCATTCTCTGTTTATATTTATTACACGCATGCTAGCACCGTCTTACTAAGATAACTCAGGCCTTAAGTGAGTTAAGGACCTGTGCCACCTACCTATTTATCTAGGTTCTATTACATTATAAGGTTGTAATTACCATTCATCTGGGCATTACAGTATAACTGGCATTGAATACTTATACGTTACTTTTAGCTATCAGTGTTAAGCAGAAAAGAGGAACTTGACCATAGAATCTTATAATCTTAATTAAGCATACAAGTGCTACTCATAGAGGATCATGGGGAATGTAGACCAGGCTCCGCGTTTGTCCTAGAGAACTAAAAATGGTGGCAATCTTTAATTTGTCTCTTCAGCAGTTTAATCGTATGCTACCTTTCTTAGCGGCAGATACCAATCCTTGGATATCTCAGGCAGATGCGGCCCTCTGTTTATGGTTAAAGGGTATGTTTACTGAAAAAATGACTTAATGTTAATCATAACATTCATGTTAATCTATAATTAAATACATGTAAGTAGAAATTACTTTGTGGTGTGTGTGTTGCTGCATGCTTTCAATACAGAACTTGCTTTGGTCAAGTTCAGTATCCCCCCTTCCTCTCTTAACCGACGACTCCTTTCCTGTGGCCTGAATTTTTTTAAACTAAGCATGCTCAGCAATCACTATTATCTAGCACTGAGAGATGGAATCCCCCAACTGTCACCATTCCAGTTAGAGTTACAAACTTCTAATAACAGAAAAAAACAGTACTTGCCCTCAGAGTCAGCAGTAGTTTATTATAAGGTACTTAAAGGGAATCTAGACAAAAAAAAAAGTTGTTTTAAATTGATCATTAATGGATACTTTAATTCTTCTTATTTTGTTGACCTGCCCCCTATTTCTTTAGATATCTAATCCAAAACATCTTACATTTCAGCTGTCAATCAAGTGCCTTGCTATCATAAACTATTCTTCTGAGCAGTTTTGCTGTAGCTGGAATGGTAACAGAATTTTGACAGATGGAATGCTTTATGCTGTGTGCTGTTTTGACACTTGGTTTGTGGGAAAAAATGTCAGGTCAGATGAAATTGGGAGTGGTTAAAAGAGGGAGGGGGGTTATTGCTCCTGAGCAAAACATGTGCTGGATTAAAGTCATGCAGAAACACACACACCTCAGAGTAAGTGCTACTTATACGTTTTTATTTATAGATAAGGTGAGGAAAAGTCATTTTTTCCAGTATAGTGTCCCTTTAATTGACAGCTGAAGCATCTTATATTCAGATATTTAGATTGCTAAAGAAATGGGACAATCAGCAAAAAAAAGTAAGTTTGGAAGAATTATACAGGGTTATTCAATAAAAGTTCTTATCGTTTAAAATGGTGCTAATTTTGCCTCAACCAATCAGATGTAAGCTTGCAAATGTTAAATAAGATCTGATTGGTTGGGGCAAAATTAGCACCATTTTAAATGATAAGAACTTTTATTGAATCTCCCTGATAGTTTCCAGTTATAGGCAATTTAAGAAAACTATTTTTGCAGTGTACATACCCTTTAACAGCAAACATAACAACAGATCTAAGATATCAGTCTAGTGTCTGTGTTGCTGTTACATGTTGCCTACTCTATTTATTGTGACAAATAGTAGCTTATGCAAAATAATATATTTTTTACTACAGATTCTGAACACAGTAAGAAAGATAATCACATACAGAGCAGTAAGATACCCTTACTAAATAAATGTAATATGTAATAAATGTTGGCGAAATGTCTTGCCTGAACACCAAAAACAATGGCTGCTTTAAATGCATCTGTTATTTCCCACACATACGCTTTTCTGGTTAGAAATAAAATTCAAAATACCCAATGGGATATTACTAATGATGTGCAAGAAACTTGAAACCCTAATATGTTACATTGCTGTAACTCACAAATGATTTGGGGCTTCACTAAGAGATGATGTTCATTAACATGTATCTGATTATTATAAATAATATAAAAATCCTTTAAAGGAGAAGTTCAGTTTTCTTGACTTAGAAACTGATTTTTAAAGGTCATGTCCACAGTAAATGACAACTTTTTTTTATATGATAGCTCTCCCTTGCCCACCCCCAACTGCCAAGTTAGATCTAAAAAAAAAGAAGCTCCCGAATCATACTTACAGCCCTTCGCTCCTGCGGCTATCTTCTCCGGTTCTCTGCTAACCAGAAACAGCAGAGAGGTGCCGGTCAGCCAATCACAGACGCAGCTACCGGCTGTAAAGACAGTATGATTCAGAAGCTTTTTTTAGATCTAACTTGGTTGGGCATGGGCAAGAGAGAGAGTTGCAATATACCAAAAGGATATTACACTAAGTGAAGCAGCAATAGAGGGATACGGAGGGTGTGAGGGAAGGGGGAGGGGGAAAAAGGGCTCACCTGCGCATGCCACTGTCCTCTCAGGGGACAAGGAGGAAGCAGGGTTGTACATGCTCTTTAAAACAATGGATTACTTGCCTTGCTAATATTTTGTACACCAAGATGTATACCTGTGCGAAGTCATACACTACAATCTTACCTCCCAGCGTTTTTGCAACATTCCAACAATGTCACAGTCATTTTGTGACCGACATTATTGCCTGTAATGGCAGTTGCAAACCACAATCAGGCCAGGAAATTTTTGCAGGACTGCTGGCAGGTAATACGACCTATGCAACCGATAATTTAGGCGATTAAGTTGGATCAAATGTTGAATCAACATGATGTTGGGTGAGTGTTTTTACACCCACACAGTAACACAGAGATATATGTGTGTTGGAAAGCTTGACCGTATTCCTATGGTTGATTCATACTGATTGAACCATAGGAATGAGTATAATAGTGGTAGAAGGAAAGGAGTGAGAAACTAAATGAGGACCATGCTGTAGACAGATTGTACAAGACTAGTAGGGCCATGTACGTAGAGGTGAATTGCACCTTAATAAATAGTCACTCTGATGTTATATCGATTAGCATGACTTTAACTCCTTGCTTGGTGCAGCTGTGCAAAAAGCAATGTTCTATTCGGATAGTGACTTGCCATTGCAAGACTTTTTAATGAAGCAAATGGCTGCTGTTAAATTCCAGCAATGGTTAAAATGCATGTCAACCCCCAAACAAAAATATTGCCATATTGTGTGCAGTGTTAAATGACCCTTACCTTTTCATTCTGCTGCATATGCATGGCAACAATACATTTTAAGAAACTGAAGAGTAGGAGCCTTTTCCTGGTGTAATCTGTTTCTGCCTCTAACTGATCCTCCTAGAGGTTCCCCTACTCCCTCGCCCCTCCCTTCTGCTCATTTTTTTATCTGATAAATATGGGCTATTGCCCTTGTAGAGCTGCCTTTTAAACTTAAAATATCAATGCACAGGTAGACCCTGTCTGAATATAAAATCACCATTATGATTGCACCAGGGAGCCGATAGCATCTCTCAATGCATTGACTGTATATTTGTTTAAAAATTACTTAGAAAGACAACGGCATTCATTAAAATGGACATAATCGATGGGCGTCAGGACGTGTTACCCATAAACTATAGGCAAAGTCATTTTCAGAATGGTGCTCACAGGATTAAATATAAAAAATCACAAACAGAAGCAAAGACAAGAGACCCACAAGACCCCTCCCACTGGCCCTCAAACACTCAAGAGGCTGTAATATAACAACTTTATTGTCAAACTATAATATACAACATGTCAAACGTAAAACAAAAAAATACAGCAGACTCTTTAAATGTCTGCAACAATTCACAGTATACTGACAAACATAAAAATGGGTGATTGAATGTGTAAACAGGCACATCATCCCTCTGTTATCTGTAGGTTTGACTGTAATTCTAGGTCCATGATCAAGTATCAAAAAGATGGTTGTTGTGGGCTTACTACTGAATATTCCCTGTTCAATAAGGAGCACTGTCACTCTTAATCTAGACATTTGCTTCCTTTCTAAGGTCCAGTTAAATCTTTTCCCACCACATAAAATATCCAGCACCTTTTAGGGGGCATTAACGTTAAATCTAGTGCTAAGTGTTTGGTTTAGGACACAGGTCGGTTTTGGAAGATATGTAAATAACAGAATAAATTATGGGAAGAGTCCCATAATATTGTCTGTGAGAAATGTATTTTTCTTAAATAATACAGCACTAAATGTAAATATCCGAAATGTTGGCCCATCACACTGAGGAATTTTACGATCTGGTAGCAAGCAGTGCCAGGCAGCAACAGCTAGAGCCAGCAAGATATTGGGGCTCATTTACCCAGAGCCACTATCGCTCTAGGTAAAAGTCCTGTTCGCGATTCAATATTGCGTTTCATGGCGGGATTTTAATGCCAGCTATTTGCTGGCGTTAAAATCCTGTGCTAAATCTAGCGCAAACGCGATATTGAATCGCAAGCGGCAGATGCGCGGGTGATTTTTGAATAACCCGCGCAACCGACGCTGATATGGAGTTAGCGAACCCGTTAGCACGACTTTAACAAAATATATTTGCCCAGCGAGTCTGGGTAAATCAGCCCCATTGTCATGTATAAAAAGAGATAATGGATTCTCCCTCTTTACAGAGCATTGGTAAGGCCTCTAAAATAACTAAAACTAAAATAATAAAGGGAATAAGGGTGTTTGAATATGAAAACAGATTGGATAAGTTACAATTAAGTACACTAGAGAAAAGGCGGTTGCGTGGGGATATGATTACTGTGTTAACGGGCCATACATTAAACTATCTGGGGCATTGTTCACCAAATGAACTTGACAGATGACACGTGGACATCCCTTAAGACTTGAAGAAAAGAAGTTTAGAAGTTAGGGAAGGTTTTTTTTCACTGTGAGAACAGTAAAACTATAGAACTGTCTTCCATTGGATGTTGTGATGGCAGGTTCATTGGATAGTTTCAAAAAAATGTTAGATGAATTTCTGAAAACAAGGAATGTTGAAAGTTAAAATATTTTCCAGTTGCCACTTGGAGTCAGGAAGGAAATGTGGGTATTGCTGAGTAGGTTGGACTGGATAGAGGTATGTATTTATTCAACCTCAAATACTATAGTATACTATACTATATAACGCTATACTATACAAATGGGTTAAAGGAATAGTTCACTTGAAAAGTGAACTATTCCTTTAAAGGATAACTATTGTGTGTATTTTTTAAAAATTTTTAATACAGTTAAAATAAAAAGTTTGTTGGACAGGAATAGGGCTGGTAATTCCTACCTCCCAATATTGTTTCTGTGAGGAGCACCAGCCCAAAGAAAACTGATTCTGCCAGTCTTCCCCTCTGGCTTGAGCACTATATTTAATAAAGGACTAGTCCAGGACTAACCTAGCAAATTAAAACTGTAGCTCCTTAATAAAATGATATTGTGAGGTAGGAATAATCAATCCTACCTCCCTTCTCCAGGTACTAACCATTTTTAATTAGTTTATTTTTAGAGTATAGTTATCCTTTAATTTATTTATTGAGTACCGGGACATTAAAGAGCTATGCCTTAACATCCAAACTTCAATCAATTAACCTGGAGCCACAGACGAAGATACAAGGTATTTACCTTACATGTGATCCTCTGCAGCAGCATTGAAAATTCCTGAACGGTTCCTGGTTAAGATTAACTATAGCACGCATTGACCCGCATGCGCACTATAGTTAATATGAACCAGGAAGCGGTCGGTGGTCTGTCAGTGTTGCTGCGGAAGATCGCATGTAAAGAAAATATCTTCTATCTTCGTCCGTGGCTCCTGGTCAATTGGTTGAAGAACAGAAGGTAAGGCAATACTGATATCACCTTTACTTTAGAGATGTCCGAAACTCTGAAGTTTTGTTCTGCTTTCAGATTTATGGAACTCTGGAAAAACCCGAAGATCCAAAAATCAGACGCAACCTACTTTTGAGTATTCGGAATGTATTATCAAGGGTTACTGAATGTACGAGGTTATTTTTAGTAACCCTTCAAAATAGCTTCGATAACCCGAAAATACGATCGTAAAATACTTTTGAGTTTGTTACGGTTGCTCTCTACTGTCTACTGCTACTGTCAAAGAAAGGGCAGACTGGATACTTTTTTGAAACAAAAAAAAGTCTAGGGGCATATTTATAAAGCTTCGTTAAGTTTTCGCAGCCATTTTCCCTGACATTTCCGCATAAATCGCGTTTAACGCGATTTATTAATGTCCGAAAACGTCCGCGAAAAGTTAACGAGGCGCTAACCCTTCGCGCCGATACTTACCTGTTACCGCTGCTTCTATTTATAAAGCGGCGGTAACTGTTTCGCACTGCTAGTATCGGCGTTTTTGCAGCCGATACTAACCTCCCTGCGGCAGGGATGAGCAGGCAACCCGCGGCGGGTGGTCGCACCCGCCCCGGGAGGCACGCCCACCCCGCCCTCAACCCCCCTGCGGCGGGAGCGACCACCCGCCGCAGCTTCCCAGCAATTTTGCAATTTTTCACCACTTTATAAATACTGCTACGGTTTTTACCAAGTTTAACTAAGCAACAAGTGTCTTGATTTGTGACGAAAAGGATTACATGTGGGAAGTATTAAGTGTATGTGGGTATGTGTGTATAAAAATGTGTTTGTGTTTGTGAGACCCGGTCCCTCGCCTCCTGGGTGCGGCCCCCTGTTCCTTTTCGAGCAAAAACAGGGAGCAGAGGGCCTCTGCGCTAAGAGCCGCTCTACTTCCTGATCAAGGCTGTCAGGGCGTGACGTCGCACATTAACTGATAGCCACAGAGCCGAGGAAGAGCGGCGAGGGGCCGGGTCAGGTAAGGAACTTCTGGGGCATCTTATAGATGCAACGTATGGATAATGCAAAAGTGGTTGTAAGGTTCTAAGGTTTCTAAGGTTACATTTTTTTAGGCTGGACATACCCTTTTCATTATCAGGTTGCATATTACAAATAAATGCATATTGACAAGGCAGAGGTGCAAATATGACAATAATGATAAGAACTCCAAATCCTAATTTTAACATTGACCAGCAGGAAAAGAGGCAAAAAGTAGAACTTAAGCAACTTTATAAATTCTCTTCTTTATAAATATCCCATTAGTTTAAAGGTTCGTACACACGTGTGTAGGCAGAGATCATTGAACGACCGACTAGGCGGATCTTCAAACGAACGACCCTTTCGGCCGATAAAGTGCCTACACATGGGCCGAAACGATCTTTCGTACACATCGTGCATCGCAGGTTGGGACCCGCGTCCGCACGTGTGTACGAGCCTTTACAGAAATTTGTAATTGATACATATTTGCTGCAGTCTAGGAATTCCAGCATATATGATGGAGTGGGAGGCAAATTTATTGGAAAACATTACTGTAACAGTATTCAGACTGGAATTTTCTGCCTTACCCATGACCCTTCACTGCACGCAATGCCACAATCAAGGGGATGAATAAAAGCTGCATAGTAGACATAGCTAAACGTTTACCTTCAGCTTTATGATTCCCAGGGTGCAGATACTGGATGAGAATGATTTATTTTCCTGTAGACAATCTTTCCTTGGATCATTGCATAACCACATTGAATATGGTTTCCATAATAATCCGGTTCATTGTATGTACCAGCTGCAGGCAAAATGAAAAGTGCCTTGGGAATTAAAATTTGAATTTTTCATTGCACCAGGTTTTTGATCTTAACTAAGCTGTATGATAGCAGCAAAACATGAAGGTTTATTTAACTATACTTCTAGTTTAAAGCCCAAGTGGGTGGAAGTGTCTTGTTAAATGCAGTAGTGCAGTTTGTAGTTGTCTGATCACAGACTTAAACAAATGTCACACATTTACATTTAGCTGGATTTTACTAAATACTGTGAAACATGGGCTTGCACTATTTAAAGGAGAAACAAGCTTAAAATCTTTTGGTTCATTTTCAATGAAAATGGGCAACAAATGCTATACTAAAACTACTTACATGTACTACTTACATGTACATCAATGTTTTCCCTGTTGCCCGTGTAATCCCAGTTCCCCATGGTAGGTTTGTTAAGCTAGGTACACACCTAGCGATTTTTCCTCCTGACCGACCGTTCGATACTTTCGAACGGTCGGCCAGGAGGAAGGACTGTCGGTCGCGGCAAAAGCAGCCGCGTCCGATAGTCACCGCGACCGATCGTGCGGTCCATAGAGGACCGCACGATCGGACGAGGTTTTCCACCCTGTCCGATCGTCCTTTCGTCCGATTCGGACGAACGGTCGATCGGACATGGGCACATTCGGATTCGATAATTTCGGTCCGATCGACCGATACACTGAACTATCGGTCGATCGGACCGAAATATCTAATCGTGTGTACCCAGCTTAAGGTACAAGTTAAAGGGTACCCTGCTGCAGAGTACTTTATTAAAGAGCTACCGCAGTTAATTGAGCAATAGCATTTTAGAATATTTGGTTTATCACCCATAAGGTGATAAACCATGTTGGGTTATTACTCCTTTAACTAGTGTGTAATATTTCCTGCATGAATATGTTCATATTTTCTATAGATAATCTAGCATTCTGCACCCCTCGGTTCCGAAATCCGAAAGATCCGTCCTGCTGTGGGAGCACTCCTATGGCAACATTATTATAATATATAGTGGAAGTGCTACTGATCTGACCAGAACATTAGAACATTTCTTGTTTGTTCAAAATCACGGGGAGGACTGACTAACTTCTATTGTATTACCAAGCAGCCAGTCTAGCACAAACCCTAATATGGCACTCCCCAAACCCAAACATAAGATGGAAGGAATAGTGCAATTATTTCTCCTATCCCTATCTCAAACCTATTATGGATTACAACTCAAAAAGAAACTACAATTCTTACATAACCCATATATCAACCACTCAATGACAATGTTGCAAAAATTAACAAAAACCTACAAACTCTTCCCTTATGACATCTTTACTCCAAAATCCATATTTTCCTCAAGGACTAGACAACTACTTGTGGAAACATTGGCAAGATAGCAACATCACACGTGCAGTCCACCTCGTCAATGCCCAAAAGATAATGACACGGGAGGCAGCACAATCTCCTAAAACTTCCTGAAACAGAATGGTTTCACTTCACACAAACCCAACACTTTTACATAAACTACTACAAGAACAACATCTCTTGAAACTCACTCCCTTAGAAGAGCTATGTTTAAAAAGACAAACAAGCTATAAAATACTAAACCGATGGTACATTACCCCACACAAACTAAACAAAGTAAATCCGACCCCATCACAAAGATGCTTCAGAGGTTGTGGAGAAAGAGCAGACACACTCAACTGCTGGTGGAAATGTAACAATATGGAAGAATTTTTTAAGCTTATAAACAATCTACTTCACACCAATATTCCAGCTGACCCTTGGATAGCCCTATATGACAAACCACCAGAAGATAAACCTTCCCACCAAATTAAACCTGCTCAGCTGCCAGATGCATAATTGCATCGTCATGGAAACAGGACACACCACTCTATCAACAACTGATAAACAAGATATGGTGGATATGCCAGAACAAAAGCTTGACTTGCTCACTCAAAGGCTCAATGAAAGTATTCGATAAGATTTGGTCCCCTTGGCTGTGGAGCATGGGAGTCCCTCCCTCTGAAGAACAACTGCTTACATAAAGGAAGGGGGGGGGATGAGGAACATTTCTTTCTTCTTTCTCTCTTTTGTCTCCTTCATCATTCCTTTCCCTCTCTTCTACCCCACCCCCCTCTCTATTCATTAACTCACTTAAAACTTCTTCAATCTTAGTTAAACTATTACAAAAATGTACTTAAATGTAGATAGAAGAAAGGATATAAATTGGGTGATGTACCTCCAACTGTAAATTATAAGGATATTAGAAGTCACCGAGGAGTTCCATGACCATATAAAAGTACAAGGCCGCAGGCTGAGTACCTTTTATACAGGGCACGGAACTCCAAGGTGACTTCTAATATCCCTTTAATTTACAGTTGGGGGTGCATTATTTATTATAACCTACCCCTTTGTGGCTTCTGGTTTCCTTCTCCTCCTGGAACTGTAAGATTATAAGGCTATAATCTTACAGTTCCTCACATAGACATCCACTACAGGGGTAGGTTATATATATTTATAACTACATACCATTCCATGTTTCTTTATTAATATCCATAAATGATAATGTAGGACCCAAGTATGGGTCATTTCCTACCTGGCAATAGATTTTTATCAACATTCCACCAAAATACAAATGTTATTGTATTTGTATTTACAACTTTTTCCTCCATAAAAATAACATATTGTAAATTGTGTTAATGTAAATGACAATTGAACAGCAGCGGAAGAGCTACAGGTATCATTATCAGCAGCCATCAGTGTTCTAATGGAATGTTACTGTATGTTTGCTATTGTAAGTTTACCATTTTCAGGAGCATTAATATTGTGGGTTCCATTACAGGCTCAAAATAACCCAAAAGAACTTTCCTCTGAAATTCCTCTATTATTGTTAATTTTTCAAATGAAATAAACTAAAAAAACTTATTTTGGTGAAATTTCTAAAAGTTTGATATCGCAAAACAACAAACTATCATTATATTATGGTAAGGCCTGGTTTCCTGCAGTTTGCAATTAAAACAGTGACCGGCACCATGGGTAGTTTCAATTACACCAAACTACAGGTATGCAGGCGTTATTGTAAAAGAACGATCAATAGCGATAGTTATTTAATATTGCTGGCAGTAAACTACACCAGCATTATAATAAAATGGGTATTTTGCAATAACAACACGATAACAAACATTTTGAGCCTGTAATGGAAACCACAATATTTATGCTGCCGATAATCAATTAGTTTATTGAAGCCAGTTCTCAGCTGTGCCAACATAATTGCAAAATGGATTCTAATGCTAAATTAACCTTTCAAATTGCTTTAAAAGGTGCATTAGACAACATATCACTGAAGTCAGGGAGTGCGAGACAGAGCACCACAAACCCTCCTTATTGCTTAGAACGAGCCCTGCAAAGATGGCTTTGTAAAATAAATAAAAAATGCTTCAGAATTACTGACTAATAAGTTTGCCCTTGACATTTTCTATAATTACTAATTACATTTGACCCATTGAGCGAATAAATTAAAAATGGCCTTTGGGAAGTGAGCATGCTGGAAAGAAAAAGGGCCGATGCAATACCAAGAAGTTCAATACTGACCACAGCAGGGAATAGCAAAAAATATGAAATAAATACATTTTTCAAAAATGAAGAGAATCTGTGGCATTTCTGAAGTTTTCCAACTGAGTTTGGTTATACAGCTCCATTTGACAAAGCCCTCCCACCCATCACTTGGGGGAGCTGTTATGTGCATATACATATGCATAGGCTGGCGACAGTAAGGGCGTGGGAGCTGGGTACATGACTTTTCCAGTTCCCAGCCTTATATAAAAGTGTGTATATTTTGAAAACTTATTCATCCCCAAAAGTTAAGGTTTTTTATTTTTCCTCCCAGAGAAGCCGGGATAGAACTTTTCCTCCCAGAGAAGCCGCGATAGAAGACAGTTATCCAATCATTCTCCTTTACATGTCCTTGCCATGACCTCTTCTGAGGCAAGCAGATGGCAGCACAATCTGGGAATTTAAGGAAGTTTCTCTGAACAAGCTCTATTAAAATTCTACTAGTTTGTTGAGCCACAAAGAAAGATAGTCATATATGAATGCCTCAGCCAGATTAGCCAGGGATTAATGTGTAAACCTGCAGTAAAATGGGACTCAGCTTGTGCGATCGGCTTAAGAACGCATTTTCAGTGCTGTGTATTACCAATAAACTTTTTAGATTGAAAATAAATGGCATCATCAGTTAAATGTGTGAAGTTTTTGGAAAAGTCTTTGCATTCCTTTGGAGCTTTTCTTGTGCATAACATGATCTCCCAGAATGATTTCACAGATTTCTCTGTCACTTTACTGTCTGTACAAGGGAGCCTGCGAATTAAGAGCACAGAGGAAGCTTGGGTGGAGATGCCTGCCAACATCTGGAAGGGAGAGGGTCAGTTGGCAGACGGCAGTACATCCTTCAGCAGACCTATATGTATAAGGGTTGGCAGGGATCCTTGTTCCCAGCTAAGGTGTTACAGCTTCAGGTTTGCTTTAGAGCCTTCAAATCCACACCGCAAGATCCAGATGGCTCTAGAAATCTGAAGTCTATCTCCAGAGGTACATTAGTAACCCAATCTCAAGAAGCATTTAGAGGAAGGGTCCCATAATATCATCTCCAGCTTCCAATGTTAAGGCGTATATTTCACCCTTATACAAAAAAAACCCCTGTAAATATTTTTTTCTATTTTTTATCATATTCCTGCTATTTTAATTTTGTTTAGGATCTTGCATGGTATTTAATGAGGGCCATAGTGTTTTTAACTCCCCATCCTTAAAAGGAACAGTAGTTTTTAGTCCCATAGTAACAATCCATGCACAATAAATCAAGGCTAAAGCTTAATGGATTATCAAGAGGTTGCTTGGCTAAATACTTTGAATAATGACTTATATTTAGTACGCACAGCTGCTTAATGAAACCTTGTCATTTCTTAAGGAAGATCTAATTGTCTAAATCCATTTTCTGGTTTTGCAGAACACAGTAAAGGAAGTCTAATAATACTAAATGTGTAGCTGTTTTAAAAAAGCACATGGAAGAGGATACTGTGCTCTTCTGTGTAACACATATAACATAAACATTACATTTTATTTCGGTCTCATAGTGTGGGTGAGCTCACGACCCATGGCAGTTTTATTTTGCTCCTTGTGTGCTAGCACATCTGGGTTTGTGTATGTAATGTGCATTTTCCCAATGCAGTCACCCTTTCTTATAAAGTAGTAGTTTTTATTGGTCTAGAGGAATGTGCCCTCTAATTTAATATTGGTTGTGTGCGCATTTGTATAATATGTGCACATACAGTACAAAACTTTTTGTGCTACACACCACAGTGTTTATAATCCAGCAGATTCTTGCATGCGTATCATTTTAACCTGCATGCATAGACATGGCTAGTTGTTTGTGCACACTAGAGCACACAGCTTAGAGGTAACACTGGTCTAGAGCACTTTTGCATCAAATACCCGAGTGGTAGGAATTAATAAACTGTGGGCATTATTGGCTAATATTGCAACTTAATGCCCATATTCAAATGTTGTGGGTATATATGTATATTTGTAATTTTAGGGGGTGGCGTCACTTTTTTTGATAGTAATCAAAATTAAAACATAAAATGGAAAAAAAAAGAAGAAACTGTGTTCTAGTGCTTATGGAGAATTTAAAATTATTGTCTCTCTGTAACACCAGAAGCAGTGGTGCCACTAAGTCTATCCATTTTTAACTGTTTTAAAGCCTCAGAAGCTATTTTTCTTTTTGGCCTTATCCAGACTTAAGCTCAATGTTTGTCTACCACATTTTCTATTCGGATATTTCATGAACCACAAAGTAATGTAATACCTTCTCATGTTTCCCTTGAGTCTGCCAGTCTAAATCTTCAAAGTGAACCTTTATGGCTCTCCGATCTTCCAAAAATATGTTTCCCTGGTGGGTCATATTGGTTCTGTAAACTTAAATCAACATTGCTAGTGTAACCATCATATTATATTCCTTAGCGTTAGTGGGATAATGAGCTGTCATTCAATACAATGCCACAGGATTGCCTCTCACTTCGATGTTGTGTGGTTTCTAGTACGTTTACCTCATACATCTTAAAAGAAAAACAATAAATTGCTAGAATAAAAATAATGCATGGTGTGGTGTTAAAAATGGAAACCGATCACTGTGAACTTATAGACAGATATCAGTTGTATTTACAAAGAGAAGACCAAATAAATAAACAAATCAATCAATACATAACAATCTGGATCAAAGCATATTGATGTACAGTAACATTAGCAAATTATTTATAATCCATACAGGGAATTATACTGTACTGTAATTCTGTACTGTAGTGGAAAATATTTAGATGTGCAGTGGACTTTTCTTTATAGTATATCTGCTTGTTTTTTTATGTATTTTTTGCTGGGTCAATTAATATAATTTTCCTTACTTATAGAAACAACAAAATCCACTGACTGGGATTCCAGGCATTACCTTCATTGTAATGCTACATAAGGCAAAACTAACTGAATCCATTTTGTTTGTTATTTTGTAGATAAGTCCTGTCTTCTATAACTGTCCAGGCATACTTCGTTTGCTGGTTTTCGTGGCTTTTCTGACTCTAGTCTTGATAGGAAGTTTCTTTTCTGTAAGTTTCAATAATTTTAAAAGATGTTCAAATTCACCTCTAACTCTTTGACTTTCTGTTTGCAAGAGTGTGTCTTGCCCTTTGACTCAACACCCTGGGGGGCTGATTGAATCACTCAACAGCCAATGATGATAAAATGACTGTAAGTGAGCACCCTGTGAAGAAGAAGCAAGACCTGATGGCAGCTTCCATCTGACCACAGTAGAGTAGGGCATAGCAAAAAAAAAAAAAATTGCACTAAAAGAAAAGAATATTTAGAATAATGTAAGTTACTGTATCTGTAATACAAATAATTCATAGAAAAAGAATGTCCACCCCCTTGAAACAAAAAACTGATGACTTGTCAGTTATTTGCCTGAAACCCCAATTGTTATTTTTATTAGTTTATTATATACATTTAAAACCATACATTTAATAATAAGTTATATCCCTTTCTGGCAAAGGTATCCGACTCCTCAATCTGCTCAATGACCTTTTTATAACCTTGAGCATGTGCACAGGAGGTAGCAGGTGAAACAGCAGTCAATCATTGTGGCTGTAAATACTGCCAGAATAGGGACAATAATAATCTTTAAATATCTGGCTAGTAATGCAGGTAATAAAGTGCAAAATAAATGAATTGGGGTTGGGGACAAGTAACTAACAATTGACCAGTTTGTTGTTTTAAGGGTGAACATCCCCTTTATTTTTTGTTTCCATTATGTTCCTAGCAAAAGATATCAATTCTAAATTTACAATATATAGAAAATTGGGCTGTTGTACAAAAGCCCAATTTTCTATATATTGTGTGTTACAATGAAGGTTTGACCAAGCCTTCTGGGAAATTGTACTCCACCCAGAGTTAGGTCATGTGCTCGTTTGAGCAAGGTACTTTAAACTAGAGAGTCCGCTTCAAGCATCCAGGCCACAAAGGAGAAGCTGTCAGCTCATGCAGCCAAAAAGGCAAGTACCAGTAGGGTAGGACCCAGTTAAAGAAAGCAACCTTGACATAGTGACTGGGCTTAAAATAATTTGGCCAATTTATTAAACTAATTGCTTGTATTTATCCAGGGTTTAGCAGACTGTTTGTAGTAGCAACCTTATGGAGGTAGCCAATATGCAATTAGAATTGTTTGTGCACTAGAATTCTATTTTTTGTATGTATTATTTTTTTGGTCTCTAGTTGCACTTTAATATGGATGTACAACAGCCCAATTTTCTATATATTGTGTGTTACAATGAAGGTTTGACCAAGCCTTCTGGAAAATTGTACTCCACCCAGAGTTAGGTCATGTGCTTGTTTGAGCAAAGTACTTTAAACTAGAGAGTCAGCTTCAAGCCTCCAGGCCACACAGGAGAAGCTGTCAGCCAAAAAGGCAAGTACCAGTAGGTTAGGAACCAGTTAAAGAAAGCAACCTTGACTCTAGCCAATATGCAATTAGAATTGTTTGTGCACTAGAATTCTATTTTCTAAATTTTAGCTGCTGAAATTCTAATATTCTGTTTCTTACATCCATGCTAGCTAAGTAATACACTACAAAGATTACTTTTCTTTATTTTATAAAGCAAAGGAATATATCATTGTTACAACCGGATCATTGAATGGGTTTAACAAAGAAATGAAATCCCTGTTCTGTGTCAGAAGAAGGAGGATCTCTGTGCTGTTATATGATTGGTGGTCAGCTTCAAGGAAGCAAATCTGCAACTTCCTTGTTTTAATCTGTTGAACATTACAGAGCATTTGAACTGTACACTTAGCTGGGTTTTATCCAGCTAAGGTAGATTATGGGAGTTGATCCCTAGTTCCCATAGGTTAATTTCATAAATTGTTTCTATTGGGATAATGTTGTCTGAAGACTTTAGTTGGGATTGGAAAGAGGCAATTAACCAGGTTTTTGTTTGAAGCATGAACATGCTCTTAAATGTTTTTTTCTGCCAAAATTTCCCTTAAAAAGCTTTCCTTCAAAAACCATTTTATTCCAAGGTTCTTTAGTTCAAGGTTTAAATATATTTTAATAAAGAAGAAATTGAGGGTCGCACTCCATAAATAAATATACAAATTTGTTGGTGACCACACATCATTGAGAAATTCCCAATGTTTTGTGAGGTAACGTTTACCCTCCGACACATTGGTGTGTGTGGTCATCAATACATTTGCATATTTATTTATGGAGTGCGACCCGTGTACATATGTATTCCAGTGACGGTGGGTACTTGGAAGAGCCTGCACCCGGGTTTGGAAAGAGTGCATAGGACCTTTTGCCTTACTTGGTTTAAATATACTTCCCTTATTTATAGCACAGATGCTAAATGAACCTGTATTTTTTACTAAAGAGCAACCTGATGTTTAATAAGCATGATATTAGGGTGAGCAATTTATAACTTGAATAAAAAAAGAAGGTCAAGGTTGCTACATTGATATGGTAGCATATAGTTGGGTGTGTTTAGAATTTAGAAGTGTGTCGAATCCTACAGTACTATTACTGCATTTTAATGACCTTGCAATAAGCTTCTGTACACATGATTTGTATGATTTTTCCTCAATCTATCTCCTGCTATCTCAAAACATCATCACATTTGAAGATTATGTATGCTTGTAAATATGTTGATCTGTCATCCAATCATATTCTAGTATGTGTCCATTATATCATACTTTTCAATACTGCTATGTTATTGCCCACAACCTTTTGTGCCCCAGTACATGACCTCTGTGGGTCTGTTCCAAATACAGTATTGTTTGGGAATGGCTCGTTCTGTACATCCCATTCAGTTCTGAATTGAGAAAGCCAGTCGGATGACTAGCGAAATGTCTTCAAGAACTAAACTTCAAGTCCAGTGGATCTAACTTAATACAACAGATTTCCCATTCAGTTCTTCTTAATCCCTAACTATAGTGAAAAAATACTGGTCAGCAAATGGACAATTAAACCAACCTACCCTCTTAAATGGAACATTTTAATAATTTCATTGATAGAACAGTGTCTTCTATTTGATTTTAACCCAACAAAAATCTTTATATTGTAAATTCAGTAAATGAAAACGTTTTTTTAACAGAGTATGTCTGAGGTAAGCAGTTCTTGTATTGCATTGTATGTTTCTGTTCATCTCATACAATATATTACAGGTTTGGTACAGTATAGTAGCCGCTCTTGTGTATTTGGCACTTAGTGGTTTTGGCAATGAACCCCCTCTGTGCTATTACAGCCAGATTTCTAGCTAGAATTGCTAATAACATTGCTATTATTTTATAAGGTTACAACACAGACAGATGGCTAGCTCATATGTTTACTTCACAGAAATGTTTGCACTAATGAGGAAGACAGCTGTTTCATTTGGGAATTTCAAAGCCACAACTGGATACTAGACATATTTTTGCGGACAGTTTGGGAGAAAAGAAGACATATAACTGTGAAATTGATCGTTTTTAAATATTCTATCAATCTTGTCACATTTGATTATGTTTTAAGCTTAAAAAGCACTAACATTGTAACACTGGCCTACAGTATCCAGAATCAGAGATCCAAGACCCTATAATAATGGGCTGATGGGCTGTTGGGATTTCTATTGGTCTTGACCTAAAGGTATGTAGGGTCAAATAAAAAATAAAACGCACACATGTTAAATTTATAACATTGGCTAGCTGCAAACTGGCTTTGCACGCTGAAGGCTTATTCAATAAGAGGTTAAAAAAATTGCCTAAGCTGTAAAAGGGGAACTCTAAACAAGTTGATTTTAACTAAAAGGACCGGTTCCTACCTGGGCAATTTTGGGCATGTCCATCCCCAAAATTGAAATTTAACCCCATACTGGCCCCACTCTGTAGTGTACAAAAATCCTTACCTGACATCTCTGCTCCAAATGGCTGCCCTGCTATGCCCCTCCAAAGTCAGGAAAATAGCAGCGTAGTAGCTGTCAGTGACTCATCCTTTGCAACACAGACAGATGTTTGCCTCAACCTCGACAAGGTTTGAGGCATGCGCAGGAGTGTCCTCCCCCCTCTCCCTCCCGTTTTGCTCTCCCTCCCCCTAGTGTAAATCCTCTTGGTAATATTGTAGTTGTTGGTCCCCCAGCCCCAACCCCCATAATAGAATTTTGAGAAAGTCCCCTGATAGTTACTTACCATACCTCTCTCCCCCTGGCGTTCTGAGCAGCTGGCAGCCGCGTCCCTGATTGGCTGTCTCTCAGCCAATCAGAGACGCGACTGCCGGTCTCGCCCCCTGCTTGCAGTTCCGTTGCAGGAAAAAGGTAAGGTAAGTAACTATCTGGGGACTTTCTCAAAAATCTATTATGGCGGTTGGGGCTGGGGGACCAATAACTACAATATTACTTAAGTTGAAAAAAGGGGATGGACATGCCCTTTAAAACAAGCCATCAACCATCTCTCTATGTGCTGCACAGACCAAGATATGAGCTTTTTATAAGTCTGAGCATGTGCACAGGAGGTAGCAGGTGAAACAGCAGTCAGTCGTTGGTTGTGATTTCAGCAGTTACATGCTCCATGACTGCATGGAGGGAGGGGCAAGCTTACTCTGCCAGAATAGGGACAATAGTAATCTTTAAATATCTCATTAGTAATACAGGTAATAAAATGCAAAATAAATGAATTGGGGTTGGGGGCGGGTAACTGACAATTGATCAGATTGTTTTAATGGTGAACATCCCCTTTAATTTTTGTTTCCATTACTTTCCTAGCAAAAGCTAACAATTATATTATTCAATTAGAGGTGCAAACAAAAAAATGCCTGAGCTGTTAATTCAATATTGCATTTGTGATTGTTAAACTCTTAATATGCTAAATGTAGTTCAAATTATATATTCAATTGTATCTTTTGCAAAATCTGCTCAGCTGGTGCAAAGATGAAGTTAATAGTGCACTAAATGATATTAAATCTGTTATCGCGACTCTGGAAAAGTGCCCATAGGAAAACATTATTTAAAACCCCTCATCTGTTCCACCAGCTCTGTGGGAATTTTTGGAGGAAAATATATTTTTGGAAAGCCCACTTTCTGGAAATTCGCTACTTTGCCTACACTATGGTTAATTTGGCTTGCAAAAGACAAATTCCTGTTCTTTCTCTTTTTCCTTTTTCTATTTTATTCTTTTTTGGAGTGTATCTCCTCCCACACTTTTTGAGCTAGACACACAAAAGTTGGTACAAATGTGCAAGACACAAGGAAGATGTGCTATTACTTATTAAGCGCGGGAATGCTTTCACAGGATTCCTTAGCTATCAGCAAATGTTTTGACATTTTCCCATTTTATGTAATGGGTTGAATCGGCAATCATAAACATTCCGGGTAATTAGGGTCATGTGATAAAATTAAACCCAAACAGTTCCTTTCTGTATGAAATGTACCTGGGTCACACTGTGTCTCTCACAACCATACACAACTACACAAACAACACACAACTCCCAGTATTCAATGCTGCCATCTGCTGTTGATGAATGTGCGAGAGCTGTACTTTTCAGACATCTGCAGGGCCACAGGAAAAGAATCTCTCTTTTATGGTCACAAACACAAGAACATACCCCAACAGCCCACACAGATACAGGTATACACACCAACTGCTACACAAGCACAAAAACATACCTCCCTAACACCACACAGACATAGGTACACACACCCACTGATACACCCCAACACCCACCTAACCCTTTTGTTTCCATGGCAACCAGACACACAATAATAAAAATATATGTATTTAATCAGAATGCATTATAAAGTTTAAATGTTCTCTTTCATTATGGCATAATTATTGAGTTTCAAACTGCCACACAGACACAAACACTCCCTCTATAGAAAAAGATTTTATTTCTAGTTAAATAATGTACTGCTTGCCTAAACCAGATACTGAAATGTGCTTCTTGACCTTTTTTCTTTTTTGGAGAATGAGCTAATGGCCTTTTATTTTTTTGTCAACACCTGTCCTTGTCCTCACCCTTTGACACCAGCATTTTTAACAAGAAGAGACATGTACAGGTGGCAAAAATTATTATAGCAACGTGTTAACGTGAGGTTTATAAACCATCACATGGTCTCAGCATCCAGGATTTGTTTAAATATTATATTACAGACACAATTCCATTGAAGATTGATGTTTGACTGGACAAACACACTGGAAATTTTTTTTTATGAAAAATAACATTTTTCTGACTTGCTACACAAGTCTAAATGTATTTTATATTGTGAGACATGGTATTAGTGGAAATTAGAAACATTAAATATGTGTTGACACGCAATATAGAAGCGTACAATTCCCTTCGTAATAGTTCAAAATGTGGTAACAATTAAAGGAAACTATTCCCACCGTGGATTTTTCTTTCTTTTCCCAAAATATGCTTTTGGACCACAATTAAAGTTTAGAAGAATAACCACCAATGCCTGTTCATAAAACAAATCCTTATAGTGCCTCAGTTAACCCTTACAGCTTGTCTTTTTCTGTATCCAAACCAGATTCCCATGTCTTAGTCACTTTACAAAAAATTTGCAAACCCACACTGTTTTTCTGCAAACATAGTGGAAGTGTATGAGGAGTGCACCTTACTAGTCAACCTAACTGACAGGCAACCTACCTGGCCAGTCTGCAGGCAAGTAGTTATAGGATGTGAAATCTAAAAAAAAGTCACTTACCTCTCTTCTGGTGCCAAAGAAATAATCTAAATAGCATAAGGGAATATCATCTTATTGGGGGCTCAAAGGGTTTTTCCCCTCACACATGGGGAACCCCTTATATCATTAAAGTGGAACTATGGTCTCCATACCTTTTCCCCCTCTTTATTAGACACCTCAAATACATTTTAAAGAGCTCCGGGTTATGTCACTAGCTGCGGTCTATCCAGAGTTAGAGCAAGGAAGAAGGTAAAACATAGTCTTAAAATGGTTGAGGGTTGTGTTAACACTGTAATTTGCCTAGGGGCCACAACATACAGGGATTGATTAAAAGGTTAGAAAAGTGTCTATTAAATGGAGGACAGTTTCCCTTTAAAGGGTATGTCCACCCTAAAATTAATTTTTTGATATAAGAGGTAAGTAAAGTTTGGGGAGCTTTCTAAACATAGAAATATAGCGGTTGGGGCTGGACAGGCATGGGGATCTTATAACTAAAGGATTTTAAGCTAGGGGAGGGAATCCGGAGAGGGAGGGAGAGGAGGGGGAGGGAATCCGGAGAGGAGGGAGAGGGAGGGGGAGGGAGGGGGAGAAGGGCTGCAGTACCATGCCAAACTTCTCCCGGAGGCCAGGTAGGAGGCAGAGTCCATATGGACTCTGCTATCCTCCTGGTGGGCAGTTTTTGGGACTTTGGGGGGGACTACAGGAGAACCATATGGAGCGGGATGTGAGGTAAGGATTACACTACAGTACATAATGGGGCCAGTAGTTGGGGGATTATAGTTTTGGGGGTGGACATGCCCTTTAAAATTTCCTTCCCGATACCAAGACACCAGAGGAGGTAAGTGAATTTTTAAAATTCTTCTGAGACCGGCATATTTATAAAGGTTTGTTACATTTTTCGCCTCTGTTATCGCCACCTTTTTGACAAATTTGGACCTCGCAATTTATAAAGCAGTGATAACCAGTGGTGAAAAGTCATACCCGATACTTTTCACTTTTCACCATACATCACTGTGTTAACTGCTCAAGCATATTTATTAAAGTGTTTATTGCATTATGTTCAGCCATTCAAATTCGCCAAGTCTGAGGTGTCGAAAACGCATAAGTGCCCATTTATTAAGCCGCCAATGGGTCCACTTAACTCATGAATAGGTGAAGACTACTTGACACATCTCAGCAGCGATACTTTTCTGCAAAAACAAGCGTTCTTAAAATACGTCAAAAATAGAGCTCTTTGTCATTGCGAAATGGTGAAAATAGCGATCGTTTTTAAATATGCCCTAAGGTTTGCAAACTGCAGTGAAGTTGGTAGGTTGCCTAAAAGCCTTGCAGGTAAAGCATACCCAAACTCAATCCATCCCATTAAATATTAAGCAGTGAAGATGTCATGTTATTTTTTGGTTCATCACTCATTCATTCCTTTCTTTCTGTTTATAGTGCATATTGTGTAACATCGCTTCACATATGCATGAACATCAATTATATGTATATTTTCACCTTGCTTACCTTACTGTAGCTTAAATGCAGCTTCATAAAACCTAATACAATTTTTTTGCCCAGTTTTGTTTGAAATCCCAGTAATAGCTACTAAAATGAAGCCCTTTTTATCCAACCAAAGACCATAATTTGTTGTCACCCCTGTATAATCAACGGTGTCTCTAGGGTTTTGCCACCTGAGGCATGCTTTGAATGGCACTCCTAGGTGGTGGCGTAGTGCGCTTCCACTAAGGTGAGGTGGGCATAGCTTCTCAGGTGGGCTTGGCTAGCCCTTTGGTCATTTTGAACTTGGCGTCACTGAGGATTTATTTAAACAGTTCCTAAAATAGAACATTTTTTTATGCCCTGCTACCACATCAAGGTAGACAGGGCATACAGAAGTTCAGAGGTGTCCATGGAAGATGGCCCCCAGAAGTTCAGCGGCTTCTCACTGAAGATGGTCCCCAGAAGTTCAGCGGCATCTCACAGAAGATGGTGCCCAAAAGTTCAGCGCGTCTCACGGAAGATGGTCCCCAGAAGTTCAGTAGCATCCCATGGAAGATGGCCCCCACACAAGGGCCCAGCAGACCACTCAGGCCATTCTGGCCCAGTAGCCCACACTCAGGCCCGCAGCCCCTAAACAACCCCCACTCAAGAACAGCCCTCTCCCCCTCAAGGCCCCACACCCCCCTACCTAACCAAAAAATGCTCCCCAAAACACTAAGGGGCATATTATAAAGGTTCGTTAACTTTTCGCGGCCGTTTTCGCGGACATAACGCATAAATCGCGTTTACCGCGATTTATAAAAGTCCGAAAACGGCCGCGAAAAGTTAACGAAGCGTTAACCTTTGCGGCGATACTTACCTGTTACCGCCGCTTCTATTTATAAAGCGGCGGTACTGGTTTCGCTCGGCTAGATCGGCTGTTTTACTTCGCCACCTTGAGGTGGCGAAGTCAGCCGATACTAACCTCCCGCGGCGGGTGGTCGCACCCGCCCGGGAGACACGCCCACCCCGCCCACACCCCCGCGGCGGCACCGTTCCCGTGCGGCAATCTCGGAACGGAGGCTAGCGGGGCTGCCGGGAAGGGGCCACAGCAGGTGGTCGCGACCACCCGCCCGCACCCCCTCCCGGCAACCCCTCCAAGCCCCCCGCCCGGCCGCTCCCGGGAGGGGACGGGAGGGAGCCGCTGGGGGGGTGGAGGCTCCCTCCAGCGGGGCCCTGAGAAGGGCCTTTTGGGGCTTAGGGGGTCCCGCAGCTCGAACCGGGACCCCCCTCCCGGCCCTTGTAAGGGCCTTTGGCACTTACAAGTGCCCTTGCGGCTTGACAAGAGCCTTTTGGGGTTAAGGGGTCCCGCAGCTTGAACCGGGACCCCCAGTGCGGCTCTTAAAAGAGCCTGGGCGACGTCTTCGGGCTGGCGACACCAACCCCACTAGGTCGCCGATGCCAGGCAGACTCACTGCGGCCGCCAGTGAGCCGCGGCACCGCCGGCTCAGCGGAGCCGATGTTGCCAGCCGCTTCTTTCTTCTTCTTCAGCCATCTATTGCGATGGCATCTGAGTTCCTCGGCAGAAAGCTCCTCTTTATATAGGTTTGCAGAAATCCATAATCCGTTTCTGATTGGTCAATTTTTAAAACTTGCTTTACATTAACCAATCAGATTTCAGAACTTTCCAGAAATCTGATTGGTTAATGTATAAGCATTATAAAAAATTGACCAATCAGAAACGGATTATGGATTTTGCAAACCTAATAAAGAGGAGCTTTCCGCGCGAACTCAGATGCCATCGCAGTAGATGGCTGAAGAAAGAGAAAGAAGCGGCTGGCAACATCGGCTCCGCTGAGGCCGGCGGTGCCAGCAGGCTCACTGGCGGCCGCAGTGAGTCTGCCTGGCATCGGCGACCTGAGTGGGGTTGGTGTCGCCAGCCGAAGACGTCGCGTCGGATCAAGACGCCGGCAACATCGGCCTCGTTGAGGTCGCCGGCGCCCGCCGGGGGTACCCCTGGCGGCCTCAGGGGTACCTCTCGGGGGTCGGTGGCCTCGGCGGAGCTGGTGTCGCCGGGACTGGAAGAAAGAAGACGTCGCCCAAGGGGTCTTTTAAGAGCCGCACTGGGGGTCCCGGTTTCAGCTGCGGGACCCTCCAAAGGCACTTGTCAGTGCCGCAAGGGCCCTTATAAGGGCCGGGGAGGGGGGGTCCCGGTTCGAGCTGTGGGACCCCCTAAGCCCCAAAAGGCCTCTCAGGGCCCCGCTGGAGGGAGCCTCCACCCCCCAGCGGCTCCCTCCCGTCCCCTCCCGGGGGCGGCCGGGGGCGGGGGGTTGGAGGGTTGCCGGGGGGGGGGGCCCCTTCCCGGCAGCCCTCCTAGCCTCCGTTCCGAGATTGCCGTGAACGGGGAACGGGGGAGGGGCTGCTGGGAAGCGGCGGCGGCGGCGGGTGGTCGCCGCTGCCGCCGCGGGGGTGGTGGGCGGGGTGGGCGTATGCCCGCCCCCTTAGGAGCGGCGTCGGGAAGGGGCTTAAAATTACCGCAGCACATCGCGGCCGCGATAGGTATCGCGGGAATAGCGCTCGCCGTTATAAATACGGCGATAGCGCTATTTTCGCGGCCGCGATGTGCGCCGGTAATTTTTTTGCGCAACATCGTTTCTTTATAAATATGCCCCTAAGTCTTTTAACTACTTATAAATAATGGCACACAGCACACTAAGAGAGGCAATAAAAGCAGGGACCCAGGCAGGCACACACCAAAGCTCCAGAGGCTCCTCTAATGCTCTGCAGTAACAGCTGCCATGCTTCATATTAGCTCCTAGCTCTGCCGCAGCATCATTGACATTAGACATTTCTGGGCCCCATAGTAGGTAAGTTACTGGGCCTTCATAACACGCACCAACGCAGACACATTACACATACAGACTAGAAAACATATAAACAGACACACTTTAGCACACACAGACATGGTTAAAATTATTGGCTCAGACTCTGAAATGCTTGGAACCCAGACACTGATTAAATCATAGGCACAGATACTGGTAAAATGATTGTGTGCCAACCATTTATCAGAGTCTGTGCCAATTGTTTACCATGTGCTGACACAAACTCTGATACAGGTAGGCACCCATATTGCTAAAATCATTGGCACAAACCCTAATAAAGGGTTGGCACACATACTGGTGAAACCATTTGCACAAACTCTAATAAATGGTTGGCACCCAATCTGGTAAAATGATTGGCACTAACTCTAATAAATGTTTGGCACACAGATACTGGTAAAATCATTGGCACAAACTCTGATAAATTGTTGCCACCTACACTCTAATAAATGGTTAGGGCACACAGATACTGTTAAAATCTTGTCAAAAATTCTAATAAATGGTTGGCACACAATCATTTTACCAGTATCTAGTATCTGGTAAAATCTTTTGCAGAAAACTCTGAAAAATGTTGGCACATATACACATCATACTGTCTGTCGCTGGCTGCAGATGGATACATTTTTAGTTCCTTCCAGGCTGCTGCCTTCCTCCGTGCCGCATCAAGGAGGAGAGACAGCACCAGGCTTGCAGAGTTACGGGCACACACGCGGATGGCCTTAGAGAGTGAAGTCAGAATGTCGCGACGTGATGAGTGTGAGTTACATGGGCCCAATCTACTTCCACAAAAGGCACATACGCATGGTGCTTCCTCTACACTAGCACCGTAAGCCAAAGCCCCCACACACAACTGCCACTTCCCTGAGGCACAGAAACTCTGCAACACGGCATTGGGGGGTTTAAAAAAATGCTTCATGAGAGGTGGCCTGTGTATGACCCCAACCTTCTAGAATAATGCAATTCATAGCAAATATAACAATAAAAAATATCCATTATGCCAAGAAGCACATTCTAGCTCTAAAGAAATGGGGCAATCATAATAAAATCACTATTACAATTCCAGTCATTGTGCACTTCGTACCTATTAAAAATTAAACTTCAGCTGTTTTCTTTGCAGTGCAATGCCATTTTTTCTGCCACTAAAGGATTAAAAGGTAAAAGTAATTATTATCCTTCAACCAGACTTTCTGTTAAATAGCATATCCAGAGTGTCTGGGGAGATGGAGTCTTAGGAATTCTACAGCTTTCCTTTGCCATCGGTGAAAGTGAAGTATTTGTGTTGTGCAAATTGCCAGCCTATTTGGAATTCCTACGTTTTAATGTAATGCTAAATTTCTGACTGATATTATTTAAGAAGGAAATGTTGGCATAACCACCAACAACGGGCCCCCAATAACAGTGGCAAGGACTGTATTGTAGTAGGAAAATAAACTGGGGCCCATGCGGTGACAGAGGCTGCTTCTTTGGTGTGTCTATGCTGTTATGCTGTCAATTATATTTCTTTGCTTTCTCACTTGAAAATACTGGGCCTTGAACACCCATAATTCCTGCCATTTATAGTTGAATACAATGCTACTACCCAGCACTAGCCCTCTTATGTTGGATATGTTCTGTGTCATGAATAGAAGTTGTATTGCTTACTAAATAACATTTGTTTCTGCAAGAATTTTTTCCTCCGTATTTGCTACTGTTACAAGTTTCCAGCAGCTATTTCCCCTTAGCAGGGTATACGTCCCCCTATGTGTACTCATGGGCTACGGGAGGGAAACTATGTCTAATCCTAGCTTATATCCAGTTTTTACTCTCAAGTGTTCACTGTCCAAGTGCCTCCAGACATTTTATTCCTGGGCAACACGACTTTGCCACAGAACAACCAGCATTGGGTATGCCATAGTCTAAGAAAACCACAAAATCAACGTACTTTATTGATTCCATATCAGGTTTTTAGGTATGTGTTTAGCCTAATGTCAGCATCTGCAGGGTCACAGGGTGGGGGGTCTTAGGCATTATTAGGCCCTGCCTCCATCCCAGTCTCAATACCTTAAAAACTGAGTGGGAACCAACCTTCTTCAACAAACCGATCAAAACATAGGGGTGACAAGGAACATGCCTT
Organism: Hymenochirus boettgeri; assembly: GCA_019447015.1. NCBI lineage: Eukaryota > Metazoa > Chordata > Amphibia > Anura > Pipidae > Hymenochirus > Hymenochirus boettgeri. The sequence goes on along the minus strand of CM033469.1, from coordinate 206,403,797 downwards.
CTTACTTTAGTTCTAACATAGGGACTCCCTTGGGTATTGCAAAGGATAGTAAATTGACAGTTACAAATCTAATTTTAGGGATATACTTACGTCGATTAGGGAAAAAATACACATTATTGTCTGCAAGCATTTGTATATACTGTATGCAAATATGAGCCACAAAACACCCTGCTAAAGCACCAGGGCTATTCAGGTACTTGGACATTCGAGGTTTAAGTAGGATTAAGGGCCAGACCAGCAGCCCGTATCATTTTTGATGTTATCTGACTGGCTTTCTCAATTCAAATTGACATGTACAAGAATTGTTGGCAATAAATACTTGGTATTTGTACCAATCAGCATTTTTTCCTGCAAGGTGTTAGGGACCTAGTAAATGCAAAGTGTTGATTATATTGTGGATAAGTTGTGTTATTCAACCTGCCCAGGTTAAGGCATCAAAATAGCATTGTACATATCAGACAATGCTTCAGCAAAAAAAAGAAAAAGAATAACATTTAAGATTTGTCTCAGCAATCCTGAGCATATGCTGCCATTTTCCTGCACTCCAGCAGTAGGCCGTGTTTCCACATTAGAGCTATGATTTTTGCCCCTATTTTCCATGTAGACCTCCTCTGGCCAGACTTTCTGCACTGTACATGGTTCCTGGGTAAGTATGATGTGTCTTTATCTGCACACTTACAGGGTTATTCAATAAAAGTTCTTATCGTTAAAAATGGTGCTAATTTTGCCCAACCAATCAGATCTTATTTAACATTTGAAAGCTAACATCTGATTGGTTGGGGCAAATTAGCACCATTTTAAACAATACGAACTTTTATTGAATACCCTGTTAGTTTCCCTGGTTGATCACTAGGTCTCGATTCTTAATGTTGCCCATTTGTGCTTCTTCAAAAGAGCTGGAACAGCAAATCTTGGGGGATACTTATTACCTGTGTCTTATTGCTGTGCTTAGTCTTGTATGGTTAAAGGCCGTTGATATTGTGTTTCAGTTTTGGGTCCTGTGATGTGTAGCAGTTGGTACCTCAGGTGTGTGGTGGGTTTTAAGCAGACAGGCACATGCAGTGAGATATACTATGATTCTTTTTGGTATAAAATGGAGTTAAACACACGCTAACTTATGTAAATTGGTTTGTATGGGTTTAACTATTTAGGTTAACGGCACAGGCACCCGATTCAGTGAGGTAGCGATATTTTTAGTGTGAAAATTAAAGCATTTATAGGGAGATTCAAAATGCTTGTTTTCCAGTAAAACGAGTATAAAACCCCCACTACCCGAAACTATATTGGGTAGCATGGGCTTAACGCTTGTTTTGCGGGGGCTGGCACCACTTCCAAATCTTTTTGGAAGTAGCACAATTTTTCTTATCTAGTCCCCGCTAGTTACCCGTGCACTCTTCCATGATGCAATATTGTCGTGCAGTGATGTGCGCCACGTTATTCATCATGGGATCATGTGTGGGTAAGTAGCTGGCTGCGCGCGACTCCTTTACTTTTTATCAATCAAGTAAATCACGTTAAGTGCATACTGCTTATACTGAGGCTTACCTGCTATATGTAAAATGAGTAATGTTAATTACATTTATATATCAGGAAACATCTAGTATTGTTAAAGTAATTTGATATTAAAAGAATTTTGTACATAATTTTAAATATCTCATTCTCAGTAAAGTTTCCAGAGGAGAAGCATCATGTCTGAGAGTCTTATTTATTTTATCCCCTTTTCAGGGTGTAACTATAACAGTACCAAACTAATAAACAGGGGGATGGAAAAACACTGGCTAAGGAACTGAGAGAGCTGACCAACATTGGCTAATGATCTGGAAGGCTGACAAAACTGGCATAAACAGGTGGGCTGACAACACTGGCTAATAAACAAGGAGGGCTGACAACACTGGTTAAAAAAATAGGAGGGCTGACAAACACTGGCTAATGAACTGGAGGGCTTACAAACTGGCTAATAACCGGAGGGTTGACAATACTGACTTATGAACCAGAGGGCTGAAATACTGACCAATGAACTGGAGGGCTGACCAACATGGCTATGAATGAGGCTGCCAACATTGGCTGATGAAATGAGGGCTGACCACACTGGCTAGTGATTGTAGGGCAGACAATTCTGGAGGGCTGACTATGCTGATCAATGAACTAAAGGGCTGACAATTCTGGCTAATGAACAGTAGGTTTGACAATACTGGCTAATGAACTGTAGGTCTAGCAATACTGGCTATTAGACTGAAGAGGTGACATTGCTAATGAACTGGAGGGCTGACAATACTGGGTAATGAAATGGAAGCCTTATCGATATTGAATTTGTTTACGTGACTTTAACTTCCGTTAAAGCTCAGTGCTCCTGGATATAGAAAAATGTATGTTATTAGATTTGACTATTAAACCAAAAGGAGAAACTAAATCCTACAATTATATGCACAATACATTTCTCCAAATAAAAATACAAAAACACTTTTTAAACTTTTATTTTTTTAACACAACTATCACAATGCAGGGGGTCAGAGTACTATTATACAGGAAGGGCACACAGCACACACAGACTTGTAAATATGAAATGCCCAGCAGCACACACTGAAATGTATATATAAAATGTCCCCATGCCAAGCAGCACACAGACATGTAAATATATTAAACACTATAACTGTTGTCTGGTGATATTAACATATTATATTTTTGCAATAAATTAAGACACAGAGTCAATTTATTTTGGGTAAACAATTGGCCACGGCTTTTATTAATAATTTAAATAAAATATGCCTTTTTTTATATTACACCACTGTTCACCCTTGCATACCATAATCACTTGCATGGCATGTAACGGCTCCCGAATATATCCAGCAATGTGCCTCCGCGTGGCACCTCCTCAAAATGATGCGATGGATGGTTGAATGACATCACACCGTCGCTGCGTCTCGCGATACCGTCAGTCGGCATCTGCTATGTGCAGTGGGGCTACAATGACCTCAAGTTGCCAGAAATTAAGGTAACTAGAAACTAGCAGAAAGGGTATATCTGGGCACCTGTAACCCCCCCCCAAACACCTATGATTACATAAAATCAGGTGACAGTTAGGTAGGATTTTTTCTCAGAAGAGAGATACATAAACACGCTCATAAAGAGGGTTACTGACATCTAGTGGGCAATAAGCTCAAATTATTTTTGATTTGTTAAGCTATTAAGAAAATAGTTATACACAACAAATCACAGTAGTATGAAATTGAAATATCCAATATTATTCCATTGCCATATCATGTATGGCGTTTTTTTATATTTTTAACATGGGTAAACAGTGTTTATGACCAATAATGATCATATGAGCAGGAAAATTTGAATACGGTGCATACTATGTTTTCCATTTTTGTTAAGGAAAATGGAAAGCGTTTAAACAAGAGCAAAAATGGTATTATAGAATTTGTGGGAATAATGTTTGTTTTTTTAAAGAGCAACTATAAAAGAAAAGTTTTTAAGTGTAAATTTTAAATTGACATAGAGGTAGGAGAAGATACACCTACCCTACTAATATGCCCCTAACCTAGAGATGTGATTTTTATTAAATATTATTCCCTAGGATGCATACTTCCCAACATTAAGATCAGTGATGTCAAACCTTGACACTACAGAGTTTGATGACTACAACCCATTATGCCTTGTTTGCGAGGTGGAGAACTCCTGTGGCAAAATTACTTTATAACAAATAGTGGAAGTGCTACGATCTGACCAAGACATTAGAACAAACAAGAAAAGGATGATCAATGCACATTCCTGTGCCCCTAATCAATATACATAATCTATGCTAGTGCGTCCCTTTAATTGGAGGTTCTTATGCCTTGAATACTAAGCATTGGATGAGAAGCCTCTTCCTCCTTGTTGAAAGCAGTAGGCGGAGGGAGAAGTGATAGCCTTAATACTAATCCAATGCAAGGTCAGTGAGACAATCTTCCCAAGAAAATGCAACGAGCAGGAGGTGTCAGCCCAGATAAATGACCCAAGGTAAATTGTTGGACCTTCCATACTGGGTTACCTGACTGGTTGGAAGGCTTTTCACTTTTATGCAAAAATGTAAACTAAAAACCCCCATGTTTTACTATTGCACTAGCGTAGACGGATTATTAGAGTTGCTTATTAAATATGTTGATGGGAACAAAGGGTATATAAGAGGGGGGGTTGTGTTTTTTTTGTGTATTGGATCATTGTTATTAAATGCAATTTTTATTACCTAGCTCAGTGTTATATTTATAATTTATACATTATATCATAGGTTCATATCTGCATACATTATTAAGTATCTGATTCTTAGCACGGGACCATCATTCACTAATTTTATTGTATTTTATCATAGAGGTATTTTCCCCTTATCTCTATTAGGTCCAGGCAGCTACGATTGTTGTTTATTAAGGGGCATATTTATAAAGGTTTGTTACATTTTTCGCCTCTGTTATCGCCACCTTTTTGACAAATTTGGACCTCGCAATTTATAAAGCAGTGATAACCAGTGGTGAAAAGTCATACCCGATACTTTTCACTTTTCACCATACATCACTGTGTTAACTGCTCAAGCATATTTATTAAAGTGTTTTATTGCATTAACATAAGCCAAAAAAATAACAAAAGTCTGAAATGTCGAAAACGCATAAGTGCCCATTTATTAAGCCTGCCAATGGGTCCACTTAACTCAATGAATAAGGTGAAGACTACTTGACACATCTCAGCAGCGATACTTTTCTGCAAAAACAAGCGTTCTTATAAATACGTCAAAAATAGAGCTCTTTGTCATTGCGAAATGGTGAAAATAGCGATCGTTTTTAAATATGCCCCTAAGGTTTGCAAACTGCAGTGAAGTTGGTAGGTTGCCATAAAAGCCTTGCAGGTAAAGCATACCACAAACTCAATCCATCCCATTAAATATTAAGCAGTGAAGATGTCATGTATTTTTTGGTTCATCACTCATTCATTCCTTTCTTTCATGTTTATAGTGCATATTGTGTAACATCGCTTCACATATGCATGAACATCAATTATATGTATATTTTCACCTTGCTTACCTTACTGTAGCTTAAATGCAGCTTCATAAAACCTAATACAATTTTTTTGCCCATGTTTGTTTGAAATCCCAGTAATAGCTACTAAAATGAAGCCCTTTTTTATCCCAACCAAAGACCATAATTTGTTGTCACCCCTGTATAATCAACGGTGTCTCTAGGGTTTTTGCCACCTGAGGCATGCTTTGAATGGCACTCCTAGGTGGTGCGCGTAGTGCGCTTCCACTAAGGTGAGGTGGGCATAGCTTCTCAGGTGGGCTTGGCTAGCCCTTTGGTCATTTTGAACTTGGCGTCACTGAGGATTTATTTAAACAGTTCCTAAAATAGACATTTTTTTATGCCCTGCTACCACATCAAGGTAGACAGGGCATACAGAAGTTCAGAGGTGTCCCATGGAAGATGGCCCCCAGAAGTTCAGCGGCTTCTCACTGAAGATGGTCCCCAGAAGTTCAGCGGCATCTCACAGAAGATGGTGCCCAAAAGTTCAGCAGCGTCTCACGGAAGATGGTCCCCAGAAGTTCAGTAGCATCCCATGGAAGATGGCCCCCACACAAGGGCCCAGCAGACCCCACTCAGGCCATTCTGGCCCAGTAGCCCACACTCAGGCCCAGCAGCCCCTAAACAACCCCCACCTCAAGAACAGCCCTCTCCCCCTCAAGGCCCCACACCTCCCCCTACCTAACCAAAAAATGCTCCCCAAAACACTAAGGGGCATATTTATAAAGGTTCGTTAACTTTTCGCGGCCGTTTTCGCGGACATTAACGCATAATCGCGTTTACCGCGATTTATAAAAGTCCGAAAACGGCCGCGAAAAGTTAACGAAGCGTTAACCTTTTGCGGCGATACTTACCTGTTACCGCGCTTCATTTATAAAGCGGCGGTACTGGTTTCGCTCGGCTAGGATCGGCTGTTTTCTTCGCCACCTTGAAGGTGGCGAAGTCAGCCGATATAACCTCCCGCGGGGGTGGTCGCACCGCCCCGGGAGACACGCCCACCCCGCCCACACCCCCCGCGGCGGCACCGTTCCCCGTTCGCGGCAATCTCGGAAAGCGAGGTAGGCGGGGCTGCCGGGAAGGGGCCACAGCAGGTGGTCGCGACCACCCGCGCGCCACCCCTCCCCGGCAACCCCTCCAAGCCCCCGCCCCGGCCGCTGGGGAGGGGACGGGAGGGAGCCGCTGGGGGGGTGGAGGCTCCCTCCAGCGGGGCCCTGAGAAGGGCCTTTTGGGGCTTAGGGGGTCCCGCAGCTCGACCGGGACCCCCCCTCCCCGGCCCTTGTAAGGGCCTTTGCGGCACTTACAAGTGCCTTGCGGCTCTGACAAGAGCCTTTTGGGGCTTAAGGGGTCCCGCAGCTTGAACCGGGACCCCCAGTGCGGCTCTTAAAGAGCCCTTGGGCGACGTCTTCGGGCTGGCGACACCAACCCCACTCAGGTCGCCGATGCCAGGCAGACTCACTGCGGCCGCCAGTGAGCCCGCTGGCACCGCCGGCCTCAGCGGAGCCGATGTTGCCAGCCGCTTTTTCTTCTTTCTTCAGCCATCTATTGCGATGGCATTTGAGTTCCTCGGCAGAAAGCTCCTCTTTATATAGGTTTGCAGAAATCCATAATCCGTTTCTGATTGGTCAATTTTTAAACTTGCTTTACATTAACCAATCAGATTCAGAAATTTCCAGAAATCTGATTGGTTAATGTAAAGCAAGTATTAAAAAATTGACCAATCAGAAACGGATTATGGATTTCTGCAAACCTATATAAAGAGGAGCTTTCCGCCGCGGAACTCCGATGCCATCGCAGTAGATGGCTGAAGAAAGAAGAAAGAAGCGGCTGGCAACATCGGCTCCGCTGAGGCGGCGGTGCAGCAGGCTCACTGGCGGCCGCAGTGAGTTGCCTGGCATCGGCGACCTGAGTGGGGTGTGGTGTCGCCAGCCCGAGACGTCGCGTCGGATCAAGAGCCGGCACATCGGCCTCGTTGAGGTCGCCGCGCCCGCCGGGGTACCCCTGGCGGCCTCAGGGGTACCTCTCGGGGGTCGGTGGCCTCGGCGGAGCTGGTGTCGCCGGGAATGGAAGAAGAAGACGTCGCCCAAGGGCTCTTTTAAGAGCCGCACTGGGGGTCCCGGTTTCAGCTGCGGGACCCCTCCAAAGGCACTTGTCAGTGCCGCAAGGGCCCTTATAAGGGCCGGGGAGGGGGGGTCCCGGTTCGAGCTGTGGGACCCCCTAAGCCACAAGGCCCTCTCAGGGCCCGCTGGAGGGAGCCTCCACCCCCCAGCGGCTCCCTCCCGTCCCCTCCCCGGGGGCGGCCGGGCGGGGGGCTTGGGGGGTTGCCGGGGAGGGGGGGCCCCTTCCGGCAGCCCCTCCTAGCCTCCCGTTCCGAGTGCCGTGAACGGGGAACGGGTTGGGAGGGGCTGCTGGGAAGCGGCGGCGGCGGCGGGTGGTCGCCGCTGCCGCCGCGGGGGGTGTGGGCGGGGGGGCGTATGCCCGCCCCCTTAGGAGCGGCGTCGGGAAGGGGCTTAAAATTACGCAGACATCGCGGCCGCGATAGGTATCGCGGGAATAGCGCTCGCCGTTATAAATACGGCGATAGCCTATTTTCGCGGCCGCGATGTGCGCCGTAATTTTTTTGCGCTAACATCGTTTCTTTAAAATATGCCCCTAAGTCTTTTAACTACTTATAAATAATGGCACACAGCACACTAAGAGAGGCAATAAAAGCAGGGATCCAGGCAGGCACACACAAAGTCCAGAGGCTCCTCTAATGCTCTGCAGTAACAGCTGCCATGCTTCATATTAGCTCCTAGCTCTGCCGCAGCATCATTGACATTAGACATTTGGGCCCCATAGTAGTAAGTTCTGGGCCTTCCATAACACGCACCAACGCAGACACATTACACATACAGACTAGAACACATATTAAACAGACACACTTTGCACACACAGACATGGTTAAAATTATTGGCTCAGACTCTGATTATGCTTGGAACCCAGACACTGATGTTAAATCATAGGCACAGATACTGGTAAAATGATTGTGTGCCAACCATATCAGAGTCTGTGCCAATGGTTTTACCATTGTCTGACACAAACTCTGATACATGGTAGGCACCCAATCTGCTAAAATCATGGCACAAACCCTAATAAAGGGTTGGCACACATACTGGTGAAACCATTTGCACAAACTTAATAAATGGTTGGACCCAATCTGGTAAAATGATTGGCACTAACTCTTAATAAATGTTTGGCACACAGATACTGGTAAAATCATTGGCACAAATCTGTAAATTGTTGCCACACACTCTAATAAATGGTTAGGGCACACAGATACTGTTAAAATCATTGTCAAAATTTTAATAAATGGTTGGCACACAATCATTTTACCAGTATCTAGTATTGGTAAAATCTTTTGCAGAAAACTCTGAAAAATTGTTGGCACATATACACATCATCTGTCTGTCGCTGGCTGCAGATGGATACATTTTTAGTTCTCCAGGCTGCGCCTTCTCCGTGCCGATCAAGGAGGAGAGACAGCACCAGGTTGCGAGAGTTACGGGCACCACAGCGGATGGCCTTAGAGAGTGAAGTCAGATGTCGCGACGTGATGATGTTGAGTTAATGGGCCCAATCTACTTCCACAAATGGCACATACGCATGGTGCTTCCTCTACACTAGCACCGGTAAGCCAAAGCCCCCACACACAACTGCCACTTCCCTGAGCGACAGAAATCTGCAAACACGGCATTGGGGGGTTTAAAAAAATTGCTTCATTAGAGGGTGGCGTGTGTATGACCCCAACCTTCTAGAATAATGCAATTCATAGCAAATATAACATAAAAAATATCCATTATGCCAAGAAGCACAATTCTGCTCTAAAGAAATGGGGCAATCATAATAAAATCACTATTACAATTCCAGTCATTGTGCAACTTCGTACCTATTAAAAATTAAACTTCAGCTTTTCTTTTGCAGTGCAATGCCATTTTTTCTGCCACTAAAGGATTAATAAGGTAAAAGTAATTTATTCTCTTCAACCAGACTTTCTGTTAAATAGCATACAGAGTGTCTGGGGAGATTGGAAGTCTTAGGAATTCTACAGCTTTCCTTTGCCATCGTATGAAAGTGAAGTATTTGTGTTGTGCAAATGCCAGCCTATTTGGAATTCCTACGTTTTAATGTAATGCTAAATTTCTGACTAGATATTATTTAAGAAGGAAATGTTGGCATAACCACAATCAACGGGCCCCCCAATAACAGTGGCAGGACTGTATCTGTAGTAGGAAAAAAACTGGGGCCCATGCGGTGACAGAGGCTGTTCTTTGTGTGTGTGTCTATGCTGTTATGCTGTCAATTATATTTCTTTGCTTCCCACTTGAAAATACTGGCCTTGTAACACCCAATTTCCTGCCATATAGTTGACTACAATGACTACCCAGCAATAGCCCTCTTATGTTGGATATGTTCTGTGCTATGAATAGAAGTTGTATTGCTTACTAATAACATTGTTTTGCAAGAATTTTTTCCTCGTATTTGCTACTGTTACAAGTTTCCCAGCAGCTATTTTCCCTTAGCAGGGTATAAGTCCCCCTATGTGTACTATGGGCTACGGGAGGAACTATGTTAATCCTAGCTTATATCCAGTTTTTACTCCAAGTTCACTGTCCAAGTGCCTCCAGACATTTTATTCCTGGGCACACGACTTTTGCCACAGAACAACCAGCATGGGTATGCCATAGTCCTAAGAAAACACAAATAATCAAACGACTTTATTGATTCCATTCAGGTTTTTAGAGTATGTGTTTAGCCTAATGTCAGCATCTGCAGGGTCACAGGGTGGGGGTTCTAGGCATTATTAGGCCCTGCCTCCATCCCAGTCTCAATACCTTAAAAACTGAGTGTGAACCAACTTCTTCAACAAAACCGATCAAAACATTAGGGGTGACAAGGAACATGCCTTCTTACTTTAGTTCTAACATAGGGACTCCCTTGGGTATTGCAAAGGATAGTAAATTGACAGTTTACAAATCTAATTTTAGGGATTACTTACGTCGATTAGGGAAAAAATACACATTAATTGTCTGCAAGCATTTGATATACTGTATGCAAATATTGAGCCCACAAAACACCCTGCTAAAGCACCAGGGCTATTCAGGTACTTGGACATTCGAGGTTTAAGTAGGATTAAGGGCCGACCAGCAGCCTCGTATCATTTTGATAGTTATCTGACTGGCTTTCTCAATTCAAATTGACATGTACAAGAATCTGTTGGCAATAAATACTTTGGTATTTGTACCAACAGCATTTACTGCAAGGTGTTAGGGACCTAGTAAATGCAAAGTGTTGATTATATTGTGGATAAGTGTGTTATCAACCTGCCCAGGTAGGCATCAAAATAGCATTGTACATATCAGACAATGCTTCAGCAAAAAAAGAAAAAGAATAACATTTAAGATTTTGTCTCAGCAATCCTGAGCATATGCTGCCATTTTCCTGCACTCCAGCAGTAGGCCGTGTTTCCACATTAGAGCTATGACTTTTTGCCCCATTTTTCACAGTAGACCTCCTCTGGCCAGACTTCTCTGCACTGTACATGGTTCCTGGGTAAGTATGATGTGTCTTTCATCTGCCACACTTACAGGTGTATTCAATAAAGTTCTTATCGTTAAAAATGGTGCTAATTTTGCCCCAACCAATCAGATCTTATTAACATTTGAAAGCTAACATCTGATTGGTTGGGGCAAAATTAGCACCATTTTAAACAATACGAACTTTATTGAATAACCTGTTAGTTCCCTGGTTGATCACTAGGTCTGATCTTAATGTTGCCCATTGTGCTTCTTCAAAGAGCTGGAACAGCAAATCTTGGGGGATACTTTATTACCTGTGTCTTATTGCTGTGCTTGTCTTGTCATGGTTAAAGGCCTGTTGATATTGTGTGTTCAGTTTTGGGTCCTGTATGTAGCAGTTGGTACCTCAGTGTGTGGTGGGTTTTAAGCAGACAGGACATGCATGAGTGAGATATATGATTCTTTTTTGGATAATGGAGTTAAACACACGCTAACTTATGTAATATTGGGTTGTATGGGTTTAACTATTTTAGGTTAAGGCACAGGCACCCGATTCAGTAGAGGTAGCGATATTTTTAGTGTGAAAATTAACGCATTTATAGGGAGATTCAAAATGCTTGTTTTCCAGTAAAACGAGTATAAAACCCCCACTAACCGAACATATTGGGTAGCTGGGCTTAACGCTTGTTTTGCGGGGGCTGCACCACTTCCAAACTTTTTGGAAGTAGCACAATTTTTCTTATCTAGTCCCGCTAGTTACCCGTGCACTCTTCCATGATGCAATATTGTCGTGCAGTGATGTGCGCCACGTTATCAATCATGGGATCATGTGTGGGTAAGTAGTGGTGCGCGCGACTCCTTTACTTTTTATCAATCAAGTAAATCACGTTAAGTGCATACTGCTTCATACTGAGGCTTACCTGCTATATGTAAAATGAGTAATGTTAATTAATTTATATATCAGGAAACATGTATGTTAAAGTAATTTTGATTATAAAAGAATTTGTACATAATTTAAATATCTCATTCTCAGTAAAGTTTCCGAGAAGAAGCATCATGTCTGAGAGTCATTATTTATTTTATCCCCTTTTCAGGGTGTAACTATAACAGTCACAAACTAATAAACAGGAGGGATGGAAAAACACTGGCTAAGGAACTGGAGAGCTGCCAACATTGGCTAATGATCTGGAAGGCTGACAAAACTGGCTAATAAACAGGGGCTGACAACACTGGCTAATAAACAGGAGGGCTGACAACACTGGTTAAAAAATGGAGGGCTGACAAACACTGGCTAATGAACTGGAGGGCTTACAAACGGCTAATAACCCGGAGGGTTGACAATACTGACTTATGAACCAGAGGGCTGACATACTGACCAATGAACTGGAGGGCTGACCACATGGTGATGAAATGGAGGCTGACAACATTGGCTGATGAAATGAGGGCTGACCACACTGGCTAGTGATCTGTAGGGCAGACAATTCTGGAGGGCTGACTATGTGATCAATGAACTAAAGGGCTGACAATTCTGGCTAATGAACAGTAGGTTTGACAATACTGGCTAATGAACTGTAGGTCTAGCAATACTGCAGGATAGGAAGAGGTGACATTGCTAATGAACTGGAGGGCTGACAATACTGGGTAATGAAATGGAAGCCTTATCGATAAGAATTTGTTTACGTGACTTTAACTTCCGTTAAAGCTCAGTGCTCGGATATAGAAAAATGTAGATAGATTTGACTATTAAACCAAAGGAGGAGAAACAAAGCCTACAATAATGCAACTACATTTCTCCAAAGAAAAAACAAAAACGCGTGGGGGAGATGGGCAGGGGGGGGGGGAAGGGGAAGGGGAGGGAGTGGAGGGAGGTTGGTAGTGGGGGGGTGAAGGTGGGGGAGGGAGGGGGAGGTGGGGGGGAAGGGGTTGGGGAAGTGGGGGGTAGTAGTGGTGGGTGGTGGGGGAGTGTTGATGTGGAGGGTAGTTTGATGTGAATAAAATGAGGTGAATAGGGTGTGGTGTTATTATTATGTGGGATTTAGTGGTTTTTTTTTTTTTTCATTTTTTGTTTAATTTGTTTTTTAAATTTTTTTTAATTTTTATTTAAACTTTTAATTTTTTTAAACAACACTAATCACAATGCAGGGTCGGATAGTACTATTATACAGGAAGGGCACACAAGCACAACAGACTTGTAAATATGAAATGCCCAGCAGCACCACTGAAATGTTAATTATAAAATGCCCCCATGCCAAGCAGCACACAGACATGTAAATATATTACATAACATATAACTGTTGTCATGGTGATATTAACATATTATTATTTTGCAATAAATTAAGACACAGAGTCAACTTTATTTTGGGTAAACAATTGGCCACGGCTTTTATTAATAATTTAAATAAAATATGCCTTTTTTTATATTAACACCACTGTTCACCCTTGCATACCATAATCATACTTGCCGGCATGTAACGGCTCCAGAAATATATCCAGCAATGTGCCATCCGCGTGGCACCTCCTCTTAAAAGATGCAGGATGGCTTGATGACATCACACCGTCGCTGCGTCTCGCGATACCAGTCAGTCGCCCCATCTGCTATGTGCAGTGGGGCTCACATGACCTCAAGTTGCCAGAAATTAAGGTAACTAGAAACTAGCAGAAAGGGTATATTCTGGGCACCTGTAACCCCCCCCCAAACACCTATGATTACATAAAATCAGGTGACATTAGGTAGGATTTTTTTCTCAGAAGAGAGATACATAAACACGCTCATAAAGAGGGTTACTGACATCTAGTGGGCAATAAGCTCAAATTATTTTTTGATTTGTTAAGCTTAATAGTTAAGAAAATAGTTATACACACAAATCACAGTAGTATGAAATTGAAATATTCCAATATTATTCCATTGCCATATCATGTATGGCGTTTTTTTATATTTTTAACATGGTTAAACAGTGTTATCAGACCAATAATGATCATATGATGCAGGAAAATTTGAATACGGTGCATACTATGTTTTCCATTTTTGTTAAGGAAAATGGAAAGCTGTTTAAACAAGAGCAAAAATGGTATTATAGAATTTGTGGGAATAATGTTTGTTTTTTTAAAGAGCAACTATAAAAGAAAAGTTTTTTAAGTGTAAATTTTAAATTGACATAGAGGTAGGAGAAGATACACCTACCTACTAATATGCTCCCTAACCCTAGCAGATGTGATTTTTATTAAATATTATTCCCTAGGATGCATACTTCCCAACATTATAGATCAGTGATGTCAAACCTTGACACTACAGATGTTTGATGACTACAACTCCCATTATGCCTTGTTTGCGAGGTGGGAGCACTCCTGTGGCAAAATTACTTTATAACAAATAGTGGAAGTGCTACTGATCTGACCAAGACATTAGAACAAACAAGAAAAGAGATGATCAATGCACATTCCTGTGCCCCATATATCATAATATCTATGCTAGTGCGTCCCTTTAATTGGAGGTCTTATGCCTTGAATACTAAGCATTGGATGAGAAGCCTCTTCCCTCCTTGTTGAAAGCCAGTAGGCGGAGGGAAGTGATAGCCTTTAATACTAATCCAATGCAAGGTCAGTGAGACAATCTTCCCAAGAAAATGCAACCGAGCAGGGAGTGTCAGCCCAGATAAATGACCCAAGGTAAATTGTTAGGACCTTCCATACTGGGTTACCTTGACGTGGTTGGAAGGCTTTTCACTTTTATGCATAAAATTGAAACTAAAACCCCCCATGTTTTTACTATTTGCACTAGCACAGATATTATATAGTATATGGGGCCCAGGAATGTGCATTGATCATCTCATTCTTGTTCTTGTCGACATTACTGTTATAGATGGATGACCCAGGCATTAGAAGGTCAGCAGCACCTCAAACTAATGATGCATTGCAAAGCTGTATATTCTACCATCCATTCTATCATCAGCTACGTTGTATAAAGGTTTCTGTTGTACCCGCCCATAATAAAGTCATATTTTTTTATAAAACCTATATCATATTTGATCAAACAGGGCATGATAGTGATTTGTTTCTGATTTTGTTCTAGTAAAAAAAAATAACTTATTATTCAGTATCTAATACTGAGAGAAAGGGATTTAATGAATTTAGAGTAGATTCTGAGATTATTGTTAAGCTCCCCATAAGGGATGTCTCATATCTTTAACCAGGGCCGGATTTACACCTCAGGAGCCTGCAGGCCCAAAGAGCCTGGTGCCCTTAGCCCCACCCCTAAACACAAACCACACCCCTAAACCACACCTATTTTCTCTTTTTGAGGGAGTTGGATTGGTGGGAGGAGATTGACAGCCACCCCTCCAACCTCAGGTACCCCTAGGCGCGTGCCTACTGTGCCTAATGGTAAATCCTGCCCTGTCTTTAACTGAAATAGTTAAAGATATGAGACTAACCTAAAATGCTGCACAATGTGTGGTTGCCCCTCTTTTTGCTTCTGGGTCTTACAGTTAGCAACTGTCATTTCCATAGCTGCCTCCTCTGCACATGCTCAAGCTTACAGTGATCTTGTTAAATTGCTAAAGAGGGTGTGAACAAACATATCCATTAACACACGCACTATCACTTAGCGGTTCAGATCCTCACCCTGGGTAAAAGGTACTGACCTAAGAAGAGGAGCGGAGGGAAGGTGAGTATAATTGTCCTTTAAATGATCATACCTGCTAACAGAGAACCATGTAAATAAGCAAAAACATGAAAAGCAATAATAATAAAAAAGAAGTATTAAAGGGCATGTCTATTCTTAAAACAAAAAAAGCTCATATTTACTTTTTAGATTTTTTCACACCTTTTTAGATGTATTATTAACCAGATATTTAAGTATAATTATTGCCTTGATTCTGGCAGAGTAAGCTGCCCCATCCCTCCATGCAGTCAATCAAGACTGTGACTGCTGACATCACAACCAATGGTTGACAGCCTCCTCTGCACATGCTCATGCTTATGAAAAGCTCACTGAGCAGATAGTGGAGGCAGATACCTTTTCCAGAACATTGAGCAGGTTTGTCTTGGATAAAGAAGACAGAAGTGGACAAAACCAGTGTAGAAAACTTAAGCTATGTGAAACAGCTAATTGTTATTAAACCCATGGGTGAGGACTATATGAAGAGGGGAGGGGGTAGGTAAGAAATGTTGCACTTTATTAGCAGGGATAAACACAATCGGTTCCTTGCTTTACCTTCACAACAATTATTATTGTCCTGTAATAGTAAAAATTACAAAAAAAGAAAGATAAATTGCCTTAAAATCAAACCTTAGACAGGCAAAGTCTAGAATTGACAGGAGTGCCTGTTTGTGTTCCACAATGTCACATTAAATGTACAAAAGGGTCTCACTAGGAATAAGCTGTTATGGTATATTAACGGAAGTCAGGGCATCCTGAGTTGCAGGAAGGAGCAGGGTCCTGAAAAAGGATTTTTTTTAAAGGATCTAATATAAACAGACCAACAGAATTATTATCAGTGACCACACCCAGTCTGTCAATTCTTCTTTAAATAAACTTCTAGGAAGACAAACTTTGTGAGTTCTGCATATAAGAAGTGTCAAGTGAAACAAGAACATTGTTCTCATAGTGTCTCATTTGATTTATAGAGAAGCAGAATAGCAAAGACCATGGACTCGAATTATGCAATGGCCAAATTTGGATTGGAATCCAAAGACATCCTTAGGTCTAACCAGAAAAGTTGCTGGTATTATTTTAAATACTTTTTTCTCTTCACTTCTCTCATTCAATTCCTCATAATACTTGGGCTGGTGCTTTTCATGGTCTATGACCGTTCTAGCGAGGCCACAGAGGAAAGGCTAAAGAACGTGGCATCTCACCTACAGGATCTGACAGTTGCCCATAAGAAGCTGCTCTCAGACAATGACAAGCAAAACATCAAACTCAACCAAACATTAAAAGAGAAAGAAGATTACAAGATTCAAGTGGTAACGATGAAGATGAGGAATGAAAATTTGACTAAGACAGTTGATTTTGTAAGTACATTTACTGTGCTGATGGAAAGGTATGTTTGCATGTCTTGTGGATTTAATGTAACGAAGACTTCTTTGGTAGACTGACATTTCACTTTAGCAAATTTAAAGCACTGAAATGTTGCAATCAATAATGATATTTTAAATAATCCGATTTTATTGGTTTAAGCCAAAATATGTTTTAAACCCATGGCTAAATGAGATAGGTAGAGATGCTTTCAAAATCAGCTGGAAGATATTTTTACGTGAAGCTTAATGGAAATTTAGTATATATATAATAATTTTCACTTTGTGGTATTAGCGGTCCTCAGAAATGTATGAGTTTCTCTCAAAGACATCAGGTTATATATTTTACAGCCAATATTATACTGAGACAATATTAAGTAGCTGGGATACAATTACCAAAGTACATGGTTTCTCTAGCGTGGGTTTTCTATATAAAGTTGTGTATTTTTAGGAAAAAGTTAGGAAGCACTACATATCATTTGAACCTTTACTACATTTTCAGATACATGCTCAGAGTATTATACTAGTTACACAGGGGAACCAATACTGTATGAATAATTCTGGAATATTGATATGTTAACCCTGATGGGGACCTAACCCACTACATTTAAGAGCTTGTTCTCTTCTCTCCAAGCACCTTTACTGTGTACATGTGATAGTGTGCCAAATAAAATGTCATAGACCTCAGAAGACCATGGGAAACAGGAAGGGAGGCAACATCAATGTTTGGATTATTGCTAAAGGAGAATTAAAGCGTTATCTCTGTTTAGTACAATTTTGATGTTTAAAAGTGATAACCTTCCCTACACTTCTTCAACCTGGGTCTTATTTGGATTACTACACAGTGGTTGATATTTCTTTGCAATTGACCACTTCTATACATTGCTGCCATTTATAATTTCGTCATCAAACTGAAAAAACTATTTAAGATGGCTGCTTGCTAGAAAAACTATTCCGCTTTATAAAACAGTGGCCATGGTGATATTGGTTCTTTGTAAATACTGTCCTTTTCTGCTCTAATTAATGCTACACAGCACTAAAAAAAGTCTTGGGTTTAAATCCTCACTTGGACACATTGTATGTTTGGTACTCATCAGCTCCCACCTTTCCCCATGCTACTGACCAATCTGAAATCTAGGCTATACATGCACCAATCCAAGCCATATATGCACCAATCATATTTATTGGTCCGGTAAAAATGTTTACTTTCGTCTGGGAAAAAAGCGGATAACAATCTTGGCCATATACAAACCGACTACCGGGATTGGTGCATAGATTTTCTCCTTCAGTACCAGTCACCCAATCAGACCCAAAGAAATTGGCACAGTACCGGTATGAAAGGTATGTTATGTAAGTGTGTGATTCCATTTCACTTATTGACTCCATATTTTAGGCTTCTTAATAAAATCCTTTTGACTTTTCAATTTTCAATTCCATTTACCTGTCACGCCTCTCTATATGTTTTATGCCATGTCCTTATACTTTCCTAGACATACCCTGCACTCACAGAAAACATCTTCTGTTCTCCATACCTACATTTGTTTCTCCTGATATTTCTCTCTTGTTGCTCCCCACCTGGTGCAGGTTTAAATTTAAACTTGTATCCTGCTTATATTGTTTTATAGAAGGCTTTGAACGGACCTCTGTACTTTATATCCTTCTCTTTGTGTCTGTATATTGAGTGCTATGAACATATCAGCTCCTTTAACAGAAGTTTGTCTGCATTGTGGCCGTTCATTCTGTCAAACACCTTCCTGGGAAAATATGGGATTTGGGCACCTTTAGGCAGATTTTTTATTTTGTCCAGCTTCTATTGTATTTGTCCTTTAACCTTGAAATTTGTTCACTCGGACCTTCATTGGTACTTCAGCACTATCTTTAAAGGATTAGTTCACTAAGAAAGTGAACTATTTCTTGTTTGCATTAATTGAAGAATGGGAGGTAAAGGAGCTATCAATCATAGCAGGCAAAGCTCCTTTACCCATTCTTCAATTAATGCGAAAGAGGGTAGGTTCATTTTCTGAGTGAATCTTTACTTTATTATAGAAAAGTCCAGGAGTCCAAGTTGTAATGGCAGAATATTGGAAGAAAACAAACTGGTGAAAGAAAGAACACCTTTATTGCGCATACAATATACTTGCAAGCAGCTCCCTCTGACCAACAGTAACGGTTGTCACTATCAGAGAGAGAGAGAGAGAGAGAGAGAGAGAGAATGTGAGGCCTTTTATAGGCCTTAGGTGCCAATATGTCACTCATAATGAAGCAATATATTGCATTATATTAAGTGAAAGAGAGAATAATACCATCTGCTTATTAAGATTACATATTGTCCTTCTACCAAGGACATAATCTTGGTTCCTCTTCTGCCAAGGACAAGAAGCACCAGTCGTAACTTATAATATGGCAAATTGTACCTCCATAAACCTAACACCTGCTCATTAGTACATATGGTTATCTCAAAACTTTTAAATATAGTTTTGCTTAACCCTTAACGTCATTTAGGTTCCCTTTAGGAATCCTTTGTTATGTACATGTTGATTTTCCATTACACAAGTCCTGGTGCTCCTTAACAAAATTTTGTTGGGAGGTAGGTATTGTGACGAACAGGAGTGCAATGTAAAACCCCATAGACACTATCTGGAAATTGCACTCTTAATTTTTGAATTACCTCACTTTACCGGCATGATAAGCAATATGGCAACTCCCATATTGTTTAGTTGTCAGGCAGTCACTGGGTTAAAATTCTTGCTTGAACAGTTGTACATTTTGAGTTTTCTTAACCTTAAGCAGATCTAATGAAGTTAATAATTGTTTGGTGTTTGTAATAGCAAATTCCATTGGTTTTATTGTATTAGTACCTTCTGTTTTCTTCCTTCCTCTTGTATTTTCTTTGCCATATGGTTCAAGTGCCATAAACACAATAGGACAATGTCCTTCCCTCCTTACATATCGTAAAGCCAGCAGGTGCTCTGATAAGGTGGACAATTTGACCCTTGTGTCCCCTATGAGTATTTGACCCTTGTTTCAAATCTAAATGGGAGATTATCACACCAGGTTCTCAATAATCGCCATAACTTGGTTTGTGGGGCAGATACCATAACGGTACCATTCAAAATGGATTCTGGTAGACAAGAGAATCCCGTGGGACCCAAACACCATCACTCTAGGCCTTAGGGTATCCTAGAAACCCACTTTAAGCCATTATACAAATGTAAATATGGTAAATATGTCATGTTTGGTCTTGTTAGTTGTGTAAATTTATGAGGGGGATTAATATTAGGGTATAAAAAATGTTAGATGTTTATTATCCAAGGTATGGGTACTGACAGCATTGTTAGTTTTTTGTGTGGCCCATACTGAGGGTAATAAAGTTTTGGGCATAACCTGAGCCCACCCTACACTTGTAGGTGATTGTTTAAGAAAGCTTAGGTACCACCCTGTGTCAGGGGTTGATAAGGAGATACACAACTATGGAAAGAAGTTAGTCATAACATCTTAAGAAACATCTAGCCAACCGGACGGACCATACATTGGCTTTCTTCAAGAACTATCATTTGGACTTTATCACTTTTTACATATTCGGATTTTCAAGAACCAGACTCTGCTCACGGACTATTAGATGCCATTTATCTCCTAAGTATTCCTTCTTTTACCCCATTCTATCCTCACTTGTGTGTTACCATTTTTATGTTCAGTAACTTAATTTAGTTTTTTTATATTTTTTATTCACTCTTTTGTCAACTTTTAATAAATGATACAAATCATTTATAGGCTAATTGTCTTATTCTGAGTATATCCCAAAACGAACTTGTGTCTCTGAAGTTACTCTACATATAAGAGTATTGTTTAAGTATATATATATAACTGTATAGAGTAATAGGGATGGTTAACCCTTTTCTTGCAGGCTCATTATAATTCAGGGGGTGTGGATAACCCATAGATATATTTAGTAGGTCCTTCCCCTATTTTTAGGAAGGTGGTGGCAGCCAGTATATAGATATTAAGTAATATTAATTGGTGCTATATTGCTTCGTTCACTAAACCCTCCTGGTCCGTTCTGTTTCATCCGCCTGTCAGTTGCTTGGAGTGCATTTTCCGGTAACTGATAGGTGGATTGGCGTCACGGGCCGGAGGGTTTGTGACAGGTATAATCAATGCTCCTTACTGCCCTAGGTACTTTTAATATTTATTTTTCACAGGAGTCATTCTTTACATTTAGCTACAGCTCACAACTTGTCTTTGTTCACAGTTTCATAAAGTTATATTACGCAAAGATAAGGATTGTGAGGATAAAACACGCCAAATCATCATCAAATGCGAAAGTAAGTTCTGACCTTTCTAAAATAGTATTTTTATTTTTGTGAAAATATCAAAGTCTAGAAAAGTTATAGGATAGTATATTATAGTATTTGAGGTTGAATAAAGACATATCTAGTCCAACCTACTCAGCAATACCCACATTTCCTGCCTAACAGTTGATCCAGAGGAATACTTTATGTATCAATACCAGTAACATGCAACATTCTTTATTTTTGGAAACTCGTGCAGCTATTTATTTGTCAGTGCAGGATTTGTAATTAAATTAATCAAAGATCTAAATGGAGTTTACTAGGAACCTAATTTACATATAGAAGACATTTGGCCTCCAAAGGCTTGTTGACTTTTTTAAATACAACAAGAAGTGTAAAAGAAAATGTGACCGTGTATTCCTTCAATCCTGATCTAACACCACCCCGCTTCACAAATAGACAAGCCCCCGCTTGCCAGGAGGCTTGTAGTGGTTGCCCCCTGGACTTAGGGTGCGGGGTATCTGAGCTGAGGCCGGGAATACACAAGAAAACCACTAATGCACTAGGCGGATAGAGCACAACCAGCTAGAGCTGGACAACAGTGTGGTACCAAATCAGAAGGCAGGAGCAGAGTCAGTGACACAGCAAGAGGTTGGAGCACAGTAGGTCAGTCAGCGATGCAGGGTACAGAAAGGTTAGGCAAAATCCAGGTCAGAGTCAGGACAGGCGGCAAACAATTGAAAATGGAATAGCAGGCAGAGATCAGTACACAGAATAAACTAGACAAGATCACACCACAAGCAAGGGTAAACCACAGGCTAGGAGGTGAGGGAGGTAAGGGTCAGAAGTGAAGGGAGAATAACCAATGAAAATAGAGTAGAGGAGAGAAAAGCCAATAGAAAACAGAAAAAAGGAAAAGGACGAAGCAGATAGGCCAATTCATACTAAAACACAACATACACACAGAGGTGAAGGAGCCACACCCACATAGATCCAAACAACCATACTGACAGACAAGGTATAGAGATAGACAGAGGCCCTGCGGGCTGGATATGGCTCCCAATTACTGCACGCCTGTGCACACGAATACCACAAGAGCAAGAAACCAGGTGAGTGGAGCATTAAGGAGAGGAGCTCACTTTGAAGGCAATTAAGGAGAGATGCTCAATTTGAAGGCAATTTATCTAAGAGAAACAAAACAGATGATCTTAGAAAACTCTCAGTCTCCCAGCAGGGCTGTTATTGTAGATAAAACCTGACTATTGCATCAGAAATTATTCAGCAAGGCCTACTTAAAATCGTGATGAATTAATTAAAACAGATCATTTTTTGAAATTATGGTCTTAAAAGCGACCAAAGCAGTTTAAATTATTATTTGGAAAAGAGATGGTCTTTCCCCCAGTGGGTTTGAGGAAGAGTTACGTTTTGATGTGGAATATTGATGTATTGAAGTTTTACAAAGAATTTGTGAAATAAATGTGTCTCTTGTGGTCTAGGTGAAAAAAGAATCATAGTGGAAGAAAACAAAATACTATCTCCGGAATTAGACAGGTGTAAAAAGTTTTGCAAAATGACAGACCCGACAAAGACTACCTGTACACCAGTCACTGAACCAAGATGTATATTCCTTCCAAACAGGAGACTGTGCTCAACCTATGAAATAGAGAATTTTGCAAGCACATGCACATCTATTGATGAAATGTTTAAGGCTGAACTCCAGCATCTTGGAAAAAAATTTGAGTCAGCCATAAGTACATATGTGCCAGCCACAATAGTTACCACCTATGAAGTACAGAAGCAGCTAAGTGATATACGTAAGACCTGTAACCCTTTGCCTAATCACGTTGTAGAGATAATCAATAAAACGCTGGCTAATTTAAAGCAGAGAATCGTGGACAACACCGACCTTAAGGTTGCTAAGGAACAGTGTGAAACTGACATAAAGAAGTGTAATGCAGATAGGGGAAATCTGATCTCTTCTCAAAACACATGTAATAGTGAGAAGCAAACACTTAAGGAAGATATATCAAGGATGAAAAAAACCTCAGATGATGAATTAAACAGAAGCAATAGACAGTTACTGATAAAGATTGAAGAATTACAGCAGTGCCAGAGACGTCTAGGTAACTTGAGATCATTTAACTTATTTCCTAATAAATATATTGCTTTTTACAGAATGGTCAGATGATCTTCCCTATACTTAGTATAGGGAGGACAATTGGGACTGTGTATAACCAAAACAGAGGACAGATGAAATCATACAGACCTTGGTGAGAGAACCCAGTCAGCCATTACATGAACCAGAATTATATAACACAGATGTTAACCAATTAACCAATAAAAAGGCATGTCCACCCCCAAAACATTTTAGCCCACTACTGGCCCCACTGTGTAGTGTAGTAAAATCCTTACCTTACATCACTGCTCCAAATGGCTGCCCTGCAATGTCCCTCCAAATTCCAAAGAAGTAAAGAGCAGGAGACTGCCTGTATCCCATACTGTGTCTGCCTCCTGTCACTCCTCCGGGAGAATTTGGACATGCGCATTGCAGTTCTCCAAATCCAGTTTCTGTAGTGTAGAGCTCCCTCACCCACCCCCAACCACTATAGTTAGATGATCTATACTTACATTGCCTGTTTCGCCTGGCGTTCTGTAAAGCCAATCACAGACGCGGCTGCTGGTCTGACCCCCTGCTTACAGTTTCATGCAAGTAGAGGGCCGTGACAGAACGTCAGGGGGGGGGGGGGAAGAGGCAATGTAAGTATAGATCGGCTAAGTTTTTCTGCAAATAACTTGGGGGTTCTGCAAATAGCGGTTGGGGGAAGGCGAGGGAGCAAAACAGTAATCAGTGTCTCACCTTTCATTTTAATATGGTTTTTGAGAAATTTTACTTTCTAACATGAGGTTTGTGTCTTATTTCCCTGTGTTCCAGATACTGCAGGAACTTTTTATAGTTGGTCACACCCACTAGTAGCCTCTAGCCAATCCTTTAACAGGACAGAATAGGCAAGGGAGCATGTGGCTGAGATCAGGAGTGTGGCCAGTCACTGTACATACACACAGTTATTTCATCCAGTTCTTTAAGTGGTAACATTTACTTTAATGCCATTTACAGTTTATTGGTGTTTTTAGAGGGTATATGTTCAGATTCTGGTGTGTAAAAATGTAGGTTTAGTTCGCCTCTAAACCTTGACATTTAGAAATAATCACTTTCTTTTGCAGAGCCTATACCAGGGAGATTTACTCACTCTTTGTAAGTATAACTGCTTTGCATATTTTTGTTTTATTTCCCTTTGTTTATTGTAATAAAATGTTAATTTATTTTGAACATGCCACTTAACATTAAAGGACAATTATACTCTCCTCCCCCTCATTCCTTTCCCCCCATTCCTGCAAAGTACCCAGGGTAAGGACCTAAAACGCTAAGTCCTCAGCTCTGGGTACTTTACAAAAGTCCTGCACTACTTACTTGTAATCTCCCTCGGAGCTCCGGTCTGATCCTTCCCACTGGTACTTTGAGTGACAGTTTGCGAGGCAGCCAATGGGAAGATGCGCTCTGCAAGGAGGCAGTGCCAGTGGGGAGGATCTGACCGGAGCGACGAGGGAGATTACAAGTAAGTGGTGCAGGACTTTTGTAAAGTACCCAGAGTTGAGGACTTACAGAGAGTTCTTATCATTTAAAATAGTGCTTATTTTGCCCCAGCCAATCAGATGCTACCTTTCAAATGTTAAATAAGATCTGATTGGTGTGGGCAAAATTAGCACCATTTTAAACAAAGAACTTTTATTGAATCTCCCTGTTAGCGTTTTAGGTCCTCACCCTGGGTACTTTGCAGGAATAGATCGGGAAAATAGTGAGTATAATTGTCCTTTAAACGTAATATCATAGCGCAATCCCACAGAACTTAAAGAAGAAGCTTTACTAAGTTATTGACCAGAAACTGCAGATTAAAGTGATAGCTAAATATATATATATAAAGCTTATATATAAAGCTTTTCTAAATAGTTTCTTAAAAAAGATATACCTGTGTGACATACATAACATTCACATGTACAGCTCTAGATGATTTCACTTTCATTTTAACACCTTTGTGAACAAAACAAACAAAACTAGACAGCTCCTCCCTTTCTCTGTGGAGGAAGCACACAGGGCGCGTCTTCCCCACAGGAAGAAGCTAGGAGTGGGGCAAGGAAGTTGATAATTTACTGACTTCACACAAGTTAGGTTAGGAACTGTTATGTAAAGACATACAAGTGCCCTCATACATTTCAAACAAGCCTAGGATGAGGTCTCTAACATAGTAACATACTAACATATTAGTAAAATACTAACATAGTAATGGAAGATGAAATAAAGACATATGTCCATCAACGCCAACCTTTACATCCTCCTTTTTAAAGGGTACCTCCACTGCTAAAATCACTTTATTCAATTGAGTTTTATTGACGAATGGGAGGTAAAAAAGCTGTGTCTTACTTCCCATTCTTCAATAAAACTTTCAGGAGCTGGGAACGAAGTTGCAGAACTTACCCAGTCTCTTGCTCCTCCGCCGCGTCCTCTGACAGTTCCCCATGGACTTACAGGGAGATTCAATAAAAGTTTCAAATGGTGCTAATTTTGCCCCAACCAATCAGAACTTATCTAACATTTGAAAGCTAACATCTGATTGGTTGGGGCAAAATTAGCACCATTTTAAACGATAAGAACTTTTATTGAATAACCCCCTTAGTTCGCTATGCGCATTTCTCATAAATCCATGCTGACTACTACTAATAAGATCAGTTCTGGAGACAAAGTCAAGGATATGATCCTGTAACAAAGTTTCCAGCACCTCCCCTACCACTGATGTTAGGCTTACAGGTCTATAGTTACCAGACCAGCTTTTTTGAATATTAGTATTAAATTGGGTTTTTTCCACATCCCCAGACAAAAGTGAATCTGAAAAGATAAGAAGCAGTGGTCTAGATAAAACTGGACTAAGCTTTCTTAAGATCCAAGAATGTATTTCATCCAGTCCTTGGGATTTATTGATATTAACTTTGCCTAATTGTTTCTGTACCATATCCTCCGTCAGCCAGAGTAAATATTTCTCATTTATAGCCTTCATATTATCTAGTTTCTCTGGATTTTAAGATATAGGATTGTAAAGTTTCACTTCATAGACTGCCCTGTCTCTTCATCTCTGTGACAGGCATGTGTTTTAAGCTGTGTAGGATGGGGCTTATGATGCAGCTTATGATTCACTGTCCCAGTAGTGGGCATGCTCTAATGTTAAACTTGAAGGCAGACTCCCTAAGTGCTGGCAATGTTATAGTTTACAGTGCTAGCAGGAAAAAACACAATTTATTTTGCTGTAACTTTTTGACTATAGCTAAAAACATGATCCTGGAGTCATTTTAAAGGTAGGAGTGCACCCTTTTTAATAAAGTCCTCTTGTATGGAAACCACAGTTCCCCTGTAACGAGACGTTTAGGGCTAAGGTCTGGAAAATGTGTTTTAGATCATAGATCCCCTTTAAAAGATACTTAATCCTTTTTTGACCTTAAGCACTTAGCAAGCATACGCAAGCACTAGTGGAATGATATAATGTACTTCTTCAATTAAAATACTGTGTATAATGAGTTACTTATTCATCTGATTTCCCTTGCTATATGGAGCTCTGGGAGAACAGATTACATTCCCGCTGTATGTCATTACTGCATTGTTTTTTGATGTAGCTGTATGTAATGAAAACCTCTGTCAGATCATCAAAGAACCCTGCATATCAAATATTTTTCCTGATTGATTTATTGAACATAAAATGTATTGGGAAGTGTACCGTATATACTCGAGTATAAACCGTCCCGAGTATAAATCGAGGTACCTAGTTTTACCTAAAAAAGGAGGGAAAATAGACTGACTCGAGTATAAACTGAGGGTGTAACCCCTACTAGTATTTGCCACTTAAGATGTTTGGAAACTACAACTCCCAGCAATAAAGCATGCTGGGAGTTGTAGTTTTCAAACATCTTAAGTGGCAAATACTTGCAAATAGGGGTAAATCCTACTTTATTTGTGCATACAGTATGCACAAATAAAGAAGGTTTTACTCTTATTTCTAAGTATTGTGTGCCCTGGTGTCCCTGTGCTATTCTCCTACCTTGTCCGGCGGCCGCTCGCTCCTCGCTCCACATCCTCTGCGCTTCAGGATGATGTCACTACTCGGCGCCGCAAAGTGAGAGGCGCCGGGTAGTGACATCATCCGGATGCGCACTGAAGATGCGGATCGCGCGGCCGCCAGACAAGGTAGGAGAAAGACTGACTCGAGTATAAACCGAGGTAAGATTTTCAGGCTATTTTAAAGCCTGAAAATCTCGGTTTATACTCAAGTATATACGGTATGTAGTTAGCACCTGCACAGTAAACAGTAAGTGAAAATGGGGAAAGGTTTGCCATAAAAGAATAAAAAGAAAGCTCTAACTTTAGAATTGTCGTTTAATTTTAGCTGGTACGGTAAAGATTGGGTCAACCCAAACCCCAGCCCAAGATTTCCAACCATCAGTCTAACCATTAAAACAATCTGTATTGCTAATATTTCAACACAACTAACCACACAGCCTATTAAAGACTTCACACAATTTACCAACATGTCCGATCTTCATTTTTAACCATTTTGGGGGAAAATCTTTTGAAAACAATCACTCACGTAGTAATTTTTAGACAATATATGAGGCTGGGTGCCCAATCAAACACTAAATTCTACATAAATAATGCCTTAACAGTCATTAAGGGGCCAAAAAAAAAGTATTTAAAAATGCAAGCTAGGAGAAACAACACGTTTTTAGGCTGGGTACACACCATCAGATATTTCTGGCCGACCGTCCGATAGTGACGTGTATCGGTCGGTTGATCAGAAATATCTAATGGTGTATGTGTGCGGCGGCCACGGCAGAGCTCGGTCGCCCGTTCATCCGGAGCGGATAAACGGGCGTTCGGGCCTGGTGGTAAATCGTGGCCGATTGTGCAGTTCCCTATGGGACTGCCAACCGTGGCCACTATTGCCGTGACCGACAGACATTTGTCCTGCAGAACGCCCACTAGTAGCAAGTGCTCGGTCGGTACAAAAACTTGCCTGGTGTGTACCCAACCTTATAAGTGCAGGTATCTTTAGTCAAGGATGACTGCTCCAGCAATCAGTACTGATCACACCCTGGCTGAAATGGGAGCAGGGCCGTCTCTAGACTTGGCACCTGAAAAAATTCCAAAAGTGGTTGATGCTTTGTCCGGAAGTGGGGTGTGGCTTGTCCAGAAGTGGGAGGGGCTTTACATACATGTATATACATGACTAGTAAATAATGCCCAGAGTGACTGGTATTAGTTGCCCACGGTGACTGGTAAATGATGCCCAACATTGATTATTGATCTGCAGGGCTGACAAACATTGATTTTGATCAAATTAATTGCTAGTCAGAAGGGAGGGGAGGAGTTGTAGCTGCATTCTGTTGTGCAATGCAAGTCATGTCTTCCCCTGCTATTTAAAGTGACAGTACCTTCCAGAAATATTTTTTTTTACAAAAGGCATTTTTAGGGGGCCCTGACATCTAGGCCACAGACACATGATACCAGAAAAAAAGAACTTTTTTTTCTGGCATAAAAACTGCTGCCTTGCTACAGGGTGCTGCTGCTTTGTAATGTGCTTCACCTTGCCTCATTAGGGAGATGTAACAATATATAACACATTTTTAAAGAAAATATGAAAAAATAACATCTGCAACAAAGTATATGTTTGGTTGAGCAATCTAGTGCAATCAGTGAGAACAGGCAGTAAAGGTCCCATACAGTGAGAACAGACAGTAAATGTCCCATACAGTGAGGACAGACAGTAAAGGTCCCATACAGTGAGAATAGACAGTAAAGGTCCCATACAGTGAGAACAGACAGTAAAGGTCCCATACAGTGAGAACAGACAGTAAAGGTCCCATACAGTGAGAACAGACAGTAAAGATCCCGTACAGTGAGAACAGACAGTAAAGGTCCCATACAGTGAGAATAGACAGTAAAGGTCCCATACAGTGAGAACAGACAGTAAAGGTCCCATACATTAAGGACAGACAGTAAAGGTCCCATACAGAGACAACAGACAGTAAAGGTTCCATACAGTGATCACAAACAGTAAAGGTCCCACTCAGTGAGAACAGACAGTAAAGGTACCATAAAGTGAGACTAGACAGTAAAGGTACCACACAGTGAGAACAGACAGTAAAGGTACCACAAAGTGAAAATAGACAGTAAAGGTCCTATACAGTGAGAATAGACAGTAAAGGTCCCAATAAGAACAGACAGTAAAGCTACCATACAGTGAGAACAAATGGTAAATGTCCCATACATACATATTCTATCCTCTCTCTCACATTCTCCTGCAGTCTCTATTCTCTATCTCTTACTTTCTCTCTCCTGAAGTGTATCCTCCATCTCTCTTTCTCTCCTGTTGTCTCTCTCACATTCGCTCTCTCTTTCTCCTGCATTCTCTATCTCCAACACACTTTGTCCTGCAGTTTCTATCTTCTCTCTTACTTTATCTCTCTCCTGCAGTCTCTATCCTCTATTTCTCACCTTTTCTCTCTCTCTCTCCTGCAGTCTCCATAATCTATATCTTTCACTCCTTCTGTTCTGCATTCTCTATTCTCTATCTCTCACACTTTCTTTCTCCTGCAGTCTCTATCCTCTATTTCTCACCTTTACTCTCTCTCCTGCCCGTAGTGGGACTGGTACATATCATAGTGAACCACAGTGTGTCTGGTACATATCATAGTATCCACAGCGTGACTAGTACATAGCATTAGGGGGTGCTTAAAAAAATTATTTATTTATTTTTAACTGGCCTGGCTGCTGCCTCTCTAAATGTGCCACCCTGAGGTTTTAGCCTCACATTGCCTCATTAGAGAGGTGGTCTTGAATGGGAGGTGTGTCAGGCAGGGGTAGGGGGAAAAAGCTGTCAGCCAACACAAGTGGCCATCTTTGACTAGGCAAATCTGCACTTTTAGGAGTTATGTCTTCTACCTCCCTGAAAATTATCACTTACATTTTGTAATTCCTGTTTGGGCATTTTAGTTCCCCTTTAAAGCTTAAAGGATATCCATGTTGACTGCCTTACTTATTTTGTCGTGTGATGTTTGCACCAGCATTTTATAGTTATTTACTATAAGATTTCAGGGTTTTGTAAGGAAAAAAAAAACAAAGGCAAGAAATTTAAAGAAATGAGAAAAAGTTGTTAATAAAGAAATCCTATAAAATCCTGATTCTATTAGTGTCACATCCCCCCTGTATTAGTGTCCGTCCCTGTATAACTGCCCTTGGTTGTTTTAGCTAAGAGTCTATCAGTTTGGTATACCTGGACTTGGCAAGTTATTATTCATAGAAATATCATGAGTGAGACATGCAAATTTTCCTTTATGTCCTGTGGCTAATTCATGTGTCCAGCTACAATACAGTAACATTCAATACAGTATAATGGTATAGAGCAATTTATCTGACTAGCAGGCATGACATGTTTCAATCTTGTTAGAAAGGAAATATCTAAAGTGGTGCAGATTTTTATGTTTCCCATTTCTGTCTGCAGGGGTTAAGTGAACTTCACCAGGATGCAAACAGAAGCAAGAACTGGAGACAACGATGATGTGAATTGTGTAAATAATTGTAAAGCACTGCGGAATATGTAGCGCTATGTAAGAAATAAAATACATACAAATACATTAGACTAGTATATATATTTTCATGTTATATTTTAAAGATCTGTTTATAATGCACAAGGGCAATAAATATCATGTAAAATATATCCTTATAATACATAAGGCTAGGCATTTTCAATGGGAAGGTGCAGTGGCGGGAATCTATATTACAGTCACTCAGTGATGTCACCAAGTGACTTCCTGTATTCTACTGCCCCTCCCCCTGTCTCCCTCTCCTTGTATTAGAAATTTATATAGGAATCCCTGTTTATTATTGACAGACAATGTTCTGTCATTCTTTCTCTTTCAATAGGAATGGTAATTAACTATTTATACATTAAACAGGTATTCCTATATAAATGCTTAATGCAGGGAGGGGGGAGACAGTGGTAGAGGGCAGGGGTTTTTTTTGGCTGGCCTTATGTATTATAAGAAATAATACGCTATCTACAGTGTAATATATGGATTTACTTCACCTCGGAGTTTCATGCCCTGTATAAAAGAACTTGGCCTGCAGCCTTGTGCTTTTATATAGTCATGGAACTCCTTGGTGGCGTAATATCCTTATATTACACTGTAGGTAGCGTATTATCCCTTATATAACAGACTAGCTATGCCATCACAGTTATAATCCATGCTAAGCTATGTGATCAGTTTCATAGAGCAAAATTTAACATCTCCTGAAGGGAGGCGGTAAAAGAGCCCACCTTACCTTCTGGGCTCCTGCAATGCAATAAAGTGATTACTGCATTGTGGAATCTTGGGCAGGTAAGTAACAGCTCTTATATTGCATCTCCACATTTATCTATAGTGTGTTTACCTCAAACAAACTGTGGGTAGATAAATAAATCCCATGATTTTCACTTGCCAAATCTCTACTCCTTACAAAAATACCAAAAAGACAACATTCATTTAAATAAAATTAAAGAATTATGGGCCCTATTTATAAAAAATCGTTATCGTTATCGTAAAATAACGACCGGGGTTTTACCGATAACGACCGTTATTTACCGATAACGGTCATTATTTACCGATAACGACCGGTATTTACCGATAACGACCGGTATTTAACGATATCAGTAAATAACGGTCGTTATCGGTAAATAACGGTCGTTATCGGTAAAAACCCGGTCGTTATTTTACGATAACGATCGGTATTTTACGATAACGATACCGATCTTTTATAAATAGGGCCCTATTTTCGGAGGAAAATGAAAACCCTCAAATGCATTCAGTTTATTTATAGTGAGCAGGAACTAACAGTGAAAATGAAAGGCACATAATAAGATTTCCTTTTCAAATGCTGATTTGGTATTTCTGATAATGCCTTTCAAATTATATTTATTTGCATTAAGGGAGCTGGAATTTGTTGCTTCTGCTTTCAGTTTGAGGTGTATAAACTGTTTCTAGTAATTATAAACCAATAGGGAGATTCAATAAAAGTTCTTATCGTTTAAAATGGTGCTAATTTTGCCCGAACCAATCAGATTTTATTTAACATTTGAAAGCTAACATCTGATTGGTTTAGGCAAAATTAGCACCATTTTTAACAATAAGAAATGTTATTGAATAACCCTGCATGTCTGTTAAAAGGAATAGAGTGTTATGTAGTCCTATATATTGTCATGTTAATTAAAATGAGACAATATCATATACTATCCTCATTTATTCTTTATGCAATGTTTTGCTACATAGCTACATAGCATAGAATCTAGAAAAGTGTTTGAAATAATCAAGGTGATGCAATATTACCCCCAAGTCATGCTAACACATTTTATGCCGATGTAATATGGGTTAATGCTACTTTATAAGGTAGGATTAGTAGTGGTCAGGACGGGGTCTGGCAAAGTCTTAATTCATGTAGGAAGCAAATTATGCAATATTAATTAAAGGTATCTTTAATTGACATTTTAAAAAGTGTACCTTTAGATACAGAAAGATCGCACTACTCCAAAACTTTTAATTTTAATTTAAATCTGAGCTGCAGATCCTGAGAAATCATCATTTGATATCACAGCATTTACATACAACATGTGCCCCATTTCTGACCTCTTATTAGGAATTTGTGCTGCCTGTCAGCACACTTTCTACAATAATTAAAAGAATCAGCAGGAGGAAAAAAGGCAAGGGGGAGGGAGTGTGTGCAGAGCATTGTCCATGGTGAGGCTGTGCAGAGCTTAGTGTTGCAGACACTACATGAAGACAGTGATTAAGGGAGGTGGGGGGCAATTAGGAATACTCACTAAACATTAATAATTTAATGACAAAACAAGCACAGATAAATATGTGAGTACCATCATTTTACTTCCCTCAAATTGTAGCTTGAGTTATTTGAGTGAGTATAGTGACCCTTTAAGACAGAATTGCTGGAAATGTCCTGTACCCATCTGTCAGTTGATATATACAGGCAAAAGGATAAATTAAATTGGAATGCATTAACCAGAGCTGGTGATTTCCTGCATCCTGGGTAAGTAGTGGATGGAGGGAATTATTGCATTGCTTTGAATATATTTCATATGTCTAATACAATTTGTGATCTCTGCTGAGATCACAAATTGTATTCGGGAATAAGTTTTGTTGTGCTGGCAAGGGTGTTGTCTTGGAATAGCCCTGTTCTTAGCTTTTTAACAGCCTCTGTTGTGGGCATACATGTGAAAAGGTATGTCACATCAAAGGACACCTTTGTTTCCTCTGTGCCTAGTACTAATTTTTTGATTTTTTTTGTGAAATCCAAGTTCTGGAGTGATGCTTAGAAATTCCAACAAGGAGGATGTTGGCAAGGAATATCACCACCTTGTATGTAACAAAGTGGATTCTGCTGACTAGTGGTGTGAGTGGCAGCCATTGCTTGTGCATCTTAGGGGGATGAATTCACCAGGTTAAAGGGAATGATACATTGTTCGATCAATGGCTTTGTCCTTTCAAAGCTGTTATTATAGGTCAATGACTTTTTCCTATAGCGGTTAGTTGGATTCTTTGCTAGAGCCTCATATGTGTTGTTATGATCCAGGAGTGTGCTCAACTTAGCATGGTAGTTCAAGGTGTTGCGTACCGCCATGGAATTTCCTTTATCTGCAGGCAGAGTTGTGATACTGGAATCTTTCTTGAGGGATGATAAAGCACTTCTTTCCTGTGTGGTCAGGTTCAATCATGGTTGTTTGGCACTGGCAAAGGCTGCCACACTTTGTGGTACCTTGTTGTTGTAGATTGAAGCCACAGGGATGGCTTTAGGAATGATGGCAATTTTCAAATGATTTGTGGCTGGGTCAGGGTCCTGTTAAACTAATTTCTCATCTGTTCCTCCTGTTAAGCAATGTCTCATTTTCCTTTGTTTTGCTACCAGGGTAGTTTGTCTCCTTTTAGGATGTTTGCAGTAAGCTATGACAGAATGGAGAACTTGTTTTGTTCCGTTTCATTGCCCTTACAGCGATGAGATAGCAGTGCTAGCTATGTGAACTCCATCACTCTTTATCAAATAGAAACAGGTAACTGCGAAGTAAGGCTCTTTTCTAGTTGACTGATATTCTGTTGTGTTCATTTAAAGCATCAACTGTAAAATGTGTCTATTGCACTCTTTTATTCAGGAGTTCTTTTAGGGCCTTTAACAGAATCTGTATTTGGAGATCTGCTCTAATTTGTCCCAATAAATGGACTACCCAAGTATGTTGCAGCAATTCCGGTAGTATGCTTTACTTAATGTAAGTTTATACACTTGCCTGTAACATTGTGTTTCACAATAAAATGATTTCATGTGAATCAGAAGAAATGTAACATTTTAGATGTAATAAAAGCACAAAGCCAGTAGATCAAAAACAATGTAAAGCTAAAATGTTACTGTTACTTAAACTTAATATATATATTTGAATTGTATTTAATATTGTTGTACTTCAATGCACCGCATTGAACTGCTCTTGATGATTGCAGAGCTTTTTCAGAATGTTCTCCTTATCTCCTTTCATCTAATTGGTGACTTATATAGGAAATTGCCATTCCGTCTTTGAGTGTGAACGCAGTATGCATGTTGCAGAACACGCCAATTGTTCTTTGTGTAAATATTTCTTTGCTGTTCCGGATATTCCTGAGAATAAATTTATGTACTAATGAAACACAAGCTGTTTCCTTTTGTTGTTTCTTTTTCTTAAAGATTGATGTGTAAAGATGGGTGGGTGATTAAAACTAACCCAGAGACACGTTTGCAAGTTCTAATGCTAACACGAGGGACCATCTGTACATAAGTATAGACATAATTAGTATTTCATTGTTTAAAATGCAGCTGAGAACAGGCTGAACTCTGAACAACTTAATCTAATGATTCATATTTCCTAGATGGATAGAAAACTATAATTGCAGTGTAATATAAAGAATTAAGCCACCAAGTAGTATCCTGACCATATAGAAGTATGAGACTGCAGGTCAAGAATGTAATATACTTACATCACAATGTTAGTATTATACAATTTGTTTAAATAAAAACGTTAGGAAATTGAAATTATTGAGGAGGTGACTTGCTCTATACATGTGGTCAGTTTGGTTCACAATGCCTGCCCAACAGCTACACACATGCAATCATCAGGCAAAATGGTTGTTCGTGTTAACATACACGTTGGTATTGGAAAGTAATCACTTTACTAAAGTTCAAATTGATACCTTTGATTACATTGTTTGTACAAACATGCTTTAAACTGACCCTCCACTCCAAGGCAGTATCCTAGCCTCAGTCCCAACCTAATGGAAAGGGTACACTGCCTGGGAGACGAAAGACCATACCTGCTTCTCTATTAATTTAGAATGATCTCTTCCAGGGAATCATATGAGTTACAAAGCTTATAAATCTTCTTTCAGCTGGACTGCCTTAAAGGGGCGGGAAATATACACATATAGCAAAAGAGGGCGTACGTTTCATACAAGTACAAAATTTACTGCTCAAACCTATATTATAGATTGATTGTTTAGTAATCTGTGGATACAATGGATAAAAAATCTCTACACACCCTATAACACTTCATGGTTTGTAGAGCAAAAAAAAAACAAAGGCAAGAAATTAAGAAGAAATTAGAAAAAGTTAAGAAAGAAATCCTATCAAATCCTGGTTCTATCAGTGTCACGTTGTTGAAGCACTTGTTGCATTTTTTACCACCCTTGGTTGTTTTGGATAAGAGTCAGTTTGGTATATCTTGACATGGAAAGTTTTGCCAACTATTCCCAGAAATATCATGAGAAATGTTCACTAATGTATGGGCACCATAAAGACTTGGAGCTAGTTTGGCCAGAGACATGCAAAATTTCTCTTTTATATCCTGTGGCTTATGCATGTGTCAAGCTGCAATACAGTATAATGGTAAAGAGCCCTTCAACTGACTTGCAGGCATGACGTGTTTCAATCTTGTTAGAACTCCTCTGTGCAAGATACAGATTCATGGCTTCTATGGGATAAGACTTGGGAGCACAAGATACCAGTCGGCTATATAGTACTTCCTGTTGAACCCCAGCTGCTATCAGTGAATCTGTAATTGAAGGTTTACTGAGGTCATAAAAAAGACCCACACAATTTTGGTAAAACCCATCAGTGCAAGAAACATATTCATTGCTTTTATAGGGTAAGACTCCATAGAGCATAAAATTAAATAAGGGCATCTTCACTAACCCGTATTATTGGAAACTTCTAATACAGAAGGTATTTCACAGCCTCATACTATAAAAATAGTATTGCTGAAATTATCCAAAAAAAGGAATAATTTCTCACTCAAACATTCTTAAAGAAATGCGCAGAGACATGCAAAGTTTCTCCTTAGTGTCTTGTGGCTTATACATGTGTCCAGAACCACTGGAATAATAACATCCAATAATGGTATTGGTATGAAGCCATCTTCTTCTCTCAAATAAGCAGCCAAAACTTGACCAACCAAGAGTAGATTCATTGGACCTAATTGCCAGAAAGCTATAGGAGGTTCTCTATTACTTATCCTACCTGTTGACCCCAGATGCTATTAGGAAGCCTATAACAGAGGGTTCACCTTTGGAAAATTTGAGGTCCTAAAAATGACAGAGACTGACACATAAAATCTTGCTAAAACTCACCAGTGCAAGATTCATGGTTTCTATGGGGTAGGACTTGAGAGCACAAGATACCAGTAAGCTATATAGCTTTAAGTGAGGTGGGCTTAAAGGAGCAAAAGGCCTCTACAGAGTATATGATATAGAAAGTACTTCACAGCCTTCTTTTCTAACACCAAAGCACAAATGTATAGATCGAACGTGCAGAAGCACACGCCTCTTCACAACAGGTCTCTGCAACCCCTCACGTGCAGGTACACCAATCACATAAATACAGGGTCAGCCACCTGTCGTATAAACATAAAGCAGTAAAATGAGTGTGTCACTAAAGAAGTGTATGTGAGGCCATGAAATGCGTCAGACCCCCATGTTCCTGTCTACTTATGTTGCCTGATTTTTATTGCTAATTTAAGATTTTTCTTTCACCCCTGTAATTACGGAGCGGTCACCATTCATTGCTGCCTTCCAATCCAAGAAAGGAGAATGTCTTACGCCCAGCATACCCAGAGAAATGAGTGGAGACATGCAAAGTTTCTCATTTAAGTCCTCTATGTTACAGAAGCATTACTTCCTGTTTAGCAGACAGTATTTTCTATTAGCTAAGACTGTCACATATTTTAAAACAGCACATAATTGCATGTAATAATGAAACCCTACGGACATTAAAGGACATGTTCACCTTTAAAACAAAAAAAATGGTCAATTGTCAGTAGCCTGCCCCCAACCTTAACTGATACATTTTGCACTTTATTACCTGCATTACTAACCAGATATATAAGGATTATTATTGTACCTATTCTGGTAGAGTAAGCTGGCCCCTCCCTCTATGCAGTTAATCAAGTAATCAAGGCTGTGACAACTGACATCACAGCCAATAATTGACTGTTGTTTCCTCTGCACATGTTCAAGATTATCAAAGGCTTATGAAGCAGAGGGAGGAAGCAGATAAATTTGCTAGAAATAAATAGAACGTATCACTAAATGGACAGTTCAGCGGAAATTATCAATATTTGTTCAATTGTTCGTGTAATTACTTCTTAGTTATTCTACATATTCTCTCCCATTTTGAAGAATCAGTTTATTTCATACCCTTTGCTGTTCCCTACTGTTGACATTAGTAAGCTGACATTTCAGGTTCTAACGGTGCTTCTTCTCAGGATGCACCACTTCTTTGGAATGTTCCTAACAGTCATTTCTATTGAGTGGCTGTTAGATGGGTCAAAGATGCTCAGATCTCTACAGAGCAACTGAATCAACCCAGGCACTGGGTCAAGGGCAAGACCATAACGGTCTCTGTTAGGGGTCCTGCAAACAGGAAGTCAGTATTTTGGTTGCATTTATTTATACACAGACAGAATGCTGAATTGGCAGATTAAGGTCATTGGGATGAAAAAATACTGCTCTTTTTCTGAAAAGCATATGTATTTGCACTGAACTTCCCCTTTAAATATCTGGTTACAAATGCATGTAATAAACTGGCAAACATAGCAGTTGGGGTTGTGGACAGATTGCTGACAAGTCACCAGTAATTTTAAAGGTAGACATGCCCTTTAAAGTTTCTTTAAGTTTTAATTTGTCTAAACATGTGCAGACGTTGTAGCAGTGATAGAGGTGTGGATTAACCTTCCATTTTGACTATTCCATTTGAAATAGGGGTACCAGGGGTACCAAGTGCTTTTATAACTTTGTATTTTAGTCTTGTAATATAAGTCAGTACTACACTTAATGTATATTTATTTACGTAGACCTTTCCTATCTGTAATATTATACACCCCCACATCATTGGTAGAGCCTAAAAACCTAATGCAATAGCTCCACTCCAATAGCTTGTGAAAGTTCAAATATATAAAGTCCCAACATATATCATGTAATTGGGATGAGGTAAATGTGGGGACCTGTGTTCACAGGAGGACTTAGCTGGAAGCCTTCAACCACACAATACAGATTAACTCATCTCACTTCAACCAATATATTCAGCTTTTTATTGCAGCCAACTGATGATATCAAAAGTGGCGTTTCGAGGACTTATATCACACCTTTCTCAAGCTAGCAGCCACAAACAGCCCTTTCAGACCGTCACAACCCAATAATACATTAAAAAGCAACCAACGATGGACTGCTGTTTCACCTACTGTCTCCACTGCACATGCCAAGCATACAAAAAGCTCTTGGAGCAGAGAGAGAATGCAAACCTCTGCTAGAAAGGAACAAAACGTATCATTAAATATCTGGTTGCATTGCATGTATTAAACTGGGAAAAATAACAGTTGGCGTATGCGGGCAGATAACTGACAAGTCACCAGTTTTTTGTTTTCGGGGGGACATGCCCTTTAAAGGGCATGTCCATCCCCAAAACTAAAATTTGACCCATTGCTGGCCCCACTGTGTTGTGTAAAAAAATCTTCTTTAAACTTAGTAGATGGCATTAGTAGTTTATTCAGGCAGTATAAACACCCCCAGTGCACGTCAAACTATGCAGAGTATATAAAGACAGCAGTACATTAAACCGAGTGATTTGACATTCCTCATCTCCTTAGCATGCTGTGGCAGCCACAGGACAGAGAGAGACAAAACTCATGCTCATCAGTTTCTTACTTACTGCACCCCTCCTCCCCTTCCTTGTGTGCTTGAATGGGCAGAAGCCGAGAGAGACTGGTGTTCACGTAACCTCTCTATGCTACAGACAGATGCTACACTTTCTGTCACACCTGCCATAGATTTGCCACCACTGCTATATTTTAATGTATAGATTCAAGCTTTATTCTAATTAAAACTTTACTTATAAAACAAATATTAGGTTAAAACATGATCAGGGTCGATATTGCTACAAGCACCAAAAGATGTTTTGTGGTAGATATGGGAGAAGTTAAACACTGACACTATTAGTGAACAAATAATGAGTTTATTAAAAGAGGCTTTTAAAACATAACATTTTGCCAGACTACACTAACCCTGGGGGGGGGGAGCATTACATTATTGGCATTCTTTAAATATATACATATTACAACAAATCTGTCAGACTCAACAAACATAATGTAATTGGTTCCACTGCCTGCCAATACAAACTGTTTGTCGTGTGTCTGTTGTCTGTGTTTGAAATGTAGCATACACAGGGACAGGAAGGGACCTTCTCTGAATGATCTTCATAGCCACAGACTCATTCCTGGAAAAAAAAGAAGCTTAGCCAGTGATGAAGGTCCATTTTTTAAAATGTTGCTTTGCCAAATTTTTCAACACCAGCCAAACACTAATAACACTAATCCAAGGAAATAGTACTGTATTTCCAACATGGTCGTGCTAAATTAAAAAAAACAGAGCGTAAACATTACTTTTTTTACTGAGCACCCCCAATGCAAGTATATATTCATGTGCCCTCAAACTCTACACAGTGCATTCTGTTTTATTGTTTGATACTTGGGCCCTTTACATTACACTATAAGCATTTTATATATTAATTTATAAAGGACCATCACTCACTAGAGATGTCCGAACTCCGCAAAATCCGGTCCGCTCAAGGATCTGCGAATTTTCGAAAAAATTTGAAAATTCGAAAATCCGCGAGCGGACCCGAAAATTTTCGAAAATACGAGAAAACTAGTATTTTCTAAAGAGAATTACGAGGATTACTCGTATTACGTAATTTATTTGGTCCCAGCCACATAGGCTTGAATGGTGATTACATCAACAGCAGTGATGTAATGGTAAACTGGAAGAAATGATTTGAATGGTTATAAGGTTTATGTTATCTTCAAAAAAAAATATAGTAGTTCGGGTCCCTATTACAAGGAGAATCAATGATGCTAACCTATTGACAAAGGGTAAATGCCATTTTAATGCCGTCAAATTGGCTTCTGCATGGGTTTCACACAGGGTTGCCAGGCATCCCTATTTCCCCTGGCATCATTGTCCCCAGAACGCCCATAACCCCACCCACTCTCTATCAGGTTAACATTTAACGTTTTGCTGTGTGGTTTCCAAAAATTTCAAAAGTCAAATAAAGTTTCTAAACTTTAGATCTAACTGCTGGAGGTGTAAGCCAGTGCAGATTACCTGACAATGATGTATAAAATCTTGCACAGGGGTTATTGATTTCGTGAAGGTAAGATGTGCTTTGCATATTGCTTTGCATATTGCATCGCCCTGTAGATTGGCTAACAAAAAAAATAAATAAATCAAAAATAAAATAATCTTGTTTTGCAGCATGTACTTTTAAAAATAAATTTTGTTAAACATAGGGAAATGTGGAGCCAAGGATGATGGAACTAGTATAAATAAGTACCCAAACAAGAACCCTAAGCAATGCAAACAAAAAAAGTTATTGTAATCAGAGACAAATCTGTTTATTTTATGAACTAAAATCTATTTATAGTAAATGTCAGCGAAAGTGTAACTTTGCTATACTGAAACATGTAGAACATATTCTAAAGGACACACATCAGTTGCCACATTGTCTAATGTGTAATGTTTATACATCAGATAAAGACATCAACATTGCTAAGGTCGGAAACTAGTATCCCGTTGTTTATACAAGAACACAATACATCCTCTGGGCCCAAAATACGGTGAGACAGAAAAGAAACAATCCACCCTTAACTCCTTGCAGTGACAGATATTAACAAGGAGCATCAGAAATTGACATTGTATTGGTCCGCCACTCAAACCTTTGCAAATTTTGCACCTGTTTACACTGATGACACAATGTTATCATTGCCCTACAGTACCCAGAACCCATTGCTGCATCCGCATTGGGAATATTGCTTAGAATATATGCTAAAGGTTATATGCTAGAATATATATGCTAAATATATATTTAGAATATATGCTATATATACTTAGAATATATGCTAAATAGTTCACCAAAGTGAACTATTCCTTTAATGCATGGATTGAAGACTGGGAGGATAAGGAGCTATTCCTTACCTCCCATTCTTCAATCAATGCAAGTGGAACCAGGAATAAACTTAGAGCAAACTTACCTGTTACGCGTTCCTCTTCTGTAGCACTGAAATTCCTGGGTTCTGTAACTATAGCACGCATTATCGTGCATGCACGCTATAGCTATACAGAACGTGGAAGTGGTCAGGACCTGTCAGTGCTGCTGCGGAGGATCGCGTAACAGGTAAGTTTGTTTCAAGTTCGTTTTGGGCTCCACTTGCATTGATTGAAGAACAGGCAGTAAGGCATAGCTTCCTTATCCTCCCTGTCTTCAATCAATGCATTAAAGGATGGGGCCAGTATAGAGGTGGATGGAAGTGGGACAGGTAAGGTTGAGGGGGGAGGTAGTTTTGTTAGGGTTACTAGGGGAAGTGGGGGACAGAAGGTTAGGGTGGCTTCTTCCCAGATTGCCCATCCCAATAGATTTGCCACCTTAGGTAATGAAGTGGAGGAGGACACCTCGGAATTCGCGTGTATGGAGGGGGCTAGTCCCTTGAGCACCCAGGGGACTGCCATCTCTGATACAAGGGAGGAGGAACTAAGGATTAGGAATGTTAGGCAGGTGGTAGTGGTAGGGGACTCCATTATAAGGAAGGTAGATAGGGTAATCTGTCGCCACGACCCTACATGCCGAACTGTGTGTTGCCTGCCTGGTGCTAGGGTTCGGCATATGGTGGATCATGTAGACAGATTATTGAGTGGGGCCAGGTGTGACCCGGCGGTCTTGGTTCACATTGGTGCCAATGACAAAGTTAGAGGAGGAGGTGAGGTCCTTAAACATGATTTCCGAGAGCTAGGGGCCAAGTTAAAAGCAAGGACCTCCAGGGTAGTGTTTTCA
The DNA here is from genome assembly GCA_019447015.1 of Hymenochirus boettgeri. NCBI lineage: Eukaryota > Metazoa > Chordata > Amphibia > Anura > Pipidae > Hymenochirus > Hymenochirus boettgeri. Next base: position 206,361,358 of record CM033469.1, on the reverse strand, counting down.
GAAATACTACCGCAGCCATGTGCTAAGCCAGGGAGACAGCGGGAGCTTAGGAGCATTAATGCGTGGCTAAGAGGGTGGTGTAAGGAAGAAGGGTTTGGGTTTATAGACAACCGGGAAGACTTTGCTGTCAGCTACAGGCTCTTTACAGAAGTACTCCCACAACCCCCCATTTAGTGTATATATTGTAGCAGAGTTTCTCTGCAGGAAGATTGACCAAGCTTCCATGTGGTAGTAGCACCCCCAACACATCCCTTTAATTGGAGGTCTTATGCCTTGAATACTAAGCATTGGATGAAAGGCCTCTTCCCTCCTTGTTAAAAGCCAGTAGGCGGGGGGAAGTGATAGCCTGTAATATTAATTCAATGCATGGTCAGGGAGACAACCTCCCCAAGAAAATGCAACCAAGCAGGGAGTGTCAACCCAGATAAATGACCCAAGGTAAACTGTGAGGACCTTCCATACTGGGGTTACCTTGACGTGGTTAGAAGGCTTTTCACTTTTATGCATAAAATTGTAACTAAAAACCCCCATGTTTTTACTGTTTGCACTAGCACAGATATTATAATATATGGGGCCCAGGAATGTGCATTAATCATCTCTTTTCTTGTTTGTTCTAATGTTTTGGTCAGATCAGTAGCATTTTCCCTATTTGTTATAAAGTAATTTTTTCACAGGAGTGCTCCCACAGCCCCCCTTTTGTGGCTACAGGCTCTTTAGTAGGAATGGGTTGCACCTCACTGATGGCAATGCAGCTGTTTTAGGAGAAGATGGCTAGAGGGTTGGAGGAGATTTTAAACTAGGTTTGGGGGGGGAGGGTGTTAGCAGTCTTACTGGGATAGATAGCCCAGAAGGAAAGCAGGGTGTAGATAGGCCAGTGGTGGGCAGAAAGGGGGGTGGGTCTAGCATAGGGGATAGGGAGGCATGTGTATTAAAGTGTATGAATAAATAATCTAAAATGTATGTTTGCAAATGCAAGAAGCCTGGCTGACAAAATGGGTCAATTGGAAATTATGGTGTTGAATGAAAAGTATGATGTAATAGGTATAGCAGAAACATGGTTGAACAGTTCTCACGACTGGGCTGTAAATTTAGAAGGATATGCCTTGTTTAGGCAGGACAGAGAAAAAAGGAAAGGGCGATATGGATGTTAAAGTCGAGGCAATATGGGTGGAATTAGGCAACAGGAAAGGGGGTAATGTCATAGTTGGTATCTGCTATAAGCCGCCAAATGCTAGCAGAGAGGAGGTGAGTCAACTTCATATGCAGTTGGCAAGGGCTGCAAATTTGGGGCAATATGGGTGGTTTGAGGCAATATGGGTGGAATTACATAAAAGGAAAGGGGGTAATGTCATTGTTGGTATCTGCTATAAGCCACTAAATGCTAGCAGAGAGGAGGTGAGTCAACTTCATATGCAGTAGGCAAGGGCTGTTTGGGGAGTGTGCTCATTATGGGGGTCTTTAATTACCCTGACATTGATTGGTGTAGTGGAAATGCCATAACAGAAAAAGGCGATGAGTTCCTGAATTAGCTGCAGGATAATTTTCTTGGTTGAGGTGGTTGAGGTTCCTACTAGAAAAGGAGCTCTGTTGGATCTGGTAATATCTAACATTGTGGAGCGCATTAGGGAATAGTGACCATGAAATAGTGGTGTTTGGACTTTGTTATCAAAAGGTTACCAAAGACTTTTTATTTCGGGAAGGCAAATTTCCCAGGTTAAAAGCAGCTCTTCAGAATGTCAACTGGGATAATGTATTATCAGGTAAAGGCACTGAATAGAAGTGGACTGTGTTCAAGGGGATTTTAAGCCAGTTCACATCTAAATTTATACCCTTGGGAAATAAATGTAAAAAAAATAAATCTGAGCCCATGTGGCTGAATTCTGATTGTAAAGAGGCAAATGGAAAGGAGGAAAAAGGCATTTTAAACCTTTAAGTCAGAGGGAACGGAAAGGGCCTTTAGGGATTATAAAAACTGTAACAAGGAGTGTAAGAAAGCAATCAAACAAGCTAAAATTAATTATGAAGTTAGGATAGCTGAACAAAGCATCACTAAGCCTAAATTTTTTTTTAAGTATATTAATAGTAAGAAGATGAGGACTGAGAATGTGAGAAGTCAGAAAGTCAAAAACTACTTCAATTGTGTTCCAAATTGTTTTCCTAATTTCAGTAAGTTCAATTCACCAATTTCGATCATCTCTGACCCTTGGTTAGATTTACATTACCCAACATGATTTATTTATTTTTAATGTCAAAACTGGTGAAAATAGATATCAGTGATAGGGATCTACAGAGAGGATTTTTTTCCCACCATGTTTTATTTCTTTAATAAAATTATATTTTGCATGAGTCCAATCTTCTATAAAAAAAAACAAAAAAAACTTTTAATGCTGAAATAATCATTAAATGCTTTGGGCGCTCTGTTTAATCATTTACCCACTTAGTATACACACCCATTTTACTGAGAAGGCCATAGGAAATGCCCCTGCCTATGGCATATGGCAGGAAACAATTTGTTTAGAAGGAAGCATCTCAGGAAAAGTTCACTCTTGGAATCTCAGACAGTGTAAGATTAATCAATTTCCTTCTTCACACAATTCATCCCCCTATGCATCCGGATTTGTTACATCTCTCAAAAATGGCAGCTAGTTATCAGTAAACAAACCAGCTATGGAGGCCACTGCAAACCAGCTAGTCCTTCTCTGTGGTAGAATGAAATGGAATTTTACATTAACAACTGAGGGGGAGGGGGTTGTTCACATAATACAGGAAGTGTACTGTGTCTGCACTGCCTGGTTTGTGTAGACATTATCAATTTAATAGGTTTAGGCAGATAAGACTTGTGAAGAAAGAAATCTTTCTTCTAGCAAATGTCATGTTCTTCCTGACTGCAGAGGAAGTGGTTTCCGTGCTTAACAATTAAAGTAGAAAACCATGAACAAGTAATGCAAATGCTTTCAAGGTAAAAAGGAGAATGTTCTCATTTGAATGACCATGAACTGCCCATCCAGTGATTTCGCTGTGCATAGATAATTGCTTCCAATCAACTTACTGTTTGAAGTATACCAGTAGCCTAATCAGTTTTTAAACTCTCTTGGTAAAATGTATATTTTCCATAGAATATGTTAATTTTATTTGGGGTTTGTTGTTTCTTAAAGGGCCAGTCCACCCTCCCATCTAAAGTTTTCCCCACTGCTAGCGGACTGTGTAGTGTTCAAAAATCCTTACCTCACTCCTCCGCTCCTTATGGTTGTCCTGCACTTCTTGATGAATGTCCAGAAAAGTGAAGAGTAGGAGCTGTCTGTGTGTCTTCTGGTATCTGCCACCTTCTTGTCCTCCCTGAGGACTCTAGCATGCGCAGGGGAGCTCTACACCTTCCTCCCTTCCACCAGATCCCTCTGCACTGCATTCAATTAAAAAAAAAAAAACTTTGATGTAGTGTAGAGGACCACCCAACCCTAAACTCTGGGGTTTTAACTTAAAATTGCCAGAAATAGATTTGAACAGCCTTGTTCTCTTGGCTCTCTCAATAACTCTCAGCCAATCATAGAGATGGCTGCCAGTCCCGACCCTACTGCTCTTCCATTCCCGGAAGTAGCAGTAAAATGCACAAGGAAGGAAGTTGGGTAAGTCTATTTCTGGCCACTTTTTAAAGTTAAAACCCTATTGTTTATGGTTGGGGGTGTATTCTACACTACAGCACAGGGTAGGACTGGGACCTTTTGGCCTGGGGGCCAAATACAGCACAGTGGCCCTTTTATGGTACAGCACACATTTTGACCACACCCATGTTACCAAGGCCACACCTACTTTGTTGAATTCATGCCCATTTTTTAAAAAACACTATTTCTATTTTACATTGTTGCCTGTAAAACAATGTGAAAAATGTGGTTAGGATAACAGTAACAAACTAATAAACAGGAGGGATAAAAAAACTGGCTAATAAACAGGAGGGCTGACAACACTGGTCAAATAATAGGAGGGCTGACAAACACTGGCTAATGAACTGGAGGGCTTACAAACTGGCTTATAAGCCGGAGGGCTGGCAATACTAGCCAATGAACTGGAGGGCTGACCAACATTGACTAATGAAATTGAGGGCTGACCACACTGGATAATGATCTATAGGACAGACAATTCTGGCTAATGAACTGGAGTGTTGACTATGATGGCTAATGAACTGGAGGTCTGACAATACTGGGTAATGAACTGGAGGGCTGACAATACTGGGTGATGAACTGGAGCACAAGCAGAAAAGGGTTGATGGAAGCGCACACTGTTTGTCAGAAAACTTCTGTTTAATGCATCACACAAACACACAACGTTTCGGAGAACGCTATGTCTCCATCAGGTGATGAAGGAGACATAGCGTTCTCCAAAACGTTGTGTGTTTGTGTTATGCAATAAAACAGAATTTTTTCTGACACACAGACATGGTTAAAATTATTGGCTCAGACTCTGATAAATGCTTGGAACCCAGACACTGATTAAATCATAGGCACAGATACTGGTAAAATGATTGTGTGCCAACCATTTATCAGAGTCTGTGCCAATGGTTTTACCATTGTCTGACACAAACTCTGATACATGGTAGGCACCCAATCTGCTAAAATCATTGGCACAAACCCTAATAAAGGGTTGGCACACATACTGGTGAAACCATTTGCACAAACTCTAATAAATGGTTGGCACCCAATCTGGTAAAATGATTGGCACTAACTCTAATAAATGGTTGGCACTCAGATACTGGTAAAATCATTGGCACAAACTCTGATATATGGTTGACACCCAGACACTAATAAATGTTTGGCACACAGATACTGGTAAAATCATTGGCACAAACTCTGATAAATTGTTGCCACCTACACTCTAATAAATGGTTAGGGCACACAGATACTGTTAAAATCATTGTCAAAAATTCTAATAAATGGTTGGCACACAATCATTTTACCAGTATCTAGTATCTGGTAAAATCTTTTGCAGAAAACTCTGAAAAATTGTTGGCACATATACACATCATACTGTCTGTCGCTGGCTGCAGATGGATACATTTTTAGTTCCTTCCAGGCTGCTGCCTTCCTCCGTGCCGCATCAAGGAGGAGAGACAGCACCAGGCTTGCAGAGTTACGGGCACCACAGCGGATGGCCTTAGAGAGTGAAGTCAGATGTCGCGACGTGATGATGTTGAGTTACATGGGCCCAATCTACTTCCACAAATGGCACATACGCATGGTGCTTCCTCTACACCTAGCACCGGTAAGCCAAAGCCCCCACACACAACTGCCACTTCCCTGAGGCACAGAAACTCTGCAACACGGCATTGGGGGGTTTAAAAAAATTGCTTCATTAGAGAGGTGGCCCTGTGTATGACCCCAACCTTCTAGAATAATGCAATTCATAGCAAATATAACATAAAAAATATCCATTATGCCAAGAAGCACAATTCTAGCTCTAAAGAAATGGGGCAATCATAATAAAATCACTATTACAATTCCAGTCATTGTGCAACTTCGTACCTATTAAAAATTAAACTTCAGCTGTTTTCTTTTGCAGTGCAATGCCATTTTTTCTGCCACTAAAGGATTAATAAGGTAAAAGTAATTTATTCTCCTTCAACCAGACTTTCTGTTAAATAGCATATCCAGAGTGTCTGGGGAGATTGGAAGTCTTAGGAATTCTACAGCTTTCCTTTGCCATCGTATGAAAGTGAAGTATTTGTGTTGTGCAAATTGCCAGCCTATTTGGAATTCCTACGTTTTAATGTAATGCTAAATTTCTGACTAGATATTATTTAAGAAGGAAATGTTTGGCATAACCACCAATCAACGGGCCCCCCAATAACAGTGGCAAGGACTGTATCTGTAGTAGGAAAATAAACTGGGGCCCATGCGGTGACAGAGGCTGCTTCTTTGGTGTGTCTATGCTGTTATGCTGTCAATTATATTTCTTTGCTTTCTCACTTGAAAATACTGGGCCTTGTAACACCCATAATTCCTGCCATTTATAGTTGACTACAATGCTACTACCCAGCACTAGCCCTCTTATGTTGGATATGTTCTGTGCTCATGAATAGAAGTTGTATTGCTTACTAAATAACATTTGTTTCTGCAAGAATTTTTTCCTCCGTATTTGCTACTGTTACAAGTTTCCCAGCAGCTATTTCCCTTTAGCAGGGTATACGTCCCCCTATGTGTACTCATGGGCTACGGGAGGAACTATGTCTAATCCTAGCTTATATCCAGTTTTTACTCCAAGTTTCACTGTCCAAGTGCCTCCAGACATTTTATTCCTGGGCAACACGACTTTTGCCACAGAACAACCAGCATTGGGTATGCCATAGTCCTAAGAAAACCACAATAATCAACGTACTTTTATTGATTCCATATCAGGTTTTTAGAGTATGTGTTTAGCCTAATGTCAGCATCTGCAGGGTCACAGGGTGGGGGTTCTTAGGCATTATTAGGCCCTGCCTCCATCCCAGTCTCAATACCTTAAAAACTGAGTGTGAACCAACCTTCTTCAACAAAACCGATCAAAACATTAGGGGTGACAAGGAACATGCCTTCTTACTTTAGTTCTAACATAGGGACTCCCTTGGGTATTGCAAAGGATAGTAAATTGACAGTTTACAAATCTAATTTTAGGGATATACTTACGTCGATTAGGGAAAAAATACACATTAATTGTCTGCAAGCATTTTGTATATACTGTATGCAAATATTGAGCCCACAAAACACCCTGCTAAAGCACCAGGGCTATTCAGGTACTTGGACATTCGAGGTTTAAGTAGGATTAAGGGCCAGACCAGCAGCCTCGTATCATTTTGATAGTTATCTGACTGGCTTTCTCAATTCAAATTGACATGTACAAGAATCTGTTGGCAATAAATACTTTGGTATTTGTACCAATCAGCATTTACCTGCAAGGTGTTAGGGACCTAGTAAATGCAAAGTGTTGATTATATTGTGGATAAGTTGTGTTATTCAACCTGCCCAGGTTAAGGCATCAAAATAGCATTGTACATATCAGACAATGCTTCAGCAAAAAAAAGAAAAAAAGAATAACATTTAAGATTTTGTCTCAGCAATCCTGAGCATATGCTGCCATTTTCCTGCACTCCAGCAGTAGGCCGTGTTTCCACATTAGAGCTATGACTTTTTGCCCCATTTTTCCATGTAGACCTCCTCTGGCCAGACTTCTCTGCACTGTACATGGTTCCTGGGTAAGTATGATGTGTCTTTCATCTGCCACACTTACAGGGTTATTCAATAAAAGTTCTTATCGTTAAAAATGGTGCTAATTTTGCCCCAACCAATCAGATCTTATTTAACATTTGAAAGCTAACATCTGATTGGTTGGGGCAAAATTAGCACCATTTTAAACAATACGAACTTTTATTGAATAACCCTGTTAGTTTCCCTGGTTGATCACTAGGTCTCTGATTCTTAATGTTGCCCATTTGTGCTTCTTCAAAAGAGCTGGAACAGCAAATCTTGGGGGATACTTTATTACCTTGTGTCTTATTGCTGTGCTTAGTCTTGTCATGGTTAAAGGCCTGTTGATATTGTGTTTCAGTTTTGGGTCCTTGTGATGTAGCAGTTGGTACCTCAGTGTGTTGGTGGGTTTTAAGCAGACAGGCACATGCAGTGAGATATACTATGATTCTTTTTTGGATAAAATGGAGTTAAACACACGCTAACTTATGTAATATTGGGTTTGTATGGGTTTAACTATTTTAGGTTAACAGCACAGGCACCCGATTCAGTAGAGGTAGCGATATTTTTTAGTGTGAAAATTAACGCATTTATAGGGAGATTCAAAATGCTTGTTTTCCCAGTAAAACGAGTATAAAACCCCCACTACCCGAAACTATATTGGGTAGCATGGGCTTAACGCTTGTTTTGCGGGGGCTGCACCACTTCCAAATCTTTTTGGAAGTAGCACAATTTTTCTTATCTAGTCCCCGCTAGTTACCCGTGCACTCTTCCATGATGCAATATTGTCGTGCAGTGATGTGCGCCACGTTATTCAATCATGGGATCATGTGTGGGTAAGTAGCTGGCTGCGCGCGACTCCTTTACTTTTTATCAATCAAGTAAATCACGTTAAGTGCATACTGCTTCATACTGAGGCTTACCTGCTATATGTAAAATGAGTAATGTTAATTACATTTATATATCAGGAAACATCTAGTATTGTTAAAGTAATTTTGATTATAAAAGAATTTTGTACATAATTTTAAATATCTCATTCTCAGTAAAGTTTCCAGAGGAGAAGCATCATGTCTGAGAGTCATTATTTATTTTATCCCCTTTTCAGGGTGTAACTATAACAGTCACAAACTAATAAACAGGAGGGATGGAAAAACACTGGCTAAGGAACTGGAGAGCTGACCAACATTGGCTAATGATCTGGAAGGCTGACAAAACTGGCTAATAAACAGGTGGGCTGACAACACTGGCTAATAAACAGGAGGGCTGACAACACTGGTTAAAAAAATAGGAGGGCTGACAAACACTGGCTAATGAACTGGAGGGCTTACAAACTGGCTAATAACCCGGAGGGTTGACAATACTGACTTATGAACCAGAGGGCTGACAATACTGACCAATGAACTGGAGGGCTGACCAACATTGGCTGATGAAATGGAGGGCTGACCACACTGGCTAGTGATCTGTAGGGCAGACAATTCTGGAGGGCTGACTATGCTGATCAATGAACTAAAGGGCTGACAATTCTGGCTAATGAACAGTAGGTTTGACAATACTGGCTAATGAACTGTAGGTCTAGCAATACTGGCTATTAGACTGGAGGGCTGACATTGCTAATGAACTGGAGGGCTGACAATACTGGGTAATGAAATGGAAGCCTTATTGATATTGAATTGGTTAGTACGACTTTAACTTTCAATAAAGCTCAGCGCCCCTGGATAAAGAAAGCCGTATGTTTTTAGATTTTACTATTAAACCAAAAGGAGAAACTAAATCCTATAATTACATGCACATTACATTTCTACAAATAAAAATACAAAAACATTTTTTAAACTTTTATTTTTTTAACACAACTATCACAAGGCAAAGCAGGGTGTTGGAGTACTTTTATACAGCTTTACCAGAATTCCCTTTGTTGGCCCTTGAAAGTGTCTTTGTGGCATTTAAGGAACCATGTGTATATCCTCTACCTTTGCTGCTTCTTCTTCTGCTGCTACTGCCTCCATCTTCCTTTCTAATATCGAAGATGTTCTCTCCACTATCTTCTTTTTTCTTAGACATACTTTTCTTCCTTTTTATAGAAATCTGGAAGGGCCGTCTTAGTATATCTTCAGTTTAGATATCCCAATCTCCACCACTTCGCATATAGCCAAGCCCCTTTTTGCTGGGACGCAGGTCTCATCTCAGGGACGGCACAGGAGCGATGGATGGATGATAAGTAGGAGCGGTCTGATAATTCCATTGTAGAAAATATTGATACCGCTATTTTATCACAGGGTTTATCATTACTACTTGGCTCTTCTTCCTTCTCTGCATTTCAGTGATAGATGTCCAGTTCCGATTTAGATTCCCGTTTCATTTATGTTTTCTAAAATATTTGCTTGTCTAAGGGCTTAGCCACACTAACACATTTGTACACGTGATTGCTCGCGTGATTGCGCATGCAATTGCGTTTGTGATTTTTAAATTATAGAAATCGCAAGGCAAGCGCATTAAAATCGCACCGGAATTGCACATGAAATTGTGTGCGATTGTGGAACGCGTGGAGTGTTGCCTTAGCCTTATTTTCCTCTCTATCCTTTTTTCATTAAGACTCTTTACAAATTCCTCCGTGGTTTTGTCTTCTGGTTTGTGGCTCAAAGTTTTGCTTTTCCTTTTAACTCTTTTTCCTTTTCCAGTCTTTGGTATATAACAAATCTCAACATTTTTGTTGAATTTTACCTTTGGTTTTTGCCTCCCGTCTAAAGTTTTTAGTTTTTTTTTTCAATCCTTTCATTAACCCTTTTTACAAATTGCTCCACAGTCTCATCTTCTGGTTTATGATAACTGTGGCTTTTTCAATCAACTCTTCTTATTTTTCCAGTGTTTGGTACAGGATAAATATCTACAACTGGACTGAATGTCACTTTTCGCTTTTCTTTTATCCCTGCTTTCTGATTCCTAGTTTTACTTTTCTTATTTCTTTTGGTTATTCTCTTATGGACCCTTGGGGTGTTTTTTTCATTCGCCCTTCTGACTTTTCTTCCTTCATTATCATTATTTAAAGGTTCTGTGCAGTGTTCTATCTGTGCATTATTAGTGCTGCTTTCATTATGAGTGCAATTTCTCTGGGGCATTTCTGGGGGTGGTGCCACCTGAGACAAGCAGCTGATGTTGCCGCCCATGTCTCCTGTCATTGTTAATAGATCTGCACTTGAGTTTGGACATCTAAGTAACTGCTTAATTGGGCCAGTCTCTTTTCCTCTACAAGTAAAAAACAGTTGAAACCTTTTCCAGAGGGACATTTTCTCTGCCATCTCTACCTCTGGATTATCCTTTCGATTAATTGGATTTTGGCTGTTTTGACTAATTAATCAAAGTTAATTAGGATTTCTTTGCTGTATATAATCACAGATGCTGTGCTATGCAAATATGACAATCTCTCTCTCTTCCTAAAATGAAATGAAGCAGGAGTTTGTTTGCCTGGTGTAATATGATGCTCTTGATGACATCAGCTTTGATGACATCACAATTCACTATGGTTACTCAAATGCACTCAGCTTTGAAGATTGGTTGCTATCTACTATATAAAGCAGAAATCTTGTATGTATGTATGTATGTATGTGTGTATGTGCTCACCACACAGCCACACCCCTGAATGACTCAACATAACGGCGACACCCTCTGAAAGGGCTGACGCCCATGAAGTCCAGTTTGAACAGCAAAAAGCCTGCACGTCACTTGCAGAGTGTGATGCCCCAATTCAGTAACTCAGATGAAGGGCCTAGGCTCAGTGTGCTGCCCGACGTCAACAACACAGACACAGAGTCCACTTCAGTGACACAACAACAGCGTAATGTACGGCTACACAACTCAGAGAGCTGCACAGACAGAACAACAGCTTCTATAACAGAGGAAACCATATTTCCCTTAAGATCTGTAACACATTACAATTTGTTAATGGAAGGTTTTAAAATATTAACCCTGGAAAGACTATGTTACTATTGGTGATATGAATGACATTTATATACAAATATAAACCCTGGAAAGACTATGTTACTATTGGTGATATGAATCACATTTGCGGTTATCGTCCGTGCTAAGAAATTTAAAGCAGAGCCTCCTCGAATGTGACCACGCCCCCAGATATTGCTGTCACGCTCATACCCCAACCTTCAAGGCCACGCCCATACCCCAACCATCAAGGCCACACCCCCAAATATAACTGCCATGCATTGCAACCATGCCCCCAAATGTTGTGACCACACAACCAGATATTGTGGTCACCCCCCAAAAAATTATGGTCTGCCCCCATACATCATGGCCACACCCCCAAACATCCCAGGTCTGTTCTCGAATCACACCCACATATACAAACATCCTGTCCATGCCACCAAACATCACAGGCACACCCCAAACACCACACCCATGCCCCTAAATGGCATGGCCACACTCATGCTTTGAAACAGCATGGCCATGCCACCAAATATCGCGACCACTAAATGTCACGCCCCAGCCTCCTGGACACCAGAACATCACAGACATGACTCTCCACACCCTAGAATGCCATGCTCCCACCCACCGCAACATCGCAGACATGCCCCATCCACCTATTCCAACCTGGACAGTTGGGGGTATACACGGGAATTGCCTGCATTACCTAGACTTAAGAAACAGACACACATTGCCCACATGTCACACACTTCACAGACAATTACAATTAAAAGAAAACACATCATGGCACTTTCAATTTGGACCAGAAAGTAACTTTATTGATTGGCATCTAATAGTCAATATAAAGTGGTGCTTGAGCAAGGATAAAGTGTAAACAAGGTCACATACTGCTAACTAATGTGCAAAAAATTGAGCACACTTAATACAAACACACAACGCTCAGACAGCGCAACAGAATGAAGCCCGGCCTTAAGAACACAGACAAAGAGCCGCACGTCACATGATCAGAGACACTGACACCCATCAGTCGCTCAAGTGCTGCGATATTCAGTTGCAATCAACACATTTTCCCAACGGCAAATTCCATGTAGCATGTTCATTAATAGGTTCACCACAACATTTGTTGTACGCTCCAAGTGGAAAAACTGATAACGTTGTATATAAGGTTTTGCAATAAACATGTGCTATACGTCCCTCAAGCAATGTCATCTTCTCAACTCATAACTATTAAATACATGACGTACATTACCAACTGTGCACTTTCCGTCTGTCTCTCCCATCTAAGCCAAACACTCACCTGCACGTAAAAAATACTTTACCCTCAAGTGTACATGGGTAACTCTGGGTACAACTGATAGTGGTTACTAAAGCAGAGACTTCAGCTTTGCATTCATTGTCATGGTATACTGCTTTTATTTTTATTATTTTCAAAATTAAAAATACAGCAGAAAGTCCATTTACCAAATTTGTACCAGATGGAGGGTACTTTAAAAAAATTTGTAACAGATGTAATGAATAGGACTTCACCGACTGTTTCTTTATCGTCAGTATTTTGTATATGATAAAAAGTGGGGAATCATTTGGAGTATTTTTTCTCCCATTTTTTGCAATTAGTTATTTCTACCCTTTGAAGTTAAAAGGAAACTAAACCCCATTGTTTATCTATTAAGTTGTGCCCTATTTTATTCCCATGATGCACACAGTTTAAAATACAGCGCACATAAAAATCTGGGTGATTATTGGTAATAAGGTGTTTACTGTACAAAATTTGATTTTGTGTCCAAATGTGTATAAATGTGCACACGTTTTGAGAAATTTGAGAGACACTGTAGGTATCTACTGAATGCAAAGCGTTGATTACTTCCGGTAATAAAGTAAATCACGCTAAGTGTTATGCTGCATCAAGTAAACCAAGAAGGAAGAGGAGCACAGAGGTAAGTGTTACATCATCCTGATGGTGTGGAAATGAAAAATTCTTCTTAATTTCTATGACAACCCCACTACATATTTGATGGTCAAGGGAGCCCCGGAGCAGACAGATTTATGGGGAGGGGCACCATGACTGTGGTGGACAGGGACAGCTGATTGGGTGGTTTAATTAATGCAAAGGGAAAGTGGTGGGAGCTAGGCAAGGGAAAAGCAGCGCAGAGCTGGGGGCACTTCCTTTTCAGCAAGTCAGCCACAGGATCAGGCCAGCGTGCACTGACTCTGCTGAAATGGAGGCCCTAATCGAGCCAGGAGTGCCAGAGCGCCTGAGTGACTCAGTTTGTCGAAGCCCACGGCTAACAGGAGGCGGGGGAGGAGCAGGAGCCAAAACCCCAATGCAGCCCGCATGGATAGGGGGGAAGGAAGGCATCAGCCGCAAGAACAGCTAGGAGCAAGGTAAGGAGAAGGACCACCCGGGGGGCTACAGCAATGGGAGCAAGGGAGACAGTGGTGAGAACCAGGCAGGGAATAGAACAAATAGCAGCTTCCAAGAGCGATTCGGTGGCAGGACAGGGAGGGTCTGGCAACAGGGGGGAGCGCATGCAGCCCACACAATCCGACGTCTGGGACAGTTACAGGCCAAATCACAGGGAGCAGAGCCGGTCGAGGGCTTTAGGCAGTCAAGGCCCAAGGGAACCAAATAGGAGGGATCATCAGGCCCACCAGCAAGAAGAGAAAGATAGGCCCCCTACAAACAGCAGAGGGCTGGCAGCACAGAAGGCGTTAGGAGCAAAGGGCACAGCAGTGTGTCAGTGCTGCTATATGGGCACAAGCGTTCCCCAGAGAAGTGCTGAGGCAGGGAGGGACATACCCAACACAGGGGCAGGACAGACACAAGGCAGCTACCCAGGGGGTACAGGACCTGCCATTCAAGGGCAGGGTCTGTCCGTTCTATCTCCACTCTCATTACAGTTTTCCCGCCGCACCATCTGCCAAAACCTCTCAGCTATTGCCTCTGGGTGAATCAGGAATCGCGCCATCATTCACCAGCCAGGAGACAGGAGCAGCACTAACCCTATCATCGCAGGGAGCAAACAATCGCAGGGCCAGGAGGTCCGCCTGCAGGGCAGCAACCAGGTAACAATTTTCAGGCTGGCGACAGTTTTCACAGACATGGTGAAGTAAGGCAGGATAGTTGCCTTAGCACAGAGGCGAATGCATAGACACAAATCTCGGGCGCTATAGGCGGTATCATGGTGGGTTTGGGACAGCCAGTTAGAGAGGTTGCAGGTGCAAACTGCACCTGGCGGGGTGGTGGGACGTGAAGGAGGTGCACAAGCAGAGTCCAATGGCGTGCTTATATATGTTTTGAGGGCCCCCTAGGAGCTCATGTAAAACAAGACATAAAAGAAAAAATTTGGAACAAGGAATACGTCTATATTTTTGCACTACTCCTGTTGGACAGATTTAAAGGATAAGTACAGTCAGAAAACAAATAAAGTTTAAATAGAAGATGTAACCCTAACCATTTTCTGTTTTTTGTTTTTTTTTGTTGTCTCTCCAGAGCCTACCTGTGGCCTTGTAAAGTGCTGGCCATCTTGGATACTGTGTTCTATCAGGTATGTTCCGCTCCCCGAGACCTGTTGGACCTCGTTCCTGACTGTGTCCAAAGATCTAGTGTCAGTTTTCTCCGTGAGTGTGCGCGCCACTAAGCCATCGGGCTTAGTTACCCTACCTGGAATATTTTCATAAACATTTAAATTTCTAGATTAAGAAGTTGCATTATTTAATTTTTATATAAATTGGTGTGGAAATCCCTCATATAAAGACTGTATATCCTAGAGTTCCCTCGTGTTGCAAACAAGACTGTTTATTGTCACATTCTGGTTTCAATGTACAATTATATCTCAGCTCACTTTACTTAATTTATATCCCCTGATGTGCAGTATTTACCCAGTGAATCCAAAAAGGAAACTGCACAGCTGGAAACTACTGTTCAGACCAAACAATCAGACTGTAAGCAAATACATCGGTCAGTCTAATGCCCTTCTTTAAACATTGAAACTCAGAATCTGGGGGGGGGGGTCGATTCTGTTGTTTATAAGGTTTGGATAAAAGATTTAAAATCTATGGCACTGGAGCACTTATAAACCTAATTTCCCTCACTTTGCTTATTGTAGTTATGTGTTTGGCTAAAGTAGGCCGTGCATCTTACAAATGAACTGTGCAATCTTGTTACATAATCTTCACAGCTGTAAAAAAAATTGTCCCATTATTTGTCCCAACGATCGTTCGCTGCAAGCAAACGCTCAGCCCGGGACAAATGACTGTTGGTTGTGGCAATAGTGGCCTCAATCGAGTGCGGTCCCTTAGTGAACTGCACGATCGGCCATGATTTACCAATGGACCAGATCGCCCATTATTCTGATCGGGACAAACGGGGGATCGAGCTCATTCGCTCATATTTCTGCTGGTGTGTACCCAGCCTTAGACCTGACTTAATTGATAGACAAACCATAATTACATTATGATGTATGGTTTCATGGGCCCTAGCTTCTCCTACCACATATGTAATGGTATAGTTCTCTAAGTATTGTCCTCTCTATCAGATCTTAAACTAATACTCCGCTGAAATGGCCTGCCTTTGATAAAGGATTAGTATAACAAATAATGCTAAATAACTTCTGTAATCCATAACTACTGGTAATAAGGTCCTGTAGCTGTATTTTTCACCTCTCAAATCAGCAGCATTTTGGAGAAAGGATTATTTTATTCTGCAGCCCTCCTACCAGAGTGTGTCCTGGACACTATTAAGGTGGGTACACACAGTTGCAATCTGTCAAGGATGACAGACAGAATCTTGAAGATTTTGTCTGTCATCTTTAAAAGATAAGAGCAAACACAGTCACAAGGGTTCTCCCTATATAAAGTATAGGGAGAATGTTTATGACTGGCATACTCCACAGCTACGACCACAGCTGAATCCGTGTACAGGGAGGCGACCATGGCTGAGGGAAATTTTCCAGTCAGAATGACATTTTCCAATGCCAACGCCAGCATCAGTAATACAGGGTATTTCAAGAGAAATAGAGGATATTATCTATCAAGTTAGGCAAACAGAAATTAAAGGAGAAATATACACACCTCCCCTACTCCTCTTCTTCGTGCCATAATTAGTACTCAGAGTTAGAGGATATGTAGGTCCTCATGTCTAGATTCTTCTTAGCACTAAACCTTCTTTCTCTGCTCCAGTCCCACTTGTGATGAGGCTAATAGCAAGATGCACTTCTTATAGAGGTTGCCTTCTGATTGGCCTAAGAGAGGCAGAGCTCTACTGATCTTAGAAGAACCCAGTGGTATGGACCTAGCGGATTAGGACCTCACCCTGGGTACAATATATGTCTGGACTGTGTGTGTGGTATGGTTGGGGGAGGTAAGTATAGTTCTCCTTTAAATCAGGGATAGGGATTCTTTTTAATGCTTTTCATTTCAAGTTTCTTTGCATATTACAAAGAAGAGGTTTCCTCAGACAGCAGATAGTTATCGCTTCAACAGGCTCAACCATGTGGGGAGGGTTCACCCATCCTCCAATCTGTTACATCAAAAGAAGTAATGTCACAGAGGAACCTGAAAATTTTCAGGTTCCGTGTGACACTATTTCTTTGCATATTACTTGCATTGTTCATAAGTTTAATAAGATAATTGCCCATGCTGTTACATTGTAGTATACCAGTAAAAAGGTGCTATCTGATTGGTTGAAAGTTTTTGACAACATCTGACAGGCAAAATGTTGCCCCTCTCAAAAGAGGGGTTTGCTAAACCTTTAGAAACTAGAGATTTTTGGAAATTGTTCATTATAATACATTTGTGTTTTCTTTTCCCTCAAAAAATGTTTTGCTTGCGTCATTACTCTAAGCTAAAAATAAAATAAAGTTAAGGATCTGACCCCATAATTCATTAGAAGCCAGTGAAAAGTTCACATACAGTATTGCAGACCACATGGCTAAACAATGGGGAGCACTCTAAGGGAAGGAAATAAAACTAGGCTGGAATGAACACTACCTGAAACATTAACCTCTTTGTAACTCAGAAGAAAAAACAAGCTGCACTTAATGTTAAGATTTTCTTGTGTAACATTGGGGGCTATTAAAGTAGCAGTCTCCACAATAATCTAGCTTTAGAGCCATTTGATAACATCTTATTGATGAGGATCTACACTTCAGCAGTAAAATTTCAGCCACTGTAAAATCCTCCTATTTTCATCTGAGGAATATTGTGGGGGGTGGAAATGCCTCATCCTGCCAGAAGATCTGCCAACCTTAGTCTTTGCGTTATTATTTCATGGCTAGATTACTGCAATGTCCTTTACTTCCACAGAAGGACTTGCACCGCATACAATTAGTACTGCTGCAAGATATTAAAAGACTTCCCTCGCTATTGCCCCATAACTCCAGTTCTTCAGTGTCTATACTGGCAGCTGATAAAATGGAGAATCCTTTTCAAGATTGGTTTACTGACATTAAATTACTAAACTCAGGCCCTGGTTATATGAAAGACTTGCTCATCCCAACAATACCTTCCACACCCTCAGATCGACTGGATTTAATACTTTAGCTGTCCCCAGAATCAAAGTCAAAATATTTGGAACAAGAGCCTTCTGAAATGCAGCCCCCACTTATTGGAAATCTCTACCTAGTTCAATAAAGAATGCTCCAGCCTATCGCCTTCGAGTTACATGGTTGTTGCATACACCTGGCCTCTGATGAAGTGGGACACGCCCACGAAATGCGTCAGGCAGGTGGAGTAGCTGAGTGAACATGTTTCCATGTTTTTACCAAGTTGTTTAATAAGATTGATTTTACCGTAATCCCGTCCGTGAGTATTGCACTGTTCCACACCTAATGTATACATTTACCTAGACCCGAACCTGGGGGTCTTTCCTCTGGAACATTGTTGCACCGGACAGGAGGGACCAAAGCAGTGCCACAGCAAAGAGTATCCATTGTTTCTATTTTGTAGACACACAGACAAGCAATTTATTTAAATTCTTATAACATCACGTAAGGAAAAATGTGTTTTATCCTGAAATTATCCCTTTAAAGGGCAACTCCACCCAGAAAACCTGTAGCTTTCTGTCTCCCCTGCTGGCAGCACTCCCAGCCTATCGCTTTCGAGTTACATACAGTATGTTGGCATTTACAGAATACCAAAAAGAGGATAGAGCTGCCACCAGGGGGAGACAGAGAGCCAGCATGGGAGACAGAGCAGATCACAGCTTATACATTTAATTAGAAGATAGCAGCTAGTGATTCTGTCTCCCACTGAATTACATTTCTGAAAATTTGTTTTTCTGGGAGGAGTTACCCTTTAAATATCCACTTGACTTGCTCACTTCAATTAGCCTTTTAGAAAGGGGGCAAAAATGTTGACAACAAGCTGGTATTTAAAGGGTATGTCCACCCTAAATTAAAACATTTGCTATATTGTACCTCACCCATGCCCACCCCCACCTGCTGAGTTAGATCTCTAATAAAAGCTTCCTTACAGCCCTTCGCTCCCGCAGCTGTCTTTTCCGGCTCTCTGCTAACCAGAAGAAGCTGAGAGGGTCAGACGTGTCTGTGATTGGCTCCCAGTCAACCAATCACAGATGTGGCTACCGGCTGTGAAGACAGCCACAGGAGTGAAAGGCTCTAGGTATGATTCGGAACCTTTTATTAGAGATCTAACTCAGCAGTTGGGGTGGGCAAGGGAGAGGTACAATATGCAGTATCAAAAGGATTTTAAGTTAGGTGAAAGGCAGCGGTAGAGTGATCTGGAGGGTGGGAGAGAAAGGGCTTCCCTGCACATTCCACTGTCCTCTAAGAGGACAAGGAGGAGGCAAAAACATTTTGGATAAGAAGACAAAATTCTTTTGGATAAGACAGCTCCTACTCTTCAGTTTCCTGGACTTTGGACAAGCACTGCAGGAGAACCCTACGGAGCAGATATGTAAGTAAAGGACTTTTTTAAACTAAACAGTGGGGCCAGTAGTGGGGCAAATTTTAGTTTTGGGGGTGGACATGCCCTTTAAAAAGGCCACTGTGTGTGTCTTTATACCAATGACCTTTACTATTTTTAAAAATGAGTTTAGCATCAATGACACAATCAGGAAAATAGCTTTACAGATTGTACTGTTCCCATTGTTGTAAAAGAAATAACATCTCTGTTTTAACTTAATTACCAAGTGTCCATTTCCCCTCGCAGTGTTATCTCTGCTGTCATTTGCAGCACCATCCTGTGGTTGTCGTCACGAAGACACAACTCAGGGCACACTACAAAACGCAAGAAAAAAGTGCAATGCGATACAGCACATCCCATTTTTTTATGTGTTTCATTGCATTTGCTTGTTTGTTTGTATATGTTTCTATACATTAAATTTTAATATGTTTTATATTGCATTTTTTAAATTAAAAGAGGCAGTATCAAAGTAGATAAAACCGTGATGTTGCTTTTGGGGAGAGTGGGAGTTTTAGGAACTTTTATAAATGAAATCAGATAAGTGCGAAGATAAAGTTTTCTATTTTCTATTATCTTGCAATTTTTGCAGCAATGTAAATGTAGAAACCAGTTATACTGGGTGCATCTACTGCTGGAGGAGCGCCAGGAGAATGGACAGGTATTGGTGCTGTGTGGAGGACCTTAGGCAGCATTCAAACAAATTCTTCAACTATACTAGGATGGCAGAGGTAAGATTAGTATTCTTATAATATTTTCCATATTGCAGGTTCATATGCACACATTTACTGCTGTAGATTTTGCGTGTCAGGAATAAACTGTTGTCCTCCAGATGTATGAAAGCTACAACTTACAGCATTCCCTAAAAACAAGAAAACGTGGATTTTCACACAGGTTGGAGCTTCCGGCTCTGTCACTGATGACATTGCAGATTCTCTCTTCATTCACAATGGTAGTGCAATAAGTCAGTGAAAAAAAAAAGAAACCTACTGTATGTAAAATTTAAAAAAAATGTTACATTTTTAAAAAGTAGGAACATTTTGGATAACACAGAAATATTTTACTTTTTATATCAAAGTGAATATGAAGAGAGACTGGAAAAGTTACAATTACTGTAAGTACGCTGGAGAAAAGGCGCTTGCGTAGGGATATGATTACTGTGTATAAATACATTAACGGGCCATACAATAAACTATCTATGGCATTGTTCACCAATAGAGCATGTCAAAGGACACGAGGACATCCCTTAAGACTTGAAGAAAAAAGGTTTAGACTTCAAGCTCGGAAAGGGTTTTTCACTGTGAGAATGGTAAAGCTATGGAACTGTCTTCCAGTGGACTTGTAATGGCAGGTTCATTGGTCAGTTTCAAAAAGAAGCTGGATGAGTTTCTGCAAACAAGGAATGTTGCAAGTTACTGGTATTGATACATAAAGTAGAGTTGATCCAGGGAAATTTCCGATTGCCACTTGGAGTCAGGAAGGAATTTTTTCCCCCTTCATAAATTTGGTGGGGTTTTTTTTGCCTTCCTCTGGATCAAGAGTTAGGCAGGAAATGAGGATATTGCTAGATGGGTTGGACTGGATGGACATATGTCTTTATTCAACCTCAAATACTATACTGAAGTGCTTATAAAAAATTATTTTAGTGTAGAAATATCCAAATGCTTGTAAATGGTATAAAATATTTTTACATTAAAATGCAAACATGTCTATAATAATCATAACTACCAGCAATAGTTATATTACCTCATATATCAAACTAACAGGGTTATTCAATAAAAGTTCTTATTTAAAATGGTACTAATTTTGCCCCAACCAATCAGATGTTATTTAAGATTTGAAAGCTAACATCTGATTGGTTGGAGCAAAATTAGCACCGTTTTAAATGATAAGAACTTTTATAGAATAACCCTGTAAGTGTTCTTAAGTCATATATTATTATCTGGTGCAAACATATCAGTAATTATACATAAAAACCGAAAAAATAGTACAGGAATAAAAAAAGTTCTTGAAAATGGCATAAATTATTTTTAGCTACAACTAAAAACATTTATTGTTACAGAAAACAACTATTTTTTTTTCTCATATATCCAAGGGCTGGGTATAATAAACTAGATTATTTATAACAATATATATTTTGAGAATAAACCTGGGAATCCTATTCTATCCCCATGTACAATTAAACATCAAAAATATATTATAATGTTGTATAAATCATATAGAACATTATATAAATGCCATGATCACCAGCCCTATTAACTTATATATTATAGTATCAGCATCCCCCAAAACCACACCTCACAATACTCATCTTGTTTCTTAATATTTCATTGAAAAGATTGCCTCTACTCCTTCCGGGAGTAGCGGTCAGTCATGGCCGCGGTAGTAACTTTTTGGGCAATGACTTGCAGCTGTTCATGGTCTAGCCTCCTCTTTGTCTATTTTGCTCATAAAAGTTGCAGAGGAGGTCTTTACAGAAGGAACCTAGTGAGAGTCCAGCCGGAAGATCTTCTCCATGGAACATCTGAGAATAAAGCCATAAATCTTTTTTGGGGGTCCAGGTTAAATAAACCAAGTTAATAGGGGGGTGAACATACCCTTTAATACACTCAGTTTCATGTATGTTGCAGGATTTGTTTTGTGTGGAGGGCTATGGGCACTTGATGGTACATGGAATATTGTCTGGTAGGAAGGATGGGCTGAGGTATTGACTGAGTGAGGGACATGGGCGGATTGGATCCAGATAGATTACGGTGCACATAATATTGGTTTCTGAATTCAATATGTTCAGTCTGCAGTGGTGGGTTTTGGGTTCTTTTGTTAATGTGGCTGTGTATATAAATGACTGTATTGTGTTTGGCTACATTGCTATTCTACTGGAACTCTCACAATGAAAGGTGCCAAGCTAGAAGCCATTACACATAAAGGACTTTTTTCCTTTTTTTGGAATTTCATCAAGTAAACACCCAACTTTAGCAAACAGGCTAAATCATACTTTTTTTTGTTCATACCCCTTTGTAGTGTTGTGTGGGGACCTAATACTGGTGGTCTGGCAAGGGTGTATGACTAGAGCAACGGCCATGTGGTGTGTGCACGTCTAGAGCATGCACTTTCTGGTGAATGTTCACATTTCAAGGAGTGTGTAGATGGTGGTGGTGAGCAATCAGTTGCTGATTCTTCATGCCTTGAACGAGGGTTGGAGTGAGTTGGTGTGTCTTCTGGTGTGTTTGAACAGATCCCCACTTTCAGCATGTGAATCATCTAATAATGGGGATGGTCTTCATTCCTCCTCTAAAATAATGTTATCCTCTATTTTATAAACAAATTTCAGATGGGGAAAACAATTATTCAGAAAATTGTGCTAAACATACCGTATATACTCGAGTATAAGCCGAGATTTTCAGGTTCTAAAATTAGCCTGAAAATGTAAGCTCGGCTTATACTCGGGTCAAGTTCCTCCCAGGAAGCAGCAAGCGTTTACTTTTCTGGGCAGCAGGGCCTTTTGGGCTGGGTAAACTGGGCAATTGCCCAGGACCCTGACATCTTTAAGGGGCCCCACAGGGAGGGATTCCTGCATGGCACCGCTTTCAAGTTTTTCTCTGCCCGGCTGTCACGATCCCCTAGCACCAGCTGCTGCTCTGTGTGCCTGTGCGTCCATTCCATACAGTGTGTTAGCTGCCTAGTTCACTGAATACTTCGGTGCTTTAGGTCTGCTGCCAATCCTGGTCTCCGTCCTGGCAGCAATGCAGGGGGGCATTTTTATGGGTTTTTCTGTCCATCGCGATCCCCTAGTAGGTTTAACGATCTGCTGTAGTAAGACACTGACTTTCCCCTTTCAGAGCTGCCGGTAATAGCAACATTGTTTCATCTATTACAAGTGCAAGGTGAATAGATGAAACAATGTTGCTATTACCGGCAGCTCTGAAAGGGGAAGTCAGTGTCTTACTACAGCAGATCGTTAAACCTACTAGGGGATCGCGATGGACAGAAAAACCCATAAAAATGGCACCCTGCATTGCTGCCAGGATGGAGACCAGGAGTGGGCAGCAGACCTAAAGCATAGAAGTGTTCAGTGAACTAGGCAGCTAACACACTGTGTATGGAATGGAGGCACAGGCACACAGAGAGCAGGAGCTGGTGCAGCCAGGAGAGACTCTGCTAGATACAATAACATGGCATATTTGGTACCGAACGCTGTATGGAATTACTGCTAACCTCTCCCTACAGCTGTGGGTAAGAAGCCACTACAGGGCTCGGTTAGGGAGCGGGGGCTCTGCAATGTCACTTTTTGATAGACTGGTTATACATTGCTAGCTAGTAAATTACAGGAGGACGTGCCCCTAGTTTGCCCACCTGCCCATGCCACTAGACCCAGGCTTCCTTAATGGCAGAGTCATAAAGTGTTTGACTTTCTTTCTTCTGCTGTCCATTTAAAGGGCAACTTAAGCCTCAAAAAATACAGAATTCAGAAGGCAATAATGGTCATAATTTCTACCCTCGGCTTATACTCGAGTCAATCAGTTTTTACTTATTTTTCAGGTAAAAATAGGTACCTCGGCTTATACTCGGGTCGGCTTATACTCGAGTATATAGGGTATGTAAGCTGATATGAACTGAGATACAGCCTGCATATATGCCTTTCCCAAACAGGAAGATATAAGAGGTCATTAGTGAGATGTTCTGGACAAGGCATAATTTCCCAAACTGTGTGGGAGCCATTGATGGGAAACACATCTGTATTGTAAAGCTGCCATGCAATAAGAGCCAATATTTCAACTACGTGAAATATTTTTCACTAGTTTTTCTGGCCTCAGATAATGCGGACTACATATGTGAATGTTGGATCCTATAGTAGTAGCAATGATGCCAGGATCTTCAGCAGGATTCGATTGTGCAGCAGACTGGTGGGGAGGCAGAACTGGCTTATAGGACTGGGGCTGTGTCAGAACAATTTTGTTGTAGTTTAAAAATACATTTCTTTTTACTTCTCTATACAGTCTCATTATGAAACTAAGGGGCATTTTTTATAAATAATTGCACTAAATTGGACTAAATGCTGAAAAATAAACCCCCTGGGCCCTCATTAGTATTGAGAAACACTCCACAATGTACTGACACCTTTCAAGGACCCACTGAACGTTACATATATGCTCACTTATGCGTTCTCACCTACTCAGATTTATCAATGTTTTATAAATACGATTGTGCAGTTACTGCCGTGATAAGCAGAATGGCGGAAATGGTTATCAAAGCTTTATTAATTGCATCAAATCCCTGATGAAGCTGTAAGGATTAAAACAGCGAAACGCGTAGGAACTACCTCACAAGCCACGACTTAAAGGGGCCACACCATAGCAGAGAGGTGCAACTTCAAAAACTGCTAATGGACGTTTTTTGCAATGTTTTTTAGTGCTTTTTATTGTTTTTAATTGCTATAATAAAGTTTGTTGGCAACCTTATTCCTGTGTGCAGAGGTTTTTGGGAACTATACAGACCAAGCAAGCATCAGAACAGAGTAAAGCCTGCATTACCCCTAGTGGTAGATAGACACAAGTGAGTGGTTGAATTTTAATTTTAATATATGGAAGTGTCATTTTAAACTGGTTTGTTTACAGAGATCTTGATCTTAACCTATTGATTTTTTTTTTTTACTTCTTGTTTTAACCCTTCCCCTACCCATACCCCCAAGCGCAAGCAATATACTTTTAAAGATTTTATAAACAATTCAGTGGACAACTTGCAGTGCAGCCACCCTACTTAAGGAGACATTCCCTACCACACCATAGCGCGGATGTAACCCAATCTACTATTATTTCTAAAAATATTATCAGATAACAATCAGATAAACAGGAGCTATCATTTTTCAGCGACACAAGGAATAATTTCCCCAAACATCTTTGGTGCCAAAAGTAGGAAAACCAAAGAAAAGTGTGGGGACATGGTGAAAATAAAAAAATAAGAAAGTGTGTGGGTGGGGGGTGGGGGGATGAAAACTAGTTTATAAAGATATATAATGGAATATAATGCACAAATCAATATTTGGATTTACTTACCTGAATATTATTCAAGTGTGTCCTTGGATTAGATCTGGTTTGAACAGGGATTACAATGAGTCCCAAACATGTTGCATCTGGATATTTTAGTATATTTACATGATTGAGTTTACATCATTGTTATATGGATAGCATGACCCTCCTAAAGCATAGCTCATACCCCATATGTAATTACTTTGCTTGAAAAATCCATCTGTTCTTTCTATTTCTTCTTCTTCACTTTTTTTTACCTTTTCCATTTTTTTGACTAAATCTCCTTCCAGTTTCTAGTACTGGACATAAAATTTAATGAAGCACTACAGAAGTGTGCTATCGAATAGCAAGTTATCTCTAAATATCCAGATATATCCATTTATGTCCATTCACTTTAAAGGAAATGTAATAAAAGCCCACCCACCTCTTGATTCAAAATAAAAGTCCTAAAATTACAAAACAATAGCACAATGATAAAAAAAAAACAATATGTATTAACTTATAAAGTATTTTTCAGTACAATAGAAATGTTATTGAGTTTTAAAACTAACAGCACACACAGACACACATTAAAAGGACAAAATGCCACGTGAAGACTTCAAAGAACTGACAGCCCTCCGCTCCTCTTTTTCCAGTGGTGATAGATATAAACCTGCAGTTTGTAAACCTATTTTAAAAGTACTGATATTTTGATAATAAGGTTTACATTTTGGGACACCAGATTGGTACTGTACAAAAAGAAATGTATAAAAGTGTAAAGAAAAACAAAGATACGTATTAGCAAAAATACATTTTGTATGAAAAATTATTTGCCCATAATTCACTACAATATAATGATTGGAAACATGCTTGTGAAGGTTCTCATTCATCCAGGTCATGGTAAATAAATTTGCTAATTGGTATTTTCCAGGGTACATAATTACCAAAGATTCTTGTACAAGTCATTCTGAATTGAGAAAGCCAGTCGGATGACTAGCGAAACGTCTTCAAGAACTACCGTATATACTCGAGTATAAGTCGATCCGAGTATAAGTCGAGGTACCTATTTTTACCTGAAAAATTTGTAAAAACTGATTGACTCGAGTATAAGTCGAGGGTAGAAATTATCACCACTACTGCCTTCTGATTCTGTGTTGTTTTTAGGCTTTAGTTGCCCTTTAAATGGACAGCAGAATTCCCAAACATGAATCCCATACAGTAATAGCCAAATCCAGTACCAGTAACCTCCAATTCTTTGGCACTCCAGATGTTTGGAAACTACAACTCCCAGTATGCTTTGTTGCTGGGAGTTTCAGTTTCTAAACATGTGGAGTGGCAAGGTTGTCACCTGAGCGTTGTAGTTTCAAGCTGTCATTTGCACTGTACTAGCAGCTGTTTTTTGCCCCAAACTGAGGAGACCCATCAGATTTACAGCATCCAGTGACAGTCCAGCAGGCAGAATACAGGAAGCAGGAAGTGTAAAGGCAGATCAGCTCCTGTAACCTTCTATACAGGTTAATACAGCGCCACCTACTGGTTACTATCCGTAATTGCAGAATTTGGATCTAAATTAGGACTTGACTCGAGTATAAGTCGAGGTTAGGTTTTCAGGCTAATTTTAAAGCCTGAAAAATTCGACTTATACTCAAGTATATACGGTAAACTTCAAGTCCAGTTGATCTAATTGAATACAAGCCTTACTTCCACAGAAGGACTTGCATACATAGTACTGCTGCAAGATATTAAATAACTTCCCTCGCTATTGCCCCATAACTCCAGTTCTTCAGTGTCTATACTGGCAGCTGATAAAATGGAGAACCTTTTCAAATTGGTTACCGACATTAAATTACTAAAACTCAGCAGCCCTGGTTATATGAAAGACTTGCTCATCCCAACAAACCTTCCACACCCTCAATCGACTGGATTTAATACTTAGACTGTCCCCAGAATCAAGTCAAATATTTGGAACAAGAGCCTTCTGAAATGCAGCCCCCACTTATTGGAAATCTCTACCTATTCAATAAAAATGCTCCGCCTATCGCCTTCGAGTTACATGGTTGTTGCATGACCTGGCCTCTGATGAAGTGGGACACGCCCACGAAACTGTCAGGCAGGTGGAGTAGCTGAGTGAACTGTCTCCATGTTTACCAAGTTTAATAAGAGGATTTTACTAATCCCGTCCGTGGATATTGTACTGTTTCCACACCTAATGTATACATTTACCAGACCCAACCTGGGGCTTTCCTCTGGAACATTGTTGCACCAGACAGGAGGGACCAAAGCAGTGCCACAACAAGATATCCATTGTTTCATTTGTAGAACAACAGACAAGCAATTTATTTAAATTCTTATAACATCACGTAGAAAAATGTGTTTTATCCTGAAATTATCCCTTTAAAGGGCAACTCCACCCAAACCTGTAGCTTTCTGTCTCCCCTGCTGGCAGCACTCCCAGCCTATCGCTTCGAGTTACATACAGTATGTTGGCATTTACAGAATACCAAAAAGAGGATAGAGCTGCCACCAGGGGGAGACAGAGAGCCAGCATGGGAGACAGAGCAGATCACAGCTTATATTAGAAGATAGCAGCTAGTGATTCTGTCTCCCACTGAATTACATTTCTGAAAATTTGTTTTCTGGGAGGAGTTACCCTTTCAATATCCACTTGACTTGCTCTCTTCAATTAGCCTTTAGAAAGGGGGCAAAAATGTTGCAACAAGCTGGTATTTAAAGGGTATGTCCACCCTAAATTAAAACATTTGCTATATTGTACCTCTCCCATGCCCACCCCCACCTGCTGAGTTAGATCTCCAATAAAAGCTTCCTTACAGCCCTTCGCTCCCGCAGCTGTCTTTTCCGGCTCTCTGCTAACCAAAACTGAGAGGGTCAGACGTGTCTGTGATTGGCTCCCAGTCAACCAATCACAGATGTGGCTACCGGCTGTGAAGACAGCCACAGGAGTGAAAGGCTCTAGGTAGATTCGAAACCTTTTAATAGAGATCTAACTCAGCAGTTGGGGTGGGCAAGGGAGAGGTACAATATGCAGTATCAAAAGGATTTTAGTTAGGTGAAAGGCAGCGGTAGAGTGATCTGGAGGTGGGAGAGAAAGGGCTTCCCTGCACATTCCACTGTCCTCTAGAGGACAAGGAGGAGGCAAAAACATTTTGGATAAGAACAAAATTCTTTTGGATAAGACGCTCCTACTCTTCAGTTTCCTGGACTTTGGACAAGCACTGCAGGAGAACCCTACGGAGCAGATATGTAAGTAAAGGACTTTTTTAAACTAAACAGTGGGGCAAATTTTAGTTTTGGGGGTGGACATGCCCTTTAAAAAGGCCACTGTGGTGTCTTTATACCAATGACCTTTACTATTTTTAAAATGAGTTTAGCATCAATGACACAATCAGGAAATAGCTTTACAGATTACTGTTCCCATTGTTGTAAAGAAATACATCTCTGTTTTAACTTAATTACCAAGTGTTCCATTTCCCCTCGCAGTGTTATCTCTGCTGTCATTTGCAGCACCATCCTGTGGTTGTCGTCACGAAGACACAACTCAGGGCACACTACAAAACGCAAGAAAAAAGTGCAATGCATACAGCACATCCCATTTTTTTATTGTTTCATTGCATTGCTTGTTTGTTTGTATATGTTTCTATACATTAATTTAATATGTTTTATATTGCATTTTTAATTAAAAAGAGCAGTATCAAAGTAGATAAAACCGTGATGTTGCTTTGGGGAGAGTGGGAGTTTTAGGAACTTTTATAAATGAAATCAGATAAGTGCGAAGATAAAGTTTTCTATTTTCTATTATCTTGCAATTTTTGCAGCAATGTAAATGTAGAAACCAGTTATACTGGGTGCATCTACTGCTGGAGGAGCGCCAGGAGAATGGACAGGTATTGGTGCTGTGTGGAGGACCTTAGGCAGCATTCAAACAAATTCTTCAACTATACAGGATGGCAAGGTAAGATTACTATTCTTATAATATTTCCCATATTGCAGGTTCATATGCACACATTTACTGCTGTAGATTTTGCGTGTCAGGAATAAACTGTTGTCCTCCAGATGTATGAAAGCTACACTTACAGCATTCCCTAAAAACAAGAAAACGTGGATTTTCACACAGGTTGAGCTTCCGGCTCTGTCACTGATGACATTGCAGATCTCTTCTTCATTCACAATGGTAGTGCAATAAGTCAGTGAAAAAAAAAAGAAACCTACTGTGTAAATTTAAAAAAAGGTTACATTTTTAAAAGTAGGAACATTTTGGATAACACAGAAATATTTTACTTTTTATATCAAAGTGAATATGAAGAGAGACTGGAAAAGTTACAATTACTGTAAGTACGCTGGAGAAAAGGCGCTTGCGTAGGGATATGATTACTGTGTATAAATACATTACGGGCCATACAATAAACTATCTGGGCATTGTTCACCAATAGAGCATGTCAAAGGACACGAGGACATCCCTTAAGACTTGAAGAAAAAAGTTTAGACTTCAAGCTCGGAAAGGGTTTTTCACTGTGAGAACGGTAAAGCTATGGAACTGTCTTCCAGTGGACTTGTAATGGCAGGTTCATTGGTCAGTTTCAAAAAGAAGCTGGATGAGTTTCTGCAAACAAGGAATGTTGCAAGTTACTGGTATTGATACATAAAGTAGAGTTGATCCAGGGAATTTCCGATTGCCACTTGGAGTCAGGAAGGAATTTTTTCCCCCTTCATAATTTGGTGGGTTTTTTTTTGCCTTCCTCTGGATCAAGAGTTAGGCAGGAAATGAGATATTGCTAGATGGGTTGACTGGATGGACATATGTCTTTATTCAACCTCAAATACTATACTGAAGTGCTTATAAAAATTATTTTAGTGTAGAAATATCCAAATGCTGTAAATGGTATAAAATATTTTTACATTAAAATGCAAACATGTCTATAATAATCATAACTACCAGCAATAGTTATATTACCTCATATCAAACTAACAGGGTTATTCAATAAAAGTTCTTATTTAAAATGTACTAATTTTGCCCCAACCAATCAATGTTATTTAAGATTTGAAAGCTAACATCTGATTGGTTGAGCAAAATTAGCACCGTTTTAAATGATAAGAACTTTTATGAATAACCCTGTAATGTTCTTAAGTCATATATTTTATCTGGTGCAAACATATCAGTAATTATACATAAAAACCGAAAAAATAGTACAGGAATAAAAAAAGTTCTTGAAAATGGCATAAATTATTTTTAGCTACAAACTAAAAACATTTATTGTTACGAAAACACCTATTTTTTTTTCTCATATCAAGGGCTGGGTATAATAAACTAATTATTTATAACAATATATATTTTGAGAATAAACCTGGGAATCCTATTCTATCCCCATGTCAATTAAACATCAAAAATATATTATAATGTTGTATAAATCATATAGAACATTATATAAATGCCTGATCACCAGCCCTATTAACTTATATTTATAGTATCAGCATCCCCCAAAACCACACCTCACAATACTCATCTTGTTTCTTAATTTTCATTGAAAAGATTGCCTCTACTCCTTCCGAGTAGCGGTCAGTCATGGCCCGCGGTAGTAACTTTTTGGGCAATGACTTGCAGCGTTCATGGTCTAGCCTCCTCTTTGTCTATTTTGCTCATAAAAGTTGCAGAGGAGGTCTTTACAGAAGGAACCTAGTGAGAGTCCAGCCGGAAGATCTTCTCCATGGAACATCTGAGAATAAAGCCATAAATCTTTTTTGGGGGTCCAGGTTAATAAACCAAGTTAATAGGGGGGTGAACATACCCTTTAATACACTCAGTTTCATGTATGTTGCAGGATTTGTTTTGTGTGGAGGGCTATGGGCACTTGATGGTACATGGAATATTGTCTGTAGGAAGGATGGGCTGAGGTATTGACTGAGTGAGGGACATGGGCGGATTGGTCCAGATAGATTACGGTGCACATAATATTGGTTTCTGAATTCAATATGTTCAGTCTGCAGTGGTGGGTTTTTGGGTTCTTTGTAATGTGGCTGTGTATTATAAATGACTGTATTGTGTTTGGCTACATTGCTATTCTACTGGAACTCTCACAATGAAAGGTGCCAAGCTAGAGCCATTACACATAAAGGACTTTTTTCCTTTTTTTGGAATTTCATCAAGTAAACACCCAACTTAGCAAACAGGCTAAATCATACTTTTTTTTGTTCATACCCCTTTGTAGTGTTGTGTGGGGACCTAATACTGGTGGTCTGGCAAGGGTGTATGCCTAGAGCAACGGCCATGTGGTGTGTGCACGTCTAGACATGCACTTTCTGGTGAATGTTCACATTTCAAGGAGTGTGTAGATGGTGGTGGTGAGCAATCAGTTGCTGATTCTTCATGCCTTGAACGAGGGTTGGAGTGAGTTGGTGTGTCTTCTGGTGTGTTTGAACAGATCCCCACTTTCAGCATGTGAATCATCTAATAATGGGGTGGTCTTCATTCCTCCTCTAAAATAATGTTATCCTCTATTTTATAAACAAATTTCAGATGGGGAAATCAATTATTCAGAAAATTGTGCTAAACATACCTATATACTCGAGTATAAGCCGAGATTTTCAGGTCTAAATTAGCCTGAAAATGTAAGCTCGGCTTACTCGGGTCAAGTTCCTCCCAGGAAGCAGCACAGCGTTAACTTTTCTGGGCAGCAGGCCTTTTGGGCTGGGAACTGGGCAATTGCCCAGGACCCTGACATCTTTAAGGGGCCCCACAGGGAGGGATTCCTGCATGGCACCGCTTTCAAGTTTTTCTCTGCCCGGCTGTCACGATCCCCTAGCACCAGCTGCTGCTCTGTGTGCCTGTGCGTCCATTCCATACAGTGTGTTAGCTGCCTATTCACTGAATACTTCGGTGCTTTAGGTCTGCTGCCCAATCCTGGTCTCCGTCCTGGCAGCAATGCAGGGGGGCATTTTTATGGGTTTTTCTGTCCATCGCGATCCCCTAGTAGGTTTAACGATCTGCTGTAGTAAGACACTGACTTTCCCCTTTCAGAGCTGCCGGTAATAGCAACATTGTTTCATCTATTACAAGTGCAAGGTAATAGATGAAACAATGTTGCTATTACCGGCAGCTCTGAAAGGGGAAAGTCAGTGTCTTACTACAGCAGATCGTTAAACCTACTAGGGGATCGCGATGGACAGAAAAACCCATAAAAATGCACCCTGCATTGCTGCCAGGATGGAGACCAGGAGTGGGCAGCAGACCTAACATAAAGTGTTCGTGAACTAGGCAGCTAACACACTGTGTATGGAATGGAGGCACAGGCACACAGAGAGCAGGAGCTGGTGCAGCCGGAGAGACTCTGCTAGATACAATAACATGGCATATTTGGTACCGAACGCTGTATGGAATTACTGCTAACCTCTCCCTCAGCTGTGGGTAAGAAGCCACTACAGGGCTCGGTTAGGGAGTGGGGCTCTGCAATGTCCTTTTTGATAGACTGGTTATACATTGCTAGCTAGTAAATTACAGGAGGACGTGCCCCTAGTTTGCCCACCTGCCCATGCCACTAGACCCAGGCTTCCTTAATGGCAGAGTCATAAAGTGTTTGACTTTCTTTCTTCTTGCTGTCCTTAAAGGGCAACTTAAGCCTCAAAAATACAGAATTCAGAAGGCAATAATGGTCATAATTTCTAACCCGGCTTATACTCGAGTCAATCAGTTTTTACTTATTTTTCAGGTAAAAATAGGTACCTCGGCTTATACTCGGGTCGGCTTATACTCGGTATATAGGGTATGTAAGCTGATATGAACTGAGATACAGCCTGCATATATGCCTTTCCCAAACAGGAAGATTAAGAGGTCATTAGTGAGATGTTCTGGACAAGGCATAATTTCCCAAACTGTGTTGGGAGCCATTGATGGGAAACACATCTGTTATGTAAACTGCCATGCAATAAGAGCCAATATTTCAACTACGTGAAATATTTTTTTCACTAGTTTTTCTGGCCTCAGATAATGCGGACTACATATGTAATGTTGGATCCTATAGTAGTAGCAATGATGCCAGGATCTTCAGCAGGATTCGATTGTGCAGCAGACTGGTGGGGAGCAGAACTGGCTTATAGGACTGGGGCTGTGTCAGAACAATTTTGTTGTAGTTAAAAATACATTTCTTTTTACTTCTCTTATACAGTCTCATTATGAAACTAGGGCATTTTTTATAATAATTGCACTAAATTGGACTAAATGCTGAAAAATAAACCCCCTGGGCCCTCATTAGTATTGAGAAACACTCCACATGTACTGACACCTTTCAAGGACCCACTGAACGTTACATATATGCTCACTTATGCGTTCTCACCTACTCAGATTTATCAATGTTTATAAATACGATTGTGCAGTTACTGCCGCGATAAGCAGAATGGCGGAAATGGTTATCAAAGCTTTATAATTGCATCAAATCCCTGATGAACTGTAAGGATTAAAACAGCGAAACGTGTAGGAACTACCTCACAAGCCACGACTTAAAGGGGCCACACCATAGCAGAGAGGTGCAACTTCAAAAACTGCTAATGGACGTTTTTTGCAAGGTTTTTTAGTGCTTTTTATTGTTTTTAATTGCTATAAAAGTTGTTGGCAACCTTATTCCTGGTGCAGATGTTTTGGGAACATACAGACCAAGCAAGCATCAGAACAGAGTAAAGCCTGCATTACCCCTAGTGGTAGATAGACACAAGTGAGTGTTGAATTATTTTAATATATGGAAGTGTCATTTTAAACTGTTTGTTTACAGAGATCTTGATCTTAACCTATTGATTTTTTTTTTTTTACTTCTTGTTTAACCCTTCCTACCCATACCCCAAGCGCAAGCAATATACTTTTAAAGATTTTATAACAATCAGTGGACAACTTGCAGTGCAGCCACCCTACTTAAGGAGACATTCCCTACCACACCATAGCGCGGAAGTAACCCAATCTACTATTATTTCTAAAAAATTATCAGATAACAATCAGATAAACAGGAGCTATCATTTTTCAGCGACACAAGGAATAATTTTCCCAAACATCTTTGGTGCCAAAAGTAGGAAAACCAAAGAAAGTGTGGGGACATGGGTGAAAATAAAAAAATAAGAAGTGTGTGGGTGGGGGTGGGGGGATGAAAACTAGTTTATAAAGATATATAATGGAATATAATGCACAAATCAATATTTGGATTTACTTACCTGAATATTATTCAAGTGTGTCCTTGGATTAGATCTGGTTTGAACAGGGATTACATGAGTCCCAAACATGTTGCATCTGGATATTTTAGTATATTTACATATTAGTTTACATCATTGTTATATGGATAGCATGACCCTCCTAAAGCATAGCTCATACCCCATATGTAATTACTTTGCTTGAAAAATCCATCTGTTTCTTCTATTTCTTCTTCTTCACTTTTTTTACCTTTTCCATTTTTTGACAAATCTCCTTCCAGTTTCTAGTACTGGACATAAAATTTAATGAAGCACTACAGAATGTGCTATCTAATAGCAAGTTTACTCTAAATATCCGATATATCCATTTATGTCCATTCACTTTAAAGGAATGTAATAAAAGCCCACCCACCTCTTGATTCAAAATAAAAGTCCTAAAATTACAAAACAATAGCACAATGATAAAAAAAAAACATATGTATTAACTTATAAAGTATTTTTCAGTACAATAGAATGTTATTGAGTTTTAAAACTAACAGCACACCAGACACACATTAAAAGGACAAAATGCCACGTGAAGACTTCAAAGAACTGACAGCCCTCCGCTCCTCTTTTTCAGTGGTGATAGATATAAACCTGCAGTTTGTAAACCTATTTTAAAAGTACTGATATTTTGATAATAAGGTTTACATTTTGGGACACCAGATTGGTACTGTACAAAAGAAATGTATAAAGTGTAAAGAAAAACAAAGATACGTATTAGCAAAAATACATTTTGTATGAAAAATTATTTGCCCATAATTCACTACAATATAATGATTGGAAACATGCTTGTGAAGGTTCTCATTCATCCAGGTCATGGTAATAAATTTGCTAATTGGTATTTTCCAGGGTACATAATTACCAAAGATTCTTGTACAGTCATTCTGAATTGAGAAAGCCAGTCGGATGACTAGCGAACGTCTTCAAGAACTACCGTATATACTCGAGTATAAGTCGATCCGAGTATAAGTCGAGGTACCTATTTTTACCTGAAAAATTTGTAAAAACTGATTGACTCGAGTAAAGTCGAGGGTAGAAATATCACCACTACTGCCTTCTGATTCATTCTGTGTTGTTTTTAGGCTTTAGTTGCCCTTTACATGGACAGCAGAATTCCCAAACCTGAATCCCATACAGTAATAGCCAAATCCAGTACCAGTAACCTCCAATTCTTTGGCACTCCAGATGTTTGGAAACTACAACTCCCAGTATGCTTTGTTGCTGGGAGTTTCAGTTTCTAAACATGTGGAGTGGCAAGGTTCAGTAAACTTTTAATTAAGCTTACCATCATTTACAATTCTCCTGAACCCCATATAGTAAAGGGCCCTCTGAACCCCATATAGTAAAGCAAACTCTGATCCCCATATAGTAAAGGATTCTCTGACCCCAATAGTTAAAAATGTCACCTGAGCGTTGTAGTTTCAAGCTGTCATTTGTACTAGCAGCTGTTTTTTGCCCCAAACTGAGGAGACCCATCAGATTTACAGCATCCAGTGACAGTCCAGCAGGCAGAATACAGGAAGCAGGAAGTGTAAAGGCAGATCAGCTCCTGTAACCTTCTATACAGGTTAATACAGCGCCACCTACTGGTTACTATCCGTAATTGCAGAATTTGGATCTAAATTAGGACTTGACTCGAGTATAAGTCGAGGTTAGGTTTTCAGGCTAATAATATACGGTAAACTTCAAGTCCAGTTGATCTAATTGAATACAACAGATAATGATTGGAAACAGCTTATTTGAATAATAAAATATACTCAGCATTTAAAGAAAAAGTGTCATGTGATGTTGAATGTAGCAGTATTGAGGGGACATATAATGAATCAATGGCAGACTGCATTGATGCACATTGGTTGTTTTTGTGTTGGTGGTTAAAATTCCCCAATAAAGGTCTCTAACAAATGTTAATTCCTTGTACTCCTAAGAAATGAAGGGGTTACATTACTTTTTTTTTTTTGCTTTATTGCTTTTTATCTATGGTTTGCTCATTAAGGAACAACAAAATCACTTAAAGGGGAACTGTGGTCTCCAAACAAGTTGAGTTTAAATGAAAGGCCAGTTTCCTACCTTTAAAATGAGCCACCAACCACTTCTCTAGGTGCTCCACAGCCCAATATATAAAGAAATGACTGACCAGAAAGTTAATGGGTGGGAGGCTGACATGTGACATTCCTAAGGCTCCTCCTGCACAGTGCCACCGGCGAGCACAGCCTCAGACTCCGTCAGTGTGTGAGGGAGACAGGAAGTCCCTCCTCCTCTCTGCTGTGTGAAGGTAAAGGAATCTACACTCTGCCTGAAAGAATTCTCACTCTGCCTGAAAAGGTTTTTTTTGGGGGGGGGGGGGGGTGGGGGGTTGTCAGAGTGGCTTAGGCACCCGTGAGTGGGCGTGGCCACGACACCAGCGAAAGGGCGGGCCACATGGGGCTGTACTGGGATGGGCCAAGGGGGGCCTGCACCTGGAGGGACCATGGGGTACGTGAGCTGGAGGGACCAGGGGGGCTGCAAAGGGGAGGAGACACAGGGCAGATTGACTGACAGGTTTCAGAGCAGGAAGCAGGAAGTGCAGGGGACCTGGTCATGCTGCTGCCATATCACACACAAAAATGTAAATATCTTCAAAACTATGTAAAATATACAATGAAAATAAATTGCAAAAATTCTCATGAGAGCAATTCCTATCAATTTACCTAAAGTCATTTTTGGACCACAGTTCCCCTTCAAACTATACATTCCATATAAACTATTTTTTCAGTTATGCTGTATGCA
Source organism: Hymenochirus boettgeri (assembly GCA_019447015.1). Classification (NCBI taxonomy): domain Eukaryota; kingdom Metazoa; phylum Chordata; class Amphibia; order Anura; family Pipidae; genus Hymenochirus; species Hymenochirus boettgeri. The sequence goes on along the minus strand of CM033469.1, from coordinate 206,324,304 downwards.
AAATAACACGGTAATTTGGCTAACTTGTAAAACAGTGGAGTCCTTGATAAGAAGCTGTAATGTGCGAGCCCTACTGGATAATTCTCAGCCTTAGACCAAAAGCTCATGGAATTCTGTAGACTGTTGACAGACGTGTTTAATATTGGTGTTTATCTTGAACTTACTATAATAAAACGGCTTCTTTTTTCCAGTATGTAGCAAATGTCATTTCCCAATACAGAAGTCTCGAAATATAACATCCAAGATCTCCTCTACTCTAACCCTGCCAGTTATGGCACCAAGTTCCTTGTGTCCTATACGAAGTTCTTCTGCAGCCAAAACCAAATCTTGTACCCGGTATGCAGTATACTTTTCAAGTGCCCCTAAACAATTACTGAGATGCATACGGTGACGAGTCTGTGTCAGGCTGGGAGCTCCATTCAGGGGATCACCACAACTGCAAAATAGCAGAGACACATTAAATAACCCACTTTAAAATGTACCCCTGCCATTGACATATCAGAATAATAGAGAAATATTTTAAAAATCAAAAACTATTCACTGTAAATTAAACCTCCCAGATAAACATTAAGAATCTGCTTACATTTTTTCCAGTTTTTTCTTAAGAATATTTAGAAAGTCTCCAACTCCTTTTCCAGTGTGACATGACAAAAGACATGCTGTTGGGAGCTCTGAGCTCTTGCAGAGCTCTTGCACCTTTGAGAGGACTGGTTGGTGTAGCAGGTCACACTTGTTCAGAACCAGAATGACTTCTCTGTTGTCCTCTGTTAATGAGGAGCACAGAATGCTCTTAATGTAGGCAAGCAGGGAGGCCTTGGTAGCAGGAACCTCATTTGCATCTGCTACTGCTATAAGAATATCAGCATCACCCAGCCTAAAAACAACAAGAAATATTGCATTGAAGGTGTTCAAAGCACACATGTATTTCCTCTGACTGTCACTTTTGTTCTGTCGAGGATGAATTTAGGTAACAATATCCTCATATATAAAATATTAGCCCTTTCAATGTTTAGTAAAACTTCAGAGGTTTTTCTGACCCACAAGGTTTATATACTTGAATATTTTCACTTGTTATAAGGCATGTTTATTTTACCAAGCAATACTGTAACTATTAGCCAAATACTGATGCTATTGACTTTTAATGCAATCAATGTCAATAATCAATCATCCATCTGCAAATATTCTATGTAGCCCTAGTTTAGCAAAAAAAAAAAAAAGTTTTAATTTCCCATCTTACAGGAAATGAACTATGCCTGCTAAATCTTCTTTTCTTGCATTGGTCCTCCAGGACATGTAGCACTTTTTCTGGTCAGACACACATATAGATGTCTATAGGGATGACCACCAGAAGCAAGACTATAGAAAGAATTGGAAACAACAATTGAAGTGCTTATAGACAGCTTTATCAAGCAAGATGGGAAATTATCTGAACCCACTTTAAAGGGCATCTATACCGAAAAATAGGTTATTTTAAATTGACCATAACTGGAAACTATCATTCTTCCCAACTACCACTGTATCATTTTTTTTGATGATCTCCTCCCTATTTCTTTAGATTTCCAATCTAAATTTTCTTATATTTCAGCTGTCAATCAAATTCCTTGCTCTCAAAAACTATTCTTCTGTGAGTAGTTTTACTGTAGCTGGAATGGTGACAGAGTTTGATAGTTGGAATGCTGTATGCAGGCTTGACAGTTGGTTTGTGGGGAAAAAGTCAGGTCGGATGGAAGTGGGAGTGGTTAAAACAGGAGGGGGGGTACTGCTCCTAAACAAAATGTGTGCTGGATTGAAGGCATGCAGCAACACACACAAATCAGTGCTACAAGTGCTACTTACATGTATTCAATTATAGATTAAGATGAGGCAAAGTCATTTTTTCAGTAGTGTCCCTTTAATTTGACTTTCACCAAATGACTGCATTCTTTTGTATACATTCAGTGAAGGTACATCCGAAACATAATGCCTAACCATCTAATAGTGAGTAGTGGCAGTATGGGCATCTTAATCAATCTTTAGGAACAGATCACAAGGTTTATATGTGTTAAAATTTATATTTTTAGGTAGTTCAAGGAATTATACCATGTGAGCAGCCAGCTAATTCAAAAATGTAACATTACCTACAGTTATTCCCTCTAACAATAGAGGAAGTATGTACTGTAGAATTTGTCAAGCTATTAGTTTCAGTTCCTACCAGACTGATGAGTGCAATCCCTGTCCATACAAATGTATAACTAAGTTTAAATAATAGGAACTAAAAACTTTTTTGCAAATATTTTTAAGAAAACCAAAGTAGGCACCACACGAAGCTATTGTACAGGGAAATACAGGTAGATTCAACAAAAGTTCTTATCATTAAAAATGGTGCTTATTTATATCTTAATTATATCTTATTTAACATTTGAAAGCTAACATCTGATTGGTTGGGGCAAAATTATAACCATTTTCCACAATAAGAAATTTATTGAATCTCTGTGTTAGTGATTGGTTTGAAAATTGTGTTGGTTATAAAGTTTATTTACACCTTCATAAGACAGATTATTGTTATTAAATGAAGCAAATGAGCAGTATCTTTTTTTACTTGTTCTTGCTCCTGGGGGCCTGGAGACAGTACAAGAGAAAGGTTATTGAATCAAACACATCTTCCCTGCTACACTTGGGGTATAATTAGCACTAAAGGGGAAAGAAAGACTCATTACACAAACAGAGCTTATTAGCTCTAGATGAAATGACTAGATATTCAAGAGAGAGAAATGTAACACTTTTTTGCAAAGTTAAATCAGTCCATGTTGTACACATTGAAAATATTTACTAGAGTACATTTACAGGGTTATTCAATAAAAGTTCTTATCATTTAAAATGGTGCTAGTTTTGCCCCAACAAATCAGATGTTAGCTTTCAAATGTTAAATAAGTTCTGATTGGTTGGGGCAAAATTAGCACCATTTTAAACGATAAGAACTTTTATTGAATCTCCCTGATAGAAGCTTAAATTTTAACATTAACCAAACGCATTAGAAAAGAGGTAGAAGATTCCAGGACATACAATATAAAATTTATGGTTGCATTGGTGTTAAATGAATAGGTCACTGAAAAGGTGAACTATTTATTTAATGCATTGATTGCCTTACCTTCCATCCTTTAATTAATTTTACAGGAGCTGGAACAACTTCTATTTCTTTAACTATTTAGAAAACTGATGTGTTCATTTCTGGCATATTAAAATCAGAGGCGCTCCTAAACCTTTTGCCACCTGTGGCAAACTTTTTAAAGCTGCCCACTATATTTTCCTGCAAAGCGTGTCTTAAAAAAAGAGTATATGGCTTGGTGAATTGGAGGGCTGACTTGACACTGGCTGGTAAATTGGAGGGCTAAATTGACACTGGCTGGTGAACTGGATAACACCTCTAAGAAACACAGTCCTTAGCACATGCAACAGGTGCAGACTCTTCCAACCCTTACCCCTAAAGGTTTGCCAATATCCAATATAGATTGAAGAGTTTTGAAGGATCACACACCTTGTAAATGTGAACAAACTTTTATTGAACCATAACACAACACGGACAACATTTTGGGGGGGCTCCTCCCCCTTCCTCAGGTGCTAAAAAATGGATCCTCCCATCTCCTTAAATACACATAAAGCGCCATACCCACGGCACTTTATGTATCTTGTTACCTTGAAGTGGGTGTGTTCACCGAGCATTATGGGTATTTAAGGGGATGGTAGGATCCATTTTTTAGCACCTGAGGAAGGGGGTGGAGCCCCCCAAAACGTTGTGCGTGCTATGTTGATGGTTCAATAAAAGTTTGTTCACATTTACAAGGTGTGCGATCTTTCAAATTTCTTCAATCTATATTTGTGAACTGGATAGCTGATTAGACACTGGCTGGTGAACAGAAAGTGCTGGCCTAAAAGTCATTACTAAAACCTCCAATAGATCACCAGCCTTTGTTCAGTCAGTCCTCCAGTTTACTAGCCAGTGTTGACATAAGACTGTGAACTGGAGGTCTGACTTAATCGTGGCTGTTAAATTAGTGGGCTGAACAGTGGCTGCAGAACTTAAGGGCTAACAAATATATGCCATATGAAGGGTGGTAATATATGTGCCAAATATAGACTGTTTAATATAAATTGTCCACAGTGATTGGTACATAAAAGTTTTCCACAGTGACTGGTACATATGAGTTGCTCACAGTGACTGGTACATTCAAGTTGCCCACAGTGACTGTTAACATAAATTCTGGAAAATTATTTTCCAGGTCTGCTAGAGTCATTGAACGGGTCTGGTTAATATAAAAACAGCAGCCTTTTTCAAAGGTTTTAGGATGCAAAGCTTAGCTTCTAGATCTCTGGTTTTCACCATTAACATGTACAAACAGAATTGACATTGTTTCTCAAAACCTGCTCTTGATTTTTAAACTAAACAAATGGAGTATAAAGCTAATTTATACAAATACTTAGAGAGTCCTTTATCAAGTTTTTAGTTGCACTAATGTAGAGTTCATATTATTGGAGTATGGAATAAAAAGGAGTGGAAATCTAACTTTATTAGTACTCACCGCTCCTTTGCTCTTTTCACCCCTTCCTTTTCAACAGGGTCTTCAGATTTGCGTAGTCCCGCAGTATCACTCATGATAACAGGGTACCCTCCAATATTTAATACAGTCTCTAATACATCACGAGTTGTACCAGGGATTGGAGACACTATAGCTGCAGGTTTTTGGCCTAAGAGAGAGATATACTGTAATTGTCAAGTATTTATTGTTTTTCCTAAATTACTGTACATTGTTTTCTTTAAATGACAAAATTTCAAAAAGACAACAATATTTTACGTTAGGGTTAATTATGTATAATGTTAATAATCCCCTGTCTGTAAAAAAGCACAACTGCCACAAATACTGTAGTAATTATTAGTTTACATCCAAAACCAGGTTTTAGACAAAGCTATGGTACATTTGAACATTACAGTATGTGAAAGCTCAATTCACACACATATATATATTGTATATATTTTATAATTAAAAAAAGGGTTCTCATGAAGTAGAGGCGAACTTTACAGAAGCTAGGTCTGGTGATGGAGAATCTCCAGTAACTTTATTACAGTCTCCCATCTATGAAATATTCCAATACAAAACTAGAGGCAGAATTTAGCTCTGTACTGTATAAAGAGAATGTATTGTTACTGCTTGTAGCACCATCCTGTGGTTATTGCAGAATCACAATAATATTTTGGTTATGCAGTCTTAAAGGTTATCTATACTGTAAATTTTCAAAAATTGTAGATACGGAAAGGTCTAACTGCTCCAAAACTTTTTTCGAATTTTAAATCTGAGCTGTAGATCCTGAGAAATCAACATTAGAAATCACAGTATTTACAGGGAAAGACCTGTCACTCCAGAAGCAGAAATTCCTGAACCCTAAATAGGATCTTTTGCTGCCTGCCAGCACACTTTCTGCAACAATTAAGAGAATCAGCAGAGAAAAGAAAGAGGGAAAGAGGGAGATGTGTAAGCAGAGCAGTGTCCATGGTGAGGCTGTGCAGAGCTTATAAGTGTCACAGACACTATAAGAAGGCAGCGAGTAAGGGAGATGGGGGGCAATTATGAGCACTCACTAAAAACTAGTAATTTAATGACAAAGCAAGCACAGATAAATATGGGAGTACGACAATTTTACTTCTTTCAAATTGTAGTTTCAGTAAATGTTAAGTTGTTTGAGGAAGTGACTCTTCACAGCATAGAGCATTTCCAGACGTGGTAGACAGGTTGCCTCAGATATTATATTACATACAGTGGAATCCATTTTACATACACTTTCAAAAAATAAAGGTGTCTAGCATTTTGATGCACTTACCACACTTGAACTTCATATTAAACCTTCACTTACAAATATTCTTTAGAAACAGTCAAACTTGGTAAAAAGTGCACGTTTAAACATATGTTTTAAGGTCATAAAGTATCCATAAATTGAAGCAGCCAATGTACTTAAAGGAAAGCTAATTAAAGGAAAGTTTTTTCAAAAACCGTTAAAACGTAAAATACCTCAGGCAGGGAGGTAGGATTGGTACATTCTATGTCCAAATATCAGGAGGAACAGCACATATAAAAATGCTTCTGCCAGTCTTCCTGAGTGCTTCATATACATGAATAAAAACAGTGGATATTATATCTCAGATTCTCTACCGTGTTTGCCAACAGGAGAATCAGTTCAAGGAGAGTCTGCACATGCCGAAAGAACAAGTGTACAAAGCACAGGTAAGGAATGTTCATAATCAATTGTCGGATAAAATGTAACTCTTATTCCAATAGTAAAAGCAAGGTAGAATGGAGAAATGTACAAACCCTGATGCATTTTGTGACGGCACACCGTCACTTCATCAGACTTTAACTACTGGAATAAAAGTTACATTTTATTCGACAGTTGATGGAGTTGAACAGTCCTTACCTTTGTTTTGTATTCCTGAGTGCTTCGGCACTATCTTTAATGCAGGAAGGCACAGGGCCATAACCTGACATATGAAACATTTTTGTTTAAATATGGGGTAACCCAAAATAATAGGTTACATTGTTATAAGTTAGATTACAGAAAATGTACATTTTTGCTGGACGCATAAGCAAAAGCATTTCATCGAATGTTGGTGAATACCATCTCTGTATCTGGATTCCTAGCTTGTAGGAACAGTGGGATATTCAATCAGAGCAGCAGGCACTCTGGGTAAAACTCACATGTAAATACTTATTTGAGCGAGTACCACAAGAGACACTTTTCCAACCTAGGGGATAAAGGGGGACTGAAAGGCCAGGTTTCTACCTTTAAAATGAGCCATGAACCACCTCTCTATGTGCTGCACAGCCCAATCTATAAAGAAATCACTGATCAGAAAGTTAGGGGATGGGAGGTTCTGAATCTGCGGTCAAAATGCTAGTTCATCTAATTTGCAGTTGGCACATGCTCAGTGCTGGAGAAAGCAATAGAAACCAGGAAGAGATCAAGTTACAGTGAGTGATGGGGGAAGAGGAGGGGGGGGGACAGCACAGCCCACAGCTGGGAGTGTACATTTTTGTCTTTTTTTAATGCCTCCCACACAGGGAGGGACTGTCAAATGATTTGAGAGCAGGGGATCTGGTGATGACGCTACCATAGCACACATAAAAATTTAAATATCTTCAAAACTATGCAAAAAAAATTGATGAAAGTAAATTGCAAAAATACCGGAAAGCAATTCCTGTCAATTTATCTAAAGTCCTTTTTGACTTCAGTTACACTTTAAAGTCTTGCTTACCGATCATGAATCGGTTGGTGGGACCTTAACCCCTTAAGAGTATGCTGCAGCTGGTGGTGAATTTGAAATCAAATTTCTGATAACGCAAAGATAGAACAAAAATCAAATAAGAATTATTTGCTCCTATTAGAATAGGTGCAATTTTGCTAAACACAAATAAGACAGCCAAATTAAATTCTAATCAATAATTGAAAAACAGAGAGATACCATATATACTTGAATATAAGTCGATTGAAGTATAAGTCGAGGTACCTAAAAAAATTAGCAAAACATGATTGACTCGAGGGTAGAAATTATGACCACTACTGCCTTCTTATTTGTATTGTTTTGAGGCTTTAGTTGCCCTTTAAATGGACAGCAGAATACCCATACAGGAGTCCCATACAGTTATCACTGAAAACAGTATGGCTATTACTGTATGGGAATTATGCTGTCCATTTAAAGGGCAACTAAAGCCTCAGAACAATACAGAATCAGAAGGCAATGTTTAAAAATAGATACAATCCACCTGATTCTGTATTGTTTTAACGCATTAGTTGCCCTTTAAATGGTAATCCCACACAGTAATGGTAATTCCACACAGTAAACCCCCCCCCCCCATTCCTTGCCACTCCAGATATTTGGAAACTACAACTGCCAGCATGCTTTAGTTGCTGGGAGATATAGGTTCTAAACATCTGCAGTGGCAAGCACTGCATGACCCCCAATTTCAGTGGAGGAGAGGACTTGCCTTGTGAGGAGGAGGAGAGGACTTGCCTTGTAAATCCAGCAATCCGTGCTGCATCGCTGTGCATCCACTGTTCTGGGGCCTGACTTCACTACTCGGCACCGGGAAGTGATAACGGCGCTGAGTAGTGACGTCAGCGGCCAGAAGAGTGGATGCAGAAGCGAGCGGCAGCCGGATTACAGGATTACACAGGTAAGTGACCAGAGTATAAGTTGAGGTTCGATTTTTAGGCTATTTTTATAAGAAAATATGAAAATGGTAGTGTAAAAATAAAATTTCCAGGGTTGTATTAAGCTGAATAATAAAAAGGGAGAATAAAGGGCCAAATTTTTAAAAACCTGCACCACAGTGTGTGGCCTCAGCCTATCTGATTCAAGAAACTTACTTGTCACATTAAGCAGACTGCTCTTTCCAGCATTTGTAGCTCCAGCTAGAACAACATGAAAACCATCTCTTAGCCTCTCCCCTCTGCGATTGTCCCTGAGATGTTCCTTCAGCTCTTCCTGAAGCTTCTGTACCTCTATATCAACTGTAAAAAAAATAGGTGCAAGCTTGGGATCATCCAGCCATTAAAACAAGGCCTCAGACTAAGATGAATAATGATCAGCAACCTATCCGGTGTCCATGTAAAACATATACTCTGCAAAATATTTTAGCATTGCTACATTTTAAAAAAGGTTAACAAAACATAGACTATAGAACAGATGTTTTGATGTTTCCTCCTTCATGCAATGAGTGCATTGCAGAGAATGTAAAATTTAGAAAACCAACTTTAATCCAGTACTATTCTACACACCTATGGTGTAGAAAAGAAGATTGTTTCAATTTATTTGTAGGTTTCCACTTTAAATTCCTTCCTGAAACCTTTAATCTAGAAGTGGACAAATTAGGTTTGACAGTCAGAAAAGAAGCCATTTTTTTACATTTTCTGGGTAGCTACTTCCATTAACACCAATAGAAACCCCTTCAATTATTTTAGCATGGAGTGAACTCCATATGATATATGGAGAGATAGATAGATAGATAGATAGATAGATAGATAGATAGATAGATAGATAGATAGATAGATAGATGATAGAGATATAGATGGTAGATAGATAAGGTAGATAGATGATAGATAGAGATACATATAGATTAAAGATAGATATATAGATAGAGATATAGATAGATAGATGAATAGAGATAGAGGATAGATAGATAGAGATACATATAGATTAAAGATAGATAGATATATAGATAGATGATAGAGATATAGATAGATTGATAGATAGATAGAGATACATATAGATTAAAGATAGAGATATAGATAGATGATGGATAGAGATATAGATAGATGATGGATAGAGATATAGATAGCTAGATGAATAGAGATATAGATGATAGATAGATAGATAGATAGATAGATAGATAGATAAACTAGCAGGGTACCAGACGTTGCCCGGTTTTTCTAAAGTTTTCCTAATGTAATATAAACCAAAAGAATATATCCATTTGGTTTATTTTATTTTTATTTAAGTCATGCCTGCACTGTTTGGGCTCACTAGATGGCACTGTAATCAAACACATTGCAAAAGTTCAAGTTAAGCTCTTTAGAGGGTTTCAATATATTTTTCAATTCTGCAAATAACTGCAATAAAGATTAGATTAATAAAATAAAATTGTATCACCAATAATAAAATTACTTCTGCATTTTCTTAAAAGGTACAGTTTACAGTAGTTTAAATCCTACATTCCTGCAAATTAAAGCTCACAGATGTAGGCTTTTTTAAAGTGTCACTTACACTAAACTGTTCCTTTACCTTAAAGAGTATCTTCACTGGTAAAACCAACTTTTTCATATTCAGTTTTATTGATGAACGGGAGGTAAAGGAGCTGTGTATTACCGCCTGTTCTTCAATAAAACGCTCAGGAGTCGGGAACAAAGGGAAGGAACTTAACGATCACTCACTCCTCCGTTGCTTTATCAGACAGGTCCCAATTGACTTCATAGTCTATGCGCATGCACAAATACAATGTGGACGCGCATAGAGTACAGAGTTTCTTCAAGATTGTTCATATTTAAGAAATATGTGTGCTACATGTTTTGGACAAAGGTCCTTTCTCAAGCACCTTTTGTTTGCACAGCTCTAGTCCTTTGGTATCATATGCTACACCATACATCTATTTTGTGATATCAGCAGTCACAGCCATGATTGACTGCATGGAGGGAGAAGCCATCTTACTCTGCCAGAATAAATAATAAAAAATGTAAAAATAATACTTTAATTAAATATCTGGTTAGAAATGCATCTGATAAAGTGCTGAATATATTTGTTGGGGTGGAAGGTAACTGTCAAATAACCAGTTGGTACAGGTGCAAATGCCTTTAAACAGGAAAAAAATTGAGCATAGCAATTATCTCCATGATGTTACCTGTATTTAGAGTAGAATATAGAGCAGAGGAGCACACTACTTAGGGGAAAACTTTATTTATTGGTGCAAAAACACAACATACAATGTTTCGGGACACACGGTCCCTTCCTCAACATACCTGAGGAAGGGACCGTGTGTCCCGAAATGTTGTATATTATGTTTTTGCACCAATTAATGAAGTTTTCCCCTAAGTAGTGTGCTCTTCTGCTCTATATTCTACTCGAATTGTGTAGCCCTGGAAGTAGGGGGCTGAGAGGATTGCACCTACCAACTTGTCTGGCAAACCAGCCAACAGCAGTGTGCCATTGTACACCTGGAACTTTTGCTGATATACCTGTACTTAGAACATTTTCTTCAACATTCTCATCCTCACTGAAATCTATGAATGCCTCAATATGAGCTAGAGCCTGAGAAAGACACGAGAAGAAAATACCTGTAAGTTAGAAAAAGTTTGGCAACACATCTTTTAATAGCAGAATTCACTAAACATGCCAATGCTTAATCTTTCAGTGTGACCTCTTAATCTGAATGCTAGAAGTGTATCACTATGATGTAGCTAAGCAGTGTATAGTCTCTACACACCTTGTAACTAGTTAGGAAAAGCTGCAGAATAAGTTCAATTTGACAAGGAAAAAGAAAATGTGATCATGCAGATATTTAGTTTAAATAGTTTTAAAGGGTAGCTCCACTGCCGAAAATAAATTGGGGTTTTTTGGTTTAATTGAAGAAAGGGAGGTAAAGGAGCTTTGTCTTACCTCCTGTTCTTCAATTAAACCAGCAGGAGCCAGAATCGTCGCCAAAAGTTATGGAATTTACCCGGTATCGCACTCCTCCAATGTTCTTCTGACAGGTCCCAAGTAATAATGACCAAATTCTAGTAATGTACTTCATGTGTTCTATGCTTTTTCTGCTCTTCTTACTAACTGACAATTGGACTAATCCTGTTTATTTTGCAGTTATGGCTAGAATAATTACAAAAAGGAAACTAATACTGCATTTTATTAAGATATTGCAATTGGTACTATTGCCTCTAGTGATGTAAACATAGTAGGACTTGGGAATCAAGGCATTATTCAAGCCTAATCACATACGTATTGAATTAAAACAAATTCAGGGTTATTCAATAAAAGTTCTTATCGTTTAAAATGGTGCGAATTATGCCAACCAATCAGATGTTAGCTTTCAAGTGTTAAATAAGATCTGATTGGTTGGGGCAAAATTAGCACCATTTTAAACAATAAGAAATTTTATTGAATCTCCCTGATTGTTTTTTTTTTTAAAGGGCATGTCCACCCCCAAAACATAATCCCCCAGTAATGGCCCCACCATGTAGTGTAGGTAATCCTTACCTCACATCCCAGCTCCATAGGGTTCTCCTGTAGACCCCCCCTAAAGTCCCAAAAACAGTCCACCAGGAGGCTAGCAGGGCTCTGCCGCTACCTTGCCTCCGGTAGATATTTGTCATGCGTACTGCAGCCTTCTCCCCCTCCCTCCCCCTCCCCCCCTCCCTCTCCCCGTTCTACTATCCCTCCCCCTAGCGTAAAACCCTTTTAATATGCTGCTCCCCCATGTCTGGTGCCCCAACCGATGGTTAGTATTTTCCAAAAGCTCCCCAAACTCTTACTTACCCTCCTCTTCCTGCTGCAACTGAATGACCGGCAGCCGCGTCCGTGATTGGCTGCCGCTCAGCCAATCACAGACGCGACTGCCGGTCCCGCCCCTCTGCTTGCATTCTGCAAGCAGAGGGCCGGCAGTGCAGCGGAGGAACGAGGGGAGGTAAGTAAGAGTTTGGGGGGGCTTTTGGAAAATACTAACCATGCGGTTGGGGCTACCAGACATGGGGGAGCAGCATATCAAAAATAATTTTTAAGGGGGACATGCCCTTTAAGTGCAGATGAAAAAATGTTGACATTATCCTTTTTTATTTGCCATGTGAAGCAGTATTTGACTTTTGTTAATGCATACAAGCTGCTTCTTGAGTAAGAATTTGTGATCTGTGGACTTGTGCTAAATACCTGAATATAGAAAACACTCCACATCTAGGAAATTTAATAAATGGGCATTTTAAGCCTTACATTTTTAATTTACCTATGATTTTGGTGGTCAGAGTTTTAGCAAAGGTTACTGTTTCCCATTTAAAGTTAGCCAAAATTATAAAAATGGTGGCACATAAAGCATAATGGTTGCAGTGCTCTCCCTCAGTTAGCAGTGGGAGAAAGGGGACAAGCTAGCAAAAAAAGGGCAAGGGGGTATAAAAACAGGCAACACAGGTAGGAAGCACTTATACCTTTGTCTTTTTTACCTACCTCCCTCCCACCCATTGTTCTTTAAAAGTAATGTTGTTGCAACACAGGTAGGAAGCACTTATACCTTTTTCTTTTTTACCTACCTCCCTCCCACCCATTGTTCTTTAAAACTAATGTTGTTGCAGGTTTTACTGTTAATTGAACAGACAGAGTGAATGCGGGTGGCGGGGAATGTGCAAGGAGGAGGAGCACTAGGGTTGTACCCCGGTTGAGGAGCTATGATTGTACAGTAGGCCCTTGGAGGCTTGGATTGCTCCCAGAGGGGCAATTGGTATGGAAGAGACACGCCCAGGGCATTGCCAGATGGGGTCTCGGACACTCCTCCTCTGACACTCACGGGCCTTTGCAGAGGTAGGACAAGATTAATGGATAGTTGCATTCCCAGTTCTGAGAGGTGACTTGTTTATTCACTTTGTGTTATGTTTTAAATAAACGCAGGGTCCTACGGTTAGGGACCCAGCCTAATCCAACTTTATTAGTGCAGATACAGTACACATGACGTTTCGGCTCACAGGCCTTTATCAAGAACACTGTATGCGCATAGCATACAAAGACCTTGGGAGTCTGTAAGGCTACACAGGCTGCACTGTTGGGATTGAGTAAGAAAGTGATTATAAAAATTGGCAGGTGGAAATTGTGTTATACGTTCGCACGGATTTGGTCTTATAGTTAACAACTTTATCAAATTAACTACAAGTTAGATAATAAGAGCTCAGAAACATTTGCATGGAATAAATTTTGGGCATGATAAAAACAAGGAGGAAATGGATCGGGTTGTGGTTTACATTGGAAAGACATTTTGACAGGCTTGATTCTCTTCCATTTGGAAGGTAACGACATTGATAGCAGCGGTACAGTTTCCCTCATCAGGATAATGTAAGATCTGGTGGAGTTGCACTTGCTTTTTTCTGACACTACAATTGGTCAGAATTTGTGCAGACCCAATGTTAACCATCAAATTTACCTTTTTGACAAATCTTCGATCTAGTGATGGTGAAGAGGGCCTATACAGGGATGGTGACGTTCACATGTCTGATATTAGCCTTGATATTTTTAATAATATCCTGAAACGTGCCATAGAAAAAGCACTATTTGTGAGAGGTATCAGCCAAGACTGACATTGAGGAAAGAAAAGAGTTAGGCACCAGGACTTTGGCTGGGTTCATGGCAAAGCCCTTCATTTGGTTAGATGAAAAAGAAGTAGTCTAGCAGATCGCCAAAAAGTGTTGGCATAAAATCAGTTTGGTTAAGTAAACTGTCAGGGATCCATCCTCCACGCCCATGGATTATAGACATTAGCCTTTTTTTCAAACAATATAACATATAAACATTTTTTAAACTTCTGGCCTAAAAAATGGCAAATTCTCAAAACACTAAGCTCATTCATTTCTAACAGTGCTCTGCCAATTGACTCCATGCTTCCCTTTTTTTCTGACTTTTTGAACCATTGTAATAGTGACAATTGTTGTGCTTACTTTTGTGAAATGTTTTGCCACCATTATTATCTATGTTCTGCTATATCTAACCTTAAGTAGCCGTTTGCTCCACTGCTGATACAGCTGGCCAAGCTCTCCAGACATCTGACGCAAAGCCTGACGCCTCTGTATCTCGGTTTCTGCATGTATAAGGTCCCCAAGCCCTTCTGCTTCAGTTAGATCTAGCTTTCTATTCTGAAAGGCCCGTTTAGTGAACTCCCCTGGTTCTGCCAGACGCATAGTCTTCAGTCCACCTTGGATTTAAAATTTAAAATGTAAAAGCTACCATAGCAAATTAATAATTTATGTTGCAATTATATTGATTCTACACAGCAAAAAGAGAAGCAAATTGTATAATAGATTAACAGAGAACAATTCTAAGTTCTGTATGACCACATAGGTTCAATAACACCAAGGATGGCCTAGCTCGTTTCGCAAATTTGCCATTCAGTACTGACCAAACGTAGTAAGTGCTTTTGGAAATAGAAAGCATTGGTTATCAAGCTTTTTTTTACATTGTGCACTTAGCTGAACTTTCCAGTATTTATAGAGTTTACAGACAAATGTTTAATGTCAAGCTGGCCATACACCAAGTTCCCAGGACAATTGAAAAAAACCCTTGATGGTAAAGATTGCGGGAAGTCAGAAGGTAAATTGCTGCTGTGCCCAATGGTACAACTTTTTTGTTGAATCAATTGGCAAATTGACAGAAGGTTGGGTCAGTGTATGGCCACATTAAATTATAATAGAAATTAAATAGTTACACTTGTGAATTTATAGTACAATATGTTTTGTGTGAGATAAAATTGTAAAATTATACTAGCAAAAATATATTCAATATCATAATTTAGAAGCACACCAGTCTACCCCAGCACAGAGTTTAAAAACACTGGAATAGAGTAACAAAGCAGAACATAAAATTACCAAATAAAGCTTAATAACACCCTGCTTCAGCTTTGCAAAAATTCCTACTGGATTATGTAAGTGTTCCTATATATTAGATCTGCAAAACAGAGGAGAGCCTCCCGTACCACCATATAAAAGATGGTTTATAAGCTGGGTGCCACTACAATGTCACAGCCAGTGACAGATATTCAGAATGTAGACAAAACAGTAGTGCACACCAGTCTTTAAGTGAACAAACAAAACAGTGTTTATTCAACACATCACGTGTAACCTTTCAGTGTCACATGACACCTTTATCAGACATCATAAAGTGCTAAGTGAATAGGTGTTATTTGTAAATGAAGTAAAAATACTTAGCAATACATAGTAATCACTACATATTAAAACAAACAATTAAATTGCTTCTATAGTACATGGATTTAAAACCTTCAATTGCTATGTAACTTAATTGACTTTACAAGTAAAAGTTAAAGGGCATATAAAGGGCAAGTGTGAGCATAGTATAGTATAGTATAGTATAGTATAGTATAGTTTTTGAGGTTGAATAAAGACATACCTCCATCCAGTCCAACCCATGTAGCAATATCCTCATTTCCTGCCTAACTGTTGATCCAGAGGAAGGCAAAAAAACACACCAAATTTATGAAGGGGGAAAAAATTCCTTCCTGGCAATTGGGAATTTCCCTGGATCAACTCTACTTTATGTATCAATACCAGTAACTTGCAATAGTCCTTGTTTGCAGAAACTCTTCCAGCTTTTTTTTAAACTGACCAATGAACCTGCTATAACAATGTCCACTGGAAGACAATTCCATAGTTCCCACAGTGAAAAACCCTTTCCGAACTTAAAGCCTAAACCTTTTTTCTTCAAGTCTTAAGGGATGTCCACGTGTCCTCTGACATGCTCTATTGGTGAACAATGCCCCCGATAGTTTATTGCATGGCCTGTTAATGTATTTATACACAATAATCATATCCCCACGCAAATGCCTTTTCTCCAGCGTACATAATTGTAACTTTTCCAGTCTCTCTTCATATTCAAGCTCCCCCAACCCCCTTATTAATTTAGTTGCCCTTCTCTGAACCCTTTCCATTTCAAAGATGTCTTTTTTTTCCCTCCCTTGAATCCATATCTCTCTTTATACAAGACAATACCATGCTGGCTCTGGCTGCTGCCATCTGGCACTGCTTGCTAGCTTTAAGTTTGTTATCCACCAAAACTCCAAGATCCCTGTTCAACAGGGATTCACTTAACCAGTCATTTATAGTATAAGCAGCACAAGGATTTTTATGTCCAAAATGCATCACCTTACATTTATCAACATTGATTCTCATCTGCCACTTAGCAGCCCAATGTGACGATCTATCTAGATCCCCTGCAATGATTGTACAACCTCTGAAGTTTTTAATGGTTGACAAAGTTTTGTGTTGTCCTCAAACACAGAAACCTTGCTGACAATACCCACTTCCAAATCATTAAAAAAAAAATTAAATAGAAGTGGCCCTAACACAAAACCCTGCGGCACCCCACTTAGCACTTTAGTCCATATTGATGAAGCCCCATTAACAACTACTCTCTGCATTCTATTCATTAACAGATTTTCTATCCATGTACAAATGTGCCTTCCCAGACCAACAGACCTTAGCTTATACATTAGTCGTCTATGGGGGACTGTATTAAAAGCCTTTGCCAAAATCCAAGTATACTACATCTACAATAAATGAAAGTAATAAGGGGGAAAAAGATACCAAATATAAATCGGATTATTCCTTTAATAAAACAGTCTATAATAATACAAGTGCAATCCCCTACAGCTAATGTGCAACACGAAGACAGCTCCAGCCAGTAATTAGGCGTTCTCTCTTGCAATCAGTCTATATCAAAGTCCAAAAAAGTGAAAGTACATTGAGAGGTATACAGTGTACCACAGTAGCAACCTCAGTGTACCGGACCCTCCTACACCATTTCCCCAATACTCTCTCCACCCGAAATCCACCTAAGAAACAGGAAGTCCAGAGACCGCTACCAAACTCCCGGCTTTTCTATCTAGTGCGCACTACTCAACGGACCTCCACCGCACGACTCCAAACGAATGTCTCGGCTTCCGCGTCTTTCATCACGTGACTGCGTGTGTTCCGCTAAGACTCCTGGGTACACGGGAGGGTCCTTCCAATTGGTTGCTCTGGACAAAAAGTGCAATAGTGCTTGTGCAACCTCTAAACACATAAATACAAGAAATAATCAGTAGTAAAAGCACAATATATTAAAGGGGAACTGTGGTCTCCAAACAAGTTTATTTTAAATGAAAGGCCAGGTTCATACCTTTAAAACGAGCCATCAACCACCTCTCTACGTCCTGCACAGCCCAAAATATGAAGAAATCACTGATCAGAAAGTTAGGGGGTGGGAGGTTCTGAATCTGCGGTCAGAAATACTATTTCCTCCTCTAACCTGCGGTTGGCACATGCTCAATGCATGACTGAAGGGTAGGAGGGGGATGGGGAGAACAGCACAGCCCACAGCACTGCTTTTTTTAATGCCTCCTACTTGCTGGCCCTTTCCAATTGTGGGCCCTGTGCAGCCCCCTGTGGCCCCACCAACTCATGGACTCTGTGGCTCCGCACACTCCGAGGCCCCTGGGGCCTGCAAGTGGGAAGGGCCCAGGGCCTGCAAGCATGCTGGGGAAAACAGGAAGTACCAGGGGAAAAAATTGACAGTTGAGAAAGGACCTATTCATGCACAGACTGGTACACTGACTACAAGCTGGTAACATGGCTGAAAACATGAAGTGTTCAAGCAGGAAATAATATTGCTGAACTTTCAGCAATAACTTCTCGAGATGTGATTTTGGTTTTATTTTGAAGGTTGATGGAAGGCTTTTTATATAATTCTTACTAGTTTGGAAGTATTCGAGAGAACAGTTATCCTTTAATTAGATACCAATTCTTTTTAATTGACTGTACCAATTTTCCTACATCCCCCTAGTGTATTCTAAATTTTTTAGGGACATTTGAACGTTCATCTTATTTTTTTCATTCTTTATCTTCGATTTTAACAAACTTCCATCTCTCTTTTATTAGCTTTTATTTTTGCTCTATCCAAGATTTCTTTATCATACTCTTATCTAAAAATCTTTTTTTATCACATTACTTTGTATATTAAAATCCTCTTCATTTGAGCAATTTCTTTTAAG
Source organism: Hymenochirus boettgeri (assembly GCA_019447015.1). Lineage (NCBI taxonomy): Eukaryota > Metazoa > Chordata > Amphibia > Anura > Pipidae > Hymenochirus > Hymenochirus boettgeri. The sequence continues at coordinate 206,306,005 of CM033469.1, read as the reverse complement.
CCTTAAAATTTACCATATGGGACATTCTCCAACCACTCTCTTTATGTGCACTATAAAGTGGATATAGGAATCGGATTCGAGTCCACTTCTTTAAAAAAACACCTTTGTATTGAGCTTACATCCATAACGCTAATAGAGATGTCTAGAAAATCAATAGCTTCTCTATTATATTGCTAGTAAATTTCAAAACAGGCAGAGGATCGTTAAAAAAAGGTTATAAACTCCAGCAAGGTTTCTTGGGGACCCCCTCCAGACCATAACACATCATCAATATATCTACGCCAGATTACCCCATATTTAAGAAGTTCCTTATTTCTGAAGACAACCTCCACCTCCCTTTGGCCATATATAGGCCTCTCCCTCAGTTAGCAGTGGAGAAAGGGGACAAGCTAGCAAAAAAAGGGCAAGGGGGTATAAAAAAACAGGCAACACAGGTAGGAAGCACTTATACCTTTGTCTTTTTTACCTACCTCCCTCCACCCATTGTTCTTTAAAAGTAATGTTGTTGCAACACAGGTAGGAGGCACTTATACCTTTTCTTTTTTACCTACCTCCCTCCCACCCATGTTCTTTAAAACTAATGTTGTTGCAGGTTTTACTGTTAATTGAACAGACAGAGTGAATGCGGGTGGGCGGGAATGTGCAAGGAGGAGGAGCACTAGGGTTGTACCCCGGTTGAGGAGCTATGATCGTACATTAGGCCCTTGGAGGCTGGAGTTGCTCCCAGAGGGGCAATTGGTATGGAAGAGACACGCCCAGGCATTGCCAGATGGGGTCTCGGACACTCCTCCTCTGACACTCACGGGCCTTTGCAGAGGTAGGACAAGATTAATGGATAGTTCATTCCCAGTTCTGAGAGGTGACTGTGTTATTCACTTTGTGTTATGTTTTAAATAAACGCAGGGTCCTACGGTTAGGGACCCAGCCTATCCAACTTTATTAGTGCAGATACAGTACACATGACGTTTCGCTCACAGGCCTTTATCAAGAACACTGTATGCGCATAGCATACAAGACCTTGGAGTCTGTAAGGCTACACAGGCTGCACTGTTGGGATTGAGTAGAAAGTGATTATAAAAATTGGCAGGTGGAAATTGTGTTATACGTTCGCACGGATTTGGTCTTATAGTTTAACAACTTTATCAAATTAACTACAGTTAGATAATAAGAGCTCAGAAACATTTGCATGGAATAAATTTTGGGCATGAAAAACAAGGAGGAAATGGATCGGGTTGTGGTTTCATTGGAAAGACATTTTGACAGGCTTGATTCTCTTCCATTTGGAGGTAACGACATTGATAGCACGGTACAGTTTCCCTCATCAGGATAATGTAAGATCTGGTGAGTTGCACTTGCTTTTTTCTGACACTACAATTGGTCAGAATTTGTGCAGACCCAATGTTAACCATCAAATTACCTTTTTGACAAATCTTCGATCTAGTGATGGTGAAGAGGGCCTATACGGAGGGATGACGTTCACATGTCGATATTAGCCTGATATTTTTAATAATATCCTGAAACGTGCCATAGAAAAAGCACTATTTTGTAGAGGTATCAGCCAAGACTGACATTGAGGAAGAAAAGAGTTAGGCACCAGGACTTTGGCTGGGTTCATGGCAAAGCCCTTCATTTGGTTAGATGAAAAAGAAGTAGTCTAGCAGATCGCCAAAAATTGTTGGCATAAAATCAGTTTGGTTAAGTAAACTGTCAGGATCCATCCTCCACGCCCATGGATTATAGACATTAGCCTTTTTTTCAAACATATAACATATAAACATTTTTTAAACTTCTGGCCTAAAAAATGGCAAATTCTCAAAACACTAAGCTCATTCATTTCTAACATTGCTCTGCCAATGACTCCATGCTTCCCTTTTTTTCTGACTTTTGAACCTTGTAATAGTGACAATTGTTTGTCTTACTTTGGTAAATGTTTTGCCACCATTATTATCTTGTTTCTGCTATATCTAACCTTAAGTAGCCGTTTGCTCCACTGCTGATACAGCTGGCCAAGCTCTCCAGACATCTGACGCAAAGCCTGACGCCTCTGTATCTCGGTTTCTGCATGTATAAGGTCCCCAAGCCTTCTGCTTCAGTTAGATCTAGCTTTCTATTCTGAAAGGCCCGTTTAGTGAACTCCCCTGGTTCTGCCAGACGCATAGTCTTCAGTCCACCTTGGATTTAAAATTTAAAATGTAAAAGCTACCATAGCAAATTAATATTTATGTTGCAATTATATTATTCTACCGCAAAAAGAGAAGCAAATTGTATAATAGATTAACAAAGAACAATTCTAAGTTCTGTATGACCACATAGGTTCAATACACCAAGGATGGCCTAGCTCGTTTCGCAAATTTGCCATTCAGTACTGACCAAACGTAGTAAGTGCTTTTGGAAATAAAAGCATTGGTTATCAAGCTTTTTTTACATTGTGCCTTACTGAACTTTCCAGTATTTATAGAGTTTACAGACAAATGTTTAATGTCAAGCTGGCCATACACCAAGTTCCCAGGACAATTGAAAAAAACCCTTGATGGTAAAGATTGCGGGAAGTCAGAAGGTAAATTGCTGCTGTGCCCAATGGTACAACTTTTTGTTGAATCAATTGGCAAATTGACAGAAGGTTGGGTCAGTGTATGGCCACATTAAATTATAATAGAAATAATAGTTACACTTGTGAATTTATAGTACAATATGTTTTGTGTGAGTAAAATTGTAAAATTATACTAGCAAAATATATTCAATATCATATTTAGAAGCACCACCAGTCTACCCAGCACAGAGTTTAAAAACCTGGAATAGAGTAACAAAGCGAACTAAAATTACCAAATAAGCTTAATAACACCCTGCTTCAGCTTGCAAATTCCTACTGGATTATGTAGTGTTCCTATATATTAGATCTGCAAAACGAGGAGAGCCTCCTACCACCATATAAAAGATGGTTTATAACTGGTGCCACTACCATGTCACAGCCGTGACAGATATTCAGAATGTAGACACAAACAGTAGTGCACACCAGTCTTTAAGTGAACAAACAAAACAGTGTTATTCAACACATCACGTGTAACCTTTCAGTGTCACATGACACCTTTATCAGACATCATAAAGTGCTAATGAATAGGTGTTATTTGTAAATGAAGTAAAAAACTTAGTAATACATAGTAATCACTACATTTAAAACAAACAATTAAATTGCTTCTATAGTCACTGGATTTAAAACTCAATTGCTATGTAACTTAATTGACTTTACAAGTAAAAGTTAAAGGGCATATAAAGGGCAAGTGATCAATAGTAATATTATAGTATAGTATAGTATAGTATTTTTTTTGAGGTTGAATAAAGACATACCTCCATCCAGTCCAACCCATTAGCAATATCCTCATTTCCTGCCTAACTGTTGATCCAGAGGAAGGCAAAAAAACACACCAAATTTATGAAGGGGGAAAAATTCCTTCCTGGCAATTGGGAATTTCCCTGGATCAACTCTACTTTATGTATCAATACCATAACTTGCAATAGTCCTTGTTGCAGAAACTCTTCCAGCTTTTTTTTAAACTGACCAATGAACCTGCTATAACAATGTCCTGGAAGACAATTCCATAGTTCCACAGTGAAAAAACCCTTTCCGAACATAAAGCCAAACCTTTTTTCTTCAAGTCTAAGGGATGTCCACGTGTCCTCTGACATGCTCTTTGGTGAACAATGCCCCGATAGTTTATTGTTGGCCTGTTAATGTATTTATACACAATAATCAATCCCCACGCAAATGCCTTTTCTCCAGCGTACAAATTGTAACTTTTCCAGTCTCTCTTCATATTCAAGCCTCCCCAACCCCCTTATTAATTTAGTTGCCCTTCTCTGAACCCTTTCCATTTCAAAGATGTTTTTTTTTTCCCTCCCTTGAATCCTATCTCTCTTTATACAAGACATACCATGCTGCTCTGGCTGCTGCCATCTGGCACTGCTTGCTAGCTTTAAGTTTGTTATCCACCAAACTCCAAGATCCCTGTTCACACGGATTCACTTAACCAGTCATTTATAGTATAAGCAGCACAAGGATTTTTATGTCCAAAATCATCACCTTACATTTATCAACATTGATTCTCTCTGCCACTTAGCACCAATGTGACGATCTATCTAGATCCCCTGCAATGATTGACAACCTCTGAAGTTTTTATGGTTGACAAGTTTTGTGTTGTCCTCAAACACAGAAACCTTGCTGACAATACCCACTTCCAAATCATTAAAAAAAAATTAAATAGAAGTGGCCCTAACACAAAACCCTGCGGCACCCCACTTAGCACTTTAGTCCATATTGATGAAGCCCCATTAACAACTACTCTCTGCATTCTATTCATTACCAGATTTTCTATCCATGTACAAATGTGCCTTCCCAGACCACAGACCTTAGCTTATACATTAGTCGTCTATGGGGGACTGTATTAAAAGCCTTGCCAAATCCAAGTATACTACATCTACAATAATGAAAGTAATAAGGGGAAAAAGATACCAAATATAAATCGGATTATCCTTTAACATCTATAATAATACAAGTGCATCCCTCAGCTAATGGTCAACACAAAGACAGCTCCAGCCAGTAATTAGGCATTCTCTCTGCAATCAGTCTATATTAAAGTCCAAAAAAGTGAAAGTACATTGAGAGGTATACAGTGTACCACAGAGCAACCTCAGTGTACCGGACCCTCCTACACCATTTCCCCAATACTCTCTCCACCCGAAATCCACCTAAGAAACAGGAAGTCCACCGCTACCAAACTCCCGGCTTTTCTATCTAGTGCGCACTACTCAACGGACCTCCACGCACGACTCCAAACGAATGTCTCGGCTTCCGGCTCTTTCATCACGTGACTGCGTGTGTTCCGCTAAGACTCCTGGGTACACGGGAGGGTCCTTCCAATTGGTTGCTCTGACAAAAAGTGCATAGTGCTTGTGCAACCTCTAAACACATAAATCAAGAAATAATCAGTAGTAAAAGCACAATATATTAAAGGGGAACTGTGGTCTCCAAACAAGTTTATTTTAAATGAAAGGCCAGGTTCATACCTTTAAAACGAGCCATCAACCACCTCTCTACGTCCTGCACAGCCCAATATGAAGAATCACTGATCAGAAGTTAGGGGGTGGGAGGTTTCTAATCTGCGGTCAGAAATACTATTTCCTCCTCTAACCTGCGGTTGGCACATGCTCAATGCATGACTGAAGGGTAGGAGGGGGATGGGGAGAACAGCACAGCCCACAGCACTGCTTTTTTTAATGCCTCTACTTGCTGGCCCTTTCCAATTGTGGGCCGTGTCCCCTCCCCTTGCAGCCCCCTGTGGCCCCACCAACTCATGGACTCTGTGGCTCCGCACACTCCGAGGCCCCTGGGGCTTGCAAGTGGGAAGGGCCCAGGGCCTGCAAGCATGCTGGGGAAAACAGGAAGTACCAGGGGAAAAAATTGACAGTTGAGAAAGGGAGCCTATTAATGCAGACAGACTGGTCACATGACTACAAGCTGGTAACATGGCTGAAAACATGAAGTGTTCAAGCAGGAAATAATATTGCTGAACCTTTCCAGCAATAACTTCTCGAGATGTGATTTTGGTTTTATTTTGAAGGTATGATGGAAGGCTTTTTATATAATTCTTACTAGTTTGGAAGTATCGAGACAACAGTTATCCTTTAATTAGATACCAATTCTTTTTAATTGACTGTACCAATTTTCCTACATCCCCCTAGTGTATTCTAAAATTATTTTAGGGACATTTGAACGTTCATTCTTATTTTTTTCATTCTTTATCTTCGATTTTAACAAACTTTCCATCTCTCTTTTATTAGCTTTTATTTTTGCTCTATCCAAGATTTCTTTATCATACTGCTTATCTAAAAATCTTTTTTTAATCACATTACTTTGTATATTAAAATCCTCTTCATTTGAGCAATTTCTTTTAAGCCTTAAAATTTACCATATGGGACATTCTCCAACCACTCTCTTTTATGTGCACTATTAAAGTGGATATAGGAATTCGAGTCCACTTCTTTAAAAAAACACCTTTGTATTGAGCTTACATCCATAACGCTAATAGAGATGTCTAGAAAATCAATAGCTTCTCTATTTATATTGCTAGTAAATTTCAAACAGGCAGAGGATTCGTTAAAAAAAGAGTTATAAACTCCAGCAAGGTTTCTTGGGGACCCCCTCCAGACCATAAACACATCATCAATATATCTACGCCAGATTACCCCATATTTAAGAAGTTCCTTATTTCTGAAGACAACCTCCACCTCCCATTTGGCCATATATAGGCCTGCGTAGTTAGGCGCTAGGGGGGTCCCCATCGTCGTGCCATTTGTTTGAATATAAAACACACTCTCAAAACTAAAATAATTCCTGCTTAATACAATTGACAAACATTCCCCTAAAAAGTTAACCATCTCAGGGTGTAGGTTTTGGCCCTATTTTACAGCCTCTGTACCATCGACATGAGGTATAACCGTATAAAGAGAGGTCACATCAAGTGTTACCAGAGTATATTCTGGCTCCCACTTGAGTACCTTCAGTACATTTAGGATCTCCATTGAATCTCTCAGATATGCCAGGGTTTTGCTTACTTCGGGTTGTAAGAATGAATCTTGATATTTAGATAGATTTGCTGTTAGGCTAACTACCCCTGAAATGATCGGACATCCGATGGTAGAGGTGACACTCCTATACATTTTTGGTAATGTATAGAAAATTGCAGTATTGGGTCTAGTATTAATGAGGTATTTTTCCTCATCAGGAGATATAAAACCTCTCTCTTTACCTTTACCTATAAGTAATTGAAGTTCTTTAACAAACACATTGGTGGGATCAGCTTTTAACCTCTTTTCCCATCACTGAGCTGTATAAGGGCTTCCCTGGTATAGTACTCACGATCTAGGAGCACTACCCCCCCCCTTATCAGCTGACCTTATTACCACATTATTGTCCTTCAATTTCGACAAGGCCATACGTTCATTTCTGTCCAGATTGTCCCTATATCTTCTGTTAAATTTATTTTCTCCCTTAATCTTACATATATCTTTTACCCCCATTTTCGAAAATAGATAAATAGCACCATTTCTATATTGAGTAGGATTAAATTTTGACTTTGCTTTAAACGAAGGAAACAATGTTTCAGATGAAATTTCCATAAGATTTTTAACGTCTTGAACATCAACCTCTTCATTTGCGTTCAAACCTGCTGCGTTTATACTATAAGCAGTTTTTGCCTCTGATATTCTTTCTTTATGCATAAAGAATCTCTTAAGGCTTAATTGTCTTAAACATTTCTGGAGACCAATATAGGTACTTTAGAGCAGTGTAAGGGGCAATTGTAATCTTTTATGCAAGAGGCTTAATTCTGCAGTGTCTAATTTCCTAGATGTAAGGTTAAAGATCCCCTTATTATTAACCACTTGGGGCCCAATTAATGACCCTTTAGGGCACTCAAACACCCATCCAGTTTTCCTTTTACTGGGGATTTTGTCAACCACCCCTTTATCGGTGACTTGGGTGTCTATTCCCCCCCTCCTTCTGGATTTCTACCTTTCCGCCTTTTGAAAACATCTTCCCTCCCTTCCTCTCTTGGACTTTCCAATAGTGCTTTCCTCTAATTCTTGTCGCCTTTGAAAAGGGGAAGTTCTTTTATTAAAATGCATTATCTAGTTTTCTCTTCCTCTAGAAGAGCCAGACCTAGATACATCTCTATCCCGCCTTATAGATTTAGTCCTTTGTATGGACTTTGATTATGTTTATTGCGGAAAGTAGAAGCAGAGTAATGTGCCTGAGTAGAGTCATAGTTTGATTGTCTCTTGAAATCAAACACTCTATAATCCGTATAATTAATTTTATCTTGCATATATTTTGATTTTTTGATATTAACAGTCTCCTTTTCTGCTTCCACAATTTTACACTCAAAATCATTCTCTATTTCTCCAAATGCTTTTTCATCCACTTGATGAAAAAACTCATCCTCTCTGACTTTGATCAATAAGCCCATTAATTTCATAGAGCATTCCGTTAATGTCTCCTGCCATTTCTTAATAAATCCTTCATTTTCCCTATTATGGGTTGTCATCCTAAATAATCTCAATCCCCTTTTTACTTTAAGGGACTGCTCGAGGGCTGATTTATCCCACCATATCTTATTTTCCTTTAACAGCAAATGTTCTAATTGTTTAAACATACCTTTATCTACCTGGTTCATCCCAGTTCAAAGGAATATTCCGATTATTAGTTCTCATATTAAAAAAGTTTTTCCGTATATCGGTTTTATTATCAATATTAAAAATAATACTGATACCAAAACACCAGACCAAGGACCCTGTTAAAAAACAAAGCAAAAAAAACCCAACACTAGTAGGGATAACAATAAAAAAAATAAAAAAAAGAACACCCCTTATCAACTAACAAGGTGGGTCCTTAACCTTGCAAAAAAAACGATAGGGGTAAAGGCCCCCCTATATATACACAATAAATGAAAGTAAGTAATAAGGGGGAAAAAGATACCAAATATAAATCGGATTATTCCTTTAATAAAATAGTAAGTAATTAATAAAACACTTTTACTGCTATGCCAGAGTCTAAATTTCTACTCACTTCCTCATAAAAGCCAAGCAAGTTAGTTTGACAAGATCGATTCCTCCTAAATCCATACTACTTATGTCAGTCCTTGAAACATACTCTAGAATATGTTCCCTTATTAAACTTTCCAGTATCTTCCCCACCACGGATGTTAAACTTACAGGCCTGTAATTACTCGGCTGTGAACGACTATACTTTTTGAATATTGGAATTACATCAGCTTTTTTTCAACCTAGAGGCACACATTCAGACATGAGGGAACCTGCAAAAATAAGAAACAATGGCCTAGATAAAACTGAACTTAGCTCCCTAAGTACCCGAGGACGTATTTTATTTGGTCCAGGAGATTTTGTACCATATCCTTGGTTAACCAAAGTGCCCTTGCATCTCTTATACCATTATAAGAGATATCTGCACTTGGATATTCTATAGTGTATACAGAGGGGGAAAAAATATTTAAGACAATTGCTTTATCGCCATCCTCCCTAACTAACTTATCCCCATTAATTAATGGTGCCACATTTTCAATCCTCATCTTCTTACTATTAATATATTTTTAAAAAATTAGGCTTAGTGATGCTTTGTTCAGCTATCGTAACTTCATTATTAATTTTAGCTAGTTTGATTGCTTTCTTATACTCCTTGTTACAGTTTTTATAATCTCTAAAGGCCCTTTCTGTTCCCTCTGACTTAAAGGTTTTAAATGCCCTTTTCTTCCTTTCCATTTCCCTCTTTACATCAGAATTTAGCCACATGTGCACGGATATATTTTTTTTACATTTATTACCCAAAGGTATACATTTAGATGTGAACTGGCTTAAAATCCCCTTAAACACAGTCCACTTCTGTCAGTACCTTTACCTGATAATACCTTATACCAGTTGTCATTCCGAAGAGCTACTTTTAACCTGGGAAAATTTGCTTTCCTGAAATTAAAAGTCTTCGTTAACCCAGCGCACTTTTCCTTTCGGTAACATACACCAAACTACACTATTTCATGGTCACTATTCCCTAAGCCTCCAGTTACCTTTATATCTATAATACGCTCCACAATATTAGATATTAACCAATCCAACAGAGCTCCTTTTCTAGTAGGAACTTCAACCATCTGTGAGAGAAAATTATCCTGCAGCAAATTCAGGAACTCATCGCCCTTTTCTGTGTTGGCAGTTCCACTCCACCAATCAATGTCAGGGTAATTAAAGTCCCCCATAATGAGCACACTCCCCGAACTACCAACAATAACATTATCCCCTTTCCTGTTGCCTATCTCCACCCATATTGCCATTTATCTCTTCTTTTAAATTTGGCTTCAATTCTATCCATGCGATGGGCCTTTAAAAATCCTTGTTCAAGGTCTGAATACCTGTATCCTCTCTCAATAAACCTATCTTTTAAAATGCATGCCTTTAAAGGCCCTTCGCATGGACTGAAATTGTCTTCTGTATAGAGGCAAGAAAATAAACAACTTGAATAAGGAAACTATTATAAATGAGACAACCAGTTACTTTTTTATCTAGGTATAGTTCCTAATTTAATGATATTGTGAAAATTATTAAGAAACATCTCCCCATATTAAAAGCAGACAAAAGATTAGGGCACATTACCAGAGGGGATTACTGCTTCATATCATGTTGATCCAGTACACTGGGAAACTATTTGTCACCCAGTGAGTTTGTCTCCCAAGGAAAATAATCTGCCAACTGGTTGGGTACAAGGGGCATGTATAGGTGTGGACACTCAAGGTGTATCACATGTAGATATGTAAAGGTTAATAATGAGTTTTTTAGCTCCCACACAAGAAAACAATTCTCAGTTCGAGAATCTTTTGGAATGTGGCACATGCCACTCACAATATGTTGGGTGTACTATCATGGCATTAAAGGCCAGGATACGAGAACATATAAGGGCTATCATTAAGAAGGATATAGACAGTCCTGTGGCCAGACACTTTATTGGGTGTAACAATGGGGACATCAACCAATTAAGTATACAAGGCATACAACGTATAAAAAGGGACACTAAAAATAGGGATAAACAAAAAAAGTTGTTAAAACAAGAAGCAAAAAAGATCTTTACCTTAGAAACAAGACATCAATAATTGGTAATTAATTTTAACATATTAATATTGTCACTTTTTTACACTTATAAATTATTCAAATTATGCTCACACCTGCACTTTATATGCACTTGCACTTTTACTTGTAAAGTCAATTAAGTTACATAGCAATTGATAGTTTTAAATCCATGTACTATAGAAGAAATTTAATTGTTTGCTTTAATATGCAGTGATCACTAAATGGCAGTCTTGTATTATTACTTCATCTACAAATATCACCTATTCACTTAGCACTTTATGAGGTCTGATGAAGGTGTCATGTGACACTGAAACGTTACATGTGATATGTTGAAAAAACACTGTTTTGTTTGTTCACTAAAAGACTGGTGTGCACTACTGTTTCGGCTACATTCTATATATTAGATCTAGTATTAGAATAAATAGACGGGATTGGTCCTATATCGCTAATGCGTGTACGTATGAAACAAATGTTTTCGATGCCAAAGAACATTCAGCATCGCATCGGAAATGGTCCTTCTGACTGATAAATTTCCGTTAGTCGTGGTCTGCCCCCAGTACTAAAGTATAAAAGTACTAAAGTATAGGGAGTTAGCTGCAATCGCCGAGAGTATGGCTGTCACGAATGTTCTCTCTATACTTTATATAGGGTGAACAGATTGGTACTTTGACAGATTGGTACTGAGTTGCATTTTGGATTGCTTTAAGGACTCCTTCAGTGTTTGGGAAGATTTGCCTTCTATTTCCAAAACTGCTTATGACAATTGCTCGCCCCTAAGATTTAATGTGTTTGGGGTTCTGGGTAAATTTCATCAGCTATGTGACAATAACTAATGCCATGCGTCTGAATTAAAATCATGTAATCACGTAAAAGTTATTCAAATACGATATTAAATCGCTTGAGGTGTGTGTGCGTGTGTTTGTGTAGGGTTCCAAAACCCACTGTAAATACCATGTAAAAGTACATATTGTTCCTGTAAGGAGCACCAGGATTAACCTTGTAGATAAAAACTGTATGTGCTGTAGATCCTTTATACTTTGTCGTACATTTTGGGGTTGGGTTTTACATAGACAAAAGATAAGACTTTTTTGTTACTGCATTTTAGCAGTGATTCTGGCTCTTTGTACACCCCCTCCACAAACATATATATTCTTCTCCGAATTTACAATTCTTTTCCAATATATCTGTACTCAATTATTCACCCAGTGCCTGCAGTATTCCACTGACCACAGCTGGACCTCCATGCACATGGTATTCACAGCAATCTTCTCCAGTAAAACTTTTTGGACCTTTAAAAACAAAAGAAAGGACAAGCACATATTGCACATCCATCTGGCTCCATAGATACACCTAGTTAATCGAAGAAAATTCTTCTAACAGAAGGAGTACCTAATATCACATCCTCTAAGTAGGTGAAATAAAAAGGACAAGTAATTTATGTATAAGCATAACTTGGCTTGAAAGGCAGCAATTCAGAAGGGAAGACTCCAAGGCTACACAAAGCTCTTTAAATGTGTGTCTGTGTGTGTTGCTATAATTTAAGGGCACACAGTGACCCTCAGATGCTGGTCACTCTGTGTCCCTGAAGTAGCAGAGACACGCAGTGATAAATTAGCTTTGATTACACAACTGATTCAGGTTCATTTCATTAAGAACCTGGCAAGCAAGCCTTAATTAGTACATGTACTTTTAAAGTGGAAGGGCAAACATTTTTGGAAAATGTAATTGCAACTGTGGTCTCTGCTGGATCACATCACTAGGATACTATTGGACTTCTTCTTTTGTTGCACTGATTAGTTGCACACACTAATTGAGTTGGGTTATAAATGTATGCTTCACATGTGTTGTCATTGCTTGAGAAAGAATCATTTGCGATTCGAAACATGTAAAAAGTTTTTTGCAGTCTCAGTACTGTCTGGATCCCTCTTCCATTCTTTGTATTTATGTGACTTTGTCTGCCTGGCTGGAGCAGTTGGAAGGTGTGGTGGTCTATTAAACATACCTGGTGTTAAGGATGCAACTACTTGTGTCACATCACTAGGTAAAACTTGTAAGGCGTTATATTGCTAAACATTTCCAGCATTATAAGTTTCTGAACACTTTCTGCTTTCACCAGCTTGCAGAAATGTGACCAGTCTTTGCCAGCATTAAAAGGCCCCCCTCTCAACTGTTAATTTTTTAAGAAGTCTGTCCAAGTACTTTTTGTCTTTCCCAAAATTAAGCTTTAAGTCAGCATGCTCTGCCCCCAGGGAAGGAGGGTCAGATGATGTAATTCAAGCTACTGTTCGCAGTTAATTTAAATATTATCAGCATTATAATCACTCATAGGCTGCAGACAGAGATGTGATTTCAGGGCTTATTTTAAAGGAAAGAATGCAGGCTTTTATTTAAGTCTAGTTTGTTCAGAGACCACAGTTGCCCTTTAAGAAAGCTTCTGGAGATGTTAGATAGAATAAAGCTCACTTCTATGTTAATGTTTGTACAGAGTTTTGTCACCAGGTCGAAACCCATGGGAGGAGATACATTCTTACAAAATGGGAAAAATAAAAAATAAGAAGAAATAGAAAAAGGTTGTATTCATTACCATACATAAAATAAATTTTTACATGCAATTTGCTGCGCTATAGTTTTCAGTCTTTGATACTGCATATCAATCTAACAGCATTTAGGTAGCGGTGGTAAAGTATGAAAAAAGCCATAAAAATATTATCAAAACTCAAAGAAAGAACAGAACCTTAAAGCAATTGTACACTGAAAAAAATATTTCAATCTATAAATGAAAATACTTGTTTGATGAGTTTGTGTTGCTGCATGACTTCAATCCAGTACTTATTTTGCTTGGTCCCTCAGCCAGACTATCTGACTCTCTGTAAGGGCAAGCATGATCAGAAACCCTATGAGGCAGCATTGGAAGAGGGAATTTCCCAACATGCAGTTCATGTACCAACTGTCACCATACCAGTTACAGCAAAACTATTCATAACAGAAATGTTTATGATACTAATGTACTTGATTGACAGCTGAAATATAAGAGCTCTCAGACTGGATATCGAAAGAAATAGGGGACCCAAAAGAAAAAAAAAAATGGCACAGTGATAGTTGGAAATAATTAGTTTCCAGAAACGGGCAATTTAAAAAAAACAAATTTTCCAGTGTACATATCCTTTAATGAAAAGTCTAATCCAGACTACAAAGAAGCACGTTGGCACTTACAAAGGTTAGATAATTGTCAGCCAAAGACTTCCCATGGCATTGTTTGTTTTTTGACTATAAGTTACCCTCAAAATATGGCTGCCACGGAAATGGAAGGGCATTAGGTGTGTATACTTGTGTGAGGTTGGGGGTCTGTGTTTTTGGCATGTATGACCATATAACTAACTTTAAGGGCACGTCCACACTCCAACGCAAATGCAATCGCAAACGAAATCGCATACGGTTTCATTTGCGATTTCGTTGCATCTGCGATTTAAAATGCAGAACGCAAATTGCAATTGCAACACACCCGAAAACGAGCGTTTTTGGTGCCGCGTTTTCAATGATATGAAAAAAACGCAAGCGCAAACGCAAAAAAAGCGCAGCAGTGTGGCCTAGCCCTTATTGAGGATTTATCAAAATTAGTTTTTTGACTATAGTTACCCTTTAAGTATAGCTTCCATGGGAATGAAAAGGTAGGTCAGTAAGTGGGTGTACCTATGTCTGTGTGGGGGGGGGTTGGGGGTATCACCGTTTGTGTTTATGACCATGAATCAAACTGTTTTGAAATATTCACATTTGAGGAATGTTACCATTATAGTCTATGGGAAAAAATGCCCCGAAATTCACAGATAACGCCGTAACGCTTCCACGGATTCCTTAACAAGGTAATAGCACACTTCTCCTATATGCCCCCGCACCAAATTTCATGTCTCTAGCTCAAAAACTGTGGGAGGAGATACAGTCCAAAAAAGCAGAAGAATAAAACGGAAGAAAAAGAAGATATAGAAAGAACAGGAATTTGGCTCTTCAAGCCAAATTTAAAATGCTTTCAATAATGCCTCACTTCTGTCAATTTGTCCTGCTCAAAAAATGTAAACTGTAATGGGAGTGACACTGGAATTGGTTATTGTATTAACACAATGGAGACCTGGTCCCCAGTACAGCAAATGTAGAATGAATTAGTGGGCAATATTGGTTTATTCAAGTTTTATTAAAATCGTAAATGGATTATTAAAGGAAGAAAGTACAGTAAAAATAACACTTTAACAATTAAAAAATGGCTTCAGACACATACTAATAGTTGCAAGTGTAAACATGCTTTTATTTAATAGTGCTAATAATAACATATTGGGCATATATATTGTTGTTGGGGCAAAATGTATTTACTCGCCCAGGTAGCAGCTCTTGGTACACTATCCTAATTGTATCAAAGTTATTAGAGGCATTTCCATTTGTGTATTAACCAGAAAGAGCAATTCTTTATGCATGTTGTTTTAAACAACTTAACCTGTCTGCCCTAAAGAGCATGTTTTCTGCATACTGTATCATCTAATTCTAAACAGAATTGGTTGCTCTACCAGCAAAAAACATGTATTCAACTTTTATCTGGGCTCAAGAACATCTAGAAAAGGAAGCAGGTGTTTGTGGGGCTTACTTATAATTTCCTGTCCAAGAATCTGGGGGGAGGAGTTAACCCTATAGTGAATGCTGCCATTTCCATTGACTGGGAAATAGAAATCACGGTAAGTGGTATCGATTTCATGTTTCCCCAGTCATAAATGGCAGCACTTCACTATAGGGACTTAACTTAAGCTAAAATAATAAGGGAGGGCTACACACTGTTTGTTCCAAAACACACATTTTATTCTATAGAGTGCACAATTGATTCTAGAACTCTCTTCCCAAATTTTGACTCTTGAGCAGAGAAAACGTCTAATTTGTAATGTTTTATAAATGTCTTGGCTGAAGACCATCTCGTCTGATCACAAAGTTCTTGAATAGGTAAACCTGTTTGCCATGCCCACGAACTGGCTATAGCCCTGGTGGAATGAGCTTTTAGCCCCTGTGGGATAGATAAGTCTCTCAAGGAATAAGCCTTTTGAATACACGTAGGTATCCATCTGCTTAATGTCTTCTTTTAAGGTGCTTGACCTTTTCTTGATCCTCTTGGGATTATGAACAACCTTTCCAACTTTCTCCATCCTTTTGTTCGCTGTAGGTATATTTTTATTGCTCTTACCAGATCCAAGGTATTCCATTGTATATCTCTTTTTGTACTTGGTTCTGGGCAAAAGGTAGGTATGGTAAACTGGAGGTTCGTATGATAGTCTGTTACAGCTTTTGGTATAAATTCAAAGGAAGGTCTTAATTTAACTCTATCCTGTAGAAATATCTGGTGGAGCTGCTGCAAGAGCTCCAAGTTCTCCTAATCATCCTGCTGACGTTATGGCCACCAAGAAAAAGACCTTGAGGGTCATAAGCCACATTGAAATAGTTTCTAAAGTTTCAAAGTGGGCTGACCTTAGAATGTCCAACATGGTGGCACATTAGAAACTTTCCTGGGTCTTACATGTAGATAAGCTTGGAAGAACCTTTTCACGAGAGCATTGGACGCCCATTCTATGTCTGTTATTGCTGTCAAAGCCGATATTTGCCCTCTTAACATACTTATTTGTAAGTTTCTTTGGAGACCTCTGTATAAAAATGCCGGAGATGGTTTTAAAGGATCAAACTGTCTTGTTTTTTTAAATTCAGAAAAGCATTTCCATATTCTATAGTATTTCTCGGAAGTAGAATGTTTCCTGGACTTTAGGAGGAATTCCACCACCTTGTTTTGAAGTCCCATATTTTTTAATCTTGCCCGCTCAATCGCCAGGCCATCAGAGTTAGGTGCTCCCAGTCTGGGTTCTGAAATGGACCATGCGTTATTCACCCTTCTATTTGTGGAATTTTTACTGGTTCCTTTATGGCGAGGGATAACAGGATAGGATACCACGGCCTTCTCGGCCATGCTGGAATGATCGCAATCACTTTCACTTTGTCTTGACGAATTTTCCAAAGCGATCTCCATATAAGTGAGAAGGGTGGAAAAAGATAGTTCAGGTTCCATCTCCAGGATTGACTGAGTGAGTCTGTCGATATCACTTTTGGGTTGAAGCTTCTCGAAAAGAAACTGTCGCATTTGTTGTTCCCTTCGATGGCCATTAGATCCACTCTTGGCCTTCCCCATTTCTTCAAAGATTTTCGTATTTAAGCGCCATTCCCCTGGATGTATTTTTTGTCTTTTGGTTATGGGCACCTGAGATGTAAATGGCTGATAACGAATTTAGATGTTTTTGGGCCCACAAGAAGATTGGACTTACTTCGCACAAGAGGCTTACACTTCTTGTTCCTCTCGGTCTTTGGATGTATCTTACAGCTGTCATATTGTCTGATCTTATTACTACATCCTTGTTTTGCAAATCCTTCCCGAAGTGTCTCAATGCAAACTTTATTGCTCTTAGCTCTAACTGGTTGGAATTTCTTCCTCTCATGAGCCAGTGACCTTGCGCCACCTTTTCCTGCATGTAGGCTCCCCATCCGGTTTCTGATGCATCTGTAGTTATGAATACTTGAGTACTTGCTGCTAGTGAAACTCCTTGGTTTAAGTTTTCCTCTTGGCACCACCATTTTAAATTCTCTTTTATAGCCTTTGGAAGTTTAAGCAATTTCTTCATGTTTAGATGAGGGCACTTTACTCTTGATAAAAGGAATTGTTGTAGACTTCTCATATTCCATCTTGCCCATTTTACCATTGGAATGGCCACTGACATTAGACCTAACACCTTGAGCAAAGATGCTACTGAGGACTTTGTCCGCTGTCTGGTATGTCGAGTTTCCAGAATAATCTTTGTCACTTTGTCTTCCGGTAGCAATACTAATTTTTTGTTTGAAAATGGGCACCTAGGTAGACCAGGTCTTGAGATGGCTGTAGTCTGCTCTTTTCTGTGTTCACAATCCCCCCATGTTCCTGAAGAAACTGAAGAAC
Organism: Hymenochirus boettgeri; assembly: GCA_019447015.1. NCBI lineage: Eukaryota > Metazoa > Chordata > Amphibia > Anura > Pipidae > Hymenochirus > Hymenochirus boettgeri. The sequence goes on along the minus strand of CM033469.1, from coordinate 206,288,319 downwards.
TTTTTTTGTATGTCGCATCGACTGCTGTCTGGAGTTTGCTATAACCAACAGGTCGTCTAGGTAATGGTACACAGCCACACCTCTTACCCTTAGACAGGCTACTAGGGTCACTAATACTTTTGTGAAGACTCTGGGTGACTGAGATAGACCGAAAGGCAGACTTTTAAATTGCCAGTGATGATCTCCGAAATCGAAACGTAGAAATTTTCTTGATAATTGGTGGATTGGGACGTGAAAGTAGGCGTCCTTTAAGTCTATGCTTGTCAGCCATGAGTCCTTGTATATAACCTTTATGATTGATTGTAACGACTCCATCTTGAATTTTTCTTTTAAAACATATTTGTCTGGTCTCAGAGCCCCTGATGCTTTTGTTACTAAAAACAGTTTTGAGTAGAAACCTCTTTTTGTGTCTCTCAAAGGAACGGATTCTATGGCTCTTGATTCTTTTAGTATGTCTATATATAGTTGAGAATCCTCACAGTTTCTTCTTCTTTTTGAGGCACCGGGGTACTGATGAAATAATTTTCTCTTGGAAAGGAATGAAATCAAATTTTGAATCCATCCTTTATTACCCTTAGCGCCAAACTGTCCTTTATTGTTTTGACCCAAGTACTGAAGAATAGGAACAACCTTCCCCCCACCGGTACTTGGGTCCTCGCACCGCTATTGTCAAGGAGCGAGATGCGAAAGGGCCTCTTTCTTCCCTTGGAAAGGCTTCCCTGACTTGTAGACATGTAGTTTGTCTGAAAAGTTTTTTCCCCAGCCTATATGTTCTGGCTGTTCTAAAGCTTTTATCCTTTGCCTGATATTCTACTCTGCCCCTTTTAGCTCTTCTATCTTGAGGCAAAAATAAACTTTTTCCTCCCGAAGTTCTGTTTATGATCTCGTCTAATTTTTCTCCGAAAAGATGCTCTCCTTCGAATGGCACTTGACAAAATTAGCTTTGGACGTGGAATCGGCCGACCAGTCTTACCAGAGGGCTCTCTCGGTTCCACCGACAACACCATGGCTCTAGCTGTAAAGTGTACTAAGTCAATAGAGGCTTCGGCAAAAAATTCGATTCCACCTTTAATATCTGCCAACATGTCTTTGAGCTTGGTTCTTTTTGCATTGGAGTCTAAGGCTTGCTCCATCTCTGTTGCCCACAATTTCATTGCTCTCGAAACTTAAGTAAGCGCAACAGCTGGTCTAAAGGCAGCTCCAGATGCCAAAAAGGATTTTTTTTTAGGTTAAACTCCATCATGCGTTCCATTGGTTCTCTAAAGACCAATGCATCGTCTACAGGTAGGGTAGTTCTTCTCGCCAGTCTTACAACTGCCGCATCCACCTTAGGCGGTACTTCCCAAACTCTAGCTACTGATTCATCGAAAGGGTATTTTTTAAGAAACTTTTCAGAGGTCATCGATTTCTTTTCCGTTTTTTTCCATTCATTTGAAATAATATCAGATATTGAATGATGTACTGGAAAGGTAGCACCCTTCTTTTTCACTGTTGGAATTAACTTATCCGCCACTGATGTCTTGGTCACTTCCGAAGAAAGAGACAGTGAATTTCTCACAGCTCTTAAGAGTTGGTCAATAAGCGAAAGATCAAAATCTGATTCGGAGTGGAAATCTTCATCCTCGTCCTCCGACTGGATATATGAGGGTGATTCTGACTCTTCAGATATTTCCCCTTCTTTTTGAGACTTGCTTCACTTCAATACAAATGTCCAGCTTACCTTAATCCCTTGGGGTGACCCTTACTCCCACCACCAGACTCCATAAGGAGCTGCAGAAAAAAAACAATCCAAAATGAAAGGTAAGAGCAAGGCACGGGACTAAAAACATACATTAAACAGGAAAGCCAGGCAAAGAAAAGGGCTTACCGAATAGCAAACAAACTGCTGAGTTCTTAACAGGCACCAAAAACAAGCTCCAGCTCCGCCGCACGCCAAAATAGGAGGCCGGAATGAACGTCATCATGTTGTTTAAATAAAGTTGAATGACACAATGATGTCACGACATCCGGTGCACACGCGAGTGCAACCCGGGAGAGTCCGCGTGATGTCTTTAAAAAGTGGCCGGGAAGACGCGCGGAATGGCGTGTGCGGCAGGAGACAAACGGCGCTTACGGCCTACCAACTGCCATAGCAGGGAACAAGGTCAGACCCACCCACGGTCCTCCCAAGTAGCTAAACCTAGGTTGCATAGGGAGAGGGAAAAAAACATCCTGGACTAGGCCGCAGTGGCCAGGTAAGCTTGCATTTCTGGACAGGAAAAAAGACAAGGAAGCAGGAGTTTGTGGGACTTACTTATAATTTCCTGTCCAAGCATCTGGGGGGATGAGTTAACCCTATAGTGAAGTGCTGCCATTTATGACTGGGGAAAACTTAAAGGCATTAAGCCTGAGGACATATCTGGGAACATCTAGCTAAGATAATACAGATTTTATTCATTAGGTATTTTTGATACTTTTCCTTTAATGATTAGCTTTAGCAATTTCAGACAAAATCCACAGAAGAGAAGGGAGGGAGAGATCAGCAAAGCTCTAATATCCCTGGAAACGCTGACCTTGTAGTCTTTTAACAATTGATAGACTATTGCAATGAAGACAGACCTATTTTCAAACGGTAGCAAAATGTAAATAAGCAAACTGATGCAGAATTCTGCGGAGGATGCCAAATCAAATATATAACAAATAACTTCAAAAATGTGCAACATAATCCATGAAAATATAAATGAAATATAATCATTTAAATAGCGTATAATCATTGGACCAAATGCAGCAATTGTATGTTATAGATCATATCTAAGTATGCTCTGAAATGTAGTTAACATAACTTGAAGAATTAGAGCTTTGTCCCACCCTGCATTACAGCAAATTAGAGAACAAAAATATGAGCTAGATAGAGAAATACAATAAAATGGTTTAGAAAGGTCAAAGACCAAAATCATTATTTAGAAACAGCCTAAAGAATTTTTCTTTCAAAATGGAAATAAGAAAACGAATGTCCCAACGGCTACCTGTTTCAGGATCAATTAAAAACTATTACTAGCTGTTGATTAGCAAAGAGAATGGTAACCAGGTTCTGATAAATGCTGGGTTTGATATAAAAGAATAATAACCTATTATTTTCCCATTCTAGTAATTTGACCAGTTCCCCTGGCTAAGCACAAAGTCCCTGAGTTCATGTTCAAGCTATATAGTATTATGGTTCACACACTCCTTAGATCAAAGTTATTAAACTTGAATAACCTAGACTTTGCAAGGTATATATGTCCCAAATTAGAATTAAAACTTACTTAACAGCCCTCACTTTATCGCCAGCCTTCTGCTGATTACTCCAAACGCGAAAGTCTCAGCCAATCACTGAGCGGCTGCTGGTCCGGCCCCTTCAGCTTCCGCAATCAGGAAAAGCAACAGAAGAAGAGCGATGGAAGAAGGCTGGTAAGTAAAGCTGGGTACACACAGTAACGATAAAGCCCCGATACCGTCGGATCCGAAGGTATCGGGGATTTATCGTTACTGTGTGTACCTTCGTTTCCAGAACAAGCACGCTGCCGCTGAACAATCAGGTCGGCCGAAAGCTCATTCAGGAAAGACTGAAAATTTCCATCGGTTGCGCTAGACTCCCTATAGAGGAGTCTGCCGAGGCCGAGGGAAACACACAGTCCCGAGCATTCTGCCTATGATGTGTATAGGGAGAACACTCGGGACTCTGTGTATGCAGATCTTTGAAAGATGGCAGACAGAATCTTGCAGATCCTGTCTGTCCTCTTTCACTGATCTGTACTGTGTGTACCCAGCTTAAGTTTAAATTTCAAATTGGGGCATATAAACCTTGCGAGTTCTAGGCTATGGGACAGTGAAAGTACAACATTCTATTTTTACTGAATACAAGTAAAAACAAGAAGCAGGAGGGAGGGAGGTGGTTTTACCATAGTTCTGCTTTAATGCCCAGGACCCTGTCCAGCAAAATGTGAAATGTATAATAAAAGAATATGTATAAGAGGATATATTCTACAAGTGAAAAGTTTGGACACACCTTCTCAGTAACTGGTTTTTCTTTCTTTTTATTATTTTCTATATTGTAGATTAAAGGACATATTAAAGAGCAAGACCACTCATAAAAAAAAACTTTAGCAAAAAATTACCCCCCCAAACCTAGGTTCCGCATTACTAACTTATGCGAAAGATGATCCTGAACTTCCTTACCTGACCCGCTCCCTCATCGTCTAGGTGGAGCCCCTGCTCCTGTTTCGAGCAAAAACAGGAAAAGTGCGCTGACAGCTGCTCTACTTCCTGGTTGCAGCTCTCAGGCGATCGGCCGTGACGCCACGTTGCTCCTTTACTGAACGCCGCAACCAGGAAATGGAGCAAATGTCAGCAGCAGAGTAGGAGTGGCGAAGGATTGAGTCAGGTAAGGAAGTTCAGGAGCATCTTTGGCATAAGTTTTTCGAGTGGATGTGCCCTTTAAAGTTTAAAAAAATCTGTTAAAATGAAAAGCAGGGAGATAGGATGGATTATTCCTAGCTTCTAATAGCACTCTTTTAATTTTAGAGTGCCAGAATATATAGATTCCATCTGCCAGGTTAGTATCCCAGGCTTTCTAGTATTAAATATAGTGCTGAAGCAAGGAGAAAGCCTGGCAAAATCTGCTTTATTTATGCTAAAGAATCACAGAAAGAATATTGGGAGAAGAAATTACCAATCCTACCTCACTGTCCCAGGTAACTTTCATTTTAACAATTTTTATTCCATCAGACATCAGGTACAGTGTGCACGCAGCCTAAGGGCTAGGCCACACTAACTACTCCATTCAACACCTCTTTATGTTCAATTTATTTTTAATTAATCTGTCTTCCATTGCATCAGAGGTAAAAAGTGTTTAGGTTTTCCAAATTTTTATCAGGGGTGTTCCTAGAGGTTTTGACACCTGAAAAATTTTTTAAATGCTGCCTATCGGTAGACGGGGGGCGACACTTGAAACTGGCGTGGCTTCATCATGGAACATAGGTGTGGCTTGTGGAGGTGTGATGGTGGGCTGACTTACAATGACGGGTGAACTGGAGGGCTGACTTATTTATTCTCATCTTTTTAAAGGGCATGTCCACTCAAAAAAAAACTTTGGCTAATAATGGAGATTACCCCCCACCTCCCCCTCAAAAAATGAGGTTGAAGGGCTAAGCCACACTGCTGCGTTTTGTTTGCGCTTGCGGTTTTAAATCATTGAAAACGCGGCAACGCAAAAAAAGTTTTTCAGTGCATTTCGATTGCGTTTTGCATTTTTAATCGCAATCGCATGCGTTTTCCTATACTTATTGAAGAAATCCCAAGCGCAAAAGCAAAAAAATTGCACATGAAATCGCATGCGATTGCATTTGCGTTGCAGTGTGGCCATGCCCTTAGATTAAAAACTTATGCCAAAGATGTTTCTGAGCATCCTTACCTGACCCGGTCCCTCGCCGCTCCTACTCTGCTGCCGACAGCTGCTCCACTTCCTGGTTGTGTCTGTCAGTAAAGGCGCAACGTGACGTTACACCCAATCGCCTGACAGCCACGACCAAAAAATAGAGAGCCTGTCAGTGCAGAAGCCCACTGCTCCTGTTTTTGCTTGAAACAAGCTCGAAGCGAGCAGGAGCGGCACCTAGATGGCAAGGACCGGGGCAGGTTTGGGGGGGGGGGGGGGAGAGGAAATCTACATTTTTAGCTAAAGTTTTTTTAAATAGACTTGCCCTTTAAAGCAAAAAAATTTAGTTTTCTTATAACTTATTGATCCAGTTCTGTTGGGCTTGTTTGATAAAATTTCGTAAAACATTTTTATAAAAGGATGCAGGTGATTTCGTACCTTATGAGGACACGAAACTCTGTATTTAATGATCACATTAAGGTTCTGGTATTTCTTTATTAAAATTGTTTTAAATAAAGTACTGCATGTCTCCATTAGCAGGGGAGTCATCTGAGCTAGCCTTGTTTTTAAACTCCTTTAATAGTTGCTTAAAGCTACAAAACATCCAATGGTTGAAATGCAATAATTCTGTGTGTCAAAAACATGGTGTAACACTGCGGTGTTATCTCTTCTGACTATTAAAAGCAAATTAATATATTTAGTACAATGACAGATATTTTATCCTGATTTTAATATTACATACATTTTCTTATGCCACATGAATTTTTGGCATAAGACTTTTTTCCCAACACAACCTTTGACCCATAGTAAACATAATGCAATTTAAATACAAATCACAAGAAAACTACCTGAAAACCATATCACTAGTCCTCTGTCTAGAAGTTCTCCAGTTTGGGGGCACAGAAGGGTCGTAAGAGTACTTTTCGAGGTGAAGGCAGATTCTTTAACCCTGTAAGAAGTTGCATAGCTTCACCACTGGCAGGACCACTTGTCCGGATTACTGATACACCACATTTCCCATGACCAGAAGATAGCGCAAATATGGTATCTCTAACCACAGCTTCATGTTTCAATCTCCTCAAAAAACTGCACATCACAAATGAGTATAGTTATAATGATGAAAGTAACATATTATTTATAAAGATATTAAAGACTACACATTGAAAAGGTTAAAACACCCAAAAGTGGTTACCAACTTTCACACATTACACTGCAGCATTTCAGCATTCTTCAAAATGTTGAAAAAAGTCCTAAAGTACTAGGAGCTAAATCCAGGAGTGAGGACTGAGCAATTTAGGTTCTCACCTAAAACTTGGATAGGGAAGGGTTGAAAGTTGCCATAAAGTATTATTATCCTTTAAGGATAATAGAATGAGGAAAAAAACTATTTATGGAAAGCTAAATTGCTAGATTGGTAGATGAGGGTTTTTTTTCTAGAGAAAGCATTTGTATTTGTGTTGAACCAACCACTTAATAACTCTTACATTACAATCACAATTATTATTATAAACATTACAATCATAATCAGTGGTAGTTTTTGATGGCAAATTCCTACATGCTGTCTGAGAAGCAATCTAGTGTCAAGTAGTGATATGACACTTGTGGCTTTGTATCTATCCTTTCTGATACCTGAAATCATAACTTTAGAATAATTAAAGATTGATAAAATAATTCCCAAGATGCATTGCAAGATAAAAGACTGTTTATCTACTGTTGCATGTTTAACTACAAGTCCAGGAGAAATACAAGATAAAAGCTTCTTAGTCTTAACATAGTTTTGAAGATATTTACATTTATATGTGTGATATGGTTGCAGCATCCCCAGATCCCTTGCACTTCCTGCTTCCTGCAATGAAATCATGTGACAGTCCCTCTTCCGTGTTTCCTCCTCCTCGGGGTGCCCCCATGGCCCCTCCCCTTGCAGCCTCTTGGGCCTTTCCCTTGCAGCCTCCCGTGGCCCCCTCATGTGCTCTGGGGCCCCTCCCACTCATGTGCTCTGGGGCCCCTCCAACTTGCAGGACCCCAGGGCCCCTCCCACTTGCAGGCCCTCCCACTTACAGGCCCTGGGGCCCCTCCCACTCAGGGCCCCTGGGGCTCCTCCCACTTGCAGCCCCCCCCCCACTCACGGGCCCCAGGGCAAGTGGGGGAGGGGCCACAGGCCCCGTGAGTGTGCGGAGCCACAGAGTCCGTGAGTGGGTGGGGCCACAGGGGGCTGCAAGGGGAGGGGACACAGGGCCCACGATTGGGAAGGGCCAGCAAGTAGGTGGCATTAAAAAAAGCAGTGCTGTGGGCTGTGCTGTTCTCCCCACCCCCCTCCTACTCTTCAGTCATGCACTGAGCATGTGCCAACCGCAGATTAGAGGAGGAAATAGTATTTCTGACCACAGATTCAGAACCTCCCACCCCCTAACTTTCTGATCAGTGATTTCTTCATATTTTGGGCTGTGCAGAAGGTAGAGAGGTGGTTAATGGCTCGTTTTAAAGGTATGAACCTGGCCTTTCATTTAAAATAAACTTGTTTGGAGACCACAGTTCCCCTTTAATCTTGTGCAAAGATTAGACAGAAGCTGACTTTTTCATCCACTAATACATACTTACTGCATAGTAAAGCCAAGCAATTTTGGACACAAAGTCTCCCTGTATATTTCTAATTTTTAAACTATTGCTGAACTAAAAATTGTTATCTTTCAGCCAGCCTATCTAGCGCCAGCCCCATAGACTTGAATGATGTTACGTGTGACAATAATGAGATCAGCAGCTGCAAAGGTCTTTAGTAAAATTTAAGATGGGGGGGAAACCCTAAACCCTATGGTGAGAGATTTTAATTTTTTTTTAATTTAATTTAATTTGTTGGCATGATCATAAAACCAGATTTATAAGCCACTGCCTTGTCTTAAGCCTCATAGCTAAACACATTTTAAAATTGGTTGCTAAATTGATTTGTTTGCACTGATGAAGAGAAAGCACTATAATTTAAACATAGATCAATGGAAGGAAAAAGATTTTTAAAAGATAAATCAAATGTCTAGTGGCTTAAAATGGTGTGCACTTTACTAGAATGTATTGATCATTACACTAGAATCTAGAATTACTTACACTAATACCATAACCAATATAATAATATACAGACGGGTAAAAGAAAAACATTTAATGATACATATAAATGCTACACACATACAAGCCAAGATGCACGCACAGACAAATATACAAATAAGCAGCACATTCATAAAATAAAACTTAGTTTAATTAAAGATCAATTCTGCGGATATATACAGTATGTGTTAGATATGTAATTGAGTCAACATATTATATAGGTAAATGGGGATCAGCATATTTAAATATCATCTGACAAACTTGTTTTAAGCCTGCCAGACACTGTTAGATGGTGGCAAAATCAGCATTTCAACATTTTGCACCATATACCTTGGATGGATTTCAAGCTATAGCAGCCGCTGATAGGATTGTTGTAAATTTTTCTGACAGGTCTGCAGGAGAGGACTGGGCCAGGGGTTGAGGAGCAATTTCCCTCCAGGCCACACTTTGCTACACTTATTGGGCCATGTCTGCTAGTGTGATGGCATGAAAATGGATCAAATAACATCTAAGTTCTGGCTGCTTCTCTGCAAGTTGTTACTCACCAATGTAGTGTACAGTGCGATTCCTTCACATGCTCAAACCTGGAATTCCAGACTGCATTCCAGTATCATGGTTATAATTAACAAAATTTTGAGTGCAAATAAGTATAGGAAACTGTCCTCTCTGGCATTATTGTAAGAGGGGTGGACTTGCCCTTTAATGACCGTGAAACAAAAATCCTATGCTGAATTAAGAGTCACATGCCTAGCTAGCAATGGTGGCAGTGAAAGTTGCAGAGAACTGAATGGGTCCTAACAGCAAAGGTAGTAAACCATTTATAAATATACATGAAATGTTTGTTTCACGGTCATTAAAGGGCATGTCCACCCCTCTTACAATAATTTAGCTTATGATAGAACACCCCGCAAAGCCCATGATCCATTTTGGGATCACACAGATACTCTCCTGCTGGTTGTGTCCAGAGCCTGGCATTAGAGAAGGTATGCTCTGCGAGTAGTGCAACTTTCCATTGGCCAAGTCTTGCATCATTGCAAATTTGGAACTAATGCAAACCTATGGGTGAGGATACTTCTTGTATCTAGTCCCTCACCCCTAGGTTCCCATTAGTTCCTGGGGATGATGGGTGGGCTGGAGTTGTCCTTGTAAACTTTCCCTTCTAGTTTAAAATGCAGTTTCTGGGCTGTATTTATTTTATCTTTCTCTATACACTAATGTAAAAACACCAAGCATGCAGAGGATCTGCATCCTAGCGAACCATCGACAACAACCCCAGTGGATAATTGTGATCACAGGGTATAGTAGTACGCTATCAGGGAGATGCAATAAAAGTTCTTATAATTAAAAATGGTGCAAAATGGTAAAAATGGATGGTATTTACCATTTAAAAGCTAACATCTGATTTGTTGGAGCAAAATTAGTACCATTTTTAAATAAGAACTTTTATTACATCTCCCAGTATGTATTAGATATTTTACATATCTTCCAAATATTTGCTTTAGAACACCTTTAATTAGATGTACAGAAAAAGAGCAGCAATATTTAATCATACGTTAAAAAAAAACAGATTAAAGGGAAACTGTGGTCTCAAAACAAGTGAGGGTCAAATGAAAGTATTTCCTTTAAAACGAGCCAACAATCAGATCTCTGGCTGGAGCCTGTGAGACATTTCATTACGGTGAATGTTCAGACTTCCTGCTTCCAGTAGGTTGAGTGACATCACCTGACCTCTGCCATGCCCCTCCGCCCCAGGGGATAAGCATGCTCAGTTAAGACTTAATGCTGGGGAAATCAGGAAGTACCTGGGGATAAAAATTGACAGTTGAGAAGGGAAGCCTATAAATGCAGGCAAAGGCTGGTCACATGAATACAAGCTGGTCACATAAGTGAAAACAGGAAGTGTTCAACCAAGAAATTACATTGCTGAACCTTTCCAGCAATTACTTCTCAAACATTTTACCTAGAGATGTAATTTAGGTTTGTTTGTTTTTTGAAGGTATGATGGAAAGCTTTTTATATAATTCTTTCTAATTTGGAAGAAATTGAGACCACAGTTACCCTTTAAAAAAAACAAAAAAAACACAAGTCTGCAGTGTGGTTGACAGTACATTTAATGGGGAATAGCTATTAATTAAGATACATTAAAGGGACAGTTCAGTGGAAATTATCAATATTTGTTATATTGTTAGTTTGTGTAATGCCTTCTTAGTTATTCTACATATTCTCTCCCATTTTGAAAAATCAGTTGATTTCATACCCTTTGCTGTTCCCTGCTGTTGACATTAGTGAGCTGACATTTCAGGTTTTAACGGTCCTTCTTCTTCTTGTATGTACCAGTCACACTGTGGGCACACTTGTATGTACCTATTTCTCTTTGGGCAACCTTGTATGTACCAGTCACACGGTGGGAAAACTTGTATGTACCTATTACACTGTGGGCAGCCTTGTATGTACCAGTCACATTGTGGGCAAACTTGTGTGTACCAGTAATACTCTGGGCACACTTGTATGTACCAGTCACACTGTGGGCAAACTTGTATGTACCTATTACTCTTTGGGCAACCTTGTATGTGCCAGGCAAACTTGTATGTACCAGTCACACGGTGGGAAAACATGTATGTACCTATTACACTGTGGGCAGCCTTGTATGTACCAGTCACATTGTGGGAACACTTGTATGTACCAGTGATACTGTGGGCAAACTTGCATGCACCAGTCACACTGTGGGCAAACTTGCATGTACCAGTCACACTGTGGGCAAACTTGGTTAATTGGAGTGTACTGAACTTTCCAATAACAGGGAAGCAGGTAAACAGACTGATATGAAGTGTTGTGACAATACCATACATCATTGTGTTTAATGAACATAGCCTTGTAATGTGTAGATTTCATACATCTTTAGGCTCAATCGGTCATAAGTTTGATTCTTTTTTTACACAGTCCCCTCCTAGATATTGCTTTCCATCTTCCCAAATCTTCTATAAGTTGATTTGAATCTGCCACAGTCTCGCACAGACTGCATTCTACCTGCATACCCTTAAACAATACCCCTTTAATAGCTACACTTAAAGATACATATGTATTGCTGCAATGTCAGATTTGGTGCCCCCGGGGCCACCTCTCCCATAAGGCACAGTAAGCTTTTGGCTCAGGCAGCACTCCTGTAACAAAGAGTAGAGGCGGCAAGCAGCATAGGAAGGGGAAAAAAAAAAACAATGGAAGGAAAAAGATTTTTAAAAGATAAATCAAATGTCTAGTGGCTTAAAATGGTGTGCACTTTACTAGAATGTATTGATCATTACACTAGAATCTAGAATTACTTACACTAATACCATAACCAATATAATAATATACAGACGGGTAAAAGAAAAACATTTAATGATACATATAAATGCTACACACATACAAGCCAAGATGCACGCACAGACAAATATACAAATAAGCAGCACATTCATAAAATAAAACTTAGTTTAATTAAAGATCAATTCTGCGGATATATACAGTATGTGTTAGATATGTAATTGAGTCAACATATTATATAGGTAAATGGGGATCAGCATATTTAAATATCATCTGACAAACTTGTTTTAAGCCTGCCAGACACTGTTAGATGGTGGCAAAATCAGCATTTCAACATTTTGCACCATATACCTTGGATGGATTTCAAGCTATAGCAGCCGCTGATAGGATTGTTGTAAATTTTTCTGACAGGTCTGCAGGAGAGGACTGGGCCAGGGGTTGAGGAGCAATTTCCCTCCAGGCCACACTTTGCTACACTTATTGGGCCATGTCTGCTAGTGTGATGGCATGAAAATGGATCAAATAACATCTAAGTTCTGGCTGCTTCTCTGCAAGTTGTTACTCACCAATGTAGTGTACAGTGCGATTCCTTCACATGCTCAAACCTGGAATTCCAGACTGCATTCCAGTATCATGGTTATAATTAACAAAATTTTGAGTGCAAATAAGTATAGGAAACTGTCCTCTCTGGCATTATTGTAAGAGGGGTGGACTTGCCCTTTAATGACCGTGAAACAAAAATCCTATGCTGAATTAAGAGTCACATGCCTAGCTAGCAATGGTGGCAGTGAAAGTTGCAGAGAACTGAATGGGTCCTAACAGCAAAGGTAGTAAACCATTTATAAATATACATGAAATGTTTGTTTCACGGTCATTAAAGGGCATGTCCACCCCTCTTACAATAATTTAGCTTATGATAGAACACCCCGCAAAGCCCATGATCCATTTTGGGATCACACAGATACTCTCCTGCTGGTTGTGTCCAGAGCCTGGCATTAGAGAAGGTATGCTCTGCGAGTAGTGCAACTTTCCATTGGCCAAGTCTTGCATCATTGCAAATTTGGAACTAATGCAAACCTATGGGTGAGGATACTTCTTGTATCTAGTCCCTCACCCCTAGGTTCCCATTAGTTCCTGGGGATGATGGGTGGGCTGGAGTTGTCCTTGTAAACTTTCCCTTCTAGTTTAAAATGCAGTTTCTGGGCTGTATTTATTTTATCTTTCTCTATACACTAATGTAAAAACACCAAGCATGCAGAGGATCTGCATCCTAGCGAACCATCGACAACAACCCCAGTGGATAATTGTGATCACAGGGTATAGTAGTACGCTATCAGGGAGATGCAATAAAAGTTCTTATAATTAAAAATGGTGCAAAATGGTAAAAATGGATGGTATTTACCATTTAAAAGCTAACATCTGATTTGTTGGAGCAAAATTAGTACCATTTTTAAATAAGAACTTTTATTACATCTCCCAGTATGTATTAGATATTTTACATATCTTCCAAATATTTGCTTTAGAACACCTTTAATTAGATGTACAGAAAAAGAGCAGCAATATTTAATCATACGTTAAAAAAAAACAGATTAAAGGGAAACTGTGGTCTCAAAACAAGTGAGGGTCAAATGAAAGTATTTCCTTTAAAACGAGCCAACAATCAGATCTCTGGCTGGAGCCTGTGAGACATTTCATTACGGTGAATGTTCAGACTTCCTGCTTCCAGTAGGTTGAGTGACATCACCTGACCTCTGCCATGCCCCTCCGCCCCAGGGGATAAGCATGCTCAGTTAAGACTTAATGCTGGGGAAATCAGGAAGTACCTGGGGATAAAAATTGACAGTTGAGAAGGGAAGCCTATAAATGCAGGCAAAGGCTGGTCACATGAATACAAGCTGGTCACATAAGTGAAAACAGGAAGTGTTCAACCAAGAAATTACATTGCTGAACCTTTCCAGCAATTACTTCTCAAACATTTTACCTAGAGATGTAATTTAGGTTTGTTTGTTTTTTGAAGGTATGATGGAAAGCTTTTTATATAATTCTTTCTAATTTGGAAGAAATTGAGACCACAGTTACCCTTTAAAAAAAACAAAAAAAACACAAGTCTGCAGTGTGGTTGACAGTACATTTAATGGGGAATAGCTATTAATTAAGATACATTAAAGGGACAGTTCAGTGGAAATTATCAATATTTGTTATATTGTTAGTTTGTGTAATGCCTTCTTAGTTATTCTACATATTCTCTCCCATTTTGAAAAATCAGTTGATTTCATACCCTTTGCTGTTCCCTGCTGTTGACATTAGTGAGCTGACATTTCAGGTTTTAACGGTCCTTCTTCTTCTTGTATGTACCAGTCACACTGTGGGCACACTTGTATGTACCTATTTCTCTTTGGGCAACCTTGTATGTACCAGTCACACGGTGGGAAAACTTGTATGTACCTATTACACTGTGGGCAGCCTTGTATGTACCAGTCACATTGTGGGCAAACTTGTGTGTACCAGTAATACTCTGGGCACACTTGTATGTACCAGTCACACTGTGGGCAAACTTGTATGTACCTATTACTCTTTGGGCAACCTTGTATGTGCCAGGCAAACTTGTATGTACCAGTCACACGGTGGGAAAACATGTATGTACCTATTACACTGTGGGCAGCCTTGTATGTACCAGTCACATTGTGGGAACACTTGTATGTACCAGTGATACTGTGGGCAAACTTGCATGCACCAGTCACACTGTGGGCAAACTTGCATGTACCAGTCACACTGTGGGCAAACTTGTATGCACCAGTCACACTTGTATGTACCAGTCACACTGTGGGCACACTTGTATGTACCAGTCATACTGTGGGCACACTTTTTATGTACCAATCACACTGTGGGAACAATCATACTTGTAGGAGTCACTGCAGTCCAGTCACACTGTGGGCAACTTGATGTACCAGTCACACTGTGGGCACACTTGTATGTACCAGTCACACTGTGGGCACCCAATTGTAGTAGTCACACTGTGGGCACAATTGTATGTACCAGTCACACTGTGGGCACAATTGTGATGTACCAGTCCACACTGTGGGCAATCTTGATGTACCAGTCACAAAGAGCACACTTGTTATGTACCAGTGACACTTTGGGCACAATGTGTGTGTACAAGTCACGCAGTGGGAAAACTTGAATGTTCCTATTACACACATTGTTGCAAACTTGTATATGCCAGTCACACTTGTATGTACCAGTCACAATGTGGGAAAACTTGTATGCACCAGTCATACTGTGGGCAAACTTGTATGTATCACACTGTAGGCAACCTTGTTGTATCACACTGTAGGCAACCTTGTATGTATCACAATGTGGCAACCTTGTAGCAGCAGGCACACTGGGCACACTTGTATGTACCAGTACCTGTGGGCAAACTGTATTTACCAGTCTCTGCTTGGGGCACTCTGTTGACACATGTTAACCACCCCCATGTGGCAAACTGTGGGCAACCTTGTATGGCCAGTCATACATATGGGCAACCTTGTATGCACCACTCACACTGTGGGCAAACTTGTATGTACCAGTCACGCTGTGGGCAAACTTGTATTTACCAGTCTCTTCTTGGGGGCACTCTGTTGACACATATATAACCACCCTCCATGTGGCATATGTCAGTTTGCTACATGGACAATGGGCAATTTTTATGTACCATTTACGCTATGGGCGCACTTGTATGGGGCACAATTGTATGTACCAGTCACACGTGGGCAAACTTGTATGTACCAGTCACCCTGTGGGCAAACTGTATTACCAGTCTCGTTGGGGGCACTCTGTTTGACACATGTATAACCACCCTCCATGTGGCATATGTAAGTTTCACAGCCACTGTGAGGTCAGCAGACACTGTTAGGTCATCCCCAGTTCACTATACACTATTTGTCAGTCCTCCAGTTAACAGCCACTGCAAGGTCAGTTGTTTAAGGCATTTTCTCCACCACCACCCCTTGGCCACACCCCATCACACCAGCAAACCCCCTTGGAAAAACACCAGCACACATATCCGCCCCTCTGGCTCACCAGCAACCCCAAACCCCATCTACCCTTGGCACACCACCAGCACACAAAGGACTGCCTCTTGGCACACCACTAGCACACACACACACCTTGGCAAACCACTAGCACACAACCCACGCACCCAGAACACCACCAGCACTCCCTACACACTATTGGTAGGGGGAAATTGTTTAAGGCAAATCCCCCACTCTACCTGACAACCACCAGCCACAAGCCCTCCACAATTGGCACGCCACCACCACACAACAACACGCCTGACACCCCACCAGCAAATCCCCCAAAGCTCCTTGGCATACTACCCGCACTCAAATCCCCACCCTTGCCAAACTTCTTTTCTTCTAATATTAAAGGATGTCCATGTGGTCCTCTAAAATGGTCTATTGGTGAACAATGCGCCAGAGAGTTCATAGCACAGCCCATTAATACATTTTACATGTGATCAAATCTTCATTTAAGGACTGCTTCTCCAGTGAAAACAGCCCCAACTAATCTGTCAGTACAGTCAAGCCCTTTCATTCCCTTTACTAATTTACATTAACTGCCACCAAGATGTCCCTTTATATATATAATATTCCAAAACAGCACAGCACATTCCTAAGAGGCCTTACCAGTGATTTGTAAAGAGGGAGAATATTTTTTCCCCTTGAATCTTTACCTCTCTTTATACAATATCTTGCTAGCTCTAGCCAATTCTGCTAGGCACTGTTTGCTACAGCTACGTCTATTATCTCATCAAACCCACAAATATTTTTTAACAGAGATAACAGCTGTCATTTACTGACCTCAAGGTGGTAGTGATCAAAACAGTTCCTGGCAAGCACCATTTTATCCTACATGAGCTGTTATTTTTCTCCTTGGCTCTGCCAACCTGATCGGAAAAAATAGATGTATGTTTTACCATGGCATGATAATTACTTGTTTTCTTCCTGTTGATTTAGTTACTATTTGTGTTTGAAATGGGTTACTCTAAGAGCCTGTTTTTTGACAGTTTTATGCAGATATGTGTGAAAACAAAATGTCAGAACTAGCACAGTTCTGCTGCTAGGAACCGAAACAAAGACTACAACGATGAAACCCATTCCTACTGTGAATGGAATCCTGGATATATTATTTACAGTACTATAGAGCATTCTACTTTACAAAAATTATTTTGAAGCAACTTGACATTGTTACCAGTAATAGATCTTCTAATAGTGCTCCCAAACCTCTTAAGCTGGGTACACAAATTAACTACAAAGTGCCAATCCCGTTGGTACTATTGTGGATTTATCCCTATACTGTAGTATAGGGAGTTGGCTGTAATTGTTAGATGTGTGTGGCAGTTCCAAATGATCTCCTATACTAATATATACAATTTGTGATTGTTGTAGCCACACTACAAGGAAAAAGCACTCCAGATTAACAAGTTCCCATGAATGTTGAGAGAGAGAGACAATTGTGACACACATTGTACACATTGTGGTACAAGTAAATATGTAATAAAGGGTCCTAAATTTATAACTTGATCAATAAAAAGGAAATCAAAATTATGAGGCAATCTATGTATTTGCAATCTATGTATTAACCTGTCCGTGTGGCCTATCTACATAGGAGAAACCACACAGAAGGTTAAATCAAGGATCTCCCAACACAGGTCCTCCATTAACCTGAAACAAATGATTTTGCCAGTTTCTAGGCACTTTTTGTGTTGATGATCTCTGGTTTATGGAATTGGAAGTTATGGGGGGAGGGAGAAAAATATGGTTATAGACAATTAGCATTGACAAAACGAGAAACCTGGTGGAAAAAGTATATATATCCTAAAGACGTGACTATGACTTGCATTGTTTTATAGACACATTGATCTTTCTAAACTCATGACTAGCATACTGATTTTGATTGTGGTTAAAGATCATTTATTATGTCCTCCTGTCAATGCCTATGTATGTTTAGCTAGTCTGTATCCTTGGGAACCCTGTTTTCTCTGATGGAAACATTTACCCTGCTATTTGTGTATATTATGGTCTATGATGTAACTTTCTATGTAGGGGTATATAAGGAATGTAAAATGGTGATATTAAAATGGTGGCTCACAGCTTGAGAAAGAGGCGGTTATGCACTCGAAATGTCGCTGTATGACGGGGTGAGCACTGAACTACACTAAAAAAGTTAAAAGATATGAGTGCGACTCGGTATTTATTTCTATTGATTAAGTGAGTAACCTGGCTGCTCACATGGCGATACGCACCCAAAGACTTTAACAAAAGGCTCTGTGTATGCGATTGCTACTGCTTTTTAGATTTGTGTTTGCATATCCTTTATATATATAAATATATTTATATCTTCATAGGAGATTGCATTGCATTTTTAGGAGATACCATGTGGTGGGGGTTAGGATATTACATATAGGAAAGGTGTTTATGTGTACTATCTCACTATTACCATTTAAATGACCATAATAAATGTATATAAAGTATAGCACTGACTTATATTAGGTACAACACAAAATATACAACTACCCGTATATAAGCCGACCCAAGTATAAGCCGATGTGGGTTAGTTTTTGCCTGAAAAATTAGAAAACACGATTAACTTGAGTATAAGGGTTGAAATTACGACTGCTGCTTTGATTCTGTATTGTTCAAGGGTTTAGTTGCCCTTTAAATGGACAGCAGAATTCCCATACAGTAGTCTATACAGTGAATATCCGTACTGGATTTGGCTATTACTGTATGGGGCTACTGTATGGGAATTTGCTGTCCATTTAAAGGGCAACTAAAGCCTCAAAACAATACAGAATCAGAAGGCAATATTTTTAACAATATATAGCATCCTCCTGATTCTGTATAGTTTTGAGGCATTAGTTGCCCTTTAAATGGACAGTAATCCCATACAGTAACCCGCAATTCCAAGGAACTCCAGATGTTTGCTACTAAAGCATGCTGGGAGTTGTAGTTTCCAAACATCTTCAGTGGCAAGGAATTGGGGGTTACTGTATAGGATAACTGTCTTACCTGGGCAGTCTTCAATCCAGTTAAGTACTTCAGGATTGCTCATTGTGCCTTTCACTCAGAGGTAAATCCAGCTGCTGCACACTCCACAATCCTGCCACCACTACTTGGTGCTGGGAAGTGAGACAGGCTTCGAGTAATGACATCAGGCATAGACATGGATCGAGCGGCAGCCAGATTTCCATCTGAGGTGAGTTGACTAGAGTATAAGCCGAGGTTTGGTTTTCAGGCTTTTTTTTTAAAGCCTGAAAACCTCGGCTTATACTAGAGTATATACGGTATACAAAATACATAAACTTACTTACACAGCGAGATTCCTATTTTAATGTGGGATAGTCAAAATGGGAGTTAAACCACACCCTGTGACTTCTAATGGGTTTAGTGAATATGAAAGCAAGTGGGAATGTCAGTATAACATCCAATGATGTGTTTTTTTAAAAAATGTGGGCAGTCATAGCCAATCCACAGGAAGTATGTGTATTGTAATGGGCATATACACCAAGGCTCCTTATATATTACCTCCAGCCTGCAGGTGGGTATCAGTGAGTAATAAAAGACAAGATATCCCTGCTTTTTAGGTAGGGAGAAAGTGAAAGTAGATAGAAGTGTGTGCTCCTGATGGGACTGATCTGTTTGGAGTGATCCCTTGCACAGTGTGATGTCCTGATTAAATGCAATAAAAGATCCTGTGTGTAAGATCCGTACCACACCTGTTGGGAGGACAGATTATTGGACAGACAATTACCTTATTGGATACAATCTCTGAGGCAAACAGATAACTCTACACCAACTTACAAGGACACACAATATACAGGCATGTCCAATATAAAAGTGGGCACCATAGGCAGGGAACACTTCATTACTGCACATGTTTATGTGGGGAGGAAACTATTTATTCTCACTGTTTTCTCTGATATTTGTTCTCTGTATTAAGCTATCGAAGCTGCTTCTGAAAGTTTTGATTTAAATCCCCTATCCTTGTACCTGCAGATGAAATGCCCCAGTTGGACTCAGTAGCGCTACGAGGCCTAATTGCCAACCATATTTTTAAACCCGATCCATCTGATGGGGTAACTAGGGAGTGTACTGATTGGCTATAACAATTTGTATTGGCAGCTACTATTAATGGTTGGGATGAGGTGCTCGCTTGCAAGTCCTTACTCTTTTGCTTAGTGGTAAAGCAAGGCAGGTATACCAAGCATTTAATACTTAAATAAAAAGCAGTTATCATTTATTAAAAAGTGCTCAATAGATCTGTATGAAAGAGGATAAAAAGGATAATTCTTTGCATATCCCCACCATTTCTTTATGTAAACAGGGAATGAGAAATATTGTTTACATGTTATATTATAAGGGCAATGCTATTTTAATAGCATGGGGCTGTGATGTACCTTCTGTTATAAGAACGTTCTGTTTTATTTTATACTCTGTGTAGCTTTTAGCTCCTTTAACCCCCTCACCTTAAGCTATACAGCTAATCAGTATCCTGTACTCCCAAGTCCTAACCAATAGCAACTGTAAACTAGAACTGCTGTAGCAATTACTAATAAGCATGAATTAAGCATGTTCTTCTGGATACCGTTACATGTCAAGTTACATGTCACCCAACGGTGCAGTTTGTTTGAACTGCACATTGTGGCGAGATGTCTGGGTCAGACCTGCAGGTTTATCACACTGGATTCTAGCTGGCAGGAGAGATGCAATAGTAAAGAGAGGGCAAGTTTGGTAAGGTTCATGACTCCTACTGCTGAAATGACCTAATAATTCCTTCCCTAGGCCAATAGTGTAATAGCTATGGATGGTGAGAGAGGAAGAGGGATCACTTGCAAATTCAAGCCCTTGGGTAGGAATCGCTAAAGCACGAAAAATGGCTTTATTCTAGGATGTATGAAAATAATTTCCAGCATTCTGTGCAGCCAGAGAATGTTGGAGATATAGTTTTAAAAAGTGAAAAGTTCAACACCCATGATTATTGGGCTGTATTGCATCTATATATATATTCATTAGCCAATGGACATAAGGAGAAACTACAGCGAACAGCGAACGATGGGAGTTGAGTTTTTAAAACATTGAAAGGTTAGTGACAAATACATGTTTATATGTTACATTATTAGGGCAAAGCTATTATAATAACATGAGGCTGTGATGTACCTCTGTTATAAGAAGGCTCTATTTCATTTATAGTCGTGGGGAGCATTTAGCACCTTTAGCTAATAAGTATAACGCAGCAT
The DNA here is from genome assembly GCA_019447015.1 of Hymenochirus boettgeri. Lineage (NCBI taxonomy): Eukaryota > Metazoa > Chordata > Amphibia > Anura > Pipidae > Hymenochirus > Hymenochirus boettgeri. The sequence goes on along the minus strand of CM033469.1, from coordinate 206,267,254 downwards.
GTTTATCTGGATCCTGTTTATGTCTCACCCAAGGAGTTGTTTAGTTTGAACCACACAGTGTGGCAGGATTGCCTGGGTCTATTCTCAGAATGCAGGATTTATCCTATTGGTTCCCCTGGATGCTGGTGAATGTCTAAGTAACAGTTTAAAATATACTAATGTAAATATTCTATATCCACACATAGCAAAATATATATGTCCAGAACTCTTTGAATTATATATAAATACATCATCATGAGGTAGACAACAGTAACAATAGTAATTAAGGTTGAATAAAGACATACGTCCATCAAGTCCAAATATTACCCTCTTATATAATATTTTTTTTAACCCTACCTAACAGTTGATCCAGAGGAAGGCAAAAAAAAAAAGCTAAAAAGGGGGGGGGAAATTCCTCCTGACTCCAAACGACAATGGAAAATACGGAATATAACAGGCGAACGTTTCAGTAATATCCACTACCTTCTCATGCCATACTAAAATGATTTCTCTGTATCCACACATAGCTATAATATATATAATATATATATATAATATATATGCACACTATACATACACACACAAGTTTCAATTGAACTGCTGTTTTGCACTATGCACTCTTTTAATTAATAAAGCTGGTTGTTCGATTGAAACTTGTGTATATTGGAATTTTATCAGCTGCACCAGGCACATAACGCTGCAGACTGTGCGCACACTAATACAAGGTTATATGTTTATTTATACACAAAAGGTCGAACACGATCCACGGAGCACCCTAGATTTTTTTGAAGAGACCAAAGCCAATAGATTTGGGCCGTCTCAGGATATGTCCTACATTGTAGCATGAAAATTCACGCCTTTTAAATTAAGGCATTACTCCACACTCATTTTTTCCAGGTTCCCAGGATGCAGTAAATCACATTAAACCAACACTGTATCATGGGAATCCAAAAAGAGGTGTTTTACATTTTTCAGTTAATCTTTATGTTGGAAAATTTATAAAATACCAGCATGACTGGCATACATATGGTAAATATGCAATGTCTGCACAGCATACAAGACACATTGAGAAAATGCTGAATAAGTAGTATTTTGAAGTATTCCATGTTCATAACATCAATGTGTGTGTGCTACATAACTTATGTGCTCATGAAAACAAAATCTGTATTCCCTGCACTGTTTCTAAGTAGCCAGGGTAAATGATGTTCAAAGACATCAATTCAAAATGTTGCAGATAGTTGTCAAGCTCGAAATTTCCTAGTCCGGTTGCAGGAATAAACCTATTAATTTTATATGTGCCATCTGGAAAATGTAGATTTAATTGGCTTACACTGTAGATATTTAATAAAGATTAAATTAAATATAAACTATATTGTAATAGAATTTGAAAATATGCAATTTTAAATTCTTTAACAATATACAATGAATAGTGTAGAAAAAGAGTCCTTTGTTAAAAGCACAGGTGTGCAACAACAGAATTTACTTTACCAAGTCTAACTTGGTAAATTCAATGTTTGAGAACCAGTAACTCAGATCACTTATTTAAAGGGCATCTATAGTGAAATTTGTACATTGCTCCAATCCAGACATAAAAAAAGGTTAGTGTATTATACCTTTAGCCACCTTCCTCTGTGGATTCGTGTTTGCACTGTCTGATTTAATGCAGAGCTTCCCACTCCCCCTCCCCTCTTTTGTCATTCCCCCGTTCAAATAGTCCAGCTGTAAATTAAGCCTGTGAAACAAGCTGCAAGCAATACGCATTAATCCTCCTACACAACATATCACACCTTTGTAAACAAAAAAACCTCAGTATGTAAGCCTGTAGAAAGCACATATCTCTGTTGTTCTGGTTGAGTTAGGAGAGACCTGAGTCCTGCCTTATCACTGCAGACCGATCGCCCTTTGACAGGCAATAAATTGGTGAAAGCTTGGGGAGGAGGGGGACTTCTCCTTCCCTTTTTAACACAGTATTTACCAAACATTTTAGTGAGCAGGAAGGAGTCATTGAGAAACTTGCTGTAAAACTTGTGTAAGCCAACACACTATACCGGCATGCTGTTAGGGGATTTGATTGACAGCTCAAGCAGGAGTGGTGTATTGAGATCTTCACTTCTTTTAACTTGTATATCTTAGGACAGAGGAGGAAACTAGAGAGAAAATAAAGGTCTCTGGGGGTTGGGGGGATTATAGAACACATAGAAATAAACAAAAATAAAATTTAATTTTCCTACTTGATAGATGCCTTTTAAGGGTAACTCCACTCAGAAAAACCTTCAAAAATGGATTGTACAATTCAGAGGGAGATATGATAAGCGCCATCTCCCAATTCAATTTACAAGATGAGATCTGCCTGTGCTACTTACACGATCCTGCAAGCCCTGTCTCCCCTGCTGGCTCTCTGGTTTTGCATTTAGCTTGTGGAAATGCTGTTAAAAACCTTTTTAAAGATTGTGGGGCATATCTATAAAACGATCGCTATTTTTGCCATTTCGCTATCGCAGGACATCGCAATGACAAATATTTTCGCCTTATTTAAAAGTGATGTGTTTTCGCTTTGTGGAAAGGATAGCTGATGCGATGTGTAGCGATAGTTTTCGCATTATTCATTGCATTAAGTGTGGTATCACTGCGAAAAGAGAGATTGCTCTCTAATGTAATTTCAGAGCTATTTATGTCACTTTTTTATTTAAAGCCATTTATAAATAGATGAATTTTCTCCTTTTTGCCCCTTTCTCCATTTGTTGCATATTTTTTTGCGGTTTACCAGAATTTTCGCCAAACACTTAATTACTGGAATGTTCCATTACATGACTATTCTTTACACAGCACTATGGTATGTTCCCATATTACTGTAAATGGTTTGGTAATTAGTGCAGTTTGCTAAAAAAAGCAATACTAAAAAAACGTGTCCTATTAATAAAATAGAGAAAAATTCACCTTTTCAGTTTACACTATCATCCAGTAAAATAGAGAAAATTCGCCTTTTGAGTTTTCACTATGGTATTTACTATGTTCCTATAATAAATTGGAGAAAATCGCCTTTTGAGTTTACACTATTTATCATCCATCCTAATTAAGAAACAGAGAAAATTCGACTTTGAGTTTTATACTATTATATATTTGGCTAAAAAAACACCAACAGGGTTATTCATAAAAGTTCTATTGTTTAAAATGGTGGCTAACTTTGCCCCAAACCAATCAGATGTAAGCTTACAAATGTTAAATAAGATCTGATTGGTTGGGGCAAAATTTGCACTATTTTAAACGATAAGAAATTTTATTGAATCTCCCTGCAAATGTGTTGCTATTTTTAAATAAGAAAGATAGGTGTTCAGTGGTATATAACCAATTTAAATACTACTTTGAAAAACACCAGGGAGTATTTCCTATTTACTATCATATGTGCTGAGCTTTTTCAGCGGGACCCATTGGCAGACTAAATAAATGGCCACTTCTGCATTTTCACCACCTTAGACTGGCAAATTGGAAATGGCTGAACTTAACGCAAAAATACACTCATATGCTTGAGCGGTTACCGCAGCGATGTATGGCGAAAAAACGAAAAATGAAAAGCAACTGCTTTATAAATAGCGAAAAGTCAAATTTGGCGAAAAGGTCTGTGTTAAAGAAGGTGAAAAGTTTAACAAACACTTATAATATGCCCATAGCTTTCCTTAAAAGCTCCATGGAAACATTGTAAAATACCCAGAAGTCTATTTTTGAAAAGTTGTGGGTGGAGTTACCCTTTAAAAGATAATTATTGGTACTTCCACACCCCCCATCCCTCTAGATCCATCTTCGCTGCCTGGTGCCCTACCTATAAAACATTTTTCTGTAGTGTAGGGAACCCTAGCCCACCCGAACGCCAAGTTCGTTTTCTTAAAAAAAGCAGTAGAAATGTACTTACATTGCTTCATTCCCCTGGCTCATGTCCACCCCCAAAATTAATTTTTAACCCACTGCTGGCTTCTCTGTGTAGAGTTAAAAAAATCCTTACCTTATTTCTCTGCTACAAATGGTTGTCCTGCAGTGCGTATCCAAAGTCCAGGAAATGTAAAAGTAGGAGCTTCTCAGTGTGAAAGTTTCTGCACCCTCCCTCCCACGTCTCTTTACTTACATTTCTAAAACATACCAATTTCTGTAGTGTAGCCACACAGCTCCCAATCCTAACTGCCTTTTTTTATATTAAAAGAAGCCCCAAAATTTTACTTACATGACCACGTGCCTCTCAGCCAATCACAGACACAGCTGTTTGTCCGACACCCACTTATGACACTTTGTACAAGGAAGTACCATTAGAGGCAGTGGCTGCGGGAACAAAGGTATGTAAGTAAAAATCTGAGCATTTTTTTAAAATATAAACCATGCGGCTAGTGTTAGATGGGGGGTGGCTACACTAGAGAAAAATGTTATGTTTTAGGTAGACATACCCTTTGAGTTTGAAAGAGGTTATTTGAAATGACATTTCTCATTTAATACACTGCTCTTCTTTTTTATTTATACGTGCTTATGGGCATTGCTTCACTCTCCCAGCCAAAAAGAACTGCTAGTTAGGATAGATTGGCGTCCTGCTGCCATAGTTCAGACATACCAATCATCACAGGAGAAAGTGTTGTCCTTATCGAGACACTAGAGAACAGGGAAAAGAGCATGGAAGAAAATGTGCTGCAGGACCGAGGTGAGGCAAAAAAAGACAAAACTCTATTATTTAAAAATCCATTATATATTAAAATGTGTAGTTCAATCTTATTAAAGGGTGGTGTTCTTATTACATGCTTTTAACTTAAAATACCAGGTAGCTATTTAGCTTAATGTAAGGTGGGCATTATGCTATAGAATACCATTGCCTACAAAATCTAAGAAACAAGGAGCAATTCCCCACTCCAGGTTTGCCAGAGAAATAGGCTGAGACATGCAAGTTTCTATTATGTCCTATGGCTAATGCATGTGTGCAAGTGTCTGCAAGTCAGATGAATTTTCTTTATCCATAGGCTGTATTGCATGTTAACATGCCAGTGGTTATGGACACATGCATTAGCCACAGGACATAATGGAGAAACTAACTTTACTTAGATACAAAAACAGGAATAGTAATAAGTGCAATACTTAAAAGAGACAACAGAGGGCATACCACACATAATGCTCTAATATCTATAACAGCATGTCTAACCCCATTTCTGGAAGTGAGAAATTACTCCTTGTTTCTTAGATTTTGTCCAATGCTATTTATATTGCACAAGGCTGCAAAGTAGCTTCTGTTTTAAAAGGCTCTACTTTATTTATGCTTTTAACATGTGAATGTTATTAAGAATAAACGTTCTGAATTAAAAAAAATGGGAAGGTTTTAACATTTAGCTGTACCCACTTAAAAAAAGTCATTTTAATCTTACTTGGTAATTTATTATTAACATGTTAAACCCAAATATGGAAACATCAAAAGGTAGGAAAATCCTGCACACCTCTAACACACGCTTAGAGAATGTACATTTTTCGATAAAATGCTGGGTGCCACCAGAGGCTGTTGCCAACAGAGGCTGGAATACAGAGAAGATATCAATATTCAGTTACAAAAGATGCTCATGAACTACCTGACCCGGTCCTCGCCATTCCTACTTTGCCAATGCTGCTGACAGCATGCCCACTTCTGGTGTGTGGTTGTCAGTTAAGGCCTGGCCGATCACCTGACAGCTGCAACCAGGAAGTAAAGCGACTGTTGGCGCAGGAAGTCCCCTGCTCCTGGTTTTGCTCGAAAAGGAGCAGGAGTGGCACGTAGACAGCGAGGGACCGGGTCAGTTAAGAAAGTTCAGGAGCGTCTTTGGAAATAGTGAATAGTTGCGAAAAATGGATTGGGTGGGGGGGGGTAGGTAATCTACATTTTAAACAGAAAGGTTTTTTTTGAGTGGACTGTGCCCTTTAAAATGTACTCAACACAAGAGTGGATTGTTGCAATTCCTGTCATATTCTTGAGGCGAGGAACCCCAAGCAACCTATAAGGAACCTAAGGGTCCCTGAGAAAATACTGGCCCCTTCTAAGAAAAAGAATATTCAATATATATGCCAATCCAATTATGATTGGAATAGGAGTCAATTTAAAAGGTTCAGTAGACATCAAATACTGTATTTATTACGGACTTACAGATCAGAAACTGCTTTTTGCCAGATCAGTGAAAATCACGGGACCACATATTCACTGTGGGCAAACTTGCATGTACCAGTCACACTGTGGGCAAACTTGTATGCACCAGTCACACTTGTATGTACCAGTCATACTGTGGGCACACTTTTTATGTACCAATCACACTGTGGGAACAATCATACTTGTAGGAGTCACTTGCATGTACCAGTCACACTGTGGGCACACTTGTATGTACCAGTCACACTGGTCACACTGTGGGCACACTTGTATGTACCAGTCACACTGTGGGCACACTTGTATGTACCAGTCACACTGTGGGCACAATTAACCCTAGCCATATTAGACGGAGTTTGAGATTATAAACAGTGACATTAACCCTACATATTTTTTAGACAGAGTTTGAGATATAAAACAGTGCCATTAACCCTACATTATTAACAGGAGTTTGAGATCTAAACAGTGACCATTAACCCTACATTTATACGGAGTTTGAGATAAAAACAGGACATTAACCCACATTATTAGACAGGAGTTTGAGAATAAAACAGTGACCATTAACCCTACATTATTAGAACAAGTTTGAGATCTAAAACAGTGACCTTAACCCTACATTATTAGACAGGAGTTTGGAGATCTAAAACAGTGACCATTAACCCTACATTATTAGACAGGAGTTTGAGATATAACAGTGACCATTACCCTACATTATTAGACGGAGTTTGAGATTAAAACAGTGACCATTACCCTACTTATTGACAGGATTTGAGATTAAAAACAGTGACCATTAACCCTACATTATAGACAGAGTTTGAGATATAAACGGTGACCATTAACCCTACTTTATTAGACAGAGTTTGAGATATACACATTGACCATTAACCACATTATTAGACAGGAGTTTGAGAATAAAACGTGACCATTAACCCTCATTATTAGACAGGAGTTTGAGATCTATAACAGTGCCATTAACCCTACATTATTAGACAGGAGTTTGGATCTAAAACATGACATTAACCCTACATTATTAGACAGAGTTGAGATATAAACAGTGACATTAACCCTACATTATTAGACAGGAGTTTGAGATAAAACAGTGACCTTAACCCTACATTATTAGACAGGAGTTTAAGATAAACCAGTGACCATTAACCCTACATTATTAGACAGGAGTTTTGAGATATAAAAAACGTGACATTAACCCTACATTATTAGACAGGAGTTTGAGATATACAAACAGTGACCATTAACCCTACATTATTAGACAGGAGTTTGAGATTAAAACAGTGACCATTAACCCTACATTATTAGACAGAGTTGAGATATAAACATGACCATTAACCCTACTTATGAACAGGATTTTAGATCTAAAACAGTGACCATTACCCTACATTATTAGACAGGAGTTTGAGATATAAACAGGACATAACCCTACATATAGACGGGTTTGAGATATAAACAGTGACATTAACCCTACATTATTAGACAGGAGTTTGAGATTAAAAACAGTGACATTAACCCTACATTAAGACAGGAGTTTGAGATATAAAACAGTGACCATTAACCCACATTATTAGCAGGAGTTTGAGATCTAAACAGTGACCATTACCCACTTTATTAGACAAGGAGTTTGAGATATAAACAGTGACCATTAACCCTACATTATTAGACAGGAGTTTGTATATACAACGTGACCATTAACCCTACATTATTAGACAGATTTAGATCAAACAGTGACATTAACCCTACATATTAGACAGGAGTTTGAGATATAAAACAGTGACCATTAACCCTACATATTAGACAGGATTTTTGAGATTAAAACAGTGACTTAACCCTACATTATTAGACAGGAGTTTGAGATCTAAAAACGTGACCATTAACCCTACTACTTATTAGACAGGAGTTTGAGATAAAAACGTGACCATTAACCCTACATTTTAGACAGAGTTTGAGATTAAAACTGACCATTAACCCTACATATTAGACAGGAGTTGAGATATAAACAGTGACATTAACCCTACATTATTAGACAGGAGTTTGAGATATAAAACAGTGACATTAACCCTACATTATTAGACGGAGTGTGAGATATAAAACAGTGACATTAACCCTACATTATTAGACAGGAGTTTGAGATATAAAACAGTGACATTAACCCTACATTATTAGACAGGAGTTTGAGATATAAACAGTGACCATTAACCCTACATTATTAGACAGGAGTTTGAGATATAAACAGTGACCATTAACCCTACATTATTAGACAGGAGTTTGAGATATAAACAGTGACATTAACCCTACATTATTAGACAGGAGTTTGAGATACTAAACAGTGACATTAACCCTACATTATTGACAGAGTTGGAGATTAAAACAGTGACCATTAACCCTACATTATTAGACAGGAGTTTGAGATATAAAAACAGTGACCATTAACCCTACATTATTAGACAGGAGTTTGAGATTAAAACAGTGACATTAACCCTACATTATTAGACAGGAGTTTGAGATATAAAACATTAACCTTACCTACATTATTAGACAGGAGTTTGAGATATAAATGGTGACCATTAACCCTACATTATTAGACAGGAGTTTGAGATATAAAACAGTGACCATTAACCCTACATTATTAGACAGGATTGAGATATAAAAAGTGACCATTAACCCTACATTATTAGACAGGAGTTTGAGATATAAACAGTGACATTAACCCTACTTATTAGACAGAGTTTTAGATTATAAAACAGTGACCTTAACCCTACATTATTAGACAGGAGTTTGAGATATAAAACAGTGACCATTAACCCTACATTATTAGACAGGAGTTTAGATATAAACAGTGACCATTAACCCTACATATTAGACAGGAGTTTGAGATATAAAACGTGACCATTAACCCTACATTATTAGACAGTAGTTGAGATTATAAACAGTGACATTAACCCTACAATATTAGACAGGATTTGAGATATAAACCAGTGACATTACCCCTACATTACCGTCACTGTTTTATATCTCAAACTCCTGTCTAATAATGTAGAGTTAATGGTCACTGTTTTATATCTCAAACTCCTGTCTAATAATGTAGGGTTAATGTCACTGTTTTAGATCTCAAACTCCTGTCTAATAATGTAGGGTTAATGGTCCATGTTTTAGATCTCAAACTCCTGTGTAATAATGTAGAGGTTAATGGTCCTTTTTAGATCTCAAACTCCTGTCTAATAATGTAGGGGTTAATGGTCACTGTTTTAGATCTCAAACTCCTGTCTAATAATGTAGGAGTTAATGGTCACTGTTTTAGGTCTCAAACTCCTGTCTAATAATGTGGGGGTTAATGGTTACTGTTTTAGATCTTAAACTCCTGTCTAATAATGTAGGGGTTAATGGTCACTGTTTTAGGTCTCAAACTCCTGTCTAATAATGTAGGGGTTAATGGTCACTGTTTTAGATCTCAAACTCCTGTCTAATAATGTAGGGGTTAATGGTCACTGTTTTCGGTCTCAAACTCCTGTCTAATAATGTAGGGGTTAATGATCACTGTTTTAGGTCTCAAACTCCTGTCTAATAATGTAGGGTTAATGGTCACTGTTTTAGATCTTAAACTCCTGTCTAATAATGTAGGGGTTAATGGTCACTGTTTTAGGTCTCAAACTCCTGTCTAATAATGTAGGGGTTAATGGTCACTGTTTTAGATCTCAAACTCCTGTCTAATAATGTAGGGGTTAATGGTCACTGTTTTATATCTCAAACTCCTGTCTAATAATTTAGGGTTTAATGGTCACTGTTTTAGATCTCAAACTCCTGTCTAATAATGTAGGGTTAATGGTCACTGTTTTATATCTCAAACTCCTGTCTAATAATGTAGGGTTAATGTCACTGTTTATATCTCAAACTCTGTCTAATAATGTAGGGTTAATGTCACTGTTTTATATATCTCACCTCCTGTCTAATAATGTAGGGTTAATGGTCACTGTTTAAGATCTCAAACTCCTGTCTAATAATGTAGGGTTATGGTCACTGTTTTATATCTCAAACTCCTGTCTAATAATGTAGGGTTAATGGTCACTGTTTAGATCTCAAACTCCTGTCTAATAATGTAGGGTAATGGTCACTGTTTTAGATCTCAAACTCCTGTCTAATAATGTAGGGTTAATGGTCACTGTTTTATCTCAAACTCCTGTCTAATAATTTAGGGTTAATGGTCACTGTTTAGTCTCAAACTCCTGTCTATAATGTAGGGTTAATTGGTCACTGTTTTAGATCTCAAACTCCTGTCTAATAATGTAGGGTTAATGGTCACTGTTTAGATCTCAAACTCCTGTCTAATAATGTAGGGTTAATGGTCCTGTTTATATCTCAAACTCCTGTCTAATAATGTAGGGTAATGGTCACTGTTTTAGATCTCAAACTCCTGTCTAATATTAGGGTTAATGGTCACTGTTTTAGATCTCAAACTCCTGTCTAATAATGTAGGGTTAATGTCTGTTTTAGATCCAAACTCCTGTCTAATAATGTAGGGTTAATGGTCACTGTTTCAGTATATGATATCTATATATCTAAATATGATAAATCTACCCTTAAACCCTACCTATCCGGTAACCAACGCAGTATATGATATCTATATATCTATATATGATAAATCGACCTCTACATACTACCTATTCGGTAACCAGCGCAGTATATATATAAGCAGGTTTCGTTTCTAAAAGGCAAAGCCCTCACTCACTCACTCACTCATCACTAACTCATCATTAATTCTCCAACTTGCCGTGGAGGCAGACGGCTAAAATTTGGCAGGCTCATTCATTGCACCTTACTTACAAAAGTTAAGCAGGTTTCGTTTCGAAAAGGCTTCGTTTTGATACTAATACAAGGCAAAGCCCTCACTCACTCACTCACCACTAATTCTCCAACTTGCCGTGGAGGCAGACGGCTTAAATTTGGCAGGCTCATTCATTGAACCTTACTTACAAAAGTTAAGAGGTTTTGTTTCGAAATTCCACCTGTAACGGTGAGTATCTGACATTGCACCTGTAACGGTGAGTATCTGACATTGCACAGACATGGTTGGTCCAATTTCAACCAAATTGGGATGCATATACTCCTTTACCAGTTAAAGATTAACAAAATATTTTTTTAGGGTGGGGGTGAATGGGGGGGGGGAATATAGATTTTGAACTCCTGCACACTAACGGCTGGACCAATTTTTACCAAAAATTCAGGGTGTGTGCGGGGACTGGCTGAGGTGTAAGGAGAAGTGTTTGGAGGGTGGACAGAGAGGAATAGTGGGGGTATTAGGGGCGGACGGGGAGGGGTGGTGGGGGTTATTTTCACCAAAATTTCATAGTTGAATAAAAAATATATTAAATTAAAGTTAATGAGTGTTGCATTATCGTAAAGCTTATTGAATTGTCTTTCTTTAATATATCAAGTGCCGAGTGATTACAGCAATCTTGATACATTATTGCTTTCTTACTAAAAACTTTATTTCAATACATCTCCGCTGCGAAGCGCGGGTATTTTGCTAGTATTTTTAATAAAATGTAATTTTACAAAAATGTGTTGCTGGGCATTTTGGGAGTTTCTGGAAGAACATTTTAAACCTATCCTTTTTGTGAATATTTATGAAATATATTTCTTGGTAGTTTTTAAATTCATATTATATTATTGAGGGAAATAATAAATTAAACACACAATAAAAGAAATATAAAATTGCTTCTTAGTAAATCCTCTCAATACTTTTTGTCCTACACAGAACATTAAGACTGATGCGACAAAATCTAGAAGAGGAGGCTGTTCTAATGAAAGATGTCCCTGGCTGGAAGGTAAAGAGTTCAATGTGTGATTTTTTTTTAAGATCATTTTTGTATGAATTATTTTTACAAGGGATTGAGTGTGACAGGGGTGTAACTCCCAGGGGAGCAACCGCAGTGGGTCCTGATATTATCCCATCATTTACCTAATGATGGGATAATATTGTAGAAAAAATTGTGTGGACATTCATACAACAATTGGTCCAAAAAAATTTCGACATTATTATATTGTTAATATATATATGTAATATTGTTATAATGTTGATAAAAGTTGATCTGTCCTAATCACATTTTAAAACTAAATATTGAAATGTAATCCCCAACCCAAAGTCTGTGTGATATGTGGCACAGGGCATTATTACTTTTTTAAAAAGTCTTTTTTCCACCATCTCTTGCTAGATTGGAGAATCTACTTTCCACACAGATCGGTGGGTGACTCCCACACTTAATGAGCTATTTAACCTTAGGCCAAGAGAAGAACGCATAAAAATACAATATGGTTTCCAATGGTATGTGTAATATGTTCAGTCCTTTGCAATATACTTGTTTAACTTAAATAAAATAATTTTACACTCTGTTTGCCTCCATTTCATATTATGTATGAACCAATATATTCAGCTTGGGAGGGTTATTTGTTGAAAATTAAAGGGAAAGTTCAGTGGAAAATATCATTATTTTTAACATTTTAGTTTATATTATACATACTTAGTTATTCTACATATTCTCTCTCATTTTGAAAATTCCCCTAATCTAAACCTAAAAGGTCATGGGCACTACAACAGTAATGTGGTGCTCAGTGAACATCCACTGATGGGGAAAAATAGTATGATTTACCTTTAGGCACAGAAGACAGGTGCCTGTGGTTGCAGGGGCAGCTCTTTAATCTCTTCCCCTTGTGGGCACCAGGCTTTTTTGTGGCAATAGCTTCAGAGATTTAAATCCAGCCTTGCCCCCTTGCCCAGGAATATGGAAAAAACACTCAAAAGAACCCACATGAAGTACGCGCCACAATGTAGAAAACTATTGCAAAGAGGTTACATAGTTTGATTTAAAGGAGAACTAAACCCAATTTTATATACTCCAGAATCTGAAAACAACCCCCCTAAAAACACCAATAAACTATAAAATGCCACTTTAGTAAACTCTGTTAAAGTAAATCAAAGCCTGTTAAGAACTGGATGAAGTATTTGTGTGTATATGCAGTGTCAGACCACACCTCCTGTCCTCAGTCACATGCTTCCTTGCTTTATCTGTCCTGTAAAAGGATTGGCTAGAGATTATTAATGGGTGTGAATAACTGTAACAAGTTTGTGCCATAGCTAAGGACTGAGCATGTGCAGAACATAATGGTCATTGACCAAACTGTCTGATATTAGAATGCTGAGAAGTAAAGCACAAACCATATGTTATTTAGGTAAATTTCCCAGCTCCTGTATCAAAATGAGAGGTAAGACACAGATTACTGGTTATATATCAAGGTGTTCTGCCTTCTGGTTCAGTGTTGTTCTGTGGCTTTAGTTGCCCTTTAAAATTACAACCCCCCAATAATGTATTTGATCACAATAAAACCACCAAAACTTTACACAAAAAGGCCCTGAATTCACCCACTATACTTCAGAAAGTTACTTGGAAACTCCTGAAAGTGAAGCATGGTACATGCCATGCAATATTTCCTCCTGACCAACCTTTCGGCTCTTCCAACCAGTCAGCAAGGAGGAAGGACTGTCGGTCGTGGCAATAGTGGCTGCAGACGGCAGTTTGCAGCGAACAAGCGTGTGATCCGTAAAGGTCCACGCGATTGCCCGTGGTTTTCGAACATGTCCGGTCATGTGTTTGGCCGAATGGTCGCCGCGTCCGAAATGCCATGCAATTATTTCAGCCTTATCGATCAAAACACTGAACTATCGGATAATATAGTATATTGCATGGTGTGTACCATGCTTAACTTTGAACAGTCTCTAATTTTTATTAATCAGACTTTTGTCAGGAGATTGGATATTAATCATTGTGTCTATAACAGTAACATATAAGGTATTACACTTTGCTAGCATCATTCCAGGTATCTGCTTGTATATTTTAAATCTCCTTGCTCCTCACTGAGCTGACAACTGGATACCCAGTATGACCTTTCACTAATGTGTACCTATGTTATAGCAATTCCTCTATTATTGCTTTTATGAAGAACAGTGAAACTCCAGGTAAGAAGAGAGCTTGCCAAATGGGCATTCACGTTTCTTCCCAGTGGATACAGAAGAATGTGTAGTTATAATTTTGTTAGACATGTTTGATAGCACTGTAGTACTTATACGCAGATAATACTGGAATATATAGCTAAGTTTATGTAGATAGAAGATGGCTCTATAAACAAAATTTAGAGACCACCTATTTTATAGTTCGTGGAAATCGACGAGTATGCTGTAACTTGAGAAGATGTGGTTAACTGTTTTCTCCATACAAGTGCTAAATGAAAATGGCTGTTACCTTTGATACAAGCCTAGGATGATCTTCTCCATATCTTAAGTTATAGGCTTGTTAAGTTACACTTCCCAGACTGCACTGTCTCTGTGATTGGCTGTGCCATAAGCCCACCCCCAAAAATCAATCTTTTCTGAAGCTAGTTTAAGACTTGCTACCATTATCTGTCCTTTCCTCTACACATGGACACCTTAGGGGAAGAGGTTTTGTTTTATCTTTTCAGGCTTGTGGCTGGTGGTGCAGCTGATGCAGTTACAGCAGTAGGCATGCTCCAACCTTAAACATGGGAGCAAAACAGTGATGCTGGTAATGTCACAGTGCTAACAGGAACACTCCTTGCTGTAATTTTGTATGTCTGTATAGTTTATTTATATAGCGCCACTTGGGGTGCTGTACAATAACAAAATACAATAAAGTCATACAAGGGGAACAAATACATAAAAGTTCAATATATAAGTACTAGAGTTTTACCACAAGCCGAAAGGAAGTGCCTGCCCCATTGAGCTTACAATCTAATTAAACTTTGGATAGAGTTCAGCTAAAAGCATGATCCTGAAGTATTTTGAAAAGGTAGGTGTGTTCCCTTTTAAATAAAGGCCACTTGTATAGAAACTAAAGTTACCCTTTACATACACACATATATTTCATTTTCAAAAGGCGCTTCAGAAAGCATTATTGTGCTATTGTCACTATTTCCTCTTTGCTCTGATCTTCCTTATTTAAGTCTTTCCCCCCTTATTTCATTCTACTTACCATCCTTCACCTTACACTATTCCAGCAAGGTACAGTAAGGTCCATAGATATTGGAACATCTACACAATTCTAACATTTGTGTCTATACACAACCACAATGGATTATCTGTTGTATTCAATTAGATCAACTGGACTTGAAATGTAGTTCTTGAAGACGTTTCGCTAGTCATCCGACTGGCTTTCTCAATTCAGAATGACTTGTACAAGAATCTGTGGCAATTATGTACCCTGGAAAATCCCAATTAGCATATCACAGCCAGGTGTTAAGGGTGTGATTAGATAGTGGCTAAGAGGTGTTATAGGAACGCCCAGAGTAAGGTGTCAAAACAGCATTGTACATGGCAGACAGTTGGTGTCGAACCCCCCCACCTCTATTTAGGCTTGGTTTCTTTATTTTCACATAAATGGCCTCCTTAACACCTCTCTTGAACCAGTCACGTTCCTTCGCCAGTATGTTAACATTACAATCTTCAAAGGTATGTCTTATCCTTAAGATGCAGATACACGGCTGAGTCCTGACCCGAGGAATTGGCTCTTCTGTGCTGGGCCATACGTTGATGCAGTTGCTGTTTGGTCTCCCCCACATACAAATCAGAGCATTCTTCACTGCACTGCACTGCATATTGATGTCGCTTTTCTTGTGTTTGGTGTATTGCTTCGGATGTACCAATTGCTGCCTCAGTGTGTTGTTTGGTTTAAAGCAGACAGGGATACGATGTTTTTAGAAAATTCTTCTTAATTTTCAGAGACCCCTGCTACATATGGGATGACCATGTTCTTCCTCCTGTTTGCTTTCCCCTTCACTGTTGGTATTGTTGTTCTTTTCTTCCTTCTACTTCTTTTGACAAAGGCCCAGTCTGGATATCCACAAGTTTTAAGGGCTCCTCTGAGATGTTTATTTCTTTAGCCTTCGCCCTCTGGCTAGTGGGATGTTTCGGCTCTGTGTTGCAGGGTTCTGATGACCCCCAGCTTGTGATCTAAAGGGTGGTGGGAGTCAAACATCAAATACTGATCTGTGTGTGTTGGTTTTCTGTAAACCTTTACTTCCAGTTTACCATTTTCCTTAACTTCTACCAAGCAGTCCAAGAAAGCCAGTTTGTTGTTTTGTACCTCTTCCCTTGTGAATTTAATGTTTTGGTCCACCGCATTAATGTGTTCTGTGAAAGCTTGTACTTCCTTCTGGTGGATTTTAACCCAGGTGTCATCAACATATCTGAACCAGTGGCTGGGTGCTATGCCCTTAAAGGTATTAAGCGCCTGTGTTTCTACCCCTCCATGTAAAGGTTGGCCACAATAGGTGAAACTGGAGATCCCATAGCACATCCATGTTTTTGCTTATAGAACTTATCCCTGTATTTGAAATAGGTGGTATTCAGGCACAAGTCCAACAAGGAACACACCTGTTCTGGGCTGAGATCAGTTCTGCTGGTAAGAGTGCTGTCTTGGCACAGCCGTTTTCTCACCATGTCAACAGCCTCCTTGGTGGGTATACAAGTGAAGAGAGATGTCACATCATAGGACACCATAGTTTCTTCTGCACCGAGTACTATATCTATATAGTACAATGCTGTTTTGACACCTTACTCTGGGCGTTCCTATAACACCTGCCACTCTGTGTTAAAAACTTCTTAACTTTGTCTTTTTGCAGGGCCAGATGAAAGTC
Organism: Hymenochirus boettgeri; assembly: GCA_019447015.1. Taxonomy (NCBI): domain Eukaryota; kingdom Metazoa; phylum Chordata; class Amphibia; order Anura; family Pipidae; genus Hymenochirus; species Hymenochirus boettgeri. The sequence continues at coordinate 206,250,432 of CM033469.1, read as the reverse complement.
TAGGAAACTGAGTAGTAGGAGCCTGTCTGTGTGTAATCCGTACCTGCCACTTTCTGTTCCTCTGAGATGATTCTGCACATGGGGACATATGTCTTGATTCAATCTTAATTACTGAATTCTGAATGAGCCTGTAATAGTTAATATTTTGCACAGCTTTTCAAATCAGTGGCTCCACCCCCACTTATCTGGGTAAGCGATTGTTGCAGTTGTATAAGAAAGCATTAAAACCAATATAGTAGCACAATTATAATTAAAGGACAACTACAAAAAAAATTTAACTTTTTAAAAATGAAAAGTACCTAGGGCATGGAGATAGGATCAATTATCCTTAAGGAGTGACACTAGTTGGTGCACCCCAATTGGTATTGGTTGGTGGTTGGGTTCACATGTGGGCACAATTGTATGTACCAGTCACACTGTGGGCACAATTGTAACTTTTATGTACCAGTCCACACTGTGGGCAATCTTGATGTACCAGTCACAAAGAGCACACTTGTTATGTACCAGTGACACTTTGGGCACAAGTGTGTGTGTACAAGTCACGCAGTGGGAAAACTTGAATGTTCCTATTACACACATTGTTGCAAACTTGTATATGCCAGTCACACTTGTATGTACCAGTCACAATGTGGAAAACTTGTATGCACCAGTCATACTGTGGGCAAACTTGTATGTATCACACTGTAGGCAACCTTGTTGTATCACACTGTAGGCAACCTTGTATGTATCACAATGTGGCAACCATTGTAGGGCAGGCACACTGGGCACACTTGTATGTACCAGTACCCTGTGGGCAAACTTGTATTTACCAGTCTCTGCTTGGGGGCACTCTGTTGACACATGTATAACCACCCCCATGTGGCAAACTGTGGGCAACCTTGTATGGCCAGTCATAATATGGGCAACCTTGTATGCACCACTCACACTGTGGGCAAACTTGTATGTACCAGTCACGCTGTGGGCAAACTTGTATTTACCAGTCTCTTCTTGGGGGCACTCTGTTGACACATATATAACCACCCTCCATGTGGCATATGTCAGTTTGCTACATGGACAATGGCAATTTTTATGTACATTTACGCTATGGGCGCACTTGTATGGGGCACAATTGTATGTACCAGTCACACGTGGGCAAACTTGTATGTACCAGTCACCCTGTGGGCAAACTTGTATTACCAGTCTCGTTGGGGGCACTCTGTTTGACACATGTATAACCACCCTCCATGTGGCATATGTAAGTTTCACAGCCACTGTGAGGTCAGCAGACACTGTTAGGTCATCCCCAGTTCACTATACACTATTTGTCAGTCCTCCAGTTAACCAGCCACTGCAAGGTCAGTTGTTTAAGGCATTTTCTCCACCACCACCCCTTGGCACACCCCATCACACCAGCAAACCCCCTTGGAAAAACACCAGCACACATATCCGCCCCTCTGGCTCACCCAGCAACCCCAAACCCCATCTACCCTTGGCACACCACCAGCACACAAAGGACTGCCTCTTGGCACACCACTAGCACACACACACACCTTGGCAAACCACTAGCACACAACCCACGCACCCAGAACACCACCAGCACTCCCTAACACTACTTGGTAGGGGGAAATTGTTTAAGGCAAATCCCCCCACTCTACCTGACAACCACCAGCCACAAGCCCTCCACAATTGGCACGCCACCACCACACAACAACACGCCTGACACCCCACCAGCAAATCCCCCAAAGCTCCTTGGCATACTACCCGCACTCAAATCCCCACCCTTGCCAAACTTCTTTTCTTCTAATATTAAAGGATGTCCATGTGGTCCTCTAAAATGGTTATTGGTGAACAATGCGCCAGAGAGTTCATAGCACAGCCCATTAATACATTTTACATGTGATCAAATCTTCATTTAAGGACTGCTTCTCCAGTGAAAACAGCCCCAACTAATCTGTCAGTACAGTCAAGCCCTTTCATTCCCTTTACTAATTTACATTAACTGCCCACCAAGATGTCCCTTTATATATATAATATTCCAAAACAGCACAGCACATTCCTAAGAGGCCTTACCAGTGATTTGTAAAGAGGGAGAATATTTTTTCCCCTTGAATCTTTACCTCTCTTTATACAATATCTGCTAGCTCTAGCCAATTCTGCTAGGCACTGTTTGCTACAGCTACGTCTATTATCTCTCAAACCCACAAATATTTTTTAACAGAGATAACAGCTGTCATTTACTGACCTCAAGGTGGTAGTGATCAAACAGTTCCTGGCAAGCACCATTTTATCCTACATGAGCTGTTATTTTTCTCCTTGGCTCTGCCAACCTGATCGGAAAAAATAGATGTATGTTTTACCATGGCATGATAATTACTTGTTTTCTTCCTGTTGATTTAGTTACTATTTGTGTTTGAAATGGGTTACTCTAAGAGCCTGTTTTTTGACAGTTTTATGCAGATATGTGTGAAAACAAAATGTCAGAACTAGCACAGTTCTGCTGCTAGGAACCGAAACAAAGACTACAACGATGAAACCCATTCCTACTGTGAATGGAATCCTGGATATATTATTTACAGTACTATAGAGCATTTACTTTACAAAAATTATTTTGAAGCAACTTGACATTGTTACCAGTAATAGATCTTCTAATAGTGCTCCCAAACCTCTTAAGCTGGGTACACACAATTAACTACAAAGTGCCAATCCCGTTGGTACTATTGTGGATTTATCCCTATACTGTAGTATAGGGAGTTGGCTGTAATTGTTAGAGTGTGTGTGGCAGTTCCAAATGATCTCCATATACTAATATATACAATTTGTGATTGTGTGTAGCCACACTACAAGGAAAAAGCACTCCAGATTAACAAGTTCCCATGAATGTTGAGAGAGAGAGACATTGTGACACACATTGTACACATTGTGGTACAAGTAAATATGTAATAAAGGGTCCTAAATTTATAACTTGATCAATAAAAAGGAAATCAAAATTATGAGGCAATCTATGTATTTGCAATCTATGTATTAACCTGTCCGTGTGGCCTATCTACAAGGAGAAACCACACAGAAGGTTAAATCAAGGATCTCCCAACACAGGTCCTCCATTAACCTGAAACAAATGATTTTGCCAGTTTCTAGGCACTTTTTGTGTTGATGATCTCTGGTTTATGGAATTGGAAGTTATGGGGGGAGGGAGAAAAATATGGTTATAGACAATTAGCATTGACAAAACGAGAAACCTGGTGGAAAAAGTATATATATCCTAAAGACGTGACTATGACTTGCATTGTTTTATAGACACATTGATCTTTCTAAACTCATGACTAGCATACTGATTTTGATTGTGGTTAAAGATCATTTATTATGTCCTCCTGTCAATGCCTATGTATGTTTAGCTAGTTGTATCCTTGGGAACCCTGTTTTCTCTGATGGAAACATTTACCCTGCTATTTGTGTATATTATGGTCTATGATGTAACTTTCTATGTAGGGGTATATAAGGAATGTAAAATGGTGTATTAAAATGGTGGCTCACAGCTTGAGAAAGAGGCGGTTATGCACTCGAAATGTCGCTGTATGACGGGGTGAGCACTGAACTACACTAAAAAAGTTAAAAGATATGAGTGCGGACTCGTATTTATTTCTATTGATTAAGTGAGTAACCTGGCTGCTCACATGGCGATACGCACCCAAAGACTTTAACAAAAGGCTCTGTGTATGCGATTGCTACTGCTTTTTTAGATTTGTGTTTGCATATCCTTTATATTATATAAATATATTTATATCTTCATAGGAGATTGCATTGCATTTTTAGGAGATACCATGTGGTGGGGGTTAGGATATTACATATAGGAAAGGTGTTTATGTGTACTATCTCACTATTACCATTTAAATGACCATAATAAATGTATATAAAGTATAGCACTGACTTATATTAGGTACAACACACAAAATATACAACTACCCGTATATAAGCCGACCAAGTATAAGCCGATGTGGGTTAGTTTTTGCCTGAAAAATTAGAAAACACGATTAACTTGAGTATAAGGGTTGAAATTACGACTGCTGCTTTGATTCTGTATTGTTCAAGGGTTTAGTTGCCCTTTAAATGGACAGCAGAATTCCCATACAGTAGTCTATACAGTGAATATCCGTACTGGATTTGGCTATTACTGTATGGGGCTACTGTATGGGAATTTGCTGTCCATTTAAAGGGCAACTAAAGCCTCAAAACAATACAGAATCAGAAGGCAATATTTTTAACAATATATAGCATCCTCCTGTTTCTGTATAGTTGTTGAGGCATTAGTTGCCCTTTAAATGGACAGTAATCCCATACAGTAACCCGCAATTCCAAGGAACTCCAGATGTTGCTACTAAAGCATGCTGGGAGTTGTAGTTTCCAAACATCTTCAGTGGCAAGGAATTGGGGGTTACTGTATAGGATAACTGTCTTACCTGGGCAGTCTTCAATCCAGTTAAGTACTTCAGGATTGCTCATTGTGCCTTTCACTCAGAGGTAAATCCAGCTGCTGCACACTCCACAATCCTGCCACCACTACTTGGTGCTGGGAAGTGAGACAGGCTTCGAGTAATGACATCAGGCATAGACATGGATCGAGCGGCAGCCAGATTTCCATCTGAGGTGAGTTGACTAGAGTATAAGCCGAGGTTTGGTTTTCAGGCTTTTTTTTTAAAGCCTGAAAACCTCGGCTTATACTAGAGTATATACGGTATACAAAATACATAAACTTACTTACACAGCGAGATTCCTATTTTAATGTGGGATAGTCAAAATGGGAGTTAAACCACACCCTGTGACTTCTAATGGGTTTATGTGAATACTGAAAGCAAGTGGGAATGTCAGTATAACATCCAATGATGTGTTTTTTTAAAAAATGTGGGCAGTCATAGCCAATCCACAGGAAAGTATGTGTATTGTAATGGGCATATACACCAAGGCTCCTTATATATTACCTCCAGCCTGCAGGTGGTATCAGTGAGTAATAAAAGACAAGATATCCCTGCTTTTTAGGTAGGGAGAAAGTGAAAGTAGATAGAAGTGTGTGCTCCTGATGGGACTGATCTGTTTGGAGTGATCCCTTGCACAGTGTGATGTCCTGATTAAATGCAATAAAAGATCCTGTGTGTAAGATCCGTACCACACCTGTTGGAGGACAGATTATTGGACAGACAATTTACCTTATTGGATACAATCTCTGAGGCAAACAGATAACTCTACACCAACTTACAAGGACACACAATATACAGGCATGTCCAATATAAAAGTGGGCACCATAGGCAGGGAACACTTCATTACTGCACATGTTATGTGGGGAGGAAACTATTTATTCTCACTGTTTTCTCTGATATTTGTTCTCTGTATTAAGCTATCGAAGCTGCTTCTGAAAGTTTTGATTTAAATCCCCTATCCTTGTACCTGCAGATGAAATGCCCCAGTTGGACTCAGTAGCGCTACGAGGCCTAATTGCCAACCATATTTTTAAACCCGATCCATCTGATGGGGTAACTAGGGAGTGTACTGATTGGCTATAACAATTTGTATTGGCAGCTACTATTAATGGTTGGGATGAGGTGCTCGCTTGCAAGTCCTTACTCTTTTGCTTAGTGGTAAAGCAAGGCAGGTATACCAAGCATTTAATACTTAAATAAAAAGCAGTTATCATTTATTAAAAAGTGCTCAAAGATCTGTATGAAAGAGGATAAAAAGGATAATTCTTTGCATATCCCCACCATTTCTTTATGTAAACAGGGAATGAGAAATATTGTTTACATGTTAATTATAAGGGCAATGCTATTTTAATAGCATGGGGCTGTGATGTACCTTCTGTTATAAGAACGTTCTGTTTATTTTATACTCTGTGTAGCTTTTAGCTCCTTTAACCCCCTCACCTTAAGCTATACAGCTAATCAGTATCCTGTACTCCCAAGTCCTAACCCAATAGCAACTGTAAACTAGAACTGCTGTAGCAATTACTAATAAGCATGAATTATAGCATGTTCTTCTGGATACCGTTACATGTCAAGTTACATGTCACCCAACGGTGCAGTTTGTTTGAACTGCACATTGTGGCGAGATGTCTGTGGGTCAGACCTGCAGGTTTATCACACTGGATTCTAGCTGGCAGGAAGAGATGCAATAGTAAAGAGAGGGCAAGTTTGGTAAGGTTCATGACTCCTACTGCTGAAATGACCTAATAATTCCTTCCCCTAGGCCAATAGTGTAATAGCTATGGATGGTGAGAGAGGAAGAGGGATCACTTGCAAATTCAAGCCCTTGGGTAGGAATCGCTAAAGCACGAAAAATGGCTTTATTCTAGGATGTATGAAAATAATTTCCAGCATTCTGTGCAGCCAGAGAATGTTGGAGATATAGTTTTAAAAAGTGAAAAGTTCAACACCCCATGATTATTGGGCTGTATTGCATCATATATATATTCATTAGCCAAGGACATAAGGAGAAATACAGCGAACAGCGAACGATGGGAGTTGAGTTTTTAAAACATGAAAGGTTAGTGACAAATACATGTTTATATGTTACATTATTAGGGCAAAGCTATTATAATAACATGAGGCTGTGATGTACCTCTGTTATAAGAAGGCTCTATTTCATTTATAGTCGTGGGGAGCATTTAGCACCTTTAGCTAATAAGTATAACGCAGCATGTTTATCTGGATCCGTTTATGTCTCACCCAAGGAGTTGTTTAGTTTGAACCACACAGTGTGGCAGGATTGCCTGGGTCTATTCTCAGAATGCAGGATTTATCCTATTGGTTCCCCTGGATGCTGGTGAATGTCTAAGTAACAGTTTAAAATATACTAATGTAAATATTCTATATCCACACATAGCAAAATATATATGTCCAGAACTCTTTGAATATATATAAATACATCATCATGAGGTAGACAACAGTAACAATAGTAATTAAGGTTGAATAAAGACATACGTCCATCAAGTCCAAATATTACCCTCTTATATAATATTTTTTTTAACCCTACCTAACAGTTGATCCAGAGGAAGGCAAAAAAAAAAAGCTAAAAAGGGGGGGGGAAATTCCTCCTGACTCCAAACGACATCGGAAAAACGGAATATAACAGCGACGTTTCAGTAATATCCACTACCTTCTCATGCCATACTAAAATGATTTCTCTGTATCCACACATAGCATAATATATATAATATATATATATAATAATATATAGCAACTATACATCACACACAAGTTTCAATTGAACTGCTGTTTTGCACTATGCACTCTTTTAATTAATAAAGCTGGTTGTTCGATTGAAACTTGTGTATATTGGAATTTTATCAGCTGCACCAGGCACATAACGCTGCAGACTGTGCGCACACTAATACAAGGTTATATGTTTATTTTACACAAAAGGTCGAACACGATCCACGGAGCACTCCTAGATTTTTTTGAAGAGACCAAAGCCAATAGATTTGGGCCGTCATCAGGATATGTCCTACATTGTAGCATGAAAATTCACGCCTTTTAAATTAAGGCATTACTCCACACTCATTTTCTTCCAGGTTCCCAGGATGCAGTAAATCACATTAAACCAACACTGTATCATGGGAATCAAAAAGAGGTTGTTTTACATTTTTCAGTTAATCTTTATGTTGGAAAATTTATAAAATACCAGCATGACTGGCATACATATGGTAAATATGCAATGTCTGCACAGCATACAAGACACATTTGAGAAAATGCTGAATAAGTAGTATTTTGAAGTATTCCATGTTCATAACATTCAATGTGTGTGTGCTACATAACTTATGTGCTCATGAAAACAAAATCTGTATTCCCTGCACTGTTTCTAAGTAGCCAGGGTAAATGATGTTCAATAGACATCAATTCAAAATGTTGCAGATAGTTGTCAAGCTCGAAATTTCCTAGTCCGGTTGCGGAGGAATAAACCTATTAATTTTAATATGTGCCATCTGGAAAATGTAGATTTAATTGGCTTACACTGTAGATATTTATAAAGATTAAATTAAATATAAACTATATTGTAATAGAATTTGAAAATATGCAATTTTAAATTCTTTAACAATATACAATGAATAGTGTAGAAAAGAGTCCTTTGTTAAAAGCACAGGGTGTGCAACAACAGAATTTACTTTACCAAGTTAACTTGGTAAATTCAATGTTTGAGAAAACCAGTAACTCAGATCAATTATTTAAAGGGCATCTATAGTGAAATTTGTACATTGCTCCAATCCAGACATAAAAAAAGGTTAGTGTATTATACCTTTAGCCACCTTCCTCGTGGATTCGTGTTTGCACTGTCTGATTTAATGCAGAGCTTCCCACTCCCCCTCCCTCTTTTGTCATCCCCCGTTCAAATAGTCCAGCTGTAAATTAAGCCTGTGGAAACAAGCTGCAAGCAATACGCATTAATCCTCCTTACACAACATATCACACCTTTGAAACAAAAAAAACCTCAGTATGTAAGCCTGTAGAAAGCAACATATCTCTGTTGTTCTGGTTGAGTTAGGAGAGACCTCTGAGTCCTGCCTTATCACTGCAGACCGATCGCCTTTGACAGGCAATAAATTGGTGTGGAAGCTTGGGGAGGAGGGGGACTTCTCCTTCCCTTTTTAACACAGTATTTACCAACATTTTTGAGCAGGAAGGAGTCATTGAGAAACTTGCTGTAAAACTTGTGTAAGCCAACACACTATACCGGCATGCTGTTAGGGGATTTGATTGACAGCTCAAGCAGGAGTGGTGTATTGAGATCTTCACTTCTTTTAACTTGTATATCTTAGGACAGAGGAGGAAACTAGAGAGAAAATAAAGGTCTCTGGGGGTTGGGGGGATTATAGAACACATAGAAATAAACAAAAATAAAATTTAATTTTCCTACTTGATAGATGCCTTTTAAGGGTAACTCCACTCAGAAAAACTTTTCAAAAATGGATTGTACAATTCAGAGGGAGATATGATAAGCTGCCATCTCCCAATTCAATTTACAAGATGAGATCTGCCTGTGCTACTTACAGGATCCTGCAAGCCCTGTCTCCCCTGCTGGCTCTCTGGTTTTGCATTTAGCTTGTGGAAATGCTGTTAAAAACCTTTTTAAAGATTGTGGGGCATATCTATAAAACGATCGCTATTTTTGCCATTTCGCTATCGCAGGACATCGCAATGACAAATATTTTCGCCTTATTTAAAAGTGATGTGTTTTCGCTTTGTGGAAAGGATAGCTGATGCGATGTGTAGCGATAGTTTTCGCATTATTCATTGCATTAAGTGTGGTATCACTGCGAAAAGAGAGATTGCTCTCTAATGTAATTTCAGAGCTATTTATGTCACTTTTTTATTTAAAGCCATTTATAAATAGATGAATTTTCTCCTTTTTGCCCCTTTCTCCATTTGTTGCATATTTTTTTGCAGGTTTACCAGAATTTTCGCCAAACACTTAATACTGGAATGTTCCATTACATGACTATTCTTTACACAGCACTATGGTATGTTCCCATATTACTGTAAATGGTTTGGTAATTAGCTGCAGTTTGCTAAAAATAAGCAATACTAAAAAAACGTGTCCTATTAATAAAATAGAGAAAATTCACCTTTTCAGTTTTACACTATCATCCTAGTAAAATAGAGAAAATTCGCCTTTTGAGTTTTCACTATGGTATTTACTATGTTCCTATAATAAATTGGAGAAAATTCGCCTTTTGAGTTGTACACTATTTATCATCCATCCTATTAATGAAAAGAGAAAATTCGACTTTGAGTTTTATACTATTATATATTTGGCTAAAAAAACACCAACAGGGTTATTCAAAAAGTTCTATTGTTTAAAATGGTGGCTAACTTTGCCCCAACCAATCAGATGTAAGCTTACAAATGTTAAATAACGATCTGATTGGTTGGGGCAAAATTTGCACTATTTTAAACGATAAGAAATTTTATTGAATCTCCCTGCAAATGTGTTTGCTATTTTTAAATAAGAAAGATAGGTGTTCAGTGGTATTAACCAATTTAATACTACTTTGAAAAACCACCAGGGAGTATTTCCTATTTACTATCATATGTGCTGAGCTTTTTCAGCGGGACCCATTGGCAGACTAAATAAATGGCCACTTCTGCATTTTCACCACCTTAGACTGGCAAATTGGAAATGGCTGAACTTAACGCAAAAATACACTCATATGCTTGAGCGGTTACCGCAGCGATGTATGGCGAAAAAACGAAAAATGAAAAGCAACTGCTTTATAAATAGCGAAAAGTCCAAATTTGGCGAAAAGGCTGTGTTAAAGAAGGTGAAAAGTTTAACAAAACTTTATAAATATGCCCATAGCTTTCCTTAAAAGCTCCATGGAAACATTGTAAAATACCCAGAAGTCTATTTTTGAAAAGTTGTGGTGGAGTTACCCTTTAAAAGATAATTATTGGTACTTCCACACCCCCCATCCCTCTAGATTCCATCTTCGCTGCCTGGTGCCCTACCTATAAAACATTTTTCTGTAGTGTAGGGAACCCTAGCCCACCCAACGCCAAGTTCGTTTTCTTAAAAAAAGCAGTAGAAATGTACTTACATTGTTCATTCCCCTGGACTCATGTCCACCCCCAAAATAATTTTTAACCCACTGCTGGCTTCTCTGTGTAGAGTTAAAAAAATCCTTACCTTATTTCTCTGCTACAAATGGTTGTCCTGCAGTGCGTATCCAAAGTCCAGGAAATGTAAAAGTAGGAGCTTCTCAGTGTGAAAGTTTCTGCACCCTCCCTCCCACGTCTCTTTACTTACATTTCTAAAACATACCAATTTCTGTAGTGTAGCCACACAGCTCCCAATCCTAACTGCTTTTTTTATATTAAAAGAAGCCCCCAAAATTTTACTTACATGACCACGTGCCTCTCAGCCAATCACAGACACAGCTGTTTGTCCGACACCACTTATGACACTTTGTACAAGGAAGTACCATTAGAGGCAGTGGCTGCGGGAACAAAGGTATGTAAGTAAAAATTGAGCATTTTTTTAAAATATTAAACCATGCGGCTAGTGTTAGATGGGGGGGGTGGCTACACTAGAGAAAAATGTTATGTTTTAGGTAGACATACCCTTTGAGTTTGAAAGAGGTTATTTGAAATGACATTTCTCATTTAATACACTGCTCTTCTTTTTTATTTATACGTGCTTATGGGCATTGCTTCACTCTCCCAGCCAAAAAGAACTGCTATGTTAGGATAGATTGGCGTCCTGCCTGCATAGTTCAGCACATACCAATCATCACAGGAGAAAGTGTTGTCCTTATCGAGACACTAGAGAACAGGGAAAAGAGCATGGAAGAAAATGCTGCGCAGGACCGAGGTGAGGCAAAAAAAGACAAAACTCTATTATTTAAAAATCATTATTATATTAAAATGTGTAGTTAATCTTATATAAAGGGTGGTGTTCTTATTACATGCTTTTAACTTAAAATACCAGGTAGCTATTTAGCTTAATGTAAGGTGGGCATTATGCTATAGAATACCATTGCCTACAAAATCTAAGAAACAAGGAGCAATTCCCCACTCCAGGTTTGCCAGAGAAATAGGCTGAGACATGCAAGTTTCTATTATGTCCTATGGCTAATGCATGTGTGCAAGTGTCTGCAAGTCAGATGAATTTCTTTATCCATAGGCTGTATTGCATGTTAACATGCCAGTGGTTATGGACACATGCATTAGCCACAGGACATAATGGAAGAAACTAACTTTACTTAGATACAAAAACAGGAATAGTAATAAGTGCAATACTTAAAAGAGACAACAGAGGGCATACCACACATAATGCTCTATATATCTCATAACAGCATGTCTACCCATTTCTGGAAGTGAGAAATTACTCCTTGTTTCTTAGATTTTGTCCAATGCTATTATATTGCACAAGGCTGCAAAGTAGCTTCTGTTTTAAAAAGGCTCTACTTTATTTATGCTTTTAAATGTGAATGTTATTAAGAATAAACGTTCTGAATTAAAAAAAAATGGGGAAGGTTTTAACATTTAGCTGTACCCACTTAAAAAAAGTCATTTTAATCTTACTTGGTAATTTATTATTAACAATGTTAAACCCAAATATGGAAACATCAAAAAGGTAGGAAAATCCTGCACACCTCTAACACACGCTTAGAGAATGTACATTTTTCGATAAAATGCTGGGTGCCACCAGAGCTGTTGCCAACAGAGGCTGGAATACAAGAAGATATCAATATTCAGTTACAAAAGATGCTCTGAACTACCTGACCCGGTCCCTCGCCATTCCTACTTTGCCAATGCTGCTGACAGCTGCCCACTTCTGGTGTGTGGTTGTCAGTTAAGGCCTGGCCCGATCACCTGGACAGCTGCAACCAGGAAGTAAAGCGACTGTTGGCGCAGAAGTCCCCTGCTCCGGTTTTGCTCGAAACAGGAGCAGGAGGTGGCACGTAGGACAGCGAGGGACCGGGTCAGTTAAGAAAGTTCAGGAGCGTCTTTGGAAATAGTGAATATTGCGAAAAATGGATTGGGGGGGGGGGGTAGGTAATCTACATTTCTGAAACAAAGGTTTTTTTGAGTGGACTGCCCTTTAAATGTATCAACACAAGAGTGGTTGTTGCAATTCCTGTCATATTCTTGAGGTCGAGGAACCCCAAGCAACCTATAAGGAACCTAAGGGTCCCTGAGAAAATACTGGCCCCCTATTCTAAGAAAAAGAATATTCAATATATATGCCAATTCCATTATGATTGGAATAGGAGTCAATTAAAAAGGTTCAGTAGACATCAAATACTGTATTTATTACGGACTTACAGATCAGAAACATGCTTTTGCCAGATCAATGTGAAAATCACGGGACCACATATTGCACACTTGTATGTACCAGTCACACTGTGGGCACACTTGTATGTACCAGTCACACTGTGGGCACAATTGTATGTACCAGTCACACTGTGGGCACAATTGTATGTACCAGTCACACTGTGGGCAATCTTGTATGTACCAGTCACAAAGAGCACACTTGTTATGTACCAGTGACACTTTGGGCACAAGTGTGTGTACAAGTCACGCAGTGGGAAAACTTGAATGTTCCTATTACACACATTGTGCAACCTTGTATATGCCAGTCACACTTGTATGTACCAGTCACAATGTGGGAAAACTTGTATGCACCAGTCACACTGTGGGCAAACTTGTATGTATCACACTGTAGGCAACCTTGTATGTGCCAGGCACACTGGGCACACTTGTATGTACCAGTCACCCTGTGGGCAAACTTGTATTTACCAGTCTCTGCTTGGGGGCACTCTGTTTGACACATGTATAACCACCCTCCATGTGGCATATGTAAGTTTCACAGCCACTGTGAGGTCAGCAGACACTGTTAGGTCATCCCTCCAGTTCACTATACACTATTTTGTCAGTCCTCCAGTTAACCAGCCACTGCAAGGTCAGTTGTTTAAGGCATTTTCTCCACCACCACCCCTTGGCACACCCCCATCACACCAGCAAACCCCCTTGGAAAACAACCAGCACACATATCCGCCCCTCTGGCTCACCAGCAACCCCAAACCCCATCTACCCTTGGCACACCACCAGCACACAAAGGACTTGCCTCTTGGCACACCACTAGCACACACACACACCTTGGCAAACCACTAGCACACAACCCACGCACCCAGAACACCACCAGCACTCCCTACACTACTTGGTAGGGGGAAATTGTTTAAGGCAAATCCCCCCACTCTACCTGACAAACCACCAGCCACAAGCCCTCCACAATTGGCACGCTACCACCACACAACAACCACGCCTGACACCCCACCAGCAAATCCCCCCAAAGCTCCTTGGCATACTACCAGCACACAAATCCCCACCCTTGCCAAACTTCTTTTCTTCTAATATTAAAGGATGTCCATGTGTCCTCTAAAATGGTCTATTGGTGAACAATGCGCCAGAGAGTTCATAGCACAGCCCATTAATACATTTCTATAGTGATCAAATTTTCATTTAAGGACTGCTTCTCCAGTGAAAACAGCCCCAACTAATCTGTCAGTACAGTCAAGCCCTTTCATTCCCTTTACTAATTTACATTAACTGCCCACCAAGATGTCCCTTTATATATATAATATTCCAAAACAGCACAGCACATTCCTAATGAGGCCTTACCAGTGATTTGTAAAGAGGGAGAATATTTTTTCCCCTTGAATCTTTACCTCTCTTTATACAATATCTTGCTAGCTCTAGCCAATTCTGCTAGGCACTGTTTGCTACAGCTACGTCTATTATCTACTCAAACCCACAAATATTTTTTCAACAGAGATAACAGCTGTCATTTTACTGACCTCAAGGTGGTAGTGATCAAACAGTTCCTGGCAAGCACCATTTTATCCTACATGAGCTGTTATCTTTTCTCCTTGGCTCTGCCAACCTGATCGGAAAAAATAGATGTATGTTTTACCAATGGCATGATAATTACTTGTTTTCTTCCTGTTGATTTAGTTACTATTTGTGTTTGAAATGGGTTACTCTAAGAGCCTGTTTTTTGACAGTTTTATGCAGATATGTGTGAAAACAAAATGTCAGAACTAGCACAGTTCTGCTGCTAGGAACCGAAACAAAGACTACAACGATGAAACCCATTCCTACTGTGAATGGAATCCTGGATAATTATTTACAGTACTATAGAGCATTCTACTTTACAAAAAATTATTTTGAAGCAACTTGACATTGTTACCAGTAATAGATCTTCTAATAGTGCTCCCAAACCTCTTAAGCTGGGTACACACATTAACTACAAAGTGCCAATCCCGTTGGTACTATTGTGGATTTATCCCTATACTGTAGTATAGGGAGTTGGCTGTAATTGTTAGAGTGTGTGGCAGTTCCAAATGATCTCCCTATACTTAATATATACAATTTGTGATTGTGTGTAGCCACACTACAAGGAAAAAGCACTCCAGATTAACAAGTTCCCATGAATGTTGAGAGAGAGACAATTGTGACACACATTGTACACATTGTGTACAATGTAAATATGTAATAAAGGGTCCTAAATTTATAAACTTGATCAATAAAAAGGAAATCAAAATTATGAGGCAATCTATGTATTTGCAATCTATGTATTAACCTGTCCGTGTGGCCTATTATACATAGGAGAAACCACACAGAAGGTTAAATCAAGGATCTCCCAACACAGGTCCTCCATTAACCTGAAACAAATGATTTTGCCAGTTTCTAGGCACTTTTTGTGTTGATGATCTCTGGTTTATGGAATTGGAAGTTGTGGTGGGAGGGAGAAAAATATGGTTATAGACAATTAGCATTGACAAAACGAGAAACCTGGTGGATAAAGTATCTTAATACGTTATATCCTAAAGACGTGACTATGACTTGCATTTGTTTTTATAGACACATTGATCTTTCTAAACTCATTGACTAGCATACTGATTTTGATTGTGTTAAAGATCATTTATTATGTCCTCCTGTCAATGCCTATGTATGTTTAGCTAGTCTGTATCCTTGGGAACCCTGTTTTCTCTGATGGAAACATTTACCCTGCTATTTGTGTATATTATGGTCTATGATGTAACTTTCTATGTAGGGGTATATAAAGAATGTAAAACGGTGATTAAAATGGTGGCTCACAGCTTGAGAAAGAGGCGGTTATGCACTCGAAATGTCGCTGTATGACGGGTGAGCACTGAACTACACTAAAAACCTGTTAAAAGATGAGTGCGACTCGTTATTTATTTCTATTGATTAAGTGAGTAACCTGGCTGCTCACATGGCGATACGCACCCAAAGACATTAACAAAAGGCTCTGTGTATGCGATTGCTACTGCTTTTTTAGACTTTGTGTTTGCATATCCTTTATATTATATAAATATATTTATATCTTCATAGGAGATTGCATTGCGTTTTTAGGAGATACCAATGTGGTGGGGGGTTAGGATATTACATATAGGAAAGGTGTTTATGTGTACTCTCTCACTATTACCATTTAAATGACCATAAATAAATGTATATAAAGTATAGCACTGACTTATATTAGGTACAACACAAAATATACAACTTACCCATATATAAACCGACCCAAGTATAAGCCGAGGTACCTGTTTTTGCCTGAAAAATTAGAAAACACGATTAACTTGAGTATAAGCTGAGGGTTGAAATTACGACTGCTGCTTTGATTCTGTATTGTTCTAAGGGTTTAGTTGCCCTTTAAATGGACAGCAGAATTCCCATACAGTAGTCTCATACAGTAATATCCGTACTGGATTTGGCTATTACTGTATGGGGCTACTGTATGGGAATTCTGCTGTCCATTTAAAGGGCAACTAAAGCCTCAAAACAATACAGAATCAGAAGGCAATATTTTTAACAATATACCGTATATACTCGAGTATAAGTCGAATTTTTCAGGCTTTAAAATTAGCCTGAAAACCTAACCTCGACTTATACTCGGGTCAAGTCGAAATTTAGATCCAAATTCTGCAATTGCAGATAGTAACCAGTAGGTGGCTGTGTTAACCTGCATAGAGTGTAACAGGAGCTGATCTGCCTTTACACTTCCTGCTTCCTGTAGTCTGGCTGCTGGACTCACTCAGAAATGTCACTGCTCATCTGTATGCTGTAAATCTGATGGGTTTCTTCAGTTTGGGGCAAAAAACAGCTGCTAGTGCAGTGCAAATGACAGCTTGAAACTACAACTCTCAGGTGACATTTTTAATTATATGGGGTCAAAGAGTCCTTTACTATATGGGGTCAGAGGGTCCTTTACTATATGGGGGTCAGAGGGCCCTTTACTATATGGGGGTCAGAGTTCCCTTTACTATATGGGGTCAGAGGGCCCTTTACTATATGGGGGTCAGGAGAATTGTAAATGATGGTATGTTTAATTAAAAGTTTACTGAACCTTGCCACTCCACATGTTTAGAAACTGAAACTCCCAGCAACAAAGCATGCTGGGAGTTGTAGTTTTCAAATATCTGGAGTACCAAGGAATTGGATTTGGCTATTACTGTATGGGATTCATGTATGGGAATCCTGCTGTCCATTTAAAGGGCAACTAAAGCCTAAAAACAACACAGAATCAGAGGGCTGTAGTAGTGATAATTTCTACCCTCGACTTATACTCAAGTCAATCAGTTTTTACAAATTTTTCAGGTAAAAATAGGTACCTCGACTTATACTCGGATCGACTTATACTCGAGTATATACGGTATAGCATCCTCCTGATTCTGTATAGTTTTGAGGCATTAGTTGCCCTTTAAATGGACAGTAATCCCATACAGTAACCCGCAATTCCAAGGAACTCCAGATTTTTGGAAACTACAACTCCCAGCATGCTTTAGTAGCAAACATCTTCAGTGGCAAGGAATTGGGGGTTACTGTATAGGATAACTGTCCTTACCTGGGCAGTCTTCAATCCAGGTTAAGTACTTCAGGATTGCTCATTGTGCCTTTCACCTCAGAGGTAAATCCAGCTGCTGCACGCTCCACATCTCCTGCCTGACACCACTACTTGGTGCTGGGAAGTGAGACAGGCTTCGAGTAATGACATCAGGCGTAGACATGGATCGAGCGGCAGCCAGATTTCCCTCTGAGGTGAGTGACTAGAGTATAAGCCGAGGTTTGGTTTTCAGGCTTTTTTTTAAAGCCTGAAAACCTCGGCTTATACTAGAGTATATACGGTATACAAAATACATAAACTTACTTACACAGCCGAGATTCCTATTTTAATGTGGGATAGTCAAAATGGGAGGTTAAACCACACCCCTGTGACTTCTAAGGGGTCTTTATGTGAATACTGAAAGCAAGTGGGAATGTCAGTATAACATCCAATGATGTGTTTTTTTAAAACATGTGGCAGTCATAGCCAATCCACAGGAAGTTATGTGTATTGTAATGGGCATATACACCAAGGCTCCTTATATATTACCTCCAGCCTGCAGGTGGTATCAGTGAGTAATAAAAGACAAGACATCCCTGCTTTTTATGGCTAGGAGAAAGTGAAAGTAGATAGAAGTGTGTGCTCCTGATGGGACTGATCTGTTTGGAGTGATCCCTTGCACAGTGTGATGTCCTGATTAAATGCAATACAAGATCCTGTGTGTAAGATCCTGTTACCACCTGTTAGGAGGACAGATTATTGGACAGACAATTTACCTTATTGGATACAATCTCTGAGGCAACAGATAACTCTACACCAACTTACAAGGACACACAATATACAGGCATGTCCAATATTAAAAGTGGGGCACCATAGGCAGGGACCACTTCATTACTGCACATGTTATGTGGGGAAACTATTTATTCTCACTGTTTTCTCTGTATATTTGTTCTCTGTATTAAGCTATCGAAGCTGCTTCTGAAAGTTTTGATTTAAATCCTCCTATCCTTGTACCTACAGATGAAATGCCCCAGTTGGACTCAGTAGCTCTACGAGGCCTAATTGCCAACCATATTTTTAAACCTGATCCATCTGATGGGGTAACTAGGGAGTGTACTGATTGGCTATAACAATTTGTATTGGCAGCTACTATTAATGGTTGGGATGAAGGTGCTCGCTTGCAAGTCCTTAGCCTTTTGCTTAGTGGTAAAGCAAGGCAGGTATACCAAGCATTTAATACTTAAATAAAAAGCAGTTATCATTTATTAAAAAGTGCTCAACTAGATCTGTATGAAAGAGGATAAAAAGGATAATTCTTTGCATATCCCCACCCATTTCTTTATGTAAACAGGGAATGAGAAATATTTGTTTACATGTTATATTATAAGGGCAATGCTATTTTAATAGCATGGGGCTGTGATGTACCTTCTGTTATAAGAAGGTTCTGTTTTATTTTATACTCTGTGTAGCTTTTAGCTCCTTTAACCACCTCACCTTAAGCTATACAGCTAATCAGTATCCTGTACTCCCAAGTCCTAACTCAATAGCAACTGTAAATCTAGAACTTGCTGTAGCAATTACTAATAAGCATGAATTATAGCATGTTCATCTGGATACCGTTTAGAGTCACATGTCACCCAACGGTGCAGTTTAGTTTGAACTGCACATTGTGGCGAGATTGTCTGGGTCAGACCTGCAGGTTTATCACACTTGGATTCTAGCTGGCAGGAAGATGCAATAGTAAAGAGAGGGCAAGTTTGGTAAGGTTCATGACTCCTACTGCCTGAAATGACCTAAATAATCCTTCCCTAGGCCAATAGTGTAATAGCTATGGATGTAAGAGTAGGGAAGAGGGATCACTTGCAAATTCAAGCCCTTGGGTAGGAATCGCTAAAGCACGAAAAATGGCTTTATTCTAGGATGTATGAAAAAAAATTCCAGCATTCTGTGCAGCCAGAGAATGTTGTGAGATATAGTTTTTAAACAAGTGAAAAGTTCAACACCCATGCTGTTATTGGGCTGTATTGCATCTATATATATTCATTAGCCAATGGACATAAAGGAGAAACGAACAGCGAACAATGGGAGTTGTAGTTTTTAAAACATGTGAAAGGTTAGTGACAAATACATGTTTATATGTTACATTATTAGGGCAATGCTATTATAATAACATGAGGCTGTGATGTACCTTCTGTTATAAGAAGGCTCTATTTCATTTTATAGTCTGTGGGGAGCATTTAGCACCTTTAGCTAATAAGTATAAATGCAGCATGTTTATCTGGATCCTGTTTAGTGTCTCACCCAATGGAGTTGTTTAGTTTGAACCACACAGTGTGGCAGGATTGCCTGGGTCTATTCTCAGAACTGCAGGATTATCCTATTTGGTTCCCCTGGATGCTGGTGAATGTCTAAGTAACAGTTTAAAATATACTAATGTAAATATTCTATATCCACACATAGCAAAATATATATTGTCCAGAACTCTTTGAATATTATATAAAATACATCATCATGAGGTAGACAACAGTAACATAGTAATTAAGGTTGAATAAAGACATACGTCCATCAAGTCCAAACTATTCACCCTCTTTATATATATTTTTTTTTAACCCTACCTAACAGTTGATCCAGAGGAAGGCAAAAAAAAACAGCTAAAAGGGGGGGGGGGAAATTCCTTCCTGACTCCAAACGGCAATCGGAATAACGGAATAGAACAGGCGACGTTTCAGTAATATCCACTACCTTTCTCATGCCATACTAAAATGATTTCCTCTGTATCCACACATAGCTATATATATATATATATATATATATATATATATATATATATATATATATACACATACACATATACATGCACACACAAGTTTCAATTGAACTGCTGTTTTGCACTATGCACTCTTTATAATTAATAAAGAACTTTAGGAAGACCTGTTTGAGCGCTGGTGTTCGATTGAAACTTGTGTATATTTGAATTTTATCAGCTGCACCAGGCACATAACGCTGCAGACTGTGCGCACACTAATACAAGGTATGTTTATTTATACACAAACAGGTCGAACACGATCCACGGAGCACTCCTAGATTTTTTTGAAGAGACCAAAGCCATCTTAGATCCGTCATCAGGATATGTCCTACATTGTAGCATGAAAATTCACGCCTTTTAAATTAAGGCATTACCTCCACACTCATTTTCTTTCAGGTTCCCAGGATGCAGTAAATCACATTAAACTAACACTGTATCATGGGAATCCAAAAAGAGGTTTTACATTTTTCAGTTAATCTTTATGTTGGAAAATTTATAAAATACCAGCATGACTGGCATATATATGGTAAATATGCAATGTCTGCACAGCATACAAGACACATTTGAGAAAATGCTGAATAAGTAGAATTTTTGAAGTATTCCACTTTGTTATAACATTCAATGTGGGTGTGCTACATAACTTATGTGCTCATGAAAACAAACATTTCTGTATTCCCTGCACTGTTTCTAAGTAGCCAGGGTAAATGATGTTCAATTCAAAATGTTGCAGATAGTTGTCAAGCTCGAAATTTCCTAGTCCCGGTTTGCAGGAATAAACCTATTAATTTTAATATGTGCCATCTGGAAAATGTAGATTTAATTGGCTTACACTGTAGATATTTAATAAAGATTAAATTAAACATAAACATATATTGTAATAGAATTTGAAAATATGCAATTTTAAATTCTTTAACAATATACAATGAATAGTGTAGAAAAAGAGTCCTTTGTTAAAAGCACCAAGTCTAACTTGGTAAATTCAATGTTTGTTCCATTTTGTTGCATATTTTTTTTGCAGTTTTACCAGAATTTTCGCCAAACACCTTTACTTACTGGAATGTTCCATTAACATGACTATTTCTTACACAGCACTATGGTATGTTCCCATATTACTGTAACTGGTTTGGTAATTAGCTGCAGTTTGCTAAAAATAAGCAATACTAAAAAAACGTGTCCTATTAATACCGTATATACTTGAGTATAAGTCGAATTTTTCAGGCTTTAAAATTAGCCTGAAAACCTAACCTCGACTTATACTCGAGTCAAGTCCTAATTTAGATCAAAATTCTGCAATTACAGATAGTAACCAGTAGGTGGCGCTGTGTTAACCTGTATAGAAAGTTACAGGAGCTGATCTGCCATTACACTTCCTGCTTCCTGTATTCTGCCTGTTGGACTCACTCAGCAGTGTCACTGGATGACAATGACAGCTTAAAACTACAACTCACTCAGGTGACATTTTTAACTATTGGGGTCAGAGAATCCTTTACTATATGGGGGTCAGATTTCCCTTTACTATATGGGGGTCAGAGTTCCCTTTACTATATGGGGGTCAGAGTTCCCTTTACTATATGGGGGTCAGAGTTCCCTTTACTATATGGGGGTCAGGAGAATTGTAAATGATGGTAAGCTTAATTAAAGTTTACTGAACCTTGCCACTCCACATGTTTAGAAACTGAAACTCCCAGCAACAAAGCATGCTGGGAGTTGTAGTTTCCAAACATCTGGAGTGCCAAAGAATTGGAAGTTACTGGTACTGGATTTGGCTATTACTGTATGGGATTCATGTATGGGAATTCTGCTGTCCATTTAAAGGGCAACTAAAGCCTAAAAACAATACAGAATCAGAAGGCAGTAGTGGTGATAATTTCTACCCTCGACTTATACTCGAGTCAATCAGTTTTACAGATTTTTCAGGTAAAAATAGGTACCTCGACTTATACTCGGATCGACTTATACTCAAGTATATACGGTAAAATAGAGAAAATTCACCTTTTCAGTTTTACACTATCATCCTAGTAAAATAGAGAAAATTCGCCTTTTGAGTTTTACACTATGGTATTTACTATGTCCTATTAATAAAATTGAGAAAATTCGCCTTTTGAGTTTTACACTATTTATCATCCATCCTATTAATGAAACAGAGAAAATTCGACTTTTGAGTTTTATACTATTTATATATTTGGCTAAAAAAAACACCAACAGGGTTATTCAATAAAAGTTCTTATTGTTTAAAATGGTGCTAACTTTGCCCCAACCAATCAGATGTAAGCTTACAAATGTTAAATAAGATCTGATTGGTTGGGGCAAAATTTGCACTATTTTAAACGATAAGAACTTTTATTGAATCTCCCTGCAAATGTGTTTGGCTATTTTTAAATAAGAAAGATAGGTGTTCAGTGTGTATTAACCAATTTAATACTACTTTGAAAAACCACCAGGGAGTATTTCCTATTTACTATCATATGTGCTGAGCTTTTTCAGCGGACCCATTGGCAGACTAAATAAATGGCCACTTCTGCATTTTCACCACCTTAGACTTGGCAAATTGGAATGGCTGAACTTAACGCAAAAATACACATTTCGCCATTTTATAA
Source organism: Hymenochirus boettgeri (assembly GCA_019447015.1). Lineage (NCBI taxonomy): Eukaryota > Metazoa > Chordata > Amphibia > Anura > Pipidae > Hymenochirus > Hymenochirus boettgeri. Next base: position 206,227,662 of record CM033469.1, on the reverse strand, counting down.
ATATGCTTGAGCGGTTACTGCAGCGATGTATGGCGAAAAACGAAAAATGAAAAGCAACTGCTTTATAAATAGCGAAAAGTCCAAATTTGGCGAAAAGGCTGTGTTAAAGAAGGTGAAAAGTTTAACAAACCTTTATAAATATGCCCCATAGCTTTCCTAAAAGCTTCCATGGAAACATTGTAAATACCCAGAAGTCTATTTTTGAAAAGTTGTTTTTCTGGGTGGAGTTACCCTTTAAAAGATAATTATTTGGTACTTCCCACACCCCCCATCCCTCTAGATCCATCTTCGCTGCCTGGTGCCCTACCTATAAAACATTTTTCTGTAGTGTAGGGAACCCTAGCCCACCCCCAAACGCCAAGTTCGTTTCTTAAAAAAAGCAGCAGAAATGTACTTACATTGCTTCATTCCCCTGGCTCATGTCCACCCCTAAAAATTAATTTTTAACCCACTGCTGGCTTCTCTGTGTAGAGTTAAAAAATCCTTACCTTATTTCTCTGCTCCAAATGGTTGTCCTGCAGTGCGTATCCAAAGTCCAGGAAATGTAAAAGTAGGAGCCTTCTCAGTGTGAAAGTTTCTGCACCCTCCCTCCCACGTCTCTTTACTTACATTTCTAAAACATACCAATTTTCTGTAGTGTAGCCACACAGCTCCCAATCCTAACTGCATTTTTTATATTTAAAAGAAGCCCCCAAAATTTTACTTACATGACCACGTGCCTCTCAGCCAATCACAGACACAGCTGTTTGTCCGACCACTTATGACACTTTGTTCACGGAAGTACCATTAGAGGCAGTGGCTGCGGGAACAAAGGTATGTAAGTAAAAATCTGAGCATTTTTTTAAAATATAAACCATGCGGCTAGTGTTAGATGGGGGGTGGCTACACTAGAGAAACATGTTATGTTTTAGGTAGACATACCCTTTGAGTTTGAAAGAGGTTATTTGAAATGACATTTCTCATTTAATACACTGCTCTTCTTTTTTTATTTATACGCTGCTTATGGGCATTGCTTCACTCTCCCAGCCAAAAAGAACTGCTATGTTAGGATAGATTGGCGTCCTGCCTGCCATAGTTCAGACATACCAATCATCACAGGAGAAAGTGTTGTCCTTGATCGAGACACTAGAGAACAGGGAAAAGAGCATGGAAGAAAATGCTGCAGGACCGAGGTGAGGCAAAAAAGACAAAACTCATTATTTGAAAAATCCATTATTATATATTAAAATGTGTAGTTAAATCTTATTAAAGGGTGGTGTTCTTATTACATGCTTTTAACGTAAAATACCAGGTAGCTATTTAGCTTAATGTAAGGTGGGCATTATGCTATATGAATACCATTGCCTACAAAATCTAAGAAACAAGGAGCAATTCCCCACTCCCAGGTTTGCCAGAGAAATAGGCTGAGACATGCAAAGTTTCTACTTTATGTCCTATGGCTAATGCATGTGTGCAAGTGTCTGCAAGTCAGATGAATTTCTTTATACCATAGGCTGTATTGCATGTTAACATGCCAGTGGTTATGGACACATGCATTAGCCACAGGACATAATGGAGAAACTAACTTTACTTAGATACAAATAACAGGACATAGTCTAATAAGTGCAATACTTAAAAGAGACAACAGAGGGCATACCACACATAATGCTCTATATATCTCATAACAGCATGTCTACCCCATTTCTGGAAGTGAGAAATTACTCCTTGTTTCTTAGATTTTGTCGCAATGCTATTTATATTGCACAAGGCTGCAAAGTAGCTTCTGTTTTAAAAAGGCTCTACTTTATTTTATGCTTTTAACATGTGAATGTTATTTAAGAATAAACGTTCTGAATTAAAAAAAATTGGGAAGGTTTTAACATTTAGCTGTACCCACTTAAAAAATGTCATTTTAATCTTACTTTGGTAATTTATTATTAACAATGTTATAACCCAAATATGGAAACATCAAAAAGGTAGGAAAAATCCTGCACACCTCTAACACACGCTTAGATGAATGTACATTTTTCGATAAAATGCTGGGTGCCACCAGAGCTGTTGCCAACAGAGGCTGGAATACAGAAGATATCAATATTCAGTTACAAAAGATGCTCCTGAACTTACCTGACCCGGTCCCTCGCCATTCCTACTTTGCCACTGCTGCTGACAGCTGCTCCACTTCCTGGTTGTGGTTGTCAGTTAAGGCCTGGCCCGATCACCTGACAGCTGCAACCAGGAAGTAAAGCGACTGTTGGCGCAGAAGTCCCCTGCTCCTGTTTTTGCTCGAAACAGGAGCAGGAGGTGGCACGTAGACAGCGAGGGACCGGGTCAGTTAAGAAAGTTCAGGAGCGTCTTTGGAAATAGTGAATATTGCGAAAATGGGATTGGGGGGGGGGGGTAATCTACATTTTAGAACAAGGTTTTTTTTTGAGTGGACTTGCCCTTTAAAATGTACTCACCACAAGAGTGGATTGTTACAATTCCTGTCACTATTTCTTGAGGCTGAGGAACCCCAAGCAACCTATAAGGGAACCTAAGGGTCCCTGAGAAATACTGGCCCCTTTCTAAGAAAAAGAATATTCAATATATATGCCAATCCAATTCATGATTGGAATAGGAGTCAATTAAAAGGTTCAGTAGACATCAAATACTGTATTTATTACGGACTTACAGATCAGAAACTGCTTTTTGCCAGATCAGTGAAAAATCAAGGGACACGTATTTAACACAGTTAGAATTAACTGTTAGAATTAACATTATTACATGTATTAATCTTGTCCATGTAAGATCAGTTGATCTAATACCCTATATTCTGCCAGATATATTGAGTGAGCTTTATTTAGGGTCAGTCGGAAAAAAATAAAAACCTAATTATTTATTAAGTAAAAGATGACAAATTATAACTTCATTCAATGTATTTTATGGAGAACATAAGAGTTAATATGTGAATATTAATCCTGCAAGTACCAGTGGCAAGCGCAGGATTTTCAAGGGGGGGGGGGGGATTCCTAAATGGGTTACCACTGAACAAGCCCAGAGGGAGGTTCACAACCGAATACATTCATGTGTTCTATTATATATAGGGATCATATAATAATATTATATATATTCTCTAATTGCCATGAGTATCATCAAAGTTGGCCAATACACATATATCCTTTTATTTTGTATATACTTATTAAGGCTGGGTACACACAAACAGATATTTCCGTGTATTAGTCGGTCTGAGGTGATTTTGGCAGTGGCAGTGAACGCTGTGGTCCATAGGAAACATTTGCTGTGGCCGACCACTTTATATCGACGAAAGGTCAGGATAGAATATTTGTCTGTGTGTACCCAGCCTAACGTTCTGTTTTACTGATAATTCCACATTTGCACTACATTATCATTAGTGTCTTTTAAAGTCAGAGCTGTGACGGTGGATCTGACAGAATTTGCTGTAGAAGCCGATAACATTAGACCATGTATGGGCACATTGAACAATCATTATTTATAAAGAATATATGGAACAATCATTCCTGTGTATGTATGTGTAGAAGGCACGGCAGGCACTCCTCTCGGCTTTAAATGCCCCGGTGCTGTCTGTGGTAATATATATAGCTGCAGTATAGGAGGAAGCATATTGAAGGGTACTCCTTATTTAGACATGACCGAGTTAATAAGAAAGGAGGAGGAGTATGTATGTATGTTAAACAGGAATTGAAGCCAAATTTAAAAGATGGAATAGATGGGGGAGCAAACGATGCGGCAGAAACATTATGGGTGGAACTGTGTACAGGAAGCAAGAAGGTAGGTAAATTAATTGTTGGAGTGTGTTATAAGCCGCCAAATGCCGGGGAAGAGGTGGAAATGAATCTCCATATGCAGTTGGCGAAGGCTGCTGGTATGGGGCATGTTCTGGTTATGGGGGATTTTAACTACCCTGAAATAGATTGGAGTAATGGAACTGCCAGCACCTCAAAAGGTATAAAGTTCTTAAATTTCCTATATGAGCATTTTCTTTCACAGATGGTAGAAGTTCCTACTAGAAAGAATGCGTTGTTGGATCTGGTGATATCTAATAACCCAGAGCTCATTTTGGAGATGAAGGTAATGGGAAGCTTAGGGAATAGTGACCATAGTGTAATTTAATATAGTGTCATTTTAAATAGTGTCATTTAATATAGTTAAATTTAATTTTAATATAGTTAATAATATAGTGTCATTTTAAATAGTGTCATTTAATATATTTAATTTTAAATAGTGTCATTTAATATAGGTTGCAGAAAACTAAAGTGCACTGGCTTAACAAAAACTTTTAACTTTAGGAAAGCTAATTTTATGCTTTTAAAGGAATCGCTCCTGCTCATAGACTGGGGGGAACTGTTTCTAGGTAAAGATACTGAGCAGATGTGGACCACTTTTAAAGGGATATTAAACTATAACATTTCCAAATCGGTACCTTTAGGAAACAAGTGTAAAAAAATTAGGTCCACTCCTGCATGGCTTAATGCTCAGGTAAAAAGGGAAATGGAAAAAAAGAAAAGGGCTTTTAAAATTTTGAAAGCAGAAGGCACAGAACAGGCTTACAGGGACTTCAAAAGTTGTAATAAAGAGTGCAAGAAAGCAATTAAACTAGCTAAAATAGAAAATGAAATACGGATTGCCGAACAAAGCAAGTCCAACCCCAAGATGTTTTTTAAGTATATAAATGGTAAAAAAATGAGGACTGAGAATGTGGGACCATTAAATAATGGAGCTGAGGTGGTTGTAGAGGATGCCGAAAAGGCTAATCTGCTAAACCGTTTTTTTACATCGGTTTTTACTGTTGAGAATCCTTACAGTAGGGATTGTAACAATGTGCAGGGAGGAAATGAAGAGTTTTCACATTGGATAACAGGGATATGGTACGGAATCAATTAGACAAAGTTAATATCAATAAAGCGCCAGGACCAGATGGATTGCATCCTAGGATTTTAAAAGAGCTTAGTTCAGTTCTAGCAAGACCACTGTGTCTCATCTTTTCAGATTCGCTTTTGTCTGGGGATGTGCCGCTGGATTGGAAAAAAGCCAATGTAATACCAATATTCAAAAAAGGTAGTCGTTCACAGCCTGGTAACTATAGACCTGTAAGCCTAACATCAGTGGTAGGGAAGGTGATGGAAACTTTGTTAAGGGATCATATCCTTGACTTTGTCTCCAGAGATCATCTTATTAGTAGTAGTCAGCATGGATTTATGAGAAATAGATCATGCCAGACAAATTTAATTGGTTTTTATGAAGAAGTGAGTAAGAAGTTAGATTCAGGCACAGCTGTGGATGTGGTATATTTGGATTTTGCAAAAGCCTTTGATACTGTGCCACATAGGCGACTAATGTATAAACTGAGGACTGTTGGCCTTGAAGAAAACATTTGTTCATGGATAGAGAACTGGTTATTGGACCGCAAACAGAGGGTGGTGGTTAATGGAGCTACATCTATGTGGGCTAAAGTTCTAAGCGGAGTTCCTCAGGGTTCTGTACTGGGGCCGCTTCTGTTTAATCTGTTTATAAATGACTTAGAAGGGGGCATTGAGAGCAAGGTCTCTGTGTTTGCTGATGACACTAAATTATGCAGAGCTTTGGAAACTTCCAATGATGTGCAAGTGCTGCAAGCAGACCTAGATAGATTATCAAAATGGGCAGCAGAATGGCAGATGAGATTCAATGTTGATAAATGTAAGGTGATGCATTTGGGATTTAATAATCCCTGTGCCACCTACACCATAAATAACTCTGTGTTAAGTGCATCTGAAATGGAAAAAGATTTGGGGGTTCTGGTAGATAACAGACTTAGCTGTAGCAAACAATCCCAGGTAGCAACAGCTAGAGCTAGCAAGATATATAAAGAGGGGAATGGAATCAAGAGAGAAAAATATTATTCTCCCTCTTTACAAGGCACTGGTAAGGCCACATTTGGAATATGCGGTGCAGTTTTGGAATCCCATATACAAAAGGGACATCTTGGAAATTGAGGCAGTTCAGAGAAGGGCAACTAAATTAATAAGGGGAATGGAGGGGCTTGAATATGCAGGCAGATTAGACAAGTTAGGGCTGTTTACATTGGAGAAGCGGCGGTTGCGTGGGGACATGATAACCTTATACAAATATATTAATGGCCCATACAGTGAACTCTCTGGTGCATTGTTCACTAATAGGTCATATCAGAGGACTCGTGGACATCCTTTAAGGTTGGAAGAAAAGAAGTTTCATCTTCAAGTTAGGAGAGGTTTCTTTACAGTGAGAACGGTGAAACTGTGGAACTGTCTTCCAGCAGAGGTGGTAATGGCAAGTTCATTGAATAACTTTAAAAAAGGCCTGGATAAGTTTCTAAAACTAAAAAATATTGAGAATTACTGGTATTAATGCATATAGATCTGGTTGATCCAGGGATACTTTCCGATTGCCGTTTGGAGTCAGGAAGGAATTTTTCCCCCCCTTTTTTAGCTGGGGTTTTTTGCCTTCCTCTGGATCAACTGTTAGGTAGGGTTAAAAAAAAAAAAAAAAAAAAAAAGGGAATAGGTTGGACTTGATGGACGAATGTCTTTATTCAACCTTAATTACTAAAAACTAAAAATTCATGGGTCTTGCTTTATGTGATCTCTTTAATGGTAGTTCACATGTTTCAGCCCGACTCGCGGGCCATCGTCAGAACATCCGAGTAGTGATACGTAACATCCTTAAATTGGAAACCCCGACACATCCCTAGTGACGTGAATGGTGGGTGTAGTTCAAGAAAGAAGAAAGTGCCTGAGACACACCTCTGGTGTTCTGTGGAACTCCCTTGGAGAGGAAAATCTCCCACTGAAACAAAGTGGCAAGAACAGAGGAAAAGTGGCAGGGAGATAAAAAGTGCTAGGTGCATTAAAGTGACACCGGTTAGCAGCAAGTGATGGTTTTGCTCTATAATGCTGCATAGAGTAAAGTGCCCAGTGCATTAAAAATGCTTAAAAATCGCTAAAGATTGAACAAGCCAAGATGAGGAAACCCGAATGAGTGTAAAGAAAGTGCAAGGACAACTATTATGACCTGGCACAACAACATGAATATCCTGCTGACCAAGGCAGGAAAAGAATAATACAAGAGCTGGAGCTGAAGGGGGCTGAATACTCAAATGTTAAAAGTATTTTTTATATCTAGGTCATAAATGCTACAAGGTCCACAGGTTCAATGAGGTAAACCCAATATGATCCTACAGGGAACACAAAAGTCCCCAAATTAACAAATGCTAATTTAATCTTTAAAATGGAATAGGTAAGAGTGATAAACTGATAATAATGCAGAACTGGGTCATAAGAAACACTGAAGCGCCTACTGCTCGTTGAGGCCACCAGGGGCTAAGGTTCCCAGTACATAAATCCATCTTACTTCCATTCGTTGTAATTGGACCTCATGATTGGGAGCAGTAGATTGCTTGGCGTTCAACCCGTCAATAATGATGGATCTAAGGCTACCCACTCCATGTTTTGCTCCCTTGCAATGTCGTGCCACGGCTATATCACCATATTTATTTGCGGTGTGTTTAGTGGAAGTTAAATCAGTAGGAGCTTGACAAATCGATGAGTGATAGTTGGCCATTCTGTCTCTGAAACTGGTGGTAGTCATACCTGTGTAATAGAGGCCACACTGACACGATAATAGGTAAATGACATTTTTACTCGTGCACGTGTCTATCTCTAATTTTCATTCTTCTGCCCGTGCAGGGTTGATGGAACGTGTTACCGGTTAACATGCCGTTACAAGTGGTGCAGTTGGGGCATCTATAGCATCCATCCTTGATAGTTTTAATAATGGGAGCATGCTGGTGAATGTCAGTCTGCATTAACAGAGATCTAAGAGATCTGCCCCTTTTATACACATGTCTAATTTGTGTATTTTGGAAAGGTAACGGTTTATCTTGTTGCACAATTTTCCAATTAGAGTTGATAGCCTTTTGTAATTCTTTGCTCTGGGAAGTATATTGTGTGTTAAAATTGACAGTTTGTTGGCTATCCGCAAGTGGTCTAGTTCTTTTGCCTGTAAAGATCATGTGCTCTATAACCTCTTTGTGACAACCTATTTCAGAACTCTTCGATTTGTATGCCAGCTTTATGTTATTTGCTATTATTGCGGATAATTCTTAATTACTGACTTTGTGGAATGGATTTTTTTTTAGAGGTTCTGGATGACAACTGTCATTATGAAGAATGTTATTTTTATCCGTGGGCTTACGGAACAGTGTGGTACATAAAGAGTTATTTTGTATATAAATTCTTAAGTCCAAAAAGTCCACTTGTTGGTGACTGATATGTGCTGTGATTTTAATAGGCGTGTTTAGGGGGCTACATGTGACCCCATTGCGCTACCCGAGATTTGTTGATAGTAGCGTGTGTCAACTCGGAAATAATTATTGGTCCATATGAACGTTAACAGCTCTATCAATGCTTATGTTGGAGGAAAGCGATTTCCATGCTGTGTCAAAGCTAATTTGCAGACTTCAACACCCTCAAGTTGAGGTATAACATGTAGCCCCCTCAGCGGCTAACCTGTAAAAGGAACAGTTTCAAAAACAGCATATTGTCACATCTTATGCATCCAATATCATTCTGTATAAACGCTTTATAGACGATATGTTGTTCATGTGGCGAGGTAGTGAAGAATCAGCTACCAAGTTTGTTAAAGAAATAAATTCATTAAACACACCTATTAAAATCACAGCACATATCAATCACCAACAAGTGGACTTTTTGGACTTTATATACAAAATAACTCTTTATGTAACACACTGTTCCGTAACCCAACGGATAAAAATACCATTCTTCATAATGACAGTTGTCATTCTGACCCTCTAAAAAAATCCATTCTACAAAGTCAGTTTTTAAAGGGAACGTCCACTCCTCCACACACAAATCATTACCTGCTCCAAAAAACCCCGAAAAGCAGGACTTTGTTATGTTGAATATTTCCTATTCCGCTCCCAGTTATTATACTCACATGCTCCTCGTGCGAGAATAAGATGCTTACTCTTTAACAGTAATTCGTCTGATCAAACTCTGATCTCATCCCTCTATATATAAAAAGCAATTAAATCTTAAATATAAATGGATCCATTTATATGGAATAAATAGCCTATAGTGATGAAGTGGTTGAAAATGTCATGGTTTTTTACTTCCATTTCTGAATATTGTATAATTTATATTATATGCAGACTCTCTCTCTAGACAGGGGTGGGCAATTCGTAATATGCACCAGCATTCCTTTTCTAGAAATAAATGTTAAAGTATATCGCTGCTATAAACAAAATGGAATAGTAGTGCACATCCAGTTCAATTCAAAATAAAGCTATATACGATAGCTGCCTGGTATATTCTATAAAAAAAAGAAAGAGAAAGACTGGAAACACACTTTAAAAAAAAAAACTGAGTAAAAAGGTTGTTTTTTTTCTAAATTCGATATTTACCCTGCGCAGCTCTAATCTGTTAATAAACTAGAGAATAAAAGCTTAGAAGAGTAAAATTTACTGGGGGGCATGAAGACTCTGTAGGAATAAGGTATTTGACAGAGAAAGGGTCATCATATTGCTGCTGGGAAGAAGATGCTGTTCCTATGACCTTAATCTGCCTAGCCAAGGTGAGTTAGGGGCTTGGAAGGAGGGGCTGTGAAGATAACGTAGTGTGGAACCTGGAGAGAATAAGAGAGTGATTGGCTGTATTGGAGAGTAAAAGTAGGGTACGTACACAAGACAAAAGATAATCACTAAAACATATACCCAAGAAAAGGAAACTATTTAGCAATGGATGAGAACTATTTCAAGGTCATAGCTATGAAAATGAGTTTGCTGCATGACTGATGACAGCACTTATCTCCTTATTCCATATATAGTGCTGAATATATTGACTTAACTTAATTGCTTTATAAGTGATAAAATGGTTATTGTTTTGTCTCTATATGATATTGCTAATGCAGTATCGGTAATCTTGCACACTGTGCTGTAACATTATCATACAATGTGAAAGTCTAAAATGGAACATGCCTGTAATACATTTTTGCCATTAAAATAATAGATAGTAACCACCCTAGTCATCTGCAGAATATTGTTCTATAAATAAGCAAATGTGAAAGATGTCCCTCAAAATGGATATGTAGTAAAGAAGAATGGAAAGGTTGGTGTGCTAGGTGTAGCTTCCTCTGCTGGTTTATTAATTTACCTGGGGACACTTTTACTGGTTAGGAGGGAGTGGATGTTTGAATTGATCAGGTGGACCTGTTCTGATGGTAGACTAGGACGTTGTATGCTTTTCCTTTAAATGTGAAAAACCATTTACGGTACTGCAAAAAATATTCTCTGTTGCTGACAGTTGTTAATCAAATGAAACTGTCTGTGAATTAACTTTCTGTATCTATGAATTTGTAGTTTACTTTAGTCCCCTATGTAGTGACATGAGACAGTTTGATGCTTTGTGGGCAAAAAATAAAGATTTAGGTGTGTAACTCCTTATTTTTTCCAGCGTGTAATTTAGCTGGATGGGGGGGGGGCAGGTACTAATAAAACTGCTTAAATTATATATGTTTTTTTATATTACTGGACAGAGACACAAAGATGGTTATATTATTTACCATTTACATATAACAGATACAGTAAATCTCCAGTGTGTGTGTAGCCAGCTTTAAATTACTGAGAATTTAGTCAAATAAAATCATCAGTACTGTGGTAAATTAAAGGGCAAGTTTACTTTGCCGAATATACCTTACCTTTTGCTTCAATTTAATTTACCTAGTATGAGTTCTAAAAAGCTAGGTCCTAATATTTTGTCCACCCCCAAAACTATAATCCCCCCCACTACTGGCCCCATTGTGTACTGTAGTTTAATCCTTACCTCACATCCCAGCTCCACCTGGTTCTCCTGTAGTCCCTCCCCAAAGTCCCAAAAACTACCCACCAGGAGTACTGCAGAGTCCATATAGGACTTTGCCTCCTGTCTCGCATGTGCACTGCAGCCCTTCTCCCCCTCCCTCTCCCTCCCGATTAGGATTCCCTCCCCCTAGTGTAAAATCATTTTGATATAATATTCCCCCTTTCCCCCCAGCCCCAACCGCTATATTTTTATTATCAGAAAGTGCCCCAAACATTACTTACATTCCCTCTTTCCTTCGCCGCACTGAACTCCCGGTAGCCGCGTCCGTGATTGGCTGCCGCTCAGCCAATCACAGACGCGACTGCTGGTCCCGCCCCTCTGCTTGCATTTTCTCGCAAGCAGAGGGCCTGGCAGTGTGGCAGAGGAAAGAGGGTAGGTAAGTAAAGTTTGGAGCACTTTCTAATAATAAAAATATAGCGGTTGGGGCTGGAGGGACAGGGGGAATATTATACCAAAATTTTTTTTGAAGGGTGGACATGCCCTTTAAGTCCCCTGAAACAGTTTGGTCTGACCCTGCCCACTACAACAGTCCTGACCTATAGGAGCACACACTCTGCAAGAAGCATGTCTGTCTATGCCCTCTGCTGAGGGAAGGGACAGGGCCATTCATGTCAGCAAGCATAACTTTTGGTAACTATTTTATGGGATCTAATGAACAACCAGGGGTGAGGATCTACCATATTAGGTCCTTATCATGGGAATTTATTCATAGAATGGGATGTGCAGATCTGTATAATAAATAATAAAGAATTTAAAGAATAATAAAAGTTTCACCTAACTTGATTCTTCTTGTTATAGGAATATTCTCACCTGGTCACCCCCACCCTTTTTCAAGGACCCCATATATTGCATACCCTCCTACAATTATTAATGTTATTATTCTGCAGCTCTGCACCATGTTGTTTCTGTAAGTGTAACTATTTAAGGGGCAATGTTGGAGTGTATGTTATCTATCTATTTTGGTCATATACAATACTAAAAAAACTATGTGTTTTTCCTTTGTACTTAATGTTAATTCATACTTGCTCAACACATGTGTGTCGTCTGCTCGATAGACTGCCTGGCAGTACCAGAAACTCAGAAACCTAATGACAATCACATCAGCTGCCACTAGATAATTGGTGGACAGTGGTGCAATTGATCTGTTCTTCAGCTTTCCAATGGAAGTAACACAATTGGCTTTGCCATCGCCCAGCCATCCAAAATGTATGGGCTGCTTTTCAGGGAGCTAGAAAAATTGAAGGCTTTTAAATAATTTGTCTGATAAAGACATGCTTAATAAATTTAAATAACAGGGGTGCACTTGCAATGTGTCCATTGCAAAGTGTTCTGTCCTAGATATTTAATTGAATCAGGAAAAAAAAATGTATAGGATCCCTTGAAGGACTTAAGGAATTCTGTTTAAGGAATTACAAAGTTTATTCATGTCAGTGCTGGCTGATTGCAAAGTTATTGCTATTAAATATTATTAATTCTAAGGTTAAACATTTTATGTTCGTCTTTCTGGCATTTTAATGGCATTTCCAGATATTTTGACCCTAGAAAATCGTTGCATGCATTATTTTCATGGAGCAATGCAGCTTTGTAAAATGCTGAAAAAACAAACACAAACAGGCTCATTTACCCAGAGCTGCTATTGCTCTGGGTAAATGCTTGTTCCGTGAATCAATATTGCATTTGCGAATCTGGGTAAATCCCGGTAAAACTAGCGCAAACATGGTATTGAATCACAAGAGGCCACAGACCCCCAAAAATCAGTCTTTTTCTGAATTTAAAAATTATTTAGGAGTTCAGAGGTGGGCTTATATGCAGATGTGATACTCTGTCCCAGCAGTGGGGATGCTCAGACTAAGGGCAATTTATAAAGGAACGATGTTTGCGCAAAAAATTACCGCTGCACATCGCGGCCCGCGAAAATACGCTATCGCCGTTTATAACGGCGAGCGCTATTCCCGCGATACCTATCGCGGCCGCGATGTGCTGCGGTAATTTTAAGCCCCTTCGCGCCGATACTATATAGTATCGCCGCGAGGGACTTAAAATCCCTTCCCGACGCCGCTCTAAGGGGGCGGGCACACCCACACCCCCCCCGCGGCGGCAGCGGCGACCACCCGCCGCCGCCGCCCCGCCCACACCCCCCCGCGCGGCAGCGGCGACCACCCGCCGCCGCCCGCCACTTCCCACAGCCCCTCCCAACCCGTTCCCCGTTCGCGGCAATCTCGGAACGGGAGGCTAAAGGGGCTGCCGGAAGGGGCCGCAGCAGGTGGCGCGACCACCCGCCGCGCACCCCCTCCCCGGCAACCCCTCCAAGCCCCCGCCCCCGGCCGCTCCCGGGGAGGGGACGGAGGGAGCCGCTGGGGGGTGAAGGCTCCCTCCAGCGGGCCCTAGAAGGGCCTTTTGGGGCTTAGGGGGTCCCCAGCTCGACCGGGACCCCCCTCCCCGGCCCTTACAAGGCCCTTGCGGCACTGACAAGTGCCTTTGGCGGGGGTCCCGCAGCTGAACCGGGACCCCCATTGCGCTCTTAAAAGAGCCCTTGGGCGACGTCTTCTTTCTTCCAGTCCCGGCGACACCAGAAATCTGATTGTAATGTAAAGCATGTATTAAAAATTGACCAATCAGAAACGGATTATGGATTTCTGCAAACCTAGATAAAAGGAGCTTTCCGCCGCGGAACTCAGATGCCATCCAGATAGAGGCTGAAGAGAAGAAAGAAGCGGCTGGCAACATCGGCTCCGCTGAGGCCGGCGGTGCCAGCGGGCTCACTGGCGGCCGCAGTGAGCTGCCTGGCATCGGCGACCTGAGTGGGGTTGGTGTCGCCAGCCCGAAGACGTCCGTCGGATCAAGACGCCGGCAACATCGGCCTCGTTGAGGTCGCCGGCGCCCCCCGGGGTAACCCCTGGCGGCCCGCGAGGGTACCTCTCGGGGGTCGCGCCTCGGCGGAGCGGTGTCGCCGGGACTGGAAGAAAGAAGAAGACGTCGCCCAAGGCTCTTTAAGAGCCGCACTGGGGTGTCCCGTTTCAGCTGCGGGACCCCCGCCCAAGGCACTTGTCAGTGCCGCAGGCCCTTGTAAGGCCGGGGAGGGGGTCCCGGTTCGAGCTGCGGGAACCCCCTAAGCCCCAAGGCCCTTCTCAGGGCCCGCTGGAGGGAGCCTCCACCCCCCCAGCCGGCTCCCTCCCGTCCCCTCCCCGGAGCGGCCGGGGCGGGGGGCTTGGAGGGGTTGCCGGGGGGAGGGGTGCGCGGCGGGTGGTCGCGACCACCTGCTGCGGCCCTTCCTGGCAGCCCCTTCTAGCCTCCCGTTCCGAGATTGCCGCGAACGGGGAACGGGTTGGGAGGGGCTGCTGGGATGCCGGCGCGGCGGGTGGTCCGCCGCTGCCGCCGCGGGGGTGTGGGCGGGGTGGGCGTGTCTCCCGGCGGGGTGCGACCAACCCCCCGGGTTGCCTGCCCATCCCCCCCCCGCCGCGGGAGGTTAGTATCGCTGACTTTCGCCACCTTCAAGGTGGCGAATTAAAACAGACGACTAAGCCGAGCGAAACCCAGTACACGCCGCTTTATAAATAGAAGCGGCTGGTACCGGGTAAGTATCGGCGCGAAAGGTTACGCTTCGTTAACTTTTCGCGGCCGTTTTCGGGCTTTATAAATCGCGGTAAACGCGATTCATGCGTTAATGGCCGCGAAAACGGCCGCGAAAGTTAACGAACCTTTATAATATGCCCCTAAGACTTGGGGCAGATCAGTGGTGCTGGGGATATCACAGATCACAATACTACAAGAAAAAACACCTTTTATACTCCTGTAACTTTGGATAGATTGCAGCTAGAAGCATTAGCCTGAAGTTATTTTAAAGGGACAGTTCAGTGGAAATTATCAATATTTGTTAGTTTTGTGTAATGCCTTCTTAGTTATTCTACATATACTCTCCCATTTTGAAAATCAGTTGATTTCTAACCCTTTGCTGTTCCCTGCTGTTGAAATTAGTAGCTGACATTTCATGTTCCTAACGGTCCTCTTCTTCCTTCCCAGGATGCACCACATCCTTGGAATGTTCCTAACAGTGATTTTTACTGATTGGCTGTTGGATGAGTCAAACATGCTCAGATCTCTACTGAGCAACTGAATCAACCCAGGAGCTGGGTCAAGGGCAAGACCATAATGGTCTCTAATAGGGGTCCTGCAAACAGGAAGTCAATATTTCGGTTGCATTTATTTATACACAGACAAAATGCTGAATGGTCAGTGTAAGGTCATTGGGATGAAAAAATACTGCTCTTTTTTCTGAAAAGCATATGTATTTGCACTGAACTTCCCCTTTAAAGGTAGGAGTGTGCGCTTCTTAATAAAGGCCACTAGTATGGAGACCACGATTCCCATTTAAGGCTATTTTCGCATTAACTTTATTGTAACATTTTCTGAGCGTATCTATGTGTTTAGCAGCAGAAAAACGGGACTTGTGGCATGTTGTCAGTGCTGTCCGCTCAAAAAACAACCAGTAAAAATGCTAAGATTCAAAAAAACATACCATACACCTTTGTTTCAGTATAAAATCTTTTAATTTGGGGTATGGTATGGGCAGGGGTATGGTAGGGGTAGGGTTAAAAACAAAAAGTAAAAAATAAATAAAGCTTTCTTTAAAAAATCGGTTTAAAATGACACTTCCATATATTAAAATTCCTAAAACACTCACTTGTGCCTATGCACCCCTAGGGGAAATGCAGGCTTTATTCTGTGCTGTTCTGATGCTTGCTTGGTCTGTATGCTACCCAAAAAACCGTGCATACCAGGATAAGGTTGCCAACATACTTTATTATAGCATTCTAAAACAATAAAAGTACTAAAATATTGCAGAAGGAAGAACAGCCTAATTAGCAGGGTGTTTATCAGTCTCTGGGTTGACTGTCTCCATGGAGCCATATACCACTTCCACGGTACGTCCAAAACAAAAAAATACATACCTGACGAAGTAACACCCGAAATGTTGTGTGAGAGTGGGCAATATCACAATAAAGCAGTTTATTTCAAGAGACAGTGTGCGTCTATGGGATTTTTTGTTTTGTGAAGACCTGCAATGTGAAACTAGTCTAAAGCTAGTCTAAAGCTGTTGCAATGCTACATTAAATTACAATATTATGTAGTAGTAGTAGAGGATAGTACTCCTGTATGTTAGCCCTTGATGAAAGCAAAGAAATCTTGGATATAAAGCAATCCCTTTTATTGGCTTACAATTGTAGTATCAGCTCTCTGAAGAAGCATTTTTATGGCTACAGTGGTGGGGGTTAAATAGTTTTTGTCCCTTTTGTTATCTCTGAGTGAGTGAATGGAACCTTGTTGAACAATGAAGCTTTGTACCATAATTTTGACTTTTCTTAGGAATTTTATAAGGCGGAAATGTGCCTACGTAGACATACAGCTTCATCGATAGATTGGTTAAATTCTTAGACTCTAGAATCTATATGATGCTCTGTGACTTTGTTAGAAGGGTAGAGAACATAATATGCTGCAGTCACACAGCATTTAGGCTCCTCCTAGCAGCATGAACGGTACAATTCATAACACAGAGATGTGAGTCATGTTCAATTAGCATCTGGCCAATCAGATATAAGAGTGCTTGGTCCTGTTCATTGCATAGCAGATTGAAGCACATTTCTCTGTACGGGAAGATACACCATTTTAAAACGAATGCTCATGCTTTTAAAATATAGATACGTACAGACTGTATCTATTAGTTTGCATATCAAGCTATTGTGAGAGCACTTTCATGATGTGCTCTATAAAAACCCCTAGGAAATGTACTGATAATGTTTTTGAACTGATCAGTATCATCAAATAACCGTTTGATTAGAAAAAATTGGCTTGGTTAATATATCATCACTATAGAAGTCTATTGTACCCTAATTTCCCAGGATGAGCTCATAAGAAGGTACTCTCAGGAGGAAAGGAGAAGGTTGTTGTTACTGAACTTTGTTCAGGTCACCAAACTTGGGTTGGGTGTTGTTCAAAACAAAGGCATTGTAACAATACTGTAGACAGATTGTAATATCTTTCAGAATAAACTGTGAAATGCCTCCTTCCCTTAAGGGGAAGTTCTCTTTTAAACACATTTTGTTGCTGTTAGCCTGGAAACTATTTAGTAAAGTGATATTTCACCCAATTTAATTGTCTTACCAACTTTTAGAGTCTCTTCACATTAATCACATACCACAATGGGCCGTTCGTTTCTTTCTCTATTTTGGTCCGTGTAAAAGGGAAAAAAAAGTTCCTGGCCAGAAATGCGTGCAGCAGTGCGTATTTTTAATGGACCGTGTAAATTCAATTGTTAAAATCGCACCGTGGCACGTGTTTCTGCCTGGAAATGGACAAAAAAGGTACTTAGGGTAAACAAGCCTTGATAGAAATTGTGTTTTACCTTTTGTTATTGCTTGCAAAAAGGCAGTATTGGCTTTTCTGTGCAGTGTCATTGGTTTGTCATTCATTTGAATGGGTTCTACTGTATTCTAGGTAGCTTATGGTCCCTATAGACAGTGGGGGCAGTGAAACTCTTTATGTGCTAATGCTCTTTAAATGTGGAGTGATTGGATTGTCCTTCCAGATCTGCAAAGTGTGTTGTTACAGTGTATTGGTGTCATCAGGTTTATTATGTATTATTTTGTTTAAAATGTGGTTCATATTAGAATATTTTAACTAACTGGCATGAACAGAGTTAGTTAGGGGAAATACGTGGTATTAATGATGGCTACTAGGCTGCCAACATAATTAAATATGCAGACTAAGAATATTTTTTGATTATTAGGCACTGTACAAAAAATAAGCTACCGGTACACTTGCTGATAGAAGGAAGATGATTTATTAGTAAATTGTGTATATAAGGAGGATCCCCTGCCCTCCTGTCTATTTGATATAACTATAACTACAGCAAAGGAACTGTCCATTGGCACTATTTTTGCTATTTTTGCTTACTCGGCTGACTGTAATGGATATAGTGATCATGTGCTTTCTTATAAACCTGAGGTGTATAAAGGTATCTAGGAACTGTAATGTTGACCACCAAGGGAGTTTCATCTTTGAAAATCAGATAATAGAATTTTTTTCCCCCAAATGAATAAATGCAAATGTAAAAATATAATTTGTTATACAAACCCTTTAGTCAACTGAATATTTATTTTATTATATATATATATCTAAAAATAATAATAAAAATGTTTGACCACAGGATACTTCATCTGGAAATCTTTTTAGGTACTTTGTGCAGATTACATTATATAGGGAGTTGCTTCTCTTGTAGCACTGAGAAAATTGTTTATATTATTTGAAAATAATGTTTTAAAAAAGAAAACTGTTTACACTTACCCAGTGATCACATTGCATAGAGATACCTTATCAGGTTTCACTGAGCTATGAATAAATACTGATATTTAAAATCATATTATGTACATTTAGCTCTTGTTTTTCAAAAAAAATCTTGTCTCTGTCTATCAAGTAAATGAAAGGACAAGTCCCCCCCTCTCAACCGAAAATGTAAACATAAAAAAAAAACTCTTTTGTTTTTTTCAGCCAAGGGAAAAGTGTTGCATTTTAAGTACTAAACGGTTACTGGCCCGCGACGCACAATTGTTAGTACGGCTGTTTCAGCGATAATTGTGCTGTGTGTGGGCACTGTATTGGCCAAAATGTCTGCTCGTTCGGAGATTCGCCCTGCTGGTCAGGGATCATCTGTTTCGGCCGATAAAGTGCCCATACACGGCACGATTATCGGCTGGTACGCCCGCTTGTACACATACAGGGAAATTAAATAAAGTTCTTATCGTTTAAAATGGTGCTAATTTTGCCCAAACCAATCAGATCTTATTTAACATTTGTAAGCTTACATCTGATTGGTTGGGGCAAAGTTAGCACCATTTTAAACGATAAGAACTTTTATTGAATAACCCTGATAGTGCGTCGCGGGTCGGCACCCTGATCGTACGTGTGTACGAACCTTAAGGAGGCACCTTTGTGGCTAACTGTGCAACTTCAGAGAAAGTACAGGTCCATTAAATAACAGTCTAAAAAATGGGTGGAATAAAAGTGAAGAAAAAGAGAAAGAAGTAAAGAAAGTAATTTGTCACTTGCAGAAAAATTAATTATAAAGAACACTAATTTGGCTCTTTTAAGCGATAATGTGTGTATAACAAGAAATAATGTGAGTAATCTCTATGTAGCTATGAAGTGTCTAAGAATTGTTACCTCTTGTATGAGCAGTATTGTAGGCTGTGATGACAGTGTGTAGTGACTTGGCCTCAATGAGTTAAGGGCATGTCCACCCCAAAAACTATAATCCCCCCACTACGGCCCCATCATGTAGTATATTTTAATCCTTACCTCACATCCCAGCTCCATAAGGTTCTCCTGTAGTCCCCCCCAAAGTCCCAAAAACTGCCCACCAGGAGATAGCAGAGTCCTATAGGACTCTGCCTCCTACCTGGCCTCCGGAGAATGTTTGGCATGCTTACTGCAGCCCTTCTCCCCCTCCCTCCCCCTCCCCTCTTCCTCCCTTTTACTATCCCTCCCCCTACCATAAAACCCCTTATATGTAATAATCCCCCCGTCCCCCCAGCCCCACCGCTCTTTTTAATTTTAGAAAGTTCCCCAAACTTGACTTACCTTCCCTCTTTCCCCCGCCGCAATGTACTCCCGCAGCCGCGTCCGTGATTGGCTGCCGCTCAGGCATCACAGACCGACTGCCGGTCCCACCCCTCTCAGCATCCACGGACGCGACTGCCGGTCCCGCCCCTCTGCTTGCCATTTTCTCGCAAGCAGAGGGCCGGCAGCGCGGCGGAGGAAGAGGGGAGGTAAGTAAAGTTTGGGGCATTTTCTGATAAATAAATAGAGCGGTTGGGGGCTGGGGGAACAGGGGAGTAACATATAAAAAAATATTTTTAAGGTGGACATACCTTTAAGTATGGGTATTAGTTTCTATGAGTAAATTTTTTTGTTTATTTTCACTGTATTTATGCATCCAGATGTTTTAGCCATGTATTGCCAAGATGGTAGTATCTTCTCTTTTTGGCGCAACGTTGCCGAATTATTTCGTTAAATCCTGTGTTGCGGTGAAAAGGGAAAACCCAGATCGTATTAGAATAAATGCTGGAAAATAGTCTTACACCCTCCGGACCATTATTAGTAATGTGAAACACTCCACAATATACTGACACTTTCTAAGGACCCACTAACAGTCTACATCAGCGTTTCTCAATGAGGGCTCCGGGACCCTAGGGGTCCCTGAGAGGTTGAATGGGGGCCCTCATGAGAGTGACAGAAACTGTATGGATCCACCATTGTGATGAATACAGATATTTTTTTCTATATATTTATCAATGTTCTATATTTTTTGAATTATGTGTTTGGTGTTTTGATGTCTGAGATGTAAATAAAAAAGTAATAATGTTTTTAAAAAGGGTTCCCTGACATTGTTCAATTTTTTCAAGGGTTCCATGAGGATAAAAGGTTGAGAAACACTGATCTACATATATGGGCACTAGTGCATTTCTGGTACCATCACTTGGCAATTTTAAATGATTGAACTTAGAGCAATGAAACACGTATCGCTGTTTAATAAATATGATAGCGCAGTTACCATGAAATGGCAATCACAGCGGTAATGACTTTTTGCCGTCGGCATCATAAAGTTAACAAAAAATGTGCCCACCAGTCTTTGCACAGAATTTTTTTTTAATTCCAATTACAGTGTATTTAGAAATAGTATTTCAAGTAAAAGTTCTCAGCGTTAAAAATTGTACTAATTTTGCCCCAACCAATCAGAGGTTAGCTTTTAATTTAAATAATATCTGATTGGTTGTTTGCAAAATTAGCACCATTTTAATGTTAGACTTTTATTGAATCTCCCTGATTGTGTTTTGGGCTGCAATATTTTCACATTGCTTTTATTTGTCTTTAGCTCTCTCATAAGCTAAACAATTTGGAATAACGTATGTCTGTACAACTGACTAAAGTTTCCAGTTAATTATAATGTTTGCACACCCAGGCAATAGCCATACCTCCCTGTGGTTTTTATCTCTTTTGGGTCGGAGGGAGCAAGCAATGAATTAAGATATGTCTAGTAAAGCTCCCATGCTAACAGTAATTTTACTAATATCTGCCACAAACAGAAAATAACTGAAAGGAGGGGGAGTGCAGGCTTCCAAAACGAGCCAGCCAGGTCATGGCTGACTGACTGAGGCACCCTTTGACGAACAACAGGAGGTCCTGGCAACTATCTATGAGACTTAACTATTTGCTCATGACCCTGTTAAAGGAGGTTAAGTCTGACCTCTCACTACTTCTACAAGATGTACATAAGCTCATGCACAGTATAAGAGAGGCAGAAGGTAGATTTCAACCCTTTGAAGATGCTGTGACTATGACCTTGAGAACACATTGCGTAGACAGAATTTACACTTCCTAGGTTTCCCTGAACGTGTGGAGGGCCCTGACCCAATACGATTTCTGGACGCATGGTTTAGATCCCCCTTAGAAAAATGAGGCCTCACACCAACAGGAATCTGGGCACAAGCATCATTCACGGAGTTCGAGCCAAACCTTTTATAGCATGTCTTCTGAAGCCTGGATAGGGATCTTATTCTCAACCATGCACACACTGCAGGAGATCTCATGTGGGAAAATGCAAGTATAAATGCTTGTGGAGGTTCTCATTCATCCAGGTCATGGTATATCTGTTGTATTCAGCTAAATCAACTGGTCTTAAAGTTTAGTTCTTGAAGACGTTTCGCTAGTCATTCGACTGCTTTCTCAATTCAGAATGACTTGTCAAGAATCTGTGGCAATTAGGTACCCCAGAAAGTCCCAATTAGCATATCACAGCCAGGTGTAAAGGATATTATGAATGCAAGGCGTGAATTGACACCTCTCTTGAACCAGTCCTGTTCCTCTGAAAGGATTTTGACATTACAAATCTTTAAAGGTATGTCCTTTTTTCCTTAAGATGCAGGTACATGCTGAGTCCTGCCAATTCGTAAATTATGAGACCGGCACTCACCAAACTGCTGATTAATTAGCCATGCACGTCCTGAGGTCTCCACTTATCCTCCTTTGGCCAAAACAAATCGATGGACAGCACCAGCTTGCGATTTAAAACAATGTCCTTTATTTGTATCAAAACATCATTAAAAGCAGACACTTTAAAGTTACATAGCTCTCATCGGCTACACTTACACACAGCATCAGCATCTCTCTTTTGAGAAAGGGTCATGTGACCCGAAACGTCATGCCCTGCTGTGTGTAAGTGTAGCCAATGAGAAGCTATGTACCTTTAAAGTGTCTGCTTTTAATGATGTTTTGATACAAATAAAGGACATTGTTTTAAATCGCAAGCTGGTGCTGTCCATCGATTTTGACATGGCTGAGTCCTGACCTGGGAATTAGCTCTTCTGTGCTGGGCCATACGTTGGTGCAGTTGCTGTTTGGTCTTTGCCACATACAAATCACATACAAATCAGAGCACCTGCACGCACTGCACTGCATATATAATGTCACTTATCTTGTGTTTCGGTATTGGGTCTTTCGGATGTACCAATTGCTGCCTCATGTGGTATTTGGTTTAAAGCAGACAGGATACGCGGTGTTTTTTGAAAAATTCTTCTTAATTTCTCGGAGACCCCCTGCTACATATGGGATGACCATGTTCTTTCTCCTTTCTTGCTTTTCCCCTTCACTGTTGGTTATTCGTGTTCTTTTCTTTACTTCTACTTCTTTTGACAAAGGCCTAGTCTGGATATACACAGTTTTAAGGGCTCCTCTGAGATGTTTCATTTCTTTAGCTTTCGCCTCTGTGCTAATGGGGATGTTCTCTGCTCTGTGTTCCAGGGTTCTGATGACACCCGCTTGCAATCTAAAGGGTGGTGGGAGTCAAACATCAAACACTGGTCTGTGTGGGTTGGTTTTCTGTAAACTTCTACTTCCAGTTAACCATTCTCCCTGACTTTTACCAAGCATTCCAAGAAAGCCAGTGTGTTTTTTTGTACCTCTTCCCTTGTAAATTTGATGTTCAGGTCTACGCATTGATGTTGTTCTGTAAAGGCTTGTACTTCCTTCTGGTGGATTTTAACCCAGGTGTCATCCACGTATCTGAACCAATGGCCCTCCCCCTCCCTCTCCCTCCCTCTCCCTCCCGTTCTGTCCTCCCCCTCCCCCTAGCGTTAATCCCCTTTAATATCCTTCATATCTCCTTCCCCCATGTCCCCCCCGCCCAACCGCATAATTTTTATTTTTTAAAGCCCCCAAACTTTTACTTACCTCTCCGCTTTCCTCTCGCGGAAGTGAGCTGCCAGCAGCCGCTTCCGTGATTGGCTGCCGCTCAGCCAATCACAGACGCGCTGCCGGTCCCGCCCCTCTGGCTTGCATTTCCTCACAAGCAGAGGGCCGGGAGCGCGTCGAGGAAAGAGGGGGTAAGTAGAGTTTGGGGGGCTTTCTAAAAAAATAAATAATGCGGTTGGGGCTGGGAGCCAGGAGGAAGGTATATAAAAAATGGAATTTTAGGGTGGACATACCCCTTAAAAAAAAAGGCTACAACTCCTTAAATTAAATACCGCATGATCTAACTTGCCGAACTGCAATTGAGGTGGATGGTATTACAAAATGCTTTGAAGATCCTAATGCGCCATGGACTGTAAGACACTCTACAATTGGTAATACTAATCAAGGGATTTCTTTGTATGGTTACAAATCACCAGTTCATTGAATTAGCAGTCAAACTGTGTTTGAACTATTTCGAACTAATATACGATATAACATAACTAAAACCACACTGAAGCTCTATCAGGCTCATTTACTCAAGCCGCTATCGCTCTGGTAAAAGTCTGTTTGCGATTCAATATCGTGCTTGCAAATGTGGGTAAATTCCGTTAAGATTTACACCACTGCTGGATTTTAACGACAGCTATTTGCTAATGGGATATTTGAATCGCGAGTGTTGACTGCACGGTGTTTTTTTGCGTAACCCACGCATCCGACACTGATATGGAGTTAAAGTTAGAACTTGTTAGCGACCGGTTAGTGCGACTTTGCACAACTATATTTGCCTGGCGTGTATGGGTAATCGGCCCCTATATTTATCCCTTTCTTGAAATATTGTTTGAACATTGATTTTTTTTACTTCAGGATATAAGTGCTTTGTGCTCACCAAAATTACGTTAACTTGCTTCCTTGTCCAGTATCATGGACAAATGATGTCTATTAAAACTTTGCTAGTGACCAAATATAACTGTCATAGAGAACGGAAATAATTGATATGCTTGAGTATCTACTCTGTTGTAACTGTTATATTTTAGTTGGGTTAAGCTTTATTTTGGTTTCTATAACACATCTCTCCCACCGCAGAAACTGTACTTTAAGTAACCCCTAATAATGACCAAGGAGAGCGTACTAAATGTAATTCCCTCAAGGGTAGCAATCAGTTATCGGGTTATGAGGTTACTAATATCACATAGGTAGTTAAATCCTCAGTTTTTTCCTTGTTAGTATAGTATAGTATTGAGGTTGATAAAGACATATGTCCATCCAGTCCAACCCATTTAGCAATCATCCTGCCTAAATCTGCCTTTTGGGAAGGCAAAAAAACCCACAAAATTTAATGAAGGGGAATAAAATCCTTCCTTCCTGACAATCGGAAATTTCCCTGCATCAACTCTACTTTATGTATCCATACCATTCAAATGTGCCTCCCCAGACCACAACCTTAGCTTATACATTAGTCACCTATGGGGGACTGTATCAAAAGCCTTTGCAAAATCCAATATACTACATCTACTGCTATGCAGAAGTCTAATTTCTACCTCTTTCTCATAAAGCCAGCAAGTTACAGTAGTTTGACAAGATCTATTCTTCCTAAATCCATGCTGGTTACTACTTATATGTCCGTCCTTGAAACATACTCTAGAATATGTTCCCTTATTAAATTTTCCAATATCTTCCCCACCACTGAGTGAACCTTACAGGCTTGTAACTTACTTGGCTGTGAACGACTACCCTTTTTGAATATTGGAATATCATCAGCTTTTTTTCCAATCCAGAGGCAGACATAGGTCCCCTGGAATGTCAGATCTAGGTTCCTATACATGTGGCAGGATACACATTGCACGGTACCCGACCAAAACTGTACCTTCTAATACACAAACCACAGCACAGTGACACACTAACCTTGTTTTATTGCTTTTGGCAGTTGCAAAATTGTTAAATTTACAGACCAAGTATTTCCCCTATCTTTAAGTATTGATGAAAAATGAAAACTAATACCAAGATCCAATGTATGCAATAATTATATGCCAATATTCTATTCCGTAAATAGATATGTTTTTATATGAATATTATGATAAGACACTAAAATATGGTTACTACAGTTCCCCTTGTGGAATGTGAAGGCCTAAACAACACACGGAAAAGATTGACGTGTTCTCGTCAGATTTATAATTTACGGATGAGATCACTTGCCTACAAGAAACAGACCTAACCCCCAACTCTATCGTCATCCAACATTCTAGTAAGTATAACAGATATTCAGTAAAGTACCCAGAGGTGAGGTCCTCACCCGGGTACTCTTTAAGTGTGGATCGCAGGTCAGGGGAGTATGTTTCCTTTAGGTATGCATGCTCTATGTATGCTCTCAAGCAGCTTATATGTTATATCCAAATTAGCACCATTGGTCTATATGTTAACTGGAGCATGTCCTGTCTGTTTCCTTTTAGATGAAAACATACACTTTTCTCCATTTTCACTCACAATAGCCCCGAGTGTTGCAGAATTTAATACATGACTAATATAATTTCAAGGCCCCCAGAAATATTTATGGAAAGGACTACCTTAATAGAACTGGTAAAAGACATAACTACAAAGATTTCTTTACATTTTACAACATAGCACGGTGCATATTTCAACAACCTTCTTTAAAAAACAACTAAAAAGTCTTATCTCTCTTGTGGTCCTCCAGGAGGGCAAGGATTAAATTGAGCACCTTACAAAAGAACTAAATCTGTAACTGCCTTGTCCTTACCAGATTTTCATATCTACTAACTAGTAGGACAATTAAAATATTTTGCAGCTTGGTAATTCCACCACCACAGACCCACAGGACAATCCATCTACAATGATTCAGAAGCCCTCCTCCATGCCTATCTCCCAGTCTTCTCCATGGTATTCCTTGAATGAATCCCCGCTTAACATGGTGCCGAAAAAGGTTACTGTTCTACATATACAACAGCATCAATTATGGCAAAGTATCAATAACTTCTTAATGAAAAGGACCATTTGAATACAGCATTCCAGGAAAGAACCTTTTACTAACTGTGAAGCATGGTAGAATTGTCATGGTTGGGAATGAGCTGGCCCAGCATACAATCATAGAATCCTCCATAAGGGCTTGGCTTGATGGCCCCTTGAACAGACTCATATGCCAAAGCTCCCGTTCCCTGCTCCTAAACTAAGGGGTCTCCCCCTCAAATCCCACTAAATATTACACGGGGAGGCACACAGATAAAAAACAAAGACTGACCTCCACCACTATTCAGGGACAATGTTCCGGCAAGAGGTTGATTTTTTTTTCGTTACCATCAAAGACCGCGTGGACACGATGGTGACCACTCCAAACCTTACCATCACCATCCACCCAAACAGACTCTCTCGACAGGCGAAACTCACACTTGTAGAACAGAGAGGAGGAGGAAACCTCCAAATTCATCCGAATGGATTACTGAGGGGCACTCTACAGCTGACAGAAGCCCTTCACCTTCTTCTTCCTACATCTCAGGTGAATTTATAGAATGGATGGACAACTACTTGTCATGGGGCCATACATATATGTCCTGATGGGCTCAACCACCGATAAAAGTATAACCCCTATAAATTAAAACCACAAGTAATAACACATCTAAACCGTTTTACTATGGTTTTTTTCCTTCTTCCTATAACCACCATTCTTATCACCAACCTTTGACCTTGCAAAATATACAAAGGCAAATCCTCCCCCTAGCCTTCCTACTTTACTACATCTAGCATTTCTCTATAAGTTTTTGATACTGCTTTGAATACGAAATTGAAGTGTATTACTATATAACAAAACCTGCTTCTTGAAAACAAAATTACAAATTTTTTCCTTAAATGTCAAGGTCTCCGATCATGCATAATAGGGGTCTTCTTCAGAAGAACTTAAAACCCTTTAAAAATTTTAGATTTCCCCCCAAAAAGACCACTTTATCTTTTTAAGATGACAATACCCACAAGCCTTCTCGGTTCATTCAACTCTAGGAGCAGGGGTAGCCATATTTATTCATACGGACTGCCCCTAATAGTAGAAAAAACACACATAGACCCACAGGGCAGATACCTCTTTTTTGACATGAACTCTGGGCACACACCAGGTGGTGTTAGGCAACCTATAACGATCCAAACTCCGGCCAAATAGATTCATATCCCAAAACCCAAAGTAGATAACCCAAGGGAAATTACTATTAGGAGATTTTAACTTACTACACCCAGAATACAGACAGGCTGCCATAGACAAAATAGCACCCATACACAAAGACATCAAAAGGCTTTACAAAACTTCAACGACGTTGACATGCACATGGCATATTCGACACCTGGAGACTACAAAACCCATCATCTAACCTGACGCGTTTCGGACTCAAGTGGAGTCCTTAAGCATAGGCCTATGATTAAGGACTCCACTTGAGTCCAAAACGCGTCAGGCGTGTCTTATCTAATGTGTTACTTTCCTTATTATCCATTGGATATACTGTTGGACTTTGTAATAAAGATGGAATTTTTAATGATCGTGAGCCTGGAGGTGGCGTCTTTTGTCAGCAGTACTTGCAGTCGGCTTTCCTTCTAATCCTGTACATCTATACCTAGACATACACTGGAGACTAATGACCATCTATTGAAACTCCCACACTACTAAGAAATCATACTATAAACTTTAATCAACTAATTTACCTGACAATGACAATACAGTTCCCACCCAAATGATCTTATGGGAACACACAACGACAGTAAATACATAGCCAATGCATACACTAGCCTCCCACCTAAAAAAAACAAACAGTCCAACAAAAAAATTACGTGCCACTACACCAGGCGGAGCAAACAACTATACACCTTTAAGTAAACTTTAAAAAGTTTAGCTCTACGCTCCTCATTGCAAAAATTCAACTAAATTCTGTGGAAAAAAAGCCTTATGAGAAAGGAAATAAAGCACACACACATTTGGCAACCTCCACAAAGACAAATATCAGTGAATGTAGCAATGAATCTGTTTCATCAAGGGAACCCCCCATCTTTAACCCAACAGACATAGCCACTGGTATGAAGAATACATAAAGACCTATATAACAAATACACCAATAACCTCGGCTATAAACCAGTTATCCTGACTATCTACATACCCAGAAAAGTGTGGCCTCACAAACTAACCCCAACAAATAATAAATCTAGGCAGAGAAACTCAAAAAAATAATCAAAGGACACCCAAACAAAAAGTCCCCAGAACCAGATGGCTTCTCCATAATGATATATAAAAACTCTACTGGCATCCACCCTTGGACAACATCTGCAAGGAGTTTGTATTTTCTCCCCTGTGCTTGCGGTTTCTCCCCCATCATAAAGACATACTGATAGTTGTATGTGTCAAATAAATGTGCTTAGATTGTAAGGCTCTTCAGGGCAGGGCGGGATGTGAATATTTACATGTAATTGTAAAGCGCCACGGAAGATGTTAGTGCTATATAAATCCATAATAATAATATATGATAAACTATTCCAAGAAGAAATGCATCAGAACTCTTCCTTGCCTCCCATATTAACAACTATCGCCAGACCTGGAAGGGCCACACCTTACTGTGCCAATTACCGCCCAATAGCCCACCCCTAATCTTCCTTCCCAACTTACATAAGTAATTACTGAAACAGTCATTGGTTTGGCTATCCAATAAACAAACAAAACACTGGCCCTTCCTCTACATCTATCACCCATAGACTAAAATTACTACAACTAAATGCCCTATACAGGACTACAAACACCCTCAATACTAGGGATCCAACTTACTCCAAATACTCCACTCCTTCCAAACGAACTACATACCCCTACCTAATGAACAAATAACTACTCAAAGAATGGAACCCACCTGCAATCTCCTGGATAGGCAAGATACAAAAAACTGTTATGTGATATATTTGGAAGAATAAAGCTCACAGTTATCTAGAAATACCTTAATGGCCAATAGAACCAGGAAGACTGGCACTGCCAACTTCAAAAAATGAGGTAGCTCAACTATGCTAAGCTATACAGTGGCTCTCCAATCTTCACCAGTCAGTAGGTGGGCACAATGGAACAAATTTAGTCGGCTGCCAATCCATCTTACAACCTTCCCTTAAACCCCACTACAATCCAAGCAAACTAACAAAACACCATTAGGAGCTATCCAAACTACACTAACACCTGGCACAAATGTGAAATTAATGTAATTTACTGTCACCACACCCTCACACCTTATCCCTTAGTTGGAAACCCCTCTCTACACAACCAAACCTAAATAAAGGCCCAGGCTGGCGCTGTCAAGACACTTTAAAATGTTGAACCACATAATAGACCCCATAACAGAAAATATACGATTTTCCCAGACCTAATGTAGACTGAAAAAGCTCACAACCCCCATGCTTTCCAATATCTCCTAAATCCAGCTATACACTATTCCCATATCTCACATTTCTCAAACAAAACAGTTCAAGCAACTGGTCTTAGGGGACCAACTCAAAAGGACCTTATTTCCTTTATCTATCCGTTATTAAATACCCAACAAGACCACCAAATCCACACCTCAGACTTAAGGCTAGATGACCCAGTGTTCTGGATCCTGGGGCTCCCCCTTCCAACACCTAAAAGCACCATCCCTACAACTCTCCTACACATCTTCACAGCGGCTAGATCCTGATAGCCCTGTAATGGAAACAACAACACTCACCCTCACTACAAGACCTGTAAACATAATAGGCGAATTTAGGAACATGGAATATATGAGCAACTCTAAATCATAATCTACAAAAATACCCACAAATCTGAAACCCATGGACTTAAACATGGGAAACATTTAAAATAATTGCACCATCTTCTTTAAAAGTAAGGTAGCTCACTGGAAGACCCCCCCCTCTCTTCCTCTTGCCTTCTCTCATCACCGAAAAGCACCAATAACATCAAGAGACCACCATTAAAATAAAAGAGAAGAAAAATACTAAAAAGTTATTTACAAGATTTAAAAACACTGAAGAAGGGAAACAATGAAGATAACTAAGACATTAAAACACAACTGGACCCTGAAACACCACAATGCCCAAACAAACCAGTAATCCACCAAGGACTGGCTGAAGACTAAGAAAGAGTCCTCAAGTGCACGAACGCAAAGTCCATATTATTCCCAATTAACATGCTGGATGACTTAAAATGGGCTGCAAGAACCCCCATAAATATATCATAGCTGAATGAATTCTTTAGTGTGAGTGGGGAAAACGTTCTCATCCGATCTGAGAAACTGGTAGATGGCTACAAGAGTGTTTCACTGCAGTGATTTCAGCCAAAGGGTGTAACACAGCAATTAGGGGTGGCTGTTCCTAAATTTTCTCCTCGTTAGAATATATCTTTATCTTTAATATATCTTGTTTATTTGATGAGTTAAATCAAGGTTCATTTTGGAGTTTACCTGTAATTAGATGACTTCTTTTCCAGAATAATAAAAAGATTGGACATAATTATGTGAACATTTCTTTAAAAAAGAACTGAATATTTAATGACATGTCCTAATTTTTTCACATGGATGTACTGTATCTGTCTCAGGCTTAACAATTCCAGGAGTTCGGGTAGCCATATGGCTAGAATTTTATTCCTGGAGAAAGCTTTTTATTTGAGTTTTTTCCACGGATGTCTAATGGTCTGGCTACCCCAAAAAGATAGAATCCCCCTTTTTCTGACTAGCTACTAATGTCAGTTTTATATTAGTCCAGCTTCGTCTAAACTCTTTTATCTTTACTTGACTTTACCAGTTCTAGCTTTGGTATGAGAGTCACGTGCCTGTAACGACAAAAGCTTCTGTGCTCTAAGTAGAGAAACGTGTATAGCCATATAGAGACTGCTGTCAAATTAGTTCTCATAATTTTCTGTTACCAGCTGTGTGGGAGATGTCCAGGGACATAATACAATGTACCCCCTGTTAGTCTTTTATGCTCCTCAGCACTGACTCCTTTATCAACAATTGCACTTTGTCTGTTTCACTGACACAGAGAATAGAGCTCCTGGGTGATATATTTTGGTAGGTTGAGCAAAAGTTATGTGGACAATGGTTTCTTTCACTTTTGCCATCCGAGGATACCAGAAACATCACACATGTAATTAATGATATCTTAGAATCTTTTTTTTTATTTTTTATTTTATTGGTAATTCAAACAAAATGTAAACTGACCAAATTGTGGAGAGATCACAAGGGAATTTCAATTATATTTACCATGGATATGGAGTTTTGTCTGTGAAATATGTGCTTTCCTCCAACTTGTATCAATCAATTCCTCACACTTGTTTTGCAAACCGAGAGTTTTTATTGGCTATAAAATCCTTATAATAACATTTCATTGCTGCCTTCACAAATATACTGACCCACATAACTTTATTTGTGCAGTTAAGCTGCATGAATTTCCCTATTTGTGTACCAGTTTGGGTGCTGGTGGAAAATACTAAATAACCAGCTTTAGTCCTGAGTAGTAATTAAGGATTATTATAGCAAAGGAAATTTATTGATCATAGTAAATACATTCCTTAGACATTCATTACTATAGCTGGACTCGACAAAATTGATCCCGATGCATCCCCATCCCCAAAGATATAATCATCCACTAGAATATGATACGTAAGGCAATATCAATAGTAGATATTATATCCTCATTAACTTTGTATACTGCCTTCTATAGCGGCCCAATTATTGCATATACGTGGAGGGGATGGGTACAGTCTTAAGTGTGATTGTAACAGACAAGTACATATTGACTGGGCCAAATTTTTTTTTTTTTCATTTTTGCTTACTTTTATTTTGTACAGTAGATCCCACTATAAATCCCACCCATACTTTTAAAAAAAATAAACTTTCAAGAAACATTAGTTACCAGTTTTACATGTGAAGTGATAGGCTTAGTGTTTGTAAGTAGTAACAACCTAAGGGCCCCCATGCATCAGGACACAGACTAAGGGGAAGCGATTTTACATTTTTCGGTTGAGAGGTGGGGACTTTCCGTTCATTTACTTGATAGACAGAGACAATTTTTTTTGTAAAACACAGAGCTTTAAATGTTACCATAATCTGCTTTAAACTATTCAGTATTTACTTTCATACTTTCAGGGAAACCTGATAAGGTATCTCTATCAATGTGATCACTGGTAAGTGTAAACGTTTTCTTTTACGAAAACATTATTTTCAAATAAGATAAACAATTTTCTTCAGGCTACAAGAGAAGCACTCCCTATCTATGTATCTGCACAAATTCCCTAAAAGATTTCACTATGAAGTATCGCTTGGTCAACCTTTGTATTATTATTTTTTAGATATATATATATACAATAATATTTCATTTGACTAAGGGTTTGTAAGAAATAACAATTATATTTTACATTGCATTTTATTCATTTGGGGAAAAAAAATTTATTAAAAAAAAAAACTCTTTTGTTTTTTTCAGCCAAGGGAAAAATGTGTTGCATTTTAAGTACTAAACGGTTACTGGCCCGCGACGCACAATGTGTTAGTACAGCTGTTTCAGACGATAATTGTGCTGTGTGTGGGCACTGTATTGGCCAAAATGTCTGCTCATTCGGAGATTCGCCCTGCTGGTCAGGGATTATCTGTTTCGGCCGATAAAGTGCCCATACACGGCACGATTATCGGCTGGTACGCCCGTTTGTACACATACAGGGAAATTAAATAAAAGTTCTTATCGTTTAAAATGGTGCTAATTTTGCCCAAACCAATCAGATCTTATTTAACATTTGTAAGCTTACATCTGATTGGTTGGGGCAAAGTTAGCACCATTTTAAACGATAAGAACTTTTATTGAATAACCCTGATAGTGCGTCGCGGGTCGGCACCCGTGATCGTACGTGTGTACGAACCTTAAGGAGGCACCTTTGTGGCTAACTGTGCAACTTCAGAAGAAAGTACAGGTCCATTAAATAACAGTCTAAAAAATGGGTGGAATAAAAGTGAAGAAAAAGAAGAAAGAAGTAAAGAAAGTAATTTGTCACTTGCAAGAAAAATTAATTATAAAGAACACTAATTTGGCTCTTTTAAGCGATAATGTGTGTATAACAAGAAATAATGTGAGTAATCTCTATGTAGCTATGAAGTGTCTAAGAATTGTTACCTCTTGTATGAGCAGTATTGTAGGCTGTGATGACAGTGTGTAGTGACTTGGCCTCAATGAGTTAAAGGGCATGTCCACCCCCAAAACTATAATCCCCCCACTACTGGCCCCATCATGTAGTATAGTTTAATCCTTACCTCACATCCCAGCTCCATAAGGTTCTCCTGTAGTCCCCCCCAAAGTCCCAAAAACTAACTTTCTAAATTAACAATAGAGTCGGTTGGGCTGGGGGGAGCGGGGGATTATTACATATAAGGGGGTTTTATGGTAAGGGAGGGATAGTAACAGGTAGTGAAGAGGGAGGGGAGAAGGCTGATTAGCGCATGCCAAACCTCTCCCGGAGGCCAGGTAGGGACATAGTCCTATATGGACTCTGCTATCCTCCTGTGGGCACGTTTTTTGGGACTTTTGGGGGGGACTACGTAAACGCTTATGGAGCTTGGCTGTTAGGGTAAGGATTAAACTATCTAACATGATGGGGCCAGTAGTGGGGGGATTATAGTTTTGGGGGTGGACAATGCCCTTTAACTCATTGAGGCCAAGTCCCTACACCACTGTCAGGGCCAGGCCTACCTACGCTCATACCAGAGGTACAAGTCTTAACCTTCATAGCTACAGAGAGATTAAACTCACATTATTCTTGTTTACACAATTATCGCTTAACAGAGCCAAATTATTGTTCTTTTAATTAATTTTTTCTTTCAAAGTGAACAAATTACTTTCTTTCTTTCTTTCTTTCTTTTTCTCTCACTTTTATTCACCCATTTTTAAGACTGTTCTTTTATGACCTGTACTTTCTTCTGCGTTGCACAGCTTTAGCCCAAAGGTGCCCTCCTTACGGTCGTACACACGTCCGACACGGTGCCGCCCGCGACGCACTAATCAGCGTTATTCAATAAAAGTTCTTATCGTTTAAAATGGTGTCTAATTTGCCCCAACCAATCAGATGTAAGTACAAATGTTAAATAGATCTGTTGGTTGGGCAAAATTAAGACCTATTGTTTAACTATAAAACGTTTTATTTAAAAATTTCCCTGTATGTTTGTACAAACGGGCGTCCCAGCCGATAATCGTGCCCGTGTAGTGGCACTTTATCGGCCGAAACGATAATCCCTGACCACCAGGGCGAAATCTCCGAATGAGCAGACATTGTTGGCCACTACAGTGCCCCCCACAGACCACTTATCTCTGAACAGCTTAAACTAACACGCTTGTGCGTCTCGGGCCAGTACCTTTAGTATTAAATCAAACACATTTTTCCCTTGGCTGAAAAAAACACAAGAGTTTGTTTTTTATTTTACATTTTTCGGTTGAGAGGTGGGGACTTTCCGTTCATTTACTTGATAGACAGAGACAAATATTTTTTTGAAAAACACAGAGCTAAATGTACTAATTGATTTTAAAATTTCAGTATTTAGTTCATACTTTCAGGGAAACCTGATAAGGTATCTCTATCAATGTGATCACTGGTAAGTGTAAACGTTTTCTTTTACGAAAACATTATTTTCAAATAAGATAAACAATTTTCTTCAGGCTACAAGAGAAGCACTCCCTATCTATGTATCTGCACAAATTCCCTAAAAGATTTCACTATGAAGTATCGCTTGGTCAACCTTTGTATTATTATTTTTTAGATATATATATATACAATAATATTTCATTTGACTAAGGGTTTGTAAGAAATAACAATTATATTTTACATTGCATTTTATTCATTTGGGGAAAAAAAATTTATTACCCCAAACTTGACTTACCTTCCCTCTTTCCCCCGCCGCAATGTACTCCCGGCAGCCGCGTCCGTGATTGGCTGCCGCTCAGGCAATCACAGACGCGACTGCCGGTCCCGCCCCTCTCAGCCAATCACGGACGCGACTGCCGGTCCCGCCCCTCTGCTTGCATTTTCTCGCAAGCAGAGGGCCGGCAGCGCGGCGGAGGAAAGAGGGGAGGTAAGTAAAGTTTGGGGCATTTTCTGATAAAATAAATAGAGCGGTTGGGGCTGGGGGAACAGGGGGAGTAACATATAAAAAAATATTTTTAAGGGTGGACATACCCTTTAAGTATGGGTATTAGTTTCTATGAGTAAAATTTTTTTTGTTATTTTCACTGTATTTATGCATCCAGATGTTTTAGCCATGTATTGCCAAGATGGTAGTATCTTCTCTTTTTGGCGCAACGTTGCCGGAATTATTTCGTTAAATCCTGTGTTGCGGTGAAAAGGGAAAACCCAGATCGTATTAGAATAAATGCTGGAAAATAGTCTTACACGCCTCCTGGACCATTATTAGTAATGTGAAACACTCCACAATATACTGACACTTTCTAAGGACCCACTAACAGTCTACATCAGCGTTTCTCAATGAGGGCTCCGGGGACACCTAGGGGTCCCTGAGAGGTTGAATGGGGGCCCTCATGAGAGTGACAGAAACTGTATGGATCCACCATTGTGATGAATACAGATATTTTTTTCTATATATTTATCAATGTTCTATATTTTTTGAATTATGTGTTTGGTGTTTTGATGTCTGAGATGTAAATAAAAATAAGTAATAATGTTTTTAAGAAAGGGTTCCCTGACATTGTTCAATTTTTTCAAGGGTTCCATGAGGATAAAAAGGTTGAGAAACACTGATCTACATATATGGGCACTAGTGCATTTCTGGTACCTCAGACTTGGCAATTTTAAATGATTGAACTTAGAGCAATGAAACACGTATCGCTGTTTAATAAATATGATAGCGCAGTTACCATGAAATGGCAATCACAGCGGTAATGACTTTTTGCCGTCGGCATCATAAAGTTAACAAATAAATGTGCCCACCAGTCTTTGCACAGAATTTTTTTTTAATTCCAATTACAGTGTATTTAGAAATAGTTATTCAGTAAAAGTTCTCAGCGTTAAAAATTGTACTAATTTTGCCCCAACCAATCAGAGGTTAGCTTTTAAATTTTAAATAATATCTGATTGGTTGTTGCAAAATTAGCACCATTTTAAATGTTAAGAACTTTTATTGAATCTCCCTGATTGTGTTTTGGGCTGCCAATTATTTCACAGTTGCTTTTATTTGTCTTTAGCTCTCTCATAAGCTAAACAATTTGGAATAACGTATGTCTGTACAACTGACTAAAGTTCCAGTTAATTATAATGTTTGCACACCCAGGCAATAGCACATACCTCCCTGTGGTTTTTATCTCTTGTGGGTCGGAGGGAGCAAGCAATGAATTAAGATATGTCTAGGTAAAGCTCCCATGCTAACAAGTAATATTTACTAATATCTGCCACAAACAGAAAAATAACTGAAAGAGGAGGGGAGTGCAGGCTTCCAAAACGAGCCAGCCAGGTCATGGCTGACATGACTGAGGCACCCTTTGACGAACAACAGGAGGTCCTGGCAACTATCTATGAGACTTAACTATTGCTCATGACCCTGTTAAAGGAGGTTAAGTCTGACCTCTCACTACTTCTACAAGATTTACAAAGCTCATGAACCAAGTATAGAGACGGCAAGAAGGTTAGGATTTCAACCCTTTGAAGATGCTGTGTGACTATGACCTTGAGAAACACATGCGTAGACAGAATTTAACACTTCTAGGTTTCCTGAAAGTGTGGAGGGCCCTGACCAATACCGATTTCTGGACGCATGGTTTAGATCCCCCTAGAAAAAATGAGGCCTCACACCAACAGGAATTGGGCACAAGCATCATTCACAGGAGTTCGAGCCAAACCTTTATAGCGCATGTCTCTGAAGCCTGGGATCAGGGATCTTATTCTCAAAACAGGCACACACTGCAGGGAGATCTCATGTGGGAAAAATGCAAGTATAAATGCTTGTGGAGGTTCTCATTCATCCAGGTCATGGTATATCTGTTGTATTCAGCTAAATCAACTGGTCTTAAAGTTTAGTTCTTGAAGACGTTTCGCTAGTCATTCGACTGGCTTTCTCAATTCAGAATGACTTGTACAAGAATCTGTGGCAATTAGGTACCCCAGAAAGTCCCAATTAGCATATCACAGCCAGGTGTAAAGGATATTATGAATGCAAGGCGTGAATTGACACCTCTCTTGAACCAGTCCTGTTCCTCTGAAAGGATGTTGACATTACAAAATCTTTAAAGGTATGTCCTTTTTCCTTAAGATGCAGGTACATGGCTGAGTCCTGATGTCATTCATATCACCAATAGTAACATAGTCTTTCCAGGGTTTATATTTGAAACCTCCCAGGAGCAAATTGTAATGTGTTACAGACCTTATGGGAAATGTCTGGTTCCCTCTGTTATAGAAGCTGTTGTTCTGTGTGCAGCTCTCTGAGTTGTGTAGTCGTACATTACACTGTTGTTGTGTCACTGAAGTGGACTCTGTGTCTGTGTTGTTGAAGTCAGGCAGCACACAGAGCCCTGGCCCTTCATCTGAGTTACTGAATTGGGGAATCACACTCTGCAGGTGACGTGCAGGATTTTTATTGGTCAAACTGGACTTCATGGATAACATTGGATAATTCCAGGAAGTAGGAATATGTGGGAATGTAGAACTAATCCCTTTCTTTGGATGGATATTAATGAGCAGATTCTGAACACTTTGCAATACTGAACCATTTGTTTGACCTTCATTTATTACTATTCAACTGCTACCTAATCACACTCAACCAGTAGTTACACAGCGATCATGACATTGCCCTTGTGTGGTATCTTTTTGGGCCTTTATTTCTATCTTTCCTTACTACTTGTTAATAGCAGGATATAGTGGTACTGAAATGTATACTGCTGTGCTCTGAAGTCTGGTTTAGAAAGGAAATAGACAAAAGCAAATATGGGTGTTCTTAACAGGCCACCTACAAAGGGCAACCTAAAGGAATAAGTAGGGATGCCAAGTATACCTGAAAGATTCCTCCCAGTGTCCTACTGTTGACAGAATGGGCAAGGACAGATCTGTTAAAGCCTAACTCAGATCTGTTGACACCCCACCCTACCCACGTCACAGATTATGAGACAAGTCCTGCAGATCTGGGACTGAGAGTCAGAGATTAGGGATCTCGGGACCAAGCCCAAAAATGAGAATGTGTCACAGATAATGGGACAGTTGGCAACTATGCCTTAAACCAGTGGACATCAAGTGTAGTCCATCCAATGACAATGTCAAGAGCTCCTTATACAATTGCAAATAAATAGTAATACAAATAATGACATGGGGAGCAATTGCTTACCCCATATGTCAATGAACCATGCTAGCCAGCTAGTCTTTGCTCAGACAGGAATGCTGTGAAGATGTGGCCATAAACCAGTTAGACATTACAGGCAATTTAACGTTCAAATCAGCTGTAACATCAAGTACACCAGCGGTTCTTACCTGCTGAAGTTCCCTCAACGTCCCCTTAGCTAATGCTTTGCAATAAAAGTTATTGAGCCAGATAGTTGACCTTAACGCAGACCCAGCCTTTAAATGGAGCTGTATTTTTAGCCTTGTGGCCATATACGTAAAAACAATCATATTATAATAATAATATCCTATTATTATTATTAACCTCGGTGCTGTTCTCTGCCCTCAGTCTAATAAATATCTGTTCTAATGGTCCCAGCATGCATATTAAATAGCTATGTACACTTTTATCTAAGCAAACTTAAATATATATATATTCGTAATTTAAAACATTTTGATCAAATACTCTCATTCCACAGTAGTATAACTTTTAATTTATATACCTTGTTTACTGTTGTATTTGACATGTTAAACATTAAATGACAGCTGTGAATAAATTATGGATTAATAGGTCATCTGTGTTTTTCCATAAATGTCTCTATATGTCAACCCCCTGTCTGCTCATTCCTCCATATTGAATGTATAAATCGTAGTAATGACGAGGACCATTGAAGGTCATCTAGGTTATCTAAACCCACTTTTCTTAGGAAAGGTGGCTCCACGGTAGGGCTCGTGTTAGGACATAGGAGAGCTAAGCTTTAGTGATAGAAGATAGTAATGAATGGGACATAACGCTTCACTTGTCCTGCTGAGATTCATGCTGTAACTTGTATTTCATATTTACCAATACCAAAAAAGTATATATATATATATATATATATATATATATATATATATATATATATAATTCTGATATCATGCTGTTTCCAATATCATAGTTGATTGTAATAGTCCTTGTACAAAACACAGTGGAATGCCTTGTCCTGAAGAAGGGTACTCCTGATTAGAAGCACATTGTTGTCACATGTCATTGCTCTGAAGACTGATTGAGCTGATACTGTGTGCGCAAGTACAAGTACCGTAAAACTGAGTTATCTACCATGTCTTTTACAGAAGTGGGGAATGTCCACCACCTGTCACCCCTATTACAGACATGACCTTTTAAATGATTCTATTCTATGCATAGACTGTGGTTGGGGTGGGGAATAATATTGGTGGTGAGATTACTCTTCTCTTCCCCCTTTTCCCAACAAATGGGTAAGCTGATTCAATGGCCACATGTAAATGTCCCTAACTTCCTGGAAGCACTGGGTCTGAAAGGTGTCTTTGAAATTCCATGTCCGGAGAAGAACTGCACTCCAAGTGCTCAGGTAAGGAAGGAAACCGAAAGCCTCCAAGGTTCGGCGTTGAAGGGTTTCCTGCTGGGTGACCAATATGAGCAGGGAGATGTCCAGGCCCTAAAGTGATACTTGTAGGTTCTTGGGAATCAGCAGAGAGATTCAGACTGCTGGGTTTAATGTTCAGAGGCTCTAAGTCAGTAGAGTAGTCAGTCAAATCAGGGCTCTGGCAGAGAAGAAAAAAAAGAAAAGAACAGAATTTATTCAAAATCATAAAATTACCATGAGCGTTCCAAACCAGCCAAATAACTTTCATTGGATGTCCATAAAATCTAATAGATCATAAGCAGCAACATTTTCTATGCATCTCGGTTATCATGGCAGTGCATTGAGTTCTCCAAGTTAATGCCATGATGTCTTTATGTACCCAATAACATATAAAACAATGTTAATCCATGGTCAGTAGCAAATTATCCTCTCAGTGCAGTAATAATGATTCCTGTATTAACATTATAAGACGACTACAGTTTATCTGTTGTATTCAATTAGATCAACTGGACTTGAAGATTAGAACTAAACTTCAAGTCCAGTTGATCTAATTGAATACAACAGATAAACCAGGACCTGGATGAATGAGAACCTTCACAAGCATGACTACAGTTTGTTTTATTTTGAACCCATAGGGTTTGGAGGGTGCACTACCATGTGCCCTTGGTTAATAACAAGGTCAGTAATGCGGTGCTTACTATTCAATAGCAAACAATCTAACGATGCTTTATGTTTAATAGTCTGGACCGATTGGTTGGCTGCTGATTTTTCTTTTGATTGATCTGAAATTATTAGATTGGAGGTCTGTCTGTGTGTACCAGCCCTAAATCCTATTTCCCAATGAAATCCAAAAAAGAGGAACATATATAAAGGATTACCCTTTTTGCTGTTTCACCGTATTTATATACCGGATAATTTTTGCCGTGGCGAATGACTAATGACTACTCACCTGTAGGGGGGAGACTGGGGATTCTGTAGGCAGGGAAGGGCTTGTCTGAACTGGTTCAAGGCTTTTAGAGGTTGTCTGATAGAGCCCTAGATTCTGGGAGCTTGGAGAGATGGGACTGTATGCTGGGGGTATCTGGGAAAGTTGTCTTTGCAGCAGCTGCAGAATTATGTTAATATCCGTAGACATTCGACTTTCCAACCTGCAAAAGGCAAACAATCCCTTAAAAACGCATACATTGTATGGACTTTAGCATTATTTTTTTTTCATTTTGTTTAGTATTGATTATAGATGGGTCTGTGTCCGACACGGAACCCCTCAGTTCCGAAATCCAAATGTTCCATCCAAAACCAGGTGGATTGTTCGGATTTCGGGACTTTTTTTTGTATTTTCAAGGATTATCAAACGTTCAAGCTACTTTCAAGGATTATGAAAACTAGCCTTGGACGTTCGATAATCGTAAAAACACTCTGAAGTCCCTTGTTGATCAAGGTTCCCATAATAACACAATATTTACACAGTACTACGCTGGTTTAAGGATAGGTTCACCCAAGAAGTGAACCAGCAATGTTTTACCTCCTGTTCTTCAGTAAAACTTGCAGAACTTACCTGCAAACACTCCAGCTTCTTAATGACAGTCCCCAATGCATCCATACTCCTTTGCAGTGTGTGCACAATGCAAGGGACTGGGGTTGTGTCGGAGTCGGTCAGTGGTGGTGGGCCATTTGCGGGTAAGTTCTGTCTTCTCTCCTTCAAGTTTTACTGAAAAAACGGGAGGTAAGACGTAGCTCATTTACCCCCTGTTCTTTAGTTAAACTGAATAACACAAAGTTGAAAAAAAAATGGTGGACATAACCTTTAAATGGAAGAAATAAAAATACAGTTTTAGAAACTTTTGGTTTTGACCTATATTTAAAGGGATAGGTAGGGCTTTTTGCTCACACCTGTTTAACTGATCTTGGAGCACCTCCAGACGAGACTCTATTTCTCCAGGTTGATCACCAGGGCTCAAAGGAGGATCCAATGAATTGTGCACAAGTGAGATGTGTTGTTGGGGCCCTGAGCAACCTGCAGAGTGCTGTTCACCCCAGAAACCGTACAAGTTGGGACCTTCAGTGTGTGTGGCTGCAAAGTGAAA
Source organism: Hymenochirus boettgeri (assembly GCA_019447015.1). Taxonomy (NCBI): domain Eukaryota; kingdom Metazoa; phylum Chordata; class Amphibia; order Anura; family Pipidae; genus Hymenochirus; species Hymenochirus boettgeri. The sequence continues at coordinate 206,185,682 of CM033469.1, read as the reverse complement.
GTTTAGAGTTTTATTTACCATGGATTGTATCTTCATAATAGTTACAGTTAGTTGTTTGGGGTTAAATAAAGACAATTGTTTATCAAGTTCAAACCTAATATACCCATAACCCAACCTCTCTATTGTGCCAAATATAGCAAGAAAATGAACAAAATTATTCAATGAATCTAGAAATAATTAAGAAATCCCAAATATATCCAACGACCCCAAAGCATAGAAGTATACACCATAAATTGGCACCCAAAATGAATGCTCATCATGTACCGTAAGAAATGCAACTTCATTTTACTGGCAGAAATAATGATGTTGTTGTGGTAGGAAAATGTTCACCAATTATAGTCTTGGAACATTCAGGGAGATTCAATAAAAGTTCTTATCGTTTAAAATGGTGCTAATCTTGCCCCAACCAATCAGATGTTATTTAACATTTGAAAGCTAAAATCTGATTGGTTGGGGCAAAATTAGCACCATTTTAAACAATAAGAACTTTTATTGAATAACCCTGTACGTCTTTAAAAGACCAAAATATCATGAAAAGTATCTTTACCTGAATATGTCTCCACAGCCTCCAAAACCTTCCTCTCGCCTTCACTGCTACTAATAGTTGCAGTAACTAAACTGACCACAGCAGGAATAAACTCTTGCTTGTCTGTAGAAGTAAGTCGGTCCCCGCGTGAAGACTTTAGTGGTTTGGTCTCATCGTCACTGGTCTGAGAACAAGGAGTAGTGCTGCTACCCATCTCATCCCATTGGTCCTGGCTCAATGGCCGCTGCAAGTTGGTCAGTTCCGAGTACGTGTGATACTGTTCTGCATCTGAAATTCCATCATCCAGACAATCTGGGGTGGGGAAGGCAAAGTATTTATAATAATTGTACATGATGGTCTGACATACCTGTTCCTGTTCCTAGGGTTTTTGACACCTGAAACAACTTTTAAATGCTGCCTATTGGCAGACGGTGGTTATGGCACGTGAAGCGGGCATGGCTTTATCAGGAAACATAGGCATGGTTTGTGGAGGTGGGTGTGGTGTGCTGACTAACACTGACTGGTGGACTGGAGGGGTGACTTAGCATTGATTGGTGGACTGGTGCTGTAATGCAGTATTACAGGAAGGAGGAACTGCCCCCTTTTAAGTATTTTACAGGGGAGTGCCCTGAGCAAATATTTCAGTTTGCTTCATGGTAGGGGCACCCCTGCTTATGGCTTTAAAAGGTATGAAATGTGAAAGATGATCCATACCTTGCTTCTTCTGGCGTCTTCCTTGCTGCTTGCACCTGCGATTTCTGCGGTATGTGCAGTTATATTCGTCACTATCGGATGATCTGGGGATGCTGTCTGCCTAAAGGGAAATTGCATATAGGCAAAGTACAATACACTATAAACACACCAACACTAAATACTAAAATCTATATAAAATTGACCTATACCTTGCACTTACAGCCTTGATTACAATGGGCCACATTGGCCTTGTTTAGACTGCTTTTCTCCAAGAACCTGTACTCCAAATCATAATCACACAGGGAACAGTAGTACTGGCAAGACTAAATGGCTTTTTAAAATTCAGGTTGGATAGTTTTACAATAGAATCATTTCTCAGAGGTTTAGACAGGAAAGGGTTCCATCTTGTCCCCATTTCCATTTTAGGGACTAAAACCAGGTACCATGGCTTTGTGTAGTATTTGTATGAACCCCACCACACATTCTTTACTTACTGGGTATACAAAGTAAGTCAGATAGTGTTCATAGTACAGATTGAGCAGGTTCTATATCATATCTCAGCAGAAAATTTGAATTAACTAAACTGCAACACTCTAGATTAGAAAAAGTTTAAAAATCCTTTAATAATATACAGGGATACAAAAATTAAAAACATGTGCATTTGCCTTACTAATCTGTAATGAGTATATATATAATATGCAGTCACTATACAAATAATACCAGGTATCGGATACAACTATACCATGTCGTAGTATGTCGGTAGAACACACAGTCCTTAGTTAGAGGCTTCAAGTAATTTGCAAAAAATGGTGCTTGGTTAACAAAGGATAGAAGGCAGAGGGCTAAAAAACATGAGCAGTCAAGTAGGACGCGTTTCGCTCCTCCATATATGTATACACTTAATTTTTGTATCCCTGTATATTATTAAAGGATTTATATATATAAATTATATTCTGTAGTCTATAACTTGCACCTCAATTCGTAAATTATGAGACCGGCACTCACCAAACTGCTGATTAATTAGCCGTGCACGTCCTGAGGTCTCCACTTATCCTCCTTTGGCCAAGACAAATCGATGGACAGCACCAGCTTGCAATTAAAACAATGTCCTTTATTTGTATCAAAACATCATTAAAAGCAGACACTTTAAAGTTACATAGCTCTCATCGGCTACACTTACACACAGCAGGGCATGACGTTTCAGGTCACATGACCCTTTCTCAAAAAGCGCTTTTTGAGAAAGGGTCATGTGACCCGAAACAAGCTGGTGCTGTCCATCGATTTGTCTATAACTTGCACCTCCCCTACTCTAGGGTTTTAATAGCTACCGGTGCCTTATACATTGCTATATTATATCTCAGACTAGACAAAGAGAAAAGGTTTCTCTTTGATGTTGAATTAGAACAGAGGATGAATCTTGATTTACAAATAAAAACTTCAAAATTAATTGTATTCAAGTCATCGTTTTAGAAAAGATGGAGTATAAAAAAACAGCATGAAAGTATTCTATAACGTCCTTATATTTCAAGGATTCTTGACACGTTTTTTGACCTCTCTCTGAACAAACTTTCCTCTCCCTTGCCACAAGATCAGGATATATTTAAGTGGTGTCTTCTGACCTATCTCAGGCAACATTCTCATCACCATTGGTGTGATAAAACTCAACCTTTGTGAAAACTTTTAAAAGAGGTCTTCAACTTTTTGTCTTTAAAGGCCAACTCCACCCTCATAAGAACATCTTTTAGAAAGAACGACCTCTTTAAAATATGTTGATATATCCTACTTTGTCCTATGAATTCATTACTGTATGCCTGCTATGCTTCTGGATGCCTCATGGAAACTGAGCAATTTAGAAACCTGTACTGAGCCTGTACGGAGCCTGGGCATGCTCAGAAGAGGCAGCTAGGGGATTAGCATTCAGTCATTGGCTGTGATGTCAACTGTCAAATCCATAACTGACAGTTACTAACTGGAAGAACCAGGAATCAGAAACAGGGGAAACAGGACATTGTGCAGGATTTCAGGTTAGACTTATATATTTCACATTTCAAACTATTACCGTTTAGGGTTTTGGGGGGTGATTTACCTGTATGTAAGTTTTCATTTTAGGGCTGGACTTGCCCTTTAAGATCAACCTGGTTTAAGTTGATATATATTTAGACCTTAGTCACTTTCCATTAAGATGTTTGCCTTCTTCTAATCAGATTGAACTCGGCTGCATTTGCAATTCGAAAGAAAATCAAAATTTGTTTGAATTATTTGATCTTAATATTATGGTTTTGTGATACATAACTTTGTATCCTGTCTTAGGTGGCCATAGTTTTCCTAACTACATTATCATCTTTGCTACCTTGTCTTCCCCAATCTCCTTACATCTCTCAAGTTGAATGTGATCTCCAGGTTGCTCCAGAAGCAGTCTGAGAAATGTGGGTACATATCCAGAACCTCCAGAAGGTCCTCCCTTTGGATTTTGTGAAGGTCGCAATATGTTAGGGCTCTAACGTCGGCATTTGATTTTCCAGGCCGAGCAAACAGGCTTATAGGCTCACCAAATATGTCATTTTTCCCTAAAAAAGTAAAAACATAAACAAGATCTACAAATGATTATTCATATAAACATTATGCCATATTATGTCATATGGGATGCCCCATTATTATAGGCTGGATAGCCCTAAAGCCCTAAAAAATATTTTTTTTGGAAAGGTCCAAATGATATTCTCATTGTTTCGTTTAATCAGTCTTCTCCCCAGAATTTTTTTCCAGCCGGGTGGGGTGGGACGGAGAAATTTGGTGGTTGGAGTTGTTGTTCTCTAGCACCTGCAGGGAGTTGTAGTTCTCCAACATCTACGGGGAGTTGTAGTTCTACATCTGCGGGAGTTGTAGTTCTCCAACACCTGCGGGGAGTTGTAGTACTGCATCATCTGCAGGGAGCTGTAGTTCTGCAACATCTGCAAGGAGTTGTAGTTCTGCAACACCTGGAGGGAGTTGTAGTTCTCCAACACCTGCAGGGAGCTGTAGTTCTCCAACACCTGCGGGGAGCTGTAGTTCTGCAACATCTGCAGGGAGCTGTAGTTCTGCAACATCTGAAGGTAATCCAGATGTAACATGGCAGGGCAAAAAGGGGTCTGGACTGGGCAGTTTTGGTGGGAGTTTTTACTGACCTATTGGCACCTATTAAACCTACATCTAAATTCTTTATCAAATCACAAGTGTTCTCATAAGAATATTTTTTCAGCAGGGTGGCATGAAAAAGTAGCCGGGTGGGCCACCCGGGTAAAAGACCCTAGGGAGAACACTGCATTTAATTGTCATTATGGTGGAGAAAGTTCACATTCTAAATCTGAGGATGATGATCTTAGTCATGAATGGACATAAATAGGCTTTTTCTTTATTACCCAAAATGGCTACCACAATGTCATCTCTTAGAATTTCTATAGAGCCGCGAGAGATGAAGTATAGGCTAGTCAGCACATCTCCATGGTGGACCAATGTGTCTCCTGGTGGGGCGTGTGTAGTCTTGAATTTCATTGCTAGTGCCCGGAGGCATCCCGTAGAGGCACCACGGAAGGCTTTGCAATGCTGAAGCAGGGTACGGTTAAGATGCAAACAAATATCTGCTTGTAGGCACTCTGGAAATCCTTTCAGCACCTAAACAGGAGTGACACATGGAACATGTAAGAGGGGGGTGGAGAAACCACGAGACACCGAAGAATAGAAAAGAAACAAGTCAACGTTTAAATATCATGCTCTGTTCAATGCTAAAACGACAGTAAAATAATTACACTACTGAAAAAGCAAAGCATGAAACTGGCTATGGACAACAACATTCCCTCAAAGGTGAAGAAACCACCAGTGGAACAAAAAAAACCTTTTCCATTTCCTAAAATATCTATTTGAATTGAAACATTGGTGTCCACACCTTTGATCTGCCTACAATATACCAGTTACATGCAACCTTCGTCATCCCAACAAACGCTATCCTTTTCCCTGTCTATGTATCCTAATGTTAAATGTCCCTCTAAAGTACTTATAGAAATGTATTCTGTTGGGTGACATCATTCTGTTGGGTGACATCATTCTGTTTTGGGTGACATCATTCTGCTGGGTGACATCACAAGGATTTTTGCAGGTTTTAACCAAAAAGAAAATGATGCTTAGTGACACAGTATAGTGTTAATCTTGTATTTTCCAATAGATGCAACTTGCAAACGTCAGAATCTGTAGGGGTTATTTTACATGGCTTAGGCACTCTCAGTATATTAATTTAACAGCTCACTGTGCTATTGAATGGACCTTACATCCCTTCAGTACAATCTACTTCATTATTGTGTTTTACACTAGGCTTCCTTCAATGACATCATTAATGGTTCTCCAAAAAATGAAACTCTCTGCTCTCTACTACCCTGTGTTCGCATACTCCAAAGGCACAAGATATTTTACTTGGCCTATTATACCTCAGCTGGGTAGCCAACAGGATCTAGTGTAAAGGCCTTGGAAGTATTTCCTCCAAACAATGTCTGTGCATTGCTTTGTATCTATTGATGAGGATGCACTTCTGCCTAAACAGATTAGAAAAGGGAAAAGCAAATATTAAAACTAATCTTTAAGGCATCGTTCGGGAAATCGCACCAAAATGCGTTCAATGGAAGAGGCACAGTTTGCATTTCACCGCTGCAATGTAGTGTGTTGTCAGAAACCCACTGCATGCAGAAGTTTTGTGTGTTAACACACAGCGCAGCGGTGCCATTGAAATCGCGTTTGCGGTTAGTGCGATGTTCCGCTGCGCTAACACACAGCATCGGCCATTCATTTCAATAGCACCACTGTGTTGTGTGTTAACACACAAAACTTCTGCATGCAGTGGGTTTCTGACAACACACTACATTGCAGCGGTAAAAAAAAAGCGTTAAAAAAACAGCTAATGTGAACGTAGCCTTATAGTTGTGTGCATGCTACTTATGCAGGCCACACACTTGTCAACTTACCTTGCGATGTTTGTGAAACGTTCTGTCTGGGCTAATCATTATGCGATCAGCATTCAATCACAAAATAAATGGCTCAGGCTGGGAACATCAGCAGGTAAGTGGGCCTGATATTAGATTGACGGTTGAAGATCATATAAACTTTACAACTAAGCTAGTGAAATAGTAAATATTTGGGGGAATATGCTGGTGGCCACAGCAGTACACACTAGGGTTAGTGTCACACTAATTCAATATTTTTTGTGGCATGTATGCGGATGTCTTTTGTGATTCAGTCTCCATTTTGTAGCCATTTCTCAAAAAGGGATATTGAATCTCCGAAAGGAGATCTACACAGAGCAACATAGGTGGACCAGATGGTTAAAGGGCATGTCCACCCTTAAAACAAAAAAAATATTCACTTGGCGGTTGCCTGGCCACAATTCCAACCAATATATTTAGCTCATTATTAGATGTATTACTAACCAGATATTTAAGGATAATTATTGTCCCCATTGTGGCAGAGTAAGCTGGCTCCTCCCTCCATGCTGTCAATCAAGGCTGTGATTGCTGGCATCACAATCAATGATTGACTGCTCTTTCCCCTGCTGCATCCTCTGCACATTCCTAAAAGCTGGGAACAGGGGAAGGAGGCAGCAACCTCTGCCACAAAGGGAGAGAACAGGGCAATACTTTACATTAAATATCTGGTTAGAAATGCATGTACGGTAATAAAGTGCTTAAAATAGCAGTTGGGCCTATAATAATTGACAAGTGACCAATTGTTGTTTTGAGGATGGACATGTCCTTTAAGGGTTGTAATAGTGACAAAGTAGAAAGGGTCTTGGCATAATGAGGGGGTGGGCGAGAGGTAAAATATATAGAAAGGCTATTCATTAATTTCATGCAATTGTGTTTACTGCTTCTCTTCCCTTACTCATTTGCTGTTAGTTTTGGCTGGCACCTTGTAGACTTAAATGGAGCTGACATTAACAGCTACCAAGGGAAACAACAAGAGATGCAGCATCAACAAATGGAATGTTAGTAGGGTTTTAAAGGGAAAATGTGATCTCTAAACAAGTTACTGTTAGATAAAATTCCTTCCATCATAACATTAAAACGAGCCCTGGATCAAATCCCAAGGTACAACTTGTGAGAAGTTATATGGCTGGAAATTTTAACAATCTAACTTCCTGCTTTCACCAGCTTGTAGCCACGTGACCAGTCTCTGGGAGCAGGATAGTGTCACTCAAGCAACTGTGAGCAGTAAGTTTGAATATTTTCCACAATATAATTTCTCACTGGCTACAGTCAGGGATGTGATAACTTTAAAGGACAGACTGCAGGTTTTTATTTAAACGTAACTTGTAACAGTTGCCCTTAAAAATAAAATAAATAAGTTAAACATATTGCAGTTCCTATAACATCAGGAAACATCTGAATCTAATATAGAGTTTAGTTCATTAGCAGTTAGATCCACATTGGTCAAGGAAATGCTTGTTTCCTCTGTGGATTTGGGGGAAGGCAAAAAAATCCCTACTGAGCCATTATCAATGTTGCTTGCGGAAAGGAAAAATACCATATCCTGACCTGACCTATAAATAGATGTGGCATTGAATACCCAACGTAATCTCTTTAGAGATCAATATCCAAACAGTATACAGATCATTTTTGTGTATTACCTATTATTGTCTAGTTTCTTACACAACCTGACATTGTCAATCTTTTGGTTGCACATTGGCAGAATATTTTACGGAATTCATAAAATAAAAATATTTTTAAATAACCTTCTGACAAATACACTTGCAGGAATTATTACAGTGATCAGACTTTCAATGGGACCTCTATAAAAACTGACCTACACTATTTAGATATTTATAATTGGATGCAACTCACCCCTGTTCTAGCTCTGATGCCTACTGTGCTATCCCCCTAATAAGATGGGCTCAAGCTGCTTTCTTGGTGACATACTGTAGCACTTCTGTGATAAGTTTTCTATTCTACAGTTAATATTTCATAACGAAAACAATTAAATATTTTCAGGGATATTAAAAGTTCTTAAAAATGGTGCTAATTTTCTTAAAAATGGTGCTAATTTTCTTAAAAATGGTGCTAATTTTGCCTCAACCAATCAAATCATTTGATATCTAACATCTGATTGGTTGGGGCAAAATTAGCACCATTTTTAACAATAAGAACTTTTATTGAATAACCCTGAAAAGTTTTGAAATGTTACGCAAAGCAAGTACGAGGCAAATATTGCATATGACAGATATTACAGTATCTGTGTCACTTTGCAGTCAGTTGAGAAAGATTTTATTACATAAAGGTAATGGGACATTACCTTTATGGGTAAAAGATGTCTTATTGGGACATGGGGAAAGATGTCTTATTCTAGAGATTGTCGTCTTCTTCCTGCACATGGTTGGCATGTAGTGGCACAGAAAATTCAGTGGAATAAAAACTCCTGACATGTATTGCCTTAAATGTAATATAATATCTTTTACAATAGCCCACTACAGTCAATTATCCCCTGAAAAAAGACAAGTGAATTTTAAATGATTAAAAGCTGATTATTGCCTTCATCTATCACTTGTCTTTATAATCTTTCTAGTTCCCAGGACATTGAAAAATCTAGCAGAAGTAGCATATAACATCACTGCAGCTCCTCATAAATCCCTCACCCATTAGGTTGATATACGCTCCCAGCAATGATTTTTACAGTTACTGTAGCAGAATTGACACTGGATGCATAAATAAACCCTCTGGATGGGGGGGATTTAAAAGGAACCCACTTGATTTAGCCAAATTTAACCAAAGGAAATACATAAAGAAAATATAGTTTTCAGCTTTTTCTTTTACTTTTATTTTCCTTTATTGGCCACCTTCAGGGGATTCTGTTTATTGTTAATGGTAAGCAATTTAGGCTCCATAAGTGTTTCAACATATGGAGTAATTTCAGGACTTGCCACTTGTGATTTTTCTCAGAAAAACAGAAAACAAAATAGCTGAAATCTTCAGGATAGAGACATCATGTCTGCAATGGTGCATTAGATTTTGATGGTCCTGCTTATCTCAGAAAAGGTTCTGAGTGATATTTACTTTTACTGTTTATTCCTCTATTACTATGTTTTCTCTTTGTGATGGTATCTTTGTTTTGTTGGGTTTTTTTTTTTTTTACTCATGTCTTCTAGTAATGTTTTACTATGTCTTTACAGCAATACCAGCCTTTTCCTTATCACACCAGTCCAGTTTATGTTTGCTTCATGTTAAAATACCAGGGTTATAAAGTGTTTAAAACCCAATGATTCCCTTTGGGTCAATGTATTGAGTTATTTCCAGTTTAAATATTTCTGTTTATTACATTTCCTGAAAAAGCAAATTCACAATCTCCTCAGTACTTAGCCATGTAGAGAACTTTCATTCTTTATACTTATTTTGTCTTGAGGCTGCCATCTTTTCTAATTGTATCTATTTTTTAGCAATAGATGCTTTGCCAGAAAAAACAATGGAGATGAAAGCAATTAAAATAGAAAGATGTTTGATTTCAGTCATGTAATGTCAACCCCCACAAAACCTGAATATAGCAGCCCAAAGACTGTTAGTGTAGAGAATCCAAGCTCTGTAGGGTAAGTACAAAGGAAACTTAAAATTTATTATAAGGGCTCACAGTGATTGCAATGGTCAATTTCTCTCTGTCTTTTTATGTCACAGTATCATCTTCTTTTGTCAGTAATCTAGTTTCTTCAACTAGTCTGTCAACCTTACAGACATATGGATGTATTGAGATGAAATGTACACATTTGTAGTTATATTACCAGGATACCAGCATGCTACTAGACTCTACTACAGCCAGCATTGCTCAGCTACCCCACGTGCCCATCTGTTAATGTTACCATGCCACTGTACCACAGTCTACCCACTAAGTTACATGGAGCAGGGAGGAAGGTTCATGCCCTTGCCTGGGAGAAGATGTAGGCTTGAAATCCAGGTGCAGGATGCATATTAGCCTTTCAAAGGGAAGAGAAACCATGAGGTCTGTGCATGATCCCCAGAGAGCACAACATCCAACATCATCCCAACACAATATGCAGACACGATTCCTATGGAAACTGTATGAGCTCAATGAATACAGGAATCCTGTGAAGACAAGATCTTAACACACCCACACACAACTATCACACACACAAATCTGATATCTCAAGCATACAGAACATCAACTATCACTAGCCTAACCATAGGGAGATACAAAGTAGCTCATTATACAGTTCCTTTCCCTCCCTTACTAGGTGTAACACACTGAGCATGTCTCAACCAGTGGCTCTAGGAGAAGGAGGGGTTTTAAGTGACTTAAGTAAAATGAATTACAAAAGCAAATGATATACTGCTACACACTACCAACTTATGTGTAGCAACTTATTCAATCACAAACACACCAGCAGGCAATTTAGTAGCACAGATTAAAACTTGCCAGTTCTTGAAACCCATTCTAAACCAATCATCAATTAGCTTTTACCAGTGTCAGACTGGTCCACAGGTTTAAAGGGAAGTCCCCCGGTGGGCCCACAGCCCATTCACCCCAGAAAACTGCTAAATTAAAATACAGAGCCCATTTTAATAATCAATAGGAGTAAGATAGTATCACTATGTAAATAAGTGATAATAGAGATATGAAATATTAAATGGGCCCCTAAACTTTTGCAGGTCTCATACTGGATTATTGGGGCCCACCAGGAAATCTGACACTGGCTTTTCCTACTCCTAAATTAATTATAACAAAACATCTATGTCTTATGGGATTCCCAAAATATTCTCTATTTTCTTTTTAAAAAAAAAAACACACACACTTCATAATGAATTAAGGTTCTTTAAAGGACAACTCCACCCTCATAAGAACATCTTTTAGAAATAATGGCCTCTTTAAAATATGCTGATATATCATACTTTGTCCTATGAATTCATTACTGTATGCCTGCTATGCTTCTGGATGCCTCATGGAAACTGAGCAATTTAGAAAACTGTACTGAGCCTGGGCATGCTCAGAAGAGGCAGACAGGGGATTAACATTCCGTCATTGGCTGTGATGTCAGCTGTCAAATCCATAACTGACAGTTACTAACTGGAAGAACCAGGAAGCAGAAACAGGGGAAAACAGGACATTGCGCAGGATTTCAGGTTAGATTATATATTTCACATTTCAAACTATTACCGTTTAGGGTTTTGGGGGGTGATTTACCTGTATGTAAGTTTTCATTTGGGGGATGGACTTGCCCTTTAAGTGTTCATTTTTATACACACACATAACTTATACAAAGAGTTATCCATACAAGACTTATCCAAACACACATCCATTCCTACTCATGTAAGGAGTTCTACACAAATACAGATGACTTTATCACAGGCATTCTACATATATACTTTGTGTGGAGTACAGCGATCCGTGCATACGTCATTGAATGGCAGGCAATGTGTACAGCTGGATAGGATACAAAACCTAAACAGACAAAATAAAACTCTGAGCGTGGGTGTGATTAAAACACGCAGACACAGTTTCTATTGACAGACAAACATAGACAGGTTCCCTATGGAGGTGATAGGAGATAATCTGCTATGAAGTATGACATGATGTTAGTATCTAGGAAATAGGGGGTAGGTATAAAAGGGATTTGCATCCATGCGTGGGCATTATCTAGATCTTCATGCAAATGGAATTTCCTTCACCTCCCAGCTCCACTGCCCACACCTACAGAGGGCACTGAAAACATTAGACTGTGATTCATATGTAACAATATTTTATACAAGTGTTAAGAAAGATAAAGACAGACAGATAGATAACAGTAGATATACCGGCCAGCATAGGTATTCTATAGATATTCTATAGATTGATCATCAATCCTATCTAATATCTAGCACAGGCATTTTACCTCCTTACATTCCTAGTGGCTTTGATCAAATAGAACGTTGGGAGGTAAGTTTCCTAATGAATGGCCATTATTATATACCTACTAGATCTAATCGGTAACAGGAAAATGTAAGAAGATGCCAACTGCAGTTAAGGAGACCATACACACAGTGAGACAATTATATGATAACTGTATCTTTAGCGGTGGTCAGCAACAGTGGGTCATTTGGTCTATTGGAACTGCTAGAAGACTGCAGAATAAATGTGTTCAATGAAAGTCAGATCTGGCCATTCAACCTGATTGCCTAAATATCAGTCCAATCAGAGTTTCTCCAGAACCATGCTGGCCAATATCTGTGGTATTCAGTTAAGCTGGGTACACACCATCCAATATTTTGGGCAGTCCAACTGTCATTTCAGTGTGTGTGTCGATCAGCCCGAAAAATTGAATGGGTTTTTTGGTTGACCGACATCCAACCGTTGGCTCGTCTGAATCAGAGGGAACAAAAATAATGTTGTCTGCAACTACTACCAACAGTCCTTTGTCCTGGGTAACCAGTCACAAGTGTTGAACGGTCGGTCAGGACGAAGGATCCCAGCCTTAGATCAGCTGGACTAGAAGTTTAGTTCTTAAAAATGTTTTGTTGGTCATTCAGCCTTTTCTATTCCGCATTACAAGAATCTTTTGGCAATAAATAACCTGGAATGTGGGAACACCTTGCATAGAACACCAAGTTGTCAGGAACCCCATGAATATAAGGAGTTAATTGCATTGTAGCTAAAAGGTGTTAATTAATAATTTAATTGCCCAAGGTAAGGCATCAAAACAGCATTGTATGTTAACAATAGATATTGAAACCCCTACACACCTCTTTTCAGGACTAATTTCTTTATTTTAACATAAAAGGTTTCCTTAATGCCTCTTATGAATCATTAATCCTCTCTTTCTAGAATGTTAACTTTACGGTCTTCAATCATGTGTCCTTTTTTTCCCCTAAGATGCAAGTTTATGGATAAGTATTGACCCAGCGGATTGGCTCTTCTTTGCTGGGCCATAGGTTCATAAATGCTGGGCATATTGTGCCACATTCCAGGGTTTTATTGACAAAAGATTCCTGTACAAGTCATTCTGTATTGAAAAAGCCAGTTATATGACTTGCGAAACTAAACTAAGTCCAGTTGATCAAACTGAATACGACGGATATACCATGACCAGGATGAATAATTGAAGATTCATGATATGGCACCAACAAATATCTAATGATTTTACCAGTATTCCTGTCCAGGTTGCTTTCTAGTGTCTGACCATAGTGGTTGATGACAACCAATCGGTCTAGAATAATACTAACATACAAAATAAATAATAAAGTCAGTGGTCTGTATGAAAATCTGGAGTGGCCTAGGCAGATCAAGGGTGTTGAGCAAAACAACATAACCCCAGTAGAAACACTTAAAATGAAACTGTAAATAACTTAAAACTCCCTATTTAGTGTCCCAGAAGGAATTGCTACAATGATGTGCATTTTAACTGTAATAAATATAAGCCCTAAATAAAATAATGGCAAGAAACTTTTAAAGGGCATGTCCAGCCTTAAAATAACTTTCTATACTTATGTTCATCTACCCCCCCAACCCCATTTTATTAAAAAGTTCCAAAGATGCCCCTAAAGGACTTGACCTGGTCCCTCCCCCTGCTGCTGTTTCGAGCAACATCACGTTGCGCCTTGACTGACAGCCGTGACCAGGAAGTAGGGCAGCAGAGAAAGGGTCAGGCAATTTTCTTCAGGAGCATATTTGGAACTTTTTAATAATGCGAAAATGGTGCACTGCATATATAATGTCACTTATCTTGTGTTTCGGTATTGGGTCTTTCGGATGTACCAATTGCTGCCTCAGTGTGTTATTTGGTTTAAAGCAGACAGGGATACGGTGTTTTTGAAAAAATTCTTCTTAATTTCTCGGAGACCCCTGCTACATATGGGATGACCATGTTCTTTCTCCTTTCTTGCTTTTCCCCTTCACTGTTGGTATTCGTGTTCTTTTCTTTACTTCTACTTCTTTTGACAAAGGCCTAGTCTGGATATACACAAGTTTTAAGGGCTCCTCTGAGATGTTTCATTTCTTTAGCTTTCGCCTCTGTGCTAATGGGGATGTTCTCTGCTCTGTGTTCCAGGGTTCTGATGACACCCAGCTTGCAATCTAAAGGGTGGTGGGAGTCAAACATCAAACACTGGTCTGTGTGGGTTGGTTTTCTGTAAACTTCTACTTCCAGTTAACCATTCTCCCTGACTTTTACCAAGCAGTCCAAGAAAGCCAGTGTGTTTTTTTGTACCTCTTCCCTTGTAAATTTGATGTTCAGGTCTACAGCATTGATGTGTTCTGTAAAGGCTTGTACTTCCTTCTGGTGGATTTTAACCCAGGTGTCATCCACGTATCTGAACCAATGGCCCTCCCCCTCCCTCTCCCTCCCTCTCCCTCCCGTTCTGCTATCCCTCCCCCTAGCGTTAATCCCCTTTAATATCTCCTTCCCCCATGTCCCCCAGCCCCAACCGCATAATTTTTATTTTTATAAAGCTCCCCAAACTTTTACTTACCTCTCCGCTTTCCTACGCGGAAGTGAGCTGCCAGCAGCCGCTTCCGTGATTGGCTGCCGCTCAGCCAATCACAGACGCGGCTGCCGGTCCCGCCCCTCTGCTTGCATTTCCTCACAAGCAGAGGGCCGGGAGCGCGTCGGAGGAAAGAGGGAGGTAAGTAGAGTTTGGGGGGCTTTCTAAAAAAATAAATAATGCGGTTGGGGCTGGGAGCCCAGGAGGAATGGTATATAAAAAATGGAATTTTAGGGTGGACATACCCTTTAAAAAAAAGGCTACAACTCCTTAAATTAAAATACAGCATGATCTAACTTGCCGAACTGCAAATTGAGGTGGATGGTATTACAAAATGCTTTGAAGATCCTAAGGCTGCCATGGACTGGTAAGACACTCTACAATTGGTAATACTAATCAAGGGATTTCTTTGTATGGTTACAAATCACCAGTTCATTGAATTAGCAGTCAGAACTGTGTTTGAACTATTTCGAACTAATATACGATATATACATAACTAAAACCACACTGGAAGCTCTATCAGGCTCATTTACTCAGAGCCGCTATCGCTCTGGGTAAAAGTCTGTTTGCGATTCAATATCGTGCTTGCAAATGTGGGTAAATTCCGTTAAGATTTACCCACTGCTGGATTTTAACGACAGCTATTTGCTAATGGGATATTGAATCGCGAGTGTTGAATGCACGGGTGTTTTTTTGCGTAACCCACGCATCCGACACTGATATGGAGTTAAAGTTAGAACTGTTAGCGAACCGGTTAGTGCGACTTTAGCAACATATATTTGCCTGGCGTGTATGGGTAAATCGGCCCCTATATTTATCCCTTTCTTGAAATATTGTTTGAACATTGATTTTTTTTACTTCAGGATATAAGTGCTTTGTGCTCACCAAAAATTACGTTAACTTGCTTCCTTGCCAGATTCATGGACAAAATGATGTCTATTAAAACTTTGCTAGTGACCAATAATAACTGTCATAGAGAACGGAAATAATTGATATGCTTGAGTATCTACTCTGTTGTAACTGTTATATTTTAGTTGGGTTAAGCTTTATTTTGGTTTCTATAACACATCTCTCCCACCGCAGAAACTGTACTTTAAGTATAACCCCTAATATGACCTTACCCAAGGGTAGCAAGTCAGTTTACAGGGTTAATGAGGTTACCTAAATATCAACCATATGGTAGTTGAAATCCCCAGTTATTTTCCTTGTTAGTATAGTATAGTATTTGAGGTTGAATAAAGACATATGTCCATCCAGTCCAACCCATTTAGCAATCATCCTGCCTAAATCCTGCCTTTTTGAGGAAGGCAAAAAAACCCACAAAATTTATGAAGGGGAATAAAATCCTTCCTTCCTGACAATCGGAAATTTCCCTGCATCAACTCTACTTTATGTATCCATACCAGTCCATGTACAAATGTGCCTCCCCAGACCAACAGACCTTAGCTTATACATTAGTCACCTATGGGGGACTGTATCAAAAGCCTTTGCAAAATCCAATATACTACATCTACTGCTATGCCAGAGTCTAAATTTCTACTCTCTTTCTCATAAAAGCCAAGCAAGTTACAGTAGTTTGACAAGATCTATTCTTCCTAAATCCATGCTGGTTACTACTTATAATGTCCGTCCTTGAAACATACTCTAGAATATGTTCCCTTATTAAATTTTCCAATATCTTCCCCACCACTGATGTGAAACTTACAGGCTTGTAATTACTTGGCTGTGAACGACTACCCTTTTTGAATATTGGAATATCATCAGCTTTTTTCCAATCCAGAGGCAGACATAGGTCCCCTGGAATGTCAGATCTAGGTTCCTATACATGTGGCAGGATGCACATTGCACGGTACCGACAAAACTGTACCTTCTAATACACAAAACCAGCACAGTGACACACTAACCTTGTTTTATTGCTTTTGGCAGTTGCAAAAATTGTTAAATTTACAGAACCAAGTATTTCCCTATCTTTAAAGATTGATGAAAAATGAAAACTAATACCAAGATCCAATGTATGCAATAATTATATGCCAATATTCTATTCCGTAAATAGATATGTTTTATATGAGATATTATGATAAGACACTAAAATATGGTTACTACAGTTCCCATTGTGGAATGTGAGAGGCCTAAACAACACACGGAAAAGATTGACAGTGTTCTCTCAGATTTATAATTTACGGATAGAGATCACTTGCCTACAAGAAACAGACCTAACCCCCCAACTCTATCGTACATCCAACATTCTAGTAAGTATAACAGATATTCAGTAAAGTACCCAGAGGTGAGGTCCTCACCCTGGGTACTCTTTAAGTGTGGATCGCAGGTCAGGGGAGTATAGTTGTCCTTTAGGTATGCATGCTCTATGTATGCTCTCAGAGCAGCTTATAATGTTATATCCAAATTAGCACCATTGGTCTATATGTTAACTGGAGCATGTCCTGTCTGTTTCCTTTAGATAAAAACATACACTTTTCTCCATTTTCACTCACAATAGCCCCGAGTGTTGCAGAATTTAAATACATGACTAATATAATTTCAAGGCCCCCAGAAATATTTATGGAAAGGACTACCTTAATTAGAACTGGTAAAAGACATAACTACAAAATTTCTTTACATTTTACAACATAGCACGGTGCATATTTCAACAACCTTCTTTAAAAAAAACAACTAAAAAGTCTTATCTCCTTGTGGTCCTCCAGGAGGGCAAGGATTAAATTGAGCACCTTACAAAGAACTAAATCTGTAACTGCCTGTCCTTACCAGATTTTCATATCTACTAACTAGTAGGACAATTAAAATATTTTGCAGCTTGGGTAATTCCACCACCAACAGACCCACAGGACAATCCATCTACAATGATTCAGAAGCCCTCCTCCATGCCTATCTCCCAGCTCTTTCCATGGTATTCCTTGAATGAATCCCCGCTTAACATGGTGCCGAAAAAGGTTACTGTTCTACATATACAACAGCATCAAATATGGCAAAGTATCAATAAACTTCTTAATAGAAAAGGACCATTTGAATACAGCATTCCAGGAAAAGAACCTTTTACTAACTGTGAAGCATGGTAGAATTGTCATGGTTGGGAATGAGCTGGCCAGCATACAATCATAGAATCCTCCATAAGGGGCTTGGCTTGATGGCCCCTTGAACAGACGCATATGCCAAAGCTCCCGTTCCCTGCTCCTAAAACTAAGGGGTCTCCCCCTCAAATCCCACTAAATATTACACGGGGAGGCACACAGATAAAAAACAAAGACTGACCTCCACCAACTATTCAGGACAATGTTCCGGCAAGAGGTTGGATTTTTTTTTCGTTACCATCAAAGACCGCGTGGACAAGATGGTGACCACTCCAAAACCTTACCATCACCATCCACCCAAACAGACTCTCTCGACAGGCGAAACTCACACTTGTAGAACAGGAGAGGAAGGAAAACCTCCAAATTATCCGAATGGATTACTGAGGGGCACTCTACAGGCTAGACAGAAGCCCTTCACCTTCTTCTTCCTACATCTCAGGTGAATTTATAGAATGGATGGACAACTACTTGTCATGGGGCCATACATATATGTCCTGATGGGCTCAACCACCGATAAAAGTATACCCCTATAAATTAAAACCACAAGTAATAACACATCTAAACCCTTTTACTGGTTTTTTTCCTTCTTCCTATAACCACCATTCTTATCACCACCCTTTGACCTTGCAAAATATACAAAGGCAAATCCTCCCCCTAGCCTTCCTACTTTACTACATCTAGCATTTCTCTATAAGTTTTGATACTGCTTTGAATACGAAATTGAAGTGTATTACTATATAACAAAAACCTGCTTCTTGAAAACAAAATTACAAAATTTTTTCCTTAAATGTCAAAGGTCTCCGATCAATGCATAATAGGGGTCTTCTTCAGAAAGAACTTAAACCCTTTAAAAATTTAGATTTCCCCCCAAAAAGACCACTTTATCTTTTTAAGATGACAATACCCACAAGCCTTCTCAGGTTCATTCAACTCTAGGAAGGCAGGGGTAGCCATATTTATTCATACGGACTGCCCCCTAATAGTAGAAAAAACACACATAGACCCACAGGGCAGATACCTCTTTTTGACATGAACTCTGGGCATACACCAGGTGGTGTTAGGCAACCTATACGATCCAAACTCAGGCCAAATAAGATTCATATCCCAAACCCAAAAGTAAGATAACCCAAGGGAAATTACTATTAGGAGATTTTAACTTACTACACCCAGAATACAGACAGGCTGCCAATAGACAAAATAGCACCCATACACAAAGACATCAAAAAGGCTTTACAAAACTTCAGACGCTTGACATGCCTACATGGCATATTCGACACCTGGAGACTACAAAACCCATCATCTAACCTGACGCGTTTCGGACTCAAGTGGAGTCCTTAAGCATAGGCCTATGATTAAGGACTCCACTTGAGTCCAAAACGCGTCAGGCGTGTCTTATCTAATGTGTTACTTTCCTTATTATCCATTGGATATACTGTTGGACTTTGTAATAAAGATGGAATTTTAATGATCGTGAGCCTGGAGGTGGCGTCTTTTGTCAGCAGTACATTGCAGTCGGCTTTCCTTCTAATCCTGTACATCTATACCTAGACAATACAACTGGAGACTAAATGACCATCTATTGAAACTCCCACACTACTAAGAAATCATACTATAAACTTTAATCAACTAATTTACTGACAATGACAATACAGTTCCCACCCAAATGATCTTATGGGAAACACACAAGACAGTAATACATAGCCAATGCATACAACTAGCCTCCCACCTTAAAAAAAAACAAACAGTCCAAACAAAAAAAATTACGTGCCAACTACACCAGGCGGAGCAACAACTATACACCTTTAAGTAAACTTTAAAAAGTATTAGCTCTACGCTCCTCATTGCAAAAAATTCAACTAAATTCTGTGGAAAAAAAGCCTTATGAGAAAGGAAATAAAGCACACACAATTTGGCAAACTCCTACACAAAAGACAAATATCAGTGAATGTAGCAATGATCTGTTCATCAAGGGGACCCCCCATCTTTAACCCAACAGACATAGCCAACTGGTATGAAGAATACTATAAAGACCTATATAACAAAATACGACCAAATAACTCGGCTATAAAGCCAGTTATCTAGCTATCTACATACCCAGAAAAGTGTGGCCTCACAAAACTAACCCCCAACAAATAATAAATCTAGGCAGAGAAACTCAAAAAAAATAATCAAAGGACACCCAAACAAAAAGTCCCCAGAACCAGATGGCTTCCCATAATGATATTATAAAACTCTACTGGCATCCACCCTTGGACACATCTGCAAGGAGTTTGTATGTTCTCCCTGTGCTTGCGGTTTCCCCCACAATCATAAAGACATACTGATAGGTTGTATGTGTCAAATAAATGTGCTTAGATTGTAAGGCTCTTCAGGGCAGGGCGTGATGTGAATATTTACATGTAATTGTAAAGCGCCACGGAAGATGTTAGTGCTATATAAATCCATAATAATAATAATATATGATAAAACTATTCAAGAAGAAATGCATCAGAACTCTTCATTGCCTCCCATATTACAACTATCGCCAGACCTGGAAGGGCCACACTTACTGTGCCAATTACCGCCCAATAGCCCACCCCTAATCTTCCTTCCCAACTTACATAAAGTAATTACTGAATACAGTCATTGGTTTGGCTATTCAATAAACAAAACAAAACCACTGGCCCTTCCTCTACATCTATCACCACATAGACTAAAATTACTACAACTAAATGTTCCCTATACAGGGACTACAAACACCCTCAAATACCTAGGGATCCAACTTACTCCAAATACTCCACTCTCTTCCAAACGAACTACATACCCCTACCTAATGAAACAAATAAACTACTCAAAGAATGGAACCCACTGCAATCTCCTGGATAGGCAAGATACAAAAAACTGTTATGTGATATATTTGGAAGAATAAAGCTCACAGATTATCTAGAAATACCTTAATGGCCAATAGGAACCAGGGAAGACTGGCACTGCCAAACTTCAAAAAAATGAGGTAGCTCAACTATGCTAAGCTATACAGTGGCTCCCAATCTCACCAGTCAGTAGGTGGGCACAAATGGAACAAAATTTAGTCGGCCCAATCCATCTTACAACCTTCCCTTAAACCCCACTACATCCCAAGCAAACTAACAAAACACCAATTAGGAGCTATCCAAACTACACTAACAACCTGGCACAAATGTGAAATTAAATGTAATTTACTGTCACACCCATCACACCTTATCCCCTTAGTTGGAAACCCCTCTCTACCAACAAACCTAAATAAAGGCCCAGGCTGGCGCTGTCAAGACACATTTAGAAATGTTGAACCACATAATAGACCCAATAACAAGAAAAATATACGATTTCCCAGACCTAATTAGACTGAAAAAGCTCACACCCTCCATGCTTTTCCAATATCTCCAAATCAGCTACTACACTATTCCCATATCTCACATTTCTCAAAACAAAACAGTTCAAGCAACTGTGTCTTAGGGGACCAACTCAAAAGGACCTTATTTCCTTTATCTATCAGTTATTAAATACCCAACAAGACCCACCAAATCCACACCTCAGACTTAAGGCTAGATGGACCCAGTGTTCTGGATCCTGGGGCTCCCCTTCCAACACCTAAAAGGCACATCCCTACAACTCTCCTTACACATCTTCACAGCGGCTAGATGCCTGATAGCCCTGTAATGGAAACAACAAACATCACCCTCACTACAAGACCTGTAAACATAATAGGCGAAATTTAGGAACATGGAATATATGACAGCAACTCTAAATCATAAGCTACAAAAATACCACAAAATCTGAAACCCATGGGACTTAAACATGGGAAACATTTAAAATAATTGCACCATCTTCTTTAAAAAGTAAGGTAGCTCACTGGAGAGACCCCCCCCTCTCTTCCTCTTGCCTTCTCATCACCGAAAAGCAACAATAAACATCAAGAGACCACCATTAAAATAAAAAGAGAGAAAAAAATACTAAAAACAGTTATATTACAAAGATTTAAACACTGAAGAAGAGGAAACAATGAAGATAACTAAGACATTAAAACACAACTGGACCCTGAAACACCACAATGGCCCAAAACAAACCAGTAAATCCACCAAGGACTGGCTGAAGACTAAGAAGAGTCCTCAAGTGCACGAACCAAAGTCCAGATATTATTCCCATTAACATGCTTTGGGATGACTTAAAATGGGCTGCAAGAACCCCCATAAATATATCATAGCTGAATGAATTCTTTAGTGTGGAGTGGGGAAAACGTTCCATCCGATCTGAGAAACTGGTAGATGGCTACAAGAAGTGTTTCACTGCAGTGATTTCAGCCAAAGGGTGTAACACAAGCAATTAGGGGTGGGCTGTCCTAAATTTTCCTCAGTTAGAATATATCTTTATCTTTAATATATCTTTTATTTGATGAGTAAATCAAGGTTCATTTTGGAGTTTACCTGTAATTAGATGACTTTCTTTTCCAGAAATAAGTAAAAAGATTGGACATAATTATGTGAACATTTCTTTAAAAAAGAACTGAATATTTAATGACATGTCCTAATTTTTTCACATGGATGTACTGTATCTGTCTCAGGGCTTAACAAATTCCAGGAGTCGGGTAGCCAATATGGCTAGAAATTTATTCCTGGAGAAAAGCTTTTTATTGAGTTTTCCACGGATGTCTAATGGTCTGGCTACCCCAAAAAGATAGAATCCCTCCTTTTTCTGACTAGCTACTAATGTCAGTTTTTAATTAGTCCAGCTTTCGTCTAACTCTTTTATCTTTTACTTGACTTTACCAGTTCTAGCTTTGGTATGAGGAGTCACGTGCCTGTAACGACAAAAGCTTCTGTGCTCTAAGTAGAGAAACAGTGTATAGCCATATAGAGACTGCTGTCAAATTAAGTTCTCATAATTTTCTGTTACAGCCTGTGTGGGAGATGTCAGGGACATAAATACAATGTACCCCCTGTTAGTCTTTTATGCATCCTCAGCACTGACTCCTTTATCAACAATTGCACTTTGTCTGTTTCACTGACACAGAGAATAGAGCATCCTGGGTGATATATTGTTGGTAGGTTGAGCAAAAGTTATGTGACAATGGTTTCTTTCACTTTGCCATCCAGAAGGATACCAGAAACATCACACATGTAATTAATGATATCTTAGGAATCTTTTTTTTATTTTTTATTTTATTGGTAATATCAACGAAAATGTAAACTGACCAAATGTGGAGAGATCACAAGGGAATTTCAATTATATTTACCATGGATAATGGAGTTTGTCTGTGAAAATATGTGCATTTCTACCAACTTGTATCAATCAATTCCTCACACTTGTTTTGCAAACCGAGAGTTTTATTGGCTATAAATCCTTATAAATAACATTTCATTGCTGCCTTCATCAAATATACTGACCAGCACATAACTTTATTTGTGCAGTTAAGCTGCATGAAATTTCCCTATTTGGTACCAGTTTGGGTGCTGGTGGAAAATACTAAATAACCAGCTTTAGTCCTGATTAGTAATTATAGGATTATTATAGCAAAGGAAATTTATTAGATCATAGTAAATACATTCCTTAGACATTCATTACTATAGCTGGACTCAAACAAAATTGATCCCGATGCATTCCCCAAAATATAATATCCACTAGAATATGATACGTAAGGAAATATCATAGTAGATATTATATCCTCATTAACTTTGTATACTGCCTTCTATAGCGCCCAATTAATTGCATATACGTGGAGGGGATGGGTACAGTCTTAAGTGTGATTGTAACAGACAAGTACAATATTGACTGGGCAAAATTTTTTTTTCATTTTTGCTTACTTTTATTTTGTACAGTAGATCCCACTATAAATCCCACAGCCATACTTTTTAAAAAAATAAACTTTCAAGAAACATTCGTTTACCAGTTTTACAGTTGGAAGTGATAGGCTTAAGTGGTTTGTAAGTAGTAACAAACCTAAGGGCCCCCATGCATCAGGACACAGACTAAGGGGAAGTCCCTTTAATACCATTCATACCATTTATCAAAATAATAACTTAATGTATCAGTGTCATTCTAAAAAAAGATAAGGGTCCCCTTCCTGTGTCATTTACAATAGCTGCTGGGGTTGTTCCCTGTATCTGTGGGAAAGTGGGCTAGCTACACCCCAGGTTATTTTATTTATATCATATTAAATATGTGTAACTAACATCTATTGATGTCCTTCAGAATATCTGTGCTATAGGAACCTGCCTTAAGGTTAAAGACAATATATCTATCTATGTAATTCTCTTAAGACAGATCTAATACAAGTCCAAATGAGTGCTAAGTGATCAGCTCTACCAATAATAAGAAGTACTAGGTGCTAATGAATTTAGTTGACACTTCACAGGGAAAACAAGCTCACTAAATCCAAACCGTACTTTTGAGCTGATGTTAACCCACCATGTGCTGGAAATCTTGTAACTCATACTCTCTATATATAACCACAGTCATTGCATATGAGAATATCATGTTCCAGTGACATTTGCACTTTCCATCTGCAGCAGTGTCTGTCCTTCCTGGGGAAGAATTCTTGCAACTCCCCTGATGTGTTTTTCTGTAAAGATGTAACAGTAATCTGTCAGTATGATCGTTATATTATGTTAAGGAATTGTCTGTTCAAGAAATTCTTAAACAGTATACGTGGTTTTATACTTATAAAATTCTAAGAGTTAAATTTTAATGAGAGTATTAAAGTTATCAAAGCAATCTGATAGAAGAAGACGGGGCTGCCTGATAAATTATTAAAATTACACTTTTACTTGCAGATAAGCTTTTTGGTAAGCGTCTACTGCAGGCTGGTCGATATATCACATCCCACAAATCCTGGATGAGGACGGTACCCACAGAAAACTGTGATGTCGTAATGACGTTTTCTGGTAAGTGAAATACTCTTTACTTTTCCATTTTATATCCTCATTTATCAAAATCACATGTTATACATGGATACATTTCTCTCCAACCATACCAATGAAGTCTGATGCAAAAAATCTGCACTTTTCTTAATGGCTTTACTACCGAGGAGTACAGGCTGATGCAGAACTAAAAAAGTTTTGTCTATCCTAAATAAAGCATTACAGGATCCCTGTCTGGTAAGACCGAACTTTTTTAGTTGTGCATCGGCCCAATAGTATCCATTGCAGGTTATGCTATTACTCAAGTACTTTACTGTATAACTTATAACATACTGTATATACTCGAGTATAAACCGTCCCGAGTATAAACCGAGACACCTAGTTTTAGGTAAAAAAGGAGGAAAACCACATTGACTCGAGTATAAACCGAGGGGGTAGTATTTGCCACTAAAGATGCTTGGAAACTACAACTCCCAGCATGCTTTATTGCCTCTCACTTTGCGGCGCCGGGTAGTGACATCATCCGGATGCGCAGAGGCTGTGGACAAGGTAGGAGAAACATTGACTGAGTATAAACCGAGGTAAGATTTTCAGACTTTTTTAAAGCCTGAAAACCTCGGTTTATACTCGAGTATATACGGTACATATTCCTGCTGAAACACTTTGGTGCACAGACCTTTGTCTGAAAGGACAAAAAAAAACATATTTTCTAAGCTTAGAGACAATATTTGGTAAAATGTATTTCTGTATTTTTCTAATTCTGTATATACTGTATATATCCTAATGGGTGCAGTTCAAAGATATATATATTATATATATATATATATAATCTTTGAACTGCCACCCATTAGGATAGTGGAAACTGAGGAGCCCACTGATCTTTTTGGGTGATGCATCAATTTAATTACTTAGAAAATGTGTTTTAGCATGTCACTTCTCTTTAAGTGAGCAGGGATTAATATAAATGTAAAGGTCAATTAAAGACTACACACAACTTTGAATCAGAAGAGAGAGCATTTAAACTTTCATTCATCTTTGTCTCACCTCTTATTTAGCTGTGGCTGTTAAGACATTTACCGTTTTGCCATGTGGTATATGTGCCAAATTCCCATAATTGCTTACTCACACACACACACCTATTGTTTTAGTCACTGACTATAATGTTTTATCATACATACACAAGTACTGCAGGAGCCTGTTACAGCAGGTCACTGCCCACTAGAGTTTTTTTTTAGCCAGTTATGTTTCAATTCAATACAAAAAGAAAGGTCAGGTAGTGTGGCCAGAAAGTGCTCACACAAAAGGCTGTTTGAATGGCACAAGGTTATCTATTCCAAGGCAATCTATAGGAATGTTATGTACTGAAATACTTATTCATTGCTGTTCATAATGTGGATGTTTTGCTATACAAAGTTGAGTTTAGTTCCAAATTAACACATATCATAGTTCCTGAGATAAGGTTTCAGGATAAAAGGCTACCAATCCAAAAAAAAACTGTAAATTTATAAAAAAGGAAAAGTAAGAAGAGTAAATAATTTTTCACAGAAAACTACATTACCTACCCATAATTTTAAATGGTTACAATTTGTATTACTTTACAGTAAATAATTCTCAAATAACCTCTGCTTTCTTCTGCAGAAACCATAGATGATCACACTTTGCTGTGGCTTTTGAACCACGTCCGTCTGGGGATTCCAGAACTTATTATGCAGATCCGACACCACAGACACACAGGAATCTACGCCTTTTTTGTAACTGCCACATATGAAAAGTATGGGATTTGTTTCTAATATTAACAAAGCTTTTTACACTTTTTGGGCGATGCAATATTGGGAGCAAAATGCCCAAGTCAGTGTAAAACCCTCGCTATCCGGTCTATTATTGTGTTAGCGTGGGCATATTTATAAATGATCGTTATTTCGCTATCGCAGGACATCGCAATGTCAAATAGCGTTATTTTCACCTTATTTATAAAACCGCTCATTTTCGCTTTCGCCTTTGCGGAAAAGTATTGCTGAGGCGATATGTGGCGATAGTTTTGTGGTATCACTGCAAAAAGAGAGATTGCTCTCTAGTGTAATTTCAGAGCTATTTTGTCACTTTTTTTATTTAAAGCTATTTATAAATAGGGGAAATTTTGCCTTTTTGCCCCTTTTTCCCCTTTTGTTGCATTTTTTTGCAGTGTTACTAGAATTTTCGCCAAACATCATTACTTACTGGAATGTTCCATTAACATGACTATTTCTTACACAGCACTACTCTTTTTGCAGTGATACCACAAAACTATCACCACATCGCCTCAGCATACTTTTCCGCAAAGGCAAAGCGAAAATGAGCGGTTTATAAATAAGGTGAAAATAACTATTTGCATTGCGATGTCCTGCGATAGCGAAATAACGATCATTTATAAAATGCCCACGCTAACACAATAATAGACCGGATAGCGAGGGTTTTACACTGACTTGGGCATTTTGCCCCAATATTGCATCGCCCAAAAGTGTAAAAAGCTTTGTTAATATTAGAAACAATCCCATACTTTTCATATGTGGCAGTTACAAAAAGGCGTAGATTCCTGTGTGTCTGTGTGTCGATCTGCATAATAAGTTCTGGAATCCCCAGACGGACGTGGTTCAAAAGCCACAGCAAAGTGTGATCATCTATGGTTTCTGCAGAAGAAAGCAAGGTTATTTGAGAATTATTTACTG
Organism: Hymenochirus boettgeri; assembly: GCA_019447015.1. Taxonomy (NCBI): domain Eukaryota; kingdom Metazoa; phylum Chordata; class Amphibia; order Anura; family Pipidae; genus Hymenochirus; species Hymenochirus boettgeri. Next base: position 206,158,331 of record CM033469.1, on the reverse strand, counting down.
TAAAGTAATACAAATTGTAACCATTTAAAATTATGGGTAGGTAATGTTTTTTCTGTGAAAAATTATTTACCTTCTACTTTCCTTTTTTATAAATTTACAGGTTTTTTTTTGGATTGGTAGCCTTTTATCCTGAACCTTATCTCAGAACTATGATATTGTGTTAATTTGGAACTAAACTCAACTTTGTATAGCAAAACATCCACATATGAACAGCAATGATAATATTTCAGTACATAACATTCCTATAGATTGCCTTGGAATAGATAACCTGTGCCATTCAAACAGCCTTTTGTGTGAGCACTTTCTGGCCACACTACCTGACTTTTCTTTTTGTATTGAATTGAAACATACTGGCTAAAAAAAACTCTAGTGGGCAGTGACCTGCTGTAACAGGCTCCTGCAGTACTTGTGTATGTATGATAAACATTATAGTCAGTGACTAAAACAATAGGTGTGTGTGTGTGAGTAAGCAATTATGGGAATTTGGCACATATACCACATGGCAAAACGGTAAATGTTTAACAGCCACAGCTAAATAGAGGGTAGACAAAGATGAATGAAAGTTTAAATGCCTCTCTTCTGATTCAAAGTTGTGTGTAGTCTTTAATTGACCTTTACATTTATATTAATCCCTGCTCACTTAAAGAGAAGTGACATGCTAAAACACATTTTCTAAGTAATTAAATTGATGCATCACCCAAAAAGATCAGTGGGCTCCTCAGTTTCCACTATCCTAATGGGTGCAGTTCAAAGATTATATATATATATATATATATATATATCTTTGAACTGCACCCATTAGGATATTACAGTATATACAGAATTAGAAAAATACAGAAATACATTTTACCAAATATTGTCTCTAAGCTTAGAAAATATGTTTTTTTTTGTCCTTTCAGACAAAGGTCTGTGCACCAAAGTGTTTCAGCAGGAATATGTACCGTAATACTCGAGTATAAACCGAGGTTTTCAGGCTTTAAAAAAGTCTGAAAATCTTACCTCGGTTTATACTCAGTCAATGTTTCTCCTACCTTGTCCACAGCCTCTGCGCATCCGGATGATGTCACACCCGGCGCCGCAAAGTGAGAGCAATAAAGCATGCTGGGAGTTGTTTTTCCAAGCATCTTTAGTGGCAAATACTACCCCCTCGGTTTATACCGAGTCAATGTGGTTTTCCTCCTTTTTACCTAAAACTAGGTGTCTCGGTTTATACTCGGGACGGTTTATACTCGAGTATATACAGTATGTTATAAGTTATACAGTAAAGTACTTGAGTAATAGCATAACCTGCAATGGATACTATTGGGCCGATGCACAACTAAAAAAGTTCGGTCTTACCAGACAGGGATCCTGTAATGCTTTATTTAGGATAGACAAAACTTTTTTAGTTCTGCATCAGCCTGTACTCCTCGGTAGTAAAGCCATTAAGAAAAGTGCAGATTTTTTGCATCAGACTTCATTGGTATGGTTGGAGAGAAATGTATCCATGTATAACATGTGATTTTGATAAATGAGGATATAAATGGAAAAGTAAGAGTATTTCACTTACCAGAAAACGTCTTACGACATCACAGTTTTCTGTGGGTACCGTCCTCATCCAGATTTGTGGGATTTGATATATCGACCAGCCTGCAGTAGACGCTTACCAAAAAGCTTATCTGCAAGTAAAAGTGTAAATTTTGAATAATTTATCAGGCAGCCCCGTCTTCTTCTATCAGATTGCGTTGATAAACTTTTAATACTCTCATTAAAATTTAACTCTTAGAATTTTATAAAGTATAAAACCACGTTATCTGTTTAAGAATTCCTTGAACAAGACAATCTCCTTAACATAATATAACGATCATACTGACAGATTACTGTTACATCTTTACAGAAAAACACATCAGGGGAGTTGCAAGAATTCTTCCCCAGGAAGGACAGACCTGCTGCAGATGGAAATTGCAAATGTCACTGGAACATGATATTCTCATATGCAATGACTGTGGTTATATATAGAGAGTATGAGTTACAAGATTTCCAGCACATGGTGGGTTAACATCAGCTCAAAAGTACGGTTTGGATTTAGAGCTTGTTTTCCCTGTGAAGTGTCACTAAATTCATTAGCACCTAGTACTTCTTATTATTGGTAAGCTGATCACTTAGCACTCATTTGGACTTGTATTAGATCTGTCTTAAGAGAATTACATAGATAGATATATTGTCTTTAACCTTAAGGCAGGTTCTATAGCACAGATATTCTGAAGGACATCAATATGTTAGTTACACATATTTAATATGATATAAAAAAATAACCTGGGGTGTAGCTAGCCCACTTTCCCACAGATACAGAACAACCCCAGCAGCTATTGTAAATGACACAGGAAGGGGACCCTTATCTTTTTTAGAATGACACTGATACTTAATTTATTATTTTGATAAATGGTATGAATGGTATTAAGGGACTTCCCCTTAGTCTGTGTCCTGATGCATGGGGGCCCTTAGGTTTGTTACTACTTACAAACCACTTAAGCCTATCACTTCCAACTGTAAAACTGGTAAACAATGTTTCTTGAAAGTTTATTTTTTAAAAAGTATGGCTGTGGGATTTATAGTGGGATCTACTGTACAAAATAAAAGTAAGCAAAATGAAAAAAAAATTTTGCCCAGTCAATATTGTACTTGTCTGTTACAATCACACTTAAGACTGTACCCATCCCCTCCACTGTATATGCAATTAATTGGGCGCTATAGAAGGCAGTATACAAAGTTAATGAGGATATAATATCTACTATGATATTTCCTTACGTATCATATTCTAGTGTATTATATTTTGGGGAATGCATCGGGATCATTTTGTTGAGTCCACTATAGTAATGAATGTCTAAGGAATGTATTTACTATGATCTAATAAATTTCCTTTGCTATAATAATCCTATAATTACTATCAGGACTAAAGCTGGTTATTTAGTATTTTCCACCAGCACCCAAACTGGTACCAAATAGGGAAATTTCATGCAGCTTAACTGCACAATAAGTTATGTGCTGGTCAGTATATTTGATGAAGGCAGCAATGAAATGTTATTATAAGGATTTATAGCCAATAAACTCTCGTTTGCAAAACAAGTGTGAGGAATTGATTGATACAAGTTGGTAGAAATGCACATATTTTCACAGACAACTCCATTATCCATGGTAATATAATTGAAATTCCCTTGTGATCTCTCCACATTTGGTCATTTTACATTTTCGTTGATATTACCAATAAAATAAAAATAAAAAAAAGATTCCTAAGATATCATTAATTACATGTGTGATGTTTCTGGTATCCTTCTGGATGGCAAAGTGAAAGAAACCATTGTCACATAACTTTTGCTCAACCTACCAACAATATATCACCCAGGATGCTCTATTCTCTGTGTCAGTGAACAGACAAAGTGCAATTGTTTGATAAAGGAGTCAGTGCTGAGGATGCATAAAAGACTAACAGGGGTACATTGTATTTATTGTCCCTGACATCTCCCACACAGGCTGTAACGAAAATTATGAGAACTTAATTTGACAGCAGTCTCTATATGGCTATACACTGTTTCTCTACTTAGAGCACAGAAGCTTTTGTCGTTACAGGCACGTGACTCCTCATCCCAAAGCTAGAACTGGTAAAGTCAAGTAAAAGATAAAAGAGTTAGACGAAAGCTGGACTAATTAAAAACTGACATTAGTAGCTAGTCAGAAAAAGGAGGGATTCTATCTTTTTGGGTAGCCAGACCATTAGACATCCGTGGAAAACTCAATAAAAAGCTTTTCTCCAGGAATAATTTCTACCATATTGGCTACCCACTCCTGGAATTTGTTAAGCCCTGAGACAGATACAGTACATCCATGTGAAAAAATTAGGACATGTCATTAATATTCAGTTCTTTTTTAAAGAAATGTTCACATAATTATGTCCAATCTTTTTACTTATTCTGGAAAAGAAAGTCACTCTATTACAGGTAACCTCCAAAATGAACCTTGATTTACTCATCAAATAAAAGATATATTAAAGATAAAGATATATTCTAACTGAGGAAATTTAGGACAGCCCACCCCTAATTGCTTGTGTTACACCCTTTGGCTGAAATCACTGCAGTGAAACACTTCTTGTAGCCATCTACCATTTTTCTCAGATCGGATGGAACGTTTTCCCCACTCCACACTAAGAATTCATTCAGCTATGATATATTTATGGGGTTCTTGCAGCCCATTTTAAGTCATCCCAAAGCATGTTAATGGGAATAATATCTGGACTTTGGTTCGTGCCACTTGAGGACTCTTCTTAGTCTTCAGCCAGTCCTTGGTGGATTTACTGGTTTGTTTTGGGCCATTGTGGTGTTTCAGGGTCCAGTTGTGTTTTAATGTCTTAGTTTCTTCATTGTTTCCTCTTCTTCAGTGTTTAAATCTTTGTAATATAACTGTTTTTAGTATTTTTTTCTCTCTTTTTATTTTAATGGTGGTTCTCTTGATGTTTATTGTTGCTTTTCGGTGATGAGAAGGCAAGAGGAAGAGAGGGGGGGTCTCTCCAGTGAGCTACCTTACTTTTTAAAGAAGATGGTGCAATTATTTTAAATGTTTCCCATGTTTAAGTCCCATGGGTTTCATATTTGTGGTATTTTTGTAGCTTATGATTTAGAGTTGCTGTCATATATTCCATGTTCCTAAATTTCGCCTATTATGTTTACAGGTCTTGTAGTGAGGGTGATTTTTGTTGTTTCCATTACAGGGCTATCAGGCATCTAGCCGCTGTGAAGATGTGTAAGGAGAGTTTGTAGGGATGTGCCTTTTAGGTGTTGGAAGGGGAGCCCCAGGATCCAGAACACTGGGTCCATCTAGCCTTAAGTCTGAGGTGTGGATTTGGTGGGTCTTGTTGGGTATTTAATAACTGATAGATAAAGGAAATAAGGTCCTTTTGAGTTGTCCCCTAAGACACAGTTGCTTGAACTGTTTTGTTTTGAGAAATGTGAGATAGGGAATAGTGTAGTAGCTGATTTGGAGATATTGGAAAGCATGGAGGGTGTGAGCTTTTTCAGTCAATTAGGTCTGGGAAATCGTATATTTTTCTTGTTATTGGGTCTATTATGTGGTTCAACATTTCTAAATGCGTCTTGACAGCGCCAGCCTGGGCCTTTATTTAGGTTTGTTGGTAGAGAGGGTTTCCAACTAGGGGATAAGTGTGATGGGTGTGACAGTAAATTACATTTAATTTCACATTTGTGCCAGGTTTGTTAGTGTAGTTTGGATAGCTCCTAATTGGTGTTTTGTTAGTTTGCTTGGGATGTAGTGGGGTTTAAGGGAAGGTTGTAAGATGGATTGGGCCGACTAAATTTTTTTCCATTTGTGCCCACCTACTGACTGGTGAGATTGGGAGCCACTGTATATTCTAGCATAGTTGAGCTACCTCATTTTTTTGAAGTTTGGCAGTGCCAGTCTTCCCTGGTTCCTATTGGCCATTAAGGTATTTCTAGATAATCTGTGAGCTTTATTCTTCCAATATATCACATAACAGTTTTTTGTATCTTGCCTATCCAGGAGATTGCAGTGGGTTCCATTCTTTGAGTAGTTTATTTGTTTCATTAGGTAGGGGTATGTAGTTCGTTAGAGAGATTGCTCTCTAGTGTAATTTCAGAGCTATTTTGTCACTTTTGTTGTTTAAAGCTATTTATAAATAGGGGAAATTTTGCCTTTTTGCCCCTTTTTTCCCTTTTGTTGCATTTTTTTGCAGTGTTACTAGAATTTTCGCCAAACATCATTACTTACTGGAATGTTCCATTAACATGACTATTTCTTACACAGCACTATGGTATGTTCCCATATTACTGTAACTGGTTTGGTAATTAGCTGCAGTTTGCTGAAAATAAGCAATACTAAAAAATGTGTCTATTAAGAAAATAGAGAAATAGAGAAGCCTTTTGAGTTTTACACGATCATCCTATTAAAATAGAGAAAATTCGCCTTTTGAATTTTATACTATTTATATCTTTGGCTGAAAAAAACACCAAATGTGTTAGGCTATTTTTAAATAACAAAGATAGGTGTTCTGTGTGTATTAACTAATTTAATACTACTTTGAAAAACCACCAGGGAGTATTTCCTATTTACTATCATATGTGCTGAGCTTTTTCAGCATTATTAGTGCTGCTTTTTGCTAGATAATGTTTGCTTTTGATAAAAAAATTTTAATAACTTTGATGAAAGGAAAAGATGAAAGTTTAAAAAATTATTGTAAAGGCTGGTGGGGGAAAAAAAGCAAAAATAATGTTCCTTATAAATATGTCCCTCAGACCCCCATTTGATTTTATAAGAAAAATTAACCTTAAAAAAGCGAAATCTCAGATTTCAGTCTAACACCGCCCCTGAGTACTTATTAGTATTGAGAAACACTCCACAATGTACTGACACCTTCCATGGACCCATTGTCAGGCTAAATAAATGGGCACTTATGCGTTTTTGCCACCTCAGACTTGGCGAATTGGAATGGCTGAACTTAACGCAAAAATACACTTTTCGCCATTTTATAAATATGCTTGAGCGGTTACCGCAGCGATGTATGGCGAAAAGCGAACTGTGACGTTAATGACCTTTTGCCACTGGTTATCACTTTTATAAACAGCAAAAAGGCCAAATTAGGAGAAAAGGCTGCGTGAAAGAAGGCGAAAAGTTTAACAAACCTTTTTAAATATGCCCCTAAGTCTACGTTGCCTGCGCCATTCCAAAATAATGCAGGTGATGCAAAACTTTTCTAAGCAAAGTTTTGTGCTACTATTACGGGGGGATTATTACATATAAAGGGTTTTATGGTAGGGGGAGGGATAGCAAAACGGGAGGGAGAGGGAGGGGGAGAAGGGCTGCAGTACGCATGCCAAACTTCTCCTGGAGGCCAGGTAGGAGGCAGAGTCCTATATGGACTCTGCTATCCTCCTGGTGGGCAGTTTTTGGGACTTTGGGGGGGGACTACAGGATAACCATATGGAGCTGGGATGTGAGGTAAGGATTAAACTACACTACATGATGGGGCCAGTAGTGGGGGGATTATAGTTTTGGGGGTGGACATGCCCTTTAAGTGGGGGTATATAACACTATTACACATAGGAAATGTCTATATGTATGTGTGTAATTATCACTATTTAATTAAAATCACCATAACAAATAACACTATACAAAGTATAGTACTACTACTAACTACTTAATTACAAAACAAATGGTATACAATTAATAAAGTATACTTACTTTACTCGACACCACTAAGTTTGAATGGAAAACTAAAAAAGGTTTAGCCACACCTCTAAGAGTGCTAACATCCAATGAGGTTCTGATCTTACACTGTTAGCAAATCACAAAATCCTCTTAGGCATTGTGCATGACAAGACAGGAAATGTAAGGAAGTTCCTGTATTACACCCAATTATGTGCTGTTTGTAAAACATGTGACAGTCTTAGCCAGTTAAAAATTCTTTAGATTCACACATCCCCCCTTCTCGATAGAAAGAAATAAGACAATCCAGTTTCTGTTTGCTAGACAGAAAGTGATGTCTGTATATGATAAAATGACTTTGCGTGTCTCTGAAACTACCCAGCATTCTTAGAGATATGGCTACTTTTCCCTTTTTCCACTATTGATAAATTAATAACATGAGGCTGTGAGGTACCTTCTGTTATAAGAAGGCTCTACTTCATTTTATACTCTGTGGGGAGCTTTTAGCTCTTTCAAGATAATCATTATCCTGTACTCCCAAATCCTAACCCCACAGCAATTGTAAATTTGAAACTTGCTGTGGTAAATACTAATTCATACTAAAGTATGAACCTAGCATGTTAATCTGGATCCTGGTGCTGTTTAGATTGAACTGCACATTGTAGCAGAATTGTCTGTTCTCAGATCTGCAGGTTTATTGCACTTGGACTCAATGGATTATAGCTGCCAGGTAGGTGGAACATGAATGTGAGGGAATAAATATGATTCCTACTGCCTTAAGTGGTGACCATTATAATCCTTCCTTAATCCAATAGTGTAATAGCTATAGATGTAAGGGAAGAGCAGTTGGATCACTTGCATGTTCAAACCCTTGGGTGGGAATTGCTAAAGCATGACGGTGGGCTTTTAATGCCTGTAAGTCAGGAAAATGGCTTTATTCCAGGATGTATAAAAATTTAATTTTCCATTCTGTGCTGCCAGGGAATGCTGGGAGTTGTAGTTTTTAAACATGTGAAAAGTTCAACACCCATGCTCTATATTATTACACTGTATTGCATCTGTATACGTTCATTAACCGATGGACATAAAGAAGAAAGTTACAGCTAACAGAGAATGCTGGGAGTTCTAGTTTTCAAACATGTTAAAGGTCACAAGTTCAACACCCCTGCTCTATACCATTAGGTTGTATTACATCTTGACACATGCATTAGCTACAGGACATTAAGAAGAATCTTACTGCAAACAGTGAATCCTGTGAGTTGTAGTATTCAAACATGTGAAAAGCCCCAAGTTTAACACGCCTGCATTATACCATTAGGTTGTAATACATCTGGACACATGCCTTAGTTACAGTACTGTCGGGAACCTACCTGCTGCTCCGGTCTCGCTGCTCCGGGTGGATGGTGTCGGAGACGCCATGAGCGGCGTGTTTGCTACCCCAGGCTCCTTTTTACTTCTCCTGGTTCCAGCGACCACCTTGCTAGTTCCAGAGTCATACTTACCATACCAGTTCAAAAACAATACTTACCTTGCCAGTTCCAGAGGAATACTTACCTTGCCAGTTCCAGAGGAATACTTACCTTGTTAGTTCCAGAGGAATACTTACCTTGCCAGTTCCAGTCATACTTACCTTACTAGATCCAGAGACTATACTTACCTTGCCAGTTTCAGAGACAATACTTACCTTGCCTGTTCCTGAGTCTATACTTACATCGCCAGCTCCAGAGATACATTACCTGTTTCTGCATCCCAGCTCCCAGCAGCACCTTCTCCTTGGTATCCAGTTTCCGGTAGTGTCTCAGTATCCTGCATACATTCCCATCATCCTCATCTGCTCCAGTATCCAAACCTACAGACGCGGGTCTCCTCCTGAAAGCGTACTTGTGAGTACCCCGGCCGTATTTATTACAGTACGGTCTGCCATGGGAATGCCTGAGGAGGCCATGGCAAATTTAGGCAAGACACTCCAGGCATTATCTAAATGTCTGGATGTATTTGAACATCATCAAGGGCAGTTGGCCCAATACATGGATTCTCTTGCTGCCCGACTTCCCCCAGCTCCGGTTTTGGCTACTACGCCAGCTCCGGTGCCATCTGGTCCTGCTGACTCTGCGCATCATAGAAAACCCTTGATGTAGAATATCTTCACTTTCCTGTTTTGACGGTAATGACCAAGCCTGCCGAGGATTCTTAAACCAGTGCAGGATTCAATTCAAACTTTAGCCATCTCATTTTGTTTCTGACCGGGCCAAGGTTCGCTATATCTTGCTTGAAAGTAATGCCTCGGCTTGGGTCTCCCCTTTATGGGAGAAAGAGGATCCCATAGTCAATAATATTACAGCCTTCTTGGACATGTTCCGCAAAGTTTTTGACGCTCCAGGAAGATCTTTAGTTGCTTCATCCCGCTTGATTCAACTCCATCAAGGCTCTCGTTCAGTGGAACAGTATGCCATAGAATTTCGTATTCTTGCCGCAGAGACATCCTGGAATAACGAAGCTGGCTATAGACAATAAACCTTTGGCCTCAGAATTCATCTGCCAGTCTACTTTTGAAGTTGGCATATTTCATTAAGAACGTTTATCCTTTCTCGTGATCCAAAGCCCATCTGCCCCACTGATCCTTGGACTTCCGTGGCTCCGGTTACACAACCCTGTTATTGACTGGTCTAATAATGAACTTAAGTCTTCGAGTCCTTTCTGTTTTGGTAATTGCCTTCCTACTTCCCCTATTCATTGTTTCGCCACTAACTGTTAAAATAAACCTGTGGTAAATCTCCCTGAATGCGATCAGGACTTTTCTGATGTTTTCTGTAAAAAACAAGCTGAGATACTACCACCTCGCACAGAAACGGGGAGTATCCCCAACATGGAGGTAGGCAACCGGACCCCTTGCAGATAAGTAAAAGCCAATACTTTATTGTAGCACGTTAAAAACATACAATGCGGGGTCTAGAACATCTAGATCTAACCAGGAGACACACACACCAAGCTCCGCCCTACGCGTTTCGTGGAACAGCTTCCACCTTTCAAGAAGAATACTGTTATTTGGGTCCCGGTAGACCGCTTCAGCAAAATGGCCCATTTCGTTCCACTTCCCAAGCTACCATCTTCAGTGGAGTTAGCACAACTATTTATTTCGCAGTCCAATGGGGCTACTGAACGCACTAATCAGTCTCTTAAACGATACCTTTGTTGTTACATTTCCTACACTCAGGATGATTGGTCAGATCTTCTGCCTTGGGCCGAGTTTTCTCATAATAATGCACCTCATGCCTCTTCTGGAAAATCCCCCTTTTTATGTGTCTTTGGAACTAATCCAAAATGTTTTCCCCAAGATTTTCTTTTCACACAAGTACCCGCTGCCAACGACTCTGCTGCCCAGATGTCAGCAATCTGGCAGTCTACAGAAGTCAGGGGGTACTGTCAGGAACTTACCTGCTGCTCCGGTCCCACGCCTCTCTGCGAGGGTTCACATGCCGGCGCCCGATCGTAGCGTTTGCTACCCCAGGCTCCTTTGGAACTTATATATTCAAAAGTGTACTGAGCACTACAAGGACTAGGTAACCAAACAGTTTATTATAACAAAGTTGGTCTAAGCGTTTCAGCCCGTCAATGTTGGGCCATCTTCAGGGTTACAGACCAATGAACACATATGCTAATAAAGCTAAATACACACCTATCACATACACCCTAAACCCGCCCCCCATATGATCCCTCAGTGCCAAGAAAACTGCCACCAATGTGCGGAAGAATTTTGGAGACCGCCCCGCTCCCCACACAACCAATAGAAAGAGGGAGCGGAGACATCAGAGAACAAAGCGGTGCAGAAGACCAAACAAAGTGCTAGTGCTAACAGGGAAAGCCGGAACAAAAGACCCGCGGCTCCCCCCTACGGGAAGCCAAAACGGCCCCATGGAGAAAAAAGGAGAAGCCATAACTGTGCTATCTCGGAAAGACACAAAGTAAGATTGGAAGTAAGATAGTAATTGAGGTTGAATAAAGACATATGTCCATCCAGTCCAACCTTTTTACCCTACTCTTTAACCCAACCTACCAGTTGATCCAGTACCTGCACAAACTTAAAAACAAATCAGTGCTAAAAACAAAGTGCTAGTGCTGAAGAGGAAACATGCCAAAGTTGCAGAAAAGTGCCAAAGGAAAGTGCCTCAGTGCGCCGAGACAAGAACCTCAAATATAGTAACAGCAACATAAAGTGCATAAGTGCTCCAAAAGTAGAATAAAGTGCACCATAAGTTAATACCAACCGGTAAAAACAACAATATAAAAGAATAAAATGTAATATAAGTACAAAATCAAAGTATCAAAAACTGGCCACATTAAAGCAAGCGACCTAAAAACGCTGGTCAGATTAATAAATACAAAGTGGAGGATCGTAAATCAATCACTCAATAATAGAAGATTATCACAGGGACTATAAACTAAACCAGGGGTGTAAGCATAAGGGGAATGCTATTCCTCACACAGAGGGGGCTAACTACTTAAAGGAAACAATTCAAGGCAAAATGATTAGTTCCCTAATCCATTTTATCTCGCGTTGTTGAAGAGCCCTTCTGCGATCAACCCCTTCTCTTTCTGGTTCAAAGTCAATGGCCATCCATCTTAATGTTGCCATTGGGTGAGCAAGCAGTCTATAGTGTTTGGCAACAGATTGTTCACCATATTTGTCAGTATTCCCCACAGTCTCAACTTTGGTGGTGGTACTCTGGGATGCTGCCCTAATGGCATGCCTGTGATTAGCTAAGCGATCCCTCAGCGTGGTGGTAGTCTTACCCACGTAATATTTACCGCAGGGGCAAGTAATAATATATATTACAAATTGACTTAGGCAACTGAGTTTGTCCCTAATTTTAATCCTCCTACCGCTATGCGGATGAGGAAAATCCGGTCCAATGAGGGCACTTCTGCATGCCACACATCCCTGACATTTATAGCACCCACTTTTACGTGTGGGGAGCCATGAGGTGTTCATCAGGGGAGGTGGGTCCCTGAAATTAGTCCCACCTATTCTTAATACTTAATTTAAGGGCTCCACTGCAAGGTGAGTAAATGCTGATGTAGGGTTCCTCACATCATTCCTTTTGTTTTTAGGGATAACATTTTTCGGCCAATTCAAAATGGCTAGTTTCACCTATTGGACCACTGTTTCAGTTTTGTACCCACAGTCCACAAATTTCTGCTTCAACACACTCAGTTGTTCCAAAGCCTTGTTTAAAGGGCAAGTCCACCCCCAAAACTAACTTTTTATATTTATTTGGCCCAATAAGTGCTCCAAAACAAATTAACAGCATGTAAATCGGTCCAGTGGTTCAAAAGTTACAGACCTTTGTAGCTGGCTTAATCCTGCAGCATGGACCAATACAGCGATGAACAGAGACAGGTTACATTACCTTGCCTCTGTTCTTTTCATGTTCTTGAGCATGTCTGTTAGCATCCAGCAGTGAGAACAGAGGAAGTTGCATCAGTAATGGTCTGACCCCTGGATCCCTGGTTTTCCCTCTCAACCAATCACAGCTGTAAAGTTATGTGTACTGAAGAAATCCAGGATCAACAGCTGCAGCCAGCCAGCCCAGAGAGAGAGAATAGAGAGAGAGACACCACACAAACACAGGCAAGAATTTTATTTTTTTTTAAGTGCAGCTCGGGGTCATCTAAAGTGAAGTGGAGAGGAAGTGCAGCCTGATAAATATCTCAAAGGTCTGTAACTTTTGAACCACTGGACCGATTTACATGCTGTAAAGTTTGTTTTGGAGCACTTATTTGGGCCAAATAAATATAAAAAGTTAGTTTTGGGGGTGGACTTGCCCTTTAAATCAGAATTATTATGCAATACCCGTAAACTCTGTGAGTAAATGATGCCCCTTTTATGAGATTCGGGGTAAAAGTTTTGGGCATGTATTAAAGTGTTGCGGTCAGTTGGCTTTGTGTATAGTGTGGAACCGAGTTGTCTTCCCATCTTTGTAGATTCTACGATCCAAAAAATCTATGGATTCCATACTAGCTACCATTATTAGACGGATCGGGGAATCCAAGTTGTTAAGGTTGGCTACAAATTCAGTGCATTCTTCTAAGGTCCCCTGCCATAAGAAGAATAGATCGTAAATGTACCTTTTATATAGGAGTATCCTTTCTCCCCCTATAGGTACAATATATCTGGACTCATATTCCTCCATGTAAATATTAGCAAATGAAGGTCCAATATTGGAACCCATAGCCATTCCGGCCATTTGTAAGAAGAAAGAGTTTTCATATCGAAAGTAGTTGAACTCAAGTGAAAACAAGAGGAGGTCCATTAAAAATTCAATAGGGGGATTTGTGTGTCCCATGGTCACAAGTGCTTTTCTGCATATGTCAACCCCAGCCTATTGTGGTATGACTGTGTATAGGTTACTGACATCGCAAGTCATCAGAACTGTGTCCGTTGTCAGGTTGTTAAACCTCCTTAATTCATGTAGTAAATGTTGACTGTCCTGGAGGTAGGATTTCATCCTACAGTATATATGATCGGGGCCCTTGGGAATTCAGTAGTAAGGTACCCCTTTTCATTATCTGTGATCCACCCATTCAGTAACCCTATTTGGATCCTATCATCCAAGATCCTCTTAAACTGACATGTAGGGTCAGAGTCCAAGGTTTTATATGTAGATCTGTTAGCCAGTTAACCAAGTAACTCTGCCTTATAATAAGAGGTGTTTAGGAGAACGATCGCCCCTCCTTTGTCTGCTGGTCGGACAACCAATTGTTTATTGTCTCTGAGGGACTTTACTGCCTGGCACTCATCTTTAGACATGTTGGACCATGTTGTATTGTGGTAGTAGGTTCCTTGTGTGTTCCATCACATCACCCCTAACAAACCTTGCTTTTAGCTTTAAATTGAGTAGGTTAGCTTTCAGGGTTTCGAAATAGGTCTTTTAATTTAAGTGATCTTTGTAATTTGAATAAGTCAATCTCATCCTCCAGTTGGTTACACATGGGAACCAGCATAAATAGAGCCACCCATAGACTCTTTTGTCGTTAAAGTCCGACTTGACCCTGGTCGTTTTTTTCTTTTTAAAGATGAGTAGATCCTCCTTGTTTTTTGCAATCTGAAATTCCAGCTTGTCCAACCATTTGCATGAGGGATCACGTGTGTGTGTGGGGAAACGGGTTTAGGGTGTGTATGATAGGTGTTATTTGATAAAAGTAGTTTAACAGTACCACATATAATATTAACTGAGGTTCTTATTTATAGCTGACCAGTTCTCCATGTCCAATACATTTCTGTAAAGCTGCAGTTCAAAATATTTTCCTTGTAATTTGTGACAGGAGTTTCCATCCAGTATATATATAAATTATGTGTGGTCTTGGGAGTTTTAATCTCTTGTCTATTAGGCTGTTACCACTTTTGAGAAGGAAGATTTTGATTTTGAAATGAATTGCTGCTGGTATTCGAGGGAAAAATATTTACCTACCAGCTGATCTGATGACCCTTGTGTAGACCAAGATTTGAATTATATGCACATTTTGAGAAAATCTAGGCTTATATACTAATATAATAAAATATACTAGTTACTAAACGGGGTTATATTTACTAATTATCTAAGGCTAGGTACACACTGGCTGATCTTTTGACTCAAATGATATTTTGGTCAAAGGTGTTCAAATAACTGCACAGCTTTTTCGTTTGCTGACGCCTTTCATTCAAATCAGACTAAAGTGTCATCGGGCATGCTTGTAAATTTCTGCCGATCATCACAGCTGACTGGTCGATAGCAGTTTTTCTACTACTGTGATATGCCTCTTTCTATTTCCCTTTTACTGCTTTCTCTCCTTCTTGTATCATCCATTCTACATTACACAGTTCAATCTTTAATTTTTTTCCCCTTGCCTTTGAGATCATTTTTCTCATTTTGAACTTGCAAGCTGACCATTACTCAATGCAGCTTGCAAATGTTTCTTAAATATACTCTCAGGGCTATGTACAGAGAGCCGCTATTACTCTCTATTGCCCCCTTTAGGCAATGCACTGAGCTGATAGCGGCTCTCGGTCTATTGCGAATAGGGTTTACCTTTTCCAAATCTTTAACGCCAGCTATCTGCTGGCTTTAAAGATGTTGTCTTAAAGAGCTGTTATAGGCTCAGTACATTGGTTGCTGCGGTTGGCCACACAGTTTTTGTGTAACGATGCAACTGCTGTTGTGTTTTAAAGTCACGTTAACCCTTGGTACAGCGGTTAGCGTGACTTTAAGACATAAATAGCTGATAACGGCACATAGCCCTTTCTATATTTCTCATAATTTCCATACTCCATTGTTAAATCACTCTTTTTGGACCAGTTGATCACAGATGCCAATGTTTTTGTCAGATATGCCTGATAATTGAAAGGAATTTTACAAGCTAACTGATCAATCAACTGATCATTAATTCTGATGGCCATATCACTAATTTATAAACCTCACGCAAGGATTGGGCCAGGATCAGTATGCACTTTGTGCTTAAAGGGTATGTCCACCCTAAATATCAAATTTTAATATGTGATCCCCCCTGGGCTCCCAGCCCCAACCGCTATGTTTTTTTTTAAGAAAGCCGCCCAAACTCTACTTACCTCCCCTCTTTCCCTCTTTCCTCCGCCGCGCTCCCGGCCCTCTGCTTGCGAGAAAATGCAAGCAGAGGGACGGGACCGGCAGCCGCGTGTGTGATTGGCTGAGCGGCAGCCAATCACGGACGCGGCTGCGGCAGCTTACTTCCGCGTAGGAAAGAGGAGAGGTAAGTAAATTTTGGGGAGCTTTCTAAAAAAAAAACATAGCGATTGGGGCTGGGAGCCGAGGGGGATCACATATATTACAGAAAACAGCTAGGGGGGGGAATCGGGGGGATAGGGAGGGGAGGGAGGAGGGAGAAGGGCTGCAGTATGCATGGCAAAAATCTACCGGAGGCCAGGTACAGGCAGTGTCCTATATGGACTCTGCTATCCTCCTGGTGGGCAGTTTTTGGCACTTTGGGGGGGGACTACAGGAGAACCAGATGAGCTGGGATGTGAGGTAAGGATTAAACTACACTACATGATGGGGCCAGTAGTTGGGGGGATTATAGTTTTGGGGTGGACATGCCCTTTAAATGATTGTCTAATGTATTCACTTTATTATTACAAATTGATATTATTGTCTTCTCTTTTCTGTTACTTTGTTATTATAGTTTGCTCCGTGGTGCAGAGGAGATTGGACTTCGTAAGCCAGTAAAATCTGAATTTGGGGGAGGAACACGAATGTTCTCTTGTGAAGAGGATTATATTTACCATAACATTGAAAATGAGCTACATTTTTTTACATCTCAGGTATGGATCCAACATAACTGGTTTTATGGGCTGAGACCCTGACACATACTTTGTATTTCTTAGTAAAACTTCTCTAAATTCAAAACCAATAAGTATACTAAAGTTTACTAAGCATCTGTAATGCAGACAAAGGAAGCGGTCTCTAACCACAAAAGGCTATTTTACTGTACCTTATATTTTATAATCCCATAAATATATCATAGCTGAATGAATTCTTTAGTGTGGAGTGGGGAAAACGTTCCATCCGATCTGAGAACTGGTAGATGGCTACAAAAGTGTTCACTGCGTGATTTCGCCAAAGGTGTGTACACCAAGCAATTAGGGGTGGGCTGTCCTAAATTTCCTCAGTTAGAATATATCTTTATCTTTATATATCTTTTATGATGAGTAAATCAAGGTTCATTTTGGAGTTTACCTGTATTAGATGACTTTCTTTTCCAGAAAAAGTAAAAAGATTGGACATAATTATTGAACATTTCTTTAAAAAAGAACTGAATATTTAATGGACATGTCCTAATTTTTTCACATGGATGTACTGTATCTGTCTCAGGGCTTAACAAATTCCAGGAGTGCGGGTAGCCAATATGGCTAGAAATTTTATTCCTGGAGAAAAGCTTTTTATTGAGTTTTCCACGGATGTCTAATGGTTCTGGCTACCCCAAAAAATAGAATCCCTCCTTTTTCTGACTAGCTACTAATGTCAGTTTTTAATTGTCCAGCTTTCGTCTAACTCTTTTATCTTTACTTGACTTTACCAGTTCTAGCTTTGGTATAGGGTCACGTGCCTGTAACGACAAAAGCTTCTGTGCTCTAAGTAGAGAAACAGTGTATAGCCATATAGAGACTGCTGTCAAATTAAGTTCTCATAATTTTCTGTTACAGCCTGTGTGGAGATGTCAGGACATAAATACATGTACCCCCTGTTAGTCTTTTTGCATCTCAGCACTGACCCTTTATCAACAATTGCACTTTGTCTGATTCACTACACAGAGAATAGAGCATCCTGGGTGATATATTGTTGGTAGGTTGAGCAAAAGTTATGTGACAATGGTTTCTTTCACTTTGCCATCCAGAAGGATACCAGAACATCACACATGTAATTAATGATATCTTAGGAATCTTTTTTTTATTTTTTATTTTTATGGTAATATCAACGAAAATGTAAACTGACCAATGTGGAGATCACAAGGAATTCAATTATTTACCATGGATATGGAGTTTGTCTGTGAAAATATGTGCATTTCTACCAACTTGTATCAATCAATTCCTCACACTTGTTTTGCAAACCGAGAGTTTTATTGGCTATAAATCCTTATAAATAACATTTCATGCTGCCTTCATCAAATATACTGACCAGCACATAACTTATTTGTGCAGTTAAGCTGCATGAAATTTCCCTATTTGGTACCAGTTTGGGTGCTGGTGGAAATACTAAATAACCAGCTTTAGTCCTGATTAGTAATTATAGGATTATTATAGCAAAGAAATATAGATCATAGTAAATACATTCCTTAGACATTCATTACTATAGCGGACTCAACAAAATTGATCCCGATCATTCCCCAAAATATAATATCCACTAGAATATGATACGTAAGGAAATATCATAGTAGATATTATATCCTCATTAACTTTGTATACTGCCTCTATAGCGCCCAATTAATTGCTATACGTGGAGGGGATGGGTACAGTCTTAAGTGTGATTGTAACAGACAAGTACAATATTGACTGGGCAAATTTTTTTTTTTTTCTTTGCTACTTTTATTTTGTACGTAGTCCCACTATAAATCCCACCCATACTTTTTAAAAAAATAAACTTTCAAGAAACATTGTTTACCAGTTTACAGTTGGAAGTGATGGCTTAAGTGGTTTGTAAGTAGTAACAAACCTAAGGGCCCCCATGCATCAGGACACAGACTAAGGGGAAGTCCCTTTATACCATTCATACCATTTATCAAAATAATACTTAATGTATCATCAGTGTCATTCTAAAAAAAGATAAGGGTCCCCTTCCTGTGTCATTACAATAGCTGCTGGGGTTGTTCCCTGTATCTGTGGGAAAGTGGCTATACACCCCGTTATTTTATTTATATCATATTAAATATGTGTAACTAACATCTATTGATGTCCTTCAGAATATCTGTGCTATAGGAACCTGCCTTAAGGTTAAAGACAATATCTATCTATGTAATTCTTAAAGACAGATCTAATACAAGTCCAAATGAGTGCTAGTGATCATCTCTACCAATAATAGAAGTACTAGGTGCTAATGAATTTAGTTGACACTTCACAGGGAAACAAGCTCGCTAAATCCAAACCGTACTTTGAGCTGATGTTACCCACCATGTGCTGGAAATCTTGTAACTCATACTCTCTATATATAACCACAGTCATTGCATATGAGAATATCATGTTCCAGTGACATTTGCACTTTCCATCTGCAGCAGTGTCTGTCCTTCCTGGGGAAGAATTCTTGCAACTCCCTGATGTGTTTTCTGTAAAGATGTAACAGTAATCTGTCTAGGTATTAGAGAATGCTGTCAAATTCTACGTATATATGTAAGTCTTAAATGACGTTAATATCTTCGCCGAGATTATCATCTAGATTATCTTTGCAGTTCTTTTTAGATATTTGCTAAAGTACTTATATACTTTATAAATCTAAGAGTTAAATTTTAATGAGAGTATAAAAGTTTATCAACGCAATCTGATGAGAAGAAGACGGGGCTGCCTGATAAATTATTCAAATTACACTTTTACTTGCAGATAAGCTTTTTGGTAAGCGTCTACTGCAGGCTGGTCGATTATCACATCCCCACAAATCCTGGATGAGGACGGTACCCACAAAACTGGGATGTCGTAATGACGTTTTTCTGGTAATGAAATACTCTTTACTTTCCATTTTATATTCCTCATTTATCAAAATCACATGTTATACATGATACATTTCTCTCCACCATCCCAATGAAGTCTGATGCAAAAAATCTGCACTTTTCTTAATGGCTTTACTACCGAGGAGTAAGGCTGATGCAGAACTAAAAGTTTGTCTTATCCTAAATAAAGCATTACAGGATCCCTGTCTGGTAAGACCGAACTTTTTTAGTTGTGGCATCGGCCCAATAGTATCCATGCAGGTTATGCTATTACTCAGTACTTTACTGTAATACTAACATACTGTATATACTCGAGTATAAACCGTCCCGAGTATAACCGAGACACCTAGTTTTTAGGTAAAAAGGAGGAAAACCACATTGACTCGGGTATAAAACGAGGGGGTAGTATTTGCCACTAAAGTGCTTGGAAACTACAACTCCCAGCATGCTTTATTGCCTCTCACTTTGCGGCGCCGGGTGTGACATCATCCGGATGCGCAGAGGCTGTGGACAAGGTAGGAGAAACATTGACTCAGTATAAACCGAGGTTTTTCAGACTTTTTTAAGCCTGAAAACCTCGGTTTATACTCGAGTATATACGGTACATATCCTGCTGAAACACTTTGGTGCACAGACCTTTGTCTGAAAGGACAAAACAAAAACATATTTCTAAGCTTAGAGACAATATTTGGTAAAATGTATTTCTGTATTTTTCTAATTCTGTATATACTGTTATATCCTAATGGGTGCAGTTCAAAGATATATATATATATATATATATATATAATCTTTGAACTGCACCCATTAGGATAGTGGAAACTGAGGAGCCCACTGATCTTTTTGGGTGATGCATCAATTTAATTACTTAGAAAATGTGTTTTTAGCATGTCACTTCTCTTTAAGTGAGCAGGGATTAATATAAATGTAAAGGTCAATTAAAGACTACACACAACTTTAATCAGAAGAGAGAGCATTTAAACTTTCATTCATCTTTGTCTCACCTCTTATTTAGCTGTGGCTGTTAAGACATTTACCGTTTTGCCATGTGTATATGTGCCAAATTCCCATAATTGCTTACTCACACACACACACCTATTGTTTTAGTCACTGACTATAATGTTTATCATACATACACAGTACTGCAGGAGCCTGTTACAGCAGTCACTGCCCACTAGAGTTTTTTTTTAGCCAGTTAGTTTCAATTCAATACAAAAAGAAAGTCAGGTAGTGTGGCCAGAAAGTGCTCACACAAAGGCTGTTTGAATGGCACAAGGTTATCTATTCCAAGGCAATCTATAGGAATGTTAGTGACTGAAATACTATTCATGGCTGTTCATAAGGTGGATGTTTTGCTATACAAAGTTGGTTAGTTCCAAATTAACACATATCATAGTTCCTGAGATAAGTTTCGGATAAAAGGCTACCAATCAAAAAAAACCTGTAAATTTATAAAAAAGGAAAAGTAAGAAGAGTAAATAATTTTTCACAGAAAACTACATTACCTACCCATAATTTTAAATGGTTACAATTTGTATTACTTTACAGTAAATAATTCTCAATAACCTCTGCTTCTTCTGCAGAAACCATAGATGATCACACTTTGCTGTGGCTTTTGAACCACGTCCGTCTGGGGATTCCAGAACTTATTTGCAGATCCGACACCACAGACACACAGAATCTACGCCTTTTTTGTAACTGCCACATATGAAAAGTATGGGATTTGTTTCTAATATTAACAAAGCTTTTTACACTCTTGGGCGATCAATATTGGGGCAAAATGCCTAAGTCAGTGTAAAACCCTCGCTATCCGGTCTATTATTGTGTTAGCGTGGGCATATTTATAAATGATCGTTATTTCGCTATCGCAGACATCGCAATGACAATAGTGTTATTTTCACCTTATTTATAAAACCGCTCATTTTCGCTTTGGCCTTTGCGGAAAGTATTGCTGAGGCGATTGTGTGATAGTTTTGTGGTATCACTGCAAAAAGAGAGATTGCTCTCTAGTGTAATTTCAGAGCTATTTTGTCACTTTTTTTTATTAAAGCTATTATAAATAGGGGAAATTTTGCCTTTTTGCCCCTTTTTTCCCCTTTTGTTGCATTTTTTGCAGTGTTACTAGAATTTTCGCCAAACATCATTACTTACGGAATGTTCCATTAACATGACTATTTCTTACACAGCACTATGGTATGTTCCCATATTACTGTAACTGGTTTGGTAATTAGCGGTAGTTTGCTGAAAATAAGCAATACTAAAAAATGTGTCTATTAAGAAAATAGAGAAATAGAGAAGCCTTTTGTTTTACCACATCATCCTATTAAAATAGAGAAAATTCGCCTTTTGAATTTATATACTATTTATCTTTGGCTGAAAAACACCAAATGTGTTAGGCTATTTTTAAATAAGAAAGATAGGTGTCTGTGTGTATAACAATTTAATACTACTTTGAAAAACCACCAGGGAGTATTCCTATTTACTATCATATGTGCTGAGCTTTTTCAGCATTATAGTGCTCTTTTTGCTAGATAATGTTCGCTTTTGATAAAAAAATTTTAACTTTGATGAAAGGAAAAGATGAAAGTTTAAAAAATTATGTAAAGGCGTGTGGGGGAAAAAAGCAAAAATATGTTCCTTATAAATATGTCCCTCAGACCCCCATTTGATTTTATAAGAAAAATTAACTTAAAAAAGCAAATCTCAGATTTCAGTCTACACCCCCCCTGAGTACTTATTAGTATTGAGAAACACTCCACAATGTACTGACACCCTTCCATGACCCATTGTCAGGCTAAATAAATGGCCACTTATGCGTTTTTCGCCACCTCAGACTTGGCGAATTGAATGGCGTGAACTTAACGCAAAAATACACTTTTCCCATTTTATAAATATGCTTGAGCGGTTACCGCGCGATGTATGGCGAAAAGCGAACTGTAACGTTAATGACCTTTTGCCACTGGTTATCACTTTATAAACAGCAAAAAGGCCAAATAAGGAAAAGGCTGCGTGAAAGAAGGCGAAAAGTTAACAAACCTTTTTAAATATGCCCCTAAGTCTACGTTGCCTGCGCCATTCCAAAATAATGCAGGTGATGCAACTTTTCTAAGCAAAGTTTGTGTGCTACTATTACGGGGGGATTATTACATATAAAGGGTTTTTTGGTAGGGGGAGGGATCAAAACGGGAGGGAGAGGGAGGGGAGAAGGGCTGCAGTACGCATGCCAAACTTCTCCTGGAGGCCAGGTAGGAGGCAGAGTCCTATATGACTCTGCATCCTCCTGGTGGGCAGTTTTTGGGACTTTGGGGGGGACTACAGGAGAACCTATGGAGCTGGGAGTGAGGTAAGATTAAACTACACTACATGATGGGGCCAGTAGTGGGGGGGGGATTATAGTTTTGGGGGTGGACATGCCCTTTAAGTGGGGGTATATAACACTATTACACAAGGAAATGTCTATATGTATGTGTGTTAATTATCACTATTTAATTAAAATCACCATAACAAATAACATATACAAAGTATAGTACACTACTAACTACAATTACAAAACAAATGGAATACAATTAATAAAGTATACTTACTTTACTCGACACCACTAAGTTTGAATGGAAAACTAAAAAAGGTTTAGCCACACCTCTAAGAGTGCTAACATCCAATGAGGTTCGATCTTACTACAGTTAGCAAATCACAAAATCCTCTTAGGCATTGTGCATGACAAGACAGAAATGTAAGGAAGTCCTGTATTACACCCAATTATGTGCTTTGAACATGTGACAGTCTTAGCCAGTTAAAAATTCTTTAGATTCACACATCCCCCCTTCTCGATAGAAAGAAATGACAATCCAGTTTCTGTTTGCTAGACAGAAGTGATGTCTGTATATGATAAAATGACTTTGCGTGTCTCTGAAACTACCCAGCATTCTAAGATATGGCTACTTTTCCCTTTTTCCACTATGATAAATTAATAACATGGGCTGTGAGGTACCTTCTGTTTAAGAAGGCTCTACTTCATTTTATACTCTGTGGGAGCTTTTAGCTCTTTCAAGATAATCATTATCCTGTACTCCCAAATCCTAACCCCACAGCAATTGTAAATTTGAAACTTGCTGTGGTAAATACTAATTCATACTAAAGTATGAACCTAGCATGTTAATCTGGATCCTGGTGCTGTTTAGATTGAACTCACATTGTAGCAGAATTGTCTGTTCTCAGATCTGCAGGTTTATTGCACTTGACTCAATGGATTATAGCTGCCAGGTAGGTGGAACATGAATGTGAGGGAATAAATTGATTCTACTGCCTTAAGTGGTGACCATTAAATCCTTCCTTAATCCAATAGTGTAATACTAGATGTAAGGGAAGAGCAGTTTGGATCACTTGCATGTTCAAACCCTTGGTAGGAATTGCAAGCATGACGTGGGGCTTTAATGCCTGTAAGTCAGGAAAATGGCTTTATTCCAGGATGTATAAAAATTTCATTTTCCATTCTGTGCTGCCAGGGAATGCTGGAGTTGTAGTTTTTAAACATGTGAAAAGTTCAACACCCATGCTCTATATCATTACACTGTATTGCATCTTTATACGTTCATTAACCTGGACACAAAGAAGAAGTTACAGCTAACAGAGAATGCTGGGAGTTCTAGTTTTCAAACATGTTAAAGGTCACAAGTTCAACACCCCTGCTCTATACCATTAGGTTGTATTACATCTTGACAACTGCATTAGCTACAGGACATTAAGAAGAATCTTACTGCAAACAGTGAATCCTGTGAGTTGTAGTTTTCAAACATGTGAAAACGCCCAAGTTTAACACGCCTGCATTATACCATTAGGTTGTAAAACATCGGACACTGCCTTAGTTACAGTACTGTCGGAACCTACCTGCTGCTCCGGTCTCGCTGCTCCGGGTGGATGGTGTCGGAGACGCCATGAGCGGCGTGTTTGCTACCCCACTCCTTTTTACTTCTCCTGGTTCCAGCGACCACCTTGCTAGTTCCAAGTCATACTTACACAATACCAGTTCCAAAACAATACTTACCTTGCCAGTTCCAGAGGAATACTTACCTTGCCGTTCCGAGGAATACTACCTTGTTAGTCCAAGAATACTTACCTGCCAGTTCCAGCATACTTACCTACTAGATCCAGAGACATACTTACCTTGCCAGTCAGAGACATACTACCTTGCCTGTTCCTGAGTCTATACTTACCATCGCCAGCTCCAGAGATACATTACCTGTTTCTGCATCCCACTCCAGCACACCTCTCCTTGGTATCCAGTTTCGGTTAGTGTCTCGTATCCTGCATACATTCCCATCATCCTCATCTGCTCCAGTATCCAAACCTACAGACCGGGTCTCCTCCTGAAAGCGACTTGTGAGTACCCCGGCCGTATTTATTACAGTATCGGTCGCCATGGAAATGCCTGAGAGGCCATGGCAATTTAGGCAAGACACTCCAGGCATTATCTAAAGTCTGGATGTTTTGAACATCATCAAGGGCAGTTGGCCCAATACATGGATTCTTGCTGCCCGACTTCCCCCGCTCCGGTTTGGCTACTACGCCAGCTCCGGTGCCATCTGGTCCTGCTGACTCTGCGCATCATAGAAAACCCTTGAGTAGAATATCTTCACTTTCCTGTTTTGACGGTAATGACCAAGCCTGCCGAGGATTCTAAACCAGTGCAGGATTCAATTCAAACTTTAGCCATCTCATTTGTTTCTGACCGGGCCAAGGTTCGCTATATCTTGCTTGAAAGTAATGCCTCGGCTTGGGTCTCCCCTTTATGGAGAAAGAGGATCCCTAGTCAATAATATTACAGCCTTCTTGAACAGGTTCCGCAAAGTTTTGACGCTCCAGAAGATCTTTAGTTTCTTCATCCGCTTGATTCAACTCCATCAGGCTCTCGTTCAGTGGAACAGTATGCCATAGAATTTCGTATCTTGCCGCAGAGACATCCTGGAATAACGACTGGCTAAGACAATAAACCTTTGGCCTCAGAATTCATCTGCCAGTCTACTTTGAAGTCTATTGTGTGGCATATTCATTAAGAACGTTTATCCTTTCTCGTGATCCAAAGCCCATCTGCCCCACTATCCTTGGACTTCCGTGGCTCCGGTTACACAACCCTGTTATTGACTGGTCAATAATGAACTTAAGTCTTCGAGTCCTTTCTGTTTTGGTAATTGCCTTCCTACTTCCCTATTCATTGTTCTGCCACTAACTGTTAAAATAAACCTGTGGTAATCTCCCTGAATGCGATCAGGACTTTCTGATGTTTTCTGTAAAAAACAAGCTGAGATACTACCACCTCGCACAGAAACGGGGAGTACCCCAACATGGAGTAGGCAACCGGACCCCTTGCAGATAAGTAAAAGCCAATACTTATTGTAGCACGTTAAAAACTACAATGCGGGTTAGAACATCTAGATCTAACCAGGAGACACACACACCAAGCTCCGCCCTACGCGTTTCGTGGAACAGCTTCCACCTTCCAAGAAGAATACTGTTATTTGGGTCCCGTAGACCGCTTCAGCAAAATGGCCCATTTCGTTCCACTTCCCAAGCTACCATCTTCAGTGAGTTAGCACAACTATTTATTCGCAGTCCAATGGGGCTACTGAACGCACTAATCAGTCTCTTAAACGATACCTTTGTTGTTACATTTCCTACACTCAGGATGATTGGTCAGATCTTCTGCCTTGGGCCGAGTTTCCCATAATAATGCACCCATGCCTCTTCTGGAAAATCCCCCTTTATGTGTCTTTGGAACTAATCCATAATGTTTTCCCCAAGATTTTCTTTTCACACACAGTACCCGCTGCCAACGACTCTGCTGCCCAGATGTCAGCAATCTGGCAGAAGTCAGGGGGTACTGTCAGGAACTTACCTGCTGCTCCGGTCCCACGCCTCTCTGCGAGGGTTCACATGCCGGCGCCCGATCGTAGCGTTTGCTACCCCAGGCTCCTTTGGAACTTATATATTCAAAAGTGTACTGACACTCCAGGACTAGGTAACCAAACAGTTTATTATCAAAGTTGGTCTAAGCGTTTCAGCCCGTCAATGTTGGGCCATCTTCAGGGTTACAGACCAATGAACACATATGCAATAAAGCTAAATACACACCTATCACATACACCCTAAACCCGCCCCCCTATGATCCCTCAGTGCCAAAAAACTGCCACCAATGTGTGGAAGAATTTTGGAGACCCGCCCCGTCCCCACACAACCAAAGAAAGAGGGAGCGGAGACATCAGAGAACAAGCGGTGCAAAGACCAAACAAAGTGCTAGTGCTAACAGGGAAAGCCGGGACAAAAGACCCGCGCTCCCCCCTACGGGAAGCCAAAACGGCCCCCATGGAGAAAAAAGGAGAAGCCATAACTTGCTATCTCGGAAACACAAAGTAAGATTGGAAGTAAGATAGTAATTGAGGTTGAATAAAGACATATGTCCATCCAGTCCAACCTTTTTACCCTACTCTTTAACCCAACCTACCAGTTGATCCAGTACCTGCCACAACTTAAAAACAAATCAGTGCTAAACAAAGTGCTAGTGCTGAAGAGGAAACATGCAAAGTTGCAGAAAAGTGCAAAGGAAAGTGCCTCAGTGCGCCGAGACAAGAACCCAATATAGTAACAGCAACATAAAGTGCATAAGTGCTCCAAAAGTAGAATAAAGTGCACCATAAGTTAATACCAACCGGTAAAACAACAAATAAAAGATAAAATGTAATTATACAAAATCAAAGTATCAAAAACTGGCCACATTAAAGCAAGCGACCTAAAAACGCTGGTCAGATTAATAAATACAAAGTGGAGGATCGTAAATCAATCACTCAATAATAGAAGATTTCACAGGGACTATAAACTAAACCAGGTGTAACATAAGGGGAAGGCTATTCCTCACACAGAGGGGGCTAACTACTTAAAGGAACATTCAAGCAAAATGATTAGTTCCCTAATCCATTTTATCTCGCGTGTTGAAGAGCCCTTCTGCGATCAACCCCTTCTCTTTCTGGTTCAAGTCAATGGCCATCCATCTTAATGTTGCCATTGGTGAGCAAGCATCTATAGTGTTTGGCAACAGATGTGTCACCATTTTGTCATTATTCCCCACAGTCTCAACTTGGGGGTGGTACTCTGGGATGCTGCCCTAATGGCATGCCTGTGATTAGCTAAGCGATCCCTCAGCGTGTTGGAGTCTTACCCACGTAATATTTACCGCAGGGGCAAGTAATAATATATATTACAAATTGACTTAGCAACTGAGTTGTCCTATATTTAATCCTCCTACGCTATGCGGATGGAGGCAAATCCGTCCATGAGGCACTCTGCTTCCACACATCCCTGACATTTAAGCACCCACTTTTACGTGTGGGGAGCCATGAGTGTTCATCAGGGGAGGTGGTCCCTGAAATTAGTCCCACCTATTCTTAATACTTATTTAAGGGCTCCACTGCAGGTGATAAATGCTGATGTAGGGTTCCTCACATCATTCCTTTGTTTTTAGGGATAAACATTTTTCGGCCAATTCAAAATGGCTAGTTTCAACACTATTGGACCACTGTTTCAGTTTTGTACCCACAGTCCACAAATTTCTGCTTCAAACACTCATTTGTCCAAAGCCTTGTTTAATCAGAATTATTATGCAATACCCGTAAACTCTGTGAGTAAATGATGCCCCTTTTATGAGATTCAGGTAAAAGTTTTGGGCATGTATTAAAGTGTTGCGGTCAGTTGGCTTCAGTATAGTGGAACCGAGTTGTCTTCCCCTCTTTGTAGATCTACGATCCAAAAATCTATGGATTCCATACTAGCTACCATTATTAGACGGATCGGGGAATCCAAGTTGTTAAGGTTGCTACAAATTCAGTGCATTCTCCTAAGGTCCCCTGCCATAAGAAGAATAGATCGTAAATGTACCTTTTATATAGGAGTATCCTTTCTCCCCCTATAGGTACAATTATCTGGACTATATTCCTCCATGTAAATATTGCAATGAAGGTCCAATATGGAACCCATAGCCATTCCGCCATTTGTAAGAAGAAAGAGTTTTCATATCGAAAGTAGTTGAACTCAAGTGAAAACAAGAGAGGTCCTTAAAAATTCATAGGGATTTGTGTGTCCCTGGTCACAATGTCTTTTCTGCATATGTCAACCCAGCTATTGTGGTATGACTGTGTATAGGTACTGACATCGCAAGTCTCAGAACTGTGTCCGTTTCAGTTGTTCAAACCTCCTTAATTGATAAATGTTGACTGTCCTGAGGTAGTTCATCCTTTAACTACAGGTTGCAAAAGCTATCAAGGAGGTTGTCACTGTTAAGATAGAACCACCGACGCTACTATGGGCCCCCCGGGGTGGGGGGCTGGTGGGTCCTTAATGGATTGTAGATCTTGGGTACAGTATTATGACGGGGCCTGGGAATTCAGTAGTAATGACCCCTTTTCATTATCTGTGATCCACCCATTCAGTAACCCTATTTGGATCATATCATCCAAGATCCTCTTAAACTGACAGTAGGGTCAGAGTCCAAGGTTTATATTGTAGATCTGTTGCCAGTTACCAAGTAACTCTGCCTTATAGTAAAGGTGTTTAGGAGAACGATCGCCCCTCCTTTGTCCGCTGGTCGGACACCAATTGTTATTGTCTCTGAGGACTTTACTGCCTGGCACTCATCTTTAGACATGTTGGACCATGTTGTATTGTGGTAGTAGGTTCCTTGTGTGTTCCATCACATCACCCCTAACAAACCTTGCTTTTAGCTTTAAATTAGTAGGTTGGCTTTCAGGGTTTCGAAATAGGCTTTTAATTTAAGTGATCTTTGTAATTTGAATAAGTCAATCTCATCCTCCAGTTGGTTACACATGGGAACCGCATAAATAGAAGCCACCCTTAGACTCTTTTGTCGTTAAGTCCGACTTGACCCGGGTCGTTTTTCTTTTTAAAGATGAGTAGATCCTCCTTGTTTTTTGCAATCTGAAATTCCACTTGTCCAACCATTTGCATGAGGATCACGTGTGTGTGTGGGGAAACGGTTTTAGGTGTGTATGATAGTGTTATTTGATAAAGTAGTTTACAGTACCACATATAATATTAACTGAGTTCTTATTTAAGCTGACCAGTTCTCATGTCCAATACATTTCTGTAAAGCTGCGTTCAAAATATTTTCCTTGTAATTTGTGACAGGAGTTTCCATCCAGTATATATATAAATTATGTGGTCTTGGGAGTTTTAATCTCTTGTCTATTAGGCTTTACCACTTTTGAGAAGGAAATTTTGATTTTGAAATGAATTGCTGCTGGTATTCGAGGGAAAAATATTTACCTACCAGCTGATCTGATGACCCTTGTGTAGACCAAGATTTGAATTATATGCACTTTGAGAAATCTAGGCTTATACTAATATAATAAAAATATACTAGTTACTAAACGGGTTATATTTACTATTATCTAAGGCTAGGTACACACTGGCTGATCTTTTGACTCAAATGATATTTTGGTCAAAGGTGTTCAAATAACTGCACGCTTTTTGTTTGCTGACGCCTTTCATCTCAAATCAGACTAAAGTGTCATCGGCATGCTTGTAAATTTCTGCCGATCATCACAGCTGACTGGTCGATAGCAGTTTTTCTACTACTGTGTATGCCTCTTTCTATTTCCCTTTACTACTGCTTTCTCTCCTCTTGTATCATCCTTTCTACATTACACAGTTCAATCTTTAATTTTTTCCCCTGCCTTTGAGATCTTTCCATTTTGAACTTGCAACTGACCATTACTCAATGCAGCTTGCAAATGTTTCTTAATATACTCTCAGGGCTATGTACGAGAGCCGCTATTACTCTCTATGCCCCCTTTAGGCAATGCACTGACTGATAGCGGCTCTCGGTCTATTGCGAATAGGGTTTACCTTTTCCAAATCTTTAACGCCAGCTATCTGCTGGCTTTAAAGATGTTGTCTTAAAGAGCTTTTATAGGCTCAGTACATTGGTTGCTGCGGTTGGCCACAACGTTTTTTGGTAACGATGCAACTGGCTGTGTGTTTTAAAGTCACGTTAACCCTTGGTACAGCGGTTAGCGTGACTTTAAGACATAAATAGCTGATAACGGCCAAGACTCCCTTTCTAATTTCTCATATTTCCATACTCCATTGTTAAATCACTCTTTTGTGGACCAGTTGATCACAGATGCCATGTTTTTGTCAGATATGCCTGATAATTGAAAGGAATTTTACAAGCTAACTGATCAATCAACTGTCATTGATCAGTGTCTGATTCTGATGGCCATATCACTAATTTATAAACCTCGCAAGGATTGGGCCAGGATCAGTATGCACTTTGTGCTTAAAGGGTATGTCCACCCAAATATCAAATTTTAATATGATCCCCCCTGGGCTCCCAGCCCCAACCGCTATGTTTTTTTTTAAGAAAGCCCACCAAACTCTACTACCTCCCCTCTTTCCTCCGCCGCGCTCCCGGCCCTCTGCTTGCGAGAAAATGCAAGCAGAGGACGGGACCGGCAGCCGCTTTGTGATGGCTGAGCGGCAGCCAATCATGGACGGGCTGCCGGCAGCTTACTTCCGCGTAGGAAAGAGGAGTGGTAAGTAAATTTTGGGGAGCTTTCTAAAAAAAAAACAGCGATTGGGCTGGGAGCCGAGGGGGATCACATATATTACAGAAAACAGCTAGGAGGGTAGGGATAGGGAGGGGGAGGGAGGAGGAGAAGGGCTGCAGTATCCATGGCAAAAATCTACCGGAGGCCAGGTAGCAGGCAGTGTCCTATATGGACTCTGCTACCTCCTGGGCAGTTTTGGCACTTTGGGGGGGGACTACAGGAGAACCAGATGAGCTGGATGTGAGGTAAGGATTAAACTACACTACATGATGGGGCCAGTAGTTGGGGGATTATAGTTTTGGGGTGGACATGCCCTTTAAATGATTGTCTAATGTATTCACTTTATTATTACAAATTGATATTATTGTCTTCTCTTTTCTGTTACTTGTTATTATATAGTTTGCTCCGTGGTGCAGAGGAGATTGGACTTCGTAAGCCAGTAAAATCTGAATTTGGGGGAGGAACCGAATGTTCTCTTGTGAAGAGGATATATTTACCAATACATTGAAAATGAGCTCATTTTTTTACATCTCAGGTATGGATCCAACATAACTGGTTTTATGGGCTGAGACCCTGACACATACTTTGTATTTCTTAGTAAAACTTCTCTAAATCCAAACCAATAAGTATACTAAAGTTTACTAAGCATCTGTAATGCAGACAAAGAGGCAGTCCCTAACCACAAAAGGCTATTTTACTGTACCTTATATTTTATTTATTCAAAGAGCTACTACCGTTTAATCCCCCCCCCCCCCCCCAAAAAAAGAAATCTTAAAAATAAGTATTGCTTGTGAAGGTTCTCATTCACCAGGTCATGTATATCTGTTGTATCAATTAGATCACTGGACTTGAAGTTTAGTTCTTGAAGACGTTTCGCTAGTCATCCGACTGGCTTTCCTCAATTCAGAATGACTTGTACAAGAATCTGTGGCAATTATGTACCCTGGAAAATCCCAATTAGATATCACAGCCAGTGTAAGGGCATGATTAGATAGTGGCTAAGGTGTTATAGGAACGCCCAGAGTAAGGTGTCAAAACAGCATTGTACATGGCAGACAGTGGTTCGAACTCCCCCACCTCTATTTAGGCTTGGTTTCTTTATTTTCACATAATGGCCTCCTTAACACCTCCTGAACCAGTCACGTTCCTTTGCCAATATGTTAACATTACAATCTTCAAGGTATGTCCTTTATCCTTAAGATGCAGGTACACGGCTGAGTCCTGACCCGAGGAATTGGCTCTTCTGTGCTGGGCCATACGTTGATGCAGTTGTGTTTGGTCTCCCCACATAAAATCAGAGCATTCTTCACTGCACTCACTGCGTATATATGTCGCTTTTCTTGTTTTTCGGTATGGGGTCTTTCGGATGTACCAATTGCTGCCTCACATGTTGCTCGGTTTAAGCAGACAGGGATAGGTGTTTTTTGAAAACTCTTCTTAGTTTCTCGAGACCCCTGCTACATATGGGATGACCATGTTCTGTCTTGCTTTTCCCTTCACTGTTGGTATTCGTGTTCTTTTCTTTCCTTCTGTTTCTTTTGACAAAGGCCCAGTCTGGATATCCACAAGTTTTAAGGGCTCCTCTGAGATGTATTTCTTTAGCCTTCGCCTCTGTGCTAGTGGGGATGTTCTCAGCTCTGTGTTTCAGGGTTCTGATGACCCCCAGCTTGTGATCTAAAGGGTGGTGGGGTCAATATCAAATACTGATCTGTGTGTTTTGGTTTCTGTAACCTCTACTTCCAGTTAACCATTCGCCCTGACTTCTACCAAGCAGTCCAGAAAGCCAGTTTGTTGTTTTGTACCTCTTCCCTTATGAATCAAACAAGGAGGAATGGGTGAGAAACTTATCTAACAGGACTCTGACCCAGCCAGAAATGGAAGTCCTTGCTAAGGGCTTGAATTTTGCCATAACTCCTAAAGCCATCCCTGGGGTGGATATTATAGCAGCCACAGAAGCCTCAATCCACAATAATAAGGTACCACGAGTGAGGCAGAAAAACTTCGCCTTAAGGTCTCACAGCCTTAGCCATTGCTAAAACTCCTTCATCTAACCTGACCACACAGGAAAGAAGAGCCTAACATCCCTCAAGAAAGATTCTATTATCACCATTCTACCAGCAGACAAGGAAGATGCACAGTGGTACTAACACCTCAGACACCATGATAAGGTGACCATCTCCTGGCCGATAACAACACTATGAGGCTTTAACAAGGGATCCCACCAGCCGGTACAAAAAAGCATCAATGACTTACGACAACAGCTGCAAAGGATAAAGCCATTGATCGAGCAATGTATCATCGCCTCTACCCTGGTGAGGCCATATCCATGCATATATGGACTCCCAAAGATACATAGAGGGCACCACTAAGACCTATAGTCGCAGCATCAACTCTGTAACATACAAGGTGGCAAAATACCGGCCAACATCTTAGGACCATTGGTGGGAAGTTCTAAGCATCACATCCAGAACTCTCAGGATTTCACCAACAAGATTTAAGATTAGTACTCGTTGCAGAAGAAACTATGGTGTCTATGATGTGACACCTCTCTTCACCTGTATACCCACCAAGAGGCTGTTGTCATGGTGAGAAAACGGCTAGGCCAAGACAGCACTCTCACCACAGAACTGATCTAACCCAGAACAGGTGTGTGCCTTACTTGACTGTGCCAGAATACCACCTATTCAAATACAGGGATAAGTTCAATAAGCAAAAACACGGATGTGCTATGGGATCTCCAGTTTCACCCATTGTGGCTAACCTTTACATGGAGGAGGTAGAAAAACTGGCGCTTAATACCTTTAAGGGCATAGCACCCAGCCCCTGGTTCAGATATGTGGATGACACCTGGGTTTAAAATCCACCAGAAGGAAGTACAAGCTTTCACAGAACACATTAATGCGGTAGACCAACACTCAAATTCACAAGGGAAGAGGTACAAACAACAAACTGGCTTTCTTGGACTGCTTGGTAGAAGTCAGGGAGAATGGTAAACTGAATTAGAGGTTTACAGAAAACCAACACACCAAGATCAGTATTTGATGTTGACTCCCACCACCCTTTAGATCACAACTGGGGGTCATCAGAACCCTGCAACCACTGGAACATCCCCACTACACAAGGCGAAGCTAAAGATGAACATCTCAGAGGAGCCCTTAAAACTTGTGGATATCCAGACTGGCCTTTGTCAAAGAAAGCAGAAGGAAAGAAAAGAACACGAATACCAACAGTGAATGGCAAAAGCAAGACAGAGAAAGAACATGGTCATCCCATACGTACAGGGTCTCCGAGAAACTAGAATAGTTTTCAAAAACAACCGTATCCCTGTCTGCTTTAAACCGAGCAACACGCTGAGGCAGCAATTGTACATCCGAAAGACCCAATACCGAAACACAGAAAGCGACATCATATACGCAGTGCAGTGCAGTGAAGAATGCTCTGATTTGTATGTGGGGGAGACCAAACAACAACTGCATCACACGTATGCCCAGCACAGAAAGCCAATTCCTCGGGTCAGGACCAGCGTGTACCTGCATCTTAAGGATAAAGGACATACCTTTGAAGATTGTAATGTTAACATATTGGCAAAAGAACGTGACTGGCTCAAGAGAGGTGTTAAGGAGGCCATTTATGTGAAAATAAAGAAACCTAGCCTAAATAGAGGTGGGGGAGTTCGACACCATCTGTCTGCCATGTACAATGCTGTTTTGACACCTTACTCTGGGTGTTCCTATAACACCTCTTAGCCACTATCTAATCACGCCCTTAACACCTGGCTGTGATATGCTAATTGGGATTTTCCAGGGTACATAATTGCCACAGATTCTTGTACAAGTCATTCTGAATTGAGAAAGCCAGTCGGATGACTAGCGAAACGTCTTCAAGAACTAAACTTCAAGTCCAGTTGATCTAATTGAATACAACAGATATAAAAATAAGTATTATAAGAAATAGTCCTTTGTAATATAAGGATATTATACTGTAAGTCAACCACAGAGTTTCCAAGACTCCTGGCCTTTAGCTTCTATACGGTCATGGAACTTGATTACATAATGTCCTTTACTAACACTTGGGCATTAACACATAAGATGCAGACAGGGAAATAAGAACAAATATATAAATAATTAATAAATATGTGTATGAAGTAATTTAATTAAGTACTTCTTTATTGACTCCCATCCAGCACCACTAAATGGATACACACATTTGACCTGGGAGATTTACTTCCATTCCTTGCTTCCGTCCGGCTCTCTGTTAAAGGAGAGGAGCTAAAAAAGTGACTGGACTGGTCGCTCTAGCTTACAGGCAATTAGCTTTTTAATCTATGGATTATAAAAAATAGTTTTAAACTCTAGTATGTACTAAAAGAATTGTGTATTCTTTGGAAATTAAAGAAAAAAGAGTAAAAAAATGAAAGCAAATCTGTGTGTTTATTACCCATGTAATAATTTCCTACAGCTGTTTGAAAAGAGCCAATCGCAGGTAGGGGTGTGTGACAGGTCGCAGTTTCTTTAACACCTTCAATTATCTAGAAATTCCTTTAACTGAATATTCCCACACCCTCCCATAATAATAATCCTCTTTGTTTTAGATAGTAACCTTTTTCTCCATGACTGTTATAAATGGGTTTCAATAAACAGCCCTCATATCTTGATTATTTAATACATAACCAGAACTACGGTAAATATGCATCAAATGATTCCTTTATAGACATTCTTGTAATTACTGAGCTTGTGCAGCCTGTCATGCCCTGGTTGTGGGTAGCATCATAATATCATCTATTGTACTTCAAATCTGATTTGTTTTCTTTAAATGGAATATTTTTAGGTTGTTTGCCACTGGGATCTGTTTTTATCCTCATTCATTGGTACTCATCTGCTCATCCGCTGCTTTTCCTTTCCAATCTGCTATAATGTGAAAGTCTTTCCATAGCAAGTTCTGATTCCACAGCTTTACATAGTTTATTGTTTTTTTGTAATTGCCCTGTTTTTATGGCTTGACAAAGCTCCTAACAATACTAGTGAATTTAGTTATTAAAACTAACAGTCTTTAGAAATTGGTGCAATATGGAATGCCAAATTATAAGCACATATAAGGCAGTTCTAGTTAAGCTGTTTTAAATATCTTATATCAAATCCCAATAACAAACTGTAAGGGATAGTTGAAATAACCAGGTAAACTTAATGTGGCAAAGTAATGGGTGAAAAAAGAAAAGGATGGCTAGGGATAAACCAAGAGCACTCCAAGACAATTAAATGTTCAATACTAATGATCTGCCAACACTCTGAAAGTGCTGTTTGTAAAGGATAGTTGTGGGACTGCTCCATGCCTTTGTGCAATGTTTTGTTAGAACACATTGACCGGACTCTGAATTTTGGTTTTCCTGCAGTGTCTGTCCAAAATCTCAGAAAGTGAAGAGCAGGAGAATGTCTCTGTGTGAAAAGGTTTCTGCCACTTTCCTCTGATAGGTTTCTGGCACGCATAAGGGAGCCTAGCCCACCCCCAGCCGCCATGTTTGTTTGCAAAAAAAACTAAAAACTGCCTCTCAGCCAATCACACAATGTGCCTGCTGGACCCCTGCTTGCAAATTCCAGCAAGCTTTGTAAGTACCTTTCTGATTAGTTTTTTTTGGCAAACAATCATGTAGGTTGGGAGTGGGCTAGAGTCCCCTACACTACAAAAAGGTAGAGACTTGAAGGTAGAGACACCCTTTAACTGAAATTTTACTGGGCTTTTGATAATTTGATGCTCAATGATGAGTGATAATGTGACCATTATTTTATGTATGTCTTCTTGTCTTTTATTTTTAAGGAACGTCAAAGTATCATCCAACACTGGATGGAAAACCTCCGAGCCAAACAAGGTGAAATCCTGCACAATATCCACTTTCTCGAGGGTCAGCCAATAAGTAAGTAAGCTTTTCTCCTACTGTGGTTTAAAAAAATAGTGACAATGGAATTGACTGTGCTGCTTGTGATCAAGAAAAAAGGGGGGATTTTGTATTAAAGATGAAATAAAGTTATTTAATTCCTGACTAGCAATTAGCAGTAATACTTACCTCTAAATTTGCAGCATTGTGGAAAATATTCTGGATTTTCTCTATCCTGTGTTCTAATTAGTTAGAAGCCATTGCTCCCTAACTTTGTTTAGCAGGAATTGTACACTGAGAAAGTACTCATATAAATTCATGAATTTGTATATGTAAGTAGAACTTACTCTGATGTGTTTGTGTTACTGCATGACTTCAATCCAGTGTTGCTCAAGCTCAGTCCCTTAGTCCCCCAGCCCCTTGCCAGACTATCTGACTCTCTGTGAGGGCAAGCATGCTCAGTAATCCATGAAGCAGCATTAGGAGAGGGAATTTCCAACCATGCAGTTCACGTACCAACTGTCAACATTCCAGCTACAGCAAAACTATACATAACGGAAGAGTTTATTATACTAAGGCTCTTGATTGACAGCTGAAATATAAGATGTTCAGACTGGATATCTAAAGAAACAGGGGACAGATAAAAAATGGTACGGTAATAGTTCAGAAGAATTATAGTTTTTAGTAATGGGCAATTTAAAAAAAAACTAATTTCCCAGTGTACATAACCTTTAAGTATGGAGATATGTTCTCCACAATTTATCATTTATAAATGTTTAGTTCTTCTTTAAGTTAGATCAACTGGACTTAAAGTTTAGTTCTTGATGACGTTTCGCTAGTCATCCGACTGGCTTTCTCAATTCAGAATGGCTTGTACAAGAATCTGTTGTCAATTATGTACCCTGGAAAGTCCCAATTAGCTTATCACAGCCAATTAGCCATATCACCTTCTGAATGCAAGGCGTGACACAGGGTAAGGTGTCAAAACAGCATTGTACATGGCAGACAGTTGGTGTTGAACACCCCCCCACCCCCCCCCCCCCCTCTATTCAGGCTTGGTTTCTTTATTTTCACATAAATGGCCTCCTTGACACCTCTCTTGAACCATGTTTCTTTGCCAATATCAATAAGTTCTCTATTCTGTCATCTCAGAAAACCCCCATAGGAGAGAAACTACCTTGGATACAAAAGGAGGGAATTGTCACTTCATCAAACAAGGAGGAATGGGTGAGAAACTTGTCTAACAGGACGCTGACCCTGCCAGAAATGGAAGTCCTGGCTAAGGGCTTGTCACCAAGAAAGCTGCATTAGGGCACTGAATAAGTAAACCTATGTAGGGAGGTGCTAGATTCAGAGAATTAACGATATAGAGAGGATAGAAAGAAAGATCTGATCTGCAACACTCTAATGATACAATATATTGGTAAAAGTGAAAGGCTAAAAATCCTTTATTTTATTTGACAGGGATATACATTAAAAGCAATTAAAAAGCCACCAAAAAAGTCTATGGTGAGTCTAAATAATGTCAGTAATATATATATACATATATACTCTCAGAGTCTATAGGTCCCCAAAAGTCAGTAATAAAGTCACATAGTCATTGTTTGGTCAGAAACATAAACATCATGGGGGTTACCCTACTTACGACCTGAGGTACAGTACAAAGGAGAGAAGTGGGATAAGATCAAGTCCATCACATGGTAGGACGCGTTTCGCTCCACCCCAAACACACACGGGAGCTTTTTCAACAGTACAGGGTACAGATTCTTGTACAAGTCATTCTGTATGAGAAAGCCAGTCGGATGACTAGCGAAACGTCTTCAAGAACTAAACTTTAAGTCCAGTTGATCTAACTGAATACAACAGATATACCATGACCTGGATGAATGAGAAACTTCACAAGCAGTTCTTCTTTAAACAACTGTAAAAAGTTTGGTTGGAAAAAAGCTTTCCCCAAGTCTGACTTATCTCTTCCCTATTAGCCAATCATTTTGGTTTCTTTTTATTTCATCTCTATTTTATATTTAGTCTTCTTGTTTTCCCTACCTTTGCTGTTTTTCTTTATTATTTTCCTGCTCTCTCACAGTACCAGAGCTGTCTGCACGTGGGGTCATCCAGCAGGTGTTTCCTGTCCATGAACAAAGAATACTGAGTCGCCTAATGAAGTCCTGGGTTCAAGCAATTTGTGAAAGGCAGCCCCTTGGTATGTTTTTTTTAAATTTCAGAGGTAATAAGAATTCCTACAAAAGACTTATTCTATAGGATCGGGAAGAATACATTTCATATGAAACCACTGCTTTGTTTTCTAGATGAAATCTGTGAATATTTTGGTGTGAAGATCGCCTTGTATTTCTCCTGGCTCGGCTTTTACACCTCTTCACTGGTCTATCCAGCTGTCTTTGGCATGATGCTGTGGTTTTTTACTGAGTCTGATCAGGTACAAAAATACTGGAATTAAGTAAAAAAAAAAAACAAGGAAAAAGACTTAAGGCTTTGTGCATGTTACAGTATTTTTAACCATTAGCAAACTTTTGTTGCATTGTAAAGGATTTTTAATTACAATTTATACATTTACTATATTTAAAGGGCATGTCCACCCCCAAAACTATAATCCCCCCCACTACTGGCCCCATTGTGTAGTGTAGTTTAATCCTTACCTTACATCCCAGCTCCATCTGGTTCTTCTGCTATCCCCCCCTAAAGTCCAAAAAAACGCCCACCAGAGTCTATATAAGACTCTGCCTCCTGTCTCCCCTCTGGGAGAAGTTTGGCATGCGCACTGCAGCCCTTCTCCCCCTCCCTTCCCCTCCCTCTCCCTCCCGATTTAGATTCCCTCCCAATAGCATAAAAAACTTTTTATATAATAGTCTCCCTGTTCACACAGCCCCAACCGCTATAGTTTTAATATCAGAAAGTGCCCCAAACATTACTTACCTTCCCTCTTTCCTCCGCCGCACTGAACTCCTGGCAGCCGCGTCCGTGATTGGCTGCCACTCAGCCAATCACAGACGCGACTGCCGGTCCCGCCCCTCTGCTTGCATTTTCTCGCAACCAAAGGGCCTGGCAGTGTGGCGGAGGAAAGAGGGAAGGTAAGTAATATTTGGGGCACTTTCTGATATTAAAACTATAGCGGTTGGGGCTGGGGGAGCAGGGAGACTATTATATGAAAAATTATTAAGAAGGGTGGACATGCCCTTTAATTGATTCTAAATATTTATGTGAATTCTTTAGATCACATTTTATTTATTGTTTACCCATAAGGCAGGATGGATTGCTAAATGATGCTTGGGGAAGCACCATGCATAACATGCACAAAGCTAAACCCAATAGATTACTGAGTAGAAGTGCATTTAAGTTTTAAAAAAGCACGGTGAGAAAGTAGATCACGCTGCTACACAGTACATTTTGTTGCAGTGTGATCTGCTGTTTCTCCTCCCAACTTCATTTTAATTTTTAATTACATTTGTACAGACTGTTAGGATGGAACAGATTTGGAGCAGGTGAGAGGAAAGTTTAAGGGTACCAAGCATCTTAGTTTGTCTCCTCAATGACATTGGTTGCAGGCTGGAGGTAGTCCCAGGAGGTGCAGCACATGTTTGTATGCTCCTTTTTAACTGCCATAAAAGGCCAGTACAAAGTAAAAACACTAATTGAATCAAGAAGAAAAAAGTTGTAAATACTTGGGCATACTTACTTGCAAAAATTCATACTCTTCTTTATTATCCATTAAATAACACCATCGTATATACAAATGCATAGTTGCACAACAAATAGTTTAAAATTACACCTCCTAATGCTGCTGTTAAATTTACTCTATACCTAACAAATGGAAGAGTACAGGTATATTGTAAATATATAAACCAAGGTACAAGTCAGAAAAAACACACTTATCACGTATAACACTAGTAATCTTAAAGGGCCAGTATTAAAGAAGAATCAGCAACCAAATACTTTACCTGTCGAGGGACTGCTAGTGGCAAGGCCCTATACCGTTAAAAAATGACAGCCACATTTGCTGACTTCCTCAATGGCTCTTAATAAGTGTACAAAGTAAAAATAAGCAGTAGAAACTTTTAAAACAATTCATTTATAATAGAAATCTTGCTAATTATTGCAGAACATTGATTCTGCAAACAGTAAGTCTCATTGTAATGGAAGGTTCTTTTTAGTAGGTTTGTACTAATTTTGCTTGATTCTAGCGCTTGTGGATTGTTCATTAAACCAGACACAAGGTTTACAGCATTTAACATTATTTTGCTATTGGTTCCAGTATTCTGATATCAAAAAGTGGTTTTCCTAATCTGCTCACTGCTCATGTCTGTGACATCACTGCAGTGCAGAAACCTAATGGCCCTTAAACAGAATTTGTGCATTCATCATATTGGGTTAAGAATAAATCAATACACTTATCAGAGACATAACTAAAGAATGGGGACCCCTTCCTGTATCGTTTACAGTGGTTGCTGGGGTTGTTCCTCATATCTGTGGGAGGGTAGGTATTATTTAGGGCTCCCATTCCCCCCTGCCCTGGGCCATGGCTAACCCTTTCAATCCTGGTAGATACACCTGTGCGTCACTGAGATTCCCAACTGACTAGGTTGTTCTATGCACACATAGCTTGGAAACACAGGCTGCATATGCAGTCTACTTCAATGGGGAAACTGCAAACCTGTGTGTCTCTTTTTCTCACTTCTTTCTTTCAATCAACCCACTTTTTCATGTCATAATAACAGGGGAGGACTGGGGCCTTTTGGCCTGGGGGGCATATACAACCAAGTGGCTGTTTCATGGTAGATCAGATCACAAACATTTTTACCACACCCACTTTGCTAAGGCCACACACACTTTAAGTTATGCCCATTTTTAAGACTACTATTCTCATTTTACCTGATTGCCTGCAACATACACACACATGTATGATGATGTTAAAATAACTAACAGACTAATAAACTGGAGGGCTGACTTAACACTGGCTAATTATCAGGAGGGCTTACAACACTGGGTAATGCTCAAGAGACAAAAAAGATGAGGGGAGCACACTACTTGCAAATAATACACACTTTTATTGTGCAAAGAACATA
Source organism: Hymenochirus boettgeri (assembly GCA_019447015.1). NCBI lineage: Eukaryota > Metazoa > Chordata > Amphibia > Anura > Pipidae > Hymenochirus > Hymenochirus boettgeri. The sequence goes on along the minus strand of CM033469.1, from coordinate 206,116,359 downwards.
AACAACGTTTCGGGAGGACTAGCCCCCTTCCTCAGGTATAACCAGTGACAATCCAAACCCACACTTATACCCTCTAAACCCCTCCTCCCACACATGTGATCCATGATTGGTGGGTATACAATACAATACATAGTGAGTTAATCAATGCCTGTGTCATGGCCTGTGCCTTCATAAAGTGATATATATACACACAAATACTAAAATCTATAAATATGTGCAAGATCGGGTAAAAAGCATAAAAAATAGTTTTGCATACTTTTAAAGTGCATTATACAGTGTAATAAATAGTATAAATATTTAAAGTGCATGATACAGTGTTATAATTAAAATAATATACACATCAAAAATGCTCTAATATGAATATTAGACTAATAATTGATTAATAAATAGATGTGCTGCCCAGAATGTCTAAGATAAGCCCAGCCCCCCCCCCCCCCCCCATCATATTCTTTTAGTATGTTAGCCAAGGCTGGCAGCACATTCAGTAGTTAAGCTTTAAACTGAGGCAGTGTCTCCAAAACCTCATTACTACCTCCCATTCTCAAAAATTATTTTAGTTTATGCTGTAGTGCATGTCACCTCCCAGTGTCAGTAAAGAACAGAAGTACAGCAGCTGAGGAGGAGTCTTCTGTTCCTTGTCCATGTTAGAGCTAAAGGTGCACGCTTTGCCGTTTAAGCACGTAACTTATTAGCTTCTGTGGCAGACCAAGTTTTTCATTGGATACCAGCCTGGGGGTCATTTACCCCACAGCCCACTGGGCCAGTCCTCCCCTGCATAATCATTTCTATATTGCTTATCCTGGAAGTATCTCTTTTGCAATGACTCACTCAGTCTTGTGTCCAGATAATCTGTGCTGCTTTATGAAAAACACTTTAACCTCATTGTCATATTACAGAGCAATTATTATGATATAAAGAAGGGAGCTGGACATTACGCAGTCAATTCTTGTGGCAATAAGAAATAAGACTTTTAAGGGTGGTCCATGGGTTAAAGGAAAACAACAAACTACACAGTACTATGTATCTTAGTATTGTCAGAACTGTGTTACGCTGGCCATACACTTCCTTGACATTACACTGATTCAACATTTGATCTGAGATGAATGTCAAATTGATTGTAATGTTGAGTGGAGTAGCAGTTTTACCTGTATAACTTCCTGCAAAGTTTTCCAGCTTGATCATGTTTATGATAGTAATTATGATCTATATTATTATAATATGGATCACAAAATGATAGGGCTGAAACATTGAAAGTTAAGTTGGTAGTATACGTCCAGCATTACACTACAGTTTTTACTTGGAGCAGTACAGTGTATTTTGCTAAGCCCATTCGGCTCCCAGGTTAATGCAGCCATCCAATAATAGCGTAGCACAGCCCACAAGGTGTATACAACAATTAAACATGCTAACAACAGATTAAAGGGGATGCAAATACATGTACTTTTCAGAAAAAAGAGCAGTATTTTTCCATCCCAATGACCTTAATATGCCAATTGTGTCTGTGTATAAATAAATGCAACCGAAATACTGACCTTCTGTTTGCAGGACCCCTAGTAGAGACCATTATGGTCCTGCCCTTGACCTAGAACCTAGGTTGATTCAGTTGCTCAGTAGAGATCTGAGCATCTTTGACCCATCCAACAGCCAATCAGCAGAAACAACTTTTAGGAACATTCCATGGATGTGGTGCATCCTGGGAAGAAGAAGGACCATTAGAACCTGAAATGTCAGCTTACTAATGTCAACAGCAGGGAACAGCAAAGGGAGATTTTTCAAAATGGGAGAGAATATGTAGAATAATTACACAAACTAAAAATTTAACAAATATTGTTATCTTCCACTGGACTCTCGCTTTAAGTGTCGCAAAAGCAAACTGTATTTGGTCGGTCAGGAATTAAAGGACCATTATTTTTCCCTGAGCAGTCCTGCAGCCCATTAAAGGTCACAGTATCATCCTTGATTTACTGACAGGACTGATCGGTCAGACAGCCTGATCTTCCCTAATTATCAATCGGTTGTGTCAGTAATTACAGATGATGTTTCGGTCAAATCAACCAGATTGTAAGCTCTTCGGGACAGAGATCTCATTCCTAATGTTTCAAGGCATTCTGCACTTATATCAATTTATTTAATTTTTATTACGGTAATCTGTATAATTGCTTGCACTTATCCCCTTGTTTGTATACTCTCAGGGCGATGCACCAACGGGCGCGACTGTTTTGGAGTTTTAGTTACGATAACCGATGTTATATTGGTTAGCGTGACTTAAACTCCTTCCTTGCGGCGGCTGCGCGGCTAACGCAAAAGTTAACAGCGCAGCCGTTAAAGCAATGTTATATGCTGAAATCAGAATTTTATTGAATTTTATAATAGCCAGGTAGCGATGTTTGGCGCACCACTGTCAGCATATAAAATCACCAGAGTGTTTGCACCGGGTGGCCGATAGTGGCGATCGGTGCCTCGCCCTGTCTGTATTTTAGAATGTACAGCGCTGCATACCCAAGTGGCACTTTATAAATACAATTATACATACATACATACAAGTTTGGTTCAGTAATCAAGCACGGGTGATTTCTTTATGTGTTTTGTGAGAAGTAAGGGCTAGCTGAGTCTTACTCTGTGGAAATGGAATACTAAAAAAGAACATTGTGTGAAAATGAAAGAGGTTGATAAATGGGTGTGATTGTGGGGTAAAAGTTATTTTATTATTATATTTTCACTCATTTAATTTAATCCTTGGTTCTCTTTCCCAGACAAGTCGAGACATTTCTTGTGTGGTCTTTGCCCTGTTCAATGTTGTTTGGGCCACACTATTCCTAGAAGGGTGGAAAAGGCGAGGAGCAGAGTTGGCCTATAAGTGGGGGACACTGGATACCCCTGCCGAATTTATTGAGGAGCCGAGACCGCAGTTCAGGGTAAGTGGGAAATTTTTAGGATTTGATGCTATTGCAACAACACATTTAGCAAAGATTTTACTAAAAAAAGACAGTAACATTTATAAAAGGGCATGTCCACTCCTACAACTATAATGTGCCCCACTGCCTTCACACTTGGTACTATTTTAAAGAGGCATATCCAGAGTATATTGTACATAGCCATGAATATCTTGTAAATGATATCTTTATAACCTACCCCTGTAGTGGATTTCCATGGGAGGAACTGTAAGATTATAGCCTTATAATCTTACAGTTCCAGGAGGAGAAGGAAACCAGAAGCCACAAAGGGGTAGGTTATAATAAATAATGCACCCCAAACTGTAAATTAAATGGATATTAGAAGTCACCCTGGAGTTCTGTGCCCTGTATAAAAGGTACTCGGCCTGCAGCCTCATACTTTTATATGTTCACGGAACTCCTCAGGACAACTGCTGGAATCTCAGCAGTGTTTTTGTGAAATTTGTTTTATTTTTGTGTGAGTAGCTTTTTAAAAAAGTACACACTGTTATGGTAACTGGTTTTTCATCTCTCTTTTTACGTAGGGTGTAAAAAGAATCAGTCCTGTCACTAACTGCGAAGAATTCTACTACCCTCCATGGAAACGCCTTTTGTTTCAGTCCTGCGTTAGTCTCCCAATCTGCGTATCTTGTCTGTGTTTTGTATTCTTACTGATGCTTGCCTGCTTTGAGCTACAGGTAGAGTTTTCTTTCTCTGAACGAGTGTCAAGACTGCCCTAACATGACCTGGTGCTGGGGTTGCCATTTAAAAAAAAAAAAATATACAGCCAAACATTTTTGAGGAGTTTACAAACCTGTGAAAATGATCTATTGTGTTTAAGTGTAGAAAACATCAGAGCGTGAGAATTTTATTGTTATAAATAATGTACTTTTTTTTGGACACCATGGCTTTTTGTGTAATTTCTAGTGATTATTCACAATGCCTACTGTATTTTGTATACCCATCATATGTAACATGTTCCTAATGCCCTTTATGGTCCTATTGAATTAAGTATTGTTTTTTCTTTTTGAGAGTTTATTAGGCTCTACGTGTTGTTTATTTAAAACACAGATTGCCTTAACAAATACTATGCTTATATAGTAGTCTAAAGCCTAGTGGTGACATCTGACATGACATTGGGCATTGTTTGTTGATCTACAAAGATGATCTAAGAAGGATGCTGTAGATGCCCTGTGGGTGGATCATCACGCTTCATCCGTCAAATCTCACATTTGTATGAGTCTTAAGGCTGCAAGCTGCACACTACACACAAGTCTGACTAATCTGATGATGAACGTCAGCGTTATCTGACAATATATAATGTGTTGAGGCTCCTATCGTCATGGTTAAATTAAATGCGCCCCTCCCCATAAAACAGAACAGACTCCTAGGCTACTGCAACCATCCTGTTTGTAGTTAAAGATAGTTTGAATGACCTAGTGTGTGTACATAGCCTTAGGACTCTGGTCAAAGTAACCGTAAATAATAAGTAAACTGGCTGTTCAATATTATGTAAAATGTTTCAGACCTGACCCAGGAAAAAAAATTCTTGGTGGTTGGCGGCATAGCCACTACTCTGTAGGCCAAGTCAAGTGCACACTCTAGTCACCACTTTTGATGGTGGTGGCTTCCTGATTTGGAAGGCAGTTTAATTTTTGAAAAGACCAGAAACCTTATGGTGCCCATACACTGGGCTGATATTATGATCAACCTGACATGCAAATAGACATTTCCATTGATTGGTCAAAAATTTCACATTTTCACAATCTTATTATGCTGATATTAGATCGTAATATTGATCTAAAAGTTGGTTGTCTAAGTAAATGTAATGTAAACTCACAATAGACGACATAAGATGATAATCGCCAAATGAATTAAACGTCAAACAATATGTATGGTACAGCTATGTACAATCAACATTGTACATCTGCCTATCAAAGTATTGGTCAGTCTTTTGATCGCAATTTCGATTGCAATAACCTTTTGTAGTGTATGGCCACCTTTACAGAGATCTATCAAAGATAAGATAATTAGAACACACAATTGCAAATTTATTACAGAAAAGGAATGAATCTACCAATACTAATTGCAGTTACAATCTGTCCCAGAACTTGCTTATAGCAGAACTGAACACTGATATAAAGGCCTGGGTTTTGGGACAATATTTCCCCCCAAGAGATTTTATGAATTGGAATAAACCGACATGAAATTAAAGTGAAATACTAGCAGTAAGGAATTATCTGAATAACCGCATGTGCCATTAGAACAAGACCATCACAAAATGACAAAGGAAAGTTAAGCTGGGTATACACCATGAGATGTATTAGTTCCAACCGACCCTTCGCTACTAGCAAGCATTTAGGCGGAGCAAAAGTAACAGCCGGCAGTACCCATGACCGAGCGGAGGACCACACGATTTATCATTGTTTTCCGACACGTCCAATCACTTATTCGTCCTGTTTTTCAGCCCCAATAAACAATACACTTAAATGTTGGTAGGTCAGCCCGAAATATTGAATAGTGTGTACCCAGCTTTAGAACAAAAAAAAGAAATGTAGTCATGTACAATATTTGTGAGCAGTGCCTCAATACAAACATTATGACTATGTGGCATTGACCTAGTGTAAACCTTAAATGTGTAGAATGATCAGTACAAATAAATCAAAACGTAGTGTAAGTACATTGCACCTGTATTTTTTCTTAGATGTGCAGTATATGGTTTCTCTCTTCTGCAAGCTCTTTGTTCCCTTCTCCCTGCAACACAAAATAAAGCCTGTGTCACTGCTCTATTAGGAAGCAAGGAGAAACTTGAACTTGAACTTCTTGATCTAGAAAGGCATGTGTTCTGGATTGCAGAATGTGTCAATGTGCTGTAATTTAATATGCAGAAAAAAGATGAAGTGTGCTGTTGAGGTATAACTTACTTACATTAACACAATTTGATGTCTGAGTAGGAGGTGTTTTGTTTGTTAGGACTGACCTTTGGAAAAGGTGTTCATAATTACAAAACATCCTAAAATAATTGAATAGTAATAGTATGTTCTGGTCTGTTGTAGTTTAACATCAGTCAAGTAAGAAAACAAGTAATATCTCTGTTCTGACATTTAACTGAATTTCTCTCTGTTCTTGGCAGGAGTTTATGCTCAGTATCAAGGAGCTCCCGCGACTTGTACGCTTCTTTCCCAAGATCCTTCTGGCTGTTATAGTTAGTTCTTGTGATGAAGTTTACAGGAAGATTGCCTTCTGGCTAAATGATATGGGTATATTAAATCTGTGTGCCTATTTCTTTTCCTCCATAGCTTTTTCTGAACCATTTGTTATTTCCCCACTCAGCATTTTTTAATGGTGCTATTAAACTTGCTAAATTGGTTAACATGACTTTTAACACTACTGGAGAACTAATGTTAAATATTTTTTATATATTATGTATGATATAAGCAAACGTAGGAGATTCAAATAGGAATGTGTAGGACCCTAAATTGATGGATAGTAGTTAGCATGTTGTATACAGCTGGTTCAGGAACACCATTTGTAAATTTGAGGGTGGTTTTTTTTAGCCTGTCATCTCTTACTTTTTGTATTTCACAAATGAAGAAAATAGAAAGGTTTTAAGTGTCCCTTCAACCTTCTGTAAACACATTCTCAGCCAACTGTCTATTTCTTTTTCATGCTTTGATTTATTTTCTTTTTAATATTCCATGTTGTTTGTTCAATTTTCCTTACCATACGCTGATATTTAGGGTGTTTTTTTAATTTCATTTGCAGAAAATTACCGTCTTCAGAGTGCCTACGAGAAGCATCTCATTATAAAACTTGTTTTAGTAAGTAATCCTTTGGAACTGTATCTGTTTCTAGTTTTTTTTATGAGGTGGGAGACTGCTGGAATGTAATGCAGTATCTTGAAAAGAATGGTGTAGAATATGAATGGAAATCATTTTATTTATATGTGTGTAACTGAGAGTGTTTTCAGTAGTACATACAATATCCGCTGTGTAGAGAAAGGCAATTATGTGTCCTTTAATGGGAATCCTTGTAAGATGACTATTTATGATACCATATTGGCAGTAGACTAGATGATCTGTGATTTCTATTCTGTTAGTACAAAATGTAGGGAGGACGCACACTGCAAAGCCAATGTAATCTTTATTCAAACATCAAACAGCACATGTGCACAACGTTTCGGGGGACACGCCCCTTCCTCAGGTGCATAACATAACACTCCCTCATAGTGGCAATAAATACTAATTCAAGTGAACCAAACTCCACCTCTCAGGGTAGGGGCTAATTATTAACCCAAAGTGCAAGTGCTTCATAAATATAATGTGTCTAGCATTAAATATAAAGTGCCTAATAGTACATAAAGTGCAACATAGTCTCAATTGTTCTCATGAAAATGTAATAAAAAGTTATACATGTAGTCATGAATAAAAACATATAAAAAATTGTGCCACATCTAAAAGTGAATGCTAGACACATTATATTTATAAAGCAGAAACTACATTTCTCTGCTCTGTACGCATTCTAAGATAAATCAACTGCTCTGTCACTTACCCAGAGCGTTGATTTATACATCCTGCCACGCAGATCTCACATTAAAAATATTATGTCAGCAATGGTTTCTGAGAAGGGCAAAGTGATTAACATTTTCCAATCTCTGACAGGCTGTATCTAAGCAATATAATAACACATAAAGGGGATTGATGCACCATTTTATACATATAAACATGGGCAATGCAAACAGAGAATGTTTCTATCTTTCACATGTTCTTTAAGATGGAAAATAATTTGTTGGTATCTCTCTGCATGTGTCTTGGGCTACTAAGTACCATCTATTTCTCTTTCATCTCTTGGCTGCTTTAATAACTACTTTTTTCTCATTTAAGTTCCAGTTTGTAAATTCCTACCTGAGTCTTTTCTACATTGGTTTCTACCTCAAAGACATGGAGCGGCTGAAGGAGGTATTTGTGTTTTGTTAATTGAATTTGTGTTTACTCAAGGTTATTTATATAAAGGGGTGTTCCATAGCTCATTCAGATGGTCAATGGGTGGTTATAAACACACAGTTTGCAGTGCAAAACCACCTTTACTAATAATCCTGATTTAATTTCTGTAATCTTCATTGGTTCATCAGGTCTTATTAAAGGGAGAAGTTGCAGCTAAAATAAATTTCCCCTTATGTACAAAATCTACTAATTAAGTGATGCATCAGTTGTCTTTAGGAGTAACAGATATATGCCTATGTGAAGTCAGTAAAATAATTCACTACAGCATGATGCAAAATAGCTAATTAGACAGCTGCTTTCTTAAAGGACATCTAGGGAGGAAGAAATGTGGCTAGAAGGTTTGAATTTACCTGTGTATCACTGGTTAGGAATTACCTAAATGTATCACTCATAAGGCATTAGCAGCGGCGTAACTAGGAATTACAACTTAGTGTGGAGGGAAGTTAAAGCACCCCCACCCCCCTCCCTCCATCCATCCGGATCCATCTTTGCTGCTTGGTGCCCTATCTATAAAAAAAAATTCCTGTAAAAAATTTCTGAAATGTGGGGCACCCTAGACCACTCCCAACCACCATGTTCGTTTTGTAAAAAAGGCTGCAGAAATGTACTTACATTGCTTCGTTCCCCCGGCATTCTGCATTAATGGCAGCCATGTTTGTGATTGGCTGCCTCTCAGACAATTACAGATGCGGCTGCTGGTCCAGCCTCTGTCTGCAACTGCCAGCAAGCAGAGGGCCGAGATCAGAGCGCATGGGGAACAAAGCAATGTAAGTACATGGTAGTGGCCTAGGGTGCCCTACACTAACGATTTTTTTTTCCCCTGGGTGTAAGATACCCTTTGAATTGTGTCAGAGGGTTAGTGTTTTTTTCCCCCATAGCTTACAAGGTGCATATCAAATGAAGAGAAAATGCACATCAAAAGCCAAATGAATATATGCCCTATTATTATTTTCCTTTAAATGAGCTTCAGTTTCATTGCATTTCCTTTCTGTCTCCCTTCCTGCTATCATGACAATTCCATCTGCTTCTTTTCCCCTTAACAATATTCAGAGGCCTAGTTCTTGGGGAAAATCTTGCATTACTTTGTGGGTCAAAAGTAAACCATTTGGTTTCATCAATAATTTCTAATGACAGGATTATTATCTTGTCAGGAGTTAGGGGTTTAGTTAATTAATTATACGCAGAACTATGGGAATCAGTAAACATACGGTAATGATATTGTGATTACTTTAATGCATCTCAAGCCATATGGGGGATATATGATGAGGCACTAGTGCAGAAATTCTTTTACTTGGTAATATTTTGACATTTCTATAAGCCTTACATATGTTGTTTGGTTGCATTTATCTGCTGTTTAGAGGAAAATGTTCAGATGTGTGTAAATTTAGAGAAGTTTATGAAAATTTTGCTCTATAAATAGCACTTTAATACTTGGTTTTCTATTATTAGTAAATTCCAAAAAAACACGTTAGGGTCAGGATTTACCTTTTTTATTTCTACCAATAAAACACACTAGGGTAAACAATTAGGTGTAAACCAGGTAGAGATTTGCTAAATGATAGATCTGCTATCATGATAAATGATCTGCTGCTTATAAGTATTATACCTAAACCAGATCTGGTACCTCCAGAAGCACAGTGTATCTAAATTACATATACCTAATATCTAATAATGTGCAATGTGTTTTCAAATTCAGTGATGTTATTCACACTCTGTTATATTAGCCTCATAGTAATGTTGAGGACTCCCATGAACATATGTGCCTATCATGTTTCTAGGCCGCTGTCTCTCATCTAGACTAATTATTTTTCACCTCACATGTTAAATTTTCTCTCCAGTAGAAGAGGATAGTTTCTCATCTTAAAAGTTACAGTAACAGCAAGGGAAGTTTCCTACCATCTGCAGGTTGGGCCCTGGATTAAATTCACTAAAGCTGCAGCCTTTTCTGGCTATTTCACTCAAACACAGACTTGTCCTAGCCTACCACACTGTACGTGTCGGTCTTTCAGCAGTACACACAGTCACACAATGGAGAATATTCTTCTATTCAGTGTAATGCAAACATAACTTACTTGCATACTTATCTTATATAGTGATGTGCATCTGTATATCTAGTGAGTGTCACACTAATCTTTCATTTGGTTTTATGTTTTCTGCTCAGTGGAACTCAGGTGCACCTATGATATACAAGTTAGTTGTTTGAGAACAAACGTGACAGTGCTCTAACCCTCTCATTTGTCTTTAGCTCCCACCTTCATTTTATTTTTAATTTTCTTGTTTCTTCCTTTTTCTTCTGTTTCTTACACACCTTTCCCTCTCCTTCTTTGTTTTATGTTTTCCCCAATCCACCTGCAGCTGCTGCTCGTTTTCTCTCTTCCCCAAAGCTTCACTCGACAGGTTAAGGCTGCCCTGCTCCCTTTCCTCTCACTCCAGTTTCACCTGTTCCTCATCGTCCTCAGGGCACTACTCAGATCAGCATGGTGTCTCTTCAGGTCTAAAGTATGAAAGGGGAAAGCTTGGGCATTTGTTGGGTGGGACAAGCTTTGAGTGTTGTCATTGATGTTAAACCTGCATTGCCAGCACACAATTTCATGCTACCTGTACAGATTACTGTAAAACTGAATTAAGACTCATGTTTATGTACTAGCAGGGGCTAGATGTTATGCAAGTTGCATAATGTTTAATTTAAAGGAACTCATTATTGCTCCAGAAAAAGGAAGCTTACATTACATTATTATGCTATCTATGAATATTTATTTAGCCTCACCAAACAAATTGTTTTACCTAAAGAGCTTGAAAGTCAAACTTTTCTGGTTAATGCAATGGCACTGAAAACCTGAACTGTCACATATTAACAGCCAGTTAATGTACATGGGTCATCTAAATTTTCTATCTTGACAATTGAAAGTGCCTCCATACCATGTTAAGTGATATAGGCATTTCAAGGATAAGAATTATATTACAGTGGCCCTAGTCTCAGGATGTTTGACAGCTTGGCCTCCCTAAATTGAAACCTTCTTGGCCAATAGATGTATCAGTTTAAACTTTCACAACAACCTGTATAAACAGAGGTACTTAATCTCAGTTCTTATAATCACCCATCACCATGAAATCATACCCCCGTGTTCTTTTTGTGCACATGGAAGTGTACAGGGGTTACACATTTGGGTGGAATATCCCTGTTTAGGAAATCACCTGTTACACCACATTTAAAGAGGTTTAACTTCTCACTGTTTGATTTAATTACTATATATGGATTAAGGTGATGTGATTGAACAGTAAAACAATGAACAATTTAATTTCAAGGCAATTTATAGAGATGCTATTTAATTCTGTAAAAAGGTAATTACACCATTAACTCTAATAACTGGTAATAAAATTGTCTACCAGTCTCTGATATTGAATGTGTTTGCCTGACTTTACTTACTGGGAAGTAAGTAAAAAATATATTCTATACAGTTAGAGCTAGGCCACACCACAGTATGTTAACGCAGGATCGCAATCCGATTACGTATTAAAAACAGCACACTAGTGTTGGCCAATTTCTCTGGCCACACTAGGTGTGCTGCAATCCGATAATTACAATATTACGTAATTGCAGCGCATGGCAACGCACACTAGAAAGCTTCCAGCACGCTCGGACACGCTATAGTGTGGCCTTGGTCTTAGGAGCAGGTTCTTCTGGTTAAAAATCTATTGGTAGTCAGATAACTAATTTATTTTGTCTATCTAGACCACATTGTTCCCAAAGCCTTATTGTTTGCCTGGGTATTCATGGGCAAATTTAAAGGGCAAGTCCAGTGCTCAAATAAAAACTGATATAGAAATAAATCACCCCCAAAACCATAAACTGTAATAGACTGAAATCTGAAATACGGTATATAAATCTAACCTGAAATCCTGCACAATGTCCTGTTTCTCCTGTTTCTGCTTCCTGGTTCTTCTAGTCGGCAACTGTCAGTTATGAGCTTGACAGTTGACATCACAGCCAATGACTGAGTGTTAAAGGGACAGTTCAGTGGAAATTAACAATATTTGTTAAATTGTTAGTTTGTGTAATGCATAAAAATACTGCTCTTTTTTCTGAAAAGTACATGTATTTGCACTGAACTTCCCCTTTAATCCCCTGTCTGCCTCTTCTGAGCATCCCTACAATCCCTACAAATAGACCATTTACCAGTATGGTATTGTAACATTTTTACAGACCTATCAGTAGTTTATGCATAAGCAGAAAAGGACACGACTAAGCATTTGAGTTCATTTCTTCTTGAGTCAAATAAAAAAGTTTTTTCAGAATTGAAAAATCAGCTGCACGTATGTGTTTTATATAACAGAATGTGCTTGGTTTATACTGAGATTTGTACCAACTTGTCTCTTGGCTGCTAGATAAAGAATCTGCATGAAGTACTGGGCATCAGCCATACCACAAACTAGGACGTAAAACCAATACTGCCTTTCAGTACAGCTGTGTATATGTGCTACAGTTTTCAGCTTTGACTAACAATGAAACTATTCATTTATCACATAATGCTCATTATCAGCTTGGTCTTGGCTTAAAGTTCTGCAGGGTTCAACACCAGGCCTTTATTAAGCATGTAGTAGCAAATTTCACCATTTAACATTTGATGGAAACTTGCTTATAAAGCTATGAAAAACTGAATACTGTATTTCAATTAATGTTATCCTTTATGTTATAGATATTGTTCCAGTATATGAACAGTGCAGTTTGTAATTCTACACTTTTCCTGTGATAATGTTGTTTTAGGTATTGGGCAATCATTTATTTAGGATGAGATTTGTTTAAAAGGTATCTCTACTCATATTAACAGATTTTTATTGAAGAACGGGAGATAAAGGAGCTGTGTCTTACCTCCTGTTCTTCAATAAAACAATCAGGAGCCAGGAGAGAAGGTAAGAAACTTAGCCGATTGCTCGCTTCCCCAGAGAGTCCTCTGACAGGTCCCAACGGACTCCGTCTTTTATGTGCATATGAAGTGCATGCACATAGAAGACAGATTCCGTCAACTGACTCATTTGCTTATCCAGTGTGTGCATTAACCTACTTTCTGTGTGTTGCGATTTCCGTACGTGTTCGGACAAAGCAAGGTGTCCGGGGCTGGCTGCACCTGGACCATCCAGGTGTATGGGTCAATCTAATAGTGTCTGATTTGCCTGAAAGTTTTAGATATTAAACTGTGGCGAAGGGTCCGGGGCAGAAGCTCCTGGGCTACTACTGTGTTTAAGTAAGCTGGAGAAATCATTCAATCAATTAATTAATTAATTAAGAGACGGTGTTATAAATTTATATTGCTCCAGTTTTACTTACTGTGCACCTGTTTTTATGGTGCTACGGGGAATATTTTTGTCATAATTTATAAGATTAAAAGTATTCTGAGAAAATATAGGGTACAGCAAGGTGCAAGATACTGTAAGTTGATGAGAGATAGGAAATATCCAGATCTGTTAAATGAGAGTTTTGTTGATGGTGTATGGGGGGACATGTGAGAATATATAGCTTGATAACAATCTCCAAATGGCATTTCATGATGCCTCCCCAAATTAAACATACTAGTAGAGTATTGTATGTAGTAAAAGAGGTTTGTTTAGCACCGCGATCGGTCGTGCGAACTGTCGGACCCGGCCACTATTTGTCCCGACCGATCGATCGCTAGTAGTGAATGGTCGGTTGGGACAAATAATTTCCCTGTGTGTACCCCTGTGTAAAATAAACAGTAACATTGTTCATTTTTAGTAGAAAAAATGCAATTGTTCTTTTTATATTAATCTCAGCACTTATATGTACTATATAAAAAAGTTTCATGTACTTAGAGAATTTAATCTCCATGTTGACGGTCCGTTTATTGTATCTCCTACCGTACTTAAATGACCAGACTGTCAAAGTGCTGTAGAATAACTGATAATTACTGTGGGGCTGTATGTATCTGTAATTAAATCATTCTGGGCAAGAATTTTTTTTTTGGCAAGTGGTTTCATTGTTTTAATTAAGATTTCTTTTAAAATATAGTTTAAAAAAAGTTTAAAGCTCATGTTTGTCACATTGGGCAAAATGTAAATATCTGACCGCAGAAGTGCCTTGTTATCCCCATATACAGATGCTTGCTACGCTCCTGCTTATACGCCAATTCTTGCAGAATGTGAAAGAAGTCTCCCAACCCCATCTCTACGAGAAATTACAGCGGGGAGAGCTGAATCCTCGCTCATTCTTCCTATTTGTTCGTTATGCCCTAAAGAGATTGGTGCAGAAGTATACCCTCCCTCAACGCCCATTAAGAACATCTGGTAATCCAGTGGAGACAGGCACAACTGAGCACAAGAAGTGCCTCAATGGAGGGTGTGGAGTACCAGAGGAAGAGGGAGAAGGACTAGTTTCTGAAGAGGAGGAGGAGGAGGAAGAAGAAAGTCTCATGGATTGCGGACTAAAGTTAAAGAGAGTTAGCTTTATGGAGAAAGAAGAGAAGAGACTCCTGGAAGAAGGTGTAATTTCCCAGCAAGAAGAGGAAGATGGGTTTTTACAGGAGGGTAGTCCTACCCTGATGGAAAGAGGCAGTGACCCAGCATCTGTGTTTCAGTTAGGAGATGATGAAGAAGATGAGGACGAAGTTGGAAGTAGTGGGGGTATGCAAGAGACAGTCCATCAAGAATCTGGGGTGCAGCATAACAAGCCCAGGCTAAGGAAAAAGAAGGTGGTTGTGGAGGAAGAACTCAGCCGGGAAGAAGATTACTCTGGAAGGAAGACAAAAAGAGAATCATGGATGGAGCCACCAGAAGACAACTGTGCCACAAAGCTCACACAGGCAGAGGTGGAAAGTTGTATGAAGAAATATGAGGTAAGCTGTACTGTCTGCTTCACATTTGCATTTTGTTTGAATAACCAATAAACAACGCTGCTTCATATTTGCCCCTTCTAACATTAATCACAATTTATAAATCCAAAGATGGGAAGATTGGGGAATGCATAAACATTATCCACCTGATTAGTCTCCCCCCCCCCTCACATATACTAGTAGAAGCCCTGTGCACATCCAAATTAATTAAAATTGCTTACATGCTTTATTCAAATTATAATGCATCTTTAAAAGCGTGCTCTTCCCTATGGGTAAATTAAAGCAATACATTCAATAACTTGGTCAAATTATTTTAAGTTCAGCTACCACTTCAAGGTGATTAGTTTTCTTGAGATTAACTTTCTACCTTGGGAGGAGTACACAATCCCAAGATGCACTGGGGAGGTGTATAAAACTTTTTTAATTGTATACTCCACTTAAAGTATGGTCATGAACTCAGATGAGTAAAGACTGAGTAATGAGTACAGACTTGCGATTTTGAACGCAACGCCCGTCAGCACATAGAAAGGCTGTTTCAGGAATTAGTTTATGTATGGGCTTTGGCTGGGTGTCATTGATGAGGCAAGTAGAGTAGGATCCAGCTGGTAACTGGGTTGAAAATAATTTGGCAGGAAATGGCTTTCATTTATGCATAGAGATGGGCAGGCTTCTAAAGCAGCTTTACAATAGGAATAAATAAATAAATAAATAAAGCATGTAAGCAATTTGAATTAAATTGGATGCACACAAGGCTTCTCTTTTGTGTATGTATTATATCTAATGGATCACTAGTTTCACTCTATAATATGTGGATGTACACACTTATATTTTTTACACATATTGTGTCACACGTCCATGTTCTTGATGGAACTTGTTGAGGGCCCTGTGGTGTCACTGTTCCCCCTCCGGATTCCCTGACTATCCTTTGTTAATGTTGTAAATTACCATTCTAGCTGGAAACAGCTCTTTTTAATTAAATGTTTGCATAGATGTAAAGATTAACGCTGAAATCCGGTTCCAAATCAGAACCGACAGAAATCTTAAGATTTTTCAGTTCACCAAAAGAATTGGCGATTTTCCAGAATTAGTGATTTTTGGAAATTATCCATTAAACAAGACGATTTCGATAAATATTGAATACGTAAACTCTCGATACTGAATATGGGAACCCTTGATTTTGTATATTTGAAAAATATTGAATATGTGATTCGGAACTCTAAAATAGCTTGTGCATTAAGAAAGATGTTTTTATTTTGGTTACAGTACATGTTGGCCAGACCATTTGCAAGGTCCCTGAGCCATTTATATTAACTTGCTATTTATACCTTAATTCCCATTGACTTCAATGTGTCTTTTTTAGTTTTTTAAAATTTTTTGGAAAATTGGAAAATCTGATTTTCGACCGGTACTCAGCGGTTCACTTCACCTCTAGTAACGAGGTCTAATTAATGTTGTGATTGCTAATACAAATTGATCATTTTAAACGTTAACTACTCTAGTTAAGTATCTGTATGTATGCATGTTTAATTTTATTTATATAGCGCCACTTGGTGACACAGCACTGTACATTATACAATACAGAGTATACAAACCGGGATAAGTGCAAGCCATTATACAGATAAATTGAATTTACATACATAAAGTTTCAAAGGTTAAGAATACGTATATATATATATATATATATATATATAAGTGTGGTGTGCCTTGACGTATTAGGAATGAGATTCTTGCCCAGAAGAGCTTACAATCTAAGTGGACAAAATACAAAAACACAGATACAAGTGGGGGGAGGGATACAAAATGCTCAGACAGCTAACAGTCATTAATAGTGCTGGTTTTTAGAAATGTAAGATAACAGTTTAGATTTAAAAGAGCTAAAGGATGTCACCTGGCGACGTAAGGCCGGGTGCACACCATGAGATATTTCCAGATGGAAATATTGCATAGTGTGGGTGTCCACGACCAAGCTTGTGTTGCCCGTTCTTCTGGATCGGACAAATAGGCGATCGGGCCTGTTGGTAAATCACAGGCGATCGCGCGGTTCACCATGGGATTGAACGATTGGTCACATGATAAATAACGGGCGATAGTGCATTTCACCATAGGACCACACGGTAAGTCACACGGTAAATCATGGACAATCGGTCACAAGAACTGTCGGCTGCGGGCACTATTGTCACGACCAACAGTCATTTGTCCCGGCTAAACGTACGCCAGTAGTAAACGCTCTGTTGGGACAAATAGTCCCCTCGTGTGTACCTAGCCTAAGAAAGGGAGAGAGTTCCAGGACAATTTTGGGCTTGATTACAGGGTTGAAATGAGCAGAAACAAAGAACTTTTGTCTGTCTTTTTGTTCTAAGATATGAAGGTTATTCTGTGGCGAAATTTGCCAAGAAACTGCAGATCACATACAATGAAGGGAGTATTACACAGCATTGTACAAGATCTTGGATTTCTTGACGGTTTTACACATTAAAAAGAAGCCTTCATAGACTAATGAATTTCAGAAGAAAATATTTTGTTAATTTTGAGCCTTTCATTATACCCACAATTGCTTGGATTTCTAATGATCTATAATAAACTTTGCAAAACCTTTTACTGGAACATAGGACTGACCGCCATTTATAATAGGCCTCTGTACACTAAGGTATTAAATTAACAAACATCCGTCTCCAACCATGGTAGACATTTACAACATGCACAAAAAACTACTCTTTCAAAAACAAGAAATATTTAAAATGCTAGAGAAGTCCATATTGTCCATATTGTCACATGCTTGTGAAGGTTCTCATTCATCCAGGTCATGGTATATCTATTGTATTCAGTTAGATCAACTGGACTTGAAGTTTAGTTTTTGAAGACATTTCGCTAGTCATCAGACAAGTCATTCTGAATTGAGAAAGCCAGTCGGATGACTAGCGAAACGTCTTCAAAAACTAAACTTCAAGTCCAGTTGATCTAATTGAATACATCCATATTGTCACAGTTTAACACACACCTGTTCTTTTACTATTGCAGTGTACAGGTGTTCTCAATGTAATTCTCAGTCCCTAAACACTTATAGCACTTTATAAGAAATTTACTCAGTTCATGATGGAATGCAGTAGTAATATATCCCAATCTGTTTTTTTTTCCTTTCAGGATACCTTCAGTGATTATCAAGAAATGTTTGTACAGTTTGGCTATGTGGTTCTGTTCTCCTCGGCCTTCCCACTGGCTGCTGTCTGTGCCCTGATAAATAATATTATTGAGATCCGCAGTGATGCCTTTAAACTATGCAGTGGGCTTCAAAGGCCATTTGGCCGACGAGTAGACACCATTGGACAGTGGCAAGTAAGATGTTTTTGGATATTGACCAAAACAATGTTTAAAGTTTTTGATACTCTTATACATTTTAAGCGTTCTTTCATAATTAATTACTTTTTTGGCAAGAACTTTTCTTAAAAAAGGTCCTAGAATGCTGCTATATAGTTAAAGGGCATGTCCACCCCAAAACTATAATTTAACCCACTACTGGCCCCACTCTGTTAGTTTAAAATAAACCTTAATTTACATCTCTGCTCCTTATGGTTCACCTGCTATGCCTTTTCAAAGTTCACGAAACTGAAGACTCCAAGCTGTCTGTAAGCCATCTGTTCAATGCTGATTCCTCGTCTTCATCAAGGTCTGAGGCATGCACTGTACCCCCTCCAACCATCCAGACCCATCCTCAGCCATTGTTGCACCTAGCAAGAAATCCTTTGGCAGTAAGGTAAGTAACCCCTGCCCGCGCCCAACTATCGCAAAATTTCTTAAACCCCCCGATCCATACTTACAGAGCCTTCTCTCCCGCGGCATTTCCAGTGACGTCAGCCACGTTTGTGATTGGCTGCTTCTGGCAGCGGGAGAGAAGGCTGTGTAAGTAGAAATCTGGGGATTTTTTTTATAGAATTATGGTGGCAGTTGGGGGTGGGTAGTTGTTACCTACCTTACCTCCAAAGTTCGTTTTGGGGGCGGACATGCCCTTTAAGAAATATATTAAAGGTTACCAAGAAGATCAATGACAAATATAATACACAAGTTCCAATGAATCATGTGACAATATTTATCATAGCTAAGCATTGTTTATTTAGTGAATACACCCCATATGGAGAAATAAAAAAATATTAGATGTCACCAATGTAAACAAATAAAATTGATATTTATTGACATAAAATAGTGATGAAATATATATAATACAAAAGAAGGTAAGGTATTATATGGAACAACATCATTTCAAAAATGTTTTCTGATGATTTATAAAAAAAAACTTACATTAAAGCAACGTTCAATTGGAACACATTGGAATTCCCCAAAGAGTTCCATTGCTATATAGAACTCCAAAGTGACTTCAGATATAGGCATGCACTAAGCATATATAAAAATAAATACGGTATGTTATAAACAAGGTAACTACAACAGGACACACTTTTAGTGTTGCCACCTTTTATATAAACATATTAAAACTACATTCTGCAAGGCCCAGCTTATTAAAGGACAGCAATACCTTTACAACTCATCTCCTCCCATTAAAAGTAACCAGGGTGAAAACCTAAACCACTAGGACCAGTTTTCCCTGCCCCCTGCTTGTGTCTAATGCTTGACCAATAGTAAGAAGAAGCTTATCACAATCCTTTAAATGCATGATGTATGTTTATGCTGAAAACCCTGTAACGCTTCTAATGGAAACAATGATCAGCCTTTTATAGGAAGAGGTACAGGCTGTATGCACTGGAAGTTTTGGGTTGAAGAAATGCATTTTTCTTAGTGTATGAGATGTTGATGAAAATTAATTTATTAAATGTATATTTTATTGTCTTGCAGAATGTGATGGAGGCAATGGGTGTAATAGCCATTATTGTGAACTGCTATTTAATGGGTCAGTGTGGACAGCTGCAGAGACTGTTGCCATGGCTGGGACCAGAAACAGTAATCATATTTATTGTAGTTCTAGAGGTAATAACTTGCCCACACCAAACCCAACTATCATTTTCAATTGGTATGAATCTCTGCAAACGTAGATTGTACCTAATAATCAACTGCCTGTTTATAAAGATTATCATGAATGAAAGCTTCTCTTAATAAATGTAATTAAAGGGTCACTATACTCACTCAAACAACTTTAATTTTCTGAAACTACAATTCGAGACAAGTAAAATGGTGGGATTCCCATATTTATCTGTGCTTGCTGTGTCATTAAATAATTAATGTTTAGTGAGTGTTCCTAATTCCCCCCACCCTCCCTTACTCATTGCCTTCCTGTAGTGTCTGTGACACTAAGTTCTGACCAGCCTCACCATAGACCCTGCTCTGCTAATAAATCTCCCTCCCCCTTTCTTTCTTTTTTTCTGCTGATTCTCTTAATTATTGCATAAAGTGTGCTGGCAGGTAGCCAAAAATCCTAGTAAGAGGGTCAGATATAGGGCACGTATTACAGTTTCTGCTCCTGGAGTGACAGGTCCATCCCTGTAAATGCTGTGATTAAAATCATGATTTCTCAGGATCTACAGCTCAAATTTAAAATCTGAAAACAGGACCAATTAAACTAGGACCAATTAAATGGTTGTCTAAATGTAATCAAGTAATGACCTTCAGGTACAAAATGTATGTTTGCTTTACTCCAACAGTTAAATCACATGTTTTCCTAATTATCTGATGCATGACTACCCTATTGAAAATCATAGTCTTAAAGGGCAAGTCCACCCCTCAATTGAAAAATTGTATGTACAGGCATGTGTAAAATTTAGGACTCCCCATTAAAATTAGATGCTCATGCATTTAAATAATAAGGGATTATTACGTTTGTCAGTTCCCCTATATACAGAAACTCAGTTTGAATTGACACAAATTTTAAAATGGATAGCAGAAAAATGATTGAAATCTAAAGGCTGGTCTATAGAGAAACATTTTAAAGCATTTAGGCTGAGGTCACACTGCTCGCACAATGATTTGCAATCGGAGTGAATACGATTGCGCAAAAAATGCGGATGGCATGCGCTCCGATTAACGAATCACACTCACAGAGCTCAGCAGCGCATTAGTGTGGCCACATCAACTGGGCCACACTAGTGTGCTCTTTAAAAAGCGCGATCGGATCGCAATTGTGATCATATCGCGCTTAAAAGCACATCAGTGTGACCTAGCCCCTAATAGGCCTCAAGCAAGTATTAGCCAGTAAATTAATTTACTTTTCTCAAATTTCTCTCATTTACTTTAAGCTAAAAGAGTGTTCTAATTTGTAATTATAAGGATGTCCTTTCACCTTAGACACAGTAGGTAAAATCCACATACCTGAATCATTACTTTTATTATTATTATTGTGGATATTATATAGTGCCAAAATCTTCCATAGCTCTTTACAACTACATAGATACATACACATACCCTTCCCCAAAGAGCTTACAATCTAAGCACATACAACCTATCAGTATGTCTTTATGATTGTGGGGGAAACCAGAGTGCCCATAGGAAACCCACGCAAGCATGGGGAGAACATACAAACTCCTTGCAGATGTGTCCAAGGGTGGAATCGAACTCAGGACTTCAGCACTGCAAGGCATCAGGTTTAACTACAGTTGTGTCTTTACTGTATGAAAAAACAAAAAACATTTAGAGAAATGGATGAAACTGGGTGACCAACACCTCAAAATAAAAACCGACAAATCACTACAATTCGTTTTGTATCTCTGTTTAATAAAGCAGCAGCTTCAGAATATTTTTTTCCAATTTACAACTCAAAAGCAGCTGAGAGCTATTCAATTAACACCATGTTTGTAATGTTAAGTGACTTTTCTCTACTTGCAGCACTTTGCATTGCTCCTGAAGTATATCATACATGTGGTAATTCCAGACATCCCTGGATGGGTAGCAGAAGAGATGGCAAAACTGGAATATCAGAGAAGAGAAGCATTTAAGGTATCCAGATCGCAATATAAATAGTGGATTCTTAACCACTGTGTGTTTTTTGGTGATTTAATTGAGAATAGTTATGTTCTTCAGTGCTGTATTACCTTCAGCAATTCTCTTTTTCCTACAGAAACATGAGCGACAAGCACAGCATCGCTACCAACAGCAGCAGCGTAGGAAGCGAGAGGAAGAGGAAAGACAACGCCATGCAGATTACCATGCTCGTAAGGAGAGAGAATGTAGGGGAGGGGAGGAAGGAAAAAACTCTGGACAGGATACCCACAGTCACGATAGGAACACGGGGAAAAACAAGCAATGTGGCTCCTCTGGAGGGAGCAACCATGACAAGCCGAAGCGACCTAGCTCCCTTCTG
Source organism: Hymenochirus boettgeri (assembly GCA_019447015.1). Classification (NCBI taxonomy): domain Eukaryota; kingdom Metazoa; phylum Chordata; class Amphibia; order Anura; family Pipidae; genus Hymenochirus; species Hymenochirus boettgeri. The sequence goes on along the minus strand of CM033469.1, from coordinate 206,094,281 downwards.
GCCAGCAATAATGTGCTGAAACTAAAGCAGATCATCCCCCTGCAGAGTAAGTTCTTATCAGGGACTAATGCCAAATCTCCACAGTCCCCACCAGCAGGGGACACCAAAATTCCTAGCTTTCTGAGCTTCAAGTTCCTAAAATCCCCTGAAACAAAGAGAGAAACTGTGCCAGAAAGATCTCATTCTCCACCAAAGCCCTTTCACCCGGGCAAGCTTTTTAACTTTGGTGGTAAGGGTGAGGGACAAGTTGGAGGCAATGGTTTGGGTGCTCCAATATCAGCACAACCACGTGGAGCAACAGCTGCAGTTCCTTCCTCTGATGGGACAGTTCCAGGTAAAGCCCAGCTAAATGGAATTTCGGAGGACATACTATTGGAGAATGGGGAGGAACCAAATAGGGCACATAAGCAATAACTGTGCTTTCCTCCTGCAGAATAAGGGCACATAATGTGGTTATTAGAAGCAAAATATAGGTTTCCAGCTTTAGTATGGAATGGGATGCTGTAGCCAGGAAATTCAAACCTGCACTGGTCCAGATTGCTGAAAGGCAAGAATTTGCTGCACTGTATAATGGACCCTGTTATCTATGTAAATGTCCAGCCTTCTCACAGGCAGGTTTTTTAAGCTGTATAGTGATGCCCAGTATGTCTATTTAGCTTTAGCTCATGCCAAATAGATGTCCTTGGTCATTCATATAGGGTGTGCATTAAGAAGAGCTGGATTGACACTTGATCCAATACAAACACCCCAAGCTTGTGAAGTTACCATAGTAAGCGTTGCTGGGTATTTCAGTACTACAGCTTCATCTGACTTTCTACACTGATTCAGTTAAAACAATATTTCTTTAACAGAATGTAATAGAAAGGAAATAGGCTAAGGAAAGGAAGTGTTGTTCTTGTCTATGGTGTCTCCTGCAGTGCCTTATTGCAGGCCAATGAGGTTGTGGACTAGGTGATGTCAAATTACTACAGTAGAGTAGATTCAAGTCTGCACAAGTGCAACCACGTAACTATTCGATTTTATATATCTCCTTCAAAAATAATCATAGGAGATGTACAATTTGTTTCCGTGGTCCGCTACCCATTGCAGGATTGTATCATGAAAGTAGGGGGCACAGATTAAAACATTCTTATTGGGGGTCCAAGTTCATCTGGGGAGAAAGCACCATCTAAAATAATCCAAATGATGTTATTTATTTGACATGATGCAGCCAAGATAGTATTTAATAACTTCTTTATTTGAAAAAATGGCCATAGTTGAGCTTAGTTGGTAAAGTGGCCTGTTTTGGCTTAATTATGAATGTGGGAACCCATGAAGATAGATTTTGTTAGTGCTGGTAACAACACATTGTTAATTCAGTGAATGGTATGGAACAAAAGAGCAATGGTTAAGTGCTAAACTGGATAAAATAGTGAAGTAAATGTCACTTCTATCCCCTTTTTTCACAAGAAATGACTGCTTTGTGGGTTTACATTTTACCTTTTGCAGGCTCATTCTCCTAAAAGCTTTACCTTTATAAATATATGCCACTATATTTCTCACTGTCTAGCACATAATAGCAGGAGGTAGCAGACATGTCTCCTAGCTTACAGAGAAATATAGTGGCATATATTTCTAAAGGTATGGTATTGCAAACAAAATACTGATAACGCTTAGTACAGGAAGTGAACATGGAGGTCGGTAAAATGATTCTTTATTCCAGTATATTAAGGTTGTTTTGCACTAGAAATCCATGACATCAGCACCCAACGATAAGTAGAAAGAAATACAAATATTAACCTAAAAGCTTTATTTTCTGTTACCAAGAAAGTGCTTCTTTTGCAGGTGCTTCTTCATTGATTAAAATTTAAAATAATGTCCAGAACAATTTTGCCATTTAAACTCTATCAGAGTAATTTTATAAAAGTTCTTATCGTTTAAAATGGTGCTAATTTTGCCCAACCAATCAGATGTTAGCTTTCAAATGTTAAATAAGATCTGATTGGTTGGGGAAAATTAGCACCATTTTAAACAATAAGAACTTTTATTAAATCTCCCTGTAAATTTCCTAGAGAGGTACCTCCAGTTGTCAGCTGTAAGCCAAGCAGTGATCTGACAAAATGACACTCATGCCACAGTTGACAGCACTCCTGCTCCTCCACCTGTCTTTAAACTATGACTCTCCACCCATCTCTAACTCATAGAGAGGGAGCCGGCATGACTGGGCGAAGGGCAGCTTTTTAACAACTCACTGTTTGTCTTGTAGATAATAGCAGGAGGTAGTAGACATGTCTCCTACCTTCCAAAGAAATATAGTGGCATATATTTATAAAGGTATTGCAAACAAAATACCGATACCACTTAGTATTTTACAATTGTGGTGGAGTTTTATGATTGTGGTGTAAAATACACATTAGACTTCTAATGATCAGTAGTTTATGGCACAGCATTATATTACTCACACGGAAAATACAGAAAACAGACCTGCAATATCAGTTACCAATACCGCGGTTTATAAATAGGCCTAGTAGATTTTAAATGCCAAAATTTATTTTGGGCCCTATAGATGCTCTTTAACATTTTTCCCATTAGAGATTGTTTACCGCATGCTTATTTTGTTACTTTGTTTTTGCTCCACTAATTATATTGGCAAGTTAAAGGATTATTGTTGCTTTACTGTTTTTGAAGCAGAGACAATTGGTAGGTTGCCCCCTCCATAGAAAGACTAAAGGCCTGTACACATGTGCAATCACAGGGGCCTGACTGACATGCACGATGTGTACGAACGTCCATTTTGACCGGTTGGGCAACCGATTGCCCATATACTTACCGATAGTCGGGCTAATCGGCCATTCATACACATTGTGCGTAACAGGTCAGGCCCCGCGATTGCACGTATGTAGGAAGCTTTAGAAAATACGTCATACAGGATTTGTTCACCCTTTCAGTGAGTGAAAGGAGTAAAATAGCTAAAAGCCATTTTTAAAAACCTAAAAATGATAACACATTTTGGCACACAAATTTGAACATGTGACATAACAGTCTAGGAATCTTACACTAAGCTCACATTGTAAGCCTAAAAGGGTATGTACACCATAAAAACAACTTTATATTATTTGATAGCTGTGGCTTTAAATCTAAAGGTGAATATTTTTTTTGTGTGTGTACTCTCCCATACCCTACCTTTACTGCTTGAATGTTGCTGGCTTCCTTCTCCACTGTGATTCTGTTTGTAACTTCCTTCCCCACGAGATTCTCCAAATCTCCAACATTCCTTTTACCACATAATAGTGTGGCCATTTGAAGTCAGTTTCGCTCGTGTGACATCAATGCGTCAATGTCGCAGTGACTTTCCACCATTCGTGCGCCCATGTGATCTCATTGCGCTGTGCTTGTGCGCCACAATGACATCACAGGGTGCATGCTCGCGGCAAAGCCACTGCACTCTTCAAACGGCCACACTGTTTTGTGGTAAAAGGAATGTTGGAGAATCTCGTGGGGGCGAACTACAAATGGACTTACTGTGGAGGAGGAGGCCGGCAAAATCCAAGCACTAAAAGTAGGTTATGGGAGGATAATAGAATACACCTTTAGATTTAAAGCCACAGCTATCCAATAATAAATAGCTGTTTTTACAGTGTACATACCCTTTTAATGCTAAATTATGATTTAATGGTTTGGTCTGATTTTTTGACTTGGCTGTTCACACTGTTAAATATAACCTGTATCTGATATTCGTGTGAACAGTTTGTCGTCCTAAAGTGATCCACAAAAACAAAACAAACATCACAGGATATTGGTTTCTTTACAGGAACTGAACATGGAGGTTGTTAAAATTATTCTTTATTCCTGCATATTAAGGTTGTTTTCCACTAGAAATCCATGACATCAGCACCCAACTAGAAACAAATACAAACATTTCATTATTTTCTTCTAATCTCAGCTACAATTGTCCAAAGGACTATTTGGATGAGTAAACTTAAGCTGGGTACACACTGTAACAGTTTTCGAAAGATGACAGACAGAATCTTTAATGTGTAATTGTGGTCTCTATACAAGTGTCATCTATTTAAAAGAGTTTATACCTTATACCTTTCAAACAAGGCAAGAATGATGCCTCGAGTTTCACTGGTTCTTAAGTTATAGGCTTTTAAAGTTACACTCAGGGTGAACAAGAAAGTGTGTGATAGTCACATGTATGCTGTATATAATATATATATATATATATATATATATATATATTTATTATATATTATATATATATATATATAATATATATAAATATATTTCCGGAAGATATTTAAAGACAGTTACAGCAGTAGGATACAACTGTGAATGCTCAGTGCCTGTAGCAAGAGGGTCAGAGAAATGATGCTGGTGATGTCAGCTCACAGTGCTAGCTGGAAACACAACCCTTTATACTGCTATGATTTTGCATAGGTTGTAGCTAGAAGCATGATCCTGGAGTTGTTTTAAAGGTAGGAATGTGCTCTTTTTAATAAAGGTCACTTGTATGGAGACCACAGTTACCCTTTAAGACATCGTCTGTCATCTTTCAAAGATGTGGCTACAGACAGTCCTGAGTGTTCACCCTATATAAAGTGTGACCACGGCCAACTCTCTATACTTCAGTACAGGGGGCTCACCGCAACCGAGGGAAATGATTGGTCAGTTCAGAGCATTCCCGAGGCCAATAGTGAAGGTTTGTTAGCCTTGGGGAAATTAGTTTGCTACTCACACCAAGGATAAAGGGGCAATTCAATCAGTTCCGATGGAATCATCCCTTTAACGTTAAAGTGTTTACCCAGCTTAAGCTAGGATTGGTGGAAATGTAATGTGAAGGGCTTCACTGATTCAAAATTTTTTTTTAGAAATGTCAAGAGTAACGTTTAATACATCTACCATACATATATAGCTGCCCATTAGTCTATCACAGCTGCACATGTATGACAACTTTGAGTGCCTAAAGTAATGAAAAAGGTTGTCCAAACATCCGACCTTATTTGGATTTAGACCACATATATGCATAGTCAAAATCTGATGCAAACACATTCAGATTCGATTTGGCTTGTTCACACAGTTTGGGCTACTTTTAGCTTCAGTGTGACCCAAGCCTTTAAGGTTCCATTTACACTACATGTGTGTTTTGATGTGATGTCACATTTGCCTGTGTACACCTTGTATTTGAACTTACAGTATCAGAAAGATTTGCTACATGCAGCTAAATAAAGTAGGTGTTAATAGATTCAGGTGCATGTTTAGGATCTGATGCAATAAAAGGTGCAAATGTTTGCCCATGATACAACTACAGTTAAAAGCTAACATTTGATTGGTTGCTGCAAATTAATAACACAGGCAAACATTTTCACCTCTTATTGCACCAGGACCTGTGGTCGGTCGCAGCGACATGAAGAAACCTTCCAATATTTCGTCCCTATCAACCGAAACACTGAACTGCCGGTCAGTCGGGGTGAAAGATTGGATGGTGTGTACCCAGCTTAAGTCTATTTCCAAAAGTATAGGTTTTATATGTTGTGTATACGTGCAGATCTGCCATTTGTTTTAAAATATTTAAGTCCACTTGACCTACTGTGTCTTTTGCTACCTAAAGAAAAAACAAAATGGTTACTATATGGGGGAAAGATGTATTACAATGAACCTTAACCTAACGCAAAACGTAACTTAAATGTTACTGCATGGGGGGGGGGCACTGTGCTGTTTCCAAACTGGACACGGCTTAGCCACCGCAAAAGTACTGAAAAACCCATGCTATGTAATTATGTAACCTGAGTTAACATTGGGTATAGTGGGGTTTTCTGTCATTTGGGCAGTAGTGCCCTTTACACCATCTCACCCAAATAGTTTTTTTACATTTTATCTGCAATAACTTGCATTTAGCAAATTTTATTACAGTACAGGCAGCTCATAATCTAGGTGGGGGTCTATTTTGTATCATGATAAAGGTGTTGTTTGCAGATATACTGGAATAAGCAAGAGTTTAAAGTTACAGTTGCAGGGGGCTTGATAGCAAATAATTTTAATAACAGCTATAGATTTCCGCTTACAACTGTGTTCCCTGGCCACTGTACATGCTGTCTTCATCTACATATGGTGGAAAATACAGGGATCTCCTGTTTTTGTGGTTGCTCCAAGCCACTGGAATTCACATGCTAGTCGTACAATCTGATTAATAGTGGTGTGGTTTAGCAGTGTGTAGCATCACCCTAAATTGTTGGAGAGCAAAACTAAAGCCCCTTACTTTAAGCAGGCAGTTATGCAGTATGCATGGCATGGCAGTTTACATCCGCAGCTTGATTTCCAGGCTGTGAACTCACACAATAGGCTTGACCTAAACAACTGGGGACTGCAGTGAATGTTTAAACCACAAAGAGGGGCACCCTGAACTAGTTATTAGAACCTGAGTGGGGAATTGTATTTGTGCTTTCTTAGCTATTTTAAGTCCAGTATATAAATCATGAACAGACACCTATAATACGCCATTCGCATTAGTTGGCAATTCTGTAAGTGTCTTCTACAGCTATAAAACAAGTTGAGTTTTAAAAGAATTGCTTGTAAAATCAGTTCCATGTTTGAACCAGGAAACATTAATGTGGTGCTAGTTGGGTTGTCAGAGTTCAATGGTTTTCCAGCTCTTCATATAATTGTGTTTTATTCCATATCAAAATGGGCCTTCCTCGTTCCCCCAGATCTCCTTGTTTTTTAGTTCACCTGTCAGGCACATTAATTGATCTGATGCCAGGCTTCATTTCTAATATCAAGTCTGAAGTTACAGACTGACACCAGCCATAATGATTGCCAGCTTGCTGTATTACTATACATGTAGAATGCACTAAACCACCATTTCTTGCCTCAGTTTAAACTTCTTGACCATGTGAACCTCCAGCAGTCCTCATAAAAGGCATCTGCATGTAAAAGAAAGAACAATCCATTGTGGATATATTTAAAAAAATCATAACTATGCAACTTTTTATTTTGGGCTAAAATTTTAATTGAATAATCATTTTTTTTATGCTTAATGACAAGTGTACTCCTTATAGGCTTAATCAAAGTTCTGGCAACCAATCTTTATATTTAAGCATGTGACATATCTTGTTTTTCACATAGCTTATCTATATATACTGTATAAGGAATGCTGTAACATGAATACTATTCAGAGAACAATATGACTGGGGCTGATGTACTAAACCAGTAACTGTTTAATGTTGGACTTTGGACTAAATATGTAAAACTGTATCTGAGCATTTATAAATCAAATATATGTAGTCAAATAAAACATTGGGAAAGAGAATAACCCACAATGAGGGTGATTCCCATTGCATGACCTTAATTATTACAATTTAGTTCTATTTTGAAACTTTTGGGTTAAAATAATTGAAATGTGTAACAAACTATTTCAATATATTTTTATTTAAAAAAAAAAACCCAGGTCCTTTAACATTATCCATGTTTGTTCCACTGCAGTGTAAGTAAGCCTTTAAACACTGGGGCCATTTTGCACTTATAGCAAAGACCCATTTCTTACCCTTTCATTTTTAAACTCTGTAACACAAGGTGAACATAGGCCTTACATAAACCCCTCCCTTTAGCTAAAATCAAGGTGAAGACCTAAAATGCTAGGTCCTCATCCCTGGAAGTACATATGGTACCTTCTAGGTGCCCTCGCTGTTCCTATACATTCCTGCCTCCTACCAACTCTTTGTATGTGCAGCCTGTGGGAGGATGCACTTCTTACAGAGCATGTCCTTCCATTGATTGGCTCTTACACTGTCCCGATCACTTACCAAAATGGTGAGGACAACTAGAACATAGGTATTCAAACCAGGGTATAGCTTAAGGAAGGAGTGGGGGTTTACTTTTTGTTCTCCTTTAAGATATTGTGGATGTAAACTGGCACATGGGTGTATAAAAAGACTAATGGTTAATCTTTGGGATATCTTCACTAACACAATATTCCACATAAAGTGGAATTAGGTGTTAAATTGTTTAGTGCATCAACCCCTGATTTGTATATTAAGTTGAGAGATACACAACACAGCATTATTCTGTTGCCTATTATCAATGCTGTTCAAGAAACTTGTTTTGTGTTAATATATTCAGGGCAATGTACCAAGAGTCACTATCACTAGTAAATGGCCAAAAAGTTGGAGGTTAGTAGTGCTCCATATTACATGTTTGGTTTTCCTAAACTTATTGTGGTGCTTATTTGGTGCCATTTTAAAGAATTACACAGAGTCTGCCAGTGCTCCAAATCAATTGTGAAGAATCACAACATTTCTGATTTTGCCACATGTACTGCAAAACCCTAAAGGGCATGTTAACTATGGCAAATCATTTTCCAACTAATCACACAGTAATAAGGTTTAATTACCACCAATCTTTTTTTCTTTTCTAACCTTCCTATCCCTTGGTTTTTTTTGTTTTTAGCTCTGGGGGTTTTACTTTTTAAAGGGGATGGGGCACAGCTAGTCAGTAAAGAACTGTCAATCACCCAGCCCTCCCCCCGGCACACTTCATGTAGAAACTATCCATTCTGTAAAAGTAAAGCTTATTTCTCTGTCACTGCATGGCTTATTGATTCAGCATTAAGATCAGGAAAAGAAATAAGCATTATCTGTTGCTCTGTGCTCTTTCTATGTGTACAGCCAACATAGGGTTGCCAGGCGCCCCTTTTTACACGGGATTGTCCTGACTGCAGGGCTGAAATCCTATCAAAATACTGGCCCCAGAAGCCCCATCCTGTTATGCTCCCAACTCTGCCCTAGCCCTGCCTTAGTTCCACCCATGCCCTACCCATTACAAACTCATGGTCCCTCCCACTCCAAGGCGGGTGGAATATGGCAACCCTGGGCTAATACCCAATTCTGCAGTTAGCTGCTGTCTGTGTTACTGAAGTCCCAATGTAGCACTGTACCAAAATAAAACATTTACAACGGGCGTAACTGCAGGGGCCCGGCCCCTGACCCCCTATGATCAGCTGTTTTCAAATAGCTGATCACACGTATGAATGAAACATACGCACGTTCAGCTGTTTAAAAGACTGGAGCCGAACTTCCAGAACCAAACCGGAAGTTCGGGTCTGGTCTTTTTAACAGCTGATCGCGCAGAGGTGGGCTTGTGGCGGGCCCTGCTACTGTGCTGCAACTATAACACAAAATCACTGGGTGAATGCTATTGGCTGTAGGGGGGGAACAGATCATCTCCATTGCACATGCTCCGCTCTCTAGCTGTGCCTCAGATTTTGTGAGTGGGTGGGCACAGAGAGAGGAGACATGCATACTAACTAGGAGTGAGCTGAACAGGACATGTGGAGATCTAGTGACAAGGAGCTAGAATCTTTCAAACTTTCCCAGCCCCTGGTTAGGGTGAGTTTTCAGCATTGGTTCCTCAAGGTACATCACCCTGGTTATGTTTTCCAAACTCCCAGCAGTGAATTGTGAATATTTCCAGTCCTCTCTGAAAACTCACTTCATGTTATATTTAACAGTATTGTGAAATGGAAAATAGAATGGGTTATCATTAAATATATATTTAACATTAGAAATGACTGGTTTTGGAGGAACTGTAAACACTAATTAACTAAAATCCCAGAGGAGCAGGCAAATGATTGTAAATATCTAAGTTAATCCACTGGACCTTGGAAAATGTCAATCTATAAATGATGGGTAAAGCTGTTACTGTTATAGGAATGCCTTTGCTAAACAGTCTGCTGATGAAGAGTTCACTCTGAATCCACGTTACCTGCTTAACAGTAATAATAACTAATGTTTTGTTTTCTCTGGCGATAAAATAACATTTTTAGGTCTGTGCCTTTAAATTTGTGTGTGTAAATCATTAACTGCAGTGCAGTGATAGGAGGAAAATGGATGCTGAATATTTAAGTGGAGTTGCTGTTATCCATTGAGAATGTCCCTGACTGTAGCAGCTTCCGCGTAAACCTATCAGTGGTAATGAGAAAAGCAGGAGTGGTCTGTGCACCCAGGCTCTTAGCTCCAACTGCCTGTTTCACCAATACTTTTATGTTTATCTAATTAAAACTAAACTTAATAAGGTATTACAAAAAATACCATTCTTAAAATTTTTATTTAAAGGGGCATTATTGTGCCTGTAACCAGAAAAAAAAGTATGTCAAGTAAGAGGCATAGGCCACATTGCAACGCATCGGAAGCACGCAAGCAATTGTGCACATCATGGTGTGCGATTCTGGTGTGTTGTGCATGTTCTTGCATGTTGCTATTTTCAATTATGGAAACGTATTTGATTGCGCAAAAAATTGGTGATCGCGTACTACCAAAACGGACACTGATGCGCAAACGCATTGGAGACCGCAGGAATTTTAGTGTTCCCCGCAATTTTCATTATATTTGAAATCGCATACACAAATGCGAGAAAATTGCGTTAGTGTGGCATAGCCTTTACTGGACATTATGTCTCGGTTTACTTACCCTATTCAAATATGCCCATGACTGGTTCAGCTGCAGCTCACCTTCTTGTCCCCTATCATCCCAGCATCCTTCTCTGGCACAGGGTTCCATCTAAGAGATGGGAGGAGTGGTCTGGGAGAGCTGTCAGCTGTACCAGGAGCATTCTTGTTTGAATAGGACTATCTGAGTATGAAGAAAAGTGGAAACTATACTGTTTTTTCTAATTCTTGTTTTGGGAACTTTAGTGCCCCTTTAAGGCAAGCCTCTAAATATGCTATGGTTACAGAATGAGCCTTATGTAAATCTTACAGTTTTAAAAAATGTGGTCAGTTTATCTGTAAAAAAGATCCGTGCCAGTGATAAACACTGGACTACCACATTCAGTAGTAATGAAATCGTTGACTAGTGACCTGCAGAGCTTTGCATTATGGGCCATATTTATAAACGCATGGTATCGCACATTATCGATACCCCTTGTTATCAGTATATGATAGTAAACTACCACAATGGTATTCTGTGGGAGCGTAAATCTACGATTGCGGTCATAGTGACACCGTGCCTTTATAAATATGGGCCATAATCCTTGTAATCTCTCTTTTAACAGAGTGCAAAACATGTTTTGCTTTCCTTCTTTTAAATCAACAGCCTGGGGAATGGGGATATTTATTTCTTTAATTTATTTTCTCATATTTTTGTAAAATCAGCAGAAATGCAATAAAATATATTTCAACAAAACAGTTTTCCCATTTTTTTTAGACTGTTAAGTTTGCCTTTATAGTAAGTGTGTTTACACGTTTGGATACGTGAGCAGTGTGAAAATGTGGAGTGTGATCTTTAGTTTAAAATCAAGAATTACTGGGAACTCTTAGTTGGACCCTAGATAGTACTTTATACTTTCGGATCAATAAAATGATGAATAACATGTCATTTGGGAGCCAGGATTGGCCTGGTTTCACCTGCATCAAGGCTGAGACTACACTATAATCGCTGACAACGTGCATGAAAAGGGAGTGTTATTGTCCGTTTGACCTGCGATCCACAAAAAATGGTAATTGCATGCGATTCTCACGCTCTAACAGATCGTGTGAGATAACGCTGGTGTGGCATAGCCCTTAGACCCAATTTAAGCTGTGTGAGACTCGCTGAGCAGTGCATGTCAATGCGGGTGGGGACATTGCGTGCACTGCGATCCTTTTTCAGATCGATTTCAGACTAATCGCGCTGCAAGGTGTGCGTTACCATCTGGTCCAGTGTAGCCTCAGCCTAAAACATGAGAATGATGCTTAATTTGAAGGCAGAACACCTTGACATTAAGGCAGAAATCTCATTTCATGTGGGTGCTGGCAAATATACCTTGCCAACATGGGATGGGGTCTTGCTTTATTTTTCAGCATTCCATATCGCCCATTTCCATCAGTAAGATTCTGCAGGAACTAATCTCCCATACGTAAAATAGATGACTTCTGTTTAATACTAGGGTTACATGAACATCTGTAGTTCATTTTACTGAGTGTTTTTTTTTTTTAAGGATTGTATATTCAGGGGACAAATTATTACCAGTCAAGTGGCTGTCTGTGAATTTCTCCTATTATGTGTAATACAGGAGTGACTTGAAACCAATTAATTATTGTTTTTTTCTATGGTTTGTATCCAATCAGTTGACATGCACAGCCACACACAACTCACCTTTCCCAGGGCCGGCCTTTGATATGGGTGACCTGTGTCTTAATCTACTTAAATGGCAAGTCCAGCTCCAAAATGAAAACTTACATACAGGTAAATCACCCCCCAAAACCCTAATAGTTTGAAATGTGAAATATATAAATCTAACCTGAAATCCTGCACAATGTCCTGTTTCCTGTTTCTGCTTCCTGGTTCTTCCAGTCAGCAACTGCCCTTCTGTGGCATGCTCAGGCTCAGTACAGGTTTCTAAATTGCTCAGTTTCCATGAGGCATCCAGAAGCATAGCAGGCATACAGTAATGAATTCATAGGTCACACTGATGTACGCACGATATATACAAGCACGCACTGCAAATACTGAAAGAGTTAGTGCAGGTGGCAGACTTGATTTGAAGCAGGCCGAGGCAAGCAGCATTCAGCAGTGTATTGTGTGCCCAGTGGGGTGTTTTGGGGGGGGGGTGCTAGGCACCAAAATCTTGCACAGGGTGCTATTAATCCTAATGCCGGCCCTGACCTTTCCTCCAGGTAAAGGAAAATAAGGCTGACATAACATTACAATGCACCAAAGTGCGCGTGCGGTTTCACGTTTGCGCATGCAAGACAAATCGCATGCGATTGAGCGAAAAAATGTTTAAACGCAAAACGGAAATGGGTGTGCAATCACATGTGCACCAGAAATCGCAGGAAAGTTTGCGTTCCCGCAAGTTCCATGTTAGCAAAAATCGTGGGCGCAATGGTGAGCGAAAACGCGTGCGCAAACATGCGAAAAATGCGCTAGTGTGGCCTAGCCTGAAATATGAATGTTTTATGAAGCCCTCAAGCAGTTGTTATAAAATATGAGTTTTGGTTCTTATGACCCAGTGGATCTACCTTTAGTTTCATAGGGCCATATTTATAAACCTGCGGTATCACTTTTTAGCAATACCGCGGGCGATGCGATTGCGTTCCGCATTTTAAATCGCAATCGCATGCTTTTTTTATACCCAATGAAGAAAACGCATGTGCAAACGCAACAAAATCGCACGTGAAATCGCATGCGATTGCGTTTGCGCTGCAGTGTGGCCGTGCCCTTACTGGTTATTTGTCGACACAGGGAAAGGTGGTGTACCGTGTTAGCCAGTCAAATTCTTTACAGGGTAACCCTTTTGAAATATAAAGTAACAAAAGTGGTATAAAGGTGATACCTTTAGGGCATGGCCACACTGCAACGCAATCGCGCATGGAATGCGTTTGCGCATGTAGTTTTTCATTAATTATTGGAAAACACATGCGATCGCGATTTAAAATGCAGAACGTAAATTGCAAGCACAATCACATCACACCCGAAAACGTGTGTTCTCGGTGTGTTGCCGCGATTCCGATGATTTGCAAGCGCAGAAAAATCGCAGCAGCGTGGCCCAGCCCTTATTGGCTAACTAAGATAATCATAGCAAGCTTTCACAACATTCTAGTTCCTTTTTCAAGCTTATGTACTAAGAGCTGTTAGGGCTAGGCCACACTGAAACGCAAACGCAAATGCAATCGCATGCGATTTCATGTGCGATTTTGTTGCGTTTGCGCTTTCTTCAATAAGTATAGGAAATCGCATGCAATTGCGATTAAAAATGCAGAACGCAAAACGCAGTCGCAATCGCACCGAAAAACGCGTGTTTTGCGTTGCCGCGTTTTCAATTTTTTAAAAGCGCAAGCGCAAACGCAAAAAAAACACAGCAGTGTGGCCTAGCCCTTATTGGCTTTTTCCATCTTAAAGTGATGTTAACTCATGCACCAAGAGTTAAGGTGACTTTAAGACATTACTGCGGTTGTGGTGGTAGGCAAAAGCTGTGTCACGCAAGCTATGTAACGAGCCGATAATGGCTCTTTAAGACAGAAACTTTAACGTCGGCAGATAGCTGGCATTAAAGTTTCGGAATGGGAGAACCCCATTCACTATGCAACGAGAGCCGTTATCGGCCCAGTGCATTGCCTAGTGGAGGCAATAGAGAGCGATAACAGCTCTCCGTACATAGCCCTATTTGAATACTGTAAAATGATCACACCATTCACTCATCCCCATTACCTCAATAATCGGGATTAGTATGCGAATAGCCAACGTAACAAAGGTACCAAAAAATTTTATTGTCAACACCATTTTAGTTTATTGAACCGGATACACATGGTTTCTCATAAGCTTGAGCCTGGAGTCAGGCAGCAATGTCAAAGAATAATAATAAGAATATGAGAGCAGTTAGGGCTAGGCCACACTAGAGAGTTTTTCACACATTTGCGCACGCAATTTTCGATTTCCGATGCGCATGCGTTTCCATAACGGAAAACGGCAAAATCGCATGTGCAAAATGCACAAGAATCACGCACACACTCGTGCGTTAACGCTCACGATTCCTGTGCGTTGCAGTGTGGCCTCAGCCTAAATCTTGTTTCTAGCATCTCCGTGATGTTGCATTGTGAAGTCAGGCTAGAAATTATGTTAAATAAATTACAGGTATTTTAAAAAAAAAAAATTAAAAACCCACACGCTTTTTTAAAGCAACTGGGGATAAAGAGGTAAAATCATATACAGTTGAGAGGCTGGTAGCAAAGTGACCTGGTCCAATTTCTTAAAGACTAAATGCTTTAGGGACTAGGCCACACCAGCAGGACTTATCACACACTTGCGTTCTGTTAGTGCGTGAGAATTGCAGCACAGTGCCGATCAAGGTGGCTGGCCAACTTTTTGTGGGTCGCAAGTGTTCTGATTACGCAGATTGAACCGCAAACCGACGGGAACACTCGTAAAAAGTTTTACACGTGCTGCCGTCCATCATAGTGTGGCCTCAGCCTAAAAGTAGCAAATTCCAGTTTTGATGTATGTGTATTTAGCTACATTACTTCCAAAAGCATTTTTATATTATAGTACTCCCATATTTAAACAGTGAGTAATCTCCTGTACTACACAAATTAGTTCAAAAGTAGTTGAAGCAAATGTTTTATTTCCTGACGAACTCTGTTTCAAATACAGTAACTTATTTTAACACATTACACTAGTGACATTGTCAGAATTTACAGTCCAACATTCACACTACAAAAAAATTTGAATAGCTTTTTAACAAACTCCTTGAGTTTACATTTAAGGGCAAGTCCAGCCCTAAAATGAAAACTTACATACAGGTAAATCACCCCCCAAAACCCTAAACGGTAATAGTTTGAAATCTGAAATATATAAGTCTAACCTGAAATCCTGCACAATGTCCTGTTTCCCCGTCCCCTGGAGCAAAGAAAGCAATAGCAGATCTCCATACATTGCCACTATTAATTTCCAATTCCTTTTTAACACTCGGACTATATTCCATAGCAATAGCATACATATTCAGCATCAGATAGAACATGCATCCTCAGCTATAATTAAACTACAATCCTGGTTGAGAATTTATGCCCTACTCATACCTTAAAGGGCATTTTTCAACAAAACTTTTACACAGAGCAAGCACCCCCCCCACACACACACACACAAAACCACATTTTTCCAATACTTAACTTTCTCCCCAGCACTCCTGAGTCCAGATATCTTACTTTGAAGCTCCTCTGGTCTCTTGCCGTTCTCCGACACACTTTATTGTTGCAGCCTTTAGTCAAGACCAAGAAAATGACGACCCGGCCAATGACTTAGGGCGGCTGCACTGCTCACCTGCTTTATTGCTGCATGACATTACAAAGCCATATGGGAGGCGGCAGAGAGCAGCAAGGGGCCAGAGGAAGATATCTGGACTCAGGAGCACAGAGGTGAAAGGTTAGTATTAAAAAAAATTAGGTATAGGGGGTGATTATGTGTAAAAGTTTTTGAAGGGGAAGATCATGGCCTTTAAATTCTGCCCCAAAATTCAGCATTCCTCTTGTAAATTGAATGCAATGGTTTCTGCTGGCATGCAGGCAAGAACCACATGGTCTTAACCCTGTCTTAATGGGCATGTGCAGCCCTCGAAAACATACATAGGTAAATCAACCCCCCTCACCTTAACTACAATATAAACTAACTACAATAGTTAGGAAGCTGACACACGTATGGCTTATTGTTATGTAGCAAAATTAATCTCTCCCACTTTCCTCTCAAATTTCCACCTCCTCTTTAACCTCTCCAAGCTTTTACATGCTTGAGGGAGGCAGCTAGGTGAATAGTATTCTTTCACTACCTGTAAAAACCCAGCAGGTTAGACTTACATCTCTCAGATTTCTTAATGCAGTTCTGGGGTTAAAGGTAGTTCACCCCTCAAAAGAAAAAATGTATATAGGTAAACAAACAGCTATGTCAGCTGTCGGGGACCCACAAGCTGACAGTGGAGCCCGTTACAATGATTTTACAAAAGGGTTTCCAGAAGGGACAAGAATTTAAGGAAGACGTACATCAATGACAATTATACTTTATTTTTAGTCCCATTAATGAGAAATCAGTAAAGATTATATTTTCCGGTAATTTCAATCTTTGAATACTTAAAAATACAGCTTATTAAAAGCATATTTCTAATTTAAACTGCATTAGAGGGATTCCTGGCTGACAAAACTAGTTTTAAGAGTATCAATTTTAACAAATCTTTCTAAGATATCCTTACATATTATTTAGTCATTGTTTTAGATTTCTTATTCGCGCTGTACATATTATATTGCACTTTATAATTAGTTCATTTACATCAGGCCCTGCCCCAAAGAGCATACAATCTAAGTTACATACACATTCACAACTTTTGATATTAGAAATACCTCATAATAAATCTTGCCTTTAAAAGTGCCAAAATATTGAGGCTTATTCAGTTATGGGTACAAAATGTTGCCTGAGCTGTTAATCTACAGCAACCAATTAAATGTTACCAAATGTTTTCCAACTGTAATAGACCAGTAAAAAATAAAAATCTTACTGGTTGATGCAAATTAACAGCAAGGGAAATTTTTGCACTTCTAATAAAATAAGTCTAAACGTGCCTTCACTAAAGGGGGGTAACACACTTTAACGATAAGTCAATCATTATCGTTAAAGTATTGCAGATGTGAGCATTCCCAAGGCAGATTATTGCTCACTGTCAGCCTAGGGACAATCTGAACTGACTGACAATTTCCCTTTGCTGCAGTCGGCTCCATGGGAGGGTGAATACAAACATGCGATCGCGGGTGCAGATCTGCAACACACGATGTGTATGTGCGAACGTGTCAGCCGATAATCGGGCTGTATATGGGCACTTGGTCGCCCAAAACGGCCGTGCATTGTTGATAATCCGCCTGGCAGATCGGGTAACGAGCTCCAACCACATGGCCATTTCGCCGACAAAGTGCCCATATACAATTATCAGCCATGCATACACATCTTGCGACGCGGGTCAGGCCCCACAATAGCACGTTTGTATGAGGCTTTAGTCCCAAGCCTTCTCCCTGTGACAAAATGTTATTAGGCTGTGTACCCAGCTTAACAGTTAGCTGAACATAATGTTATACATATTTTTCAATCATGCATTCTCTCCTAGATATTTACCAAGATAAGAGTTATAAAATACAGTTAACGTTTACTGAAGTTCAGACTATCTTAAATCAGCCCAGGGGCTGGACAGTCATATATTGTGCTATTAATTACATACCCCATTGGCCAAATTAAACTTTATCAGCAGGCTGAAATAATCTGGACTGAGTTATCTAAACAACTTGACTTAGATCAAAATCCAGTGTGTGTGATCACCTAATACTAGAAATGCATGAGTTGTCAACAGTTGTTCGAAGACAGTAATAACTAAATAAGGCAGTCTGCAGGGAAATGGTAAGGTTGTGGTTACTTCAATAAAATTTGCAGGTAAGTTACCATTGTCACACACATTTCAGCCTTTAACTAACAGCAACAAGGTTTAAAGGACAATTTCTTTACTAAACCTGGGGTTCAAAATTAAACCTGAAATGATATGCTTAAAGTATAACAAAAGAAATACAATTGTCCATTTAAATATCCAACTTGTGCTACTAGTTAAAGCTAATAGCAGGCATTAAAGTCACACAAAAGCCAATCTGGTATTAAATACCGGAAGGGAGACAATTGCTCTCTGTAAACGAGGCCCTTAGAGCTAGGCCTTACCAGTGTGTTTTAATATGTGATCCAATCACATGCAAAAATGTGCACACTAGTGTTAGTTGACAAACAAAGAAATGCATTAGCCAGTAAAATTAAGTGGAGTCATCGTAGATGAATAAAGAAATCTAAAGGGGAATTTAACTAGAAATAGTAGCAGACTATTATTAAAATGGATTTTAACATTTAACCTTTGACCTTAACCTTTTAAAAAATGCATAACCCTGTACATGAAACAATTTTCCTTTGTCAGAAACATAGTACATAGCATTATATGACAAATCTGCATTTATCTTACAAAACATGGAAGACTGATAGAGAAAGTAGGAGGCATTTATAAATCTATTCTTTTAAAGACACGGTGAATAATAAGGGTTAGGTCCCACCATGCGCGTTGCATTCCGTTTTCCCAATCGCATTGTAATTTTAAATATAATGGAAATAGCGAGAATCGGTTCCCATTGTATAATTGGTGTTCCGAATCAATGTGGTCCACTTCTATCTGCATGCGTGCACGACTATTGGTCCGATTTTCCAAAAACTGCACACGCACAAATGCATAGAAAAATGCACGTCTGTTAACCTGCAAATGGACCGGAACGTGGACAAAATGCATAGTCGTAAAATGGAGTCACACTTAAAATGGACAGCACAACGCAACGCACAGTGGTACCTTGCCCTAAGGCATTACACACAATTTACTAATAAGAATGCTTTAAAAAGAAAAATGCAATTAAATTATCAGAGGTCAAAATTCTAATGGTACAAATGTACAATTCAAATTACGACCCCCCTTTTAAACTAATACCTAAGCGTTACACATAAAAGTAGTATTTTGATGCTCAACTGATTTGCATTACCGAGTTAATCTACCTTAATGACTTTATTGGAAGGCCCCAGATTAAATAAATCCTAGTTTAATTGCACAGTTTTACTAGAGGCAATTTATACAATAATGTTCTTAGTCAAAGTGACTATAATTTGCCAGTTCCCGAAAATCCATTATTTCATTTTCTTGGCAACCCTACAGAATACACAAAACAGGCTGTGATTATCAAAATATCAAATGACTATGAGAAAAAAAAAGGCAGAAATACCTGTTGCTGTGTATCAGCAATACATGGCCCTGTCTTTAGCAGTTAATAGTTGCATCAAAAAAGTGCAAGTGCTACATTTCATTTTTCTAGTGTGTGAGATTTACATGCCATTGTATTAGTGTGGGTGGACACTTTTTTTGCGAATTCTATGCATTACGGATACTGTATTATTGACGGATTTGCAAAGCGAGCAATGTGCTACATTGCAACCCTGCACATAACCGCGTGTGAGCGTATATAGTGTGGCCGCAGCCTTAGTAAATATTTCAGTATTAGGTAAAACTGTTCCAATACAGTAGTTCCTAAAAAAAAAAAAAAAATCAAAGCAGTTATTTTTAGAGGCTCTGTATTTTTGCAGCCTCCACCAAAATATATCTGTCTCCTTAGGAAATGTGTATTATTTAGACCATTAAAAGGACTCGTGGTCTAAATGATACACATTTCCTAAGGAGACATACATTTTGGGGGAGGCTGACTTAGTTTAGGACTGTCAAATGGAGGGCCAGAAAAGTTAATTATCCAATGTCAATTTTCTTCTTTTCTGGAAATTACCTCTTAATTCAGCACATGCTCAATGAGTTTTCTATTCACACTAACCCCCTTGCCACTGTTAAAGGGCATGTCCACCCTGAAATTTAACTTTTGATATGTGGTAGGGCATGCTCCCCCAGCCCCAACCGCATTAATATAATTGTTAGAAAGTCCCCCGATTCTTACTTACCTGCCCTCTCTCCTCCGCTGCAGTGTTCAGGCCCTCTGCTTGCATGGAATTGAAAGCAGGGGGCAGGACCGGCAGCCGCGTCCGTGATTGGCTGAGAGGCAGGGAGGGCTGCACTGAGCATGCCTCAACCTTGATGAGGTTGAGGAAGTCTCAGGCACAGCATGAGTCACACACTGCTCCTACACAGCAGTTTCCTGGACTTTGGAGGGGCACAGCAGGGGAACTATTTTGAGCAGGAATGTAAGGTAGGGCTTGTTTTAAACTACTTGATGTGGCCAGTAAGGGGTTAAATTTTAGTTTTGGGGGTGGACATGCCCTTTAAATAACCATTGGGTTGCCTGTGAATATTGAGGAGGGCTGGCAGAATATTAAAAAAAAAACAAAAAAACATCGAAACCTGTAGAAACAAGGTTACTTTTGCTATAATGCTTCTGGCTTCAGAGATGAGAATATAGATTCCAATAAGGGCCCAAATTATTTTACCTGTATTTCTACAAAAGTCAAAGCTTTTACTTTTTAAGGCCACTAACATGTGAATTTTCCAAATGTTTAGTGCTAGGCCACACTACCGCGTTTTTAACATGTTTGCGCATGTGATTGCACATGCAATTTTTAAACTGTATAGAAATAACGGCAATACAAATTGTGCCTTTTCAGTGAGCTGCGCTTTGCGCATACATTTGCGATTTGGTAACATATGTGATCCGCATTTTTTGCGCAATCACATGCACTTTCATATTGAAAATGGACAAATCGCATGCACAACTGCACTGGAATCGCACACGCAAATGCAGTGTAGCCATACCCTTACTGAGTTAAAGTTGTGCAAGTTATACATAGTTAGAGTTGTGCAGGATACATTTCAGTAATAAAAACAGGATATGTTCAAATAAAGTCTGTGCACATCAGACTAGCGATTAAATACAAAACTGTCCTATGATCTAACTTTTGGTGATGCTAATGTAATTAATACTCTGCTTTCTTCTCCTGCATATCCTATTTCTATCTCCGTACATGTTTTCAAGTTGTGCATTTAATTTTAGTCACCAACTACAGGATGCATTATGGAAAAAGGGAGACTGACAGCCTAGAAGATGAAAGGGAGGCAATATACAGAAAAGCTTGTTTTCTGGTAAAAGCAACATTTTTATCTTTATATTTTTAAACATATTATGGGGGGCCATAAGTGGGTAAACCTGATATTTCATGTATATCATGTATACAGAGTAAAATCTTGGGTGCAAGATGTATGGAAAATCTAAAAAATTCAAGAAAATCAGTTTATACCAAAAAGCCCTGCTCCCCTGTTGTATATTCTACAACAAGGAAAAAGATTTGGGGTTTTTTTCTTAATGTGGAGAATTCTTAGTTGTAGAGTTTACTTATTTTTTTGTCCCTCTCTGGCACCTCCCCTCTTTATTTATTGGGTTATTTGATAAATACTAGTGCCTTATCAAGCTTCTTATCTTTCCTCTCTGGAAACTGAAACATGCCTATTGGGGTACAGTCTTATCAACAGAGTACAGTGTCAATTCTCTGAGTTTCAAAGCTTATATTAGCCACACCATTTGAATGAGAACGGACCAACACTACAATTGAAAGCATAAATGATTTCTATGTGGTTTAATAAAATAACTTTAAAACAATGTTGTTCTTCCCTAATATTAACTTTCTATATATTAAAGAAATATAAATTTACAAAAAAAATGTTGATTTATAATTTTAATCCTAACCAGCCTACAATGGAGTGATAGTATCAGTGTCAAAGACCAAATTAGGTTTTGGTTATAGTCTAGTGCAACACCATCCACAGATATTAAAACAGTTTGTGTAAGTCTTTTGTTGCATTGATGTATTGATACTGAGAGACTCTATCAAGATTCTGTGAAGACAAGGCTGTGTATAATTAGACACCTACTACAAGCCTAATGTATCACTACAGTATGTTGTTCACACGGTCACCATTTGGGCAAAATGTAGGTAACAATTATGGCACACCAGTAATTGCGGAGGTGTTGGATGCATGAAGTTACAAAAATCACTTTCTGCTCAGTGACATGACCATCATATTTAATAAAAGTTCTTTATTTTGACCTTCCTTCTAAAAGGGAGCGTACAAATTCCTTTCCTGTAATTAGCCACCACTGACCAGAAGGTATTCTGCATGGTTTGAGAGATGCACATCTTTTTTCCCCGGGAAAACGTGCAAAAGTTTAAATTTAAAAAAAAAAAAAAGTGTCTTAACTACACAAGATGCAAAAAAGCAGATTTTATCTGTCAAGTGTAACCTTGAAACCTACAATTCTGCTCCTTTAACCAGCATTCTGCTATGAATGCAAAAAGTAAAAAGCCATGAGGCAAAGTTGAGTCCAGCAAGAACGGAGCAAGAAAACAAATACACGATCAGCACAGCAGATCAGGGAAGGGGGGGGGAAGGATGTTTCCACACATATCCTTTCTATGAACAGTCTGCAGTATAGGATAAATAAAACCTGGAAGAAATAAATACACTTTTGGCTGTTTTGAACCAGAATATAAAGGTATGGCAAGGTTAGAGGGTAAGGAAGGGTCAGGATGTTCCTACTACATTACAAGACGATCCTGTGAAGAGTGACACTGAGGACTGGGCAGAAAAGGTGAAAGGTGGATATTAAAAAGTCTATGTGTCCTCATTCATTTCTTGGCTGTCTGTCCGGGCAATTTTTCGTGGAGGAGCAGATGTCTCACCAATTTCTAACTGATCCTGGTCTCTTTTCTTTGCTGCATTCTGAGAGGAAGAAGAAACAAAAAAACCTGTAAAGATCCATATTACATAAAGTTTGGAACTAAAAAAAAAACCAAAAAAAAAAAAAACCTTTGGGAGATCCTTATGGAGGAACTTTATTGAACTAATAAACGATGATGGTACATGCAGAATTGGATCGTATAAAATGGTTATACATATTTTTGGGCTTTATATCATAATATTACAGCTTTATACATGTACCACTGCAGATACAGTAGAAAATATTAAACCAAGTAACATTAATGCAACTTCTAAAAACCATTACTATACAATAAAGATATTTTATCATATATGTGTTTATCTCTCATCATAAATAAATATTCAGTAAAAACCACAAGGTCTTATTAGGATCCAAGAGGTTGGGGTCACTGGGATACTTCCTCCGACACATACGATTAATCCACCAAAAACAAACTTTCTCATATTTAAGGAGACAGCCTCAGTGATTATTTTCATTTTATAGGGCAATACCAAATTGATTACTTGCTTTCTAGCCATTTGCTTTTTTAGCAATAAACAGTACTCCTTTCTGAAAAATATCTATCGATGGGTACATCTTCCATGAAGTTAAGCAACAGATTTTAAGAGTCTAAGCCCATAGGAAATCCCATAGTATCGTGGAGAAAGGTTCTCTTTCCAGTATACTTTTATCTGGGAACATACAACATGCGATAAAAAATACCAGGGAGACCGTAGCATTTGGGGCAGTTCGGGCTACAATCTTGTTTATATTTGGAAAGTTGCTGTGGTGTGAGGTATGCCTTGTTTGCAATACATCTCTGCGTGAGTTTATCAGATGTTTTAGATGAGATTAGCTTCTGTATCAAGCAAGATCTGCCTCCAAGGACGATTTTTTGGGTCAGTTACTTGGTGAGCAAAGGGCATGTGAAGGGCCTGATATATAACCGAAATTAGCTTAGAAGAGGATTTTCTGCTAAGCAGCTCAGGTAAGGGGTTGTTAATTCTTGCAATAATAAGGGAGAGAATTTTTAACTTTTTAGATTTATGACTAGCTTCAAAACAAATTTTGGGGTGGGGCTGATAATGCTGATGCAGTAGGATACATGTGGGCATGCTTAATCCAGGGGCTTGCTGGGAAGGTTTCAGCTTACAGTGCAAGAAGGAAGACCACCTTTTATCCTGCTATAAATCTAGACTGCAGCTAGAAACTTGACCCAGAAGTATGCTTTTTATAATAGAGGGTACTTGTATGGAGACCACAGTTCCCCTTTAAGTGACAACTCCATTGTAGAGAAGACTTTTTATCATCCTGGTACAGACTGTTTTTGAAGATCTAAACAAGATATTACAGGAACAGATCATATTACTATAATTTGCTCAGAGGGAACACACATTTTAAAGGGTATGTCCACTCAAAAAAATAATGTTGGTCCATTTAGTTTTATTGAAGAACGGGAGGTAAAGGAGCTGTGTCTTACCTCCCGTTCTTTAATAAAACAATCAAGAGCCAGGAGAGAAAGTAACAAACTTACCCGATTGCTCGCACCCCCCGCGTGTAGTCCGACGGGTCACGAAGGACTCCGTATGCTACGTGCGCCGGTTGCCTAATTTAAAAATATATTGTGCTACCTGTGAACATACTTATCCAGAACACCAATAAACTGTAAAATACCAATCCAGGAAAAGGCAGTAAAGCTATTTTAACACCCTTTGAAGAACTAGATAAGATAACTGCATATGCACTCTGGCCATACCCCCTAACCAGAGTCACGTTCCCTTACCTAATCTGGATCGTAAGGATTGGCAAGAGACTACTAGTGGGTGTGATCTGCTGTAACAACTTCCTGCAGTAGCTTAGGACTGGGCATGTGTAAAGAACATAATGGTTATTGAACATACTGTGCGATACTAAAATGTTGGGTAATAAAGCACAAACCCTATGCTATTAAGGTAAATTTCTTAGCACCTACATTAAAATGAGAGGTGAGACACCGATTACTGGCTATATATCAAGGATCTCCACGGTCTTAAGGATGCACATAGATTGGCAGGAATATGGTATATATTTTTTTCTGCATTTTGTAGAAATCAAATGTAATTCAGCTGTTTTGTGGCATTTTCTTTTTTTCTGCAGCCCACCTTTCAATTTAGTAACAACTGTCATTCTAGCTTCTTATTCTTGATTACAGAGAGGTCATGGACTAGTCACCCTGTAGTTATTTAACAATTCCGTGAGTGGGCTAGAGAATTCACTGTACATGTGCACTTCTATGTTTCTAGACAAGACTTCTCTAAAATGTGGTTGAGAAAGTTACAGCTATTGGATAGTTAGGAATAATAGTAGCTTATTGTATTTAGATTTATAAATAGGCCTGAATGAATTCTATCACCCCTAATCACAAATTGCAGCTGCTTCTTCGTATTCATATCAGTTTAAACATTATAACAGTTGTACAATCGCTAATTAGTTACCATGGCCCGGGTGTATATATGACCCCGGACTCTCCACTACAATACCAAACTGCCGTCCACGGGCTATATATCTCTAAAACAACTTTCGGTACATATCCGTTGTACTCACTATTACATGTGGGTGGCCCAGGTGCATCCGTCCTGAGCCCTTTGCTTCCGTCTTGTCTCACTGTTCAAGCCAAGTCACGTATAACTGGTGGCGCACTCTGCTTCTACCGCTTCTTTACAGATCAAGTAGACCGCTTTCATAAAAACGTCTTTATTAATATATATCTTGGAAGTAATGTCTGTTACATAATAACAACCCGCCTGACGTGTTTTGGACTTCAGCCCTTAGTCATAGGCACTGTCTGATCCTTCACCTTCCACCATATTTAAAGTTGCCACTCACATAATTTATTTAATCATAAGGAAAGGGGAAATACCCACTAACTCAGGTAAGGATAGGATGGACACAATACTTCTTATATCACCCCCACTTATTCCCCAAAAAAACCATAATCACATTTCTATACATTTATAATACAATATTAATACTATATTTATACTATATAATACTATCATAATAAAACCAATATAAGTTGTTTTTTTTAACCCCCAACGTGATACAGGTATACACACCTACTGTCCTACCCCTCCATTACTGTTGCAGCCATATTTAAAGGGTAACTAAAGTCAAAAAAACAATTTTGACCAATCATCAAAAAAGTTAGTATTTTATACCCCAACCTGATATGAATACACACACACACCAACTGACCTACCTTTAATGCATGTGACATATTTAAAGGGTAAGTAAAAAACAACAATATCCTCTTCATTGGCATTGAGTTTTAAAATCTGCAGCACAAACACACAAATTCCCTTCCAAAATGCAGTCTTTCAAGCCAAATTCAAAGTTTATACTTAAACTTTCCCTTTCTAGTTCTATTTACACTTTATGGAAGGAACCATAGGAGGTAGGTAAAAGATAAGTAAAAGGTTAGTAAATAACAAGACCATAAGTAATGCTAATATCTTACAATATTAAATATGGCATGTAATATCCCATATTGCCTTCAGGCCCCTAGGAATAGCTGTACCCATCCACCAGATCCACTTAGCTTCAGCTTCAGGGACATTTTGCTATATTTTCCCCATATATACTTCTCTCCCCTGTATATGTAATCTTGATTGATCCCCACTTACACATACTGAAATGTCTACCTACTGGACATTTTTCCATACTATTAAAAATATCCCGGACATGATCTCGGGCTCTCTCTTTGAGCGGCCATGTTGTGCAGACTATATACTGTTTATTGCAAGTCTGGCATGTAAATAGATATACTAAATATTGGGTATTACAATTAATATATTCTGTTATTTTACAATGCTTATTCGTTACACTATTTCATCCCCTAACATCATCTTTATCTGTTTGCACGTCAAACATCTCCTAGACCAGCATCTATAAGTACCAAAGTATTGTAACTGTTTCTGGCTATTTGATTTGTCTTCACGTATTTAACTAGGACTAAGGATATCTCTTAGTGATCATGCATGCCTGGGAACAATTTACACTCCTACAGGATATGCCTATCAAAGCCTTCAACCCCATTAATAACCCCTATATGCTTTTTTATAATCTTCACTATTTCTTTATGCTGAGGACTAAAAGGAATCGTGAAAAAAACTCGATCTTTCCTATTCCTTCCCATTTTGTTCTTATCTCTTAGGGTACTGGGTTTATCTAAAAGCTTAGCTCTTCCTTCTTTTTCCAAAGTGTTTTATAACACTTTACTACTAGTCTCTGTTTCCTAGATGTCTCTTCATATTCTTTATCTGTACTACAATTCCTCCTCATCTGTATCTATTGTTCATAAGGGATCCCTTTTACGAAAAATGCAACGGGTGACTCAAATCCGCACGTAAGATGGTATTTTTGGAATTCTCCTTATAGTATATCCCCGTTTGTAATTTATTACCATCCACTGTTATAGTTCAATCTAAAGAATTAACTGTGGTTTTGTTATATTGTTGTATTATATATGTATTATAAATGCATCTGTGACTATGTTTTTTTTTTTTAAATAAGTGTGGGTGATATACTAAGTATTGTAAAAATATTGTTCCTCTCCTACCCTTACCTGAGTTAGTGGGTAGTTCCCATTTCCTTAGGTGGATTCACTCAATCAAGTAGGCGAGCGGCAGCTTTAAATATTCCAGAAGGGAAAGGATCAGACAATGCCTATGACCAAGGGCTGAGGCTAAGCCCAAAACGCATCAGGCAGGTTGTTTTTTATGTAATGGACATTACTTCCAAGATGTATGAGTTGAGAAGTTTTTATGTAAGCTGTCTACTTGATCTGTGGAGGAGCGGTAGAAGCAGAGTGCGCCACCATTAATACGTGACGTGGTTTGAACTATTTATATATATAAGTTGAAGTTTTTTCAGAAGAGCTCTTAACTGGGTAACTGGTAGTATTTTGAAATTGAAAATAATAATGTGTTTTACATTATTATTTTCAATTTCAAATACTACCAGTTACCCACAATTGATTCAGTTGTGGGAACTGCTCCTTCTCTTCTTCCCAAGCTACTCTTCTACCGGTAACTAAAAACAACAGATCGCCTATCAGTCTTGAATTAGGTTTACATCACAATGCACAGGGGAGATCAATAACAACATTTTTTGAAGGGGAGGTTGTGGAGCTGCTCCTAAAATGACCAGAGGTACTTGCCAGAGCAGGGCTTCAATAAAATTAGTCACTCATATCCAGAAAAAAAAAATGTCCACCCCCAAAACTAAAATTTAGCCCACTACTGGACCCACTGTGTAGTGTTAAAAAAAACCTTACCATAATATGCTCCAAATGGTTGTCCTGCATTCTAGGAGCGGTCTCTGTGTGAATAGGTTTCTGCCTCCTCCTTGTTCTCCTGGAGGACTCATGCACAGGGAACCCCCCCCCCCCCCCCCCTCCGGATCCCTTGTCTCTTTACTTACATTTCTAAAACATAAATTTCTGTAGTGTAGCCACCCCGCTCGCAAACCTAACTGCGTGGTTTATATTTAAAGTAAGTCCCCAGAATCTTACTTCCATAGTTGCATTCCTTCGGCTTCCCTAAGAGCCAGCAGCTGCATCTGTGATTGGCTGAGAGGCCTTCGTTCCCGGGAAGTATCATTAGAGGCCGTGGCAACAAAGGTATGCAAGTAAGATTCTGGGAGCTTTTTTTTATAAATATAAATCATGCGGTTAGGGTTCTACACTACAAAAATAGGTTATGTTTTAGGTGGACATACCCATTTAAGACTCAGTTCAAAAGGAGTTTATTCCCAGCATGCTAAGGCCATCAGTTCTTCGGTACTGCAAGAGCTTGAGGTTCGAGCAATGTCCATCAACTGCCTGGTCCGATTATTTTGCAATCAATATTACAATTGATCCGTCCGGGGAAGGCTGTGAGGTAAAACTGCTGCTCAATTTCAAGCAATTCAACATTCATCTCAACTAAATCTCTAATCTGTGATATGTTGAGGTCAGCTTTAGTGTCAATTGTATTGTGTGAAAAGTAAATGTTTTCTCTAGAAATAGATTATAGCAATATTAATGGCTGCAGAAACAGCAGGGCCAAATTTTTATTTTCAGTTATTTATAGGTTTCTATTATATATATATAATAGAAATGTATAATATAATGTATAATATATATATATATATATATATATATATATACACACACTTTCTGATTTTGTTGTTGTTTTTTTCAAAAACAATATGACTGCTTTTAACCTGAATACCCTATAGCTTAAACTATAGCTTTGAGATCTTGAAATCTGATTTAAAAGTATAACTTTAAAAACAAAATTTCTCACCTTTTTGTCCCACTGCTGATGTAGATAGCGCAAAAGTATATTAGTTTTCTCTGTTACTATAACTAGAATAAAAAAAATAAAGAGTTTAGCTTTTTAGGTTTTGATTTTAAATAATCCTATAAAATCTCCATTGTTAGGTTCCTAAAATATAGGCCACTAAGGACCACAGTATGTGTGGTAACCCCTGAAAGATGCCACTCATGTAGTGGTTGATAGCTCTCTCACGATTTTCCTGGTCCTTGTGTCACTTTAAAATTAGGGCGAGGGAGGTGTCATCCATTGCGCAAGAGGTATCTTTCAGTATTCCAACAGCTTCACAGGTAATGGCAGGATCAAGATTTTTAAAGAATTTTATGACTAAACTGCACAAGCTATGTAATCAAATTTGAGATTTAAATTAAAAATCTCACAGATGCTGTTCTTTTGTCATGTAAATTGTCAATGCAATTTAGCAGAAAACCACACAAAGTTACATAATAGGGCTAGTTTACACTCCTGGTATGTAATATAGTGAATAAAGTACCCTGAACTGTAAATTATAAGCTTATTAGTGGTTTTAAAAAGAGCACAAAACTCCAAGGTGACCTCTAATATGCATATTTTTATTAGGGGATCCATTATCTATTATAATTTCCCCCTTATTAAAAAGACATCAGTGGCATTAAACCCAGAGTCGGTCCCCCCCATCCCCACTGCCTCTCAAAACACCTCACAGCCCCTTTCAACATTCCCCTTTCCATGCCCTGCACAACCCCCCACCTGCTTCCACCAAAACATGCTTCTCCTGCACAAAAAAGGAATAAGCACACATACACCAGAGTTTTACAGCTAACTCCTTAGTCTGCCACTACTACATAATGTCTTACTAGAAACAGTTTGCTAGTCAACAAGATGTGCATGTTGTTGTGTTTCTATCTTTTCTTTTTGCCTATGCCGTTGATGCTACACAATTTTAGAGAAACAAATAAAAGCTTTATTTTTTTATTTGTGTGCTAACTTTTGTTTGCTTTTAAAAGAATCTCAAAATAGAGTGGTCTTCTTACTTTGGTCAGAGGGATATTCTCTTGTAGGGAGGTATACGGATGGCCGTCTGTTCTGTAAAGAAAAATGCCATGCAAAATTACTAAAAAGGTCTAGAAGGGGAAAACTGTTCAAGTGCAAATTTCAGATTTAGAAACAAAACTTTAATATTACATGCAACTGGAGCCAAAAAACACTTCACTTAAATAGGCCATGAAAATTTTGCATGGCCCATTTAAAACCACTCTATTGGGTGAAACTTTTTACCACGTCTGGTCCATTTTTCATCTAATTTTGGCAACAACACTTACAGGTTCAGCACAATCCATGCAAATTACATTTTGGTCAATTGGACATGTGTAAAGAGACTATCAATGCCTCGGTTTGCGTGGGTGATCAAAAAAAGCAGTTGGGCACCATTGAAAATTTCTTGGACACAACTAAACATTTCTATTGGACCTTATACTTCAGTATAGCAAGCAGACAGCGGCCACCTAAACAAACTTCATATACAAAGTATACAGAGAGTGTTGGGAATATATGTAGCCCGTTTTCTAGCCAATGACAGAATTCCAATGGAATCTGTCTGTCATTGGCTTTGATGTGGTACAAAATTCCGTCCTCGTGCCATAATTGGCAGTAACTATATCCATCATCCACTCATTCACACCCTTTTAGCATTAAAGGGCATCTCCACTAAGAAAAAAATGTTTGGAAATTTAGTTTAATTAAAGAACGGGAGGTGAAGGAGCGGTGTCTTACCTCCTGTTCTTCAATAAAACCTGCAGGAGCCGGGAGAGAAGGTAAGCTACTCAATCGATTGGGTAAAAACCTGCTCCTGCAGGTTTTATTGAAGAATAGGAGGTAAGACAATGCTCCTTCAGTTCCCGTTCTTTAATTAAACTTAAAATTTCCAAACTTTTAAACCAGTGGAGATACCTTTTAAGCTAGGTACACATTCACTAAAATAAAAGAATAATGGAGGACTCCTACAAACGTCTGATGAGAGAAACAAACTTTATTCCAGCATAACATGCAGCACAGCATTCACAGGGGGAGAAAGCCTAAACCCTGATGCGTTTCGGGACAACAAACTCAGTGTTCTCCCTAGGGTCTTTTAGCCGGGCAGCCCACCCGGCTACTTTTTCATGCCACCCGGCTGGAAAAAAATTCTTGAGAACACTTGTGATTTAAAAGAATTTAGAAGTAGGTTTAATAGGTGTGCCAATAGGTCAGTAAAAACTCCCGCCAAAACTGCCCAGTCCACTTTTTTACACCTGCAAGATTTTAGCACGTTAACTAGCTTTTCCGAAATCTCCAAGGCCACAAAAGGGTGTCACATGTGCTTGTGCTGCTATGTTACATGGGTTACCTGCAGATTTTGATGATCTACAACTCCCTGCATTCTATAACCATGGAATGCTGGGAGTTATAGTTTTCAAACATCTAGTGGGACGAAGACATTCCTGACCTATATAATGAGCATGATGCAGTGTACATTTTCCCTTACCACCAAATTTCCCCGTCCTACCCCACCCGGCTACTTTTTCATGCCACCCGGCATTCTGGGGAGAACACTGAAACTGCCTTTCCCACTGCATTCCCTCTGATGAAGTTTGCTGTCACGAACCCCGTCAGGGTTTGGGCTTTCTCCCCCTGTGTATGCTGTGCTACGTGTTATGCTTTAATTAAGTTTGTTTCTATCATCCGACGTTGGTGGGAGTCCTCCTTTCATATACGCATTGATTTCTTCCATGGAGTTTCCAGACTCCCTGTGGATGGACCCTCAGGTGGGACTGACAGTAGAGAAGCACAGGTAGCGCCACCCACTGATTTTAGACACCTGTACTACTAAACTGTGTACAGGGTCAGCGTGTGTTGAGCATTTTGGGAAAAAGTTTCCTTAATCACCTTGCTAGTCCCTATTTAAAGGGTATCTACATTTAGATAGATCCACTACTCATTTTTCAGATTTGAAAACCGAGCTGTAGCTTCTGAGAAATCTTTGTTTCAAACAACAGCATTTAAAGGGAAAGACCTGTCACTCAAACCAGGAATGCTAATTTGTGCACCCCTCCACCTGACCCCCTACTAAGATCTCCCTCCAAGAATGTAAATGAACAGCTAGAGCTTTGCTACTTCTTTAAAAAATATCTCTTGATAATCTACCACAGTATTCCATGGTGTTTGGTAGTATGAATGCACAGACATCTCTCAGCATCACATGCTGAAGTGCTGCATGTCTCAAATCACCCCATGATTGTCAGCCAGGAGAAGAGTCATAGCAACCACCAACCCAATCTGGCTGTTTGCTAGGCAGGGAGGGAGAGGTGTCACACAGCAGCAGCAACCCACTTTCTCCCCATGATCGACAGTCTGGATGTTTGTTAGGCAGACATGCAGAACTGTCACAACACCCCTACCCATGTGCGTGTGATTGCTTGTATGCTGGGGAAAGCTAGAGTAAATGCTACAAGCACACAATTGGTCAGCTAGTTATAATGGGTGGGGCAAGCTGGGTCTGGAAGAAATGT
This sequence comes from Hymenochirus boettgeri, assembly GCA_019447015.1. Taxonomy (NCBI): domain Eukaryota; kingdom Metazoa; phylum Chordata; class Amphibia; order Anura; family Pipidae; genus Hymenochirus; species Hymenochirus boettgeri. Next base: position 206,061,660 of record CM033469.1, on the reverse strand, counting down.
AAATGAGCTCCATAGTGTCGCACGGTGAGACTGTGCTGGAGCGCCAAGAGGGCCGTCATTAAGTGGGAGGAGGCGGGGAGCAGTTAGGAGCACTTACTAAACATTAAAAATGTACTTAGGGCTAGGTCACAGTAGCACGTTTGCGTACAAGTTTTGTGCTCGCAGTTGCGCGCGTGAATTTCGCTAAAATGGAAATCGCTGGAAAGTGGAAATTCATGCGATTTCCGATGCGCATGCGGCTGTGCATCCGTTCGTGTTTTGTAACGCATGCGTTCATGATTTTTGGTGCATTGACGCATGCGTTTCCATAACTTAAAACGGCAAAATCGCACACGCAAAACGCGCGCACAAATGCAAAATGCATAAGAATCGCGCACAGAAATCGTGTGCGATAACTCTCGCGATAGTGTGCTCGATTTGGTGCGTTGTAGTGTGGCCTTGGCCTTACACAGCAGACACATAAAAAGTACTATCATTTTACTTTTAGATTTAACAAAGTACTTTGAGTGAGTATAGTGATATTTTACAAACATCACAGCCAATCATCTCCAGTTTCCTGGTAGGCTTATTCAATATTTAGGGGGCATGTCTTGGCGTTTGGGTTTGGGAAGGGGGGGTGCTACCTTAGTATTAAAAGTTAACTTTTAGGGTGGACATGCCCTTTAAAAGGTAGTGTTGCAAAAATGGGTAAAAACTTAAACGTTAATTCTAAGACTAATATTGTATTTTATTCTTTCTTCCTTATGTATTTAGATCATTTAGAAAACTCCCTTTGTCCCCTTTCTTTATCCGACTAATTTTCTAGGTTTATTGCATATGTCTATTTTTATCTCTCATGATTGTGTGTGTATGCCTATTGCTGTCCTAGGAAGGAATACGAAGAGATCTAGTAGCAGTCAAAAGTTACTAATAGGAAACATTGAAATGTAGCAATTTATCAAGGTTTATTTTACCAAGATGTGTTTAACCTTGTAGCCTTCCTATGTAACAATATATTCTATAGATATCATTTAAATCCTATTTGGAATTCAATCCCTAAGAGGGTTAGGTCCCAATATGTGCGTTGCGTTTTGCTTGCATCTTGCGAATCACAATTAAACTTTAAAATAAAATGGAAATTGCAAAAATGAGTTCCTACTATATAATTTGCGTTTCAAATCTATCCGGTCCATTTTTTATCCACATACATGAATGACTTTTGGTCCGTGTGCATCAAGTTCTCACTATAATAATAGTCTATGGGAACAGAAAAAAAATGTGAATATTTTTTCGCTGGTATTTCCTGTTGATTTTCGACAACGCACATGGAACTGAAACGCTGCAAAACGCATAGAAAATCCCATGCCTGTTGACCCGCAAATGGACTGGAACGCGGTCAAATACACTATCCAAAATGCACGCAAAACGGAACGCTCAGCACATAGTGAGACCTAGCCCTCAGGTATTCTGGTATCTACTTGGACACATCTGCAAGGAGTTTGTATGTTCTCTACGTGCTTGCGTGGGTTTCCTCCGGGCACTCCGGTTTCCCCCACAATCACAAAGACATACTGATAGGCTGTATGTGTACATAAAGTGATTAGATTGTAAGCTCTTTGGGGCAGGGCCTGATATGAATGTATACATGTAATTGTAAAGCGCTACGGAAGATGTTGGTGCTATATAAATCCGCAATAATAATAATAATAATAATCTATTTCTAAAATCCAGTATGCCTCACATTTACTTAATAGTTCTATAATATCGCCCCCTCTTTTTTTCTTCCTAACAATCTCAATGCCCTGTATAGAGCATTCCTCAATATTACCCCCATTACACTCCCAGAAATGTCTGACTTTGGGAGTTTTTCTATCTCTATTTTCTATGCCCCCTATATGTTCTGGAGTTCTCTCCTTTAATTTTCTTTTAGTTCTTCCTATATACTGTAGATGCATTACATTTTAAGAGATACATAAAATTCAGTTGATAAAATCTCTCATTTTATACACCTTTCCCGTCACTGTTGATTTAAATGGTTTTATTGATTTCAAAACGTTGCACGACTTACACGATCTCATTCCACATTTAAAATTACCAGTTGTTGATAGCCAAGATTGCTTCCACTTCTTTTGGATTCTCCTATCTTCCCAACCCATACTTGTGAAGGGAAAGTCTAGAGTTCAAAGTGGCTGCTCGTTTTGCTATAAACAATATCCCTGGTTTTATAATTTAATTTCTGGATCTTTTTTTAAAGATATGTACATTGCTGTATATATATATGTATTTTTTGATTTCATCAAATTCAGTACTAAACAGTGTGACTAAAAAGGTCTTATTTTTTCCATAGGTCTCATTTGGTTTCTTTCCCTTTTCTTCATATAATAATTGTTTTCTATATTTTTCTTTAATAGTTTTATATGCTTTATCTATCACTCCTGATTTGTAATCTCTCTTTTAAGTCATCTGATTCCCTCTCAGATTTACTCTGTATAGGGAAGCAATTGTTGTATAGGACAAACACTTACCAATGTCATTGGCTCTAAAAGTAGTAAAGGGAAACTATAATGACCAACAGGCTGCCATCTGTTGTATCAATTTCCATGCAGACAACATCAGGCAAATCCTGTTGCTGCCTAAACTACTTTGTCCTCCATGTAATTAAAATGAAAATGTAAATGCCAATAGTTAATCACTAGTAGGCAAGGAGGCAGAAACCTAGAAACACATAAACCTGCAGAATTACAGATTATTTCTCCACATGCCGATGATTTTAGAGTTGAGTTTTACAACTATCTGCTAAAATTATAGAATCCATTTAGGCTTAATTATATTGTAGCGTCAATTCTGCTCTAAACTTTTTTCCAACCCTAAAGTTTTTTTTGAGTAAGCAAGGAAAAAATATCACTTTTTCAGTCTTCATAATGTATAAGTATTAACCCTTAAGCTGACTATACACTGCCTCGACAATATACAGATTAAATATTCAAAATAAGAGGAATTTTGAATTGATATCAAGTGAGGCAGCAATTTTACCTGCCAACATTTCCAGCTGAATAATGTTTGTTATCGTAATTACGATTCATCGCAGGAATATTGAGAGGTAAGTTTGTAGTATATGGCCAGCTTTAGGAAGACAGGTTTTGCTGCTTGAATATAATATATAAACGATATAAACACACAATATACTATTAGTTGCATAAATTATTTCTTTAGCAATTAACTCACAGATGCTTTACACACAGAGTCTGCGTGGAATCTACTGAAGTTACTTTCATTGTAGACAGGTAATCCTTTCAGGAAATCCGCCTAAAAAAACAGTATATTATAGACATTTTATAAATACTTAATAGAAAAATATATTTTATTGTTCCTAACCTCATGAAGAGAGAAATAATCAGACTTGTTAGTAAAATCTAGTTTTACCAATAAAGACACTTTAGGGTTTTTTGTCTTGCACAACAGTGCATAATTAATGAAAAACAGTAGTGAGTCCGAGAACACAAAACAACAAATGGTTGCGTACATGCTACATTTGTGCGTGTTGGTGTTCACTTGCGCTGCGACCCCAGTAATATTCAGTTATTGAAGCGGATGTGAATCACAAAAAATTGTAAACGCTTGTGCTCCGATAAGCGGATCTCAGTGCAATGGACACCAACACACCTAACGTGGCCAGACCAATTGGCCAACACTAGCGTGGACTTTTTTTTTATATCAGATTGAGAGTTAAATGTGGTGGTGTGGCCTAGCCCTAAAAGTCTGATAGGATTTTTTTCTTTCCTATATTTAAAGGTGATTTGTGAAAAAAAATTGTATAAACTATAGAATTTAAAAAGAAAATCCATTAGCTCACTTGCAAATCGATCCCTTATTGACTGTTCTACCTTTAGAAGATTCTAAAGCTTCGTGCACAGGTGCAATCGCAGGAGACTGACGCACGATATGTACGAACACACGTTTCGGTGGACTATTGGTAAATGTATGGGCGCGTGGTCAGACTCTTACTGATAGTCGACCGAAACAGGTGTTCATACACATCGTGATTCGCGGATAGGGCCCCCACTATTGCACATGTCTAAAGGCCTTAAGATCTGCAGACTGAAAATTAGCTCCTTGCTTTTGCACAATTCACTGATTGGTATGCGCAATCACTTCTCACATCATCTGGAAGCTATGACACACATCAGCACTACTTGATGTCACCAGAAGAACTGTCAATAACTAATTATATTTTTACAGCTGTAAATCTTTTAAACCCTTGAAGATCGAACAGTGAACAACAGATCGATTTGCAGGAATGCCTTTTTATTCACAGCAATTCCCACCACATATTCTGATAATGGGTCAGAATGCAAAGGCAAATCTATTGACAATTCTATTCACAAATCTGATTGTATTGTAAATTTGATTGAACAGTTGAAGCAAATTATATGAAGTAGACTTTCTGTATGGTTTTGTGTATTGAGGTATAGATCCCTTTCTATATGGATTCTATATGGAAGCACATCAGGGCATTTTCCCCTGTGTTCTCCCCCTTTGCACTGTGATGTTGTCAACCATTTTGAATAAAGTTTGTATATTTTACCTGGTTGAGGAGTAGTCCCACGCTTCATTTTTTTTAAAGGGACAGTTCAGTGGAAATTATCAATATTTGTTAAATTGTTTGTGTAATGCCTTCTTAGTTATTCTACATATTCTCTCCCATTTTGAAAAATCAGTTGATTTCATACCCTGCTGTTGACATTAGTGAGCTGACATTTCAGGTTCTAAGGGCTAGGCCACACTGCTGCGTTTTTAAAAAAATCATTGAAAACGCGGCAACGCAAAAAAAAGTGCGTTTCGGTGCGATTGCGTTTTGCAATTTTAATCGCAATCGCATGCAATTTCCTATACTTATTGAAGAAATCGCAAACGCAACAAAATCGCACATAAAATCGCATGCGTTTGCGATTGCATTTGCGTTGCAGTGTGGCCTTGCCCTAACAGTCCTTCTTCTTCCCAGGATGCACCACATTTGGATGAAAAAATACTGCTCTTTTTTCTGAAAAGCATATGTATTTGCACTGAACTTCCCCTTTGTTATTTGTGTTTGGTGGTGCCGGACCTCCTAGGGTTTACACTCTCCCATCTGTGGGATCAGGTAGCAGACAGCACAGCGTATGAAATGTATTTGATAATATTTTTGGATCAAAATGACAAAAATTCAGGTTATACCAGTGAAATATTGGAAAACCCAAAATTCTGAGGCACAACTCTGGTACTCTGGTCACACCAGTACCCTTAGAGAAAATGTTGATAATCACATTAAACGTATATAATGTAACAACACTGCTTAGGAATCACACGTCCCATTATTCTACATAACTGATAAACATTGCCACCTGCATAACATGCTACCAACATAAACTTGTAGCATCCTACCCTGTACCATCTAGAATAAGCCTCCAATCAGAAAGCACTTCCTGTCCACATTAAACAGAGTCCTGTCCATCTCAGTCACACTATATCCATGGACTTACTAAACGTGTTTATTGTTATACACATGGAAATGGGTTTCTATCCCCACCCGATGAATGTCTCTACTTCCAAATTACAAGACAGTGAACCTGTTTCTCAACTGTAACTCCCAATGTCGTATGGACAAGCTAACAGAACAGAACCTAGCCAGCTGTGTGTGTGTACACTGGGCCTGCTTGCCTTTCTAGTTCCCTCCTGTCACGAACACACGGGGTGTCTCCCTGATGATCCGACCCTAGTGTAACGAACACACTTGCCAAATTCAAACTATAAAGGAACCTTCTACAGCACATACCATCTTCCGCCTCTTCACAGCTTCTCCGGCCTTATCCTCTCACACTAACTTCCCTACAGCGGGAACCCCAGCCCACCAGTTTGTTTTGTCATTGGGCGTGTAGATTTTCCCACCCCCCCTGTCATTTCCTTCTTTCATTGGTGAGGACTTCTTTCTCTGCGCATTAAGTCGCGTTCATTGGTTTCCACGAACATCAATCTCAGCAAAACGAACTGCTAGTCAAGCCTGGTTGTCTACAAGAAGTCACCTGTTTACCACGCTTGCCAGTTATTGACTAGAGCTTGAAGTCGCACGGCATGCTGGTAGTTGTCGTTTTTGCTGTGCGGTCAATGCGCAATAACTAGCACTGTGTCCCGGGCGTCTAAGTTCAGTGTTCCCCATGTCTGATAAAGTGGTAGATGGTCATGTTTCTATTTACCAGCTGCAGTAGACAGACATACACCTTAGGGCTAGGCCACACTATATGCGTTTTCACACACGATCGCATGCAATTGTTTTTTAATGAAAATCGTGGGAATGCAAAAAGTTCCTGCGATTTCCAATGCATTGCGTTTGCGATTCCGTTTTGGAAGCAAACGGGATCACCATTTTAAATCGCAAGTGCTTCCATAATCAGAATTGGGGAATCGCAAGCGCAAACGCATTGCAATGCACAGAAATCTTGAGCAAAACCGTGTGCAATTGCTGTAGTGCGTCCGTTTGCTTTGCGGTGTATCCCTTAGTTGTGTTTTCTTTTTATTAACCCACTTCCTGTGATTCAGACTCCAATAGAAAAATAGAAGCAGTACCAGGTATCATAGACTCTCAACATTTATCCTGAAATGCATTTTTCACACACTACATGTTTCGGATGCGTGGTCCTTTATCACGTGCCCAAAACATGTAATGTGTGATTAAAGCATTTCAGGATAAATGTTGAGTCTATTATACCTGGTACTCTGCCTCTCCCTTTTTATTGTGGTTTACTGACGTGTTCAGAACAGTACATGAGCAGGAACCGGGAAGAACTGAAGGTAATAGGCCCGTAATTATATAATGAAAGTGCAAGTTTGCCAAGGGAGGGATTTCTGAAAGGGTTATTGTGGGAATGCAGTGTGCTACATTTTAGCCACACCCTCTTTAAAGGCTACTCCAATGATAATGGTACAGTGCTTGCTACACCTCTGTTTTGTCTTAACCAGTGGGAAGACACATTTTGCAAGAATTGCTTCTTCCCATTGGATTAAATTCTAGATTGCGGCAAGGACTGGGCTTAGATATAATTTTCATGTCTGCATTTTGACTCCCATTGATTTATTCAACATTTATACTGAAACCCCATTTACTTTCTGATGACCTTAAGGTAGCAGAACTGCAGCTTACTATATACCAAGAGAAAGGCAGGTGCAAGTGCAGGATTTACAAGGAGGATTTCCTGGATGGTTTACCACTAAACAAGCACAGAAGGAAGTTCATGACCAAATACATCCCATGTTTTATTAAATATGTATCATACAAGGGATAATGCACCCCTTACAGTGCATTATAATATTAAAGGGACTGTCCACCCCTCTTTTCAAAAATTACTATATTATAGATTACCCCCGAAAACCTAGAGATCGTTTTATCCTGAAGCTTTAAATCGGCTCCTACATTGAGTTATTATACTTCTCGCTCCACCGCCGCTTCCGGGTTCCTCAGTCAGTCTCCACTGTGGACTCCCAAAGATACATAAGGGACTCCCAAAGATACTCAAGGAAGGGGCCCACTAAGACCTATAGTTAGCATCATCAACTCTGTAACATACAAAGTAGTGAAATACCTAGCCAACATCTTTGGACCATTGGTTGGGAATTCTAAGCATCACATCCAGAACTTCCAGGATTTCACCAAGATTAAACGTGCACGTTGCAGTGTGACCTCACCCTTACGGATTACCTGAAAGAAGCACCTAGGGGTTAATAGTCACCCTAATGCCATGCAGTAGAGTAAGTGTTGATGAGCTACTGTAATTGCTTACAAAAAGCTAAAATATATAGATATAATAGAACATATCAAAATGTGATTGGCTGAAATAAAGCAAATAATTAGCAAATATCTAGCACTGTAAGAACCATGTAAAAGCTAACTTTGTGACATCAGTGAAATTGGATTACTGGAATTTCTTTAAATCAGTTGTTTATATTACACATTAGTGGTTGTAGCCAGCGTTGCCTGTGTAATCTTTAGATTGTAAGCTCTTTGGGGCAGGAATCTCACTCCTAATGTGTCATGGCATGCTGCACTTATATCAATGTATCCATAATTTATGTATGAATTATTAACCTATGTATGAATTTGTATTTAATTTTTATTTATCTGTATAATTGCTTGCAGTTATCCCCTTGTTTGTATACTCTGGAATTTAGAATGTATGGTGCTGCGTACCCAAATGGCGCTTTCTAACTAAAATTATACATACATACATAATCATTCATACCCCCCAAGTGGGGTGGCATTCTGGGTGGTGTTACCAAGACATCAGGAATATTACAGGGCATTCAAGGGGTGAGGCAGGGGCTTATGGGGAGGGGTGTGGGCTTTCCTAAGGTGTGGCCGTGATGAAGGAGCATTCTGGGGGTATGGCCATGATGGTTGGCCGTTCTGGGGACGTAGCCATAAGGTAAGAATGTTCCAGGTTGTGGCTGTGATGGTAGGCTGTTGGGGGCATGGCCACAACAGCAGGCTGTCATGGGGGCCGTTCCAGGGTCCCCCCCTGTCCCAAATCCAGACCCCCCTCTGCCCCAAATCCAGGGTCCCTCCGCTGTCTCAAATCCAGCCCCCTCCATCAGTTCCAAATCCAGGGTCACCAGCTGTCCTAAATCCAGGGCCCCCGTCTGAAATCCAGGGGTCCCCCTTCTGTCCCAAGCAACCTTACCTGCAGTCTGTGTAATTGCTGCATTCTGCCGCTGTGTGTTTCCTGTGTTTCTCCCTCTAGTGGTGAGTCAATAAGAACTGCAGATACCATATTACCATCTCCCTCTAGTGGTGATTCCATAGGAACTGCAGTGACACACACGGACCATAGCACGGACGCAGCTGTTAGGCTTTTATTATATAGGATACCTTGGTATTTTAAATACACATTCTCCTCATTTTTGAAAAATCATTTCATAACTTTGCTATGGTCAATAGCAGCCATTCGGGGATGCTTATTTCTTTGAAACATTCCTACCATTAATTTCTACACAGATTGGTTGTTGGGTGGATCATACATGCTCAGATCCCTACTGAGCAACTGAATCAACTCAAGGACTGAAGTATTTGCACTGAACTTTCCCTTAAGAATGATTTTTGCCACTAATACCTGGCGATATATATTGCTTATATATTTGTAATCACATTCACATCAGGTAAGTCTGTAATTAACGTTATGTAAATAGTTTGTGGAATCCTGCTGCATTAGCTTTTCTTCCAAAAGCTAGACACTGTGCATTAATCTCTGTCATTTTAGCACAAACTGGGGATAGACTTCTGCTCTGCTTGCAAATATCTTGAAAGACATTAGTGGTTCCCAATGGGGATTGAACAGGCAAAAGCCTCCCCTCTACTATAAAAACATAATATAATGAACAAGAAATAAATTTTTTTCATCTTGCTCCAGCTTCAAAAAAAATATTATTAATTTGGCTTGAAAAAGCCAAATTAATGTTCTATTTCTTCTTTTTCTTCCGTTTTATTCTTCCGCTTTTTTGAATGAATCCGCGGAAGCGTTACGACGTTAACGGCGAATTTATGGACATTTTTTCCCATAGACTATAATGGTAACAATCCTCAAATGTGGATATTTCAAAACAGTTTTTTTCATGGTCATAAATACAAATGGTGATACCCCCAACCCCCCACACAGACCCAGGTACACCCACCTACTGACCTACCTTTCCATTCCCATAGAAGCCATATTTAAAGGGTAACTAAAGTCAAAAAAACTAATTTAGATTTATCCTCAATAAAAGATAGTTTTATGGTTATAAACACTAAAAAGTCCTATCCCCTCAACCAGACCCAGGTACGCACACCTACTAATCTTCTTATCCATTACTGTGGCAGCCACACTTAAAGGGTAAGTAAAGTAAAAACTCATTTAGATTTATTCTCAATAAAAGATAGTTTTATGGTTGTAAACACAAAAAAGACATACCCCTTCAACCAGACCCAGGTACACACACCTACTGATTTACTTATCCATTACTGTTGCAGCCATACCTAAAGGGTAACTAAAGTCAAAAAAACTAATTTTGACCAATCATCAAAAAAGTTAGTTTTTTTAACCCTCATCCCGACAGGTACACATACCTACTGATCTACTTATCCATTACTGTGGCAGCAATACTTAAATGGTAACTAAAGTCAAAAAAATAAATTGACCAATCATCAAAAAAGTTTGTTTTTTTAACCCCCACGTGGTACAGGTACATACACCTACTGACCTATCCCTCCATTACTGTGGCAGACATATTTAAAGGGTAACTAAAGTAAAAAAAACTAATTTTGACCAATCATCTAAAAAGTTTGTTTTTTAACGCCCAACCCAGGTACACACACCTACTGATCTACTTATCCATTACTGTGGCAGCCATACTTAAAGGGTAACTAAAGTAAAAAAAAAATTTTTGACCAATCATCAAAAAAGTTTTTTTTTTTTTTTTTAACCCCCACGTGGCAGTTACATACACCTACTAACCTACCCCTCCATTACTGTTGCAGCCATACCTAAAGGGTAACTAAGTCAAAAAAATGTTTTGACCAATCATCAAAAAAATTTGTTTTTTTAACCCCCAACCTGATCTAGGTACACATGCCTACTGACCTACAGACATACTTAAAGGGAACTAGTCAAAAAAATACATTTTGATCAAAAATCATTATCATTGAAAATGGTGCTAATTTTGCCCTAACCAATCAGATGTTAGCTTGTGATTAATTGGATCAAAATTAGCACCACTTTGGGCTGGGTAACACAAAAGTTTTTTTTGTCCCAAACAAGTGTTCACTACAAAATCATCATTCCATTATTGAGTTTTAAATCTGCAGCAACACACATATCTTCCTCCAAAATGCAGCCCTTCAAGCCAAATTCAAGTTTATACTTAAACTTCCCTTCTAGTTGCATAATAAAATGCTACAAAAGCGCATCGCTGTCAGCTTAACTGATGGCTGAACATCAACATGCCGCTTGTGAAACTATCGTTAACATGGTCCCACATCTAGATTTGGCAGTAAATTGAACAATTAATAAACACTAGCGCGTTTCTCACCACACATTGCATGCGCTGCAATACATTTGTGCAGTGACTTGATTGTTCACTGCATTTGCGCACTTCCCACGTGTTATGCACGTGGTAGTGAGTCAGCTGCCTGAGAGAACAAAGAATTTTAATATCATTACATGTATGTTAGCAAGCAATGGTATCTTTTATCACAAGGCTACTGCACTTTGATTTGTTTTTAGCTAGAAAACTCCCATCTTTTAAATTATAGAATGATTTTTTTTTTATTTTTAAAGACCAATAAGATTTCAGATAAAATTAGCACATATTTCTGACATCTTAGCACATTTATGTTTACACAAATGACCTAGGGCAGTGTGGCAAACTTTTGGCGGCCGAGTGCCCAAACTGCAACCCAAAACCCACTTACTATTGCATAGTGCCAAATCGTCATTTAACCTATGTTAAGTTTTAAGTTTTTACTTAAAAAAATACAACTCAGACAGACACAGACAGAACAGTAGAGAATCTACTACAGATTACCTATAACCTGTTTGAGATCCAAACTATGACCATTAACCCCTACATTATTAGACAGGAGTTTGAGATCCAAAAACAGGTGCTCAAAAAAAGCTGAACAAACATAACATCAATTTAATTTTATTTTGTGTAGAAATCCCCTCCCCAATATAAATAGGAGTGATTTGACATTCCTCCCCTCCTTAGCATGCTGTGGCAGCCACAAAACAGAGAAGGAACGAGGGCTTGTGCGCATAAGTTTCTCACTTATGGCACGGCCACACTGCAACGCAAACGGAAGCGCATGCGATTTCATGGGCGATTTAGTTGCATTGCGCATGCGTTTTTTTCGGAAAGTATTGGAAAACGCATGCAATTGCAATTTAAACAGTGGAACGCAAATCGCAAGCAAAATCGCACACCAAACGCGAGTTTTGATGCATTGCCGCAATTCCAATGCTTTGAAAAAAACGAAGCGCAGAAAAAAAAAAATCGAGCAGTGTGGCTTAGCCCTTACTGCACTACCCCTCTTCCTGTGTTGCTGGAATTGCAGAAGCATAGAGAGAAAGATGATATTGACATGACCTCTCTCTGCTACAGACAGCCACTGCACTTTCTCTCGCGCCATAGGGTTGCCACCACTGATCTAGGGTGAGATGCCGTATCAGGAACAATAAGCCTTATGTTCTCAGTGATTCTGTGCCTTCTGTTTTGTCACTAGGATTAGTGCTAATTAATCATGCTAATTCATCCTTAGCACACTAAATTCATTACTAAAACACACTTAAAATTAAGTGCTCGCTCTGGTTGTGCAGGTAACACAACGAGAGGTTTTTGAGAGGATAAACAAAGGACAAAGCTCATACAAAACTGTTTAAATTCAGCATTGATCGTGGTGTCCTCTTAATCCAATGTATCCGTAATGGACTGGTTTACTCTCACCTGAGTTTTCAAGTTTTTAGTTTTTGAAAATGCTTAAAATCATATAAAAACAATAGAAAGATTAGCACAACACTACAGCCGTATCTGAGATGCATTTTAGATCAACAATTAACAGCAGCACTTTGCAATACAATACAGCTTCCACGATCCAAAAACTAGGCTTAAAGGAACACTAAACCCCAAAAAATAACTATTTGCCATTCGTTTGTATTATCACAGGGAGGTGAACGCTATCTTGCCCTGTGAATAATATTACACTCAGGGGACCTGGAACTTACCTTAACGCAGCTCCTTCACTGACAGCTGCTCTGTCCCGACGTGCACCCTATCTTAGGCGCATGCCCGCCAATACAAAAGATAGGGCGCGCAATCAGGAGAGAACAGCTGTTCAGTGAAGAAGCGGCTGCGAGTGGAGCGGAGCGAAGGTAAGTTCAAGGTCCCCGAGTGTAATATTATTCACAGGGAGGTGAGAATAAGTGTTCTCACCTCCTGTGAATAATACAACGAATGGCATATAGTATTTTTTTGGGGTTTAGGGGAGTTTACAGTCCCTTTAACTCTTACTTTATTTATTCCCTTACAAAATTATATTTCTATGTAAAAGCCAATACATCTCCTCACAGTCACCATCTTGGAAATAAACACTTCCTGGGGTCTCTAAAGGTGGCATACATCAGGTGCGATATTACTACCCGACCGAGTGCCATGCGAGTCCCAGAAACCTGCCGGAACCACCTCTCCCGATCCTATATTCGACCGACATGCTATCGCAAAATGAATGGGATTTTGCGATCGCATGTCAGTCGGATATTAGACGGGAGAGACGGTTCCGGCAGGATCGATGAACGTCGTGTGAGCGATCCACTGATGTATGGCCACCTTTAGACTTGCTCCAGGGACTGGAGGACATTTCTCTTCCCAAATTGTGTGTGGTGTGTGTTGTGGTGGGGGGGGGGGAAGAAGTGTTTTTTAGAAACAACGTTATTATGAGAGTCTATGGCTCTGGTCTACATAGTGTGTCATCTATTGGTTTGAATGGAATCTTACAATCGGATGCAAAGTTTCTTAAGTGTTGTCTTAAAATAATCGGGAGGAAGGTTATGAACTTTAAATAACTTTATAGCTACATAATCACATATTCATATAATAATGTATGAAAGAAAGAGAATCCATAGATCACAACTTAAAGGATAACCATTGTGTATAAAGTTTTTTTTTTTTTTTTTTTAATACTGTTAAAATGAAAAGTACCTGGGACAGGAATATAGGACTGGTATTCCTACCTCCCAATATTGTTTCTGTGAGGAGCACCAGCCCAAAGAAAACTGGTTTGCAGTCTCTGGCTTCAGCACTATCTTTAATACAGGATTAGTCCAGGACTAACCTGGCAAATGAAAAAATGTAGGTGTTGTAACGCTTAAACTAAACTATTGTGAGTACTGCCCCAGGTACTTCCATTTTTAAATAGTTATTTTTTAGGTAGATAGTATCCTTTAAAACCCCACAGTATACACAAAGGAAAAGACTTACCAAATTAAAAAAAAAAAAAATCAAGATTGCCAATAACACTGTCCCGGGAAATATAATAAGGAGGTAATGTACTTTAAATGGGATGTATGTGCCTATTCCTGTTGAATAGAGCCGAGAATGAGTGAGACAGAGCTTAGACAATGCAGTTGTCCTTTAAAGAATAGATAGATTCTTTAAAGGACACAGCAGTGCAAGCGAAGGGTTAAGTCACCGTCAGTAATCAGTAAGCATGACTAACAGTGGCTGCGGCTCTTGGTAAATATATAGGTACTTATGTTTGTTAACTTCTTGTCTTTTTTGCCCTTACGTGCATGTTAATTTTACCTATATTATCTGTTTAATATGTGTATGGATGTGGGGGGTTCCCTGGTATCCTGGTGGGCCAGTCTGACCTTAAAAGAAATTGCTTGCTTCCAAGGGAGAGCAAATAATTCTTTTTTTTTTTCTGCCACTGCTAGCACAATGGGTACTCAATGAGAAAACCCAATACAGTGCTTTCCTATAATATATAACTTTAGACCTCCTGCATGGTGACATAGCAGAGATATTTTTTTTCTCGTGTATGTGGTCAAATACGATTATACCGACATCTTCTTTGACCCAATGTTATGAGACCAGTGTTAATGTACCTAAATATGGTACCATATACAATAAAATTATGTATGGTTTGTAAGGGCAAAATAGGTATATATTAATATTAACTATGAAATGAACTAAAAACAGTTACATTTTACATACTGTTATAACCAAACACAATGGACCTATACACCACAGTTGCAGTGTACGAAGTAAATGCATTTATTAAGTATATATAATTATATACACATGTATATGAAATGTATATTCAGCTTGAACTCAGTGTGTAAGGATTTTCTTCCTTTCAACATCCTTCGTAGGATCACTTCTATTCCGCCTCTTGTGCTGATCCTTTTCAGCCCACCCATGAGTTTTTGCTCTTAGAAATTTAGGTTGGTACTCCATACCTCTCTTCTTTGTACGTACAGGGAGCAGAGACCAGTGCAATGGCAATGCACGTGTAAGAATCCCGCACTGGACGTGATGAGGGGTTGATCTGTGGCAGATTAGAGTTCGAGCTAAAATTGAAAGTGTCCTTTGGCGTATACAAATTGGGTGAAATATCTGTTCATTTGAAGAACCTTAGTGAGCAATAAGTGTTATCTGTCACAAATATAACGGTTAAACATATTTTTAAGTATACATTTATTGTCTAACTTGAGTATATTTAAACTATATTAATAAACTGTTGATGGATATTAAACATCTAGGAGTTATTACAAATATTCTCTTATAGTATGCATGTATAACAATACTATAGGTAGAAGTTCTACTTTTTAAGTACAGTAGTTATATACTAAATAATACACCCCCTAAACTGTGACCATTTTTGACATATGAGACTACAGACAGTTCTTTTATATGGCCACGAACTCTGAAGTATCTTTAAAAAGGGCAGAACCATCAATAATTCCCCTCTGGAATGTAGGTCTCAGGAAACAAAACAAAGGTAGAGGGTCGTACTCCAAAGTGAATTCAAAATTATTAGTGACCACACATACGCTCACAACGTTTCGGGGGTTTAAGGTGCCCCTTCTTCAGGTGTGATTATTAACCTGCACTCTGACATCCTATTCTCTAGTTGTTCCCACCTCTTTAAAGCTGTGCAGCTCATTACAAGCTCACAAATGTGCAAAAAGGTCCAAGTCCGCAGCAGTCATTTATTGGCCATGAAGACTGCTGTGCAGGGCAGAAGATGACAGCAGAGTGCTGGATAAATATCTTATTTAGGAACTATGGGGAGGCAAGTACTGCGAGGTTTTGTTTTCAAGGCTAGGTAAGGGAAGTATAAAATAAACTTCTAAAAGAGTGGACATGCCTAAATATATATGTATCTATATAAGTAGGAGGTGCATTATTTCCTAGAATACATGCGTTAGTGAGTCATGCACACGGATGACATAGCTAAGCCCCATGTTAATATCATTACGGGTTAGAAATTATTGTAAAAAAAAAAAATATATAGAAGGCATTTCCTCCTAAGTGAATAAAATACATTAATTTGCATTAAAAGGTTGTCCACCCCCAAACAAAAATGTTATGAACAGCAGGAGAAGGACTTGAGGGAATAAGGTCTGGTACAAGCAAATTGAGTGAGGGGGCACACTTGAATTTCAATTAAAGCTGTCTATTCAAATCACATATACACAACGTTTCAGGAATCACTATGTCCCCTTCATCAGGTGTAACACAAACAATCAAACCCCCTTATATAGACCAAATGGTGAGAGGCCCCTCCTTCCCCTACCCAGGGGAGTAGTTCAAATTCCCAAAACGTGAATCAAACGTATTTTTGACCATTATTTCAACTTTGCAATGTTCTATAGATCAAAAGAGTCACACACAAGTCAATTTTGGGAATTGACCACTCCCCTTGGGTAGGGGAAGGGGGGCCTCTCACCATTTGGTTTATATAAGGGGGTTTGAATTGTTGTGTGTTACACCTGATGAAGGGGACATAGTGATCCCAGTAATGTTGTGTATGTGATTTGAAAATAAACAGCTTTAATTGAATTCAAGTGTGAATCACATCCATTTTGCTTGT
Organism: Hymenochirus boettgeri; assembly: GCA_019447015.1. Classification (NCBI taxonomy): domain Eukaryota; kingdom Metazoa; phylum Chordata; class Amphibia; order Anura; family Pipidae; genus Hymenochirus; species Hymenochirus boettgeri. The sequence continues at coordinate 206,045,030 of CM033469.1, read as the reverse complement.
GCTATAGCGTTGAGTCCTTGGGTAGAGGACTTCGTGAGGGAGCACCTTGTGGCTAACTGGCTAATAGCCACAAGGAGAGTGCCTGGCCCAAAACCTACATTCTGGACAAGGTCTGGTACATTTTAGAGCAGAGTTGAACGGTTTGACCTTGTGAGGTCTAGGTTGTTTCTCATCAAACCTGAAATGTTTGTTTGGAGAGGGGAGCACGCCCTTTAACGCAAGCAAGCAGGAGTCCATCATATAAAATATACAGAGATAGACTTATAAATAAAAACTATTTATAGTTTTAAAAAAAATGCATTGCAGCATTCTATTTTATTAAAAGAGAAGTCTAAGGGGAAGGGTTGAACATCCTTACTTTAAACCCAACACATACAAGACGTACACGTTGAAACCAATACAAGCTTCGAATGGAAACCCTAATAAGCCTTCCACATGCTGTGTTCAGCTGCCCAGCTTTCAGCCCCCTCGGTGCACTGCCAAGGTGGTATAAAACTGATAGAAATGCCAAGGCGAAGGCTGCACCTTGGCTGACTCCCTCGCGGCTATTTCTTATTATACTTTAACACAGCGTTTATTTAATGTTATTTCCAAAGCATCAAAGACCTAAATACATAAAACCTCCTCTTCACTTATCCCTCTCTATACCGTAACGAGCGCTCCCCCAAAACCGCCACTTACTATAATAAGGGGAGATCTGCCTGTAGTGTATACACGGTTTAGAATACACAGACCTTATTTCTTAAACCTCAACCTATTCCCGAACATTCAACAATGTCGCTTCTTTCCCTTCATTCACCTACCTAGACAGACTTCCCACGACCGCCATGCTGTCAAACTCCGTGGCGTACTTCCGGGCGACTGGCCTCTATGGCTGGATATTAAGCCTTGTCACGTGATTGAAATAGTGGTGCCGATTGGCTATTAATCGCAGAGGTTTGCTATGTTTTCTCTTATTAGCAGATACTTTTCCGCGAAAAGCTCTCTGCTCTGTATTTGTGTTTAGCTCGAGATGTTTCCCCCTTCCTGGACAGTATTTTAGAAATCATTCATAGGAAGAAAATAAATGTGGCCATATAACAAACGCTAGCCCTCAAGAGTATTGGCATTACCACTTTCAGTGCCAGCACTTTCCCCAAAGTTTACATTACATAACCCTTCAGTGGCAGTAGACCTTCCTACTAATAATTTCATTGCCGGCACTTTACCAGAGTATTACCTATAACCCTTTCAGCTGCCAGCATTGAATGATATACACGTATGTACCTGCTTTCCATGTCTACTCCATTGAATTGTTCAATCCTCACCAGAGGCAAAGCTAAAATCACAGGGCCCATAGCAAGATTTTAGATTGGGCCCCACAACACACAGAAACCCATTTTCGTTTTACTTGAACCTTTTAACCTGCTCCCAGGCTCAGATATTCTACTTAGAAACCCCCTGATCCTCGCTGGCACGGCAACACCTTCTCTGCTGCTGTGTTGAGCTAGTAGTTGCAAAAAGCACAGCAGGAGAGGGGGTTTGTTCTTCCGTGACTGATGGTCATTACCAGGAGGAGAAGAGGGAGCCGCAGCATCATGAGCATCTTTGAAAGGTTTAATTAAAATGAAAACGGGGTTGTGGGACTGAACTATGTGAGGAAAAAAATCTTAGGAAGGTGGATGCATGCAGGGACCTGATAGGGCCCCCTTGGCTTGGGCCCCATAGCAGTCGCTATGGTTATCCCTACGTCCCTGCTCCTCACCTACTAAATTTTAATTGGAAAGTTAGATGGAAGAAGAAAATTGGTGGGATAGGTATTCATGGTGTAGTCACAGCGGCCACAGCTAAAAAGTTGCAGCAGCTTTCCTGGCATTTTAGAACTGCTCTACTCAGTTTTTTTAGATCATCCTCCTCCTTCCTTCACCTTCATTTAATTTGCAACATTTTTTCACAGTAGAGGTAGCTGAGTTCAGGCTCTCTCTCTATTACTACAGTGTTACGAATTACAGCAGCAGAACAAGGAGAGCAGTTCTAACACAGCAAGTAAAATCTGACAGGAAGATACTAGGGAGAACACTGGGCACCCTGGTTTAACACAAAGCGCCCTAATTCTTGCCTAGGTGGCCTATGCCTAAAAATGGCCCTGGGTGAGAGATGAGCCTGTGAGTGCAATGTGTCCATTGAGAACATTGTTTACTTCAGCAACATTTCTGAGAAATTTCTAGGATATCATTATTTTTTAAATTCTTAAAGGGCAATTATACTCACCTAGACCCCGTCCTGCCATCCATGCCATCTGGTACCCAGGGTTGGGACCTAAACCCCACTGTCCTCATACGGTTCACTTTCTAGCTCTAGATTTAGCACCTATAGTTCTTTGGTGCTCAGCTTCGACTTCCGCATTTGCAGTCCAGCCAATGAGAGACATGCTCTTATAGAGCCCTTCTCCTCATTGGCTGAAGTCGCACACAGACTTCAGGATCAGAGCACCAAAGGAAACTGAGAATCTGGAGTTAGAAAGTAAACCCAGGGGTGAGGGTACTTTTCCAACAAGGGAGCCTGGTTTAGTAGTGTGAAGTTGCAATTTAATTTATTCAAACTATATGGAAAGTTCGAAAGTGAAAATTCGAAAACAGATCCATTAAAGTCAATGGGGTCAATTAGTTTGAAAGTTCTAATGAAATACAAATAAAATATTAATGGTAACTTAATGTTAATGCTGTGGGACCTGGAAAATGGTCTGGGGAACATGTTCGAATATACAGGACATTAAAAAAATAAATTTTGCTCTCACTGGCGCTATTTTTGAGCTCTCGCGTTCGAACATTCGATGTTCGCGCCAGGTATCATGTACATTTACTGCGGATTCGATGCTCGTGTATAGGCTAATGGACACTTACTGCGGATTCGATGTTCGCGCCCAGATACCAGGACATTTTACGCGGGATTCGATGCTCGCGTATAGGTTTTAATGGACACTTTACTCGCGATTCGATGTTTGCGCCTAGATACCATGGAATAGTTCGGCTGGAACACGGGTTCGAGTTCTAGTCATCTCTAGTACGAATATGCACAAAATATTTTTATTTTCTTTCTAGAAGAAGGACCTTGTCTGAAGAGATCTTGTCTGGACATGCATGGACCCACACCTGAAGATCGAGAGCTGCAACATCCATGCTTAAACAACTTACAGAGGGAGTAGTTATAGTAGTATAAGTAGTTCACAGAATTTTCCTTAATATCATAACTTGCACTGTGTTTTACTTATTTATCATTGCAACCAGATGCATGGCTTAATGGTGATGGATTTTGCCAGCAGAGGAACCTTACCCAAAGATCAAGAAGAAGGGCTAACTGGCAGTGGACATTGTGTGTGTAGAGCTAAAATATCAAAGAATATGTGCAGCAGGCCCTGGAAAAAACGAGTTAAACCCATGTAACCCAATATTAATCTGAAATTGTGCATTTTTACTCATTTGTCCTTTTCGGACAATATTGGGTAAAAATACTAATGTTATCTGCACTACATCTTTTCAAGAAACATCTTTGTATCCAAGATATAACCAAAAAATGGTGGTGGAAAAAAAGTATAAGCAATGCTACTAAACCTTTATTCAAAAATACTTAGTAAAAAATATTTTTGAATAAAGTTTGAGCTTGGCAAAGCTCTATTTTATGCTTTGCTCCCAGTGTTAATTATCCCGCCTTTAAGGCAGTCCAGATAGAAAGAAGGTATATACGCTCTGTAAGCTCATATGGTTTCCTGGAAGAGATCATACTAAATAAAGAGAGAAGCAAGTATGGTCTTGTTCCCCCAGGATTGCATATTTTTCTGACTAGGAATAATGCCGGGATACTGGGAGAGTGGTGGGTCGGTTTGAACGATTCTTTCAAGAATGGGGGTTTGATGGTATTAGAACCTATGTATAAACGGAGATAGATCCACATACCTTAAAAAATAGAGAAATGTCTGTAATTTGCTCCATGCTAAAGATATGTTGACACACACTGACATTACAATTTAGAAAGGACCAGTGTTTCAGTGCTAGTTAGCGCATCGTTTTTTTATTTTGTTTTCTATTTCCATGTTACTGTTCTTTTGCTTTAGCTCCTTTAAGAAGATCCAGGAGAGCGTCTCTGCACTGCAGGCGAAATAGAAGTCATTCTTATACTAACATGACTAGGCAAACATAAAGCCAAGAGTTAACATCCCCTTTCCAGTCAGAGCAGCAAGTACCAATCTAGAGATTGTGATGGATATTTCAAAACAGTTTTTTTCATGGTCATAAATACAAATGGTGATACCCCCAACCCCCCACACAGACCCAGGTACACCCACCTACTGACCTACCTTTCCATTCCCATAGAAGCCATATTTAAAGGGTAACTAAAGTCAAAAAAACTAATTTAGATTTATCCTCAATAAAAGATAGTTTTATGGTTATAAACACTAAAAAGTCCTATCCCCTCAACCAGACCCAGGTACGCACACCTACTAATCTTCTTATCCATTACTGTGGCAGCCACACTTAAAGGGTAAGTAAAGTAAAAACTCATTTAGATTTATTCTCAATAAAAGATAGTTTTATGGTTGTAAACACAAAAAAGACATACCCCTTCAACCAGACCCAGGTACACACAACTACTGATTTACTTATCCATTACTGTTGCAGCCATACCTAAAGGGTAACTAAAGTCAAAAAAACTAATTTTGACCAATCATCAAAAAAGTTAGTTTTTTTAACCCTCATCCCGACAGGTACACATACCTGCTGATTTGGTTATTCATTACTGTGGATGCTTTAATTGGTAACTAAAGTAAAAAAAAATTTTTTGACCAATCATCAAAAAAGTTTTTTTTTTTTTTTTAACCCCCACGTGGCAGTTACATACACCTACTAACCTACCCCTCCATTACTGTTGCAGCCATACCTAAAGGGTAACTTAAGTCAAAAAAATGTTTTGACCAATCATCAAAAAAATTTGTTTTTTTAACCCCCAACCTGATCTAGGTACACATGCCTACTGACCTACAGACATACTTAAAGGGTAACTAGTCAAAAAAATACATTTTGATCAAAAATCATTATCATTGAAAATGGTGCTAATTTTGCCCTAACCAATCAGATGTTAGCTTTGTGATTAATTGGATCAAAATTAGCACCACTTTGGGCTGGGTACACACAAAAGTTTTTTTTGTCCCAAACAAGTGTTCACTACAAACTCATCATTCCCATTATTGAGTTTTAAAATCTGCAGCAAACACACATATTCCCTTCCAAAATGCAGCCCTTCAAGCCAAATTCAAAGTTTATACTTAAACTTTCCCTTTCTAGTTGCATAATAAAATGCTACAAAAGCGCATCGCTGTCAGCTTAACTGATGGCTGAACATCAACATGCCGCTTGTGTGAAACTATCGTTAACATGGTCCCACATCTAGATTTGGCAGTAAATTGAAACAATTAATAAACACTAGCGCGTTTCTCACCACACATTGCATGCGCTGCAATACATTTGTGCATGTGACTTGATGTGTCACTGCATTTGCGCACTTCCCACGTGTTATAGCACGTGGTAGTGAGTCAGCTGCCTGAGAATTCCAAAGAATTTTAATATCATTACATGTATAGTTAGCAAGCAATGGTATCTTTTATCACAAGGCTACTGCACTTTGATTTGTTCTTTTAGCTAGAAAACTCCCATCTGTTAAAATTATAGAATGATTTTTTTTTTATTTTTTAAAGACCAATAAGATTTCAGATAAAATTAGCACATATTTCTGACATCTTAGCACATTTATGTTTACACAAATGACCTAGGGCAGTGATGGCAAACCTTTTGGAGGCCGAGTGCCCAAACTGCAACCCAAAACCCCACTTACTATTGCATAGTGCCAACATCGTCATTTAACCTATGTTAAGTTTTAAGTTTTTACTTTAAAAAAATACAACTCAGACAGACACAGACAGATACAGTAGATAGAATCTACTACAGATAACCTATTAACCTGTTTGAGATCCAAAACTATGACCATTAACCCCTACATTATTAGACAGGAGTTTGAGATCCAAAACAGGTGCTCAAAAAAAGCTGAACAAACATAACATCAATTTAATTTTATTTTGTGTAAGAAATCCCCTCCCCAATATAAATAGGAGTGATTTGACATTCCTCCCCTCCTTAGCATGCTGTGGCAGCCACAAAACAGAGAAGGACAGAGGGCTTGTGCGCATAAGTTTCTCACTTATGGCACGGCCACACTGCAACGCAAACGGAAGCGCATGCGATTTCATGGGCGATTTAGTTGCATTTGCGCATGCGTTTTTTTCGGAAAGTATTGGAAAACGCATGCAATTGCAATTTAAAACGTGGAACGCAAATCGCAAGCAAAATCGCACCAAAAACGCGAGTTTGATGCATTGCCGCAATTCCAATGCTTTGAAAAAAACGCAAGCGCAGAAAAAAAAAAATCGCAGCAGTGTGGCTTAGCCCTTACTGCACTACCCCCTCTTCCTTGTGTGCTGGAATGTGCAGAAGCATAGAGAGAAAGACTGATATTGACATGACCTCTCTCTGCTACAGACAGCCACTGCACTTTCTCTCGCGCCATAGGTTTGCCACCACTGATCTAGGGTGAGATGCAGTATCAGGAACAATAAGCCTTATGTTCCCTCAGTGATTCTGTGCCTTCTGTTTTGTCACTAGGATTAGTGCTAATTAATCATGCTAATCTCATCCTTAGCACACTCAAATTCATTACTAAAACCACACTTAAAATTAAGTGCTCGCTTCTGGTTGTGCAGGTAACACAACGAGAGGTTTTTGAGAGGATAAACAAAGGACAAAGCTCATACATAACCTGTTTAAATTCAGCATTGATCAGTGTGTTCCTCTTAATCCAATGTATCCGTAATGGACTGGTTTACTCTACACCTGAGTTTTCAAAGTTTTTAGTTTTTGAAAATGCTTAAAATCATATAAAAACAATAGAAAGATTAGCACAACACTACAGCCAGTATCTGAGATGCATTTTAGATCAACAATTAACAGCAGCACTTTGCAATACAATACAGCTTCCACAGGATCCAAAACTAGGCTTAAAGGAACACTAAACCCCAAAAAATAACTATTTGCCATTCGTTTGTATTATTCACAGGGAGGTGAACGCTTATTCTTGCCTCCCTGTGAATAATATTACACTCAGGGGACCTGGAACTTACCTTAACGCAGCTCCTTCACTGACAGCTGCTCTGTCCCGACCGTGCACCCTATCTTAGGCGCATGCCCGCCAATACAAAAGATAGGGCGCGCAATCAGGAGAGAACAGCTGTTCAGTGAAGAAGCGGCTGCGAGTGGAGCGGAGCGAAGGTAAGTTCAAGGTCCCCCGAGTGTAATATTATTCACAGGGAGGTGAGAATAAGTGTTCTCACCTCCCTGTGAATAATACAAACGAATGGCATATAGTTATTTTTTGGGGTTTAGGGGAGTTTACAGTCCCTTTAACTCTTACTTTATTTATTCCCTTACAAAATTATATTTCTATGTAAAAGCCAATACATCTCCTCACAGTCACCATCTTGGAAATAAACACTTCCTGGGGTCTCTAAAGGTGGCCATACATCAGTGCGATATTACTTACCCGACCGAGTGCTCATGCGACGTCCCAGCAAACCTGCCGGAACCACCTCTCCCGATCCTATATTCGACCGACATGCTATCGCAAAATGAATGGGATTTTGCGATCGCATGTCAGTCGGATATTAGATCGGGAGAGACGGTTCCGGCAGGATCGATGAACGTCGTGTGAGCGATCGCACTGATGTATGGCCACCTTTAGACTTGCATCCAGGGACTGGAGGACATTTCTCTTTCCCAATATTGTGTGTGTGTGTGTGTGTGGTGGGGGGGGGAAGAAGTGTTTTTTAGAAACAACGTTATTATGAGTCTATGGCTCTGGTCTACATAGTGTGTCATCTATTGGTTTGAATGGAATCTTACAATCACGTATGCACAGTTTCTTTAAGTGTTGTCTTAAAATAAATCGGGAGGAAGGTTATGAACTTTAAATAACTTTATAGCTACATAATCACATATTCATATAATAATGTATGAAAGAAAGAAGAATCCATAGATCACAACTTAAAGGATAACCATTGTGTGTATAAAGTTTTTTTTTTTTTTTTTTAATACTGTTAAAATGAAAAGTACCTGGGACAGGAATATAGGACTGGTAATTCCTACCTCCCAATATTGTTTCTGTGAGGAGCACCAGCCCAAAGAAAACTGGTTCTGCCAGTCTCTGGCTTCAGCACTATCTTTAATACAGGATTAGTCCAGGACTAACCTGGCAAATGAAAACTGTAGGTGTTGTAACGCTTAAACTAAACAATATTGTGAGTACCTGCCCCAGGTACTTTCCATTTTTAAATAGTTATTTTTTAGAGTATAGTTATCCTTTAAAACCCCACCAGTATACACAAAGGAAAAGACTTACCGTAAATTTAAAAAAAAAAAAAATCAAGATTGCCAATAACACTGTCCAGGGAAATATAATAAGGAGGTCAATGTACTTTAAATGGGATGTATGTGCCTATTCCTGTTGAATAGAGCCGAGAATGAGATGAGACAGAGCTTAGACAATGCAGTTGTCCTTTAAAGAATAGATAGATTCTTTAAAGGACACAGCAGCTGCAAGCGAAGGGTTAAAGTCACCGTCAGTTAATCAGTAAGCATGACTAACAGTGGCTGCGGCTCTTGGTAAATATATAGGTACTTATGTTTGTTAACTTCTTGTCTTTTTGCCCCTTACGCTGCATGTTAATTTTACCTATATTATCTGTTTTAATATGTGTATGGACTGTGGGGGGGTTCCCTGGTATCCTGGTGGGCCAGTCTGACCCTTAAAAGAAATTGGCTTGCTTCCAAGGGAGAGCAAATAATTCTTTTTTTTTTTCTGCCACTGCTAGCACAATGGGTACTCAATGAGAAAACCCAATACAGTGCTTTCCTATAATATATAACTTTAGACCTCCTGCATGGTGACATAGCAGAGATTAATTTTTTCCTCTCCGTGTATGTGGTCAAATATCGATTATACCGACATCTTCTTTTGACCCAATGTTATGAGACCAGTGTTAATGTACCTAAATATGGTACCATATTACAATAAAATTATTGTATGGTTTGTAAGGGCAAAATAGGTATATATTAATATTAACTATGAAATGAACTTAAAAACAGTTACATTTTACATACTGTAATAACCAAACACAATGGACCTATACACCACAGTTGCAGTGTACGAAGTAAATGCATTTATTAAGTATATAATAATTCTATACACATGTATATTGAAATGTATATATTCAGCTTGAACTCAGTGTGTAAGAGATTTTCTTCCTTTCAACATCCTTCGTAGGATCACTTCTATTCCGCCTCTTGTGCTGATCCTTTTCAGCCACCCATGAGTTCTTTTGCGCTTTAGAAATTTAGGTTGGTACTCCATACCTCTCTTCTTTGTACGTACAGGGAGCAGAGACCAGTGCAATGGCAATGCACGTGTAAGAATCCCACAGCCTGCTGACAGTGATGAGGGGTTGATCTGTGGCAGATTAGAGTTCCGAGCTAAAATTGAAAGTGTCCTTTGGCGTATACAAATTGGGTGAAATATCTGTTTCATTTGAAGTAACCTTTAGTGAGCAAATAAGTGTTATCTGTCACAAATATAACGGTTAAACATATTTTTAAGTATACATTTATTGTCTAACTTGAGTATATTTAAACTATATTAATAAACTGTTGATGGATATTAAACATCTAGGAGTTATTACAAAATATTCTCTTATAGTATGCATGTATAACAATACTATAGTAGTAGAAGTTCTACTTTTTTATAAGTACAGTAGTTATATACTAAATAATACACCCCCTAAACTGTGACCATTTTTGACATATGAGACTACAGACAGTTCTTTTATATTGGCCATGGAACTCTGAAGTATCTTTAAAAAGGGCCGACACCTCAATAATTCCTCCCTCTGGAATGTAGGTCTCAGGAAACAAAACACAAGGTAGAGGGTCGTACTCCAAAGTGAATTCAAAATTTATTAGTGACCACACATACGCTCACAACGTTTCGGGGGTTTAAGGTGCCCCCTTCTTCAGGTGTGATTATTAACCTGCACTCTGACATCCTATTCTCTAGTTGTTGCCACCTCCTCTTAAAGCTGTGCAAGCTCATTACAAGCTCACAAATGTGCAAAAAATGGGTCCAAGTCAGCAGCAGTCATTTATTGGCCATGAATGACTGCTGTGCAGGGCAGAAGATGACAGCAGAGTGCTGGATAAATATCTTATTTTAGGAACTATGGGGAGGCAAGTACTGCGAGGTTTTGTTTTTCAAGGCTAGGTAAGGGAAGTATAAAATTAAACTTCTAAAAGAGTGGACATGCCCTAAAATATATATGTATCTATATAAGTAGGAGGTGCATTATTTCCTAGAATACATGCGCTTTAGTGAGTCATGCGACACGGATGACATAGCTAAGCCCCATGTTAATATCATTTACGGGTTAGAAATTATGTAAAAAAAAAAAAATATATATAGAAGGCATTTCCTCCTAAGTGAATAAAATACATTCATTTGCATTAAAAAGGTATGTCCACCCCCAAACAAAAATGTTATGAACAGCAGCAGAAGGCACTTGAGGGAATAAGGTCTGGTACAAGCAAAATTGATGTGAGGGGCACACTTGAATTTCAATTAAAGCTGTCTATTCAAATCACATACACAACGTTTCAGGAATCACTATGTCCCCTTCATCAGGTGTAACACAAACAATTCAAACCCCCTTATATAGACCAAATGGTGAGAGGCCCCTCCTTCCCCTACCCAGGGGGAGTAGTCAAATTCCCAAAACGTGAATCAAACGTATTTTTGACCATTATTTCAACTTTGCAATAAGTTCTATAGATCAAAAGAGATCACACACAAGCAATTTTGGGAATTTGACCACTCCCCTTGGGTAGGGGAAGGAGGGGCCTCTCACCATTTGGTTTATATAAGGGGGTTTGAATTGTGTTTGTGTTACACCTGATGAAGGGGACATAGTGATCCCAGTAATGTTGTGTATGTGATTTGAATAAACAGCTTTAATTGAAATTCAAGTGTGAATCACATCAATTTTGCTTGTGCTATAGCGTTGAGTCCTTGGGTAGAGGACTTCGTGAGGGAGCACCTTGTGGCTAACTGGCTAATAGCCACAAGGAGAGTGCCTGGGCCCAAAACCTACATTGCTGGACAAGGTCTGGTACATTTTAGAGCAGAGTTGAACGGTTTAGACCTTGTGAGGTCTAGGTTGTTTTCTATCAAACCTGAAATGTTTGTTTGGAGAGGGGAGCACGCCCTTTAACGCAAGCAAGCAGGAGTCCATCATATTAAAATATACAGAGATAGACTTATAAATAAAAACTATTTATAGTTTTAAAAAAATGCATTGCAGCATTCTATTTTATTAAAAGAGAAGTCTAAGGGGAAGGGTTGACATCCTTACTTTAAACCCAACACATACAAGACGTACACGTTGAAACCAATACAAGCTTCGAATGGAAACCCTAATCCACATGCTGTGTTCAGCTGCCCAGCTTTCAGCCCTTCGGTGCACTGCCAAGGGTGGTATAAACTGATAGAAATGCCAAGGCGAAGGCTGCACCTTGGCTGACTCCCTCGCGGCTATTTCTTATTTATACTTTAACCACAGCGTTTATTTAATGTTCATTTTCCAAAGCATCAAAGACCTAAATACATAAAACCTCCTCTTCACTTATCCCTCTCTATACCGTAACGAGCGCTCCCCCAAAACCGCCACTTACTATAATAAAGGGGAGATCTGCCTGTAGTGTATACACTGGTTTAGAATACACAGACCTTATTTCTTAAACCTCAACATAATTCCCGAACATTCAACAATGTCGCTCTCATTCTCCTTCATTCACCTACCTAGACAGACTTCCCACGACCGCCATGCTGTCAAACTCCGTGGCGTACTTCCGGGCGACTGGCTTTCTATTGGCTGGATATTAAGCCTTGTCACGTGATTGAAATAGTGGTGCCGATTGGCTATTAATCGCAGAGGTTTGCTATGTTGTTTCTCTTATTAGCAGATATCTTTTCCCGGAAAAGCTCTCTGCTCTGTATTTGTGTTTAGCTCGAGATGTTTCCACCTTCATGGACAGTATTTTAGAAATACATTCATAGGAAGAAAATAAATGTGGCCATATAACAAACGCTAGCCCTCCAAGAGTATTGGCATTACCACTTTCAGTGCCAGCACTTTCCCCAAAGTATTACCATTACATTAACCCTTCAGTGGCAGTAGACCTTCCTACTAATAATTTCATTGCCGGCACTTTACCAGAGTATTACCTATAACCCTTTCAGCTGCCAGCATTGACATGATATACAGTATGTACCTGCTTTCCATGTCTACTCCATTGAATTGTTCACTCCTCACCAGAGGCAAAGCTATAAATCACAGGGCCCCATAGCAAGATTTTAGATTGGGCCCCACAACACACATAGAAACCCATTTTCGTTTTACTTGAACCTTTTAACCTGCTCCCAGGCTCAGATATTCTACTTAGAAACCCCCTGATCCCTCGCTGGCACGGCAACACCTTCTCTGCTGCTGTTGTGAGCTAGTTAGTTGCAAAAATGCACAGCAGGAGAGGGGGTTTGTTCTTCCGTGACTGATGGTCATTACCAGGAGGAAGAGAGGAGCCGCAGCATCATGGGAGCATCTTTGAAAGGTTTAATTAAAATGAAAACGGGGTTTGTGGGACTGAACTATGTGAGGAAAAAAAATCTTAGGAAGGTGGATGCATGCAGGGACCTGATAGGGCCCCCTTTGGCTCTGGGCCCCATAGCAGTCGCTATGGTTATCCCTACGTCCCTGCTCCTCACCTACTAAATTTTAATTGGAAAGTTAGATGGAAGGAAGAAATTGGCTGGGATAGGTATCTCATGGCTGCTAGTCACAGCGGCCACAGCTAAAAAGTCTGCAGCAGCTTTCCTGGCATTTTAGAACTGCTCTACTCAGTTTTTTTAGATCATCCTCCTCCTTCCTTCACCTTCATTTAATTTGCAACATTATTTTCAAGTAGAGGTAGCTAAGTTCAGGCTCTCTCTCTATTTACTACAGTGTTACGAATTACAGCAGCAGAACAAGGAGAGCAGTTCTAACACAGCAAGTAAAATCTGACAGGAAGATACTAGGGAGAACACTGGGCACCCTGGTTTAACACAAGCGCCCTAATTCTTTGCCTAGGTGGCCTATGCCTAAAAATGGCCCTGGGTGAGAGATGTAGCCTGTGGGTGCAATGTGTCCCATTGAGAACATTGTTTACTTCAGCAACATTTCTGAGAAATTTCTAGGGATATCATTATTTTTTAAATTCTTAAAGGGCAATTATACTCACCTAGACCCCGTTCCTGCCATCCATGCCATCTGGTACCCAGGGTTGGGACCTAAACCCCACTGTCCTCAAACCTGGGTTCACTTTCTAGCTCTAGATTTACGCACCTATAGTTTCCTTTGGTGCTCAGCTCTGACTTCCGCATTTGCAGTCCAGCCAATGAGAAGACATGCTTCTTATAGAGCACTTCTCCTCATTGGCTGAAGTCGCCAACAGACTTCAGGATCAGAGCACCAAAGGAAACTTGAGAATCTGGAGTTAGAAAGTAAACCCAGGGGTGAGGGTACTTTTCCAACAAGGGAGCCTGGTTTAGGTAGTGAAGTTGCAATTTAATTTATTCGAACTATATGGAAAGTTCGAAAGTTAAAATTCGAAAACAGATCCATTAAAGTCAATGGGCGTCAATTAGTTTGAAAAGTTCTAATGAAATACAAATAAAATATTAATGGTAACTTAATGTTAATGGCTGTGGGACCTGGAAAATGGTCTGGGGAACATGTTCGAATATACAGGACATTAAAAAAATAAATTTTGCTCTCACTGGCGCTATTTTTGAGCTCTCGCGTTCGAACATTCGATGTTCGCGCCTAGGTATCATGTACATTTTACTCGCGGATTCGATGCTCGTGTATAGGCTTTAATGGACACTTTACTCGCGGATTCGATGTTCGCGCCCAGATACCATGGACATTTTACTCGCGGATTCGATGCTCGCGTATAGGTTTTAATGGACACTTTACTCGCGGATTCGATGTTTGCGCCTAGATACCATGGAATAGTTCGGCTGGAACACGGGTTCGAGTTCTAGTCCATCTCTAGTACGAATATGCACAAAATATTTTTATTTTCTTTCTAGAAGAAGGACCTTGTCTGAAGAGATCTTGTCTGGACATGCATGGACCCACACCTGAAGATCGAGAGCTGCAACATCCATGCTTAAACAACTTACAGGGAGTAGTTAGTAAGTAGTAAGTAGTTCACAGAATTTTCCTTAATATCATAACTTTGCACTGTATTTTACTTATTTATCATTGCAACCAGATGCATGGCTTAATGGTGATGGATTTTTCCAGCAGAGGAAACCTTTACCCAAAGATCAAGAAGAAGGGCTAACTGGCAGTGGACATTGTGATGTAGAGCTAAAATATCAAAGAATATGTGCAGCAGGCCCTGGAAAAAACGAGTTAAACCCATGCTAACCCAATATTATATCTGAAATTGTGCATTTAACTCATTTTTGTCCTTTTCGGACAATATTGGTTAAAATACTAATGTATTATCTGCACTACATCTTTTCAAGAAACATCTTTGTATCCAAGATATCAACCAAAAAAATGGTGGTGGAAAAAATGTATAAGCATATGCTACTCAAACCTTTATTCAAAAATACTTAGTAAAAAAATATTTTTGAATAAAGGTTTGAGCTTGGCCAAAGCTCTATTTTATGCTTTGCTCCCAGTGTTAATTTATTCCCCGCCCCTTTAAGGCAGTCCAGATAGAAAGAAGGTATATACGCTCTGTAAGCTCATATGGTTTCCTGGAAGAGATCATACTAAATAAAGAGAGAAGCAAGTATGGTCTTGTTCCCCCCAGGGATTGCATATTTTTCTGACTAGGACTAATGCCGGGATACTGGGAGTGGTGGGTCGGTTTGAACGATTCTTTCAAGAATCGGGGGTTTGATGGTATTATAGAACCTATGTATAAACGGAGATAGATTCCACATACCTTAAAAAAATAGAGAAATGTCTGTAATTTGCTCCATGCTAAAGATATGTTGACACACACTGACATTACAATTTAGAAAGGAACCAGTGTTTCAGTGCTAGTTAGCGCCATCGTTTTTTTATTTTGTTTTCTATTTCCATTGTTTACTGTTTCCTTTTGCTTTAGCTCCTTTAGAAGATCCCAGGAGAGCGTCTCTGCACTGCAGGAGAAATTAGAAGTCATTCTTATACTAACATTGACTAGGCAAACCTGAAAAGCCAAGAGTTAACATCCCCTTTCCAGTCAGAGCAGCAAGTACACATCTAGAGCATGTGATAGAGAACTTCTACTTTATGTTTTCATTTATGTTATCAGCCTCCTCCTAAAAGCGTACTGTAAGTACCCCGGCCGTCCGGCCATTTGTTACAGTACTATCGGGCCATGGAAACGCCTGATGGGGGCTATGGCCGAGTTTAATAAAACTCTCCAAGCTTTGTCCAAACGCATGGACCTATTCAAACATCATCAGGGCCAGTTGGCTCAGTTCATGGATTCCCTAGCTGTCCGGCTACCCCCAGCTGCTGCCTCTGCTCCGGGTTCTACACCACCTCCTTCGACGGCCGGATCCGGTGATCCTTCTCTTCGGAGAGAGCTCCGCATACCTCCACCCTCGCGATTTGATGGTGATGCCCAAGCCTGCCGTAGGTTCATTTATCAGTGCAGAATCCAATTTGAACTTCAACCATCTCATTTTGCATTGGATCGTGCAAAGGTGGGGTACATCATCGCCTTGTTGGAGGGCAATGCGCTGGCCTGGGCTTCTCCTTTATGGGAAAGAGACGATCCTCTAGTCTATAATATATATGGGTCAATATGCTATCGAATTTCGTACCCTTGCTGCGGAGACTTCTTGGAACAATGAGGCACTTACTGCAGCCTTTTGGCAGGGACTCTCTGATCACCTCAAGGACGAATTAGTATCTAGGGAATTACCTGTCCCATTGGAAGACTTGATTACACTATGCATACAAATTGATACCCGCTTCCGTGAACGGCAGGCAGAAAGGTCTGCAGCTCGTTCCAACCTCCCTAAGACCTTTCCTAGGCCTGCTCAGCCCTTTCCGCAACCCATATCTTCGGGTGAAGAGCCGATGCAAATTGGCGGCACTCATCTATCCCCCGAGGAAAAATCACGCCGACGTACCAATGGACTTTGTCTCTATTGTGCTGGGCAAGGACACTTTGTAAGAAATTGTCCCCAGAAGTCGGGAAACTCCAGGACCTAGAAGTTAAGGAGGAGCTCCTTCTAGGTAACGTTAAGTCTCCTGCCAAATTCGAACCACTGAAACTCTTTCTACCAGCTACTATCACCTTATGGTTAAACTTTTTCCTCCCGCCTTTGTCGATTCTGGTGCTGCTGGAAATTTCATCGATTCTACCTACGCAGCACAATTGGGGCTTCCTCTCCTTCACTTGCAGCTATTGACAATAACCCGTTGGCTTCAGAATTCATCTCCAAATCTACATACGAAGTCCTATTCCGCATTGGCATATTTCACCAAGAACATTTATCTTTTCTTGTCATCCAAAGCCCTTCTCTCCCCTAATTCCTGACTTCCATGGCTCAGACTACACAACCCTGTTATAGATTGGTCTAACAATGAACTCAAGTCTTGGAGCCCTTTCTGTTTAAAAATTGCCTTTCTACTCATTGCACTACCATTACCTGTGAAAATAAATCTGAGAAAAACCTCCCTGAATGTTATCATGATTTTCTCTGATGTTTGTCTGTAAAAAGCGAGCTGGGAAGCTACCACGCACCGTTCCTACGATTGCCCCATCGACCTTCTTTCTGGTACTATGCCTCCCTGGACGACATCCCCACTGTCTCCCTCAGAACTCTAGCCATGAAAAGTACATTACGGAACATTTGTTTAGGGGTTTCATACGGCCTTCCACTTCCCCTGCTGGAGCTGGGTTCTTTTTTGTTGAAAAAAAAGACGGAGGTTTACGACCCTGCATCGACTACCGTGGGTTAAATAAATCACAATAAAGAATCGGTATCCTCTCCCTCTCATCTCTGAGCTGTTTGACCAGATAAAAGGGGCTAAAATATTTACTAAACTAGATCTTCGGGGGCATACAATCTGATCCGTATACGCCAAGGTGACAATGGAAGACCGCCTTTAATACTAGGGACGGTCACTACGAATACTCGTAATATCCTTTGGCCTTTGTAATGCTCCAGCGTTTTTCCAAGAATTCGTAAAAAGCTTTTTCCGGGATATGTTGGGAATCTCTGTAGTAGTGTATCTCGATGACATTTTAATCTTTTCCCAAGATCTGCCCTCACCACCGCATCCATGTTAAACAGGTGTTGCTACGTCTGAGAGAGAATAGCCTATATGCCAAACTGGAAAATGTCTGTTTGAGTGTTCAGAAGTACTCTTCCTAGGCTACATCGTATCTGCGCAAGGGTTCCAGATGGATCCTGTTAAAGTTTCGGCCATCCAAGATTGGTCTCTTCCTATGGGAACCAAAGCTATTCAAGTGTTCATTGGGTTCGCCAATTACTACAGACAATTCATTCAAGGGTTCTCTTCAATAATTTCTCCGATATTAGCCCTCATCAGTAAAGGTGGTAGCCTCATTCATGGACCCCTGCAGCCCTCGAAGCCTTCAAACGACTCAAGAGGCTTTGCTGATGCTCTCTGTTCTAGTTCATCCAGATCTTAGTCTTCCCTTCTACAACAAGTTGATGCCTCGCACTTAGGCGGGAGCCGTCCTTTCCCAAAGACAAGGCTCTAAAGGAAACTCCATCCCTGTGCTTATTTCTCTAAGAAGTTTCTACCCAACGAGCGAAACTATGATGCTGGAAATAGGGAACTTCTTGCCATCAAACTGGCCCTCGAGGAGTGGCATCATCTGTTGGAAGGCACATCGGTACCTATCACCATCCTTACCGACCATAAAAATCTCGAATACATCCAGAATCTCAAAAGGTTAAATCCCCTCAAGCACGGTGGTCTTTATTCTTTTCCCGATTCAACTTTGTTATCACTTACCAACCTGGTTCAAAAACAAGAAAGCTAGATGCCCTGTCCAGGTCATTTGTTGCTTCCGACTGTATTAAGGAAGATAGGCTCCATTATTCCAACCACTAAAACTTGGCCTCTATATCTCCTCACTTTGTTCCAAGATCCAAGCCGCACAAGACTCTGCTCCTCCTGACACACCCTCTGGCAAAATCTTTGTTCCTGTTTCACTTCGGAAAGCTATCCTTCTTCATACTCACTGTTCCAAGCAAGCCGGGCATCCCGGTGTTAACAAAACTTTTAATATTCTTGCCCGTTCCCTTTGGTGGCCCAAAATGAAAAAAAGATGTTAAATACTTTATTCAAGTGTGTACCAGCTGTACTCAATCCAAGTCTTCTAGAACCCTCCCCTGTGGTCTTCTTCAACCCCTCCCCATTCCGTCCAGACCGTGGACCCATCTATCCATGGACTTTATTGTCCGCCTTCCAAGAAAAACACGGTTATATGGGTGACAGTAGGCCGCTTCAGCAAAATGGCCCATTTTGTACCCCTCCCCAAACTACCATCCTCAACGGAGTTAGCTCAACTATTTATTTCCCATATCTTCCGCTTTCATGGACTCCCTTCTGAAATTGTATCTGACAGGGGTTCTCAATTTGTTTCCAAATTTTGGAGGGCACTTTGTAAGTCCATGAACATCAAGTTACAATTCTCCTCGGCTTACCACCCACAGTCCAATGGATCTACTGAACGCACTAACCAGTCTTTGGAACAATATCTTCGTTGTTACATTTCCTATACGGATGATTGGGCCGACCTTCTGCCTTGGGCTGAGTTCGCCCATAACAATTCACCTCACACTTCTACTGGGAAATCTCCTTTTTTATGTGTCTTTGGGAAGAATCCTAGATGTTTTCCTCAGGATTTTCTTTTCACACAAGTACCTGCTGCCAATGACTCGGCGGCCCAGATGACCGCTATCTGGCATGCTACGGAAATCAGCCTTCAGAAATCTGCTTTGGTACAAAAAACTGCAGCAGATAGGAGACGTAGAGAACCCCCAGCTTATTCTGTTGGAGATAAAGTGTGGCTCTCCTCTGCTCATATTAACCTACAGGTTCCTTCCTCCAAACTGGGACCCAAATTTATTGGTCCTTTTCCTATCCTGGAATTAATCGGTCCAGTGGCTGTTCGCCTCCAACTTCCTTCCAGCATGCGGATTCCTAATGTGTTTCATATTTCCCTCATCAAGCCAGTATGCTCTAATCAGTATTCCACATCCTTACTACCTCCGGTTCCAATTTCTGTTGATGGTCAACAGGAGTTTGAGGTCGAAAAAATCTTGGACTCTAGATTCTGGAGGAGGTCTCTTCAGTATTTGGTCCACTGGAAAGGTTTCGGTCCGGAAGAAAGAGCTTGGATTAAACATGCTGATGTGCACGCTCCTTGTCTAGTCAGAGCTTTCCATAAGAGTTTTCCAGGGAAACCTGGCCCGTTGGGTCCTGTGGCCCCCCGTAATGGGAGGGGGTACTGTCACGAACTTACCTGCCGATCCAGTCCCGCGCCGCTCGGCACTTCTGGGTGGGCGGCGTTGCGGACGTCATGACGTCACGACGCCGACCTGCCGGGCGACGCAAGATTTTAAAAGCCGGCGTCCTCCTGGACCCGGCACCTGATAGTAGCATTAGCTACCCCTGGCTCCTTACTCACCTGCCTTGGATCCTGCTCCGCTCCTGCTCCTATACTTACCTTGCCTGCCTCCAGTGACCACCTTACCTGTATCCAGTACTTACCTTGCCAGTATCTAGTACTTACCTTGCCAGTATCCAGTACTTACCTTGCCAGTATCCAGTACTTACCTTGCCGGTCTCCAGTGACTACCTTGCCAGTATCCAGTACTTACCTTGCCTGTCTCCAGTGACTTCCTTGCCTGTATCCAGTACTTACCTTGCCGGTCTCCAGTGACTACCTTGCCTGTATCCAGTTTCCATCTACTCACCTCATTTGTATACAGTTACCTACCTTACCTGTATCCAGTATCCAGCCTTCAGTTCCCTGCGGCACTGTACCTTGCTCCTGTTTCCAGCCTACAGTTCCCAGCAGCACCTTGTTCCTGGTTCCAGCCTACAGTTCCCAGCAGCCTCTGTGTCCTGCACCTTCCGGACTATCAGCCTCCTCCTAAAAGCGTCCGGCCATTTGTTACATGTATAGAGCCAATCATCTGACCTGCAGACATGTTTCGATCTTGTTAGATCTCATCAGTGCAAGATACAGATTCATGGCTCTATGGTGTAGGACTTTGGAGTGCAGTAGAAAAGGCAGCTAGAAAGCTCAGGGAGAGGGGGGCCAAAAGCAGCAGAAAGCCCTCCACTGAGCATAAAAGTGGACATAAAGGAATATTTTGCATATCTCTGCCCCTTACTCTGAGGAACCTGGGAGTAAGAAATTACTTCTTGTTTCTTAGATTTTGTGGGTAGTGCTATTCATATAGCATGAGACTGCAAGATGCCTTCTGTTATAAGAAGGTGTTTCTCCATTTATAAGTATATATAAATACTTTTCCGGAGAGATGGGACGCGCTATAGTGTGGCCTCAGCCTAAATTCCAAGTTTTCCTTCAGTGTAGATTCCCCAATCTTCACAGCCATCTTCAACTTTAGCCAAGCCCCCAATCTGCACTGAGGCCGGTAAAACCTTGAAAGTCTGGCGCAACAGAAGCCAACCACTCACAGGAATAGAGCACAAGAACAGTCTAACAAAATAGGAGGAGGAAGAGTAAAGGCGAGTGGTGGAGACCAATTCAGGAATCTGAGAAACTACAAGGGTAGAAAAGATAGCAGAAGATCTGTGGGGAAACGACAGGCTGGCCAGCCAGGTACAAAAGGGGGTCAGACTGAGGTGTAGTCAAAACTAATACAGTGGGGTACGTAAGTCAGTGGGAGTAAAAAACATAGCAAAGGTCTGTCCAGTCAGGAAACAGAGAATAATCTTAGGTGAAAATTGGGTCAAAATAGAGCAAACAGATAAGAGACCACCACTAGCACAAACACTATAATAGGCAACAGGTAGTACAGCTGGATATGAAAATTCAGGATTCCCCAACCAAAGAAGAGGAAAAAGGAGATGATTGGCCCTTTTTCAACTAACTGCAGCCGTCAGCGAAATTAATAAAAGGATCTGGCAAAATGTGCATGCGTCGAGGGACCTGGGAGTATTCGAAGTTGGACAAACACAAGGTTGTGGTTTGGAAATGGCCAAAAAATAGGGAAACGCGTGCCAAAGGATGCCAAGAGCTGAATGATCTAATCAAATATAATCTGGCCTAAAATGCAATCTGATAATTACTGTGCATAAAAGGCCATATTGCACTACTACTCCTAATCTTCTGATTAATAAATAATTTAGGTAACAGAAAATAAGATTGTGTGCGCAAGCCCGTGCATGCACTTTTCAATTTAAGGTGTGCTTTAAATAAAACTAGGACATTGCATTCTTCATTATTTCCACTTGATTTGTTTTCCCACTTATTTTCTACTTTTTCCCTGACCTCTGCTGAAACCTGCTTCCACATATGGAGGGCTTGGCAATTGTAGTATTCGGACAGTTGGCCATTTCTAGGATAGGCCACCGTAGGCAAACTGCTAATGCACAGAGATGGTGGAGGGCATCTTTCTTTTAAAGCCAGGGACAGTAGCGTAAGGAGGGGGGCCCACCATCAGCTGTTTTTAAACAGATGATCATTTGTCTTTTTTAAAGATACTGGTCTTTTAAACAGCTGTGTAAAAACAACTGATTGGGCCAGAACCAGTGGTGTAACTACTTGGGGAAAGCATCAACATGCATGCGCACGATCGTCTCACCTTCATTGATGGAATTGAAGGAAGAGCTGAGGTTCTGACCACCTGGTGCTGGTTCCGGATGTGTGGTTGTGTGCGGTCACAGTCTTGGGACATGGGAGACTCTGGCCTGGTTCCACTGGCAGCCACTGCTGCTTCTTTCTGTGCCTGCTTCTACCTACTGCAACTTGTACTGTCACTGCTGCTCTGACTGCTCCTCCAACCTCTGACGCTGTGCCACTGCTGCTCTGTCTGCTCCAACCTCCAGAGACCATCAGGTCAGGCTGAGCAGCAGTGGCACGGTGACAGAGGAACTTGGAGCAGTGTCAGAGGTTGGAGGAACAGTCAGAGCAGCAGGGGCAGTACACGTTGCAATAGGTAGTAACAGGCACAGGAAGAAGCAACAGTGGCTGCCATTGGAACCAGGCCAGGGAGTCGCACCTGTGTTCGATAGGTGTATGGCAATCACAAGTGATCTCCCTATACTTTATATCATGGATTTAAAGTAGAGCAAAAGCCATTTTTAAAAAACTTTCCTGAGGTTCATTACTGACTCATACCTCTCTGCAGCCTCTGTGTTTTTTTAATCCTCCCCAAATTTATGCTGGCACGTGACCACAATAGCTGGCAGCAGAATGGCATCATTTGCCACTTTCTGGACTATCCTAATTAGCAATTACAGTTTGGCCTATGGCAAATGATGCTATAGTCATGTGACAGGCCAACCAGCACAAACTTTAAACCAGGCTGCTAAGAGAAGTGGGAGTCAACATAGGACCTTAAAAGGAAGAGCTTTCATAGTCTGCAATGAAAAAAATTGGCTTTAGTTAACTTTAAACATGTTATTTGTTGGAATAAAAATATACATTTTTTCATTGTAGACAATTTACTTATAATCTAAAGAAACTAGTGTATTATTTTAAAAACTGTTCAATTTCATATAGATTTTTGAATTGGGTAGCCTTTTGTCATGAACAGGTGAACAGGCAGATGCAATATCAGGCACTGTTCTCTGTTTTTCATATAAAACCCATGCTTAACTCTTAGCCAATGATGTTTCCCCTAATTCTAAATCAACTTTGTGCACTGGCACATATTTTCCCAGCTGAAAACACAACCATGATACAGGTATTAAAGGGAATGTACAGTGTAAATCAAAGTTTAGTCCACTGCAAAGCTGTATCTTTAAATCCCACACTTTCATTTTTCTAAGGCATTGGCAAAGTTACATATCTTACCCAATTTACTTGCTGCCCCTCCCTGTAATCCCATTCGATTCACTACTCCTACTGAGACTCGCTGGAGGGGAATCTCATTAGATAGTCAGTCACAACTGCCCTGTTAGTTGTATATTACATTTTAAGTAAAATGTGGACTGGCACACGGACTGGATATTAACACTTCATGGGAACATTTCAAAAATGTACCCACATATATAGTCACAAATCGATTTGTGATTTCTGCTCAATGCCCCAAACATATTAATTTGCTACAGTGTTCGCCCTTTGAAGGGAAAGTTCTGTGTAAAATATCATAGTTTCTATTATGCATACATAGTTATTCTAAATATTCTCTTACATTTTGAAAAATCGGTTGAATTTATACCCCTTGCTCTTTCCTGCTGTTGACATTAGTGAGCTGACATTTCACGGTCCTTCTTCTTCTCAGAAATCACACTAACATGGAATGTTCCCAACAGTGATTTCTACTGATTGACTGTTGGATGGGTAAAACATGCTCAGATCTCTACTGAGCAACTGAATTGACCCAGGTGCTGAGTCAAGGGCAAGACCATAACGGACACTATTAGGGGTCCTGCAAACAGGAAGTCAGTATTTCTGAAGCATATACACAGACAAAATGCTGAATGGGGATGGGAAAATACTGCTCTTTTTTCTTAAAAGTATATGTATTTGCACTGAACTTCCCCTTTAAACAACATTGCATTATATACATAAAAGCAGTACTCTGTTAAACTAATCTGTGTTCCTGTCCACATTTTACCTTAAAGGGCATGTCCACCCCCAAAACTATAATCCCCCCAACTACTGGCCCCATCATGTAGTGTAGTGTAATCCTTACCTCACATCCAGCTCCATAGGGTTCTCCTGTAGTCCCCCCCCAAAGCCAAAAACTGCCCACCAGGAGGCTAGCAGGTCCATATAGGACACTGCCTGCTAGCTGGCCTCAGGTAGATTTTTGCCATGCGTACTGCAGCCCTTCTCCCCCCTCCCTCCCCCTCCCTCTCCCTCCCTCTCCCTCCCGTTCTGTATCCCTCCCCTAGCATAAAACCCCTTTAATATCCTGCTCCCCATGTCCCCAGCCCCAACCGGGTATTTTTTATTTTTAGAAAGCTCCCCAAACTCTTACTTACCTCTCCTCTTTCCTCCGGCGAAGTGAGCTGCCGCAGCCGCGTCTGTGATTGGCTGCCGCTCAGCCAATCACAGACGCGGCTGCCGGTCCCGCCCTCTGCTTGCATTTCCTGCAAGAGAGGGCCGGGAGCGCGGCGGAGGAAAGAGGGGAGGTAAGTAGAGTTTGGGGGGCTTTCTAAAAAAAAATATAGCGGTTGGGGCTGGAAGCCCAGGGGGGCCTTATATAAAAGTTCCATTTTAGGGTGGACATACCCTTTAAGTGTAATGTACAACTAGCAGGGTGGTCCCGACTGACTTACTAGATGGGATTCACCTCCATCAAGTCTCCCAGGAGTAGTGGATTGAATGAGATTACAGTGGAGGAGAGACTAGCAGCAAGTAAAGAGGGAAAGGTAAGCTTTGCTAATGGCTTAGAGAAATAAGAGTAACATAGTGTGTGATTTGAAGGTACAGCTTTGCAGTGGACTGAACTTTACACTGTATATTCCCTTTAAGAGCTAGGCTATACCACAGCTTTTTAACGTGCACACTAGTGTTGTCAATTAGTGTGCATGTTAAAAAGCTGTGGTATGGCTCTGGCACGAAGTGCGCTGACGTGCCTTGCGCTGTGATCCAGTAATCAGAGGGCATGCAATCTGCATTTTTTGCACAATCTGATGCTTTCCAATTGCGCAGCATTGTGCAACCGCAGCGCATGGCAACATACCCTAGCACATCGGTGTTGATTACACCTGCAACACATGTCTATTAATATAAATCTGTGAATTTGCAAAAAACTCAGTAATGTTTTGTTGATTTCCTTAGTAGAAGATTGCCCACCTCTCTAATATGTCCCACGTTTGTTCAAGACAGAGAACCCAATTGTTGCAGTATGTCAAGATAACCCCTTTAGTATAGCTACTGTCCACTGTGCTAAACAAGATTTTAAGCCTCATTTCCACTACCACTAGGTTAATTTTCCCTGGACAGAAATGCGTGAAGCAGTACATTGTTTAAATGGAACTGGTTGATGTGGTCCATCTAAAAAAAAAATCACTGCTGTATGCATTTCTGTATCCATTTTGTTTTTGTTGCATTTTCATCCATGTGTAAAATTTGCACTCAAGTCTTAATCATAAAGTGTTAATTAGCATCCAAACATGCTAACACATGTAACGTTTCGATATCCTTACAACACCTTCATCAGATATAATAATCATTCACTGTGGAAAGCAGCTTTATATATATAGATATGAGCTTATGTATCTAGTACCCTTCCAAATGTTGCAATTTATGTTACAATATATATTAATTATCATGACAGAATACAATAGTAACAATTATACAAACAAATGACAACTTGTATTGAAAGACATAAATCATAAATTAATCTAGTTAAACGGAAAACTTTGTCGTAATACAATATTGTTCCCCGTCGCACATCCCTGAAATATGCTGTTGTGTAACACCCTACTGTGGGTGGTGCTTCCGGTATTACATATAAACTAGAATCAAATATGGCAGGGAACCATACATCCCCTCCCCAAGTATACCACACAGAGCACAACACTATAAAACAGCTACCGGTATAATGAAAAGTTATCTATTCCGCCACAAAGAGCCCCCTAATAAAAAACACCAATAAGATACCCATATTCAGTCTTATACATAATAATCCTAGTCATCCCACACCAAAGTCATAAAACACCGGGACGTCCACCGTATAGTGAAGTAAAAACAGTTCCCAGGGTAAAGATCATGGTCCCGCCATAGCTGATGAATAAAGCTTAATGAGACCCCTCAACCGCAATGGTAACAGATCATTTTACCATTATCTTATTGGTGTTTTGGTAGGGGGCTCATTGTGGCGGAATAAATAACTTTTCATTATAACTGTTTTATAGTGTTGTGCTCTGTGTGGTATACTTTGGGAGGGGATGTATGGTTCCCTGCCATATTTGATTCTAGACAACATTTTAGCCCCAAACTGACATTCAGCCCTTTGTGTTGAGTGCCAGTTTAATGTCACTTTTATGTCTTTGAAAGTGTCTCTAAAAGGGACTGATGGTTTCGAGCACATGTATTTGAAATGTGGGCATTTCAGGAGATATGTGCAATATTCAGAGAGCCACGGACAAAGCATAGAGGGAGGGGCGACATGACTGGGTGGGACGGACGAGCGGGGGGATTGGTTAAGCAGAGCAAGGCATCCTGGGAAGAAGAAAGGTGGCAGACAAACCAAGGACAGGAGCCATCTTAGAGGTAGAACGAGGCGCTGCAAATATGAAGGGAGAGCTGGAAAGGTTACTCACCTCGCTCAGAGAGGAGGCAGCAAGGAGAGGAGACAACTGGGTAATGGAGCTGATCGAACAACTGACAACTGAGGGGACAACTGAGGGGAGCCGGAGGCAGAGAAGATCACGTCCACCAGTCCGCCTTAGCCCATCACAGGAAAAGTAAAAGCCTGGCTGCGAGGACAAGGAGAGCTACAACCACAGAAAAGGTATACCGTTCCAGGGGTAGGGCAGCCATTAGAGATGGGGAGGGTAGGAACACTGCACAAAATGGCGGACCGGGCGCCTCCAATAAACAATGCTGAGTAACATCCCAGTAACAGAAAGCGAAAGGGAATTGAATAGGAGGGAGAGCACAGTTACAAGTCTGGCTGCATCAACAGTGGGGCTAGTGCCTCAGGTTCAAGATTGCCTTATTAGAATTACTGGGCGGGAAAACATGGTGGGAACTACTTCTCAGGAGTCAATAGATAATCTTCAAGCATCGGTTGGAAGGGCGTGGGAGAGACTAGGTAGACCAGATAATACTGTGAGGCCCATGGAAAATGTCATGCAGCGGGCTCACTCAGAAGGTCTCATAACTTTAGGAACAGAGCAGAGTACAGGATCATGGGAAGTGGCCCTAGGGGCTAGGCAGGAAATCTTTTCACCCAGAATTTCATTACAGAATGCAAGGGAAGAACTAAACACCCAAGAATTACAAAGACCAGAAAATGTTTCACAAACGATTCGGGAGCCAGCGGCCAGAGGTCCAGGAAGGGCGCTTGTCGCAGAACCGGCGATGGCAGGCAGTCAAGAGGATTATAGCGTCGACCAAGAGCGGCCTAGGATAGGCACAGGACACTGGGTGACAGGATTTCAAGCATGGATAAGGTACGATGAGGCATTCAGGCAGAGAATGGCAATCTGACAAGAATTGGCATGGGATCACCGGGACATTAGCTTGTGGATGCGGATTATGAACAATAAAAGCTTTCAAAGCATCCCATCCTTCAATAACTGCCATTTTAGTCCTTTCAGTCAAACCAAATGGGGGGGCACCATACAACAGAAAGCCATAAGAAAGGAATATGCTGGCAGTACAATGAAAGCATCTGCAAGTGGGGATCTTCCTGTAAGTTTCGCCATGAATGTTCATTTTGTACAGAATTTCACCCTGCCACGAGATGCTTTAGGAAAGGAAGACAGGCAGCAGGCAGAGGGAGGGATCGTATTGCGAAAGGGAATGACACCAGTGAGAATAGACAGGATGGAAGCTTGGCTAAATAAATATCTGTGGCAAGATAAGGCTCAAGCACTGCGAATAGGTTTCCAAGAAGGTTTTAGAATACATTCGCAATTAAAGGGTCCCAGACTAACATTAAAAAATTTACGTTCTGTGCGATTGCAACCAGAGAAAGTTCAAGAGAAATTGGACAAGGAGGTACAACTAGGAAGAATGGCTGGACCATTCGGTAACCCCCCAATTCCCAATTTGATAGTTTCTCCCCTGGGCCTAATCCCAAAAAAGGAGCCAGGCAAATACCGACTGATACATCACTTGTCATTTCCAGCAGGTCAGTCGGTAAATGACGAAATTGACAAGGGCCTATCATCAGTAGATTATACATCATTTGATAAGGCTATTCAAATGATACAGAGAGCAGGCGTTGGGGCCCTTATGGCCAAAACTGACGTGGAGTCAGCTTTCAGACTACTTCCGGTCCCCCCCGACTCCATGTACCTCCTTGGATGCAATTTTAAAGAAAAATTTTACATAGACAGAGCGTTGCCAATGGGGTGTTCCATTTCGTGCGCATTGTTTGAAATGTTTGGCAGTTTTGTTGAATGGGTTGTTAAGCAAAGCTCTGGGCTGGAGTCCTTGGTCCATTAATTGGATGATTTTCTATTGGTGGGTAGGAAGGATTCAGGTCAGTGCCATAAATTTCTGTCAGTAATGCAAGAAGTAGCAAGGAATTTTGGCATTCCCCTGGCCCCAGAAAAGACTATCTATCCGACAACCTGCTTAACATTCCTCGGGATTGAAATTGATTCTATAGCACAGGAATGTAGACTGCCCCTAGAAAAGTTACAAGAGTTACAAAGAATAATCGAAGACACTATAGCTACAAAGAAAGTAACTTTAAAACAATTACAATCAGTAGTGGGCAAACTAAATTTTGCCTGTAGAATAATACCAATGGGGAGGGTTTTCGCACTGAGGCTATCATTGGCTACAGTAGGAATTAAAAAAGCATATCATTTTATAAGAATTACTAAGGGAATGAGAGACGACTTGGCTATCTGGAAGCAATTCTTACAAACGTTTAACGGAAAAAATTATTGGCCAACCCAATTAACACAAGACAAACATCTAGAGTTATATACTGATGCAGCGGGTGCTACCGGCTTCGGGGCCTATCTGCAAGGAGCATGGTACGCCGCGCCTTGGCCCAAAAAATGGTCTGATTCAGAACTAGTTCGTAATCTAACATTATTGGAAATCTTCCCGTTATTTATCGCAGTGTTGGTTTGGGGTGATAGATTACGAGACAAGATAGTCACTTTCAGGACCGATAATATGTCAGTGGTACACGCCATTAACAACCTGACTAGTGGGTCCATGCCAGTAGTAGTGATTTTGAGACCGTTTGTTCTACAATGTTTGAGACTTATTTAAGAACGAGATAGCAGACTCTATTTCTCGATTTCAGTGGGAGAGATTCCGTTCACTAGCACCAGAGGCCCAAGTGGTAGGGACGTTATGCCCGGACTGGGTGTGGAGTCTACTATAGAACACGCATACGGATGGATCCAACAATCACTAGCGCCAACGTCATGGGCAGGATACTGCAGGATATGGGCCGAATGGGATCATCTAGAAAGGGAAACATATAGGAAAGAAGCAAAATTGGACAGGCTACCTATGTTAT
Source organism: Hymenochirus boettgeri (assembly GCA_019447015.1). NCBI lineage: Eukaryota > Metazoa > Chordata > Amphibia > Anura > Pipidae > Hymenochirus > Hymenochirus boettgeri. The sequence continues at coordinate 206,015,438 of CM033469.1, read as the reverse complement.
TACAAAAATTATTACAAATGTTTGAACAGGGCACTTCAATAAGTAAGATTACATTAGCTGCACTAAGTTTTCGTTTTAAATTGATGGGTGTCACAGACTACACAAAGAATTTTTTGATAAGACAGACTTGTAAGGGTTATAAAAGGAAAGTAAGTACGGTAGACAAGAGAAGGCCCATAACAGTAAAAATACTGAAAGGTTTGGGGCAACATAACAAAATCCAAGTTGATCCTATTTAAATTAGCTTATAATTGGGCATTTTATGGAGCCTTTAGGGTGTCAGAATTGGTAAGAAAAAATAAAGTGGGAAATGGATGATCTCAGAGTGCTACTTAGAAACCCTAAAACAAAGAAGGGAGGGCAGCTTATCGTTAAATTATACCCAGTGGATAGTAGCATGACGTGCCCAGTTAAAAGTTATGCAGATTATATGAAAATAAGACCCAACAAACCTGGAAACCTTCTAATCCACAACAATGGCGAAGCACTATCCATGTTCCATGTTCGTTCAGGATAGGGACGGCCACGGAAGCGGCAAGATTAGGTTTAAAGGAATCGGTAATAAAAAAGGATGGAAGATTGGAATCGAATAGGTACAGATCGTATGTCAGGCTGAACAGAATAGAGATATAAAAAATAAAAAAAAAATCATTCAAATTGTTGTACATAACCCAGTTATATGAGGAGAAAGGGAGATGTATTAGTTTATTACCATTGTTTTTACTTTACAGGGCCTCATTGAAGCTCAGTGTGGTTGGTAGGTCATTCATTTATTTTCTGGGCACAGCAGAGAGCAATGGTTAGAAAAAATGGAAAAAATTAGGATTGGAAGAGAATAGGTAATCGGTCAGATGGATAAGTAGAAGAGGAATGGTATGGAACGAAGTAGTTCCCATGTTGATAGACCGAGCCAAATTTTTCGGCCCTCCAAACATAATATTGTTACACGTTGGAGGAAAATGAAAATATTGATAAAAAATGATAAGACGAGATTGTTTAAGGATTTGGTCGGTATTTTCGAATGTAAAAATTTTATGGTCTGAAATAATACCAAGATTTGTTTGGAAAGGGGCTCAGTCACAGGAAGCTATAGAAAGGGCCAGAATAAAAATCAACAGAGCTATTTCCAAATTCATCATAAGAAATGGCGGCCTAGTAACCCAACATGTGGACATAGAACACCAATGCTCACTGTTTCGCCCAGATGGAGTCCATCTAACAGAAGTTGGACTCGATATCTTTAACTTAAATTTTCGGGAAGTTCTAGAGAGTGCGGTTTTGGCTTGGGGGGCCTGACAGCATCATAGTTTTATCGTCACAGCTCGGGGCAGGGTTCCTCGCCAGCCTGGCATCCAGCGCTTTGCAATGGACAATGGTGGTAAAATATTGGCCTGGTCCAACCCTATATGTTGGGTGGCCGGGGATGGAAAATATGGTCAAATGGCTGTAAAGGAGGAGTCAGTACTCTAATTTCGGTTGATGGACCAAGTTAGTTACAATGGTTAGTGGAGAGGCCATTTAAACACGTGGAGAGGTTAAGCAAATTGGTAAGGTTTTAAGGCTAACCAGGCTGGTGGGGACCCTCAAGCTGAATTTTGTTACTTGTTCATTTCAGTTTCAAATAACATGTTACTGTATGTAGATCTAACCTGGGTAGAGACATTTTAAATGTGTCTAACGTATATATGGATACTTACCTTGAAATATGTTACCCATTTGTTCAACTGTTTGAATTCATTAAAGCTGTGGCCAACACATTCCAAAAGAAGAAGTGGTGGTGTAAATTTATTATCAATAGTATTAATGAAGCTAAGGGTAGTCCATCCCCAGGTCATGTAGCACAGGTATAATACCAAGAAATTTTATTCGTATACGGACATTCCGAATATGGATGATCACCTGTAATCAATGGATTACATACATTGCAGTTAAAACAGCGATGACAACCTGTTTTATTTGAAAATTTTAATCTTTCAGGTAAGTATTTTTGTATTTATGGTTTATTTAGCTTTGTTTACTTTTTTATAGAGACATCTCATTTTTTCCCATGTATCCAGAGAGTGGTGATGGGCCAGTACACTCTTTCTAATGTTAGGCAACCTTGTCATATATTGCTGGACAAATGGAAACTCCTGCCTACTCTCAGGCTTTATTTTGTAATTTCTTTATTTTGGCATGTCCAACCAGCTTATAATCGTATCACCTTGCCAAAAACTTGTTCTCTATTTCATCAAGTTGTTTGGCCTTATTCTCTGGATCGTTAGAGATCCTATGGATACGTAGAAATTGCAACTTTGGTAAGCCAGTAAAGACAACTTTGTGGGCATGTAACAATGTATTCCTATCGGTAGGCCTTTTTATACAGAGTAGTATGTAACACATGTTGTTCAACGGCAACCTTTAAGATAGTGTACTAAATTGTGTGACATTTCTACATTACATTTTAAATCACCATCCATGTTATTTAATAGATCCACAAATTGTTGCGCTTGGTGCATAGTTTCACTACAAACAAACCGGTCATCAATATATTAAAGTATTTATACAATACAATAGAAACAAACCATTAGTATATACATAATCCTGTTGTAGATACCCCACACCCAGATTTGCATATGATGGTTCTACTGGACTTCCCATTGCAGGCCGAAAGGTTTGTATGAAATACTGTGTCTCAAATTTAAAGTAGTTGTTGTATAAAATGAGTGAGAGACATTCAACCAAGAAGTCAGTCAGTGGTAGACCAGTATACTTGTGGAGCAGCTTTTGTTAAATTGCATGTATTCCCTTTGTATGATGTATATAAGTGTATAAGTGAGTGACGTCCCAAGTTCCAATAGATCTTTTCTGAGTGAGGATGTCCTGTGGGTCTTGTACATATGATGGAAGTTCACATACTAGAGGATTCAATATAGAATCTAAAAATTTTGCCAAAGGCTGCAACAGAGAACAGATGATGAAGGGAGGATTTTTTACATCCTTATGTATCTTCGTCAGGCCATAGAGTACAAGTATGCTAGGATTTTTATCCAATAAATTGTTGTATGTTTTGTCGTCTATCCATCTATTGGCCAGGGCTATATTACACAGGGCTTCTATTTTATTAAATATACATTTAGAGGTATCTCTACTCACTTTATTTTACGCCCCTGATTCCAAACATTCCCATATGCTGTTATTGTAGAATTTGTAATCCATCAGCCCTGCCCTTGCCTGCAGGCTTTATTATATAGTGGCTAATGCACCCCGAACTGTAAATTATAAGGCTATTAGAAGTCACAGAGGAGTTCCTTGACCATATAAAAGCATGAGGCCGCAGGCCGAGTACCTTTTAGATAGGGCATGGAATTCCAAGGTGACTTCTAATATCCCTTTAATTTACAGTTCGGGGTGCATTATTTATTATAACCTACCCCTTTGTGGCTTCTGTTTTCCTTCTCCTCCTGGAACTGTAAGATTATAAGGCTATAATCTTACAGTTCCTCCCATAGAAACCCACTACAGGGGTAGGTCATAATAGACTACTGTTACATACATTTAGGACTGCCCTTTTGGCACTAGATGTGTTGGTAGTCTATCTGGTCTTCTTGGTCTTGCGCTCTGAGGACATCAGGTGATCCCCCCCTTTGGAAATCTTAGGCTTGCCACTGAAACTAGGTCCAGTGTTTTTTAAACAGATTCCCTTAACAGGCCATAAGTATGGTAAGATTGTATAAATGTACAATCTGATTGTGTAAGGTGTATAGTTACCTTTTCTATAAATACCAGTTCCAGTGTTCGTAACACTTTACCATTATTTCTTAGCCTGGATAAATCAATGAGCTCTCGTTTATCAATCAATCCAATTATCATGATGTCACACTACAGTTGTTAATCATCTGCTGCCATTCTACAGCTCTTGGACTTCCCATTGGTGAATGGTCAGGGTGAGTTGTTCCAGCGCAGAATGTGTTAAACTGTCACATCTCTTGACAGCATACAGCACTGTTACTAAGTTACTCTCCGTGCTCCCCCATTGGCTGATCCGGATTCCCTGCACTGGATGCCGATAGGAGCTAATCTCTCTGTGATGGGCTGTGTGCACACCTCTAAGGAGGAACTGTGTGCAATTCTGTATGGCAACAGCATGAAAGGGGCAGGAAAAAAGGGGTGCAGATTAGAAGAGATGGGAAACAGAAGGTAGCCAGGCTGTGCGGAAAGAAGAGGATGCATTTGTTTTCATCCCAGATGTGGGTGTAGATCAGGGCTCTGGGTACTGGATAGGAGAATTAGCCATAGGAGCAGGCTGGGCACTGCAGGATTTTCTCTCTTCATCCATATGTCACTCAGATCTGAGTCTGCAAACAAATCCCATCCACACAAACCACCTTTAATTCAGACCTACTGAAAATAGATGAGGTAAGACTGCCTACCTTATACATGGAATAATCATCTGCTTGTTAGATTCCTAATGTGTGTGTAATTGTGACATGTGTCAATTTAGTCAAATGACTAGAAATCCTTTAATTGATAGTGATAAGTGCCTTTGATGGCTGATTTTTCACATATATATTATTATATATTCAACTGGAAAGATGTTGGTGTTTTCCGCAAACACTTCAAACAGCAAGAAAGCAGTCCTAGACCTCACAGTACAGGAGACAGGATATTCGGTGTTAGTGGGTACATCCTGGCTAATCTTATTTGTGAATGACAGATCTGCCTTATCAGTCCTGTTCTGTTTTTCAGCTGAGGGCCTGCAAATAATTGCATAACATGGAACCTTTTTCTATGGCAGGAATGCCTGTGGTGTATTGATTGTCATCCCTTTTACTGCAGGTCGACATATTACTGCTTGACCTGATAACAAGTTCTTACACACTAGCTAGGCACATTCACCTACTTTTCTGTGCTGTGGGTTATAATGGTTGTGATGACTCACACACTCACAAATCTGTGTATTCAATGTCTGACCTACTTTCTGAGATGAGGAATTGCGGAGAAAAAAAACATAGAAGCTCTTTGCCATGGAAACTCTAGGCATTTTACATAACTACATTTAATTTGGGGCTAGCTAAATCCCAGGAATCAGATAGCCAATGGAACTAGAAATGATCCCTGGTGACTGGTTTAAGGATTTTATGTATATAGAGCTGGTTACCTATATTTTGTAGATTATCTGCTAGAGTTGTCTGCCAACAACAGGGTTGTCAAACATCCAGCCCTCCAGATGTTGGAAAACTACAACTCCCAGCAGTCCCTAGCTGCAGTATGCACCATGGAATGCTGGGAGTTGTCAATTTCAAACATCTGGAGGGTATGACAATCCTGGCCTACAAAATAAAAATCTCCTGAATTTACAAATGGAGTTTTGATGCTTTGCAGATATCCATTTAAGTCAAACTATATGACCCGCAGAGACCTCTACGTTAACATTTTGTGGATCCGAGGTCTGTAGTACAAAGAGACAGCTGATGCAACCCCTTAACTTAGGCACAGTTACATTATGTCTTTAGCCACACCTGCTTGACTGCTTTTAAAGGTCACCTCCACTTTTCTGTGTAGCACGTCTTACCTGAGCGGTCTCTGCAATATATCAATGGTCTGTCCTATGTGTCTCAGTCCAAATTAACTGGACAGAGATTCTTATGGACTGTGACAAGGTTAATTATTTATTGCTTCTTTACCTGAAGATCAGCAGGAATTTACAATATATCTTAGAATAAAGTTACATTAAGTTTGGTCTAGGCTGCTTCTGTGGACCAAGTAGACATTTTCAAGTGACTTCAGTAGGACTGAAGTAAAAAGGTTGGAACTGCCCTGCAGATTCTAGTTTTGTTGGTAAATATGGGGCTTCCTGCAGATAAACAGAATAAATTCAGAGTGTTCAGAGTAATAGCAATAGAAACAGTGTCATAGCTAGAAATACCAGGGCCCCATAGCAAGATTTTAGATGGGGCCCTCATCCCACAAAGAAAACAAGTTTGGTGCAGTTCAACCCAACCTGGGCAGGTTTTTTTAAAGGGCATGTCCACCCTCCTAAGTAAAATTTTAAGTTCAGCCCACAAACCCCGTTCTTGTTTAACGTTTACCTTTCAAAGAGGCTCCCATGCTCAGATATTCTACTTATAAACCCCCGATTCCTTGCTGGTGTGGACACCGCTTCTCGGATGCTGTTGCGAGCTGGTTGGTTATGAGCATGCTGTTTCGGGCATTAGACATTGGCTGTAATGCCACTATCATGGAATGAAGACAGGAGGGGAGAATATCTGAGCCTGGGAGCCTCTTTGAAAGGTTTAAGTAAAACAAAAAGGGGGTTTGTGGGACTGAACTATGTGAGGTAACATTTTTCTTAGGAGGGTGGACTTGCCTGCAGGGAACCTGGTAGGGCCCCCTTTGGCTCTGAGCCCCATAGCAATCAATATGGTTGCTATGGTGATCCCTATGCCCCTGAACAGAAAGATAGATATGTATTTTTTAAAAAATATAATCCAAAAAGGTGTAGACGAGCTTTGCCTATAGTTAGATGTGTTGCTATGCTCTATTAATTATTTGTAGTGTACTATTACCAGATAATGGGGAGATGACATTCTAGGTATGTAAAAAAAAAAACACGTATATGATTATACAAAGGTTTCTAGTATGAATGCATTAAAGAGTGTGTTCAAAAAAGGCTAGAAAACATTTGAACAATGATTACTAACAAGGATTACACATATCTTCATGAAGAGAGGAGAATCAAAGTCAAAACACGCAAAAATGTTATGTGGCCATGGGGCAGATTTTCTCATCAACCAATTTCCATTTTCTATTCATTTCATAGATCTGTGCTAAGATCACCTCATTATCCTTCACCTCCAGCTCTGGTCAGTCTTGTTTCTATAAGTGTACCTTAACAGAGGGTTGCACAAAACTGTGAAAAATGTGGCAGTTGGGGTATCTCAGAGGCCAGGAATGTCCTATTTGAATATTAGAGTTTTGTGCCCTTTATAAAAACTTCTCAGTGACTTCTACTATCCTTAGATTTACACTAGGGGTGCATTATCTATTATATTATGTTATTATTAGTAATAATAAGGATGCAGTTTACACAGGTAATATGATTAATATAGCATGGATTGATTTAAAGTATTACTTGCTTTCTGAAAAAAATCTCTGCAGGCATAGTGTAAAGGCTGATGGCAAAGGGCATTGCAGAGTAATGATGACTATTGTTCAGTTTAACCACTATATTGAGTTATTGCTAGCAGGGCATAGAAGTCATAATGATTGCTGTATTCTCTGCAAGATTTTACTGGATAGTGCAAAAAAAATATCTGACACGTATAAGTGGGGTGGTTTACTTTTTCAGTCGCTGGAAAAAAGTAAATGGCAAGCTCTAAAGGTCAATGGGCCAGGTAGACGGGATCATTATAACAGCAGATTGTGCAAACAGATTATATCTATAGATGTATGGAGCTTTATTCTGCCTCACTGCATCATCTACTCTCCTATAAGTAGGTCAGAGCTGTGTCTGAGTACACAATGTCTTAGTCATCACAAGCACAACAACCATTCCAGTGGCATACAGATGCAGTATTAGACAGATCTCTGTGACTGAAGGAGAAAGTTCTGTGTTTAGATGATGGAGCAGTGGTAGTTCTATATTTGGTAGTTGCACTGGATGGTTTTATAGAAGATGTAGCTACAGGCCTGTGATGTTGGTTTGTTAGTGCACTTAAAGGGTAAGTCCAGCCCCAAAATGAAAACTTACATACAGGTAAATCCCCCCCCCCCAAAAAAACCATAAATGGCATTGTTTGAAATCTGAAATATATAAGTCTAACCTGAAATCCTGCACAATGTCCTGTTCCCCTGTTTCTGCTTCCTGGTTCTTCCAGTCAGTAACTGTCAGTTATGGATTTGACAGTTGATATCACAGCCGATGAATGAATGATAATCCCCAATCTGCCTCTTCTGAGCATGCCCAGGCTCAGTACAGGTTTCTAAATTGCTCAGTTCCCATGAGGCATCCAAAAGCATAGCAGGCATACAGTAATAAATTCATAGTACAAACTATGATATATCAACATATTTTAAAGAGGCCATTCTTTCTAAAAGATGTTCTTATGAAGGTGGAGTTGTCCTTTAAAAGGAATCCTCCAGGTGGGCCCACAGATCATTCATCCAGCAAAACAGAAAATTGCACATTTTTAAATACAGAATCAAAGGGACAGTAGTAAATGCAATTTAATAAACATAAGAAGTTGGAGGGAGTAAGATAAATATGATAACATCCTGGTGAGAAACTCATTTCAAATTTCCTGGTGAGCTGTGTACAATTTCATAGTTGGACAGGAATGCTTTATTCTTTTGACAAATATACACTGCAAATAGACACACATTTTCACTGTCAGAGAGGCAGATTTGCTTTTCTTACTTTAATGATTGATTTTAATCCATTTGATCATTTTAGTGGAAACATGTTTTGATGTAGCCAAGAGAAAAATAAATATTCAAACTATGACACTGAAATACAACAGAGAGATAAAGGAGAACACAATCTGTGTTTTGTTTTTCTTTTTAGTAAAGATCTAGTATACAATGTTTGAGGCGTTCTTCCAATTGATAATTAACTGCTATGGGGGCTGGGACCCGAAAATGGAGCAGTCCTAATTATTGTGACAACAGAAAACTATTTTTACAGTGCATAATTCTCATATTGATCTGTATACTTGTTCCTATTTTCTCTCTGGTTCCCGATATTTAGGCTAAATTGAACAAATAGAAGAAGCACCTGACATCACTGTAGTTCTTATTACTTATAAAGAGGATCCATTTATATTTCCAGTCTCTGTTGTTACAGTTATAGTATCTGTGTCCATCCCTACAAATCACTTCTGCCAAAAATGATTACTGTAAAAAAAGCAGGCTATAATATAATAACCATCCAAGACAGGTGTGGGATTTATAAGGATGTGAAGTGATCTCAGTTCTACTACTTTTTTCCTGACATAAGAAATGACACACCCTTGATTTCACAAAACATGGTCAATAGTAGATTTTAGTCTCTAGTTCTCTTTTTTTAATAGCGTAAGTGGTCACATGTCTTTAAAATCACTATCAATCCATTTAACTTTGATTCAATACTATCAAATATACAAGGATTTGGGTGAAAGAAAATATACATAGATATTATCAAAATAAGTATGAACTTTTCCATTTTTTGTATTCTAAAGGGCCATTATCAAAGTTGGGAACAAAGGCTGGTATATACAAGCAATTTTGCACGCAACCAGCGAAGAACGAGGGACCGACTGGCCATATCGCATGGTATTCGTACATGTATGACCGCTTGGTTGGGCATCTTTCATTGTTTCGCCAGGTTTGCAAACTAACGATGCCGAACAAATGGCCATACACAAACTATTATCATAATGTATGGCCTTTGATTGGATGGTTGTTTGCCGCTCATTGTGTGAAAATCACATGTCTATACTTATCTTAAGACTCCTCTACCTAATGTTGTGATATGGGGGCCAGTTTCTTTTTAAAGCTCATGTCCACCCTTAAAGCGAGAAACTGGTGACTTGTCAGTTATCTGCCCCCCAAACCCCAACTGCTTTTTTTACCAGTTTATTACATGCAATGCAACCAGATATTATTGATAAGTTCTAATTCTTTCTGGGAAAAGTATCTGTCTCCTTCCTCTGCTCTAAGAGCTTTTAATATGCTTGAGCGTGTGCAGAGGAGGCGACAGGTAAAACAGCAGGCAATCATTTGTTGTGATGTCAGTAATCATAGACTGCATGTAGGGATGGGCCAGCTTACTCTGCCAGAATGGGGACAATAATTATCATGAAATATCTGGTTAGTAATGCAGGTAATAAAGCGGAAAATATATCCGCTGGGTTGGGGGCAGGTAACTGAAAGTATTAATATGCAACAAAACAATTATGTTAAGTTTTGCAATAAAGCTATATAAATATATACAGATAACAAATCAATCTACTTTGTGCAATATTCCCATTAACATAGGAATAGGGAAACTAAAACAAATTTGGCTTTTGTAATTACCGTATTCGGGTAAACAAATCCCTACCAAGAGGAATCTGGTGGTAAGGATTCTTTCAACTAGAACTGTCAGCACATTTATTTACGGTAAATAAAATTACCAACCCTCTATAGCACTGCAGCTCCAGCTAGACAAAGTGCATTGTTTGCACACCTTCCAAGTTAATGTTTGTGCTGGCTCCTTTTTAAGTATGTATGAATGTTAGGATGTATGTAATGTGGTTAGAAATGTGCTGACAGTTCTAATTGAAAGGATCCTTACCACCAGATTCCTCTTTGTAGGGATTTGTTTACCTGAATAATTACAAAAGCCAAATTTGTTTTAGTTTCCCTATTCCTATGTTAATAGAAAGATTGCACAACGTAGATTGATTGGTCTCCATCATAGCTTTTGCTTTGTGCTCTAGAGCTTTGCACTGCAGCAAGCTACATTTCAATCCCAGTTTCAGTTTTCTTGCAGAGACTAGCATTTTTTTTTCAAGGTCTTGACTGTACTTCCGTACCCTTCAGCACTGTGATTATCTCCATTACTCTAAAAGCACTACGTAGCATGATTTCACCAATTCAGAGCAGAGATATAGTTTTGATTGCTTTACTCCTTGTACTGATTGTAGCAGAAATAAGTGGTCATGGAAAAGACACTATTACTGCGAAAAAAATGTTATTGATAATTCATTTGAATAATGTTATTTTATTCCTGCCCAAATTTAACCCCATATTCGTAGATTGCTTTGGATGTTGGGTGCACACTAGATAACTGGATAAGCACATTATAGCCCCAAATCAATCTGCAGGGCATAGTGAACTTCAAGGACAGATATGGCTGCAGAAAACTTACAATATGCAGATTTTTTTTATTACTGAGTTAAAAGACAAAAGCACTGTTTGTTAAAGTAATTTCTATATTTTTAAATGATCATATTATCTGTATATCTTTAAATAGCTTTATTGCAAAACTTAACATAATTGTATTGTTGCATATTGGTTTATTAAATAAAACAAGTGGAAAGGGCATGTTCACCCTTAACTGACTGTTCAATTGTCAGTTACCTGCCCCCAACACAGCGGATTTATTTTGCACTTTATTACCTGCATTACTAACCAAATATTTATGCTCAAGCATATTAAAAGCTCTTAGAGCAGAGGAAGGAGACAGATACTTTTGCCAGAAAGAATTAGAACTTATCAGTAATATCTGGTTGCATTGCATGTAATAAACTGGTAAAAATTGAAGTTGGGGTTTTTGGGGCAGATAACTGACAAGTTACCAATTTCTTGTTTAAAGGGTGGGCATGAGCTTTAAAAAGATTATTTACAGAGCAAAGAAACTGGGCACCATAGCACAACATTAGGTAGAGGAGTCTTAAGATAAGTACAGACATGTGATTTTCACACAATGAGCGGCAAACAACCATCCAATCAAAGGCCATACATTATGATAATTGTTTGTGTATGGCCATTTGTTAAGCATTGTTTGTTTGCCAAACTGGCGAAACAATGAAAGATGCCCAACCAAGCGGTCATACATGTACGAATACCATGCGATATGGCCAGTCGGTCCCTCATTCTTCGCTGGTTGCGTGCAAAATTGCTTGTCTATACCAGCCTTTGTTCCCAACTTTGATAATGGCCCTTTAGAATACAAAAAATGGAAAAATTCATACTCATTTTGATAATATCTATGTATATTTTTTTTCACCCAAATCCTTGTATATTTGATAGTATTGAATCAAAGTCAAATGGATTGATAGTGATTTTAAAGACATTTCACCACTTATCCAAATGGCTTTCTCGGCTTTACTGACTGAACATTCCAATATATAATGCCTTAAAAAATATAATGCTACCACTCAGCTTAATTGAAGAAGCTGTTTGGATAAGTGGTGAAATCCCCAGATTATTCTACAAGACCAGCAGAATTTGATACTGTTAGATATGTTGTGCAGAGGTTGAGATCAGGGTGAAACAGTAGCTTTGCTTGTTTCACATGCTGGGTAAAATGCTTTTTAAACAATAGGGTTAACCTCTTGCCTGTGAAGCTAAAATGATGTAGGTCACAAATATAGAGTAATTTGGGCCAAGTATTCCTTTTCTCATGAATACTTTTACTATAGTTACTGCATGTAGTATCCATGGATATATCCTGTCTATCAGCATGCCTTTAGAAATGTTGCTGCTAAAACAGTTTATGAGCATGTTCACCCAGATATAAATCATGCTAAAATTGTTGTGATTCATCCAAATGCCTGAAACAAATTATGCTAAATTTATATAAAAAAATAAGAATGGGTAAAAAAATTTTTTAAATATTGCATTTGTTTTATTTACACAAATATCTATTTGCAAGGGATTAATTGGTAGAATCTTCAATTAAATAAATCATGGGAAAAAATAGCATTATTGTCATGCATGGGACTTGTACAGAAAAACACTATTAGTGCTGGTTTCTCTGGCTTGCTGGGGCAGTAGATAAAGATTGGGTCTTTTAGCACATCATCGCTTTGTCAATGTGTTTTAACTAGGAAGAAAGAGGAGCAGATAAAAAGTAATTTATTGTTTTCAATAGCAGATTCTTAACTGTAAGGGCTAGGTCCCACTATCACGCACAAGCAGGATTTTTGCAATGAGTTGCTGTGAGTGATACTCCATGTGCTCTGCGTTCCGGGCCATATCAATGTTATTGGCACGCATCCACATGAAAAGTTGTGCATGCATGTAAACCAATAACAGACCGGACCGCAGCACACATAGTGGGAACTACCCGGTAGCATTGCATTAGCAATGCGAACCGGAAGTGTGAGTGCAAATCGCACTACAACACGCAGTAGTGGGACCTAGCCCTAAAATTCTATGGTTATGTGTGAATGTAAAATGTACTAGTTTCTTTAAAGTCAAATTGCAGTTTAATAATTTTATTTAATGCCGAAGTTAAATTGCAGTTTTTGTGTTAACTGTGGTCTATCATACCTTTCAAACAAGGTAGAATGATGCCTCTAGCTTTGCTGGATCTTACGTTATAGGCTTTTAAAATACACTTCCTGGTCTGCCTATCTCTCTTAGTCTCTGTGACAGGCACATGATGAGCTGAGCTCCATCCCCTACAAAATAATTTTTTTAAAGCTAGTTACAGATCTACAAATCACAGAAATTGTCTGTCCTTTCCTGTGCCAATGGACACCTTAGGGAAAGATTTTTTTGTGGCTTGTGGCTAGGTTTAACAATGAAAAAGACACTGTCTGTTCCAAGGATGTCCAGCAAACTACTACTCCAGATGTTTTAAAATTCTCAGCATTTCCTAGATGCATTAATGCTTCGAGTTGCAGTTGTTACCAAACGTCTGTAGGCTCCCAGGTTAGACATTCCTTTTCTGTTCTATTGGGGTATTCAGTAGAATAAAAAGCATGATCCATATTGTATTTATTTTTTTCAAGGCTGAAATTCCTAGTAACAAGAAGAACATCTTTAAGTGGAGCCTTGATTGTTGTGGATTTGGTGCTAATTTTGCCCCAACCAATCAGATGTTAGGTTTCAAATGTTACATAAGTTCTGATTGGTTTGGGCAAAATTAGCACCATTTTGAATGATAAGAACTTTTATTAAATCTCCCTGTATAGTGTGCTGAGGGGGTGATAATTCTCGTGTCACGTTTGTTATCCAGTAGCAGGGCCTATAATAACAGGACACATACTAATGGAGACATGCCACATGGATTCCTATCTGAGGATTCTAATCTACTGTCTGCTTCTCAATGCGGAGGGAAACAAATAGATTAATAAATACTCATTTAAAAAAGATAAATACATTAAGGTCTCCAACCTCACAATGCTCATACATGCACTAAAGTTATATTTTCACTACAGATACCCTTTGGGCTGTAAATGTCCCATGTTCCAGAAAGCTTTGTGTATTATGAGGAAAAGTATTCCCATTTTCCAACTTCTTGCTGAAGAGACTGAGGAAATTAAACCTCCTATTGTTCCTGTTAAGGCATAAAAGCAGAAATATACAAAATAAATGGTCCCCACGTGAAATAATCTGTAAAAAAATAGCACCTTGTGTTATATTGCCATAAACAACCTTAGCTTATGATTATGTTTAAGATAACTTCTACTATTCCCGCCTTAAACGTTATTTATTTGCTCACACTGTGTAGGTATTTATTTGCTCACACTGTGTAGGTATTTATTTTCTCACACTGTGTAGGTATTTATTTGCTCACACTGTGTAGGTATTTATTTGCTGTGTAGGTATTTATTTGCTCACACTGGGTAGGTATTTATTTGCTCACACTGTGCAGGCTTGCAATTTTCTGCTTTTCCTGCAATCCACTGCAAAAGTGCGCATGCAAATTCTCAGCATATTGCTGCAGAATGCATGCTTATCAGGAATAATGTGTGTGCACCCTTCTACATCTTTATATTTCACTATTAAACTAAAAGTAGAAAATAAATAAATCCCACAATTGTATGAATACTTTCCTTCCAAACTGTAGACGAACAACATTTCTATAAATAAAATAAAAATATATAAAACAAGGTAATTTTCGAGAAATTGTAGCCAAATAAAAAATATGGCTATCGTAATTGACATTTGAATCTCTTTTTTCCTTAAAGGTGCCACCATGCTGACCAGCATTGCAGAACATATCATGTACTGCCTAACAGGCAAGACTCCAAACGCTGTTGGTCCAGTAGATACTTCAGAGACCAGTGATGGTTATGATTTTCTAGAGGTGAAACCAGGGCGGGTCCTAAGAGTGCGGCATATTTTACCTTCCCGTCCTGGTGGTGGAGTGGAAGAAGACTTCGTTGATGGAAAAAATGTGGAGCGAGGATTGGTCCATTGTAAGCGCCGGATCACTGTTTATCGGAATGGCCAACTAGTAATTGAGAACCTTGGTGCCACTCTACGCTCAGAGATCTTGCATTGCCGTAATGGTAATACAGAGCCTGCTGGGACACTAGAAGTTGAGTTATCTGATTTCACTAGCACGGGTAATGAAGGAGGAGGAAAGGAGAGCGATGCTCCTCCTGGAAAGAAAAGGAAACGCAAACCAAAAAAGGTTGTTCTGGTTGATTGTCAAAGACAGGTGACTGGGTGCAAAGGGACCCATTCTGATGTTGCACTGTTTTTCATACATGGAGTTGGAGGCTCTCTTGATATCTGGAAGGAACAACTAGACTTTTTCTCTAAGCTTGGTTATGAAGTAATAGCACCAGATTTGGTTGGACATGGAGCAAGTACAGCTCCACAAATAGGAGCTGCTTATACCTTTTATTCTCTTGCAGAAGACATGCGGTGTATTTTTAAACGTTATGCCAGGAAGAGAAACATATTAGTGGGACATTCTTATGGGTAAGTTTGTAGCCAGTTTGAGAAGAAGAATTTTAATCAGCAAATTGTAACTGTGCTGTTTATGTATAGAGTAGTATGGTTATATATATAAAAAGTAAAATACTATGAATGTTGAATGGATTGTAATGAGTATAAGATGTAGTGGGGACTGAATTATCAAGTGGATATCCACATATCCATATAAGTTTTAGATTACGTGTGATAAAGATGATCAAGGAGTGATCATGGTGGTGTATGTGCAGTTTATCATATTATTCCTCCATTTCTTATCAGTATAAGAAATGGATGATATCTCTAGCTTCTCTGGATCTTAAATTATAGGCTTGTATAGTTACACTTCCCAGACTGCCCTGTCTTTTTGGGCCTCCATGACACATGATTGGCTGTGTAAAAAGCTCCACCCACCAAAAATAAGTTTGGATAGATTGCAGCTAGAAGCATGGAGTCATTTTAAAGGTAGGAATATTCACTTATATGGTGACCACAGTTCCCCTTTAAATAGTTTAAATCTAACCAAGCTTTCGCTGCTGTTGGGCAGGCTCAAATAGCGCAGGCCGCGGCAAATATGTATGCATTTCCCTGGGATCGATTGTGCTGCCCATTTGACACTGCACAATCAGTCATGATTTACCAACAATATGCGATCTGATATCTCGTGTGTACCTAGCCTTAAACATTACACAATATATTCCACTGTGTGACTGACATATATGTGGCTGATGCAAATAAATGTGCAAAAGACTGCCCATGCTATTAATCTGCAGAACTAGATACACATTCTTAGTGAATTTGCTAGTGGATTTGCAGGGAAAGGTAAGGGTTATGGTCTTCGGGGACAGTGGGGAAGTAAATACCTATTACAATCTCGGAATATGGTGGGGGGAGGTAACTATAGATTCTTGTTCTGGGGGTGGACAAACCCTTTAAAGTAAAACCTAAAAAGTTAAATTGAAACATGTTATTTCTTGTTTGTAAAACTGATTTCTGTAGAAAGACATAAAGCATAAGATAAACTACAGCAATCTGATACAGAATGCAGCCGGACAGCTGTTTTCATCAACTAATTGATGTTGTTTCTATTTTCTTTATCATGTCTCTATGCAGAAATATAATTGGCAAGAAATAACTTTTAAGACTTTATTCTTCAAGGAATCATTGGGTGTTCATTTATACTAGTCTTCTTTGTAAATAATACATAAGATACCGTATTGCACTGGATAATAGTTTCATTTACCCGATCATTATTTTAAAACAAATCCCTGCAAGTTATACAGCGTTTTATCAGTGGTATGAAAGGCCTACTTAAAGGATAAGTGCACTGTAAAATCAAGTTATGTTCAGTTGGAAGCTACAGCTTTAAAAACACTGTTGCCATATTTTTTTCCCTATGCCCCTCCAGAGCCTACCTTTGTGCCTTGAAAGTTGCTGACACCTTGTTACTGGTTTGCTGAATGTTAAGCTCCGCCCCTCTGAGATTTCCTCTGCTTTCTCCTGCTTGAGCCTCAAACAGTAATGCCTGTGAGTTCTGTGCATGGAACTCACAGGCATTATCGTTTGAGGGGTGGAGCTTAACATTCAGCAAACCAGTAACAAGATGTCAGCTGCAGCTTCCAAATGAACATAACCTGATTTTACAGTGTACTTATCCTTTAAGATATCCACTTACTCTAAGTTAGTTAATGGTCTCCAGTTTACATTTATTTTCCCTCTAGTGCATATAAGTACATTTGAAAGGATGATTTGGATTAGACAACACTATTTGTTTTACATTTTATATATCATTGGTTGGCATTAAGTAGAAATGACATAACATTCAATTTAGAAAAGCTTTTTCAAAGGCTTTTTTTATTTTACATTTACCTTTTTCTAATTTATACAGAGTATCTTTCTGCACTTTCCTGGCCCATGAGTATCCAGATCTGGTTCACAAAGTAGTCATGGTAAATGGAGGTGGCCCTACTGCTCTAGAACCCAGCCTATGCTCCATCTTTAATATGCCCACGTGTGTATTGCATTGCCTGTCTCCTTGCCTGGCGTGGAGTTTTCTCAAGTAAGTTTAATACCATTGCAGGTATTATCAATTGTTAATCCATTAATATGCATGACCCAGGAAAATATTGATGTCACCTTTAAGAAATATTCAAGCTTATATCTTAAACCAAGAGAAAATCTTTGTTATTTTTACATACAATATAAATATTGCTACAGCATATCCACTGCTAGTACTAAAACTATAATTAACTTCCCCACCTGAAACCCAGAAATAATTATACTTACCATTTTACTTACAATTCAGGGGCTGTAGGGTTGCCAACTTTCCCTAACTCCTGCACTACTTACTGCAAATCTGCTTTGGCAATCCGCACTGTTCCACCTCTCTTCTACTGTCAGTGACAGTCGCAGGGCAGCCAATTGGAAGACACGCCTCCTTGTCACTGAAGCAGGAAGAGCGGATGAATGGAGAGATTGCCAAAGCAATCTCTCCATACAATATAAATATTGCTACAGCATATCCACTGCTAGTACTAAAACTATAATTAACTTCCCCACCTGAAACCCAGAGATAATTATACTTACCAATTCAGGGGCTGTAGGGTTGCCAACTTTCCCTAACTCCTGCACTACTTACTGCAAATCTGCTTTGGCAATCCGCACTGTTCCACCTCTCTTCTACTGTCAGTGACAGTCGCGGGGCAGCCAATTGGAAGACACGCCTCCTTGTCACTGAAGCAGGAAGAGCGGAGGAATGGAGAGATTGCCAAAGCAGATTTGCAGTAAGTAGTGCAGGAGTTTGGGAAAGTACCCAAGGTGGGGACTTAGCAATTTTAAGGTCCTCACCCTGGGTACTATGCTGCCATGGAGGAAGAGGAGCTAGGGGGTGTACAATTGTCCTTTAAGGTCATTGGGATGGAAAAATACTGCTCTTTTTTCTTATATGTATTTGCACTGAACTTATCATTTAATTTTTCTTAAATCAACCAATGACTGAAAGTAAGGTTTACATTGGTTAAATCTTTTAAAACCAGGGCACTTTCTTTCTTTCTGCCAGGGCTGGATTTGCAAGACAGGGTGCCAAAGAGAAGCAACTTTTAAAAGAGGGAAATGCCTTCAACGTGTCATCATTTGTACTTAGAGCCATGATGAGTGGACAGTATTGGCCAGAAGGAGATGAGGTCTATCATGCAGAGCTTACTGTTCCAATCCTGTTGGTGCATGGCATGCATGACAAGTTTGTTCCACTTGAGGAGGACCAGAGGATGGCAGAGGTTTGTATTAACAGCTACAGCTGTTGTATAGAAGCAGAAGCTACTATACAAGAAGCAACTGCTTGTGTATGTATGTATTGTGTAATACAATCCGCGGATTGAATTAGATCTTGCTCCGTGGATTGTATTACAATATATATATATAATATCATGTATATAGAGCAATAATTTACTCCCAGCCATGCACAGAAAAAATGTTGTTTATTAATCCTGTAAATGGTTATACCACAATTCTCTCTACCAAAAATGAATTACCCAGTAATGTAAAGACACCATGTGAAAGATTAATTGAGATTGTTTGTTCTGTATGAATTGACTGTAGTACTTAGGGGAAGACTTTTATTTTTTAGTGGATTATCTATATAATTATCTTCAGCATTTATTCTTATTATTGCATAACAAAATGTATTAGTTGACCCCAAAGAAAAAATGCAAAACATATTCACAAATGGTTGCAGAAAAAAGTCAAATGTTATGAGACAGAAGACTTTGACTCTATGTTCTGAAACATTTGTGAGTATCTCTTGCATTTTTTCTGTGGAATTGCATTTTTTGTCTGAGGGCAGTACAGCCAGCATAGAGATACAGAGGAAAGACTAAAGAATTGCCCGCATATTATATTTATTTGACCTTGAGCCATTAGATAATCAAAATAGGATAATATTGACAAAATGTGTAATTAACACAAACCCCAGTGTATCGTTACATGTTTAAAGGGGAATTCTGTGGAAGAACCACCTTTAGGCTTAAAGGCTAGAAATACTGCACGTAACACATTACACTGTACTTACTTAGATTTATCTGTAAATTCTAAGTGACAATATATCCAGTTTAACAGTTGGGTACCTGAATTTTACAGCGATAGACTTGCTTGGTAGCTTTGAATTTTTCTATGTTGCTTAGTTCCTTAGGATTCGTTCACACTAGAGTGCGTTTTGGTGCCTTTTACATTGCAACAAAATGCAGTGCACATAGAAATGAATGGCGCTGTTCACATTAAATCGCTTGATGTAGTGCATTGCGTGCGTCAACACACAGTATTTCCATTTAACCTTATGGCATGCAACACACACAATCACAAATGCGATGCTGTGCTGTGATCTAATGTGAACGAGCCCTTAGGAACTTTGAAACATTTAGAATCCTGTGGGCTGAGGCCACACTACGGTGCACGGGAAAAGCGAACATGTTTATTGCTGCCGTATAAGATGCAATTTTGGTAACACTTAAGTAACTCTTTACAGTAAAGGATACTGGGAGCTTTAGTTTAACCATCAACCAATGCAATCACTAAATGTGTTGTAGGGACATGTTAATTTTTGCCCTTAATGTTTATTAAACAAGTAATTAAATGGGCCTTTTGAACAAGGAAGTTTAAATTTAAAAGGTTGAGAAAAAATAAATTACAAAAAGGTGTCACACAAAAAAGAAATGTGAAGAGATGAAAAACACATTGCACAGAACTGTGCCTGAGATCATTTCATTACCCTCCATCTGTACCACAGTATGTGTATCATTTAAATGGTGAATGTTGGAGGGTAATTGTGCACAAAACTGAATATGTTACAGCATACAGTATGAAGCATTAATCTGACATAATTTATCCTATAATGTACACATCAACATCCTCCTAAACAATGTGCTGTGCAAGGTCTGCATAAAATAAGTATACATGCAAAATGGAGATGAGTTTGCTAATTATCCTCAGTCCCTAAGGCATGCTTATTGGTCATGTGCAATACCAAGTGGGTAAAGGAGGAGAAAAAAGATGGCAGCCCCCTTTAAAACCAGATATCTTTATCTCTCATTTTGCTGCCTCTCCAACAAAAAATGGGTTCAATGTGGTTTCTTATGCAATGAGACTATGGCAGGTCATACTGGAGGGAAAATCTAACACCTACCCACCCCAAACCATTTGTTGTGAGGCTGCATCTTATGAAAATATTGAATACCCTAGTGCCCCATCCTAGTGAATGGCATTTTAGGTATATCCTTTAAAATAGTATATACCTGAGACAAATGACTAAACTGCTGTCTGCATAGAAACAATGTTAAGGTAGCTTTTATATTATTTAGAAATGTACTAAGTAGTTCCTGGTATATTTGTCAGAAGATAGGAAAATTAATATTGCTTTTATTGTTCTGATATATAAATGGGGTAGTATTAATAGTATAGTGAAAATCTGTGCTTTGGTAGCAAGTTCACTAAAAACCATAAGGGTAAAAGCAAATAGCATATCACTGCTGATATTTTAAGGATGCCTTCTTGCGGAGGCTTTTTTTGTGATAAAAATGCCAATGACCCTATTAGTCACTTTAGATAAAAGGCATATTGTGCAGTTCAAAACAATCACAGGAAACTGCACAAATGTCAATCTGCATAGCTAGAATGGTACAAAGAATTTGCTGCAAAATACCTGCATTGAAAAATCTAGATGCATTTCCAGATATTGTGGAAGATACTGACACCATGTGGCAAGCTAGAGTACTTCAACTTCAAATGCAACTGCAATGTCAGATAACTAGGGCACTTTCCCGTCCTTCCTGTAACCAGAGATTGAACATGTCTTTATCTATCTAAGGTGCACACTGTCTGAGCAGTAAAGGACAAATTGTTCTAAATTACTGTGGCTAATCACCAAGCCCAATGTAACCATACGAATATGGACACAGCCCTGTTGACATAATGGCTGCTTAAGAGTGAGCCAACCACCAATCTTGCATGGAACAATTTCAGACCATATGAGTAAGAGCCTAGGAAAAAATTACCACAATCTCATCAATTAAAGGATAACTGTATTGCCTCAATGCATTTTTTTTAAAATTGCTTTAAAAAGAGTAAAAGTATACATTTTTTTTCTGATTTCGAGCCTCTCTCTGCCTTCAATTAGCCATGCTGTAAAGGGGGTGTAATGATTCTGTCTGCCTCTAACTGTCACTCAGAGCTAGCATGCAAGAAAACACTCCTCCACCCACCCTTGATTAGTTTGATTATGTAGGCTGTATTCTAGCAACAGGACAGTTCAAGTTTGTTTGACTGGCAGAGGAGGAGGAGAGTTTGTAACAGACATTCCCACCAGCCAATGACAAGTGATATGTTAACGATGGCCCTGGGCCATCTAGGAGGTGGGCTGTTAGCACTCATCTTTACTGTGTGATATCTAAGGAAGTGCAGCACGGTTGTAAATGAGAGTAAGTGATTTCAGCTGCTAGAATTGTGGACAAGTAATGGGGGAGATGTGTTTTTTTTGGTATTGTTCTCCTTTAAGCATTGTTTTTTGTCTCATTTATATAATTTTTATATTAATATTTACAACAGTATGTTTATGTAATGTTTGAGTGAAGACTGGATGATACTTCCCCAAAAAACAAAAAAAAACTGCTATATGGGGTGTGTATACTTTCCCTCACCATTTTACCTAAACCTTTGGGTGACTGTTGGGATGTCCAATAGACGATTTATTGTGGAGCGATAATAAAAACTTATGCTAGCATGTAAAATTCATATAGGGGCCAGATGGAGAAGTAAAACGTGGTCAATGGAGAACTGCACGATTGGCCTCGGTTTGCCAATTCGGACAAACAAATGATTGGACGCCGGTTTTGGTCCCACAAGGCATTACATGTTGCTAGTATCATTTGGGTGGTGTTTGAAATCTTCTCCACTTCCACATCAGCAGACGATCTTTTGGCTACTGGATTGACTGATTTCTAGTTGTTCAGCATTGGTGATTCCTTTCATAAAAGGGGGCATGGTCTTCTATATTAATACAGCAAACGAACAGGGAGATGCAATATCCCGTTCTAACGGGAAAATAAGTACAAAACCCATGGTAACCTATGTACTATTGGAACAGAGAGGTATTTTGCACTCATCCTTCCCTGTTTTGTGGAAATAGTGCAAGCTATACAATAAATTGGAGATTTTTGTGCTAGTTTTTTAATTGTTGCCTTAAAGCCCTTCAAAAGTTTGCAGCCTACTGCTTGCATTTCTACAAAGTATCAACGGTTGCAAAGTTAATACGTTGTGTGAACGAGAGCAGGTAAGGTGCAATAGTGAAAATATATTTCCCCCTCATATGTTTGGGGTTTAAAAAGGATAGATTCATCCAAGATGTTACCTAAATCTAACAATATTGTTAAAATGAGGACCAAATATCTGCATTCATGCTAAATGGGGGGTACTTACTTTCCATATATCTCTGTTAGGAGCACCTGTGATGACAACAAATACTGCTGCCGTTGTATGTTTTATAAATAACACTCATTTAATAGAAGTTTGTGTAGAGCTGTTTTTTTTCTCCCGTCCCTTCAAATACAGGGGCAGTACAGTATGGTTGAGTGGGAGGCTGGCACATCCAGTTCCTTAACTATGCCATGTGTAAACGTTAGGTGTGGGTGGGAGTGTGGAGGTGGGGATCCAGCGCTGCTAGCCCAGTTTATAAATACCAGGCAGCTATGTTTGTAATTGACACTGTGTAAAAAGGCCTAAGTGACTGAATGTGTTAAATCAGAATGTAACAGAAGAACAGCACCAGATGTAAAATGTAGGCTACCAGTTATACAGAGACAAGTTTGAAAAATTGTTTTCTTCTTCCTCAGTATAATTCTTCATTTAAACCATCTGTAATTTCCAGCCACAATCATTGTAAATAAAGGCTGTTATTCTGTGTTCTTATAAGAAAATGTTCTGTCTCTGCAGATCCTGCTGATCCCTTTCTTAAAGGTAATAGAAGAGGGAAGTCACATGGTCATGCTGGAGTGTCCAGAAACCGTCAATACCCTCTTGCACGAGTTTTTCTTATGGGAACCTGAAACACAGAACACGGCAGCAGAGAGTTCTGGGAATGAATGAAGAAAAGGAGATTCTGAGTATCCCTATAGAAGAGACCTTTCTGCTATTGCCCCAAACAATGGAGAGGGTCCAGTTTGGTAAAGGCACACTGTGGTCTATTTCCACTGGCCAAGGTTTTAGAAAAGACTTTGGCTCCCAAGAGTGGCGTGCGGGAATGCAATTTCAGTGGAAAGCAGAAATCGTATGTGTACAGCTTTAAGAGGAACGTTTCCATTTCTCCTGCTTTTTTACAACCATCATAAGAATAAGCAAGACAGGGGAACAATGAGTAGGGTTCATTGCGGGAATCACATTAGACTAAATGGCAGAAACTGCAGATTTAGCATGTGTAACCTTGTAAAAACCATTCTGGCCAATCCCCTAATCGAAAGGAAGACACCCTCCAGAAGATGCTGAACCATCTATTAAATGAAGTAAAAATAGTGTCAACCAGATCTTTACAACATCTCTTATTGTTCTGTTATAGACAGAGGACTTTAAGTTAACCCCTATCTCGCCAGCGAGAAAATGGTTAAATGTAAATTATATGACAATATGAAGAACACAGCCTAAATGTTCATGTGTGGCTCATGCTAAAGATCAGTGCGCCATGTTGCGCCTGTTGTAAACAGTGGCATCACTAAAATCAGTATTAATTCTAAGTAAACAAGTCATTTATTAATTGATCTGTGATCATTTATTTTTTTGACCATTCCAGCTGCTTGTTACCAAACACATAATTGCTATTTATACGATGCTGGTGTGCCAGTATTCAAATAAGATATTTGGTGAAAAAGTGACATTACCAGAAAATAGAAGAAATTTGGCACATTTTCTCATAATGTAATGTTGATATAAGTGCACAGGTAGTTTCTCTATCAAACACCTGTCAAAGTGCTTCAATTTGATCATGCATTAGGCTCCATTATAAACAAGGATAATGTAAATTAATCCTAGAGTTCAACGTATGTTTAGTTTACATAGCACTTTTATTTCTGCGTGATAATGGTAAAGATATAATACTTACCTTGGTGCTCCTCTTACCTTCCGGGTTTCCCAAATGCAGTTGTCACTTAATGTGAGGTAACAATAGAGGTACAGTAACACATCTATTGGAAATGTACAAGGTAGCGCATGGGTTTTGCATTGGGTACCTATTGCAAAGTCCCCTTAAAATAAGAGTTACACCCACATGAACCACTAAATTACATGGGTATGGGTGGGTTTAACTCTTTTTTTAGCCATTACAATAACAATAACTAGAAGTTAAAGGGGAGTTCTGTCACCACAATGCAGTGTGGCGGCTGAGGTTCATTTTAAGCAGCATGTGTACTTTGCAGAACTATGTACATTTGTAAGGATGAAAATAATAATAAAAAAACCTCCTTTGCATGCCTGCTGCAAGATCCACTGAGTGGCACAGTGAATATCTGAAAATAAAGTCAGACGTACACCTTTTAATGAAATATAGTGATAATATGTCACCTAGTAAAGAGTGTACACTGATTTCATTGTTACTGAGGGAATGTCATCAATGTACTATTAGTGTTGGTTAGACCTACGCTGACCTTGTAAAAATATGCCTTTTTATTTATAGATGCTGTTTAGAAGTGCATAAAATGTTAATCCAATATATATATGCATTCTCAGGAAAGCTACCATAATGGCATATTGGTATCTACAGACATAGCTTTATACACTCACAGCTCTATTGCCAAAAATATATTTCGTTTTGGCTGGATTCATTGTTTTCAGGTGGGAATCCATGTGTAAAGACTTTAACCAGAATTGTAGCATATCCTCCAAATAACTACTCTGTGTCTTCCTATGATAAGATGGTGAAGGGTCTAATTCATCCAGGACATGGACAATGCTGTACAATTCATGTTACCGGTTTATCACAATGATTTATTTTTTTAGGTGAATATTATTTAGAGACAAAAGAGTCAGCAAGGGGCAGTTTTCCTCCAACATACACAAATTTAGTGATAAACCAATGGGAAGATGAATACCTATGGTATGGGGGACCCCAAATTAGTTAATTTATTATGGAAGATACATAATACATAATGTTATGGGAAGGGACACCAAAATCATTAAATGTATCAATTTAATACTTACAGAATGGGTTTATCATTTACCACTAAGATAGAGACTAAACAAGCTTCCTATGTAGATTTAAAAATATGGGGAGGTGAGAATACTATCCACTTGTATACTTTCTTCTAAGAAATTGCTGTAAATGGGTATTTACATTATACAAGCTACCATCAAAAAAGTGGTTCAACAATATACCTTTGAGACCAAAAAAGAAGTACAGTAGAAGGAACTGGGATATCGTCGTCTATCAAGAATGTGCAATATAAAAATCAATGGCATACCGGTATATCGGAACATGACCATCTATTAGAAACATTAAATCAACAAGGTTTGTAGCCAAAAAAGCTCCAAACAGCTAAAAGTAGAAAATTTAGCAACAAAATGGAGCAGTTTAAACCTAATCCAAATATAGATAATGGAAATGTTGGAAGAATCGATGTGATATGTGTGGATATCTTACTCATGGTATGAAAACAGTCACCAATAATAATGGGATTCAATATACTAAAAAATACCATGTATTTCATCTTATTGTATATATGCTATTATTTGCCCTTGTCACTATTTGGTTCTTCCAATATAGGAAGAACCAAAAGAACAGTAAAATAATGTTTTGCAGAACATTGGAGAGCAATCAAAAATCTAATTCTTATCAATGCACAATAAAAAATGCAACACACATTAAAGAGATCAAATGTAATGATATTAGAACAAATAAAGAAATATAACAAAAGAAATCTGACGCACATCCTTAAATGACAACTATACTGTACACATTAAATTTTTAAAAATTAAAAAAAGTACCTGGGGCAGGGAGGTAGGATTAATTACTCCTACCTCCCAATATTGTTTTGCCGAGGAGCTGCTGCAGATTCAGATTTCATCTGCCAGGTTAGTTCCCTGGGCCTTCCTGTATTACACATAATGCTGAAGCACTCAGGAAGCCTGATAAAATCATTTTTCTTTGTGCTGCCACTTCTCATCACTTTAAGTTGAATGGATTTAAACCACAACCAAAGAGAGGAGGTACCCCTGATGACAGACAGATCCAACACACGTAGGGATTTAACTCTTGTGTAAGTACTACTATGTTTTTATCCTGTGAGCATATTCCCATAAAGAATACTGCCCTCTGACAGAACCTTCTGAAGAGTGGTAAGAGACTTTTACATGTGTGTCTGTGCCTGCTTTGTGAGTGAATTTTCAATGTTTAGCAACTGCTCCTAACCCCCCTTCCATGATTCACTGCCCACTTGTAATCCAGCCAAAACTGGATACATTCATTTACATAATAAAGAGCACTCACAACCCGACACTATACAGGTCATTAACATATCTTTCTGACACTGCTGAGAGTGGGTGGGGCTGCTGCTGTGTTAGACACTTTCTCCCTCTCTTCTAACAAGCAAGTACATGCCGCTGAAAGTGGGTGGGGGAAGACACTCTAACAAGCAAGCACACATGCTGGGGGGGGGGCTCCTGTAAGTGACCTCCTGTGACACACTCCTGTAGATAGATAGATAGATTGAGACGATAGATAGACACAGACAGGCAGACATGTAGAGACAGACAGGTAGACAGACAGATATATAGATTGATATATAATAGAAAGACAGGTAGATTGATATATAATAGACAGAGCGATAGAAAGACAGATTTATCCCTTATATGAATAAATTTATATTTTTACGGAGATTTCATTGAGTTTTTAGGAGCAACTAATTAGGTGGGAGTATATAACACTATTACACATAGGAAAGGTACTGTATATATGTATGTGTGTAATTATCGCTATTTAATTAAAATCACCATAACAAATAACACTATACAATGTATAGTACTACTACTTACTACTGAATTACAAAACAAACGATATACTATTAATAAAGTATACTTACTTTACTTGACACCCCTAAGTCTGAATGGAAAACTCAAAATGGTAGGTTTAGCCACACCTCTAGGATTTCAAAACATTTTCTTAGACATTGTACATGACAAGACAGGAAGTGTAAGGAAGTTATTACACCCAGTTATGTGCTGTTTGTAAAACATGTGACAGTCTTAGCCAATCAGAAAAATCTTCAGATTTACTCAATCCAGTTTCTGTTTGCTAGACAGGAAGTGATGTCGGTAAATGATTAGTCTCTGAAACTACGCAGCATTCTAAGGGAAATTACAGTTTTCCCTTTTCTTCTACTATTGATATAATAATAACTGTGAAGGCTCTACTTCATTTTACACTCTGTGGGGAGTTTTTAGCTCCTTTATCCAGACCTCTCCCTAACTTGTAAAGCTAATCACTATCCTGTGTTTTCAAGTCCTAACCTCATAGTGACTGTAAATTTGGAACTTGCTGTGGTAAAAACCAGTAAGTATGCACCTAGCATGTTATTCTGGAACTTGTATAGGGACTCAGGATGTCCAATGGTGCTGTGCAGATTGAATTGCACATTGTGGCAGGATTGCCTGGATCTGTTTTCAGATCTGCAGGTTAATACCATTTAGGCTGGATACATGTAACACTATCAGTGTCCCAACTGAGCATCTGTTTTGAGTGAGAGCTCTGCCAGGACAAATGACTGTTGGTCACAGCAACAGTGGCTGCGGCCAGCAGTGCATGTGACAGACCGATCATGTGGTCCCATAGCATGATCGGCCGTGATTTGCTAACTGACCCGTTTGTCTGATACAGGCGGCAGGCCGCCCCACACCATCAGATAATGCCGGCCGACTCATACATGGCACTATCGGTTGGTTACTGGTGTTTACCCAGCCTTAAGGTTCGTACACATGTGTGATGGGGGTGCCAACCTGCAACGCACAACGTGTACGAACGGCCAATAATCATGCCATGTATGGGCACTTTATTGACCAAAATGGCCATTCTGTCGATACACGGCACGATTATCTGCCTCCAATCTGACCACCCATTCAACAAATGTGCTAAAGCATTCAAATAAGGCACATGAGATGGTGCACCCCATCGGTAAACATTTGTCCACGTAGTACTTGTTGTTCCACTTACAGCCTAACAAATGGAAGCACTGTGGATGTACTGGCAGCAATCGAAATGCCGATTTGATGTCCATTTTTACCAATAGTGCCCCCTGTCTGGCCTTTCTAAGTAGTGGAAAGGCCCTATCGAATGAGGTGTAAGAGACCCTGCATGTCTCTTTGTAGATATCATTGTTCACCGATCCGCCCCTTGGGGTATGACAGATGGTGAATGAGCCTAAATTTTCCTGCCTCCTTTTTAGGTACTAGGCCTAAAGGGGATACCCTAAGGTTGGGGAAAGGCTGTATGTTAAAAGGCCCTGCCAAGAGCCCTGTTTGAACTTCCTTTTCTAGTTTGTTATCTTCAACTGAGGTGTTTTGGTAGGCTGATTGGAGGTATCGTGATATTATTGATGTTTTGTTTGGCTTGAAGGGGACGATGAAACCCTGCCTGAATACTTGCTCAAGCAGCGCCACTGCCTGGTGGTCCCTATAAAGGTTTAGGAAAGGTGCCATCGCGAGTACGTTCACTGGCATCTTCCCCTTTTCTTTTAGTGCGGCTATACCGTCCTGCCTGCCTACCTCTTTTGAAGCATCTACTGAACCTGTGAGGTCCTCCGCAATGTGAGCAGTCGTGCTTGAATTTGCACGCCTGTCCAAATTTGCAGTGGCCCTCATTGAAGGCCCAGCAAAAACCCTTCTTGGTATGCTGAGGGGGTGGGCTGAAATTCCCCTCCCCAGCACCCCCTTGAAAGTGTGTCGTTGATGGCTTGAGCACATGAGTTTCAACCAGAGACCCATATCCCTATGATCCCATTGGATCCCTGTTCTATCTGCCTTTCTTTACCTGAACTGTTCGTCGTATTTCAGCTAGGCTATTCCTCCAAATGTTTTATATGCCTCGAATATACCATCTAAGTAGCAAAAAAGTGCTGAGCATTCACTAGGAGCTCTTTCACCTAGTACACTACCAAAAATGAGAAATGTTTGCAACCAGTTGTGAAAGGTCCGTGGTATAAGCCTTATCCTCCTAGTTTCTTCATCTTCCTTTCTAGATTCCTCTGGCTTAGCTAGTCGATCTGTTTGTATTTGGTCGGCAGGGAGGAATGCAAATAAATCTACATACTTCTCTTTCCTGTAGAAGGCACTGCAATGGCGCTCATGGCGCTCCTGAGTGTTGGTCTCTCCTGGTCATCTGAGCTGCTGTCATCTGATTCTCTGCTGCTGTCCTGGTTAGCCCATGGTGTCCCAGTTCTTTCTCCTCTCTGTGGTTGTGGTGCTGCCCCTGGTCCTCCTCCTCCCTCTCTTTGATGAGATCCCTCCCTGTCCTGCACTGCTTGCCTCTCCGGTGCAGGAGAGGGGGACCGTTGTTGTGCTGCTGCTTGTGGCTGTTGGGCTGATGCTTGCCCCTCCCCTGGGTAGAGTGGGTGAGTTGCCCGAGGTGTGGATGGTCTGTGCCTCTTCCTTTTCCGGGCACTGCTGCTCATGTGGGCTGTCACATCTGATGATGTCATGGCTCTGCGACACCCCCTTGTGTCCTCTCGCAATGTTACCACCAGCTCCTTTGATGACGTTATTGGCGTGCGACCTCCTCTCTGCTCTCCCGCTTGTTCCTTCCTGGGCCTGGTACTCGCGCTTCTACTCCTCATAGCGGGTACCGTTGCTCCGGGATTCAGGCACGTTGGTGGCTGTGTTCTTCTTCTGCTCCTGGTGTCTCCGGCATCAGGTGAGGTGTTAAGCCTGGTAAGTTCTGCCTTAATCCAGTCATCCTCTGGATGCTGCCTTCGCCTGCAGTTGATTCAGAATTCCTGCCATGGCTATCAGGGGAAGCCCAGAAGTGAGCAGCCCGATAGCTCTGTGAGTACAGCTCGCAGACAACCCGTGAAGCCGCTGTTTCTTCTCCTCTGGTAGTGATGTGTGTCTCTCTGCTGGAACCTCTTCTCTCTCCGTCTGCCTCTCTCTGCCGACGTCTGTTTTCCCTTCTCCACCTCTTTTTCTACCTTGCTTTCTTCTACCTGCAACATTGTTGCAATCTCTCCCTCCAATCCCTGCCTGCTATCTCTCCCTCCAATCCCTGCCTGCTATCTCTCCCTCCAATCCCATCTTTTTCAAATCTGACTGTCATTATTTTCTTCAGTCCCTGTTTCTCTCCCATCCCCAGTTCTGCCTTTTCCAAACCCTGCTCAAAATCCTTACTCTTACCTATGTTCCCCCTCCCCCTCAGCCATGTGTCCTTTTGCTTTTAGTGCTAAGGACCTCTTTGCCACAGGCTATAAATAAGATACTTTGCATGTCCCCATACATTTCTTGCAATGCTATTATAATAACCTGGGGCTGTGAGGTAACTTCTGTTATAAGAAGGCTCTATTTCATTTTATACCCTGTGGGGAGCTTTTAGCTCCTCTATTCAAACCTCTCCCTAACATGTATATTCAACAGTATTTTCTGCTACCAAGTCCTAACCCCATAGTGACTGTAAATCTGGAACTTGTTACTACTAATAAGTATGCACATAGCATGTTAATCAGGATGCTGTATAGGATTTGAGGTGGCCATACATATATCCGATTTTACTTACCCAAACAAGCGCTCCTGCAATATTAGATTGATCCTGCCGGAACCGCCTTTCCCATTCTTCTATGCCACCGACAGGTGGTTCTGGCAGGATCGGCCAGAATGTCATGAGAGCGCTCGGTCTGGAAAGTTATATCAGATATATGTATTGGCTGCTTTTGATTGCCCAAAGGTGCTGTTTAGATTGCCTGGGTCTGTTCTCAGACCTGCAGGTTTATTCCACATAGACCTCTATATTCTATCTGGCAGGTAGTATAGGTAACGGAGGGTATAAGTGTGTGTTTGTTCATTTAATATGATGCGATTGATTGGGTTTTTTTCAGGACCTTCAGACTAATTTTATTAGGGCCCCCCTGGATGTTTCCTGGTGGTTCCTGTGAGCATCTACACATAGCAAACATACACACATAATTTCCACTTTGCACCAACGGGCACACTTTTTCTAGTTGATATATAGATAGACTAGCAAAATACCCGCGCTTCGCAGCGGAGATGTATTCAAATAACCTTTTTAGTAAGAAAGCAATAATGTATCAAGATTGCTGTAATCACTCGGCACTTGATATATTAAAGAAAGACAATTCAATAAGCTTTACGATAATGCAACACTCATTAACTTTAATTTAATATTATATTTTTTATTCAACTACGAAATTTTGTGTGAAAATAACCCCCACCACCCCTCCCTGTCCGCCCCCAATACCCCCCACTATTTCTCTCTGTCCACCCTCCAAACCCTTCCCCTTACACCTCAGCCAGTCCCCACACACACCCTGAAATTTTGGTAAAAATCGGTCCAGCCGTTAGTGTGCAGGAGTTCGAAATTCTATCCCCCCCCATTCACCCCCACCCTAAAAAAAAATATTTTTTATTCAACTACGAAATTTTAGTGAAAGTAACCCCCACCACCCCTCCCCATCCGCCCCCAATACCCCCCACTATTCTCTCTGTCCACCCTCCAAACCCTTCCCCTACACCTCAGCCAGTCCCACACACACCCTGAAATTTTGGTAAAATCGGTCCAGCCGTTAGTGTGCAGGAGTTAAAATTCTATTCCCCCCCATTCACCCCCACCCTAAAAAAAATATTTTTTATTCAACTACGAAATTTTGTGAAATAACCCCACACCCCCCCCCGTCCGCCCCAATACCCCACACTATTCTTCTCTGTCCACCCTCCAAACCCTTCCCCTTACACCTCAGCCAGTCCCCCACACACCCCTGAAATTTGGTAAAAATCGGTCCAGCCGTTAGTGTGCAGGAGTTCAAAATTCTATTCCCCCCCCATTCACCCCCACCCTAAAAAAAATATTTTTTATTCAACTACGAAATTTTGGTGAAAATAACCCCCACCACCCCTCCCCGCCGCCCCCAATACCCCCCACTATTCCTCTCTGTCCACCCTCCAAACCCTTCCCCTTACACTCAGACAGTCCCCTGCACACACACCTGAAATTTTGGTAAAAATCGGTCCAGCCGTTAGTGTGCAGGAGTTCAAATTCTATCCCCCCCATTCACCCCCACCAAAAATTTTTTTATTCAACATCGAAATTTGTGGAAATACCCCCACCACCCCTCCCCATCCGCCCCAATACCCCCCACTATTCCTCTCTGTCCACCCTCCAAACCCTTCCCTTACACCTCAGCCAGTCCCACACCCAACCCTGAAATTTGGTAAAATCGGGTCCAGCCGTTGTGTGCAGGAGTAAAATTATTTCCCCCCCATTCACCCACCCTAAAAAAAAAAATTTTTTTATTCAACTAGAAATTTTGGAAGTGAAATAACCCCCACCACCCCTCCCGTCCGCCCCAATACCCCACATATTCTTCTCTGTCACCCTAAACCCTTCCCTTACACCTCAGCCAGTCCCCCACCACACCTGAAATTTGGTAAAAATCGGTCCAGCCGTTAGTGGGAGGAGTTCAAAATTCTATTCCCCCCCCATTCACCCCCACCCTAAAAATATTTTTTTTATTCAATACGAAATTGGTGAGTGAAAATAACCCCACACCCCCTCCCGTCGCCCCCAATACCCCCCACTATTCCTCTCGTCCACCCTCCAAACCCTTCCCTTACACCTCAGCCAGTCCCGCACACACCCTGAAATTTTTGTAAAAATCAGGTCCAGCCGTTAGTGTGCAGGAGTTCAAAAATTCTTTCCCCCCCATTCACCCCCACCCTAAAAAAAAATTTCGTTACCTTTTACTGGTAAAGGGTAATGCATACAACTTTGGTTGAAATGGACCAACCATATAGATTGTTATAGCTTGTAAGCTAGGTAACCATAAGTTGTGCAATGTCAGATACTCACCATTACAGGTGGAATTTCGAAACGAAACCTGCTTAACTTTTGTAAGTAAGGTGCAATGAATGAGCCTGCCAAATTTAAGCCGTCTGCCTCCACGGCAAGTTGGAGAATTAGTGATGAGTGAGTGAGTGAGGGCTTTGTCTTTTATTAGTATAGATAGATCAGACAGACAGACAGACAGATAGATTAGGCAGACAGACTGACAGAGAGCTAGCTAGCTAGATAGATAGATAAATACAAACCATAGGATAGTGTGCACTCTACCTTCAGGTGGTTATAATGCCTGGGTGCTACTGATTCACAGCTATATCCAATCCTCAAAAAATAACAGAGCACTCCTAGGACTTGCGCAAAGAATTGGGGGAGGGGTTAAGTTATATTAGGAGTTGTTTGCATGGCAGATTCATAGCTTGAAAAGGTCTAAGACAGAGACAGAAACATCGCTATCTGTTTTGTTGCACATGGAATAAAGGAATAAGAATAAGTCCTAGGAGTGCTCTGTTATTTTTGAGGATTGGAGATAGATAGATAGACAGATAGACAGACAGACAGGAGATCCTAGTGACGGTCACTGGAGGGACACAAATTAGCATACCTGGTTTGAGTGACAGGTCTTTCCCTGTACATGCTTTAATTTAAAAGTAGTGTGCCATTACACTTTCTAAAGGTATGATTTTTGAAAATTCGATTTATCAAAGATTGGGCTTTTGAGACAAAGTGCATCTAAAGGAGTACTATGTAGTATGTACATATAGGGCCATATTTATAAAGCTCGGTATTGGAATTTTGTGATACCACAGTTTATCGTAATGTACTACCGCGGCTGTAAATGTACAGCCACGGTCATACATTTACACCAAACGTTTGTTAATACTACCGCATGGTTGTAGAATACCATGCGGTAGTAAACTACTGCAATGGTATTCAATGGGGATCAGATCAGTTGCATCCCAAATTCTAGCAGGGTTGAAGACATTTTATTTGGTGATATTGGTACAGTAAATTTGCATACATGGTTGTCATTTTGGCCAATATGCATCTATCATGTGTAAATATTTGCAAGAGCAATCCAAACAGTTATTTTATTTGCATTTGAAAGAAGAGGCCTGCAAATGTATTGATACATTTTGAAATCATGTTACCAACAGTCCAAGCCACTGCCCAGTTACATGGGATAAAATAACTCCAAAAGTCATAAAATATTTGGCATGGATGTGAAAATACATTTAAAGACAACTAATCTAAATGTAAATGCAAATCTAAAATACATTATCAAATATAGGTAAAATATGTGGTATTCTCATATAGGGGTGCAAATTTTTAAAGGACAACTAAAGCCACATAACAACACCAGAAGGCAGAACACCTTGATATAAAACCAGTAATCTGTGTCTTACCTCTCATTTTGATACAGGCGCTGGGAAATTTACCTAAATAACATATGGTTTGTGCTTTACTTCACAGCATTCTAATATCACACAGTTTGGTCAACGACCAATATGTTCTGCACATGCTCAGTCCTTAGCTATGGCAGAAACTTGTTACAGTTGGTCACACCCATTAATAATCTCTAGCCAATCCTTTTACAAGACAGATAAAGCAAGGAAGCATGTGACTGAGGTCAGGAGGTGTGGTCTGACACTGCACATACACACAGATACTTCATCCAGTTCTTAACAGGCTTTACATTTACTTTAATACAATTTACTGAAGTTGTAATTATATAGCTTATTGGTGTTTTTAGGGGGGTTGTTTTCAGATTCTGGAGTATAAAAAATTGGGTTTAGTTCTCCTTTAATCCTCTGATCAATAGGGAATAAATGTAGGACCTAACTTGGAAAAGGCTTGCCGTAGGGGGATGCTACGGGTATATACCCATACAAAGTCTCCTTGTGTGAAATCTGGTCCCCTAGACCTATGGAGGTCAGCAAATTCCTTCTGTATAGCAGAAGCTTAGCTGATATTAAAGGAGAACTAAACCCAATTTACTCTCCCCTGTCAGCTGTTCCCACTAAGACAGCGGAGAGCTTGTTAATTCAAATTACTGAATGGTCTGCCTGACTGCCTCATCCTCTGCAGCTTTTTTTCTATTGGACCCTTTACCTTTATATTATTTTCCTGTCCAAATATTTGCCGCCCGTTATAGCGTTTAGTATCCCTATTCGCCTATTGTCTGCTGCCTGGAACGAACTGTATTAAGTTATCGACCAATTATCTAGCTTGTTGACTATACTGCCCCTGTTTCTTGGCTGGCCAGCCAGACAGTACTTTTGTTCCTTTTCTCCTCTCTTGTCCTCTCCTGCATTGTTCCTATCATCGTTTCTCCATTCCTGTTCTGTTGCTGTTGAGCCATACTTCTTGAGGTCTCCCAGCCTCAGGGTTGATTCCTTGCGTCTTATGTCCTGGGGGCAAACATGATTAGGTGCTGATTGCCTGGCGACAAACGGGGGCTTGTCTATAAGTGAAGACTGAGACACGATGCACAATGTGTATGCACGGATGTTTTGGCCGACAATTGTGCCATGTATGGGCACTTTATCGGCCAAATAGTTGATGATCCACCAGGCAGTTCAGGCAACGAGCCCCAAACCGAAAGGCCATTTCGTCCAACAAAGTGCCCATACACGGCAAAATTGTCAGGTGAACCAGCCGTGCATACACATTGTGTGTTGCTGGTCGGCCCTGCGTTTGCATTTGTGTATGGCTTCAGTCCAGTTTTATCTAGGCCACTGTCCCTTTTCTTTTCAGATTCACTTTTGCCTGGCAATGTGCCAATGGATTGGAAAAAAGCCAATGTAATACCAATATTTAAAAAAGGTAGTCGTTCACGGCCTTGTAACTAGAGACCTGTAAGTCTCAAAAAGGTAGAATTATCCAAAATAAGGTGCCAGTAGGCGTAATGTTATCCCTCTCTATGCATCCTTCCTGTATGCATTAAATGTACATACTGTATATCTCCAAACAATAGGTGAGGGGGTAACAGACAGGCTGAGGCAGAATAACTACAAACGGCTGTTTTATTACATGCGGCTTAAACACAACATGTTTCGGGTCACATGGAGCCTTTCTCAAGTTCTCAGCCGTTTGCAGTTATACTGCCTCAGCCTGTCTGTTACCCCCTCACCTATTGTTTGGAGAGCTGTAAAGTCTAACACAAGTAGTAGTCAGCATGGATTTATGAGAAATAGATCTTGTCAGACTAACTTGCTTGGTTTTTATGAACAGGTGAGTAAGATTCTGTCATAGCAGTGGATGTAGTTTATTTGAATTTTGCTAAAGCCTTTGATACTGTGCAACACAGGCAACTAACGTATCAACTGAGGACTGTTGACCTAGCAAAAAACATTTGCACATGGATGGAGAATTAGTTGTTGGATTTTGTACAGAGAGTTGTAGTCAATGGAGCTGAGATAGACCGGATCACAGATCCAATCCCGGTTCCAAGGCGGATTTCTGAGATCCCCGCATTGTGGATTTTTGGGAATTCCACTTTCTTGATTTTTCCGAACCACGTTTGAAAATGTAAAAATTTGAGGATTTCTATGATTTTTTTGAAAATTCAAGGATTTTTTCCAGGAATTTTTAGAAACAATCCAGCCACTGCACATGTCGCAAATTCAATGGCAGCTATTTTTAACAGTGCCAACCCCATGGGTATAAAAGGGAACTTGACAGGCACCATTTTGTCAGTGTGCTGGAGAGAGTTTAGTGGAGACCTGACAATATTGGAGTTGGAGAGTGTTTATTTGTGCTTTTCCATTTATAAGTGTAAAAATAACTTAGCTATGGAAATAGAAGGCTGGGTCAGTTGGTGTGTTTACATTTGTCTGTGTGGGTATCATTTTGCATTTATGAATGCAACTTTTTAATTAATTTATTTTTGACTTTAGTTACCCTTTAAATAGGACTGTTCTTGAATAATATAATGTAATAACCAGTGAATGAGAGTTAGAAAGAACTGGGATCTGTCTCTCTCAAGCCAAAATAATGGATTTGTGAAGGAAAAAAGTGAATTGAATTATTTTATTACTTATTTCAATATAGTAATAATATAAAAAATACTTGACGTCCATCTCTTGCCAGACTGAATAAATGAAATGAGGCCTCTTAAGGTCTGATCACTGTCTCTAGAGGTCTAAGACAGTGGTGTGGATGCCAAAACGTTGGGAAAGCATCATATCCCTTGGCCAGGAGATACCTGGCCATGTAGTGCTGCCTCATTGTTCTGGGCTGGGGCCATTACTCTGTTTAGAAATGACACTGTAGAATAAATGGGCAGCAGAGTCGAAGGTGAGATTCAATGTTAATAAATGTATGGTGATGGTTTTAACAATCCTTGTACCACCTACACCATAAATAACTCTGTGTTAAGTGAATCTCTAATGGAAAAAGATTTGGGGGTTCTCGTAGATAACAGACTTAGCTTTTTCAAGTAGTGCCAGACAGCCATGGCTAGAGCTAGCAAGATATCGTCTTGTATAAAGAGGGTAATGGATTTAAGAGAGAAAGATATTATTCTCCCTCTTTACAAGGCTCTGGTAAGGCCTCATTTGGAATATGCGGTACAGTTTTGCAATCCCATATACAAAAAGAGACATCTTGGAAATGGAAGCAGTTTATACTGGAGAAGCGGCAATTATGTAGGGATATGATCACTTAATACAAATATATTAATGGGCTATACAATAAACTCTCTGGTACATTTCATCTATAGTGGGGGTTTTTTTGGGGGGGGTAAGCAGCATTTATTAAATGGATAGAAAGAAGATGCAGACCCTGTGGTTCCTTGGCCCCTCTGCAGTCACAGATATTATTCAAAAGAATGGTCATACCAATAAGATTCTTTCTACTCTTTGTGGTAGGATCAGTGGGAATAACATCTATTCAGAAGTTTCCTTACTAATAAGGCAATATGCTAATAAATCTAATTTATGGTTATCACCTACTTTTCTTTGCATAATATTTTTCACTCTCTAATTATAAAATAGTTCAAAGGGTTTTTATTAAATATCATAACTGCACTGCACTGTACTCTTTACCCTGTGTTTCATTCTCTAATTTATCTTTGCATCCAACTGAATGCTTTTGTGGTCATAGACTTCGCCAGCAGAGACATTCTTTACCACGGAGATCAAAAACAAGGGCCAAAGACTGAATGGCAAAACATCAAGGTTTGTTTATTTGTTGGACCCAGGAAAGCAAGAATAGTGTGTGTGTTTAACCATGCCTAATATACTGATAACATTAAAATACTCTACCAGTGTATTTTCTGTCTGTGGATCTTTTTTAGGCTGGGTACACATCAGCCAAGTTTTTGGCCCGACTGAGCATTCGCTAATAGCAAGCGTTCGGCTGGGGTAAATGTCTGTTGGTCGTGTCAATAGTGGCTGTGGCCAACAGTTTGTGCAAGCAATCATGATCAAGATCGCCCGTGATTTTCCAACAGGCTCGAACGCCTGATCTGGGCGAACTGGGGACCGAGCTTGGTTGCAGCTGCTGCACACGCACCATCAGATATTTCTGGACAACGGACCAATACATGTCACTATAGGTCGTCCGGAAATATCTGATGGTGTGTACCCAGCCTTAGACATAAGGGAAAATCTATGGTATTCAGTTCTAATTCATCCAGGTCATGGTATATCTGTTGTATTCAATTAGATCAGCTGGCAGTTTAGTCAGATCAATTCAACTCTCATGAATTACAGTAAGAAAGCCAGTCTGATGACTAGCGAAAGGACTAAACTTCAAGTCCAGTTGATCTAACTGAATGCCACAGATTTACCATGACCTGGGTGAATGGAAACCTTCACAAACACAGGGACTGATGGGGCAAACACACACACACACACACACACACACACACACACTGTAATAATAAGTTAACATGGGTCTTGTACTGGTTTTCTGGGGCCTGTGCTGTTTCCAATTCCCTTTGGGAACAATGTGGTGCTCCCGATTCAATGTAATTAGTACTAAATATTGCACTGGTTTTTTTTCTGTGAAATTTAAAGAGAAAACAATCAGATCATAACCTGTTCCGCCCCAACCCCACCCAGTGTTCCTTACCTTCCCTGCTGCCTCAATGCAGTAACCAATGTGCTACAGTTACACAAAATGTGTGGCATTGCAATTCAGAAAATGTTTACTTGGCTCTACATAGATCATATGTACTGTTCTAAATAGAGCTTTTGTTAAAAGGCATGTCCACCCCCAAAACTCAAATTTTATATGTTATTGGCCACAATAACATATATCTTTAAAACAAGCCATCCCCCATCAAAATCCGTTCAGCCATTTTTAAGATACATACGTTTTTACACCATGCTTTTTGCAGACCAGGATCAGCTCACTGTAATCTGACGTTACCTTTCCCGTGCCTTTAAAATGCCTTTTGCCTCCCTTGGTGCTCCCCCCCCTCCCATCATCCTCGCCCCCCCTGCATCCTAGCGTTTAATCCCTTTAGGGTTTGATAGAGGACCCCTGCCCAGACCCAAACACCGGATTATTTTTGGAAAAAAAGTTTGCAGCCTTACTTACAGCCCTTCGTTCTCGCCGTGCTTTCTTGTGACGTCAGACGCGTCTGTGATTGGCTGAAGGCTCGGACTGGATTACAGTGTACTGCTTCTTTTCTGCAAAAGGCCTGTTGGAAAAACATACCCTTTAAGAAAGTACTTTGGGGGGATGTTATATAGGATGCTATTGCCCAATGCATTAAGTCTTTGGTTACGTTTTGGGTACTAATGTGGCATAAAACATAACATCGCGTAGATTGGGCTATTAAACCAGCACATCTTACCTGACTGCACTCCCATGATACTGCTGCAAAGTGATTAGCTACAGTAACTTCCCAAAATGCAGCCTTTTGAAGCTAAATTCAAAGTTTATACTTAAAGGGAATGTCCAGCTTTGAAACAATTGACCAAAACTGCCAGGAGCACCAGCAAGTAAGCTGGTAAGTAACTCTGTAACGCAGGCATTCTATTATTCATAAGGAGTTTGTAATAAGCGATCCTACCTTCCTGTGAATAATAGATAAAAACGCCCTGTACATGCCTATACCAGTTTAGTGTCCCTAAAAAAAATGATTGTCCCTGCAGTCAATCAAGGCTGTGACAACTGACTTCACAGCCAATGATTGACAGCTGTTTCCCCTCTTTCCTCTTCTGCACATGCTCAAACTTAAGAAAAGATCATTAAGCAGAGGGAGGATCAAACAATAGTGAATCCAAATAACCCACTCACTGTTACTGAAGGTCCTCAATCCTGACTTCTCTGCCAGAAAGTCCAATATTCACTTGCAAATGTAAAAAATGGAAGAGTCCTCCAGGTTCTTGTGCAAAAAATTGTTACATTTTATTTTACATAGCACGGCAATGTTTTGGGCAAAACCGTGCCCTTTTTCAAGGCTTGAGAAAGGGCACAGTTTGCCCGAAACTTTGCCATGCTGTATACTAAGGGGTAAAATAAAATGTAACAATAACCTGGAGGACTCTTCCATTTTTTACATAAGCAGAGAGAGGAGGCAGATACTTTTGATACAGATACCTCCAGAAAGGAATAGAATGTATCATTGATTATCTGATTACAAATGCATTTGACAAACTGGTAAAATATCATTTGGCGTTGCAGGCAGATAACTGAAAAGTCACTAGTTCTTTGTTTTAGGGTGGACATGCCCTTTAATCCCCCCCTTTCTAGTTTCTTGTGTTGTGCTCTGTCAGGAACCTAAAAAGGGTCCCAAGAGTATTTGGGTAT
The DNA here is from genome assembly GCA_019447015.1 of Hymenochirus boettgeri. NCBI lineage: Eukaryota > Metazoa > Chordata > Amphibia > Anura > Pipidae > Hymenochirus > Hymenochirus boettgeri. The sequence goes on along the minus strand of CM033469.1, from coordinate 205,974,217 downwards.
GCTTAGATATGTGGTCACATAAATTTAAATCAAATCTTGTGTAAAACTATTCTTTGCAACTGCAGTTTCATACATCACCAAAAGATGTCCCCATCTCTACAGTACATTATCAGAAGGAAATGCAAATGTACAAATTCATAAGCATACCAAGGATAGTGCTGCCTTGTGGTGAATTGCTATTTTTATAAAGCAAAGCTTTTTTTTAATATTAACTGTTAACATATACAGTAGCAAACAACCATGTGTTTTTTCAACTGCATTAGTCTATCGGTTTCTATTTATTAATGGCATCAGCTTATTATTTCACGTTGAGCGAGCGTTCGGTCAGGACAAATGACTGTCAGTTACGGCATTAGTGGTCATGGCCGACAGTTCGCACAACTGATCGTGCAGTCCCATAGGGAATGAACGCCTGTTCGTCCGATTTGAACTGGTGATTGAGCTTGGTCGTGGCCAGCCGCCCCACACCATCAGAAAATTACGGCCAACCAACCAATGCACGGCCGGCCGGAAATATCTGATGGTGTGTACCCAACCTAAAGCCTTCAAGTAGAATACAGAGCAAATTGATGCTTTAAATGTCTCACTTTTAATTTATTGTGGCTTTTGAGAAATTTACCTTATTAACATAGTATAGTATAGTATAGTATTTGAGGTTGAATAAAGACATACGTCCATCCAGTCCAACCTATTCAGCAATATCCACATTTCCTGCCTAACTGTTGATCCAAAGGAAGACAAAAAATAAAAAAACAATATGAAGGGGAAAAATATTCCTCCCTGTCTCCAAATGACAATCGCAAATATTGTATCCCTAGAACAACTTTATGTATCAATACCAGTAACATCCAACCTTCTTTGTTTTTAGAAACTCATCCAGATTTTTTTTAAAAATATCCAATGAAACTGCCAAGTCCAATGAAACTTGAAGACTTGGAAGACAGAACTTCTTTTCTCCCAGTCCACGTGTTCTCTTACATGTTCTATTGGTTAAAAATTCCCCAGATAGTTTATTGTATGGCCCGTTAATGTATTTATACACAGTAATCATATCCCCACGCAAGGCCTTTTCTCCAGCGTACATAATTGGAACTTATCCAATCGCTCTTCATATTCAAACTCCTTTGTTTATTTAGTTGCCATTCTCTCATGTGGCGAAATTCCCAGCATTTTAATCTCACAGGCACACCTATTAATTAAAACTGACCATTATGTTTACAAATGATTTTAAGCTACTGCAGGTCATCGCCAAGTATTTAGCCATATTACAGTCCAGAACAAAGTCTGGAATCTTTACAGGGGAGAATGTGACTCAGGTGAAAGCTGTAGCTAGAATGTGTAGACACACAAGCAATTTGAAGGGTTGAGTGTGTAAAGTAAGAGTTATGGTGCCACAGACAGATTACAAATCATAGTAAATCTACAGGTAAATCCTATTAACTGGAGTTAAATTGATATTTACTGAATTAAAGGACAATTTTACTCACCCCCTGCTCCACGTCTCTTTTCCATGGATTGTACCCAGATTGAGGACATAAACTGCTGTAGCATTTCTTATCTAAACTTTTATTCCCTGCTCTGGTCCCTCTTCCTAGATTGTGATGGGGCCAATTGGAAGAGGTGCTCCTTGCAGAGAATGTCATCTCATTGGCCTCGCTGCTGATAGTTCGAGGAAGGCAGAGAGCTATGAAGGAAGTTTTTGGTAAGCGGTGTTGTTTAACTAACAAAGATCCAGGGACCCAAATCACATGTGTGGAGTGAGGGGGAGGTGAGTATAGTTCTCCTTTAATACTCTGAGTTAAGATCAACTTTTTAAACAATGACAAACAGCTTTATTTGCAAGTTGTATATTGTTAAAGATACACAGGGACATTCAAAAAAAGTTCTTATCGTTAAAAATTGAGCTAATTTTGCCCCAACCAATCAGATGTTAGTTTTCAAATGTTAAATAATATTTGATTGGTTGGGGCAAATTTAGAACCATTTTTAACAACTTTTATTGAATCTCCCTGACAGTGTATAGAATGGATCTTGTTAGTATGATCATCGGAATTCCCCACCAGCCACAGCGGTAGAATCTGGAGGTAAAGTTCAATTCAATACCGCTTAGCGGGCAGACATCGCGAAAGACCCCCACAGCATTCAATTCAATGCATTCCTACGTGACTATTTCAAGCCCATTAATAGATGGCAAAAGCCACAAAAGTGATATTGAATCTCTGGAAGGAGATCTACCCAGAGCAACTGTGGATCTGGGTAAATTTCCCAAGTTGTGTATTTAGAAATAGAAAATAAATAAGAAAAGAAAAATCAAGATAGTTTAATTTGAATTTATACAGTAAGTTGAGATGCAGTATACTTTCATGGATAGATATATTCAGAACATTTTATACAACTACCTGCAGAGTTAATGCAAAATTTCCTGGGTTAAAGGGTATTTCCACCTTCCAGACAAACTTTTTCAGTAGTGTAGGGGACACTATCCCACCCCCATGTTTGTTTTCAAAAAAAATAATCAGAAAGGTAGTGCTTCGTTTCAGCCGGCGTTCTGACCCGGCCTTCTGCTTGCAGGAAATTGCAAGCAGGGGACCGGACTGGCAGCCTCGTCCGTGATTGGCTGAGAGGCAGCCAATCACAGACACATTTGCAGGCAGTTCAAAAAGCTGAAGGAACAAAACTCTGTAAGTACATGTACAAGTAGTGCTGATTATTTTTTTTGCAAACAAACATGATGGTTGGGGGTGGGATAGGGTTCCCTACACTGCACAAAAATGTATATAGGTAGGGCACCAGGCAGCAAAGAGGGATCCAGAGGGAAGGAGTAATGGCTTCACTGTACAAGCCAAAAACCTCTCAGAGGAAAGGTAAAAGGTGGAAACTTTTTCTGTCACAGACAGGCTCCAATTCTTGGTTGGGGTTGGGGGTGGGTAGGGGTTACCTACCTTACTCCCAAAGTTGGTTTTGAGGGGTGGACATGCTCTTTAATAAAAGTTCTTATGGCTTAAAATGGTGCTAATTTTTCTCCAACCAATCAGATGTTAGCTTCCATTTGAAAGCTAACATCTGATTGGTTGGTGTAAAATTAGCACCAATTTTAACAATAAGAACTTTTATTGAATATTCCTGTTTGTCCATTTCACAGCTATACCTGTGGAAGGGACATACAGGGAGATTCAATAAAAGTTCTTATCGTTAAAAATGGTGCTAATTAGGCCCCAATCAGATATTATTTAACATTTAAAAGCTAACATCTTATTGGTTAAGGCGAAATTAGCACCATTTTAACAATAAGATCTTTTATTGAATAACCCTGATAGTGTTCCCGAAACGTTGTATCACATTGTTTTCAAAATACATTGTTAACTCACATTTGTAGTGTGCTCCTCCACTTCTGTTTTGTACTTGTAAGTTGCCCAGACACTTGGGGGCATAATATTTTAAAAAAACAAATATAAGCCAAGAAGTAAGGATGCATATTTTTTATTGACATGTTACACAAAACATAATCATAACCAACTGTTTTACCACAACATCATTATTTATTGTCATCTAATATAAAGAATAATTGCTGGTACCACCTTACAAGTATCAGTATTAAATCTCATATTCCACTTTGCTACCTATTTCAATTAACTATCTACATCTCATTATGTCGATTTCAAGGCCGTATATAGCTTTGTTATAGTTATGTTATCAGCAAACACAGAGACCTTTCTTTCAATACGGTAGCTGGCAGGTGCATTTGTTGCTAACTTGCTACATATATCTGTAGCATAATGTGGAAAATCTTTCACTGATCAGGTACAGAGGCAGTAGCGAGGGGTTGACAGGCATATGCACTAAAGCAGTACAAGTACCGTATGCCTTGATCAATTTCTGATCTGAAAATTTGATTGCCCCATAAGGTACTGCTGGTACAGATAATCAATGACTCAACAATTTATTAATTTTATCATAATATTAAAAAAAAATATTTCTGACCAACATAAAGAGCATAATGTTGATCACAAAATGATTGGTCTAGACACAAAGACAGAAAGACAAACGGACACACAGACAGATGATAGACTGATGACAGACAGATAGAATATTTGATAGATATATATACTTATCTTGTCTCTTGGCTTGTAATACTTATTATTCCATGTTTCTCTCAAATGTCCTTAAGATTGCTGCTAAACAATTCCAGAACTGCATGTATCATATTTCATCTACTTATTGTTACCACAACAACTACTGCTTCTCTCGGGGGCTCACGGCTTTATGATATAAACACAAGACTGTTGCCTAGGAATTATTTTTATTCCAGACCCACTTTATCACCTCACATGACCTAGCTAAACCGCCTCCTCCAATTTATAAATATCAGCAATGAGGAATATCTGTCTACTAATGTTCTTCCAATCATTCTGGTATAGTGCATTTACATCTTCAACATATACGACTTGGAACAAATTAATTTACTCACCCAATGATAGTAAACTTGGCTGCATATAGATATAGATTTTTACTGGACTAATGGCCAGAGTTTGATGGGTGTCTGAGAATTTGCTAAGGGGTCTTTATGAGTGGTGATTGAGCCTGCTTGATCCAAAGTTTAACATCTGATATGAGTAATTAATTAGAATATAATACATAAGTGTGGTGTTTTATAATGGGAGCTGCAGTGGTATATATCCTTATAAAAATCACTCAGCTATGTCACTAAGTGACTCATTTCTTATATTTCTTATATCCCACTACTCCACCCATTTCAGTGTTCATGCCTGGACAATGACTCAGCATTTTTTGCTGTGTTTAACTTCACTAACAGAACCTGCTGGAGCTTCTTCCTGTCACTTCATAACCAATGTCTCTCTCCTCCTCCACAAAGATTTGTTTAACCATATAGATGCCTGACTGGGATGTTCCTTTCTACTGGGTTTAAGTTACATAAGGTAGCTTGGGGGATTTAAGGTGGAAATAGGGACAAGGCTAGAATTTAAAATGTGAATGGGGTAAAGGAATCCAATACTTATGTATTATAAGAAATAATGCGCCCCTTCACATTATAATATAAGGACATTACGCCACCTCGGAGTTCCCTGTCCTGTATAAAAGCACTCGGCCTATGGCCTTGTGCTTCTATATGGTCAGGGAACTCCTCGGTGGCGTAATATCCTTATATTACACTGTAAGGGACGCATTATCCCTTATATAATACTTAAGTGTGATATTTTATAATGGGAGCTGCAGTGGTATATATCCTTATAAAAATCACTCAGCTATGTCACTAAGTGACTCATTTCTTATATTTCTTATATCCCGCTACTCCGCCCATTCCAGTGTTCATGCCTGGACAATGACTCGGCATTTTTTGCCAGTGTTTAACTTCACTAACAGAACCGGCTAGAGCTGCTTTCTGTCATTTCATAACCAATGTCTCTCTCCTCCTCCACAAAGATTTGTTTAACCGCATAGATGCTGGGCTGGGATATTCTTTTCTACTGGGTTTACGTTACAGAAGGTAGCTCGGAAATAGGGACAAGGCTAGAATTTAAAATGTGAATGGGGTAAAGGAATCCAATACTTATGTATTATAAGAAATAATGCGCCCCTTCACATTATAATATAAGGACATTACGCCACCTCGGAGTTCCCTGTCCTGTATAAAAGCACTCGGCTTACGGCCTTGTGCTTCTATATGGTCAGAGAACTCCTCGGTGGCGTAATATCCTTATATTACACTGTAAGGGGCGCATTATCCCTTATATAATACATAAGGCCCTGGCATTTCAATGGGGAGGTGCAGTGGCAAGAATCTATATAATCAGTCACTCAGTGATGTCACTGAGTGACTTCCTGTATTCCATTGCCCCTCCCCATTTCTCTCTCCGTCTGAATTAGTAATGTAGATAACAAGCCTGTTTTTGTACACTGACTGACTGAATGAATGAATTACTGTGCTGATAAGTTGGAGCGAACGGCCGAGTCAATTATGAATCACAGGAATGTGCTCACTCCTCCTTATCAGCACAGTAATTCAGTCAGTCAGTGTAACGAACCGGAACTGCAACAGGTGAGATATTTGTATATGGTCAGGGAACTCCTCGGTGGTGTAATAACCTTATATTACACTGTAGGTAGTGTATTATCCCCTCTATAACAGCTGTTTTAGCCTTTACATATGCACCAATAAGAATAGTAAAGTCACACCTACTAGCACAGAACCAAGGTATCTGTAGAACCAAGGTATCTTGTAGAATCCTACAGCAACAGAAATGGTTATAAAGACTGGGCAATAACTCTAGATGGTCACATTATTATGAGTATCTTTTTTCCTCAACAATTATAGACAATATTTCATTAACAAAATTCATCTAAATATTCATTGGATTCTGTAATTACTTGAATGCCATTGGAAAACTGGACCATATAAGTGTAGTGCATAGGAAGTGATTTTCTGCAGATTTTTTATGGGAAATTACGAAGGAAGGAAGGGCTTTTACAATGACTGCACATGCAATTTGAAAAATACAAAATATATCTAGTAGTAGTGCCACATTATTAAAACTCCATAGCCTTTACCAATAGGCAAAAATGTTAGAAAAGGAAATATATGGTCAAATAACCATCTCAAAAGAGGGTTTACAAAAAGATATCTAAACATTTATTTTGAGTTGTTAACTACCCATGTAAAATGATGGCTTTGTAATCTGTGTACCAGGTATTTATGATTATGACAGGAAGGAATTATTGCTTTTGCTGAGTCACTATACAGGAGAGAAAAATGCCAGAAAACGGAGAACTGCTTTACTTTTTTTTGCCAATAAGATGTCCAGAACCTGTATCTTGTGCTTTCACAAATATTATATATTTTGTCATTTGTGTTTATTATATTTGGTGCTTTGGACCCAAAATAAAAATTTAATACCGTTTAAAAGAATATTACCCTGAACAAATACAGATTATGTTTTTTTTACCTAGATAAGGAAAGCATTATTTAAATAACTGATTATTGTGTGTGTGAAAAATATTTTCTATCAGTCTCCAAAGTTTGAGTGTTTTTATATATATTCTTTTACACATTTTTAAATGTAGTATAGGTCCATGCCCCCAAATATGCATACTGGGAGTTGTAGATTTTAAACATCTACAGGGAGATTCAATAAAAGTTCTTATCGTTTAAAATGGTGCTAATTTAGCCCCGACCAATCAGATCTTATTTAACATTTGAAAGCTAACATCTGATTGGTTGGGGCAAAATTAGCACCATTTTAAACGATAAGAACTTTTATTGAATAAACCTGCTAGAGTTCCAAGTTTCAACATCACTGTACTAGGCACAACTCATCTTCATGTTTATCACATAAAAACACACTAGGCAGTAAAAACGCCTGCTATGTAAAAATTCCCGAACTACTCGAAATATTACCGCAAAGTAATTTGTGACCAGTGAAGTTCCTTCTGTCCAAACAAAAAGACTCATTTACCCAGAACGATAGCCGCTATCGCTCTGGGTAAAAATCCTGTTGGCGATTCAATATCGCATTTGAGAATGTGGGTAAATCCCAGAAAGGGATTTACCCACTGCGGGATTTTAACGTCAGCTATCTGCTGGCGTTAAAATCCTGCGCTAAAATAGTGCGATATTAAATTGCGAGTGAAGGATGCGCGGGTGATTTTTGCGTACTGGTTAGTGCGACTTTACCTCCATATATTTGCCCAGCGAGTCTGGGTAAATGAGGCCCTATATTATTATTAAGTAGTGTTTATCTGTTTTTTTTTTTTTTTTGTAGAACCTACCTTTATGGAAACCTGTATTCCAATCTATGGGAAATATAATTTTAAATAAACTCTTAACAACAAATGTAACCGAACTCCAATAGTGGTTAAAAAATATTTATTGCCTTTATTTTTGACAAAAAATCACCGCTACACATCGCTGCGGAAAAAACGTTATTACCGCTATATTTATAAAGGCAAGCAATATTGCAGTGAAAATAAATACCGCGGCGATGGGGGTCCTGTTTCGAGCTGCAGGATACCCAACAAGGGCACTTGTCAGTGCTGGGAAGGGGGGTCCTGGTACAGGCTGCAGGACACCTTACAGAGCAGCACCCTGAAGGGAGGCAGCAGTTTTGATTCCATGAAAAAAAAATTGTGAGGTACTCTCACTTTAAATAGCAGGGGAAGCACAACAGAATGAAACCACAACTCCTCCCCCTCCCTTCTGACTGGCAATTCATTTGATTAAAATCAATGTTTGTCAGTCCTGCAGATCAAAAATCAATGTTAGGCATCATTTACCAGACATTGTGAGAATTATTTACCAGTCATGTGAATAAAGCCCCTCCCACTTCCAGACAAACCACACCAGCATAGTTACCACCACTTAATAAATAGAAGCGAGCGGTAACTGATGTGATGTTAGCGAGGCATTAACTTTCCGTCCATTTATAAATATGCCCTTAAGTATGTCAAGGAAAATCCAGCCCTATTTTCCCCCACCCCGTACACAGGGAACCGCAGTAACCTATTCCCTGCTGGTTTGCACAACTTTAAACACATTCCTTTTGGAGGCTACACAGTTTACGTTTACCCAGAGCCGCACAGTCACTGGTAAATCTCTTTAGGGAGATCTACACAGAGTGGCTGCAACTAATCTCCCAGTTTTTTGTTTGGTATAAATTTTACCTTGACCTGGATACCTACTTCACTCATTGAACAATAAGCTAATCAATCAGAATCATAGAGAGGGGGGAGAGAGTGGGGGAGAGTAGGAGGGAGAGAGAGAGAGAGGGGGGAGAGAGTGGGGGAGAGGGGGAGGGAGAGAGAGAGAGAGGGGGGGGGGGAGAGAGGGGGGGGAGAGAGATCTTTAAATGCAGGGGGGACTAGATTTGCGATTCTTTAAAAAGTCAGGGGTTTGCTAGTATTTTTAGAATCTATCCACATTCAGACATGTAAGGTTCCATTCTTTTATTTGTATGTTATTATTCAAACACTCAAAAACAATTTTCATTGAATTTAGAGAAAAATAAAGGAAAGGGATTATTCAATGTTTGAAAACTTTCCAAAACCCACAAGACAAGTAAAAAAAAACCCACAAAAAATAAATCTCCCACATGTCCTGAATCAAACGATATGCCACATTTATGAATGTACACAGACATGGATGCCAACTTACCTCAAAGGGGTCCAAGACTTGCAATTATAGAGAAGAAACCAGCTATTTTGAGTAACTTTGAATTTTTTAAACTAAACACCCTATGCCCCCCCGCCCCAAGTTTAAATTCTTTCCCAAATGTCCCCCTGGGACGGTCCCCACTATAAAAATCAGGGGCGCTGCAGTACAAAACACTATAATAATCGGGTTTCCTCGTGTACATCACACACACAAAGAAGTGTGTCTCCAGTCTTCTCCTTGCTGCAAGTTAAATAAATACTGTATAGGGCGCACATCTTACATTGACCAGTCTATGGTGGGAATCTGATACTTGCCAGATATTAACCTGATAAAAACAGAACAGTAGTATTTATTTTGTTTATTTGTATTATAATTTGCGATTAAGACAACCTTTTTTCAATAATAGCATTGACATGTATGATAATATGCAACCCTAACCAGTGTGACATATTCTGGTGAGATTTTCAGTATCAAGGAGATGTTTATTCATCTAAAAAAGCAAAGATTTCTGTGGTTAGGTGGTATTGGAACTATATGAAGGGGGTTCGAGGGACCCCTATTTCAAGGAGTTGGCAAAGTTTCTGAGTTGGCAAAGTTACCATGTTAAGCATATACCACCAGACAAAGCATCTTCTTTATTGTGTGCAATTTTAATACTCTGAACATATATTTATTATATTTAAGGAAATATCCACCCCTCAAATTAAAAATTATACATGGGTAACACCCCCCCAACTACAATAGTTAGAAAGTAGACAGGTGTAGGGCTAATCTATTAGCAAAATTTTCTTCCCCTCTCGAAAGTTCCTGCATTCTCTTAAAGCTCTTTGTTAAAAGCCTTTGCATGCGCAGAGGAGGTAGGTAGGGGAATAGCATGCAGCCATTGGCTGTAAAGTCAACTGTTACATGATAAATGACAGCTGCTAACTAGAGGAACCAGAAGATTGTAATGTCAACATCCTTTCAAAGGAACAGGACTGGTTCAAGAGAGGTGTCAAGGTGGCCATTTATGTGAAAATAAAGAAACCTAGCCTAAATAGAGGTGGGGGGGGGGTTCAACACCAACTGTCTGCCATGTACAATGCTGTTTTGACGCCTTACCCTGGGCATTCCTAAAGCTTCACGCCTTGCATTCAGTGTCATTAAAACCTGGCTGTGATATGCTAATTGGGACTTTCCAGGGTACATAACTGCCAACAGATTCTTGTACAAGTCATTCTGAATTGAGAAAGCCAGTAGGATGACTAGCGAAACGTCTTCAAGAACTAAATTTTAAGTCCATTTGATCTAACTGAATACAACAGATATGGAATATACTTAAAAAAACAAGTTTAGTGTTCTTTTAAGATTGTAATTACGATCATAATAACCTTGTGTTGTGTATGGCCACAACAAGTACCTGGGGCAGTGAGGTAGGATTGATTATTCCTACCTCACAATATTGTTTCATTTAAGAACTACAGCACATACAGTTTTCATTTGCCAGGTTAGTGCCGGACTATTCCAGTATTAAAGATAGTGCTGAAGCCTGACTGGCAGAATTAGTTTTCTTAAGGCTGGTGCTCCTCACAGAAATAATATTGGGAGGTAGGAATTACCAATCCTATATCCGTCCCAAGTACTTCTCAGATGAACTGTTTTTTAAATCAACTTTACACACGATAGTTACCCTTTAAGGAACCCATGTCCTGTGGTCTGATGAGACCAAGATAAACGGATTTGGTTAAAATAGTGTGTGGCAGCAACCAGGTGAGGAGTACAAATACAAGTGTGTCTTGCTTACAGTAAAGCACGTTGGTTTGTGTGTGTGTAATGGTTTGGGGCTGGATGAGTACTGCATGCACAGGAGAGCTTGAGTTCATGTAGGAAACCATTAATGCCAACATATACTGTGACACACTGAAGCAGAACATGATCCCTTCCCTTCAGAAACTGGGCTGCAGGGCAATATTCCAACATGATTAAAAGCCCCAAACACACCTCCAAGACGACCAATGTCGGTGATGGACTGGCCAAGCATGTATCCAGACCTAAACCCTAAATTGGGCACAATTTGGACATTTTTCACATAAAGGTGTATTTACTTTTGTTAGGGGACAGCAAATTTACAATTATACAAGCTGTACACTGACTACATTACATTGTATCAAAGTGTCATATTTTCAGTATTGTCCCATGAAAAGTGTAAAGTACAATTTACAAAAATGTAAGGGGTGTACATAATTTTGTGATATACAGTATGTGCAGTTTGTAATTAATGATTGTAATTAATGATTACATAGGCGCACTAACCTTATAATTACACAGGTTGGTAATACCCTTTAATAGGGCGGTGCTTGGGACCATCCAAATATTGAACATAGCAAAATGGGGGGAAAGAACCACCCCAGACAAAACAGAGTCCCCTCTTAGCACTTACTTACAACACCCAAAGGAAATCAGTTAACATTTATTGACATATAGTATACCACAAAAACCAGTTCCACTTACAAGAATACAATGTCTATAAATATAATTATAAAGTGCTGCTAGAAAAATCCCCAGAAATGGCAGGGCGTCCCCTGCTTAAAATAGATTGATGGAAGTCACAATATTACAAGAGCAAGGTGTAGACTCCCACTGCTCCAATTTGTATAGTTCCAACTTAGCAAAAAATGATCTTGTATCAATATGGCAGCTCAATAAACTTGATAGCGACAAATACATAGAGGACACACAGTTGGCGACCCATAGTGATACCATGAGAAAGCTTGGAACAAAATGTTTGGCTCACAAGCGAAACGCACTTGGTAGTGTGAGCAAGGATACTAGTTGTGTTTTTGAGAGGTGTGTGATTGGGTCACCAACTGCGTGTCCTCTATGTATTTGTCACTATCAAGGTTATTGAGCGGCCAAATTGATGCAAGATCATTTTTTGCTAAGTTCGAACTGTACAAATTGGAGCAGTGGGAGCCTACACCTTGCTCTAGTAAGATTGTGACTGCCATTTCTGGGGATTTTTTAGCAGCACTTTATAATTATATTTATAGACATTGTATCCTTTTAAGTGGAACTGATGTTCCTTGGGTACAAATGGGACTGTTCTATATGTTGTTAATGCACTGATGGCTAGATGTTTTTTGTGGTGTACTATATGTCAATAAAGGTCAACTGATTTCCTTTGTTGTGAGTAATTGAGTGCTAAGAGGGGACACTGTTTTGTCTGGGGTGGTTCTTTCCCCCCATTTTGCTATATTCAGTTTATAAGGTGTAACCTAAATGTAATATGTAAAGTAATGTGTTAGTGAGACATATACACACATCTTAATTTCAAAATCAAATTTTTTTTGAAAAAATCTGTCTAATCGACTGTAATTAAGCATATGTATTAAAATAGACTGCCTCCTTAAGGAAGAAATAAGTGCTTAACTCTTCAAACAGTAATTTTAACTAAAAATGTGTATTGCTTCTTGCCAATTGACTCATTAACAGGCTGCATAGAAAGATAAAAAGGCTATACCATGCTAATTGCAGCTTGGAAAGTAAAACAGTATACCTTACATTACAGCTGTGGGCACTGTTATATTTAGTACAATGCTTCACAAACCTATGTATATTACCATGCATGTGTAAAATTTTATTAATAAATTGAATTAGAAACCTAAATAATTTATCCAAAAATAAAGCAAAAACCGTTATCTATATAGTTGACAAAATATGCTACTTCAGGATAGAATTACAAATGATATGGTGATGAGAGCACATTCTTAATTAGCAGGGCTTCACTATTTGAATTGAATTGACTTTATTTACCATTGATCTAGCAACCCTAATAAAAAAACATATATTTTATATTTACTGTCCAATTTATATTTGTTCTATGGTGGTGTTGCCTTTAATCCAATTGATTTTCATGAACATCTCCCAATGCTAATTAAAAGCATACTCTGCATCATTTAATCAGCAGATGTGATCAAAAATATGGTCATAAATGTAGCAAGCAGTATCGGCATTTTGCACCACAGTCCTCATTTTATGACTGCAGTGCAAAATACATACAGCAATATAAACTACCAATCGATATCAGTAGTTTACAGTGGCAGTAAAGGTACCTTTATAAATACAGACCTAAATCAGAATTATTCTTTATAAATCAATGTAAAACAGCTGCAGTATTAGATTCATGTAACAAACTCATACAAAATTCAAATGAAAGTGTGGATAACATTTTAATTTGTAATAATTAACTAAATCATGCAACATGGATTTAATGGCCATAATAATGACTTAATAAATAGAATGGTAGTTTTATATGGTTCACACAGATTTATGGATCTGCTTTCATGCAATATCATGAGATACAGTCACATCATAAATATCACACACAGGTGCAGATTAAATGAGGTCATTTAAATTGTGAGAGCTTACTACTATGAAAGTATTATATAATAAAATAAATGTTGGTACCATATTGTTTTAATTGCTAAATCATTAAAAATATCTTATTTATTTTGTTATAAAAGGAATTATACTCTAATAACTCATAAAGTGCCTTATTTACTGGCCATATTTCTGTAATAGGATATATATATCTTATGCATTCTTCTGCGAGATAAAAAGGGGCGTCATTTACTCTTCTTTATAGTAGTTCTTTGTCAGCCTAAATATATATATTATATATATATAATAGTTATTACAATAAGTTATCAACAGGCAGGCACCTGAAAAGTACAAAAAGGTAATATTCTATTAGATTTTGTTTTGAAAGTGCAGCTTTGACATTCTTAAAAAAAAAAAGAAATCTTCCCCCAAATACAAAATTCCCAACACTGTAAACCAAAAATGTTACCCCCAGACATTGTATAAGTTCTATAGCTTACAAATGGGCCTGAACTGTCTCTTTACACTAACTTGCAGGTCCCATAAGAGCCGAAAGATTTGGGAAGCAGACATCTATCTAATCAGCAGGTGTCAAACTTGCGGCAATCCAGATGTTTAAAAACTCCCAGCATTCCCTGGCAACATACAGCAACTAGGGAATGCTGGGAGTTGTAGTTTTCTAACATCTGGAGGGCCTTATTTTAATCCATGTTGGTAGGAATGTGAATGCTTTAAGGCTGGTACAAACAGGTTAATTTTGACCTGAAATTCCTGCTTGAGAAAGCTGATTGGTAGTCTACCTGTTAGAAAGAAAAGGGATACTAACGTTATTTTGGTGTGACTGATAACGTGGCCCATTGAAGAGGGATGACCAAAATATGTCCAATCCATTTTTAACTGATTTTGACATCAAAAAATGACGAACAATTACAGTCCTAGTAAAAATTTTCAACAATATTTCAACCTGGAATATTACACCAGGTGGTCAATTGGGTTTGAAATATAGACTTGAGTGTACCTAGACTTAGGGCTAGGCCACACTAGCGCGTATCTCACATGCTTACAATCATGTTTTGCCACTCCATTTTTTGCTGATCGCATGTATTCCAATAATGGAATACTGGCAAAGTCTCAGTGCAAACTCACGGTCACATGCATTGTAGTGTGGCTGCAGCCATTGAGCCTGGAAAACTTTGTGCATATTTTCATACCTTGCATATCAAATCACATTTATGGCAGTTAACTTGCTTTCTTGAGCTAGAAAACTATTATTCGATGATTCATTAATAAGAGGGGGGAAATGGTAGGAGGATTGACATTATCAGAAGAAGCATTACTGATAAAATCTTGAAGATTTGATAAAGATGAGTAATCTCATCAGACATGGAATGAAATGAAAAAAAAACTATTTCTACTGACATAATCATTTTGTAGCTAGACATTGTAACCATGGCAATAGTGATGACTACCAAAATATCGTTATTAAACTGGCATGATAAAAAAAAATATGAAGAGGAGTAAATGCTGATCAACCTTTATTTGTTGCCACTGAGTCAATAAGGGCAACATAAACTGATAAAAAACAGGGCTACTTTTATCTGGGGACTTAAGGCTTTTTAACAACAGTATACAGAAAGCCCTCGGGGTTTTATAAAATACCACAACTCCTAACAAGCTTGTCTTTTCAAGGGAACTAATAACACAACAGCTGACATGCTGCCATTAGGGCATTCCTGTTTCAAAATGACTAAAAAGAAGGTGCATTTAAAATTTATACTCCCTCCACCCCAAAACTGGAGCTAAACATGCCATTTTTTTAAGGGGGGTGGTTAGCAGGTCAATCTCTCTGAGGGGCTCTTAAACCCTTTAAATGAAATAAGAGTGTGGGGTGCCCCAACAAAATGTTTCACCTATTAGTGCCCACACGCCTAAATGAAAGAATTAAAGTCAAGTGATTACAGTGCATCTCTTAAGGCCACACATACACACGCACACACCCATATCAGCCAGCGTAATTGACCTTTCACCCCAGCACATACATTGGTCATGAGCTTTGTGCAACAGCATTTGCGTTTGTACACATCTACATAAAAGTAAATTACAATGTCGCACACACATTCCTTGTGTGACCATGTCTGTCCCAAACCCAGGGTGGATTTTGATTGTCAGTGCATATCACAGAGCAGTACACAAGTCTTGGAGGCCAGGGGGCATTCCCACCACCAACTCCGGTAGTCACGTGGTGGTAGTAGTGCTGCTGCAGATCTCAGTTGCAGGGTAAATCTCATCGTATGCAGGGGGTTGCTCATTAGGCAGGGGGTAACAGTAAGGGTATGATGGGTTTAAATCAGGGTCCATTGGGGAATAACCTGGCAATTCTATGGAGGGGTGTCCCCCACAATGAACTTCAACCCCGGCCTCGTCAAAGAGGTGAAACACCCCCACATTGATGTAAGACACCGACTGAAAAGGAAAGCTCCCCGGGGAGTAGTCCTGCTCCTCGTTCGATAAGATGGAACCCTGGCTGTGCCTCTGAAATCGTCTCCTCCCGCCACATCTCCTCCTTCTGCGCCTGCGCTGCTGGGAGGATTTATAATTCTTTACCAGCAACAGGTTAAGCAGCCCCAACAGGCACTCTAAGGAGTTAAAGATGGTGGAAATAACTAACCCTCTCTGGTAATCCTTCAACTTCTGGCACTTGGTAGTGGGGCTGCCGACCCCCTCCTGCAGGCAGTAGTGCGAGTATTTCCTTTCCACCAATGACACTGTGTCTCCGTCTATCACCGCCCCGGCGAAGGCGCTCAGCACTCCCAACATGAACACTAGCACCCCGAGGAGCAGGAAGTTCTGGCTTCCCGCGCGGTTCTCCCCTGACCCGTCCTCCCGGCAGCAGATAAGGGCGGAGCCCAAGAGGGAGAGGCCGGCGGAGAGCAAGAGCCCCGAGTAGAAAGCGCCGGCTGCGGTGCCCAGGCGGAACGGCTCCCCCTTCAGCTCAGAGCCCAGAGAGAAACACTTAAGGCCCACCGCGGCCGCGCTCAGGGCACAAGCGAGCAGGAGGCAGCTGGAGAGCGCGGCGCAGGCTCCCCGGACCCCCCACTTCATCCTCCGGACCTGCCTCTCTTCCTCCCGTTGCCTCCCTCTCTCTCACCCCTCTTCTTCTTCTTTTTCTCCTCCGCCTCCTCCTCCTCTGCTCCGGCCGGCTGTCTCCCCTCATCCTCCCGCGTCCTCCTCCCCGGCTGCCCTTCCTAGGTAGGAGGTGGCGGCCCCGGGGGCTGGGGAAGACATGCTTTATACTGTCGGCTTGGGGAAGTACATGCGGCGGCGTCGACTCAGTCTGCTGCGTCTTGAGCGACAGTGCGTGTCTGTCTCGCTGCACCTTCTCCGCCGCCTGCGCTCATCGCATTATCTCACTGCTGCGAGGAGAAGGGCATTAAATATTGATGGCTGGAAAGGGAGGGAGGGGGTAGGGGAAGAGAAGCAGATGTGATCCGCAGAGTAGCAATCGAAAGACGCAGCTTCCAGTAACCTAGTGCTCCATCCCTGCTGCAAACCACACGATTTGGGAGCTATGACTGGGAAAAACCCAATCACTTAGCAGTTGATGTCACAAAGCCCACACAGAGCTGTGGCTCCCCCTCCCCCAGAACTGCTATGTTTAACCTGGGGACAGGGAACTGGTTCATAGGGAAAACTGAAGGCATGGCACGGGGCTCCATGGACTGGACATTAAGGCTATTAAAGTCCATCAAAAATGACTTCTCAAGTGTCACCAAGGCAGCAGGCTCCATGCTACAGTTTGTCAGCTGTTGAATCACAGATCTTGACTTCATTTGTCAGTAGGATACAGTGAATTATATAATGGGGATCACTTTTAGAATGACTTGCTGCATTTATTGTTTCATTTTCTGGGCCGCATAATAAGAATTAGATTGGAATCTGTACAGGATGGCCTGCACCCTCTGACAGAAGCTCTCTTCAGCAATGTCAGGCTGGGAACACATGTACATAACCCTTTCCAAAAATGACCCAGATCGATCGATCAATCAATTTAACAGCTGCTGGTACTAAAATATTTATGCCATGAAACAATTGTTCGCTGCAATTAATTGATTGGACGATGATAGAAAGAACGAAGAAGCCAAATGAGTATTCCAATAATTCTTACTGTGATAGAAATTTCTCCCCATGCTTCTTTACCTCGAACCATTACTTCTTCTTCTCCTGTCGGAACTCTATAGCAATATGATAAGTGTAAATGCCATATATTTTACAATTGCATTGGTAGGTGGATGTCCTTCATGAGTCACCTGTTAAATTTCCTTTGGATCATTGCCATAATATCAACTTGTTTATAGCCAGACTAAACATACTAGAGAAAGATCTCTGCCTTACTTTATCAGTCCTCTCATTCACCTGTTCAATCATTAGATGATAACTTGCCCTAGGTAAACAGCCTCCCCAAAATAAAATTTCTGTGTCATGACAAGGATTACCGTAAACCTGGTGGTTTAGATTAACTGCCTAAAAGTGTTATTACTGCAACATCAATAGCATTTCCAATGCTCAAAAACTTTTTGTGCTTGCAGTTGCTGTAATTATTCATTTTGCAAGCACAGCCAGCATATTAAGTTAATAGGCCTTAGGCAAACATTTCTATATTCTGCTGCCAACTGCCAGTATAATATGGTAACAGGTGAAAATCATTGTTGAGGATAATTATACAGTTGCAGATCTATCTGTTCTGAGATTTTTTTAACAAATCATAATGCCCTTTAGCATTTCCCCCAGCGCATGACTTAAAAGAACGTCAGTAATTACCGGGTTAATTAACACTGGTTGTCTCTGCATTGCTTGAATCAACACAAATGAAAATAGAGAACTTTTAAGATTGATCTGTAGGCAGGGTACACACCGTAAGATATTTTTGGCCAGCCGACCGATAGTGACTTGTAGCGGTTGGCCTGAAAAATCGCATGGTGTGGGGTGGCCAGCTGCGACCAAGTTCAGCCGCCCATTCTTGCGTATCGGACAAACAGGTGATTGGGACTATTGGTAAAACACGGCTGAGGACGTGCGGTTCCCTATCAGACTGCACAATATGTTGCACAAACTGACGACCGAAGCCACTATTGCTGTGACCGACAGTCATCTGTCCTGGCAAGCGCTTGCTAGTAGCGAATGCTTGGTTGGGACAAAAAGTCCCCACGTCTGTACCCTGCCTTACATTTAAAAAGCATCTGTTTCTACCCTATACTGAGCAAAGTGAAAAACAATGAATCAGTCAGAAGCAGTATTCTTTTAAGATGTTAGTAGATTGTGGTCTCAAAAAAAAGTAGGGTACCTATGGGTTGCATCTTGCCTATATACACAAGTTTGCAAGGACAAGTCAGTCAGTACTGTTTGATCATACAGTATACTTCCCTTGTCTATCAGCACTAAGAACATGCTGCCTTGGATTCATATACTGACAAAAGGAGCAACTATCGCAGGGATATGTACCCTTGCATCAAATTATCCCCTAAACTCCTGCATCTCTTGGCCTTTAGTACTAGTCCAACTAGAACAAAAGGTGAGAGTGTCAGATCATTTTTTAAGACACCAATTCTTTGTTGTGTATTAATGTCAGAAATTCGTCAAAACTGTTCAGTCCCTCTCAATAATATTAACATGCCATCAATGAATCTGTTCCACATATTGATATATTTAGTGTGGGCACTGTGACAACGAGAAAGTCACCTCCCGCTCCCACCACCCAAGAAATCGGTTTGCATAAGACGACACACATTTGGCACCCATCCCCACAGCTATAGACACACCTCATACAATTTTCATGTGGATTTTTTCCCTATTCAGCACTTTAGAAAGGGGTATGGGCCCCTTTAAGTTAGCTTTACACTAGGCAGACTTTAGATTTGAGATAATCTAATGTCTAAAGACCCCATTTTACAAGCAGTGGATTTATGTTGAGATAATCCCATATAGCCCATTAATTTTTGTCACTTTAAATTGATTGCATAAAATAACAGGCTAGGTGGTTTTTAGATAGATTAGACATTTGTCTTATGAGAGATTGGACACCTGTCTAATCTTTTACATAGTGTATGGGCACTTTAAAGGTGGCCATACACACTAATTAATGTATAGGGGCTGAATCCGACCGTTATACATCCGTATGTCCATGGTCAGCATTACAGTCGGTCGGGGAAGACAGAGAATTTCACAAGGAGGTGAGAATAAGCGTTCTCACCTCCCTGTGAATAATAGAAACGAATGGCACATAGTGCTTTTTTGGGGTTTAGGGGAGTTTACAGTCCCTTTAAAGTAAAGAGAGACGATACTGCCGGCCTGTGTATGGCACATTGCTGACCGATCCCCATATCGCGCATGGGCAGTCGGTCAGTTCCACATGTGTGGTTCCCTTCGCAATGTGTTTACAGATACCAATGTGATCTGCTGACACATTTTGATGGAAATCGCATGTGTATGGCCACCTATACTCTCCTAAGTGACTTTAATGCTAGCTATAAATTTTAAAAAAGTCAAGGATAAAGCTTAAATTGTGGTTTAAAATATGTAGCCAGCTGTGTGCATGAGTTTTCCTAAATGCAGCTGTCACAAATCCCATGGTAAAGTTATGCTAACCCTTTGTAAATCAGTTGGTATAACTTTTAAGACAGAACATTGCATGATGCATCTCTGCAAAATGATGCCTTTTTATTTTGTGCATTTGCATTTTGTAGTGTGAACAAAACCTTATTTATTTTTAAAGCATTGATACTTTTTGTTCCACTTAGTCATTTTCCCCAACCGTTTGCTGACTTTGACCTTGTAAAAATCTATTATAACACAGGGGAGGGCGAAGAACATTGATTTTAAGATCCATGGAATATATTACAATCTGAGTAATATTTCTAAAGCCCCTGTAACACTGTGAAAAATTTGTTAAAGGGCATGTCCACCCTTTAAACAAAAAACTGGTTACTTGTCAGTTATCTGCCTGAAATCCCAAAAGCTATTTTTTCCCAGTTTATTAAATTCATTTGTAACCAGATTTAAAGGGCATCTATAGTGAAATTTATACATTGCTCCCGTCCAGACATAAAAAAGGTTATTGTATTCTACCTTATTCCCACCTTCCTCTGTGGCTCAGTGTTTGCATACAGTCTGATTTGCTGCAGAGCTCCCCACTCCCCCTCCCCTCTCTGGTCATTCCCCCCTTCATATAGTCCGGCTGTGAACTAAGCCTGTGAAACAATCCGCTCATGAGCATTAATACTCCTACACATCACTCTAACCATTGTAAACAAACAAAATAAAAACCTTGGTATGTAAGCCTGTAGAGAGCAATTGTCTCTGTTGTTCTGGAGATATTTGCAACATAAGGAGTGGGAGGGGGTGAGTTAGGAGAGATGCGAGTCCTGCCTTATCACTGCAGCCCAATTTTCCAGTCAATAAATTGGTGAAAGCTGCTTGATTCTCCTTCCATTACTTCTGTTTTTAACCTAATATTTTCCAAGCATTTAATGAGCAGGAAAGAGTCATTTGGAGACTTGCTGTAAAATTTGTGTAAGTCTACACACTACACCAGCATGCTGTTGGGGGATTTGATTGACAGCTCAAGCAGGAGTGGTGTATTGAAATCTTGACTTATTTAACTTATATATCTCGGGATAGAGGAGGAAACTGAAGAAAATAAAGGGGGTTGGGAGGGGATTATTGAACACATAGAAAGAAAAAAATTTTTTTCCCACTATAGATGCCCTTTAATGATATGTTCTATTCCTTTCTGGCAAAGGAATTAGTCTCCTCCCTCTGCTCCAAGATCTTTTTATATGCTTGAGTATGAGCAGAGTGATGTCAGCAGTCACAGCCTTGATTGACTGCATGGAGGGTGTGGCCAGCTTACTTTGCCAGAATGGGAACAATAATTATCCTTAAATATCAGGTTAGTAATGCAGATTATAAAATGCAAAATATATTGGTTGGGGACAGGTTACTGTATCTGTTGTTCAATTAGATCAACTGGACTTGAAGTTTAGTTCTTGAAGACGTTTCGCTAGTCATCCGACTGGCTTTCTCAATTCAGAATGACTTGTACAAGAATCTGTGGCAATTATGTACCCTGGAAAATCCCAATTAGCATATCACAGCCAGGTGTTAAGGGTGTGATTGCATAGTGGCTAAGAGATGTTATAGGAACGCCCAGGGTAAGGTGTCAAAACAGAATTGTACAGAAATGGTGCAGGCAACGAAAAATTAAACCCACGCTAACTTGATAGTACATCAGGAAGTGTGGGTTTAACGCATTTTTACCCAATTACATTGAATATTACATCTCCCTATTATTTTGCAAATTATTAACTGACTTCGAATAAATTTCGGAAGGTGCAGGTGATGACATTTAAGATACTAAAAGAAGAAGGCTTTAACCTTATGCTGAAAATTGGATGGGTTTTATGTGAGGCCTGGGCCTCACTGCACACATTTCTGCTTTTCCTACCCTGTATGTTCTATGTTCTACAAGGATCTGTGTGCATTGTGATCTGATATATTTTCCCATTGTGTGTATTTTTATTGGAAACATAGAGACAACAAAATGTGAACCGCATACCATAATACTCATAAACACATTGAAGATTAGGTCTTAAACACACATATCACTGTATGTTTCCCCCCAAAAAAATATATGACTTGGGATAATCCTGCTCATTAATGTTCCAGTTAGAAATTGATTCAGCATTCTGAAATTCTTGCGCCCTCACTAAAGTGAAGTGAAATATAACTCGTATTGATTAAGCTGACATTTCTAAATAATGTCAGCAAGCTCTCATGGCCTGAGCTTTCTGATAATTTGTTTCTCTCTTTCTAGTGCACATGTTGGCTCTTAATATATAAACTATAGAACAACTCTATTTTAGCCTTGTTATTTTTAGTTCTTGAACTTTGTGACTTAGTTCAGTTTCTCAAACTGCTTTAATGCAGTACAATACTGTTTTATAGAGAGGACAAAGATTTTTTAATGGGCCAGATGACTGATTATACAGCCTGAAAGCCTTTGTCTCAAGTATTTGGATTACCTGCGGGAAGTAGCAGTAACTTGTGCATTCTTTGTGTTTTGGTTCCGCAAATCATTATCAAGTTTAAAGGGCATGTCCACCCCTCCTGCAAAAATTTAGTATGCAACAGAGCACCCCCCACAACCCAGGTTCCGTTTTATTCACTTTAACCAAAGATGCTCCAAGACAGTGTAAAGAGCCTTACAAACCCACAATCCATCGCCGTGACTCCCAGCAACTTCCTGGTAACGCCAGTCAGTCACAGTTTTGACAATGACGTCAAAGCCAATGGCTGAAGGCCATTACCGAACAAGCCTCTGCCACTGCCGCTCTTGCACAAGGGCCCGCCGCAGTAGCAGCAGAGGCATGGACTTAGTGACGATGGCTTGTGGGTTTGTAAGGTTCTTTACACAGTCTAAGAGCATCTTTGGTAAATGTGAGTAAAACAGAACCGGGGTTTTGGGTGCTCTGTTACATACTACATTTTTGCAAGGAGGGGTGGACATGCCCTTTAATGTTTTTTTTAATTGTTGCACACCTATTTAATGAATTGTTCAAATCAGTAACTAGCCATACAGTATATATGTGTGCAGCTACTCGTTAACCCTGATTTAATTCACTGAAATATTAACTACTAAAAGTCCATATCCAGCCTTGTGTCTATTTTCTTATTCATCAAAGAATGTCACTGTTTTAAACCCTCACAGCATGTATGATTTTCCTTGGCTTCATTCATTCTGCAGAACACAGGTATTTATATTATGCTTCCGAAGCTGCATTCAAGTACTGTGTGAAATTCATAAAATATTCAGTGATACATTATTACTACAGAGTGTGTTGTGACTGCAACAAGCTTTGTGCATTAGCTAAAACTTACAATGCTTATTGAATTTTTTTTTTTTTTTTGGAAGTAGATAATACAATGATATTAAAAATGTAATTAATGTAATCATGAAGTAAACAAAAACAATGCTCACCTGGATTCTGGACATTGTCACAAGGTTGCAGTCAGCCATATGATGTTGGATATTACGCACTGAGAAATGTTCTATCCCCAGCATTGAAATGTGTACAGTGACCACCCACCTCCAGTGCATACCCCCACCCAAATACAGGTACAGACACCTACTGATGCATCTACACCCATCCTTTCATTTTCATGACAAAACGTATCTATATTGACAAACATATTAGTTTTATGGTCATAAAAGCCAAAAACATACCTCCACACAGGTAAGGTACATAAATGATGCATCCCTACACAAACCTCACCCTTCTATTTCCACACGTAAATCATTCCAAAAAGTTAATTTTTACATAATGCAAAAACATCCCCTCCAACCCCACACAGACACAGGTATACAACTTGCTGATGCGCCCCATAAACCTACTCTACCCTTCTGTTTCCATGACAACCATTCTTAATTCATCAAAAAAGTTAATTTTACATAACACAAAAACATCCTCTCAAACTCACAGCATGCACAGACAACACAGAGCAAAATCCTACAAAATGTGTCTTTCGAGCCAAAATCATATATATAAACTTTCCTTTTTTCAGTTATTAAGTTAGAGATAGGCCATGTTTTGATGCAAAGTTTGTTATTGTTGGGAGAGACAGACAGAGCTTTATATGGTTTGTTCCTGATGAAGCACTGAAACATCATAGATGTGCAAGTCTATTGTGCTGCAGTTTTTTCAATTATAGAGCTTTATATATCTCTTGTATGAATTCCAACAGTCATCTTGCTAGCTAATCATTAAAGCCAGCATTGCTTCTCTATATATATGTATATGTTTATTTATATAACGCCACTTGGGGATGCAGCACTGTACAGTATGAAATACAATAAAGTCACACAAGAGGGATAAATACATAGATAGTTCAGTACATAAATATATAACTTATATAAATAGAAGTGCTAGGGCTTTGCCACAAGAGGTAATGAGGTCCCTGCCCGTAGAGCTTACAATCTAGTTAGGTGGGTAACACACAGATACAATGGAATGGGTATAAGTGCTGGAGTGAGACGTATGCAGTGCAAATAAAACAATCAAATACTGTGCTGGTTACCAGATAGGTAGGATGTAAGGTTAGATTTAAACCTGCTAATTTAGGTTTCTTGACGTAGAGAGAGGGGAATAGAATTCCTAAGGATGGGAGCTACAAGAGAGAAAGGTTTAAAGGGACAGTTCAGTGGAAATTATCAGTATTTGTTAAATTGTTAGTTTGTCTAATGCATACTTAGTTATTCTACATATTCTCTTCCATTTTGAAAAATCAGTTGATTTGCTGTTCCCTGCTGTTGACATTAGTGAGCTGACATTTCAGGTTCTAACAGTCCTTCTTCTTCCCAGGATGCACCACATCCTTGGAATGTTCCCAACAGTAATTTCTACTGATTGGCTGTTGGATGGGTCAAAGATGCTCAGATCTCTACTGAGCAACTGAATCAACCCAGGCGCTGGGTCAAGGGCAAGACAATAACAGTCTCTACTAGGGGTCCTACAAACAGGAAGTCAGTATTTTGCTTGCATTTATTTTTACACAGACACAATGCTGAATTGGCAGATTAAGGTTATTGGATTGAAAAAATACTGCTCTTTTTTCTGAAAAGCATATGTATTTGCACTGAATTTCCCCATTAAGGTGAGAGGAAGCAGTCCGAGTGGGGGGTCTGTACAGAGGCTGGTTTTGCGATGAGCGGAGGGTACGGGCAGGAACATATGAGGAGACTACAGAGGAAATATAAGGAGGAGCAGCAGAGCGAAGGAATTTAAATGTTAGGAGAAGGATGTATATGCATCTGTGTTTATACATATTGGTAGAAGCAAACATACAGTTTCTCTTCGACAACATGTTTTAGGTTTTTAAAAAATGTTCTTTCCATGCTCTTGGTTCACTTTTATTATGGTAATTAGCCTTTAAATGGCCTGTGGTTTGCAATAGGTAAGATATGAAATCAGCATGCAAAGCAAACCTTATGTATAACTTAGCTTATTAAATGGTTGGTTTTTAAACTTGTAATAGTCCATATTTTAAGCATAACCAGGTAGCTCTTGATTTAGTACAATTAAATCCTCTAATCCATTTCAAAGCAGACATCTATAGTCTATCCTAACCTAGGGCTGTGTAAGCACGATATTTCGACCCAACAGATTTATTACAGTTTTCAAGTTTTTGGATGAACGTTCAACCTGACAGATCCATGGCAGGCAAAAATGTATTGTATTTTGGAATGTGTGTACACAGCATAAACTGCAGACTTCTCCAGTTCCTGTTCAGCTAATAAGTGTATTAATACCTGAATATTCTAATAAATATTCTATTGGGTTATTTGTTTTAAATTAATCTTCATAGGACATGACTACATAGAAACCCCCTTTAACCAGTAAAACGTACATAAACTTGCAAAAAAGTTAGGATTATGGTTGAATCAACTTTTTTCCAGGAGAGGCCCACCCCTTCCATATTCTGGGAACTTTGTGGTGTAATATCCTTACATTTCAAGTAATTTAAAGGTTTAGTTTGTTTTACCAGTACTGAAGACTTTTATACCCTTGTCACATCTAATGGATTATTAGCCAATTTAAAATTTTTTAAAAAAAGACACCTTTTTACTGCAGCTAGATTGAGCAGATCAGTATAATTTGGCAATCCTCATGAATATAACATTTTAAGATTTGGCTAAAGAAGACCATCAAGATTCATTTTCACAAAGTAATATGTTGGTCTGTCCAGATTTCTTTCTATAGCCATAAATAAAATTAAAAGATTTTTGTATGGTTTGGATGTTTATTTATTAGCCCTGGAGCATGTTGAGAACTGTACTAAATTTATATTTCATACATTCAAATCAGATCAAAATAGTTTTTATTGTTAAAATCCTTATTTAACAGTTAATTGACTGCCAAAAACATGTGATGAATGAACAGTTCATTTGACAAACTAAAGGTCGCCATACATATATACAATTTTACTTACCCGACTTAGCGCTCCAGCGGCATTCAATCGATCCTGCTGGAACTGCCTCTCCTGTTCTTCTATGCGACCGACATGCAATCGCAAAATCCCAGGATCGATCGAATATCTTGGGAGCGCTCGGTCGGGTAAGTAAAATCGAATATATGTATGGCCACCTTAACACGTGAAGAGGGTCCCCCAACTTCATTTAGTAGACCATTATTCCAGGCTGCTAAAGGAAACTGGAGTGCAGGAGGGTCCCCTTACTGTAGAACAGAGCAGCCTGTCTGAAGGGGAATAGTACATAAAAATTGCTGGGCCGATCCCATACATGCACCAATACCGATGGTACAATCACCACATTGTATAATCAATAGTGGTCAGATAAAAAATTTCCAACCTGTCCTATAGAGAAAAAATTCATATGTAAATCAGACGATTTTTATGCTACCAGCCATACAATGTTCAAGGATCAAACATTATATAATATCCCGGTATTGTACAAACCGGATTGGTGCATGTATGGGCCCCTTAAAGCGCATGTCCACCAACAAATCAAAATTTTACATACAGCTGCAGGACCCTCCCAAACCCTAGTTATGTATTACTTTCCTCTTCCAAAGATGCAGCTTAAGAAATTTAGAAGACCTGGTCCTTTGCCGCTCTGCTGCGCATCAACTGTACAACGGTGTAGTCAAGCCCAATAGCTGACAGCTGCGTCCATGAAGTGCCTCCCTGCTGCTGTTTTTTCTCAAAACATCTCGCAACAGCAGCAGGAGGCGGTACCTAGGCAGTAAGGGACCTTGTAAGTTCCTTCAACTGCATCTTTGGAAGAGGTAAGTAAAACGTAACTAGGGTTAGGGGGTGTCCTGCAGCTGTATGTAAAATTTCGATGTGTGGGTGGACATGCCTTTTAAGCTGAGATTTGTGTATGTTGGCTGTATCTGTAGGGAAAGAACATGATATGAAGAGGGAATAAAATATTTTGTCAGTTGTTATTGTAAATGGGTTTACAAAACCACTCCACTAAATGCTTCACAAAACCACTTCCAGTAGCTCTTTCTGTTTAAAAATAATAAATGACCTTTTAAACCAGCAATGTTGAACCCGTGGCCTTTCAGATGTTTGGAAATTACAATTACCAGCATGCCTACATTTATTAGCATGATAGTTCCTTACCAATATGCTTTTTTTTGTTCTAGTATTTGTTTATCTTATGTAAATACATTTCTTCTAAACTATATAAAAAAAGGCTAGGTTACAATTTCATTTTCAAGGTGGGATTTGACTGGTATTAGTCTGGAACAGTGTTTAGAAATGCTGTTTGATCGTTAGCAGTCATTTAGCACTAAAGGAATACAAACTCCCATGTACGTTCTTAGAGTGTATGGCTACCCAGGAAGGAAAAGCATGTGGAATTCAAAGTGAGATAACGAAAATGACTTTAATCAGAGGAGTCGATCCCCTGCTGCCCTGCACTTGCTAAACTTCAGTGGGTTTGGAATCATTTGTAAAATGCTATTTGGTTTTGGTCAGTGATCTTGACAGTAGATTTATTCTTGGTACAAAGTATTATTACAAAATTGTTTTGATGTTACTTTTATCTTTTAGTATGTGTTGTTCTGTTTGGGAAATCTACTATTTATTGACTCGGCACTGGTGGGTTGATGTTCAATTATAGGTCCAAAACTTCTGATTAAAAAAATGTTTTACTTCTCCTTCACAGTAAAAGGCTACTTGACAGAGAGCCCTGTATTTACAGACCCCAAGTGTAATATTAGGGCATCTATACAGAAAAATTTTTTTATTTTAAATTGACCATTACTGGAAACTATAATTCTTCCCAACCACAACTGTACCATTTTTTTTGTTGATCTTCCCCATTTTTCTTTAGATATCCAATCTTAATCATCTTACATTTCAGCTGTCAATCAAGTGCCTTGCTATCATGAACTATTTTCAGTTTTGCCATAGCTGAAATGGTGACAGAGTTTACACAGTTGGAATGGTGGCAGAATGTATTGCCGTTCTGACGCATGGGATTGGCGGAGGCCATTTTTAAAATGGGATTTGCCCGGTCACTGGGGGAGGTATTTGCCTAGTGATTGGGATGAGGAAAGGCCAATATGATTACTGCTCACTGCTGATTGGATGGATCATTGTGATTTGTTTCAGCGGGAACCTGTAAAAAGTAAAGTAATAAGATTTAGCTGGTCTCTAGCATTAGGCTATTAGGAGGTTCTTAGGGACAAGTGACTAACACAAAGTTGTTAAGCTCTATGGGGTAGGGAACTTCTTACCTCTTGTGGCAAAGCTCTAGCACTTCTATTTATATCATTTATACATTTATGTACTGAACTATCTATGTATTTGTTCCCCTTGTATGACCTTATTGTATTTTTGTTATTGTACAGTGCTAGAGATGTCCGAACTTCGCAAAATCCGGTCTGCTTGAGGATCCGTGAATTTTCGAGAAAATTCGAAAATCCGCGAGCGGACCCATTAAAATGAAAATTATCCTCGAAAATACGAGAAATCCTCGTAATTTCGAAAATTTTCGAAAATACGTAATTTCGAAAATTTTCGAAAATACGTATTTTCGAAATTTTTCGAAAATACGGATTTTCGAAAATTTTCGAAAATACGAGTAATCCTCGTAATTTCGAAAATTTTCGAACATACGAGAAATCCGCGGTTCGGAAGGCAGAAAATCCAGAAAAATCCGCCGTTCGCGAACGGGATAAATCCGCGGCGGATCCGGGTTCAGATCCGCGAACCGGCCATCCCTATACAGCGCTGCATCCCCAAGTAGTGCTTTATAAATAAACTATACATATATACATACACATTGATTAAAGAGATTCCGAAGGTGGTCCTGCAGTGGTTCAGGGTGGTTGGAAGTGTCGGAGTGGAGAAGGCTTTTCAGTCTGTGGAACAGTCTGCACAGTCAGTGGAGCCATTGGTCGACCAGGACAGTGAAGGATTTAAGGTGGCAATTAGTCTTGATCTGCCTAGAAAGTTGATGATACAGAAAGATAAAGGGGATAGGAGGTGTGACACAGTGGAGCAGGTTGGTAGCAAGAAAAAATCCAAAAATCAAAAAAAATCTTTACTTTTCGTATAGGAGGCGTTTCTGGACTGCTGTTTCCCCAGATTTACCTGAGATGGAGGCTGGTCCAAGTGGTTCCAGGTTCATTTATGCTGGGCATAGTGCATTTTCTGGGGTTGGTGTATCTTCTGTTGCTGGGATGTCCGCTTCTCCTGTCAATGCTGGCTTGCCTGTCTTTCCTACTTCTGCTGGTTTGGCTACAGTTTCTAGCGCAACTGGATTCCCTACTACTGTCTCTGGTAATTCGCTGTCTTCCTTTCCTGTGAGTTCTTATGGAATTGTTCCTGAAGCAAGCGCTCGTTTCCACCGCTTCTTCTTTGCAACCAGTGTTACCTTTTACAGAGAATATTCAAAGTGTAAGCAGTGTGGTCCAAGGTCAAGACACAGCTGCAGGTAATATTTTACATAATATACCAGGTCTACTCCTGGGGTGGCTTTAAGGCAAACAAGCGCAGGGGTTCATGAAGTTAATTATAAGGATATTGTTACCTGTGAGGTAACTCCTTTAGGGCTGCACTAAAATGGGTCTATTCGTGACAAGATATTAAAAGGTGATTATATTGATATTTTAACACTTTTGCCAACTTCTAATTAATTTTTTTAAGGAAGGTAATAAAGAAAAGGATGAAGAAAGAAAACGTCCAGTCCCTTGTAGTTTTCAGAATTGGCTACAAGCCTTTTGTATTTATGCCAATATTATTTGCAGCAAATACCCTTAAAAAGGGCCTGGGCTTTTGAAGCATCTAGACGCAGTGGCAGATGCTTATAAGACTTATGGGGGACTTGATTGTTTCATATATGATGACCGATTCCTACAAAAAAATTCTATACATAAGAATATGCAATGGGGAATCAAGGATGTTGATCTTTGGCTGTCATTGATGTCGGTAAGATCTTTTCAAACCTTGCCTACAGTAGGAGTCTCACAACCGGCATTTAAGAATGCTTGCTGCTGGGCATTTGATGAAGGCACGTGTAAATAGCAAAATTCATGTAGATTTCGACAAAATCCTTCCACAAAATGTAGTAGGCAATTACTTGGAGGTCCTCCAAGAGCAAGGGTTAGGAGTTTTGGAGGTTAGAATGATAACACCAGTGAAGTTGGAAGAGCTGCTTCCATTTTTAAAACTGTACCTTTAAAGTCAGAAGGCCTTGATCACTGAGCACGGTTTTCAATGCGGTTTTGGATCCTGAATGCGGATAGAAGGGGGCGAGTTTCCTATCATTTAACATGTTTCAGTTAAAATTGTTAGTGAATTAAATGCTGGTAGGATTGCTGGGCCTTTTCATTTTCCTCCTTTAAATAATTTTAGGGGGTCTCCTTGTGCCTAAAAAGGAATCAGTTTAGGCTGACACATCATTTATCTTTTCCTTTTGGTGAATCAGTGAACAATGATATAGATTGTAACATCAGTAAAGCTCGCTATGCTTCTTTTAACACTGCATTGAAAATGTTAGGAGAAACTGGTCAAGGGTCATTGTTAGCGAAATGTGACATTAAAGGGTAACTGTGGTCTCCAATTTTTCCAAACTAGTAAGGATTATATAAAAAGCCTTCCATCACACCTTCAAAATAAAACCTAAATCACATCTCTAGATAAAATTTAGGAGAAGTTATTGCTGGAAAGGTTCGGCAATATTACTTCCTGCTGGAATACTTCCTGTTTTCAGCCATATGACCAGCTTGTAGTCATGTGACCAACGCCTGCCTGCATTAATAGGCTCCCCTTCTCAACCGTCAATTCTTTTTACCCCTGGTAGTTCCTGAGCATTAAGTCTCTACTAAGCATGCTTCTCTCCCAGGGCAGAGGGGCGGCCAGAGGTCAGGTGATGTCATTCAACCTACTGGAAGCAGGAAGTGTGAACAATTTCTCACAGGGTGAAGCCAGAGATGTGATTGTCTGCTCGTTATAAATGAAATACTGCAGGCTTTCATTTAACCCCCACTTGTTTGGAGACCACAGTTGTCCTTTAAATCAGCTTTTCGGTTATTGCCTATTCAGCCGCAATGTTGGCACCTTTTGGGCTTCCGATTCAAAGATGCATATTTTTATGACAAATGCCTCCCTATGGGATGTAGAATGTCATGTTTTTATTTTGAATTGTTCTCATCCATTTTGCAGTGGTTAGTCCAACAGGTAGCCAATTGTGTTACTATACCCAATAAACAAAGACAGCTAACTCCATAGACAGAGAAGCTTGAATTGTCCCTCATCTAGCACCGCACACAGTCTCCAGGGTTAACTATTAAGCTATCAGCCCTGTATACTAGGCCTTTTCATATTAAACTCCAAATCAGTCACAGTAATACTGGCATGCTATTAAAACATAATATCTTTATTAAACATAATACAGTATATAAAAAAAACCTTCCCCTACACACTGATAAGAACAAACAACCAATTGTGCTACTATAACCCATTATTTAGAGAATTTTTTGTTAGAAGTTCAGTCTTTGATTGGTTATTTAAATTTTGCTACGTGTATTATGCCAATGGGTAGGGCTTTTCATTTTTGGGGTATCAAAAGTGGTAATAGGCACGTTTGCATCTCTGCTGAAATTAAAGAAGATTTGAGAGTATGGGCTTTGAGTATTGTGTTTATATTCTTTATGTATGGTTTATATAAAAATATGTTAGTTAACGATAAGGTGCATTCATATCCCATGCTGTATGCTATGTACAGGTTTGACAGTGTGTGGGAAAAAAGTCAGGTCAGATGGAAGTGGGAGTGGTTGAAAGAAGAAGGATGGATACTGCTCCTTACCAAAAGATGTGCTGAATTGAAGGCATGCAGCAACACATTCTGTCCCTTTATGCTTTAGGTGTGCTCAATGTAACTCACCCAGGAAGAAAAAGAGACATTCTCTAATCAACTACTTTCAGGGAGATGCAAAAGCTGTGCTAACGAAAAGAATAAGGGCAAAACCCATATGTTCTATCTGGTTAGCAAGGGTTTTGTACTCATTTTGCATTGTCTATGCCATTTCCAAAGATATTTGGAAATACCACAGTGTTGCCTACAACAGCATGGGTTATTTGGTAAAAAGTTGCATTGTAAATAATACTGTACCCTAATGTTAATGGAAAAAAATAGAAGTCACCTTAGAGTGCTGTGAGTGATTGCCCCAATGAAAAGCCCTGAAAAGGTTTTGATTGGGAAAAACCGGGAATGCCGAGTACTATGCTAGTTTTTAATATATTTTTAAAAAAATTACAATTACCAAATAAAAAATTACATTAAGTTCTACATTATTCTGTTTATAAACAATGCAAAATAAATTGATATGGATATCCAAAATTGAATTATATTTCTAGTACATTTAACATTTCTAACCACTTCCCAAGCTGTCCACAATAAATCTATCCAGCTCTAGAATGTAATTGTCAACAACATATTACTAATATTAGACTGGCTTTTATAAATCATTTTAAGCTTTGTACTGCGTTCTACTGTTAATTTTTATCTTAGGACAGAGTTGCCAATTGTAATTTATAAGGTGTCACAAGAGTTTACTTCCCAATGAAAAATGTTTAATAAATCCTGGGTGAAAACTGATGGATCCTATCTTGACTTCGTATATGTCTGTACACTAGAAAACTATTTGTTCTTGTTTAAAATTGATTTTTCAAAATCATAATAAATTATTTTTGCTGGCTTGTAGATATGTAAGGAAATGCACTACAACGCTAATAAAGACAGAAATTTCAAAGAAACTCCCAGCCATGTAGTGGAATGTTTACAAAGCCATGGACACTAAGGCCGAGGCCACACTGTAACGGAAGCACGTGGGTGCAAACACTAGCGATTGCACGTGCGTTCCCGGCACGCGAGGGCGCTTTGCCGTATGCTTGCAATTGCGACCCCCCTTTTGCTTGCAATCGGAGTGCATGCAATTGCACAAAAAATGTACTATGGATCGCACACGAAGCGCTCACTAGCGCACTAGTGTGGCCACATTAACTGAGTCACACTAGTGTGTGCTTTTAAAAGTGCGATCGGATCACAATCGCATTTGGAACTCGCTTAAAAGAGCTTCAGTGTGGCCTAGTCCTAAGCACTTCTGAAAGGATTGAATATGTTTGGCTCTATCTTTTTACAATTACAAACATCTTTGTTCCTCTCCACCATTCTTAAGCACTCCAAAAAGAAAGTTAAGGCTCGTACACACATCCGATCTTGGCACATCTGTCGACGAACATCTGTTTTGGCCGAAAATCACACGTGTGTATGTGTTTGGTTGGGGGTCGTATGTTGATCCACGAAAGACCACCGACCAAACTCATACACACGTGTGATTATCGGCCAAAATGGACACTTGTCATGCCCTTGGGGGTCCTACGTTGGTGCCAAGATCGGACGTGTGTACAAGGCTTTAGATGCATGCAATTGTGGGCCCCCATAGCTCCGCTATCCATATAAAAAAAAGAGTCCAATGGTGCAGTATCAATTCAGTATTTATAAAAAAGAAATATAGCTAGGGTTCAAGGGTTTCCTACCCTGTTCTCAAGCATAATAAGACAAATTATCACATCACATACTGTTACTTTAGCATAATGACAATGTTTAGCATCTTGACAATGTCTAGATGCCTAAATGCATAGCGGTATTAGTCCCAATATATGTAGTAAAAAGTAGAGTACTGATCCCTCGAAAGCTTGTTGTAACGCTCCGGATTCCCACGTATTCCTTCAGTCAGAATACCCCAATCTATAACCACTATCTTCACCAATAGACAAGCCCCCGTTTGCCGAGAGGCTAGACACGCCTCACCGCACACAGTTGCCCCCTGGACTTAGAGTGCAAAGTATTCAAACTGAGCCCAGGAATACAGGAGAAGTTTGGAGTGAAACTGATAGACTAGGGACCAGGATAGATACAGAGGTCAGAGACCAAAATACGAGGTACAGACAAGGTAGGCAAGAGCAGAGTCAAAACAGAGCAAGCGTAGTCAGGAACAAGCAGAGGACAAGGAAGGCAGATGTGTATCAGAGTAAAAAGGTAAAGCAAGGGTCAATAACAGAGGATAAATCAGATAAGCACACCACAAGCAAGATAGTAACACTAACCACTATATCGGGGCAAGGGCAGAATAGGCTGAGGGGTTTAAGAAATACAGAGGAACCAATGAGGAGTGGAGGACAATGTGTCTGATGCAGGGATAGGTGTATTTTAATTAACAAGCCATCCTCTGTCCAGCAATATTACATCCTCTGTTCGGCAATATTACTTCCTGCTGGAATTCTTCCTGTTTTCAGCCATATGACCAGCTTGTAGTCATGTGACCAAAGCCTGCCTGCATTAATAGGCTCCCCTTCTCAACCGTCAATTTTTTTATCCCCTGGTAGTTCCTGAGCATTAAGTCTCTACTAAGCATGCTTCTCTCCCAGGGCAGAGGGGTGGCCAGAGGGGCGGGCAGAGGTCAGGTGATGTCATTCAACCTACTGGAAGCAGGAAGTGTGAACAATTTCTCACAGGGTGAAGCCAGAGATGTGATTGTCTGCTCGTTATAAATGAAATACTGCAGGCTTTCATTTAACCCCCACTTGTTTGGAGACCACAGTTGTCCTTTAAATCAGCTTTTCGGTTATTGCCTATTCAGCCGCAATGTTGGCACCTTTTGGGCTTCCGATTCAAAGATGCATATTTTTATGACAAATGCCTCCCTATGGGATGTAGAATGTCATGTTTTTTTTTGGAATTGTTCTCATCCATTTTGCAGTGGTTAGTCCAACAGGTAGCCAATTGTGTTACTATACCCAAAACAAAGACAGCTAACTCCATAGACAGAGAAGCTTGAATTGTCCCTCATCTAGCACCGCACACAGTCTCCAGGTTTAACTATTAAGCTATCAGCCCTATACTAGGCCTTTCATATTAAACTCCAATCAGTCACAGTAATACTGGCATGCTATTAAAACATATATCTTTATTAAACTAATACAGTATATAAAAAAAACCTTCCCCTACACCTGATAAGAACAAACAACCAATTGGCTACTATAACCCTTATTTAGAGAATTTTTTGTTAGAAGTTCAGTCTTTGATGGGTTATTTAAATTTGCTACGTGTATTATGCCAATGGGTAGGGCTTTTCATTTTTGGGGTATCAAAGGTAATAGGCACGTTTGCATCTCTGCTGAAATTAAAGAAGTTTTGAGAGTATGGGCTTTGAGTATTGTGTTTATATTCTTTATGTATGGTTTATATAAAAATATGTTAGTTAACGATAAGGTGCATTCATATCCCATGCTGTATGCTATGTACAGGTTTGACAGTGTGTGGGAAAAAAGTCAGGTCAGATGGAAGTGGGATGGTTGAAAGAAGAAGGATGGATATGCTCCTACCAAAAGATGTGCTGGATTGAAGGCATGCAGCAACACATTCTGTCCCTTTATGCTTTAGGTGTGCTCAATGTAACTCACCCAGGAGAAAAAGAGACATTCTCTAATCAACTACTTTCAGGGAGATGCAAAAGCTGTGCTAACGAAAAGATAAGGGCAAAACCCATATGTTCTATCTGGTTAGCAAGGGTTTTGTACTCATTTGCATTGTCTATGCCATTTCCAAAGATATTTGAAATACCACAGTGTTGCCTACAACAGCATGGGTTATTGGTAAAAAGTTGCATTGTAAATAATACTGTACCCTAATGTTAATGGAAAAAAATAGAAGTCACCTTAGAGTGCTGTGAGTGATTGCCCAATGAAAAGCCTGAAAAGGTTTTGATTGGGAAAAACCGGAAATGCCGAGTACTATCTAGTTTTTAATATATTTTTAAAAAAATTACAATTACCAAATAAAAAATTACATTAAGTTCTACATTATTCTGTTTATAAACAATGCAAAATAAATTGATATGGATATCCAAAATTGAATTATATTTCTAGTACATTTAACATTTCTAACCACTTCCCAAGCTGTCCACAATAAATCTATCCAGCTCTAATGTAATTGTCAACAACATATTACAATATTAGACTGGCTTTTATAAAATCTTAAGCTTTGTATCTGCGTTCTACTGTTAATTTTTATCTTAGGACGAGTTGCCAATTGTAATTTATAAGGTGTCCAAGAGTTTACTTCCCAATGAAAAATGTTTATAAATCCTGGTTGAAAACTGAGGGATCCTATCTTGACTTCGTATATGCTGACACTAGAAAACTATTTGTCTTGTTTAAAATTGATTTTTCAAAATCATAATAAATTATTTTTGCTGGCTTGTAGATTGTGTAGGAAATGCACTACAACGCTAATAAAGACAGAAATTTCAAAGAAACTCCCAGCCATGTAGTGGAATGTTTACAAAGCCATGGACACTAAGGCCGAGGCCACACTGTAACGGAAGCACTGGGTGGCAAACACTAGCATTGCACGTGCGTTCCCGCACGCGAGGCCTTTGCCGTATGCTTGCAATGCGACCCCCCTTTTGCTTGCAATCGGAGTGCATGCAATTGCACAAAAAATGTACTATGGATCGCACACGAAGCGCTCACTAGCGCACTAGTGTGGCCACATTAACTGAGTCACACTAGTGTGTGCTTTAAAAGTGGCGATCGGATCACAATCGCATTTGGAACTCGCTTAAAAGAGCTTCATGTGTGCCTAGTCCTAAGCACTTCTGAAAGGATTGAATATGTTTGGCTCTATCTTTTTACATTACAAACATCTTGTTCCTCTCCACCATTCTTAAGCACTCCAAAAGAAAGTTAAGGCTCGTACACACATCCGATCTTGGCACATCTGTCGAACATCTGTTTTGGCCGAAAATCACACGTGTGTATTGTTTTGTTGGGGGTCGTATGTTGATCCACGAAAGACCACCGACCAACTCATACACACGTGTGATTATCGGCCAAAATGGACACTTGTCATGCCCTTGGGGGTCCTACGTTGGTGCCAAGATCGGACGGTGTACAAGGCTTTAGATGCATCAATTGTGGGCCCCCTATGCTCCGCTATCCATATAAAAAAAGAGTCCAATGGTGCAGTATCAATTCAGTATTATAAAAAAGAAATATAGCTAGGGTTCAAGGGTTTCCTACCCTGTTCTCAAGCTAATAAGACAAATTATCACATCACATACTGTTACTTTAGCATAATGACAATGTTTAGCATCTTGACAATGTCTAGATGCCTAAATGCATAGCGGTATTAGTCCCATATATGTAGTAAAAGTAGAGTACTGACCCTCGAAAGCTTGTTGTAACGCTCCGGATTCCCACGTATTCCTTCAGTCAGAATACCCCAATCTATAACCACTATCTTCACCAATAGACAAGCCCCCGTTTGCCGAGAGCTAGACACGCCTCACCGCACACAGTTGCCCCCTGGACTTAGAGTGCAAAGTATTCAAACTGAGCCCAGGAATACAGGAGAAGTTTGGAGTGAAACTTAGACTAGGGACCAGGATAGATACAGAGGTCAGAGACCAAAATACGAGGTACAGACAAGGTAGGCAAGAGCAGAGTCAAAACAGAGCAAGCGTAGTCAGGAACAAGCAGAGGACAAAAGGCAGATGTGTATCAGAGTAAAAAGGTAAAGCAAGGGTCAATAACAGAGGATAAATCAGATAAGCACACCACAAGCAGATAGTAACACTAACCACTATATCGGGGCAAGGCAGAATAGGCTGAGGGGTTTAAGAAATACAGAGGAACCAATGAGGAGTGGAGGACAATGTGTCTGATGCAGGGATAGGTATTTTAATTAACAAGCCATCCCTTGTCCAGCATATTACATCCTCTGTTCGGCAATATTACTTCCTGCTGGAATTCTTCCTGTTTTCAGCCATATGACCAGCTTGTAGTCTGTGACCAAAGCCTGCCTGCATTAATAGGCTCCCCTTCTCAACCTTCAATTTTTTTATCCCCTGGTAGTTCCTGAGCATTAAGTCTCATACAAGCATGCTTCTCTCCCAGGGCAGAGGGGTGGCCAGAGGGGCGGGCAGAGGTCAGGTGATGTCATTCAACCTACTGGAAGCAGGAAGTGGTAACAATTTCTCACAGGGTGAAGCCAGAGATTGATTGTCTGCTCGTTATATGAATACTGCAGGCTTTCATTTAACCCCCACTTGTTTGGAGACCACAGTTGTCCTTTAAATCAGCTTTTCGGTTTGCCTATTCACGCCGCATGTTGGCACCTTTTGGGCTTCCGATTCAAAGATGCATATTTTTATGACAAATGCCTCCCTATGGATGTAGAATGTCATGTTTTTATTTGAATTGTTCTCATCCATTTTGCAGTGGTTAGTCCAACAGGTGCCAATTGGTTTACTATACCAATAAACAAAGACAGCTAACTCCATAGACAGAGAAGCTTGAATTGTCCCTCATCTAGCACCGCACACAGTCTCCAGGGTTAACTATTAAGCTATCAGCCCTATACTAGGCCTTTTCATATTAAACTCCAAATCAGTCACAGTAATACTGGCATGCTATTAAAACATAATATCTTTATTAAACTAATCCAGTATTATAAAAAAACCTTCCCCTACACACTGATAGAACAACAACCAATTGTGCTACTATAACCCATTATTTAGAGATTTTTTGTTAGAAGTTCAGTCTTTGATTGTTTTTAAATTTTGCTACGTGTTATATGCCAATGGGTAGGCTTTTCATTTTTGGGGTATCAAAAGTGGTAATAGGCACTTTTGCATCTCTGCTGAAATTAAAGAAGATTTGAGAGTATGGCTTTGAGTATGTGTTTATATTCTTTATGTATGGTTTATTAAAAATATGTTTAGTTAACGATAAGGTGCATTCATATCCCATGCTGTATGCTTGTACAGGTTTGACAGTGTGTGGGAAAAAGTCAGGTCAATGGAAGTGGGAGTGGTTGAAAGAAGAAGGATGGTACTGCTCCTTACCAAAGATGTGCTGAATTGAAGCATGCAGCAACCATTCTGTCCCTTTAGCTTTAGGTGTGCTCAATGTAACTCACCCAGGAAGAAAAAGAGACATTCTCTAATCAACTACTTTCAGGGAGATGCAAAAGCTGTGCTACCGAAAAGAATAAGGGCAAAACCCATATGTTCTATCTGGTTAGCAAGGGTTTTGTACTCATTTTGCATTGTCTATGCCATTTCCAAAGATATTTGGAAAT
The DNA here is from genome assembly GCA_019447015.1 of Hymenochirus boettgeri. Lineage (NCBI taxonomy): Eukaryota > Metazoa > Chordata > Amphibia > Anura > Pipidae > Hymenochirus > Hymenochirus boettgeri. The sequence goes on along the minus strand of CM033469.1, from coordinate 205,934,456 downwards.
ACCACAGTGTTGCCTACAACAGCATGGGTTATTTGGTAAAAGTTGCATTGTAAATAATACTGTACCCAATGTTAATGGAAAAAAATAGAAGTCACCTTAGAGTGCGTGAGTGTTGCCCCAATGAAAAGCCCTGAAAAGGTTTTGATTGGGAAAAACCGGGAATGCCGTACATGCTAGTTTTTAATATATTTTTAAAAAAATTACAATTACCAATAAAAAAATTACATTAAGTTCTACATTATTCGTGTTTATAAACAATGCAAAATAAATTGATATGGATATCCAAAATTGAATTATATTTCTAGACATTTAACATTCTAACCACTTCCCAAGCTGTCCACAATAAATCTATCCAGCTCTAGAATGTAATTGTCAACAACATATTACTAATATTAGACTGGCTTTTATAAACATTTTAAGCTTTGTACTGCGTTCTACTGTTAATTTTTTCTTAGGACAGAGTTGCCAATTGTAATTTATAAGGTGTCACAAGAGTTTACTTCCCAATGAAATGTTTAATAAATCCTGGGTGAAAACTATGGATCCTATCTTGACTTCGTATATGTCTTACACTAAAAACTATTTGTTCTTGTTTAAATTGATTTTTCAAAATCATAATAAATTATTTTTGCTGCTTGTAATATGTAAGGAAATGCACTACAACGCTAATAAGACAGATTTTCAAAGAAACTCCCAGCCATGTATGAGAATGTTTCAAAGCCATGGACACTAAGGCCGAGGCCACACTGTAAGGAAGCGTGGGTGCAAACACTAGCGATTGCACGTGCGTTCCCGGCACGCGAGGGCGCTTTGCCGTATGCTTGCAATTGCGACCCCCCTTTTGCTTGCAATCGGAGTGCATGCAATTGCACAAAAAATGTACTATGGGATCGCACACGAAGCGCTCACTAGCGCACTAGTGTGGCCACTTAACTGAGTCACACTAGTGTGTGCTTTTAAAAGTGCGATCGGATCACAATCGCATTTGGAACTCGCTTAAAAGAGCTTCAGTGTGGCCTAGTCCTAAGCACTTCTGAAAGGATTGAATATGTTTGGCTCTATCTTTTTACAATACAAACATCTTTGTTCCTCTCCACCATTCTTAAGCACTCCAAAAGAAGTTAAGGCTCGTACACACATCCGATCTTGGCACATCTGTCGACGAACATCTGTTTTGGCCGAAAATCACACGTGTGTATGTGTTTGGTTGGGGGTCTTATGTTGATCCACGAAAGACCACCGACCAAACTCATACACACGTGTGATTATCGGCCAAAATGGACCTTGTCATGCCCTTGGGGGTCCTACGTTGGTGCCAAGATCGGACGTGTGTACAAGGCTTTAGATGCATGCATTGTGGATCCCCCATAGCTCCGCTATCCATATAAAAAAAAGAGTCCAATGGTGCGTATCAATTCAGTATTTATAAAAAAGAAATATAGCTAGGGTTCAAGGGTTTCCTACCCTGTTCTCAATAATAAGACAAATTATCACATCACATACTGTTACTAGCATAATGACAAGTTTAGCATCTTGACAATGTCTAGATCCTAAATGCATAGCGGTATTAGTCCCAATATATGTAGTAAAAAGTAGAGTACTGATCCCTCGAAAGCTTGTTGTACGCTCCGGATTCCCACGTATTCCTTCAGTCAGAATACCCCAATCTTAACCACTATCTTCACCACAATAGACAAGCCCCCGTTTGCCGAGAGGCTAGACACCGCCTCACCGCACCACAGTTGCCCCCTGGACTTAGAGTGCAAAGTATTCAAACTGAGCCCAGGAATACAGGAAAGTTTGGAGTGAAACTGATAGACTAGGGACCAGGATAGATACAGAGGTCAGAGACCAAAATACGAGGTACAGACAAGGTAGGCAAGAGCAGAGTCAAAACAGAGCAAGCGTAGTCAGGAACAAGCAGAGGACAAGGAAGGCGATGTGTATCAAGGTAAAAAGGTAAAGCAAGGGTCAATAACAGAGGATAAATCAGATAAGCACACCACAAGCAAGATAGTAACACTAACCACTATATCGGGCAAGGGCAAATGGCTGAGGGTTTAAGAAATACAGAGGAACCAATGAGGAGTGGAGGACAATGTGTCTGATGCAGGGATAGGTGTATTTTAATTAACAAGCCATCCTCTGTCCAGCAATATTACATCCTCTGTTCGGCAATATTACTTCCTGCTGAATTCTTCCTGTTTTCAGCCATATGACCAGCTTGTAGTCATGTGACCAAAGCCTGCCTGCATTTAGCCTCCCTTCTCAACCGTCAATTTTTTTATCCCCTGGTAGTTCCTGAGCATTAAGTCTCTACTAACATGCTCTCTCCCAGGGCAGAGGGGTGGCCAGGGGGCGGGCAGAGGTCAGTTGATGTCATTCAACCTACTGGAAGCAGGAAGTGTGAACAATTTCTCACAGGGTGAAGCCAGAGATGTGATTGTCTGCTCGTTATAAATGAAATACTGCAGGCTTTCATAACCCCCACTTGTTTGGAGACCACAGTTGTCCTTTAAATCAGCTTTTCGGTTATTGCCTATTCAGCCGCATGTTGGCACCTTTTGGGCTTCCGATTCAAAGATGCATATTTTTATGACAAATGCCTCCCTATGGGATGTAGAATGTCATGTTTTTATTTTGAATTGTTCTCATCCTTTTTGCAGTGGTTAGTCCAACAGGTAGCCAATTTTGTACTATACCCATAAACAAAGACAGCTAACTCCATACAGAGACTTGAATTGTCCCTCATCTACAGCACCGCACACAGTCTCCAGGGTAACTATTAGCTATCACCCCGTATACTAGGCCTTTCATATTAAACCCAAATCAGTCACAGTAATACTGGCATGCTATTAAAACATAATATCTTTATTAAACATAATACATATATAAAAAAAACCTTCCCTACACACTGATAAGAACAAACAACCAATTGGCTACTATAACCCATTATTTAGAGAATTTTTTGTTAGAAGTTCAGTCTTTGATTGGTTTTAAATTTTGCTACGTTATTATGCCATGGGTAGGGCTTTTCATTTTTGGGGTATCAAAAGTGGTAATAGGCACGTTTGCATCTCTGCTGAAATTAAAGAAGATTTGAGAGTATGGCGCTTTGAGTATTGTGTTTATATTCTTTATGTATGGTTTATATAAAAATATGTTAGTAACGATAAGTTGCATTCATATCCCATGCTGTATGCTATGTACAGGTTTGACAGTGTGTGGGAAAAAGTCAGGTCGATGGAATGGGAGTGGTTGAAAAAAGAAGGATGGTACTGCTCCTTACCAAAAGATGTGCTGAATTGAAGCATGCGGCAACACATCTTCTCCCTTTAGCTTTAGGTGGGCTCAATGTAACTCACCCAGGAGAAAAAGAGACATTCTCTAATCAACTACTTTCAGGGAGATGCAAAAGCTGTGCTAACGAAAAGAATAAGGCAAAACCCATATGTTCTATCTGGTTAGCAAGGGTTTTGTACTCATTTTGCATTGTTCTGCCATTTCCAAAGATATGAAAAACCACAGTGTTGCCTACAACAGCATGGGTTATTTGGTAAAAAGTTGCATTGTAAATAACTGTACCCTAATGTTAATGGAAAAAAATAGAAGTCACCTTAGTGCTTTGAGTGATTGCCCCAATGAAAAGCCCTGAAAAGGTTTTGATTGGGAAAAAACCGGGAATGCCGAGTACTAGCGTTTTTAATATATTTTTAAAAAAATTACAATTACCAAATAAAAAATTACATTAAGTTCTACATTATTCTGTAAACAATGCAAATAAATTGATATGGATATCCAAAATTGAATTATATTCTAGTACATTTAACATTTAACCACTTCCAAGCTGTCCACAATAATCTACATAAAAAGAA